>JAPDNY010000005.1:203674481-205006585 GCA_029375565.1 Gekko gecko
ATATACCAGGTGCCATCCGGAGGTCCAGCAGTGGGGCCAGGGCACCAGAAGCCCTCCCACTGCTGCCCACTCCAGCACCAAGAATAGAGTGCATCACCTGCCCCAGACTGAGAGTTCCCATCCATACCCTGTGGCTAATAGCCACTGGTGGACTTCTGCTCCATATGTTTATCTAATTTCCTCTTGAAACTGTCCATGCTTGCAGCTGCCACGACCTCCTGTGGCAGTGAATTCCATATGTTAATCACTCTTTGGGTGAAGAAGTATTTCCTTTTATCTGTTTTAACCCGACTGCTCAGCAATTTCATAGAGTGCCCACGAGTTCTTGTCTTGTGAGAAAGGGAGAAAAGTACTTCTTTCTCATCCTGCTCAATCCCATTCATAATCTTATGAACCTCGATCATGTCACCCCTCAGCCGTCGTTTCTCCAAGCTAAAGAGCCCCAAGCGCTTTAACCTTTCTTCATAGGGAAGGTGTTCCAACCCTTTTATCATTCTAGTTGCCCTTCTCTGCACTTTTTCCAATGCTATAATATCCTTTTTGAGATGTGGCGACCATCTATTGTTATTGGTCTCGTACTGTGCTAGAAGGATACTTTCTCAGTGGGTCAGTCCAGATGTTCTCAGGGGGTCCCTGAGTGGTGGCAGCCAGTTACCAGGGTGCTTTCCAGGGAACCCTTGGTCTAAGGGGGTTCCCCATCATGGAAAGATATGACCTCACCCTTCCTTCCCTAACAGCACCTTATGTGCACTTCTCCACACTACTCAGAGGTGTGTGCACTGAGAAAAAATGATCTCAATGTAATAGCTCCTGTGGTTGCATCATCATTCTTTCTTCTGTGTGAAGACAGAGCATTGGGACATCCCACTCAATCTTTTGTGCTAAGAAGCAGAACCTGAGGAACACACCTGTTATGACTTGGACCCATTATGGATTCTTAACCTGTATTCAGCATGTATCCTACCATCTAGATATGGGCATGCACTGTTTTGTTTGCTAAAATATGCGTAATGTGTTCAATTCCTCTTATGCATTATCATCATGCTCGTCATCCTCCTCAAACAGACATGTCCATCATTTACACAAAAGAATGTCATAAAGAATATTAGAGCCTTGATAGATCAGACCAGTGGTCCACCCAGTCTATTATCCTGTCTCCTACAGTATCCAACCAGACAACCTCAGAAAGAAGGAGGAGGAGGAGGAAGAGATTGGATTTATACCTCACTCTTCACTACTCAAAGGAGTCTCAGAGGAGCTTACAATCTCCTTTCCCTTCCCCTCCCCACAACAGACACCATGTGGGGTGGGTGGGGCTGAGAGACCTTTCTCAAGAACTGCGTGTGAGAGAACAGCTCTGAAAGAAGTTGTAACTGACCCCAAGGTCACACCAGCAGCTGCATGTGGAGGAATGGGGAATCAAACCTGGTTCTCCCAGATGAGAGTCCACATTCCTAACCACTACACCAAACTGGCTCAACAAGCAAGGCACAGGTGAAAACCCTTCCCTTTCTTGTTCTCCTGTGGTGAAATGTGCAGCATTGCCCAGGAGTCCACAGAGTTCTCCTCCAATGGGAAACCAGACTGTGAAATGAATCATCACGGGGCAGCCATTCAGAGCAGAAACAGAAAAAGTTTCGGCCAAACTATTGCCCACTTTCTCCTCTGTGCTAATTCTTTTGTGTGCTGCACTGATAACTGTTTGTGTCCATCTCATTTCCCCCCCTGCTTCTCGCCTTCATGCACGAAGTGTGTGTGTGTGTGTGCGTGCATACGCGTATGCGCGCCAGCCAGCGGTGATTTATTCTGGAACATTTCTTGCCTGTTGAAAGCCTGACCTCAGATGGGGGGAGATGACACCGGGAAGATGTACGAGTGTCTCTCAGCAAAAGTGCATCAGAGAAATTGACCGTGAGCAGCCATCAATCTGCTGAGCGTGAGTGACGCTGAGCAACAGATGGGGAATTTGGGGACCTGGAGGAATTTTTTCGAAGGTCGCTGGGGAGCTGACTCAGCCTTCTTAAGTGGCTCAGACATCAATCACGGCAGCTGGGGGAAGAGGGAAGGGAGCGCGGGGGGGTACGCCGTTCGCCTGTGCCTCGGTTCTCGTGGAGCCCCCCCCCACAGCTTCATTCAAGAGAACAAAGTGCAAACTGGTCACCCGTGCGCTGAGCACAAGTCAAAGTGCATTTTCACCTTCTGCAAAAAGGTCTCCGACATCATCTCAATGTGGCTGGGTTCAGACATCAGGCGTGGCGGTGGTTTAATTAAGCCAGCGATGGAGAGTGTGATTGAACGCAGGCCGTTCTACCAGCCACTATGGTTAGTTAGGATACATCTGTCCTGTTTCAGCTGGGCGGGGGGGAGGCACAGGCAGCCACGATTGGGTCAGGCTCCAGCAGGCCCTCAATATAGAAGTAATAGCTGGATGGCCGGAGAAGGAGAACAGGAGAGGGACAGCAGATGCCTTGATTCAAGGAGCTGTCCAGCACCAGAGGTGCTAAAGATGTCTTGAACCAGAAGAGGTCGAATGAGAGTAAGCGTGGTGTAGCCTCGGACTAGGATCTGGGGGACCCGCACTTGAGTCCCCACTCTGCCAACCCAGCTCACTGGGTGAGCATAGGTACATAAGAAGAGCCCTGCTGGATCGGACCAGTGCTCCATATACCCCAGCATCCTGTTTCACACGGTGGCCAAACAGTTGGCTCAAGAGGGCCAAACAAACAGGGCATAGAGGACAAGGCCTCCCCCGATGCTGCCTCCCAGCACTGGTGATTCACAGACTGACTGCGTCTGAATGGGGGCATTTCCTTCAGTCCCCATGGCTAGTAGCTGTCGATGAAACTCTCTTCCATGAATCCACCCAAGCCCTAAGCCTTGGACCCAGCCACTCTTTCTCAGATGAGCCTACCTCACGGGGGTTGTTTTGAGGATAGAATGGGGGAAAGGAGAATGACGTTGTACATTGCTTTGGGTCCACAATGAGGAGAAAAGAGAGCTTGAATAAAGAAAATCAAATGCTTATGCAGGAAGCAGATAACCCCACCAGTGTTCCCTTTAAGCTGAGTTAGTGTGAGCTAGCTCACAGTTTTTTAGCCTCCAGCTCACAGATTTCTGTCTTAGCTCAGGAAGGATGGCCCCAGAGCAAACTAAGTTATGCAGTAGCCAAATCGCTCGCTCTCAACTTTAATGCCAGTAACTCACAAAGCAGGATTTTTACTCACAAGACTCCGCAGCTTAGAGGGATCATTGGCTGCCACCACAGCACAAGGATATTCACTCTGTGACTGAATGTAAACGATGGCAGCCATTTTGTGGCTGGCTCTGCCTCCTGTGGCAGCTATTCTGTGGCAGTTGTTTTGTGGCACTGCCCACCACACTGTCAAAATTCCAAAGGTGCCCACAGTTTCAAAAAAATTGCAGTGCAGTAGGGCCTGGGAGGTCAGGAGTGACTTTGGGGCCTATCACATTTCCTCAGCCTTGACTACCTCACAGGGTTGTTTGTGGCCAACTGGAGAAAATGGCACCCAGTCCACTGCCTTCAGCTCCTGGAAGGGACGGTGGGATAACAACGTAATAGACAAATTAAAAAAACGTGAATTGGGAATGGGCACTCCGAAAAGTAAATTGGCCAAATGAAAGGGCTTGTGGTGAAACGCAGACACAAACCTGTAACAGACATCTTTGCCCTTCTCTGTTGTTTTTTCCTAAACAAATCAGCAGAGGACACTTTATTGCAGAGTAAGTAAGCACGGCATTAGAAAGAGGAAGCTGACTCTTCACCAGTGCATATGGCGCAAAAATAATAAGGACACTCGGACAGAAGCCTTTAGTACAAGAGTATCCATCCAATGAAATGAGCTTTGACTCATGAAAGCTTTGGCTGGAATAAGTTGGGCTGGGCTTTACAGTGCCGCTGGACTCACGTTGATTGTGGCTGCTACAGACTAACAGTGCTGTTCCGAAGAGGGTGCTTGGGAGGGCTGCTGTTGCCAGCGGCACCCTCTAAGCCATGATTTCTCACTTCCTGTTTCCTGTCTGCAGGTGTAAAGACTTAGCATGCCCAGAGGCTTTTTGGCCTTTGGCTTTCAGCTTGTGGTTCATCCCCTGCGGCCTTGAGCAAACACGCCCACCAGCCTAGACCAAGGTAAATTGGTTATTCTGTTGATTTGTCTATTTAATCCCCCCCCCCAATTTTGGTTGCATTGCTCCTGTAAGCCATTTTGAGTCCTTTGCTGGAACAAAGCAGCAAATGAATATTCTAGCATGGCTGTCCCACCACCCGGAATCTTTAGTTTCTTAGTTTCCTTAGAGTCTCAATTAATTACTCTCAGCATTCTACAATTAAGGATACATCAGATCTCCAATTCTGATATATTTATTTCCTCCACTGTTTTTGCCCCAGAATTGAACTAAAACAAATGGTTGCCATATAAACTAAGCTTATTATGCCTGTTTGATCCTTGAATCTGTTAAACATCTTCATTACGCTGTATGATAATTTACTGCTCAGCTTCTACCTATGTGTATGGACTGGTATTTTCCAATTTTGTTTCTGTCTCTGTCTTGACTCTAATTGGCCCTTCCTGGCAACTAACCCCTCCCCTTCCTATATGTAATGGTTGAGGATATGCTCTTTCCCTGTATCTGAGGAAGTGTGCATGCCCATGAAAGCTTATACCTCGAATAAACCTTTCTTGGTCTTAAAGGTGCCACTGGACTCAAACTTTAGTTTTTGTCTTTTGGCTATGGTTTTTGCCTGACCTACAGAAGAAGACAATGACCATGGAAAGATCAGATGGAAATGCAGGTCTCAGGCTATACAGGGTAAATCATAGGTGAACACAACATGGGGATAGGCATGCCAGACCCCTTGTTGGGTGCGGGGGTCCCCCAGTTTCAGCCACTCCTTTCTGCCCCCCCCATTACATCCCAAAAAACAAGCATGAAGCTGGAAATAAATGCAATGTGCCTACGTGACCCGGATGTGACGTAGGCATGTCGGTGACATCAGGGGGCGACACTCTGGTTTTTAGGCAAAACTCTATGGCAGGGGTGGCCAAACTTGCTTAACTTAAGAGCCACATAGAATAAACATCAGATGTTTGAGAGCCGCAAGACATGAACAAATATTACACACCCATTTTTACTGAAAAATATGCAGATTTGCTTTTTATTAACATTAAATGAGACTGTGCGAAAGAGCGGCATATGGCTCCCGAGCTGCAGTTTGGCCACCCCTGCTCTATGGTATCAGCTAATAATACCGTAGCGTTTTGCACAAAAGCCAGTGTGTCACCCCCTGACATCCCCGACATACCTGCATCACTTCTGGGTCATGTAGGCACGTTGTGTTTATTTCCAGCATTCCTCCCCACTCCCGGTAAGTTTGCCTCCATCCCCTGCCAGCAGGTCTGAGGGACCTGGCAACCCTACGTGGGGGACTATACAAGACATTTCCTGCCTACATGTCACTCAAGTTAGGATCGCCTACTCTAGGTTGGGAAATTCCTAGAAATTTCAGGAGTGGCGCCTGGGGAGGGGGAGGGCTTGGGGAGGGGAGGAACCTCAGAGGGGTATGATGACATTGGGTCCACTGTCCAAAGCAGCCATTTCCCCCAGGGCAACTGTCACCTGGAGATCAGCTGTAATTGTGAGCAATCGCCAGGCTTCACTTGGAGGTTGACCACTAGGGTTACAACAGATCTCCAGATGGCAGAGATCAGCTCCCCTGGGAAAAATGGCTGCTTTGTTCAGTGGACTGCTTGGCATTGTACACTGATGAGGCCCTGCCCCCCCTTCCCAAACCCTGCCCTTCCCCGGCTCCACTCCCAAAAATATCCAGGTATTTCCCAACCCGGAGATGGGAACTGTATTGCAGCCCTAATGCCTTAACAAGCGATCCCTGCATTTGGGAGCACACGAGAGAATTTGTAAGCATCTTGCGCCTTCTCTTAAAGCCCAACCTGTTTTTGATCCTCAGTTTTTAGCTTTCCTTCTCCCTTGATATGGATCTTCCACACCAGCCACTGAGGCCCAAAGGCACCATTCAGCTCTCTTCAGAATTGCAAGGAAAGAAAGTTTGCCAAATGCCTCCAGCTAGAAAGCTTTTGCAAACCTGCTGTTTGGTGAAAGACGAATCGCAGTCCTTCTTTGGGCCTGAAATTCCATCAGAACAGCTGCTTTCCCCAGGCATTGGCCTTCCCTGCTTCCATCCCATCTGGAGCTATTGAGAATAATTAGAGCACAGACGTTTAGAGGAATAATAGTGGCGAGGCAGTCGTTCCAAAGGGGAGATGGTTAAGAAAGATTTGGGGCGCCTGTCCTCCGACCAAGAGATTCAGTTCGATGGGCACCCTTCTGCTCTCGTAAGCCACCTTAGGAAGCTCTTCTGTACCTCAGAGCAACCACTGCTTTGACATTGGGTGGTGCAGAGTTCAAATCCTGCACCCAAATGTCCCTGTTGGTGTCCTATATGATCTCGGTGCAGAGCAGTTATGGCTATATGGGATGCATTGCTTAGGCTCACTGCTGCAAAACACTGAACCACACTGAACGGATGAGAGAGTTTTTGCATCCATGTCTTTTGGTTTGCAAAAGCAATAAGTTAAACAAAGATCCTACAATTTTTTTAGGCAATATTACTTGATTCTCACTCCCTCTCCAACATTTCTGTGAGACGAGAACCTGCTAGCTGTGGGGGGAAATGATTTAGACCAGATACCATGTCTGATGGGATTGTAACAGGAGGATCAGCTTGTCTGCCACCATGTTTCTGCCATTCCCTTTATCTGACTTTCTCTCTAGATTTTGGTTACCGGTGGGTAGCTTTGTTGGTCTGCAGTAGAAAAGCAAGATACTAGTCCAGTTGCCCCTTAAAGACCAACAAGATTCCCCTACATTTTGGAATCCCAAACTATCCAGTCTTGCTTCCAAAGTAGACCTGATGTGTGCCAGGTATCCTCCACTGTTTTTGAATTCTCTATGGAGTTATACATATGCTGATTTTGCCCCAACTTTAATTTCTCATTCTCTATGTTATTGATCTGCATATGCAGATAAAACACCGTATCAATGCAACATGTGTATAACTGTATCAAGCCTTTTTTTCATGTGATGTTTCACCAATGCGTACGAGCACACATTCGCTTCAGTAAAACACCACACTTAAAGGGATCTTGATGCAATTGCATGCACCACAACTTCTTTTTCTTGAAGGTGCCTGTCTTCGCCTGGGGCAATGAAAAATGTGGAAATGAACTGAAGGAATGGAATGCTGTGGTACACTGTGCATATGGTACACTGTGGTACACTGTGCAGAAATTCCAGTTCTGAAATTTATTTTGTCAATTAGCCTCATTGAACAAGAAGAAGAAGGAATTGAATTTATACTCCACCCTCCACTACCCAAAGGAATCTCAGAGTGGCTTGCAATCCCTTTCCCTTCCCCTGTCCTGTTTCACCATGATGCTGCACTGGAACCATCTCTGGATGTTTTATCTACTTATTTCACAACTTCCCTCAGAAACTGTCCATAAGTTGTTTCACAGCGAGTTAAAATACAATTTGAGCCATCTAGACGAAGAAGAAGAAGAAGAGATTGGATTTATACCCCGCCCTTCACTGCCCAAAGGTGTCTCAGAGTGGCATACAAACTCCTTTCCCTTCCCCTCCCCACAACAGACACCTTGTGAGGTAGGTGGGGCTGAGAGAGTTCTGACAGAAACTGCTCTTTTTCAAGAACAGCTGTGCCAGAGCTTGTGACTGACCCAAGGTCACATCAGCAGGTGCAAGTGGAGGAGTGGGGAATCAAACCAGTTCTCCTGGATAAGAGTCCGCGCACTTAACCACTACACCAAACTGGCTCTCAGCATTGAAGAAAAAATAACAACACAACGTGGGACTACATGTATACAAAACCGAAAGTCCACTACACGGTGAAAAGCACAGTCTTCCAATTGCTGCCTCCTGAGTAAGCTCCTCTGGGTTATCTAGCTCAGGGGAAATGAGTCCTGCCAGTTTCAATCAGCAATGGCTGTGCAGGGTGCTGATTGGCTGGTGGGCACTGATGACATTATAAAACACCCTCCCCGTTTCATGCCAGAGCAGTTTTTCAACTTACTTGTATGTGGGGGGGGGGGGTATACAAGCACTGTATGATTGTTTAAATGTCTGGCTGTAGATTAGGGTTGCCAGCTCTGGGGTGGGAAATATCTGGAGAATTCAGGGGTAGAGCCTGGGGAAGGCAGGGTTTGGGGAGGGGAGGGACTTCAATGGGGTATAAGGCCATCGAGTCCACCTTCCAAAGTGGGTTTTTTCCTCCTGGTGGACTGATCTCTGTCACCTGGAGATCAGCTGTAACAGCAGGAGATCTCCAGCCACCACCTGGAGTTTGACAACCCTACTGTATGTACAGCTTTTTCAACTGCTAAATGCAAAAAAAAAAAAACACATCGGTCTGATAGGAAAGGGCCAAAACAGGAAGGGGAATGATCTTTTTTGGCAGAGAAAGATGGGACGTTGGAGAGGTGGAAAGAAAGTTGGGTGTGACCAGTTAGGGTAAACAGTCCGAAGTCCTGGCTTCTGCTTTGAGGCCCATCTTTGATTTCCAGAGGATGGAAGTTTCAGTCCTATCCATTGCTGGGTTCTAGCCCATGTAGATTCCAGTTGTGGTGCGCCAGCCATTGCATAGTGACAGCAACTTGATGAGCCAAAAAAGACACAAGGCTTGGCACCATGGCCTTGAAACATTTCAAGAACACAGCAGGTGAAGAGCTCGAGTTGGACCGAGGCAGAAGGAACAGGATGCTCTTTGCTCTCATCAACACAAGAGAGGCCAGCCTTTTGGAGGGGGAAGGAGGGGTGTGTGTTTGCGTGTGTGACATTCAGCTATCTTGGATCTTGTGGCTTTGTTAACAATTCTGTGTTCATTACGAGCGGGCCTTGCCACTAGAACATTCCCTCGGGGGCCATCGCCAACGCCGTGCAGACCATGTGGAGAAATTTCCCAAGCACACAGGGCAGCCGTGCACTTAACCTAGACTGATTTTGTTTTCAATTAAGGGAAACGCTGTTGCCAAGAAGGAACAAAAGGCAAAAAAATAAAAATATCGCCAGGCTGGAAAGGGGTCCATCTGAATGAAATGGCCGCGCTGAGGATTTTGCAGAGCTGATAGGGACTGAAAAGGGGATGGATAAAGGCACGGTGTTCTGCCAGTGAGCTTTTCAAGGGTGCTGGCCTGGTCAATGCGGGAGGTAGCGGGCTGGCCACACTGGCTCTTTGGTCTGGTACAGAAATGTGCTTCTGATTTATAGTCCTGGCAACCCAAACTCTCTCTTTCCCTTTCCTCCCTTCCCACTTGTTGAGAAAAGCAGCAGAAGTCTCAACATTTCAAAAACTAGATCGGGGTCCACCCACCAGCCTTTTTGAGCCTGTGGGCACCTTTGGAATTCTGGCACTGCATGGTGGGTGCAGCCACAAAATGGCTGACACAAAATGGCTGCTGGAAAAGGTGGAGCCAGCCACAAGGTGGTCGCCACAGCTTGCCTACAGTCATACAGTGAAGAGCCTTCTGCTGCAGTGGCAGTTGCAGCCCAAACAATGTTTTTAAAAATCTGGACAGCCAATCAAATCTCCAATAGTCAATCAAAAGCCTTAAGAACTTAGGAAGAGCTCTACTGGTCCATCTATCTAGTCCAGCCTCCTGTCTCACACAGTGGCCAACCAGTTCCTCTGGAGGTCCAACAATAGGGCATAGAGGCTGAGGCCTTCCCCAGATGCTGCCTCCTGGCATTGGGATTCACAGGCTGACTGACTCTGAACATAGACATTCCCTTTAGTCACCATGGCCAGTAGCCACTGATAGATCTATCCTCCCTAAATCTATGTAATCCCCTTATAAGTGTCAGCAGAGTATAAACATGCAGAGGAGCAGAGCTTCAACTGTTTAAAGAGAATAACTCAGTTTAATAAAGAAGAAATAAAATCTGATAGAACAAAGGAGAGGGAGGGAGGCTTAACTAACTGCTGTGAGAGACAGGGACGAAAGGGGAGGGCTCAGTTGGAGCAGGAAGTCTCCAAAGAGCCAATCAGGAGACAGGAAGGACATAATTTGAAATTGTGGGAAGTCCCTAATTTAGCTATGCCAGCTAGCAGTCCATCAGCTGTCCCCTATAGGTTCTTCTGATCTTCTTTGAGTAGGTGCACTATAGACCTTGTATATGCCAACAATCAGAACATAAGAAGAGCCTTACTTGGCAAAAGCCCCACCCACTTTTGAAAGTAGGTGCACTATAGACCTTGTATATGCCAACAATCAGAACATAAGAAGAGCCTTACTTGGCAAAAGCCCCACCCACTTTTGAAAGTAGGTGCACTATAGACCTTGTATATGCCAACAATCAGAACATAAGAAGAGCCTTACTTGGCAAAAGCCCCACCCACTTAGCTGGTGCTTGAAATGTATTGGTACCACATTGTGGACCACTGAACTTGATGGTCAAAAGAGGTTTGATGGGGAAAAAAAACCCCTGTCCACAGTTCCTCCCACCCTTTAGCTCCATTTCAGCTGCATCCTTCAGCAGACAGTCAACACCCAAGTTGTCATCCTTGTCTCTTTTGCTTTTGCTGATTCTTGGGGCATGTGGCCAGCAACAGCTGCCTCCAGATTACCTCCTGAGGCAAGGAAGCAGCTGATTTCCACGGCTGTCTCCAATTCAGGTCATGCCAATATGTCACAGACCATCTTTGCAGTCACATATAAAGCCCTGGTCACCACAGCTCACACACACACGGAAAGCTATTGCAGGGCTAGAAAAGGTGTTAGAAAGGTGAAGCAAGGTGATAAAGGAGCTGGAGCACCTTTCCTATGAGTAGGGTTGCCAGCTCTGGGTTGGGAAATTCCTGGAGATTTGGGGGTGGAGCCTGACGAGGGTGAGATTTGGGGAGGGGAGGGACTTTAGCAAGAGTCCACCCTCCTAAATGGCCATTTTCCCCCCAGGGGAGCTGATCTCTGTAGTCTGGAGATCTGTAGTTTGATATTTGTCATTTGGAGATCACATGTAATTCCTGGATATCTCCAGGGGCCACTTGAGGGTTGGTAGTCCTATGATTAAAGGGAACAGAATCTGGGGCTTTTCAGTTTAGTAAAAAGGACAGCTAAAGGCAGGATCTGATGGGGGTTATAAAATTATACATGAGTTGGAGGAAGCCTTCAGAGGGAACTCCCTCTCTCATAATTCAAGAACTCAGGGCCACCCAATGAAGTTGGCAGTCAATAGATTCAGTACAACCAAAGGAAGTTGTCAATGAGTGGTTATATTGTGGCCATTGGATGTAGGAATGGCCACTGGCCAAAAGGGTTTTAAAGGGGGAAGAGGACTATTGTGATATTGACTAAAAGAAACCTCCAAGTCTGGAGGCAGCTTCCATGTCCAGAGGCAGTAAATAGGGATGCCAAACTCCAGGTGGGACCTGGGGATCCCCCAGAATTACAGCTTATCTCCAGACTGCAGAGATCAGTCCCCCTGGAGAAAATGGATGCTTTGGAGGGTGAACTCTTTGGCATTGCACCCCACTGATGTCCTTGCCCTCTCCAGGCTCCAACTCCCAAATCTCCAGGAGTTTCTGAACCTGGAACTGGTGACCCTACTCTCCCATGCCCCACCAGTGGCCAGGGGGGACTTGGCGACCCTAGGCGGTAAATCTTAGAATTCCAGCACAAGGCAGCAACACCACAGGCAGGCCTTGGCCCCTGTGCCCTGTTTGTTGGGACCTCCAGGGCAAGTGGTTGGCCAGTGTGTGAAACAGGAGAGTAGAATAAATGGACCACTGGTCTGATTCAGCAGGGCTCTTCTTACGTTCTCCAGTTTGGTGTAGTGGTTAAGAGTGTAGACTCTAATCTGGGAGGACCGGGCTTGATTTTCACTTCTCCACATGCAGCTGCTGGTGTGACCTTGGGTCAGTCACAAATTATTTCACAGCTGTTCTCTCAAGAGCAGTCCTAGAAAGAGCTCTCTCAGCCCCACCTACCTCACAGGGCATCTGTTGAGGGGAGGGGAGGGGAAGGGAAAGGAGATTGTAAGCCACTCTGAGACTCCTTCAGGTAGTGAAGGGCAGGGTATAAATCCAACCTCCTCCTCCTCCTCCTCCTCCTTCCTGGCCAGAGTTTTCAAGACGTCTTTCCCACTGTGAAGCCTCGCATGTTCTCTTACTAACTATGTGGTTTCCCCCACAACTGTGTGACACCCACCCCACATACATGGACAACTGCAGCCACACCAGCCCTGCTTGCTGGCTTTCTGCTAACCACTTCCCTTCCATCCAAGGCAACAGTGGTGCTGCCCAAACTCATCTCTGAATTGATGGAGCTTGGAATTGCAAGCTGTAAAAATTTGGTGTGTTAAAAACTGCAGCACATAAAAGATGCCCCATAAAGAACAAGGCCACCCCCCCTTCTTCCCCTTCTCTTGTTCCTAGTGAATCACAGCACAGGCTTTTGCTGCAGGCTGGAGTCCTAATCCCGCAAAGCCTTGGAATATCCCACAATTAGGAGCAAGCCCTGAGCGATGGGTTTAGCATAGCCCTGTGGAGATGTCTCTCTAACGCAAGGCATGGGGTTTGAGAGCTGGCTTAGCAGGAGATCTTCTGTATGTGAACGAAAGCCACTCGGCCATAAGTCATTCCTCCCTTTATTCTCCAGTTTCAGAAAGTTGGGACTGAAGTTACAGCAAGGCTAGGATGTGCCGACCTGCAGTTGTGCATAAAAACACCTCATTGCAAGGTGATAGGCACATGTCCCTCATCACAGTGACCAGGCAATCTGAAACCAGCCAGAACAGGAGGGGAAGACCGAGTCTGGAGCTGTCCTAGAAGAAGAAGAAGAGATTGGATTTATACCCTGCCCTTCACTGCCTGAAGGAGTCTCAGAGTGGCTTACAGTCTCCTTTCTCTTCCTGTCCCCACAATAGACACACTGTGAGGTAGGTGGGGCTGAGAGAGCTCTCTTGAGAACTGCCCTTGAGAGAACAGCTCTGAAAGAAATTATGACTGGCCCAAGGTCACACCCACAACTGCATGTGGAGGAGTGGAGAATCAAACCAGGTCCTCCCAGGTTAGAGCACGCGTTCCTAACCACTACACCAAACTCTCTAGAATCACAAGTGAATTACAACTGATCTCCAGCCTATAGAGATCAGTTTCCCTGGAGAAAACGGCTGCTTTGGAGGGTGGACTCCATGGCATTACACCCTGCTGGGCTCCCTTCCCTTTCGAAACCCAGGTCCTACCTCCAGAATCTCTGACAATTTCCCATCCTGATGCTAACAGCCCTATGAGCCCTAGCATGGGTCCCAGATGGCAGCAAGGGAAGGCTTTCACCTCTGCCCCTGCTTGTTGGCTCTGCAGAGTAGCTGGTTGGCCACTGCGTGGAACAGGATGCTGGACTAGACGTACCACTGGTCTGATCCAGCAGGGGTGTTCACAGCTGGAGGGGGAAGAAGTCGAGCACTCAGGGCAGGCACTCCCCCCATTGCCAGTTTGAAGTCCAATCCAAGACAGTCAGCCTCTGAATCCCAGAGCCAGGAGGTGATATCAGGGGAAGCCCTCAGCCTCTCTTAGGGTTGGAGAATACCTGGAGACTTTGCGGGTGGATCGAGGAGAGGGTGGGGTTTGGGAACAGAGGGGTCTCAGCATGGTACAATGGAGCCATTTTCTCCAGAGGAGCTGATCTCTGTCAGCTGCAGATCAGTTGTGAAAGTGGGGGATCTTCAGGCCCCACCTGGAGGCTGGCAACCCTAGCCTCTCTGCCCTGTCGTCCGTCCTCCAGAGGAATGGTTGGCCACTGTGTGAGATAGGATGCTGGACCAGATGGACCACTGGTCTGATCCAGCAGGGCACTTCTCATGGTCTTATGTTCAATTCTCTTCCTAACTACTGTGCCCATCCCATGTGACTTTTATCCATGGAGGTCCTATGGTCCCCAGCATCACCATTTCTCATGATCAAAGGAGTCTCCATCTCCCTTTTTCACTAGCGGAAGAGCTGTTTGGATCCATCCCGTTATGTTCACAAAATTAAAGACCATTGCTATTTATCCCTATTTATCACCAAGGATGGGTGAGAGCGAGGCACCCACCTGCGATTCCCGCCTGTGCTAGTTCTCTGCTCATGGTCAGCTTTTCTGCAATGGACAGGCATCAGCTTTCTCCCTGGTTTGCCATGCATTTACAGCGGCACTCAAAAAGCATCGACCAGTGTGCGGTGGCTCCACATATCCAGCTGGCCGTGTGCAAGGAACTGGCAGGTGCCAGATTTTCAATCGAGTTTCCTGTGGCTACCCAGAAGCCCGATGCTTGTTCCTGACTGCATGCAAAACTTTAACAGATCTGTTCGCACATTATACTTTTTTTGATGTCTCACCATGTCTCAGTCAACTGGTTCCTTCCCCCCTCTCCCGAATCTCATACTCTTTTTCTGGTTGTTAATTTAAATATATTTTTCCCCATAAAACTTTAATATGTCAGAGACTAATTACGAGGGTTTCATTAGGAAAGGAAACCCTGCTCTGATGGCCAGGAGAGACGGTGCCAGAAATACATGCATGTTGGGGATTTAGCCAGTGTGATGTCGTGGTTAAGAGTGTCAGACTAGTAACTGGGAGACCCAGGTTTGAATCCTGACTCATGCCATGGAAGTTCACTGGGTGACCTTGGCCCAGTCAAACTCAACCTAGCCTACCTTGCAGGATTGGAGGAGAGGGGAATGAATGAAGTGATCTGCCTTGGGTCTTCATTGGGGAGAAAGGCGGAGCATAAATGAATAAAATTTCAGTCAAGGGATGTGGTCCAGCCTTGCTGGCATTATGCCACTTCAGGTGGAGTGGAGATCCAACCATTGCACACTCCTTCCCATCAAAATCTCCTTGCTCCTAGAAATCTAGCATGTCAAGGAAACAAGAAACAGTCTAGCCTTCTCTGAGTTGTGCTGGATTTCTCTGCACAAGACGTTTTTGACTTGGATTAACATGCGCTGGATGCAGTTTCATGCATTCGAAATGGCAGTTCCCCACTTGCAGTTTTGTCCACGGAGAGCCGTATAATATTCCACTTCTGAACATGTAGATTGGTTGTTATTCTAAGACAGTAGTTGCCATTTTTCCCGACGGGGTGCTAGAAGTAGGCTACAGTTACCTCCTGATCGATTCTTACTTACCTGTAGTGAATTTCCGTTAACCACAGCTCAGAGGTATACTTTAAGCCAAGTGGTAAATTGTAATGCAATTCATTCACAGGTCCTCATACGCAGCAGCTAGAAGTTGACGGGATTTTGTGAGCTTGGCAATGAATTTGTATTCAGCTCCCTGTTCTCTCTCAGTGTCTTTTTCGCAGACCCTATAGGCCCTGCACATTAAAAAATAAGGAGGAGGAGGAGGAAGGAGGAGGAAAGAGGAGGAGGAGGAGGAGGAGGAGGAGGAGAAGGAGGAGAAGAAGGAGAAGAAGGAGAAGAAGGAGAAGAAGAAGAAGAAGAAGAAGAAGAAGAAGAAGAAGAAGAAGAAGAAGAAGAAGAAGAAGAAGAAGAAGAAGAAGAAGAAGAAGAAGAAGAAGAGAGAAGAATTGGATTTATACCTCGTCCTTCACTTGGAGTCTCAGAGTGGCTTACAATCTCCTTCCCTTCCTCTCCCCACAACAGGCACCCTGTGAGGTGGGTGGGGCTGAGTGTGAGAAAACAGGGCTGCACTTACCTGTAACTGTTGTTCATGGCTGTCTTCTGTGCAGACACACATTGGGACTGCGCTTACACAGGCCGGCTGAGGAGACTGATTTTCCAGCTATAACTGGGTAGTTCGCCCCAGGCAATCTGAGCATGTGTGGGTTTTCCCACTGAAACCCTCACGTGACCCAGGGCAGACCACCCCCATTCTCTCAGTTCCCACCAAGCTGCTGTGAGCATTATAAGCCCAAACACAATAAGAAGAACCAATAGACAAGGAGAGCCCACAGCAGGCTACAAGGGAGGGAATGTGTGCCCACATAGAAGACATTGATGAACAAAAGTTACAGGTAAGTGCAACCCTGTTTTCATCATACGTCTTCCCACACTGGGACCACTCTTGATCTTATACCTGTGGAGGAGGGGTGAGCCTCATATTTGAACAGGGGAGTGAAAAACAGTTTCTCCTGCATCTGCATCTTTTCTTTCCTGCAGGTCCAGGGCATAAAGACGGATGAATGTGTCCTCCAAAGCCCATGCAGCTGCCTTACAGACATTGAGCAGCAGAATGTGTCTATGACAGGCAGCCAAGGACCCTTGTGTTTTTGTACAGTGTGCCCAAATCCCAACTGGGCAAGAGACACCAGCTGTAGTGTAACAAGAATTAATGGCCGACAGTACCCATATGGATAGAGTCTGAGACGACACTGCCTTACTGTTCTTAGGGCCCCAGTAACAAAGCAAAAGAGGGCCACGGTGGCTCAGAAGTTAAGATGCTGAACTACAGACTGGAAGGTCTGTAGTTTGGCAGTTCGAGACCCTAGTGCTGCATGATGGAGTGAGCTTCCATCTCTGGACCCAGCTCTTGCCAACCTAGCAGTTCAAGAGCAAGAAATTGCAAGTAGATAAACAGGTACTGTTTTGGTGGGATGGTAACAGTGTTCTGTGCACCTCAGTGATTAGTCATGCCAGCCACATGACCATGGAAAAGTCTTCAGACAGTGCTGGCTCTTCAGCTTGGAAAGGGAGATGAGCACCTCCCCCTAAAGTCAGATTTGACTAGCTTTCAAGCAAGGGAAACCTTTTTAACAAAGAAAAAGTGTGTTAAATTTTCAAAAGGACTTTGTTCTGTTGATACAATAGAGCAATGTCCTCTTGACATCCAAGGCGTGAAGGCTCTTTTCTGACTGAATGGTCAGCCATGGGGAAGAAACAGGGAGGCTAAGGACTTGTGCCAAATGGGACTTAACTATAATCTTAGGGAGAAAACGTAAACCTAGGTGTAAAAGAACCTTGCCTTCAAAAAATTAATATAAGGTGGGTCAGTTCTCAAGGCTGAGAGTTCACTGACCCTCCTCACAGAAGTCACTGCTAGTGAAAAAGGAACTGAGGGAATGGGGGCAGTCTGCCCTAGGTCATGTGAGGGTTTCGGCAGGAAAACCCTTACATGCTCAGATTGCCTAGGGGCGGACCGCTCAGTTATAGACTTTTAGCTAGAAAATCAGTCTCTGCAGCCCGCCTGTGCAAGTGCAATCCCAATGTGGGGCTGCACATGAAGACGGATGATGAACTGCTCTTGAGAGAACAGCTCTGACAGAACTGTGACTAACCCAAGTCACCTAGCTGGCTGCATGTGGAGGAGTGGGGACTCAAACCCAGTTCTCCAGATTAGAGTAAACTGCTCTTAACCATGACACAAACACAGACATGGGATGTGAAATTCCAGCAGACCCTATAAATTCCCTTATCCCATGGAAAGGTAGTGATGCTGACAAAATCAATTCATCAACTGGAATTTCAAATTTGTCAAGTTCACAATGCTCAAACTCATATGAACATAAGAACAGCCCTGCTTGGATCAAACCAGTGGCCCATCTAGTCCAGCATCCTGTCTGGCACTGTGGCCAACCAGTTCCCCTGGAGGTCTAACAAACTGGCCCAGAGGCCAAAGGCTTCCCTTGATGTTGCCTCCTGGCATGGGCATTCAGAGGCTGACTGCCTCTGACCATGGAGGTTTCCTGTAGTCACCACAGCTAGTAGCCATTGATAGACCCATCCTCCACAAACCCATCTAATCCTCTTTTAAAGCAGTCTATGCCTGTGGCCATCACTACATCCTCTGGCAGTAATTCCCACATTTTAATCGCTCACTGTGTAAAGAAGTATTTCGTGCCCATCCAGAATCTACTGCCAATCAGCTTCATTGGATGCTCTCAAGTTCTACTATTCTGGGAGGAGGGAGAAAAAGTTCTCTTTATCAACTCTTTCCACCCTGTGAATAATTTTATAAACATCTATCATACCCCCCTTAGTCATCTCTTTTCTAAGCTGAAAAACCCTTGACCTCTTCAGCCTTTCCTCACAGGGAAGGTGCCCCAACCCCCCAGTCATCTTGGTTGTCCTCCTCTGTATTTTTTCCAGCTCTGTGATGTCCTTTCTGGGATACAGTGACCAGAACTGTACACAATATACCAAATGAGGCCTCATCATATATTGATACAAGGGCATTATAATATCAGCTGTTTTATTTTCAACCCCTTTCCTAATAATCCTTAACACAGAGTTCGCCTTTTTCACTGCTGCAGCACACTGGGTCGACACTTTCATTGAGCTATCCACTATGATCCCAAGATCTTTCCCCCTCGACGTCTCTGCAGGTTCAGACCCTATTAGCCTTTATTCATTATTAACCAAGCCATTTCCCCAGACGATTCTTCTCTGGTTTGGCACGATTCTGCGCATGTGCAGCCAGAATTCAGCAGACCAGGCCAGTGTGCATGTGGAAGGCATCATCAGTGCATGCGTCAGCATTATCAACCATGAAAGACCTTCCCCCCCCCAAACGTTCCCTGCCAAATGTTCACTGAAAAAGCTCATAAATACTGAGCCCATTCTGAGTCGAGCCGAAGGGAATTAACCCATCGCTGAAGACAGTGGCGAGGGGTAGTTCTACAGGTCACCTTTTCAGTGAGGCAGCTGCTATTTTTAAGGAAGTGAACACTTTCGTCCCATGTGCTGCCTCAGATTTTTACTGAAAACAGGTTGCGTGTGTCCTCTTTTCATAAGCACGTTTCCACGTTTTTTAAATTTCAGTATCACCTACTGAATTTCTGCTCTGCACCCATTTGTCAGAGACACAAGAGCTCTGCCAACTGTAGGGTTGCCAGCTCCAGGTTGGAAAATACCTAGAGTTTTGGGTGGGGTGAAGCCTGAGGAGTTTTGGGGAGGGGAGGCACTTTAATGGGGTACACTGCCATAGAGCCCACCTTCCAAACTGGCCATTTTCTCCAGGGGAACTGATCCCTGTCGCCTGGAGATCAAGTGTAATCCCAGGAGATCTTCGGCCATCACCTGGAGGTTGGTGACTTTACCTGCTGAGGTGGGACAGGATGGCATACCCAACTCTTAGACTATCTGCCACTTTGTACATTGGGCACTTCGTCCATTAAGCATGATGTTGCTTACTAAGAAGAGCACGAACGGTGCCACAGAACCATAGCTGAGTTTCCCCACTATGTTTGCCAAAAAAACATTGCTGCCAAAAGTTTAGGCATCTCTGACCTGTAGGCTGTACCCAGAGAGCGGCCTCTGACAAGCTAGAGAAATAAATGTCGGCTCTAACGCACAGCCTGAACTCCACAGCTAAGCGAGGGCCTTGCCGTGTGAATTCCTTTCCCGGCTTCCAGCTGAGCAGAAAGAGAAGATTCGTCATTCTTTCCCCTTCGAGGCGGGCGGCTTCTGATTTCCCTCTCACTGCTGCTAATGAATTGGCTGCAGTTTGGTTCAGCAAGAAATCCTGATTCTGGTTGGAAGGAAGTGGAAAGAGGGGTGAAATTGGGTGCAAGTGGAGGAGAGGAAGATTGAGGCAGAAAGTGCCAGCATCGCCAAGGACCCCAAATGCTTCCTTATACTCACGATCTTTCTAAAATTACTCCCTGGCAGGAATGGGAGATTGTTTTGAATTTTTCAGCCCTTCTCTCTTTCACCTGAAGATTCTTTCTTTCTTTCTTTCTTTCTTTCTTCTTTCTTTCTTTCTTTCTTTCTTTCTTTCTTTCTTTCTTTCTTTCTTTCTGTCTGTCTGTCTGTCTGTCTGTCTGTCTGTCTGTCTTGCTTCTGTCCTTCCGTCCTGCCTTCCTGCCTTCCTTCCTTCCTTCCTCCCTCCCTCCCTCCCTCCCTCCCTCCCTCCCTCCCTCGCTCCCTCCCTCTCTTTCTTTCTCTCTTGTCCCCCCTCCTTCCCTCATACTTCAAGGAGGCTCTTGTGTGAACTGAGCACATGATTTTTTAAAAAAAATCACACCATTTTCCATTTCCTCACATCAATTTCCCCCCAGACAATATACACATTTTCCAACATCATTTCTGCATCAGCCCATCAGTATTATGCATTCTGTTATACATATAAATGGCATATATTGTAAATACCAATATCACATCTGTTGCATAAAAAAATGTACAAGATGTTCATAGGACCAGCCAACAGTGAAAAGAAGAGCTGGTTTTATACCCCGCCCTTCACTACCCAAAGGAGTCTTGGTTGGAGCTGCTTACAATCACCTTCCCTTCCTCTCCCCACAACAGATACCCAGGTGGGGCTGAGAGAGCTCTGAGAGAACTGGGACTGGCCCATGGTCACCCAGCAGGCTTCACAAGGAGGAGTGGGGAATCAAACCTGATTCCCCAGGTTAGAGTCCGCTGCTCTTAACAACTACACCATGCTGGCTCAAGCAGAGAACTTGAGCATCTTCTCCCCTTGTGTGCACCAGTGCAGTGTAATGGTTAAGAGTACAAGACTAGTATCTGGGAGACCCAGGTTCAAATCCCAACTTGTGCGATGGAAGTTCGCCGGGTGACCTTGGCCCAATCACACTCTCTCAGCCTAACCTACCTTGCAGGGTTGTGGTGAGGATAAAATGGAGAGGAGGAGAACAATGTAAGTTGCATTAGGTCCCTGTTGGGGAGAAAAGTGGGGTACAAATGAATTAAATAAATAAGTTTACTGGACATGGGTAGTTACTCTTTTCATGAGCCAGAGAACTTGTATAGGTGGGCCCCCCACATTTCTCCCCACTTCCGCGTCCTCTCAGCTGCCTACTGAGAGAATACAAAGGCTCCTGCTTCCAGGCTGGGAGAAGTGGGCTTTCCTTTGAGGACTGAGCGCAGCCCTTTGATGTAGCTTCTGCTTTGATTCTGGCGGCAAATGTCAGGGGCCTGGCAGTTGTTTGTCATTCGCTCAGGAGCCTGACTGCTGCCGGAGTGAGGGAACAAAAGTATATTTCTTTCCTTCGCACTGCAGTCCCAAAGTGGACCCACACAGAAAGCCAGAGGAGGGAATGGATGGGGGATGAAGGCATGAAAATATATTCATTGGCCGTCCTTTCACAGCAGTAGCCCAAAACACAGGAGTAAAAATGAAGACATTCAGACCAAAAGTTTGAAAATAGAAGAGATTGGATTTATACCCCACCCTTCATTACCCAAAGGAGTCTCCGAGCTGCTTACCATCCCCTTCCCCTCCCCGCAACAGACACCCTGTGAGGTAGGTGGGCCTGAGAGAGCTCTGAGAGAACTGCCCTTGAGAGAACAGCTCTGAGAGAACTTGTGACTGACCCAAGGTCATCCAGCTGGCTGCATGTGGAGGAGGAGTGGGGAATCAAATCTGGTTCTCCAAGATTAAAACCTCCGCTCCTAACCACTACACCAAAATCACAGGCTTGTGATGTGACTGGCCCCACCCTGGATGGCCTAGGCTAGCCTGATCTTGTCAGATCTCAAAAGCTAAGCAGGGTCAGCCCTGGTCAGTACTTGGATGGGAGACCATCAAGGATTTCCAGGTTTGTCACGCAGAAGCAGGCAGTGGCAAACCATCTCTATCGGATTGCCATAAATAGCTGTGACTTGATGGCACTTTACACAAACACACACAAACAAAAATTTTTACTTATGATTGTGTTATGTATTAAGCCGTTTCTGGCTTGTTTTGAGGTCATAACTGAACCCTGAAGTGTCTCACAGTTACAGAGTTCAGAAAGTTCAAACCACCGCTGCTCATTGTTATTAAGAGCAAATTGTCACACATATATGACTTCAATTCTAAGACACTGGTTGCCAGGATGTTTCTGGGTTTATTCATTTATACCTCATCTTTCCCGCCCAATGGGAGGCCAAAGCAGCTTGGAGCAGTCTCCCTCCTCTGTGTCACGTTCACAACGATCCTGCAAGGTAGGTTTGGCAGAAAGAGTGCAAGGCACCCAGTGAGCTTCTGTTTCAGAGTGGGGATTAGAACCTGAATCTCTGAGACCCTAGTCTGACACTTGAATGACTATGAATGACTATGCTACACAGACGGCCTGTTGCTCTGTTCTACACCATCCTATGCAGAACAGACTATACAGTACCCATTCTCAGGCATTTATCATAGCACCTCCCATGCTTTGGGAAAAAACCTTCCTGAGAAAATGAGGAAAGACTTCCCTTTTCCAGTGTTCCAGTGTTCTGGTACAGGAGAGCAGGTCTGCTTTGAAATAAGTCCCATTGTATTCACTGGGGCTTATTCTCGGAAAAGCATCTTTAGGATGACAGCCTCAGTGTTTCACATCTAAACAAAGTGTGCCCACCCCCCAGACGGCCCACATCCAACCTGAGCTGCATGAGCTGCACTGGCTTCCGGTGGAGCACTGGATCAAGTTCAAGGTGCTGGTTCTGACCTTTAAGGCCCTTAGTGGTCAGGGACCCACATACCTTCGGGACCAACTCTCTCAGTATGCCCCCAATAGAGCATTGTGCTTAGGTAGCAAAAAACTCCTGCTAGTCCTTGGCCTGAGAAAGATCCGGCTGTCCTCAATCAGGGTTAGGGCTTTTTCAACCCTGGCCCCCACCTGGTGGAACTTTCTGCCAGAGGACATCTGATCCATGCCTTGCGGAACTTATTACCTTTCTGCAGGACATGTAAGGCCGAGAAGTTCCGCCAGGCATGTGGTGGAGGACAGCGACAGGACAGTAAGTACTCTGGTGCTCTCAGGTCTCCCCCTCCCCCTCCCCCTCTTCCCAGGAGGCTGTGGGGAAGTTGCAGTTTTCTGTCGAAATTCCTCGCCATCTTGGAATAGCCTGTTTTATTATTATTTTTAATCTGTACTGTGTTTTATTATTGTTTTTTTAACTTATTCATTGTCTCATTTTGTTGTAAGCCACCCTGAGCCCTGCTCACAGGGAAGGGTGGCCTAAAAGTCCAAATAATAAATAAATAAATAAATTACTAAAAGTGTCCCAGCTGCCAATCAATACACAGCAATAACACAGTGGCTAAAACATCACAGCCTCAGAAGACATTTTCTATACATAGAGTTTGCCAGCTCTGGGCTGGAAAATTCCTGGAAATTTTAGGGCTGGAGCTTAGGAAAAGGTGGGGTTTGGGGAGGTGACTGACCTCAACAGAGTATGATGCGATAGAGCCCACCTGCCAAAGCAGCCATTTTCTCCAGGGGAACAGATCTCTGTAGCCTGGAGATCAGTTGTAATTCCAGGAAATCTCCAGCTACCACCTGGAGGTTGGCAAAGCCATACAAGAGAACCATGCATCTAAGAACACTGTCCCTCCATGTTCCTTTACTGCACTCATGTGCTGACCTAACTCATCTCCTGCGTTGCCTGCCTGCCTTTTCCTCCTATTCAACAAAAGAGTCCAGGTAAATATTAGCACATTCTCACCAGGGTTAAACAGAGGCCAGCCAGCCGTCTGCACTGTGCTATAATATAAAATGTTGCAATTATAATAATTAAGGTGTCTTCCAAAATTCTCTACAGCCACATTTCTGCCAGGATTCTGGTGTTCCAAATTATCTAATCTTGTTTCCTCAAGTGGATTGGGTGTATTAGAAAAATTATTCCTTTTACTCTATTTTCAGTTTTGTCCTGAGCGTTGTAACCTGACCCGGATGTTCCAAGATCTCTCTTTTGGTCAGTCTCTGCCAGTTCAAACCCCATCAACATGTATTTATACTTAGGAATTTTGGCTCCAACGTGCATCGCTTTTCACTTGGCCACACTGAACCCCATTTGCCATGCTGACACCCACTTGCCCATCCTTGACAGATCCCTTTGGAGTGCCTCACAATCCTCCCTGATTCTCACCACCCTGAACAACTTTGTGTCATCTGCAAATTTAGCCACTTCACTGCTTACTCCCAACTCCAAATCATTAATGAACAAGTTAAAAAAGCATTGGACTGAGTACTGAACGCTGTGGTACCCCACTGCTTACTACTCTCCAATGAGGAAATTGCCCATTTATACTCACTCTCTGTTTCCTATTAATTAGCCAGTTTTTGATCTACAAAAGGACTTGTCCTTTTATCCCGTGACTATTGAGCTTACTTAGGAGACTTTGATGAGGAACTTTATCAAAAGCTTTCTGGAAGTCAAGGTAAACAACATCTATTGGGTGCCCCTTGTCCACAAGTTTGTTCACTCCCTCAAAGAACACTAACAGGTTAGTGAGACAAGATCTTCCCTTACAGAACCCATGCTGAGTCTGCCTCAATAGTTT
The DNA here is from genome assembly GCA_029375565.1 of Gekko gecko. NCBI lineage: Eukaryota > Metazoa > Chordata > Lepidosauria > Squamata > Gekkonidae > Gekko > Gekko gecko. The sequence continues at coordinate 203,698,733 of JAPDNY010000005.1, forward strand.
TTGTTCATCAATGTGCCTACTAATTCTTTCCTTAATAACAGTTTCCACCAACTTACCTGGTATTGACATCAGACTGGCTGGCCTGTAATTTCCCGGATCTCCTCTGGAACCCTTTTTAAAGATGGGAATGACATTAGGTACCTTCCAGTCCTCAGGAATGGAGGCAGATTTTAATGAAAGATTGCATATTTTTGTCAGGAGATCCGCAAGTTCACATTTGAGTTCTGTCAGAACTCTCAGATGTATGCCATCCGGGCTTGGTGATTTATCAGTTTTTAAGTTGTCTATCAGTCGTAGGACCTCCTCCCTTGTCACCGCAATCTGACTCAGGTCTTTCAACACCCCTCCCGAAATCAGTGGTTCTGGAGTGGGCAAGCACTTCTCATCTTCCACAGCGAAGACAGAGGCAAAAAATGCATTTAGTTTCTCAGCCATTTCCCTATCATCCTTCACTACTCCTTTTACCACTTGGTCATCTAAGGGCCCCACTGCCTCCCTGACCAGTTTCCTGCTTCTAATGTATTTGAAGAAAGTTTTATTGTTGGTTTTTATGTTTTTTGCTATATGCTCCTCATATTCCCTTTTTACCTGCCTGATCACAGACTTGAATTTTGTTTGCCACAGCCTGTGTTCCCTTTTATCAACCTCACTGAGACTAGCTTTCCACCGTTTAAAGGAATACTTTTCACCTTTTACAGCTTCCATTACTTTGTTAATCATGCAGGCTTTTTTTTATACCTATTTGTGCCTTTCCTAACCTGCTGTATATATTTTTTCTGAGGTTCTAGGATTGTAGTTTTAAATAGTCTCTAAGCTTCCCCAATGGTTTTGACCCTTTTCTACTTTTCCTTTCAGTTTCCTCTGAACATGTCCCCTCATATCAGAGAAGTTTCTCCTTTTAAAGTCAAAAGTGGTTGTGTCAGTCTATTTGGCCAATTCCCTATTTATACAAATGTTAAACTCAATAACATTATGGTCACTGTTCCCAAGCGGTGCAATCACTTTTACATCTCTCACTAGGTCTTGGGTGTTACTTAGGACCAAATCCAGGATTGCCTCTCCTCTGGTAGGTTCCGTGACCATCTCTTCCATAGCACAGTCATTGGCTGAGTTCAGACTGGCAAATTGCCCCGGTAGGGACCCGGGCCAGCGACGACTCAATCCCGGAGTAAATGGGGCATTCACACAGGCACATCTGCCTGGCGTCTCCCACCCGTAGCCAACCTGTGCTGTTGCGCTTCACCGCAGGATTAAAAAGATACCTGATAAAACCCGTAGCAAATCCGAAAGCCAACGTGTGTCCCGCGTTTCCCCGCTTCCAAGGAGTCTGAACGCGCAGCCGAAAAGCTGGGAGCAACCCGCGTTGGGCAGAAGGCAGCAGCGGTGTGATTGGCTGTGCTTCGCTCCACTGTCCAATGCAGTGCCGGCGGTGTGGGGTCCTCCCCCAATCGGCAAAATGCTCTTATGCGCATGAGCGCATGAGCGCATGGGTGCTCATGCACACATACACCCACACACCCACAGCCAAATTAATGGGGAAACGGCGAATATAGCATGCCTCCGGTGTGGCAGTCTGAACGCTCCCGCGCGCCTCCATCCCGTATCTTCCAGCAGCGGCCCCCGCTGTGTGGACGGGAAAACCCAGTATAATTTATTCCGGGGCTTTTTTGCTACGACTGGCTACCGGAGCAAACTGCCACTCTGTACTCAGCCATTGAGAGTGTCTAGAAACTCAATCTCTTTTTCTCGACTAGCACACATATTGACCCAATCAATGTGTGAGTAATTAAAAATCACCTATTGCGACACAGTTTTTTTTGTCTAGCCGCTATCTTTAATTCATTCATCATTTTATAATCCTCCTCTGTCTTTTGATCTGGTGGGTGATAACAAACTCCCAGTGTTAAGTTTCCTTTTGGGCACACTATTTCAACCCATAGCATTTCCAGAAGAGAATCCAATTCTCTTATCCTCTCAGTCTTACTAGACTGTATACCCTCTCTGGCATACAGAGCCACCCCAACTTCAACCCTTCACCCCCATTCTTCCGATATAATATATACCCGGGAATCACTGTATCCCACTGATTTTCCTCATCCGACCAAGTTTCTGAAATACCCACAATGTCTATTTTCCCCCGCAACACCAAGCATTCCAACTCCCCGATCTTACTTCAGACATTTCTAGCATTTATATATAAACATCTATAATTTCCCATACATGTTAAGCCTGCAACCTTCCTCTTGCTGCCTCGAGACCTTACCAGGCAGTCCATATCATTAGCCACAGTCTCAGTGGACAATTCTGATCCATTTCCTTGTAGAAAAGTAACAGCTACCCCTCCATCTCTTTGAAATGAGCCATCCCAAACCAGAGACTTTTCATATTCTGTCAGCTTTCCCCCAGTATTCAAAACATAAAGGAAATTGTAGGAATACATTCTTTGGTGTAGGTTTGGTATAGGGGTTAGGAGCGCGGACTCTAGTCTGGGAGAACTGGGTTTGATTCCCCAATCCTCCATTTGCAGCTGCTGGATGACCTTGGGCAAGCTATAGGTCTGTCAAAGCTGGTCTCTAAAAGAGCAGTTCTCTCAGAGCTCTCTCAGCCCCACCTACCTCACAGGGTGTCTGGTGTGGGGAGAGGAAGGAAAAGGAGCTTGTACGCCGTTCTGAGACTCCAAGTGAAGGGCGGAGTATAAATCCAATCTCTTCTCTTCTTATTTGAATTGCAACATGAAACACCTGTTTTCCAAAGCTATATTCCAGGAGACAGGAAGCTTTCCATGAGTTTAAACCACATGATATACAGAGGAACCCTGAGCTGGATAGCCCAGGCTAGCCTGATCTCATCTGATTATGGAAAGTAAGCAGGGTCAGCCATGATTAGTATTTGGAAGGGAGACCACCAAGGAATACCAGGGGTGCTATGCAGAGGTGGGCAATGGCAAACCACCTCTGAATGTCTCTAGCTGTAAAAACCCTATAGAATTGCTGTATGTCAGATGCGGCTTGATGGCAAAAAAGAAAAAAAATCAGGAAAAAGTAAATAAACAGGAATATTAACCTATAGAAGCAGAGCCTTCTTCAAATGATGCTCCCATTGTATATGTAAAGGTAAAGGTTCCCTTGCTCGAAAGCCAGTCGAATCCAACTCTAGGGTTGTGGTGCTCATCTCCGTTTCAAAGCCGAAGAGTCAGCACTGTCCAAAGATGTTTCCGTGGTCATGTGGCTGGCATGACTAAACACCAAGGTGCATGGAACGCTGTTACCTTCCCACCGAAATGGTACCTATTTATCTACTTGCAATTTCTTGCTTTCGAACTGCTAGGTTGGCAGAAGTTGGAACTAGAGACGGGAGCTCACTCTTGCTGGAAACTCAAGTCCTGATTTCAATAGGGAAAATGATCAGGACTAGGAGAAAGGAGGACCACGTACCATAATGACAAACACTGATCCATAATTTGTATGTCTCCAAAGACATCAAGAGGAAGGGCTTGTTGGGGCTGGGGGGTGGGAAGACAAGCAAGAAAGCTTATTCTAAGATGAGGATCCATCCTCCATATTAATTAGCCATCTTTAATCAAGCCCTTTGGATGTGGAAAGATAGACCTAGAAGGATAGAATATCTGCTTGATACCTCCCTGGTGTGGACTGACTGGAATTAAGGAATCCCTCTAGAGTATTTACAAGACTTTCAAGATTGATGGTGCAATGATGAACTAGGCAGTGGGGGATGGTTTTGTTGCCCGGGTGACAAACAACAAAATCCAAATTATCTCAAGGTCTGACTGTTTGCTGGCTGACAAAATAGAGCTCTGACCTGTTAAAATGGAAGCCAGGAACATCAATCAGGTCAATATGTCAGATTTAGCACATGATAACCACCTTTTCTCTGGCAGGGATTCTGAGCCATAAACATCTGGGCAACAGGAAAATATATGGGCTACGGGTATCAAGTACTGGAGGGAGGGAATAGTGTTGTCAGCTCTTGGTTGGGAAAATACCTGGAGATTTTAAGGGTAAAGCCTTGGGAGGGCGGGGTTTGGGGAGGGGAGGGGCCTCAGCCAGGGTATAATACCATAGAGTCCACCCTTCAAAACAGTCATTTTCTCCAGGGGAACTGATCTTGGTTGTCTGGAGATAAATTGTAGTAGAGAGAGATCTCCATGTTCCTCCTGAAGGTTGGAACCCTAAGAACAATATTGCACTGGAATTGTCCAAATATAATAGTGATTCACAGGAGCACATATGTGGGCATTAAGGAAACACCACACAAAAAGAATCTGTATGTACTGATATGTTTGGTCAGGTCAAGACTGCTTTTTTACAGTGTTGGATCATTACACACAAGAGCTTTAATAAGACCAATGAGCAAAACAGATAAAATAAACTGAAGGAACTAGATTCCACGTGCTACAGTTCTGGCAATGAGTGGAACAGAATTTTGGATCTCTGGCAGGTGTGGAACACAGCACAGGCTAGTGCATTGTTCATGAATAAGTAAGATCTGGGCAGCAGTTATCCATGCCCTAGTTGCACCTGAACTAGACTACTGCAAAGTGTTCTTTACAGGGCTGCCTCTACAGACTGTTCAGAAGCTTACAGAATCACAGAATCATAGAGTTGGAAGGGATCTCCAGGGTCATCTAGTCCAACACCCAGCACAATGCAAGAAATCCACAAATACCTCCCCCCACACCACCAGGGACCCTATTTCATGCCCAGAAGATGACAAAAACCCTCCAGGATCCCCAGCCGAACTGGAAAGGGCTATGGCTCAGTGAAGAGCCTCTGCTTTGCGTGTAGAAAGTCCAGGTTCAATCCCTGGCATTTCCAGTTTAAAAAAGAACCAGGTAGTAGGTGATGTGAAAAACCTCTAAACTGAGAACCTGGAGAGCTGCTTCCAGTTTGAATAGACAATGCTGACCTTGATGGACCAAGTGTCTGATTCAGTATATGAGAGCTTCATGTGTTCGTGTTCAAAATGTGCAAAATGTGTTCACGGGTGTTCATGTGCTTCTGTTAGTGCTGACATGCCCTAATTTGGGGAACTACATCCCCCTCCATGTCTTAAAAAAGGATATTATAGCATTGGGAAAAGTGCAGAAAAGGGCAACTGGAATGATAAAAGGGCTGGAACACTTTCCCTATGAAGAAAGGTTAAAACACTTGGGGCTCTTTAGCTTGGAGAAACGATGACTGGCAGGTGACATGATCAAGGTTTATAAGATTATGCATGGGATAGAACAGGTAGAGAAAGAGGTACTTTTCTCCCTTTCTCACAATACAAGAACTCGTGGACACTCAATGAAATTGCTGAGCAGTCAGGTTAGAACAGATAAAAGGAAGTACTTCTTCACCCAAAGAGTGATTAACACATGGAATTCACTGCCACAGGAGGTGGTGGCTACAAGAACAAACAGCTTCAAGAGGGAATTAGATAAACATATGGAGCAGAGGTCCATCAGTGGCTATTAGCCAGAAAGTGTAGGATAGGCTGGGGCAAGGGATGCTCTGTATTCTTGGTGCTTGGGGGGGGGGGACAGTGGGAGGGCTTCTATTGTCCTGGCCCCACTGCTGGACCTCCTGATGGCACCTGGTATTTTTGGCCACTGTGTGACAGATTGTTGGACTGGATGGGCCATTGGCCTAATCCAACACTGGCTTCTCTTGTGTTCTTATGTTTAAAAGAACAGCACAAATGTTCTATTTGTTTCTAGGAAGAATAACCTTTAAAATTCTAAGTGGTCTGGGACTCTGGTACTTTGCTTCCCTATGAACCCACCTGGATACTTTGATCTCCTTTAGAGTCTCTGATTTTTGTATGCCCCAGCTCCTGAAGTAAGATGGATGTCCACTGTAAGTAAGGTCTTCTTTGTTGTGGCGCTTCAGTTATAGAATGTCATCTTCCCAGTTATTTGCTTAGCTACTAAGCCTTCAGTCTCAGGTGCCATGCTGAAACATTTCTGTTCAGTCAAGTTTTTGGTTGATTCGTTCTCTCTCTCTTTTTCTCTCTCTGTGTTGTTATTCTCACTGGCTGAATGCTGGGTTACTGTATCATTAATTTTATAGATATTTCCCACAGTTTTTGGAGCAAATCATTATAGTTTAGAGTTGCCAAGCTCCAGGTGGGGAGTGACGTTCCTCTAGAATTACAACTGATCTCCAGACAACAGTTGCCCAGGAGAAAATGGCTGCTTTATAGGGTGGGGTCTATGGCTTTATGCCCTGCTGAGGTCCCTCTCCACCCCAGGCTCCACCCCCCAAACCTCCAGGAATTTCTGAACCCACAGCTGGCAACCTTAGAGTTATGCTTGCTGGCTGACTCAGGACACTTTAGGCTGACAGGTGGGCACTACACCTGTTAAGTATCTTCTAATGCAATGGGATGGGGGGGAAACCACTTATCACTGGACACAGCCTTAAATATCTAGATCGCTAGAGGGCTTTGCATTTCTGTTGCTGAACTGCAAGAGGCCAGACATCACGATGTCCTTCAAGAAGCCCCCTCCTCATTTTGCACCTGCTGGGAGTCTCTTGGCGGCGTTAGGGCAGCCAAAGGGTTAATCCCATGCCGATTCCCAGCTTGCCATTATCAATCCACTCCACAAATCTGACAGCCTCATCTCATCAACGACCCCGCAGATTGATTTCTTGACTGGGAGCAATGAGCGGCTTCCCATGAAAAATGAGGCTTTGCGCCATCAATAGAAGTTCTAATTACAACTTAAATTCAGGACATTCCTTACCACAGAAGCCAGATTTATGGTGCTTCCAGGAGGGGTGTGCATCCTTTTTCTAATTAGAGCCAGCGTACATTTGCAGATTCCTTGATGGGCTCCAGCCCCTGGCTCTGGAAAGGTGCAGGTTGCGGGGATTGCCCTGAGACTGGAGTAAAGGGATCTCTGGGAGAAATGGTTCTGTTATCCAGCGCATTTGGGGTGCCCTTCCCCTTCACTGACAGGGGATCACTGCACTGTACTACGTCCATTTTCAGAAGCCATTTGTAACATGTACCAGAATTTCAGAGGGTAACCATGTCGGTCTGCAGGAGAGCAGCTAGACTGTAGTGTACTCCAGTAGTCAGAACCTAAAAATGGTTAGTCAAATGCAAAAGGGGGCCAGCAATAAAAGCTTAATATATGAAATATATTAAAAAGATACATGTATTTATTAAACAAAGGTTTTAAAATTATATATAAGGGCCCAATCACACCTCATGTACAAATATCCAATTATAACACACAAGAGCTGATGGACTTGACCTGACGCGTTTCAGCCTGCATAGGCCTTCTTCAGAGGTCAAACACAGTGAGGCACATATTAGCTATAAAAATACATTATAATCATACAGATACAAGATAGAAAATCAGTAGGGCCCAGAAAAAAGTTGTTTCAAAATTAAACCACTAGGCACAGAATAAAAGTACAAATGAGGCCTCCAACAGTGCAATCACATGCCCAGTGGTGTTTCTCTGGTATAAATTTCTGGTCCAGAAATTGCCTTCCTATGATTGTGCAGCCAAAATGCCCTCAACAGAACTGTCCCCAAGCAAAGAGCAACAAGGAACTCCAGGGTCACTGCACATAGGCAGGCAATGGCAAACCACCTCTGTTTGTATTTTACCTTGGAAACCCTACGGGGTTGCCACAAGTGGGCTTCAATTTGATGGCACAGTTTCCCTTTTTGCCCTGGTGTGGATGGTCCAGGCTAAACTGATCTCATCAGATCTTGGAAGCTAAGCAGGGTCAGCCCTGGGTATTACTTGGATGGGAGACCACCACCAAGGAATACCTGGATCCAGGGCTATTTTTGAGCAGGAGTTCCAACTGGCTTCTGAATTGGCCACACCTACAACCTCCCCCCCCCTCAGGTTCCCAAGCCACAGGCACCTGGGGAAGCCAAGCCAATCCAGGGAGGGAAGGCAGTTTAAACTGCCTCCCGTCCTCGGATTCCCCAGGTGCCCCGCAGCTGCAGGGTGGCCAGGGAGCTGATGCAGAAACTGCCTTCCTTCCCTCGGGTTCCTCATGCACCCTGCAAGCCGCAGGGCACCTCGGGAAGCCAATCCTGGGAGGGAGGTGCGCTGTCAGGGGTGTGGCCTAATATGCTAATGAATTTCTGCCATCAGGTGTGGCCTATTATGCTAACAAGTTCCCACTGGGCTTTTTCTACAAAAAAAAAGCCCTGCCTGGGTCGCTATGCAATGGCAAAACCACCTCTGAACGTCCCTTGCCTTGAAAACCCTACAGGGTTGACAAGTCAGCTGCGACTTGAACGTTCCAAAAAACACCACCATCACCTTAGGGATGAATGAGATTTTCAGGGTATACACTTTCACGAGTCAAAGTTCCCTCCATCAGATACTTTGTCTTTCGAAAGCTTATATTCTGAAAATCTTGTTCATCCCTAAGGTGTTACTGGACTCCAGTCTAGCTGTCCAGCATGTACCATGTAACATATGTCAGATCCAACCCTCTGTACTATTGTAAACATTGTTTTTTAAAAAAACCCTGATGCATCACTTGTAGTTTAGTGAAGGTACCAAATCCTTATCGGGGGGACACAGTCTAGAATTTGGAACTGCACTTGGAATAAAAACAGCATTTTCGAAATTAACGAGCCCCTTCTAAGCTGAATCAAGGGAAGTTATCTCATTACTAAGTTGCAGACTTAGGGTGTGGGCACACAAGCAGTTTGTCACGGCAGTATATCATCTCTAAATAAGCCGAGTTTGGGATGCTTTGCACAGATCACACAGCGCCCCTTAAGCCAGCATCATAGTGCCGCAGGCCCGTGGTTGGCTGTTCATATCGCTAATGCACCACATCCACGAAGCTGCGGCTGGGTTGGTTGGTTTTCTTCTGAAGTCCTGCTGTGCATGTGCAGAATCAGAGAAGCATACGTGTGCTCCTGACTGCATTCTACGGGGGCACTGAAGTACACATCGGAGTGCGGTTGGGAGAAAAAAAGGGCATGCCAGAAATGGAATGGAACGATCACACCGCTCATACGTTTCCATGGTGCACCCAGGAGATTAGGCACCCAGAAACCCACCTCACCGAGGTAGCCAGCAGAATTTGCTAGTGGCTATTTAATCTGCGTGGAAGTAATTTAAGCATGAGGTAGGGACAAGTAGGGCACAGGAGCCAGATGTGCATGTTTGATTGCACCAATTTGATCCGGAGGGGATGGGTGGGGCGGCTATGTTGGGCCAACTGCTTGTGTGATCACACCCTTAGTTATGGCCCATTATGAACTAGAAGACGATTTCCCCCCTCCCTTCAGATGTGGCCCCCCTTTTTGTCAACATTAGTGGATCCTGCTACTAGATTCATTGTGGGCCTATGAGCCAATAACCATAATTTTCTTTGGGCAATACTTACCACACTGTGTGTGTTTCCCTTCAAGCTTTAGGTTTATCAGAACCATGATGTGGGTGTCAGGAAAGAATTTTCCCTGAAGTTGGATATGTGACAGAGATGAAACATTTGGTGGCGGTAATCCAGGGGTCTCCAATGTGGCGCTTGTAGGCACCATGGAGCCTGTCGACATCTTTCCTCATGCCTACCAAATGTTTTTAGAAAGTGGGTGTGGCCAGGTGGGAGTTTTGCCCAACAAGGCTTCTGATTGGCCACTGAAGATATGATTGATCGTGGATTTTTTTTTAATGTTGCTTTTGGCAGCAGCTGCCACCACAGCACATGAATCTTCACTGCGTGACTGAAGGTAAGCTACAGCAACCATTTTGGTGGGCATGACCACCACACTGTGTGAGAATTCCAAAGGTTCCCCCCGGCTCAAAAAGATTGGGGGGCCCTGCAGTCATCCCTTGAATGCTTGAGGGCTTCAACAGGGAAGGGCTTTGGCCTCTGTGCCATGACTGTAGACCTTCTGGGGACATCTGACTGTCCTCTGTGTGGAACAGCATGCTGGACTAGGTAGACCATTGGTTTGGTCCTGCTCAGTTGCTCTAATATTCTTATCTCATTTTCTCCCAAGGTACCGGTTTAATTATATCGATTGATTCATTATGATTGTGCCTTGTTTTTCAGACAAGACTGCATCACAAATTGGCACACAACTGTTAAACTCATCATGATATATTAGGAAAATGTGGACAGCAGTTAACTTCTGGTACCTGGGAAATGATTATCACGTGGTTCTTTTCTATAGTGGGAGTGGGGATTAAGCAGATTAGCTCAGCTCTGTCTGCGTTGTGGTTAGTATTAAAAACATGACATCCACATGTTGGGCAGAGGTCATGGTTCCATGATTTTGCATGCAGAAGGTCCCAGGTTCATGCCCCAGCATCTCTTGTGAGTGAAAGGCCATCAATTTGATGTCATGGTTAGGAGCAACAGGCTCTAATTTGGATAACCAGATTGGATTCCCCACTCCTCCACATGAAGCCAGCTGGCTGACCTTGGATTAGTCAAAGTTCTCTCAGAGTTCTCCCAGCCCTACCTACCTCACAGGGTGTCTGTTTTGGAGAGAGAAAGGGAAGGAGATTGTAAGCTGCTCTGAGATTCCAAAATAAAGGGCAGGGAATAAATCCTCCACCTCCTCCTCCTCCTCCTCCTCCTCCTCCTCCTCCTCCTTCAGGACTTCAAGACTGACATGTCCAAGTAGAAAACATTGCTTTTGATCTACCAACAGTCTGATTCAGTATCAGGCAGCTTCACATGGGCGTATGCAGAAGTATTTTAGGTGTTTGAATATTCGGCCTATTGTTTTCGAATTCCAGTGCCATCACTACTCTTGACATCAGTTTTTCCTCAGTTCAAATGGGGGGAAAATCTAAAGGAAATATAGCCTTTTCATTTCCAAACCTGGATGATTTAAGCACATGTTATTTGCTTTTGATTGCACTGCACCATGGGATTTGTAGTTATGGGGGTTTGTATCATCCAGGCACTCAGGGGCCACATACATTACCCCTCCTTTCTTGGACTGTACAGTGTGGAACCATTCATGTGCTCAGTTTCCCTGGGTACTTCTTTAAGAAAAAAGCTTATGTGAGCATCCTAACAGCCTCAAAAATATTATTTCCCCCCCCCCAGAACTGAGGCCTAATGTAGGCCTGAGAAAGCCACATGGGACATACGGAGCTGCAGTTGAGAGCTCCAAGAAAGAGAATATCCTTCTACTTTGGCAATACTTTCTTTTCTCTTTTTGCATTACTTATGACAGACCATGTCTGAATTTAGGGGGATTGTTTCTAATTTTTGTAATCCGATTGCATTTTTGCTCATTGCATGTATTACTCGTACTGCATTGTTTTTTACTTTTGTAATTGCTTTGGGGAGGGGGGGGCATTGTTTGACATCTCATCTCTGCTTATTTTTAAAAAATTCCTAATCCTATTGCAGTATTCACTGGATGCCTCGTGCCATCTGATTGCGTTTTCCTCCACCGTGTAATCTGTCGTGAATCCCAGAGACAAAGGCGGGCTACAAATAAGTAAATTAATAAGTCTCTCCTTTCTGTTTGTTTTCACTGGCTTGCCCCCCACATTGAAGCTATTGTTCTCCCTATTATGTTGAGTCTCTTAGTACTGGGGCAAATTCAGGAGTAGCTAGGGTTGCCAATCTCCAGGTGGCCCCTGGTGATCTCCTGCTATTACAGTGGACTTCCAGCCAACCAAGATCAGTTCCCCTGGAGAAAGTAGCTGCTTTGGAGGGTGAACTCTGTGGCATTATACTCTGCTGAGGCCCCTCCCACTACCTTCCTAGGTTCCCCGCCCCCCAAATCTCCAGGTTTTTTCGACCCAGAGCTGGCAACCCTAGTAGTAGCATTAGCCTAGAGTTTCCAGGCTGCAGCAGGGAGCAATCTGGGGGCGGGGCCTGGTATGTTGACATTGTGCTGGCATGCCTACATCACTTTTGTTAAAACCGGAAGTGACACAGCCTGTCACACAGGGGGGGACACTCTAGCATGTTGGCCTTTCTTTCTCCCCAGGCTCACCAAAGGGAATAGCTGGCATCCCTACATTAGCCTGACACAAAGGGGGGGAAATTCATGTTATTCCTAACAACTTATTATCTATACACTGCATCTAATTCTCTCTCTCTCTGTCTCTCTCTATCGCTCGTACATCACGAAGCATTCTGAGAACAGATGTCTCAGCTGCATCCATCTCTTTCTCTTTATTAGCTGTGCTAATGTGACCATCTTAGTACCATCTCTTTATTGCCCGTGCAAGTCCATTTCGCTGTGAATATTTGGCACTGGCTCTGCCAATGAGACCTCGTCCATTGACATTAGATGGATGAGCTCTTTCTCCTGGTTTCCAGTCAATAAAGAAAGACACCTGCATTTGCCGCTTTAATTACAAAGGCAGAGCGATATTTCTCTCATCGCTTGCAAAGTTCAAAAACAAATTACATTTAACCTTTGATTTCTTTAGAACCCGTCTCTTCTAATGCCGTTCCAACTAAACTATTTGTTCAGGGTTCCACCAAGTCTGAGATGGAGCAGGATAAATTTAGTAAGGTCATCATGCTGAAAAGATGTTTGGCAAGGCAACGCTACCTGTATCAAGCTGGGAAGCAAAAAGGCACGTGATGGGACAGGCCTACTTTGCGGGAGTTTAAAGGCACTATGGTGTAGTGGTTAGAGTGTAAAACTGAGATATGGGGGACCCAGAGCCCAGGCCCCACTCTGCCGTGGAAGTTCACTGGGTGACCCTGGGCCAGTCGCTCTCTCAGCCTAATCTGCCTCTCCGGGGAGGTGCAAGTGGAGGAAGGAGACCCCAGCAGTAAGCTAAGTGAGATATAGCTATATAAATAAAATAATAAGGGAAGCCACTGGAATAATTCCTACCTTATGGAAATAAGGGGTAGGGGCCAGAAGGTTGGCAAAAAGCCCAGTAGCACCTTTAAGACTAACAAACTTTATGGTAGTATAAGTTTCCAAGAAACACAGCTCTCTTAGTCAGATGCAGCTCCTCTGGTTAGAAGGTTGGACCGGGATACAGGAGACCCAAGTTTGAATCAACTTTCTGCCATGGAAGCAGAGAGAGAGAGAGAGAGAGAGAGAGAGAGAGAGAGAGAGAGAGAGAGAGAGAGAGATTGACAGACCCAGGTTCAAATCCCTATTATAACTTAGAAGCTTGGTGGGTGATCCTGGGCCAATCACAGCTCTCAGCCCAGCCTACCTCACAGGGCTGTTGTACAGATAAAATGGAAGAGAGGAGAACAAGAAAAGCTGCTTTGGGTCCCCTGAGGGAGAACAGTGGGGGCATAAATGAGGAAAATGAATACATAAAACAAGCTCAGGAAGGGAGGTCTGATAAACAGTCATCTGTCTACCGCCACTGCAGCTGAGCTCTGAGCTTTGGGCTTTCTGGCTGATGGTCCTCCTCCCTATGAAGGTCTTCCAAAATGCACAAAAGCAGTTTGCTTAGGGTTTATGCTCCCAGCCATTATGCAATATCAGCGCTAGCTGAAGAGGCCAGAATATGCCTGTATTGGTTGGCAGAGCCATCTGCTCGACTCGTATTTCAGGAGCCCGGCAGCCTCCATTTTGCCTGCTTGTTCCCAGCCCTCCTGCCAAAGCCAGAGGGCAAGCTTTCAAAGACATTCACGGCTCTACGGGGAGCCATTCCCATCTTTGATCTTTCTTCAGTGCTTCCTGGAAGACAGAACTCTGCAAGGACATTGTGTATTCAAACCACCCATCTTCTATTTTCCTGGCTTCCAGCTGGAACCGAAATCTACATGGCAAAATAACATTGGGTCTAATGTGATGGATAATGGGTTGGGATCGGCACTGGATCACAGGCATGTAGGATATCACTGAACCCTAACTCCAGTGGTCTTTTTTTTAATCAAACAGGGTGGGGCTAATTTTTCTTTTGTTCTTCTGCCTCCTTTTATCCTAGAAGACCTAGAAAATTAAGGGTCAAATGACACAATCCTGTTTTTAACAACTTGGGTCTGAGTATTTTGAGTATTTTGAGCGTATGCAATGTCAAAGCTATGCAGATGACTTCCCCAGGACTGTTTCAGCTCAAGAAAATGGCATAGAGGGAAGGCAGGCTAGGGTTACCAATTCCAGGTTGTGAAGTTCATGGAGATTTGGATGTGAGGACTGGGAGGGCAAAGTTTGAAAAGGGGAGGGAGCTTGGTGAGGATGTAATGCCATAGAGCCTGCCTTCTCAAGCTGTCATGTTCTCCTGTAGACTGGAGATCAGTCATTAATTCGGGAGCCCTCTAAACCCCACCTGGAGGTTGGCACCCTAGCAGGAGCTCCTCCTCCCACCATGCGGAAGTCCTGAGCTGAATCAGGCTCTTGTAGATATTAAAGATGACATTCCCACAGCTGACTTGTGGCTGTGTGGGAAACAGGTTGAGACAAGGGAACCCAGACCCAACTCCATAAAGAGCACACTGGGGTAATTTGACCTTAACATTCTACATCTAAGCTAAGACTTGGATCCTATGATGTCATGCCCTTCATGCTTCTCTCGGCGGCCAGTGCATAGCCTTTCCCCCATTGCAGTGCTTGCTCCCTCTGCTGCTAGCCCCTCTGTGTGCATAAGGGCTCCCTGAAGGAAAAACATGCACACAAGAGAAGTGCTAGCAGCCGAGGGAGTGTGTGCAACTGCAGAAGAAAGCCTCTGTGGCAGCCGCAAAGGACTGTGGGGGGGGAACAATGTTGCAGGATCCAAGCGAATGTGCCCATCTGTTTTGTTTTCTTCTATACTCAATTTCATAATTATTTCTACTTTGTTTTTAAGGAAGGGGAACATGATTTGTTTATGAATATTTGCTGATGGTTGCCTTTGGGACTGAATAGCTTTGTTCCTTGCTTCATAAACAGGAGTATTTAGAAGATTTGACCAGCGGGATTCAGGACAGAAGAAAGGATGATGTATGCTAATATCCCCACCTATGGGAGCCATGGGTCTCAAGGCTCATGCTCGAGGCCAGACTAGACAACACATGTGACACATGTCATGTCAGGGGCCCTGTCACGGCTCAGGTGGGGTGTCACCTGACGCTGCCACCACTCTGGATTTAGGATCCCTTGAGAAGACCCAGAGCATCCCCCCAAGACCTTCAGACCTCCTTTTTGGCCGAATAATAGGCGTGAGGAACAGGCAGAGTAAACAGTGAAAATAGTTTAATTTATAGGAGGTCAAACAAACAAGGTGCAGAATAATAACAGTAAGTGGGTGAAAAGAAAAGAAATCAAATGCCCAAATGGGTCTAAATATATACTGTCCCTAGCTCACTATCTCAATTGGCTTTAGACTACTCACCCTTCCCTCAGGATGAGGGTTTCTTCCCCACAGCAGCCCTCCTTCTGGCTCTGTTTCCTGGGAAGAAGAACAGCTTTTCCTCTTCTTCCCTATTGGTCAAATTCGGTGCCAAAACTTCCCAAGGCTTTCTGGGGTTTGTAGGCCCAGCCTCCCCTACTGCTAGCCCGGCTCCCTGGGCCTAGTAGGCCTCTGGTGACACAGCCCTGATCATGACAGGCCCCCATCCTGACTTGCAGTCACATGGGCGTCTAGGGAACTAATGTCTCCAAATACTCCTGGTAGAGTTCCTGGTTGTGGTTGGAGATCTCAGGGGTTATAACTGATCTCCAGGGAATGAAGATCAGTTACCCTGGAGAAAATGGCTGCTTTGGAAGGTGGACTCAGTGGAAGTATACCCCACTGAAGACCCTCCCCTCCCCAGACTCCACCCCCCCCCCAAATCTCCAGGAATTTTTGAACCTCGATTTGGCAACCCTACTTTCACCTCATGAAAGCTCACAAGCTTACCTGTTCCTCCATAGGTGGCTATTTCAAGGTGGGAGCCACTTGCAAACCTCCAGCCCCGCCAGGCAAGGGCCTTGCCCGCTTTCTTGAAGCATCAGACAGGTGCCATATTGGGGAACAGCGCTCAAAACAGCCTCGGGTGGCATGTCAGAATGCTACGTGTGGCTCTCGAGCTGCTGAGTATCTCTGCTCTCTGGTAGGTCCTTTCTGCACCTGTCTTTTCCCTCAGTTTCTGAGTGCATCTCAATCTTCTGTTCTGCATCCCCCCCCCTCCCGCCTTCTCTGCCACTTTGGGTCAGGGCATCTTCTTGGTTTAGAGGGATCAGCCCTCAGACTGCTTTTAGCAGTGTTGCCCTGCATTTCCCAAAAGTGCTTTTGCTGCAAACTTTTGTTCTGTTCCATTTTGAAACCGCTGCTACTATTTAAAGTAGAATTGTTTCTATGAATATTTAAGTGCCGCCCACTGCCCTCCCCTGTTTCAGCCTCTTTCTCTTTGGTCTGTGTTAGGCGGCCAATTTACATGATAACAGGTTTCCTCATGGGCAATTGCTGAACATTTACATTTGTTTAGAGTCCGCAGAGGTTTGGAGGATGGGAGAGTTACTGGGAAAACCAGTTTTTCATGAAGCACTTCTAAGCCAAACAGACTTTGATCACAAACATTTCCCTCAAAACAAAAATGGATGCATGGATTGATGGTTTGCATTTTGATTTGATACTAAGCGCTGATAATTGTATATTATCCCTGGCTTATTCCTGTTACATGTTAGTGAGCATTGCCCTGTTAACACTGAAATGTCTCATCCACTCAACGTCATTCCAGTTTTTCTGGAAGAATTCCTCCCACCAGCCAGGGCTGTGTGAAAAGGAAGAGAGAATACGAGGCACTGAAGGGATGGGAGAAGTATTATGCTGGTGCCTTGGCTTCTCCTCCTCCAAAGGATACGAGCAATCAGGGCTCAAAACACACTTTCTTTCATGAGTATGCAGAAAGCACAATCCACAGAGATTTGAGTTTCCAGCCTGAAGAGCCAAAGAATAATTACATATGCAGAATGAAAGGAAATGATTCGAATCAAAGGCATACCACCTCAAATTCTGGGGAAACCAGAAGTAAATACTGAATGCAGAAAGTCCCGTAATCTCAGTAGATATAAGTATGAGAGAGATGGTTAGCCTGCCGGAGGCTTTAAGGTGGTTGTGGTGGGAGGGTAGGAGGTAAAGGGCCAGTAAGTGGCCCACCGAGCCACATTCCAGGGAAGTCAAGGCCAGTTGCAAGTGTCTGGTCGGAAGGGCACCAGTTGGGAAGAGGCTGGCTATTAGAGGCTCGAGCCACTAAGGTGGGAGATGGTGTGCCATTAAGCTTGGCAAGGAGGGCATGCATGAAAGCCCTGCCCCACAGCCCTGCCCCACGGTGGGCCGACATTAGGGGAAGATTTGAGGACAGCCATGGAGAGGAGTTGGGCAGCTGAAGGCAGGGGCATGTCCAACCACCCAGCTTCATGGAAGGTGGAAGGTGAGTACGGGGAAGGGAGCAACTGAGATGGCTGGGGAAAGGGAGTGAGCCAAACTGCCCTGAAGAAGCCTGTAAATTCTCGGGAAAGACTCTGTAAGTGGCTGAGTACAGGTCTGTGTCATGAACCCCTCCCCCACTGTGTGAGTACATGCGAGGGGGTCAAATGAAAGGCTGGCTGCGGTCAAGCTTATTGAAACCACCCACAATGTCAGCATCACTGGGGCGTGTGGGCACAGACTGGGACCTGGACACAACAGTGGTTCTTGTTGAATGAAGGGAAATATTGTGAATCATGGCCATTTGGTCTCCAATCCGATGCCATCATAAGCTTCCTCATGTCACACTGCAGATGGTGCTATTAAGGTAGTACAGAAGGCAAGCCGCGTTTCTGGGTTCCCCGGCCGAGGGCTCCGGCGTGGCATGCGTTTGCTTTCAAGTAGTTTGGAAGTGCTCTGAAAACTACTGGGCAGAGACACTTCTGAAGTGGCAGCAACTTTGCGTGGCGCATTTGTATTTTTTTTTATGTCTGAACTGTACATGCAGAAGTGAATGGAGCTCATAAAAGATAGATGCATTCTTGTTCCTTTTGCCGGTTTTGATTTATTATTTACTTTGCTTTTCCAGCCCTTCTGAGGCATTGTAAATCATCGAAATCATTTTTCTCCTTTGCTTGGCTAGTTGGGAGAGAGAAACCAACGAAAGAGGATTGTGTGGAGCTCCTTGGCGGTGGAAGGTTCGGTGTGTTTTATAATAATACATAGAAGGAAGAGGGAGGGTAGGAGAGATGGTTTCTGTAAGCTGAAGAAGTTCAGAACTCCACGATGCAACTCAGTAAACATGGTTTATCACATTCCCCATTGAATGTGCCTTGGAACTGTCCTTCAGAGTTCAGGAACATTGGACTCCTCATCAGAGGAACTGTCGGCTAAGGCATGAGGATCCACTGATCTGTCTCAATGAACCCATGAAGCTGCCTTCTGCTGAGTCAGACGCTTGATCTCTCAAGGTCAGTATTGCCTGCTCTGACTGGCAGCAGCTCCCCAGGGTCTCAGGGGGAGGTCTCGCTCACCAGTTGAGCCTCATTAACTGAGAGACATTGGGGAGTGAACCTGGGAGCTTTCTTCTGCTTGCAAAGGTCTACCACCGAGCTATGGTCCCTCTCTAACATTTTATATTTGTATCCTTCCTTTCCTCCAAGGAGCTTGAGATAGTGGTAGAGCCCATGATCCTTAGTAATTTTCTAGTTATCGTTCTCTCTTGCTCCGGAGATCAAGAGGAGAGGCAGGCAGAGGAGGAAGATCCAAGAGTGCCTTCAACCCCATTCCTTCTTACACTGGGTGGGGGAGGCAGTGTGTGCTTGGGTGGGAGAGATCAGTGGACTCCCCTCCCTTAGAGTTGCCAGCTCTGGGTTGGGAAATATCTGGAGATTTTGGGGGTGGAGCCTGGGGAAGGTGGGGTTTGGGAAGGGGAGGGGCCTCAGCAGGGTACAATGCCATACAGCCCACCTTTCAAAGCAGCCATTCCCCTCCCCCCCGGGGAACTGATCTCTGTCATCTGGAGACACAATTGCAATAGCAGGAAATCTCCAAGCTCCACCTGGACGTTTAGAATAAATAAATGGAAGTACAGCAAAGAGGGTTGTGCATATAACAACACAGTCACAAACTGTAACACTGTACCCAAAAATACTTGACACTTGATTCAAAACGTTCTTATATTAACAGTGTAGTACTCTAAATAACCCTCCAGATCCATTCCGAAGACACCAATGTAAATAGTCCAGTACAGTTCAACAAATTCCTAACAGTTGATAAATGTCTGCAAAACTAAGAGGAGTAACAGCTGATAGATGTCCACAAAACACAGTTGTTAAGAGTCGTGGTGACGGATCGCCCAGGTTCCCACCCGTTTCCTTTCAGGTCTTCATCAGGCCACCTCCAGTGACGGAGCACCAAGCTCTACGAATATCTCTTGACTGTATACAGCAGTCTATCTCTATTCCAACCGGCTTGAATAAAAGAGGCAAGTCTCCCCTCCCCCAATGACGTTTCAGAAATATTTCTTTTCTAGACCTCATGAGATCATATGGACATGCTGGAGTAAGGAGAAGACAGCAACTTTCGAATTTCTGTCAGGTCCAGAGAAATGATACTCGGGCCCTTGGTATCACGTACACTGAAAATGGTAATCTGAATCCAGACATGGAGAGAACAGGATGGAAGTAAAACTATTGGGGTTGTTGAATTCCGACCACTGTCTCTGGGACTGTAGTTACAGATTCTGGGCTGGATCCAGACTATGTGCCCCAGTGGGAGAATGGAACTCTCTTGCCTCCTCCTTCCCACTGCAGCCCACTGACCTCCATGAAATGCTGCTTCTGGGGGACGGGGGACCACAAAAATACCACTGGGATCTGCAGCAGGAAGGGGGAATCAGTCGATGTTGCCCGTGCCACCTGGATCCAACCCTTTGTCCCCGGAGTGCTTTACTTGCAGGGCTGAGTCACTTTAAAATACTATCTGTGCTTCTAATGAAAGAAACATTTCTATACTGGGAACGAACACATTTAGCTGATGTGAATAGGTGGCTGGGAACGCTATCAATTTTTGTTTTATTTTACCTTTGTGTTGATTTTCTCTTCCCAGCTTTGATTTATCCCATGACCTATTTTTTCCCCTCATCTGTAAGTAGGTCCAGCTGGGCATCTGCTCAGGAGGAGCGCTCAAAGCTCCCAGCATGGGCAAGCCATATCTAGGGCAGGTCCTGGAAATGCCCCTTGGGATAAAACAAGAGCTGCCAACCAATTCAAGATATTTGGCCAATTAGCACCTGTTTGCTTATTCACCTGCTAAAATTGCCGCAGAACTAGCCGCACCCATTAGACATCTTCAGATCTACGGGGCTGCCCAACTAAAAGCCAGAACCCTTTTCTAGCAGAGCAAGGGGGGCATGCCTCCTTGATCCCACCTTGTAGACCCCCCCCAAAAAAAGAGAAAATGGTCTTCACCACCAGCTTGAGCTGCTTGTAGGAAGGACAGTATAACAGTGTTCAAAGTTAGGAAGGGACCATGGTTCAGTGGTAGAGCATTTGCTTGGCATGCAGATGGTCCCAGGTTCAATCCCCGGCATCTCCAGGTAGAAGGATGAGGCCGGTGGGGTTGTGAAAAACCTCAGCATGAGAGCTGGGAGAGCCACTGCCAGTCACAGTAGACAATACTGAGCTTGATAGACCAAGGATTTGAAGGAGAAGGAAAAGGAGGAGGAGTTGGATTTATACTCCACCTTTCACTCAGAGTGGTTTACAATCTCCCTTCTTCTCCTCTCAACTTGACACCCTGTGAGGTAGGTGGGGCTGAGAGAGCTCTTTCAAGGACTGCTCTTGAGAGAACAGCTCTGAGAAAACTGTGACTGACCCAAGGTCACACCAGCAGCTGCATGTGGAGGAGTGGGGAATCAAACCCAGTTCTCTCAGATTAGATTCCATGCTCCTGTCAGATCCCCAGTTAAGACACTTTCCACAACACTTTTGGCAGTGATGCTTTATTAGAGATATGCTTACTACAGGAACTGAATCTTTATCAGGACTGAAGAAAGCACACAAAATTCAGAGGTTATAGGTAAACCCCAATGCACCCCACACCCCATTCATATGTCAGCATTCGGCCCCTAGTGTTACTATGACAACCCTGACAGATATACGGAGTCTTATCTATTATAGCCTGGCAAAGGAGTCTCCAAGGCCAAATCCCATGAGAACAGACTGAGGGGTGCAACTTGAGACATAGTTATGGCTACTACAGGCAAGCACTCAATCCACACACTCTCCCCTCAGGAATTCTGTAATATACTGGGTTCAGACTCGTAGAAGTGATCAGCTCATAGTTTATTAGTGATTCAACAAGAGACGGAAGACTGAAATCCCTGGCCCCAAATCCTGGTATTTATGCCTGGAAAAGGTTACACCCAAAACATGCTTAACAGGTGAGCATCAGAGATGGTTTGTTTGTTTTTTTGCAATCCTATGCATGTGCAAAAATGTGCACATTGTTCAGGGTCCACCCATGTCACTAAGGGCTACTTAGATGAGCAGCGGAATTTCTTATTTAAAAGAAAACACATTTATTTCTGACTGATTCATATGACCTATCGCTGGTTTAGCTAACCGTTTGAACAATTGCCTGCTGACAGAAGCAGGGGTACGGCAAGGACAGGGTAGAGTAGAATAACAGCCACGAACAGGTCAATGAACAGGCTGTCAAAAAAAAGACTCCCCGTTTGGAACTGGCAAGTAAGACAGGAGCCAGACTAGTAGGTGTTCAAGCATCCCTGTCTTCAGACAGCAGGAACACTCATAAGACAGCCTCCTTGGACTATCTCAGTGGTGGCGGCAAGTCCCGTCAAGTCCAGCTGACTTATGGCAACCCCACGAGGTTTTCAAGGCAAGAGATGAACAGAGGTGCCTTGCCATTGTCTGCCTTGGTGTAGTGACCCTGGACTTCCTTGGAGGTCTCCCATCTATGTACTAGCCAAGTACTTACGTAGAAAAGGGAAGAGGAGTCTCTCCAGTTTTTGTGCCTCATCCTTAACAAGAACAATGGCATTTTGTTTTTCAGCCATAAATGATTTCCAGAGCAGCTCACGGGAATAAATATAATAATTGTGTGCTGCCGAGTCACAACCAAGTCATGGCAATCCCGGAACCACGGGGGTTTTCAAGGCAAGAGATGAGCAGAGGTGGTTTGCCATTGCCTGTGCCTGTCTTCCTTGGTGGTCTCCCATCCAAGTACTAACCTTTGCCAACCCTGCTTAAGCTTCCAGGCTCTGATGAGATTGGGCTAGGCTGGGCTATCAGGCTGCTACACGAGTAAAAGCATGACACAGATGACGTTAAAATGTATTACGTGTCTTGGGGGGGAGGGGGCATTGTCATATCGTGCACTAGATCCGTTCCTTAGGATGGGATTCTTAATTTCACCTGCACTGGTTAGAGGAGCGCCTGGCCTCTTTCTTCCTTTGCTTATCAAAGGCACTAGAAGAACTAGGGAGTCTTCAGTTGTGGCTGGATCCAAGCTCGTGATTGGCTACTGCCTCTTCTCCCTCTGATGGTTTCACAAGTGGCACTTGGAAGCTTGAAGGAGGAGGTCCTTAGCGGGAGAAGGACTCAGGCAGGAGAGAAGAGTATGATCAGAGCATCCAACAAAAATCTTGAGTGAAGTCATCAATGAACAGACCTGCTAAGAAACAAAGCCCCAAGGAGGCAAGGCGTTATGAAGATAGCCTCAGTCAGGACCTTTTGTTTTGCTGGACTGAGGACCCAGAAAAAAAAAATGCTCTGTCGAAAGGGTTGCCAGATTCTAGGTGGGGCCTAGAGATCTCTCCTGGGATTGGAACTGATCTCCAGATAGGGCTGCCAACCTCCAGATGGTGGCAACAGAGATCAGCTCACCTGAAGAAAATGGCCACTTTGGGAAGGTGAACTCTATGGCGTTATACCCCACTGAAGTCTCCCCCACCCACTCACCCCCTCCTCAGGCTCCATCCCCAAAATCTCCAGGTATTTCCCAACCCGGAACTGGCAACCCTATCTCCAGACAACATTGAACATTCGTTGTTGTAGATTTTCCAGGCTGTATGGCTGTGGTCTTGGCTTTGTAGTACCGGACATTTCACCAGCAGCTGTGACTGGTATCCTCAGAGGTCTAACATAGAAAGATGGAGTACTCTCTGTGTCAATGTGAGAAGAAAAATGGTAGGCAGGTAATTTATATCTACTCAGGAAGGTGGGGTAGGGCTGAGTCATTATCTTGTAGGAATTCCCCAAGCTGTGATGTGCTAATGGAGGAGCTTTCCTGAGGAGGTTCTTTTGCATATGGATTGGCTGTTGAAATTCTAATCTTATCTATAGTGCTGTTGTAAGATGTAGAGCATTTTGTGTTTTTCAGGACTGGAAACCATGCCCTATTTATTTTTAAACTCTCTTCTTTCCTGTTGAAATTATGTTTTTTTTAATGAATTTCAATGACTTCCCTGTGCAATCTGACATGGTAATTCGATGTGTTGTCCAGCATTTCAGTGTCTTGGAATAAGATACTGTGTCCTGTTGGAGTTAGGCTATGTTCAGCCACTGCTGATTTTTCAGGTTGGCCAAGTCTGCAGTGTCTTTCATGTTCTTTTATTCTTGCCTGGATGCTACGCTGTGTGGTCCCGATGTCCACAACTGCAGGGTATGTGGTATACTCCTGCAGAAGTGAGGGGGTCTCTTCTGTCTTTTGCCAGTTGTAGCATCTGTTGTATTTTTCTGGTGGGTCTGAATACTGTTTGTAGGTTGTATTTTTCATAAATTTCCCCATCTGATCAGTGATTCCTTTGATATATGGCAAAAACACTTTTCCTGTGGGAGACTGTTTTTTCTCATTTGTTTGTTTTACCTTTGGTTTAATCGTTCTTCTGATTTTGTTTCTGGAGTAGCCATTTCCTTGAAATGCATGGTTTAGATTATTTAGTTCAGCCCTACCCCACCGTCCTGAGTAGATATAAATTACCTGCCTACCATTTTTCTTCCCACATTGACACAGAGAATACTCCATCTTTCTGTGTTAAACCTCTGAGGATGTCAGTCACAGCTGCTGGTGAAACGTCCGGTCCTACAATGCCAAGACCACGGCCATACAGCCCGGAAAATCTACAACAACTAATGAATTCCAGCTGTGAAAGCCTTCAACAACAACATCGAACAGTTCCCCTGGAGAAAATGGCTGCTTTGGAGGGTGGAATCTAAGGCATCATTCTCCACTTTGGCCCCTCCCCTTCTAATATCCCATCTCCCCCAGGCTGTACCCTCAAATTTCCAGGAATTTCACAAATTACAGTTGGCACCTCTATCTGCAGATATGCTGTGCTTATGTATGCAGTGGGAGACATATGCAGAACCTTTGGGGGCAAAAGTTTTTTTTTTTTTTTGTAAAACTCTCTTAAAAAAGAGAGAATTTTATTCTTTTTATAAGAAATGGGAAGGGTAGACAGATGGAGAAAGAGAAAGATGGAGTGAAATTTTTTTCTGTTAGTGAGGGTTAGTTTAGGTTAATAACCAATACCAATTTTGGCATCTATCATGGTTAGAAGATCTTCTTTTTAACTATTGCAAAGTCCAAAGTCACTCTGTTAATGCAGTTAGTAAAGTCCATTGGGGTTAGTAATTAAACAGCTCCTTCCAGATGTTACACGAACAGTCCTCAAAGTATCTTCTTTTTAAATCTCTTCCAGTTATGGATTGAGTCCATTTTAACTTTGAAGTCTTCCGTTCCATCACCACTTTCCCCTGGGCTGCTATCTTCTTCACTTGTCCCAGTTTTGAATGCTGCATCTTCCTCCCTGCTGGCGTGTCTCTTCAGAAGTTTCTGTATTTTGAAGATGAAATTCGTCTTCTTTCTTTTCTCTTTTTCCTTAAACTTCTGGCCTTCAAACTTCCAGGGCTCCATAAACTCTTCAGATGAAATTAGATCTCCAGTTTGTCGCCTGCTATGCTCAACATCCCCTTCTACTGGCAGAATATTTTCTTTTGTAAAAGCGGAATAGGCTTTGGGAGCCTTATCCACCTCTTCTTTTAACTTTATCGCTTCACTGCCAGTTAGGGGTGCCAAGACATTTGTCAAGGTAAATCCGAGATCTTCTTTCTCTTCTTCTTTAACGCCCTGGAAACCTAGAATCAGATTCGATTTCTGTTCGATCTCCATCCTCTTTCTAGTTGTTTCCGATATCTGTTTCTGTCGACTGATGAGAACACTTTCCATTTTGAACAGAGTTTCGTTGATTTTCTGCAATTGTTCCAGCAGGGGGCACAGCATCTCCTTTTCCTGTTGATTGACAGCAAGCTCTTGGGGGGGCTGTCTGGACCGGAAGTCCCTCCTCTCTTCTCTTCCGGTGTCTGCAGGACTTTTTCCATTATCGACATTTTGTTTTTTTGTTTACTTTTAAAAAGTTCGTGCCGCATCCCCCAGGAAGCTAAGATGATCGCAGTCTTCCATGCAACCCCAACGGTACTTTCACCAACACTTTTTTTTTCTCTCTGCCCCCTTCGCGCTCCCTTTGTAGATCTTGCTTCTCAAAGGGGGTGGGAACTCCTCCCTCCTCCCAACGCTTATACGCATGCAGGGGGCTCCGATTTACGCTTCAAAATAGATCTTCAACTCACGATTTGATGCTACTTCTTCTTTTTATGTTAAACCATAGCGCTGTCTTCACTCCTGGAAATCGGTGGCGCCGCTAAGTCCCATTACGGGCACGCCGCAGCGGGGCCGATTGGGGCGGGGAGAAAGCCTCAATTTCCCGGCTGTCTGCCGGCAAAGAGGCTACTCCCCAAGCGCCCCCAGTTCGGAGCCTTTGCCTAAGGCTCACTAGGGTCTTTCGCACATGCGAAGACCCCCCCTAACTGCGCGTGGGCTAACCGCCTCCGGGAGCGTCCCAAGAAGCGGCTGCCATTCGCGACGCCGAAACCGAAACCCGGGGCAAAAGTTTTGAATGGAAGCACAGGGTAGAGGAAAGGATGGAAACTGCTCCCTGAAGTATAACATCTCTGATTCCACTGCAAAAAAGCACCCGTTTATCTCCCTTTTCTCACAGCCTCCGCAACATGAATAAATAATGTTCCGGTATGTGAGGAACCTGCCCCTCTTTAGGTGCAAAATGAATGTTTATCGGCTTGGAGTAAAATCTGCTGTCCCACGGGTGAGCAGCCAGATAGCCAAAGGAACGTCTCTGTGTGGCAAAGCGCATGCCAGGCGAAGGCTGAAACAAAGTCTTCTCCCAGGCAGGAATGACCTCTCTGCCTTTAAGTGACACGTTCAATCATCCTGTCGGAGTGACAGAGCATTCCAGGCCTCCGAAGCCCTTCTGGTAAGCAGGGGGAGGAAATGAGGGAGAGAGGCTATAAGGGGGGGAGCCTTAATTGGCCCCCCATTTCTTTTCTTCTCTCGCTTGCTCCTGCCTTCTTGATTCTTCAGTCATCTGTTAAGGCAAGGTACATTTGAGCCGGACCTGCTCTTGGTTTTAATTGGCTGGGGTTTTTGAAAGGTTTCTTAATTTAAATTATTTTACGGGAGGTTTTATATTATTTGGACTCGCTTTATTTCATGGGCTGCCTTGGAAAATCCCTCCCTCAAAAGCTGCAGAGCGCCTCTCAAAATAAGACTCCCTCAGGACTTTAGGTAGGGTTGCCAGCTCTGGGTTGGGAAATCCCTGGAAATTTGGGTGGAGAGTCTGGGGACAGGAGGGAGTTCAGCAGAGGAGTTGATAGCCTAGTGTCCATCTTCCAAAGCAGCCATTTTCTCTCCAGGGGAGCTGATTTCTGTAGTTTGGAGATCAGTTGTCATTCTGGGAGATCTCTGGCAACCCTAACCCCATCACTTGGACCTAACCCAAACATCATATGCGATCAGATCACATGACTTGCCCAGCAGCAGTGATATCCAGGGGGGTCCTAGTGTCCATGTGATTCTAGCTCCTGCTTCTAGTTGGCCTTGCCCTAAGGTTGTCAACCTCCAGGTGGTGGCTGGAGATCTCCTGGAACTACAAGTGATCTCCAAGGGACAAAGATCAGTTCACCTGGAGAAAATGTCTACTCTGGAAGGTGGACTCCATGGTATTATTCCCCATTGAAGTCCCTCCCCTCTCCAAACCCGGCCTTCCTCAGGCTCCACCCTCCAAATCTCCGTGAATTTTCACCTAGAGCTGGCAACCCTACCTTATGCTCTTCTTCAACACCTTGCAAGAAGCCCTGCTGCCCTCTTTTACATTTAGAGTAAAAATGCAAACAGTAAATGTCTGGGAATAAATGTTCTGACAACCAGTTTGGTGTAATGGTTAAGAGCATGGACTCTCATCTGGGAGAACTGTGTTTGGTTCCCCACTCCTCCACATGCAGCTGCTGGGTGACCTTGGCTCAGTCACAGTTCTCTCAGAGCTGTTCTCTCAAGAGCAGTTCTGTCAGAGCTCTCTCAGCCCCACCTACCTCACAGGGTATCTGTTATGGGGAGGGGAAGAGAAGGAGATAGTAAGCCACTCTGAAACTTCAAGTGAAGGATGGGGTATAAATCCACTCTCCTACTACTACTACTCTTCTTGTAGGGTTGCCAGCCTCCAGGTGGGGCCTGGGGAACTCTTGCTTTTACAACTGATCTCCAGCTGACAGAGATCAGCTCCCCTGGAGAAAATGGCTGCTTTGAAGGGTGGGCTCTATGGTAGTGTACCATGCTGAGGTCCCTCCCCTCCCCAAACCCTGCCCTCTCCTGGATCCACCCCCAAAGTCTCCAGGTGTTTTCCAACCCAGACCTGGCAACCCTATCTTCTAGATAAGGTTGACCAGCATTCCACTAGCTCAGCCTTTGTGCCTGCCCTTCTCCCCAAAAGGAGCTAGGCAATGGAGCCAAGAAGTGATCTGAAGTGGACTTCTTTCTGGATGGACACCGAGGTGGAACGTCCAAGGCAGTAGCTAACAAGGCGCATGGAACTGTGTTACACTGGAAAGGCACAGCGGCAGAGTTTAGCTGCTGGCACAACTTTGCTGAGGAAATGGGGGTCAAGGACTCCCAGTATCTGACACAGCTTTGCAGATGGCTAAGTTAGTGTCTCAGAACGTTGGATGCCGGCGCAGCCCTGTGCTTCATTTGACTGCTCTTCTTCCTAGCACAACTTCTGAGAACCACAAGAGCAAAGGAGGGAAAAGAAAATGCTATAGCGCTTTCAAAAGAAGAGACAGAGGAAGAGGCAGCTCCTCGCCGTGCCACCCAGTGAATCAATAATGCTGCCTTCTATTTGTACTGCCTGCAGTGTTTCCGCCGTAGCGGCAGGATGAGAGAGCGCAGAAGAGCGCCAGGGGACCCGCCTGGAGAATTTTGCTCATGGCTCTGAGATCAAGAGCAGCTTGAAAAGAAAAGCTCTCCTTTGTGAGTGCTCTTGATGGTGGATTGACAGCAAAGTTTCTTCTGTATGCTTCTGTTGGGTCCAGATACTCTAAACAAGGGCTCTCGGACATTGGCCTTTCCTTTTAAAAAAAGGACATCCCAAATTTTGCAAAAAGACTGATTATACACAAGAGAAATTAATTATGAAAACAAAGAAGAGCTACAATACATTTGCTTATTTTGCATACCGTGCATAAGCTGTGTGCTGGAACAATACAGCTGA
Source organism: Gekko gecko (assembly GCA_029375565.1). Lineage (NCBI taxonomy): Eukaryota > Metazoa > Chordata > Lepidosauria > Squamata > Gekkonidae > Gekko > Gekko gecko. Next base: position 203,727,199 of record JAPDNY010000005.1, read on the forward strand.
GTCCATTGCTTGGACCACTGGGATCTCCCATCCAGGTTTTATTTTTCTGTTTTCAGCAAAAAAAAAAAAAAAAGTCCATTTACGTTTGCAGGTTTGGATCTAACTAGTACGTAGCCTAGCAATTTACTTGTAAACAACAGCAAAAATGCTGAGATTAAGACTCTGCCCTTTGGATGCCATATCCTGTCCCGAACACACATGAAGCTGGCCTTCTACTGAATCAGACCGCCAGTCCATCAAGGTCAGTATTGTCTACTCAGACTGGCAGCGGCTCTCCAGGATCTCAGGCAGAGGTCTTTCATATTACCTATCGCCTGGTCCTTTTAATTGGAGATGTCAGGGATTGAACCTGGGGCCTTCTGCATGCCAAGTAAAGGCTCTTCCACTGGGCCACAATGGCCAGAGGCTCTGAGAGAGAGCATGGTGTAGTGGTTAGGATGTTGGACAAGAATCTGGGAGATCCAGGTTTGAATCCCCACTCTGCCATGGAGGGTTGCTGGGTGACCATAGGCCAGTTGCCCAGTTTCAGCCTAATCTACCTCACAGGGTGGTTGTTTTGAGTATAAATAGAGGAGAGGAGAACAGGAGAGGGGACAAAAGCCAGGTGTAGCTATCTTAATAAATAAACAAATTGCATATCAATATCACAGTACATCTACATTTAACTTAACACAGAATCGCATTGTAGAGAGCACCCAGTCACCTAGGCACAGTGCAGTTTGACTCAGATCTCAGCCCCATGCAGGTAAAATTAAGAACGTGAAAATGTTGTAAGCCACTTTGAGTCCCCAGTACAGTCAACGGTAAAGTAAAGGTAAAGGTTCCTTTGCTCGAAAGCCAGTCAAATCCGACTCTAGGCTTGCAGTGCTCATCTCCGTTTCAAAGCCGAAGAGCCAGCGCTGTCCAAAGACATTTCCGTGGTCATGTGGCCGGCATGACTAAACACCAAGGTGCACGGAACGCTGTTACCTTCCCACTGAAGTGGTAGCTATTTATCTATTTTCAATTTCTTGCTTTCGAACTGCTAGGTTGGCAGGAGCTGGAACTAGAGACAGGAGCTCACTCCGTCATGCGGCACTCTTGGGTCTCGAACTGCTGAACTACTGACCTTCCACAGCCTGCAGTTCAGCGTCTTAACCACTTGAGCCACCACAGTCCCTTAGTACTATCAAAAGTGGAGTATAAATGGAATAAACGAATAAACACAGCTGTATTTATTTGCTACCAAAGCAGCAGATAGACTAGGTAGCGAATACAGGTTCTCAGCAGCAGATGGAGACCTGTCCCCCAGTGCAAAGACTTCCTATCATCCAATTCACATGAGGACCCATCTCTTAATATCTTAATCTCATTGGTTCCCATCCCTGACACTCTTATGGCCACTGAGGAGGAACCACAAATGCTAGATGGTCTTCCTACCCATGCAAAATCGTAGCCCACCCACAAGCCTTTATAAGAGCTTCCAGGTCAGGGGGAACCAATGGCTGAGCTGAGCAGGCAGGGTCACCAAAACATTCTAGTTTCTGGCCTCGGTGGCTCACCCCACAAGCTAAGCAACACTCACATCGGTGTGTTCCTGGTTCTAGGCAAGGCCTCATGGTTCTCCCTCATCCCTTACAAGAGTTGGCCATAGGCAATGGCACTACTGAAGTTGAGTTTTGGCCAGCTCGTAATTCTCAGCCAAGCCATCTCTCAGACTGGGTGCCAAATCCTTTGTTTGTCAGCTCAGGTTCTAGTGGTGCATCTTTAGTGTACATTGCAGATAGAAGTAGGGGTTGCCAAGGTCAAGGTGGGGCCTGGAGATCTCTTGGGATCATAACGGATGTCCAAACCAGATCTCAAAACAGATCGGTTCCCCTGCAAAATGTGGCTGCTCTAGAGGGTGGACTGAATGGCGTTATACTGTGCGGAGGTACCTTTCCTGCCCTCCCCAGGCTCCATCCCCAAATCTCCAGGAATTCCACAGCAGAGAGTTGGCAACCCTAAGTGGATGTTGGTTTGCAGTTCACTTCTGGCAGGATTTGAGGAACTGACTGGGAGCTGGGAAGCCCTGAATGCTAGACCCATAGATCGCCTTGTGCTTTATGTACCTGACCACCATTTCCTGCCAACGGATGGGGTCTACTTGGTCTTCTCTCCACCTGAGAAATTAGGTCAGCAGCAGCAGCCAACAGACAACAGAACATTTTGAGCCGTTGCTCCCAAATTATGGAGCTGCTTGCCAAGAGAAATGCATCTGGCAGCTTCCCCTTGCGTGGCTTCAGGACAGCGGTGGAAATACCTTTGCCATCCAGCCTTTGATAGCACCTGTTTGTGCAGAGTTCTGTTCCGAGTGGGCGTGTCTCGAGCGCTGATTTATGATTTCACTTGAACGGTGCTTGGCACCTGGATCGTGTCTTTTGAACAGTGATCGGTGTTGATACTATCCGTACTGATGTTCTGATTTTATGATAGTGTTCGACTAGGAAAGGTTTGTATGTTTGCATCAAGGGTTTGAGAACAGGTGGGGCTCTTAAAAAACACTGTCTAAAAAGCATGGCACTGTCAGCAATTTTCTGCAGTAAAGAGTACTGTGGGGGTTAAGGTACAATCCTGAGTAGAGGTCCACCCTTCTAAGTCCACTGAAATCAATGGAAGGAGGAGGAGGAGGAGGAGGAGGAGACTGGATTTAAGCCCTGACCTTCACTACCCGAAGGACTCTCGGAGCGGCTTCCCTTCCCCTCCCCACCACAGACACCCCATGAGGTAGTTGGGGCTGAGAGAGCTCTCTCGAGAACTGCACTTGAGAGAACAGCTCTGAAAGAACTTGTGACTGACCCAAGGTCACACCAGCAACTGCATGTGAAGGAGTGAGGAATCAAACCTGGTTCTCCCAGATTAGAGTCTGTGCTCCTAACCACTACACCAAACTGGCAACTGTTTAGCTTGCCACAGTCAAACACCAAAATGTATCCTTCCTTTGCTATTTTGTAGCAGTCTAAATAGCCCACACTAGCCTGATCTCCCCAGAGCTGGGAAGCCAAGCAGGGGCAGTACTTGTTGCCAGCTTGTAGGGCAGCAAGGGGAGTAGGGTGGCCAGATCCAGGTTGGGAAAATCCTGAGATTTGAGGATGAAGCCTGGGGAGGACAGGGACCTCAGCAGGGTACAATGCTATAGAGCCCACCCTCCACAACATCCCGTTTTCTCCAGGGGAACTGATCGCTGTAGTCCTTAGTCTGGAACTGAGCTGTAATTCCAAGGGATCCTCAGGTCTGGAGTCTTGTACTTGGAGAACAAGGAAGACTGGGGCTGCCCTGCAGAGGAAGGCAACAGCAAACCACTTCTGCTCCTCTCTTGCCTGGCTCGAACACACTGTGAGGTGGGTTTTCATAAGGTGGGTTGCCATAAGTAAGGTGGTCAGGTGTCCAGTACTGACCAGGACAGTCCAGTATTTTCACTGGCTGTCCGGGGGGGGGGGGCTGAAAAAATACCGGACTTTTGGGGCTTGGAGGAGGCAGTGCAGAGGCTGCCCCAGCGCAGAACAGCTGCCGCTGTTGATGCTTTGCGCTGGGGCTGGGCCTCCAGGGCTGGGCACCTACCTTGCTTTGTGCCGTTTCCCCTAGGAGGAGGGGGCGAAGCCTCGGTGTGTCTGGTATTCTTTTTAAAAAAACCTACCTGGGCAATCCTAACCACAAGCTGCTTGCAACTTGACAGAACTTTATTATCGTTATTGTTCTTTTGGGGAGAACGCTTAGCGGAGGGGGGAGACAGCAGGAAGAGAATATAAGTCAGCGGGTTGCAGCGTCCCGTCCCGAGGCCCGTAGGATGCTGACTTTTCCCCACGCCTCCCCGATTCTGAATGAGAAGGAGGCTTGTGAGGCGGACATGTGATTTTGAGGAAGACTTCAGCCATCGCGGCTACTACGGGTCAGGGGAGGGGAACATGCCAAGAGACAGCCACGCTCGCTCGCAGATGCGTCCCCCGCCCAAGGGCCGCGGATCCCTTGAACGGCGAGCTGCCCCTTCGTCTTAGAACAACCGCTTTGACGGATCCAGCTGCGGGCGGGGTTGCTGTCGCCGGGCAGTTGGCCACCCACGAGCACTGCAGCTGGCTGCCTCCGACGCCCGCCTCTCCCCGCCCCTCCGGTTTTGTTCTCCTCGGCTAAGGAAGGGAGTCAAGGTCGTTGCGGGGAGTTCTTTGCTTCTGTGAAAGTTAGCACAGTTGGGAGGGAGGCAGCCGCTTGTGGTAGGTAGCTGGGCTGGCAGCCTCATGCATCTACGGGAGGCCCTCTAGAGGAACCCAGACTGAAACCGGGAGGCTGAGATGTATCAACAGGCAGGGGTCTTTGGGGGGGGAGCGCACCGGAGCGCAGCTCCGGGAGCTCAGGAGCCAAGCCCCGCCCTCAGCCGGTGTCTGGGGGAGTCTTTCAGGCAGCCGAATGTCAATTTCAGCTCCATTATATCCTATGGGCCATTGAAGTCAATGGTGAAAACATAGGGTATATTCTGGGGGCTGCAGGGGAGGTGGTTTGAGGCAGAGGCTCCAGACTCACAGGGTAGCTGATGGAGCCTCTCCCCAAGATACCCACCAAGTTTCAAGAACATTGGATCAGGGGGTCCAATTCTATGGGTCCCCAAACAGGTTGCCCCTATTCCCTCCATCTGAGCCTCTCCTCATACCTGGCCCTAGCCCCAGAATATACCCTAGCCATGACTTCAATGGCCCATAGATATAATGGGCCCAATTGCCGCCAAATTTCTTTCATTCCCTCCTTTCCTTCTCTCTTTTTCCTCTTTCCCTCCTTCTTCTCTTCTCTCTTTCTTTCTTTCCCACCTTCTTCTCTTCTCTTTTTTCCTCCTTTCCCTGTTTCCCTCCTTCTTTCCTCTCTTTCTTTCCCTCCCCTTTCCTTCTCTTCCTTTCCTCTTTCCTTCCTTCTTTCCTTCTCTCTACTCTCTCTCTTTCCTTCCCTCTTTCCTCCTTCTGTGGCCCAACTCTCATGAGAAGGAGTTTAAACTTTAAACCCCTTCTCTCTTAGCTCCCCCACCCAGACCCGCTGGGGAAGGGGAGGCTTTTGAAGATGCCTCCTCCCTTTTTGCTTCCCCTTCTGACATCACTTCTGACATCACGCGTGGTATATGCTAATAGTCTAATACAGCTGTTCTTCTACGAAAAGACCCCTGTCAACAGGGAAGGTGAAACCAGGAAGAGGGATTTTGTTTCCAAACCATTTTTTTTCTAAAGAAGTTGCCCGATATTTGAAGAAAGGTCGCCAGCTCCAGCTTAGAAGATTCCTGGAGATTTGGGGGGCAGAACATAGACAGGGCAGAGTTTAGGTAAGAGGAGAGAGTTGAAGGTAGAGTCTGTCCTTTGCAGCTGCCGTTTTCTCTGGGGGAACTGGTCTCTCGCATCTTTCATCTAAGTTAGACTTCTGGGAGAACTCCAGGCCCTGCTTGAAGGCTGGAAACACCAGGGAATCACCAAACATTACTGCTAAGGACGAGTGGACACTCCAAGTTCCCTTTATTGTTCCTAGTGTACTGGCCTCCCTCCCTCCCTCCCTCCCTCCCTCCCTCCCTCCCTCCCTCCCTCTCTCTTTCTTTCTTTCTTTCTTTCTCTTCTTTCTTTCTTTCTTTCTTTCTTTCTTTCTTTCTTTCTTTCTTTCTTTCTTTCTTTCTTTCTTTCTTTCTTTCTTTCTCTCTCTCTCTCTCTCTCTCTCTCTCTCTCTCTCTCTCTCTCTCTCTCTCTCTCTCTCTCTTTCTCTCTTTCTCTCTCTCTCTCTCTCTCTCTCTCTCTCTCTCTCTCTCTCTCTCTCCTTCTTTCTCTCTCTCTCTTTCTCTCTCTCTCTTTTGTAGCTTCCTCTTAATTGAACACACTATGGCCCATACAAAACACCGGTGGATATTGCTTTCCTCTGTATATCGAATGCCGCTATCATCTGCACTGTTCTTGTTAGAATTTTATGATGTTAGGTAGTTGTTATTTATATTTTATTGTATTTACTGTTTTATTGCTTTTAATGCTTGTTTGCCGCCTTGAGCCAGTTCCCTGGCAAGGCGGGATACAAATTGAAAATAACAAATAAATATTTAATTAGGATACATTTAACAAATTATACTTCTAGAATTGTGGGGTGCATGGTGTTCAGCAGGTTTCAGCTACTTTTGTTCATTTTCATCTGCCCACAGCAGAACAAAAGGGGAATCTTTATCTGATAGCATGGCCTTAAAAAAGCCCCCCTATTTTGTTTTTAACTCTGTGTATGTCCTGGATGCATTGGGCTTGATGAGTGCCACAAGGTCTGGCCACTTAGAACTCTGCCCATGGGTCAATGAAAGGGAAGTGATTTCATAACTGGCACTGGAGCTGGCTCGTTGTCACTCTGCAAAGCCAGCTTTTCCTGGAAATGGGAAGAACTGATTGTTCCTGAGACTAATTCAGTTTGGAAACATCTGGCTAAAATAGCGGGGGACTCCCCAGTCGTGGAAGACTCCAGAGTCATAGCTGACTCAAGCTATATATTCCTGTCTTCACTCCCAATCTTCAAGGCACAGAGCCAGGCCTTCTCCGTTGTGGCCCCCCTGGGAGTGATACAAGATTCCTAAGGAAATCCACCTGGCTAGTCGGTTCTCTTCCTCCCATCAGTATACTTTCTGTCACTCACAGGCTGTCACTGACAGCAACCTTACAATATTTGTAGATGACTGTTTCATGTATTTTCAGTAATAATTATTCCATGATGGTTGTATTCTCATTGCACACGTATGTACATTTTAATAATAACAGCGGCATGGAGCTGGTGCAACATAGTGGACAGAGTGTAAGAATAGTAAACCCAGATTCAAATCCTCACTCTAACATGGAAGCTTGGTGGGTGACCTTGAGCTGGTCACATCCTTTTAGCCTAAGCTCCTTCTCAGGGTTCCTGTGAGAAAATGGAGGAGAAGGGAATGATGGTCTAAGCCTCTGGGTCCTAGGGTTGCCAGGTCTGGGTCAGGAAGTTCCTGGAGATTTGGGAGGTGGGGCCTGGGAAGGGTGGGGCTTGGGGAGAGACCCCAGCAGGGCATAATGCCATTGAGCCCACCTTCCAAGGCAACCATTTTCTCCAGGAGAAGGGGAATAACTGTTTTAGAGAAATAAATGATTTATATAGTCTGGAGATCAGTTGTAATTGTGGGAGATTTCCAGTCATCTCCTGGAAGTTGGCAACTCTACTGGGTACCCTTTGGGGAGGAGACCTGGGAACCAATAAATAAATATAATACATATTACTACAATACTTTATTATTAGTAGTAGACGTAGGTGTAGTGGTAATAGCAGAAGAGGAGGAGTATAGTATCAGTATTACTATTATTAGTAATATTGCTATTATGATTCCTAAAAATACAACATTCTTGTCATTTACATGTCAGCAAATGCCTCTGTTGCGGAGACCTTGTGATCACCCTGTTCCCATCCAAGAATCCCTGCATCCTCTCCCTACAGCCGGGCTCTGTGTGTGTGTGTGTGTGTGTGTGTGCGTGAGCAGCTGAGTGAATTGAATGGTTTCCAAGGGCATTAGCCTGGGCTCCATGTCCTCCCATCACATCTTGCTTGACACAGATTTCCGCTAATCCCTTTGCAATGCGGGCCACCTGCAGCTTGAGTCTGGAGTTTAACAGGGATCAGCTTGCAGGTGCCTCTAATTTAATCACCCTATTGGTAATGGCTGTGCTCAGCAGGATCGTGCGAAAACCTGGATTTGGAACAGCCAGCCAGGCGAGCGCCCGGGTCAAGCTGATGATGTCGGGGAGGAAAGCCGGTCCGTCGCCTGAGGTGGCAAATTCAGTGCAACTGCAACTAGGAATTGCCTTTCCTGTGTATTGACAAGATGTTGGGACAACCTCTGACTAAAGGAAAGATGCCCCGCCTCTCCCATTTGCTCCCTCTTTCCCCGTTTGCTCTTCCTCGCCCTAGCTCAATTGCCGTCCTTTTTGGCTTTCAGAGGTGCCTTAATAACATTTTTAGAAGGAGATATGTGGTCATCCTTCAAGGTTCAATTCCTTCCCATTTATTTATTTATCGGAGTTATTACCCAGCTGCCTCTCCTCAAAGAAAGGAAAAAGAGAGAAACTGAAACCATTCAAAACAATCAGAATTCAAATAAATCAAAAGATTCCTAACAAAACCATCATTGAAAGGAGCAAACTACCATAAAACCAGCATAAAGTCCAACAGTAGTGGTAAAATAACACCACAAGGTCCATCCTGAGGAGACAAGACTCACTGGAGAAGACAGGAATGCTGGGAAAATCTGAAGGCAGCTGGCAAAGAGGAAGACCCGACATGAGATGGAGTGACCCAATCAAGGAAGCCACAAAGGCACTCAGTTTGCGAGACATGAACAAGGATGTTAATGATAGGACATTTTGGAGGTCATTAATTCATAGGGTCGCCATAAGGCAGAAGTGCCTTAACGACGCATAATACCCATACAAAGTCCAAAACTATAGAACAGCAGCAGCAAGCAAAATCATTTAAAAAAAAAAGGATAAAAGTTGTAATAATGAAACCACTCTGGTGGCATTGACTGATAAAGCAGTACAACAGGTAAAGCAGTATGAATCACTTAATAACCCAACAAAATTAAGAAATGAGATCATCTTCATAGGGCACCAGGTGCCATAGGGTGCCAGGCAAACTTCTAAGGAGCAGGCATTCCAAAAACATGGTGCCACCACCCAAGAAGCCCGGTTTCTGCTTGGTGCCCCAAGTCACCCTCTGTAGGTGGAGGGCACCAAGCAGGCAAAGATGGGGATCTTAGTTAGCAGACAAGGTTCTCTCTACAGTCTTTAGAAGCCAAATCTCATAATGGGGTGGTTGACACATCTGATGTCAATGCAGGCGCATGACCAGTGTGTGTGGTCATTGAGGGCATCCAATGAAGCTGATGGGGAGTAGGTTCAGGGCAGACAAAAGTAAATACCACTTTACACAGAGAGCGATTCAAATGTGGAATTTCCTGCCAGTGGATATCATGATGGCCACAGGAATAAACGGCTTGAAAATAGGATTAGATACATTCACGAAAGATGTCTCTCAATGGCTACTAGCCATGGTGACTGAGGGGAACCTCCATGTTCAGAGGCAGTCAACCTCTGAATCCCAGAGTCAGGAGGCAACATCAGGGAAGGCCTCAGCCTCTATGCCCTGTTGTTGGCCCTCCAGAGGAACTGGTTGGCCAAAGTGTGAGACAGGATGCTGGACTAGACGGATCACTGGTCTGATCCAGCAGGGCTCTTATATTCTTATGTGTAAATGCCATTAAGTTGCGGCTGACTTATGGTGACCCTATGAATTAATGACCTCCAAAAAGTCCTGTCATTGACAGCCTTGCTCATGTCTCTGCAAACTGAGGGCCTTTGTGGCTTCTTTGATTGAGTCAGTCCATCTTTTCCAGCTGCCTCCAACTTTTCCTAGCACGATTGTCTTCTCCAGCGACTCTTGTTCTCTCAAATGTGACCCAAGAACGATACTCAGTTTAGCCATTTTAGCTTCCAGGGAGAGTACAGGCCAGCCCCGTAGCTAAAGATTTTTGGGAGAGGGGGCCTCGGGGGGGGGCACAGCTAATTAATTCAAAGTTAATTACATTAATTCGATTTGGAGGCCAGCCCAGGAGGGAGGGGGCCCGGAAGAAACGTGAGGGGGCCAGGCCCCGTGGGCCCCACATTAGCTACGTGCCTGGTACAGGCTTGATTTGATCTAGAACTCACTTTATATGTCTTTTCGGCAGTCCATGATCTCTGTAAACCTCTCCTCCAGCACCACCTTTCAAACAAAGATGAAAGACAGCCTTCAATAACGTCTGAATTCTCCAAAGAGGAGGGTAGGGCTTGAGCAGTGGCTGTTGATCTATGAATAGGATGGGGGTTCCAAGCATGCTCTGATTTTCAGCTGTGAAATATCAATGGGTATGGTCTCTGCACTTCCCAGAAATCTTTTGGATACTGGAGACTGAGAGGAAGAAGTGAACATATTTAAAAAGAATCCGGAGGGTCGAGGGCAGGAGTTTGATGCCGTTCCGAAGCAACATTTCTTTTCTCTTTTTTTCTGAGGGTGTTTAATGAAATCCTTCATTATGTTTTGACAATTAGGGCTTTCCGGTTCCGGCAGCTACCTGTCTTTGCCACCTGTGCTGGGTCTTGACTCACCAGGTGCGAAGAGGGAATCTTGGTGCACTCAATCACCAGCCTTGAGGGCTGGGAGGAATCGTGGAAGGCTGCCCAGGGTTGCTCAGAACATCTGGTCCCCACCCCACACCCAGCCCACCTTCCCTTACACAAGCCCTTTCATTAAGGGAGCCCGGCACACCCAGCTGCGGTTTCCTCTGCCTCGCAGAGGGGACCCCTAAGCTGGGAGACTTCAGGATGTGGGATCCTTGTAGGGAGGCTCTCTTTGCGAATGCCGAGCAGCTGCTGCTTCTGGGCGGGGTGCTTGGCGTGGACTGTCACGGAAGCCAGGTACAGCTCAAGTTAAGAGGAGAGGAAAAACTCAGCCAACTTCCCTAGCGGTGGTAGCTCAGTTCCGAAGCACAGAAACTCCTGCTCCTTTTGTCAGCTTCCTGCCCACAGAGCCGGCAGCGTGGCTTCTGTGGTACACGGTGGTGCCCTTTGCACCACCAAGTTTAGAGTGGCGCCCTCCACTCATGGCTGGCTGGTTCCACCTGCCAGGCTGGCCAAACTAGACTGATCTTGTCAGATCTCAGTAGCTAAGCAGGGTTGACCCCGGTTAGTACTTGGATGGGAGACCACCAAGTAGGGTTGCCTGGGCCAATGATCATGCCGATGGGGGAAGGGAGAGGGGCGTTCCAGGAGTGGGGGCAGAGTGGGCGTGGAGCGCCGTGGCGTGCTGACATCACACAGAAGTGGTGTCATCATATCGGCAACATCAGGGATGACGCTCTGCCTTTGGGGCAAAATTCTATGGTATAATTGCCCTCAAACGATACAGTTTTGCCCCAAACCATGTGATGTCGCTGACATCATGATGTCACTTCCACGTGACTTCAGCACGTTGCATTGGGGTGGTGGGGTTTTTTTTGGGCAGGAGCCAAAAAAACAGAGGATCCCCCACCCCCGACTGGGGAATGTCATCCCTACCACCAAGGAAGCCCAGGGTAGCAATGCAGAGGCAGGCAATGGCAAACCACCTCTGCTCGTCTCTTGCCTTGAAAGTCTGGCAGGTCTCAGTTGCTCCATAAATAGTCAAACTCCCCTTGCCTCCTCATCTCAGAACCTATTGTAAAAGTCCCATGCGGGAGAGCTGTACCATCTCAGCAGCCAGCATGGTGTAGCAGTTGGAGTGCTAGACTAGGGTTTTGGAAGCCCAGGTCCAGATCCCCACTCTACCAGGGAAGCTCACTGGGTGATCATGCTCTCTCCCATCCCCAAAGCTGCCAACTCCAGGTTGGGAAATTCTTGGAGATTTGGGGGTGGAGCTTGGAAAGGGCAGAGTTTGGGGAAGGGAAGGCGCTGAGCAGGGGAGAGATACCAGAGAGTCCTCTGAAGCTGCCATTTTGTCCAGGGAAACTGATGTCTGTAATCTGGAGATTGGTTGTAATTTTGAGGAGACTCCAGGCCCCCCCTGGAGGTTGGTAACCCTAACCGACCTCACACATTTGTTGTTGTTGCTGCCGCTGCTGCTGTTGTAAGGATAAAAATGAAAGCGTGAAACTGATCTTGCAAGCCACTTCGCGTCCCCGTTGTGGGCGTGTGGCAGGGAAGCAGGATGTAAATATGTAAACAGAAGAAATACTGGGGAGATTGTAGTCTCCGGCCTGTACATGGGAATGGCTGGTTCTAACAATGAAGTCTGGAAGGTTCAGTAGACATTCCAGCCCCAGACACAAAAGCCCTTGATGGAAAGGGAACATGTGAGTCACTTCAACAGAGGGAGCCTGTGGGAAGGAAGGATCAATGGGCCTCCCTCAAATGGTTTCTCAGGGAAAGCTGATTCAGGCTGAGTCACACCTTGAAAAGGAGCCTGACAACACCTTTCCCTAAAAGCGCGTGGGAAACACCCTGGCAGAGTGCCGCCTTCTTGTTCACAAAAAAAAACCCTCATAGAAGGTAGAGCTTGTCTAACAGTGTTGCCAGTCTCCAGGTGAGGCCTGGAGTTCTTCTGGAATTACAACTGGTCTCCAGAGTCCCGACTGCAGAGATCAGTTTGCCCTTTGGAGGGCAGACTGGATGGCGTCCCACTTCTGCTGAACTCCCTTCCCTCCCCAAACTCTGTCCCTCCCCAGGCCCCACCCCAAGTCTCCAGGAATTTTCCAAGCCAGAGTTGGCAACCTTAATAATATGAGCCTAACTTTAATATCCATATTCAGTCATTTTCTGGAACGGGTGCTCGAGAAAAGAGCAGGTAAATACTCAGTGGCCCAATATTGTCAGGTAGATTGGATATGTGTGTTATGTGCCCATCAAGTCACTTCCAACTTATGGTGACCCTGTGAATTAATGGCCTTCAAAATGCCGTATCATTGGCAGCCTTGCCCACGTCTTGCGAACTGAGGGCCTTTGCGGCTTCCTCGATTGAGCCAGTCCATCTCACGTTGGGTTCTCCTCTTTTCCTGCTGCCTTCGGTTTTTCCTAGCATGATTGTCTTCTCCAGAGACTCTTGTCTTCTCCTGATGTGACCAAAGTATGATAGGCACAGTTTAGTTATTTTAGCTTCCAGAGAGAGTTCGGGATTGATTTGTTCGAGAATCCACTCATGTGTCTTTTTGGTGGCCCACAGTATCCATAAGACTCTCCCCCTACACCCTATTTCAAAAGAATCAACTTTCTTCCTAGCAGCTTTCTTCCTAGTCTGACTTTTACACCCATGCATAGTAACAGGAAATGCTGTGGCATGAATTTTATTGACCTTGGTCACCGGGGACACATCCACATCCTGACACTTAAGGGATCTTTTCTAGCTCCTCCATGGCTGCCCTTCCCAGCTTCAGTCTTCTTCTGATTTCTTGGGTGCCGTCTCCCTTTTGGTTGGAAGAGGAGGAGGAGGAGGAGATTGGATTTATACCCTGCCCTTCACTCGGAGTATCAGACAACTTCCCCTTTCCATTCCTCTCACCACAACAGGTACCCTGTGAGGGAGGTGGGGCTGAGAGAGCTCTTTCAAGGACTGTTCTTGAGAGAACAGCTGTGAGAGAACTTGTGACTGACCCAAGGTCACACCAGAAGCTGCATGTAGAGGCATGGGGAACCAAACCTGGTTCTCTCAAGTTAGAATCCATGCTCTTAACCACTGCACCAAATTAGAGCCAAGGAACTGAAAAAGGTTCCCCAGCTCTCTGGCAATGGCAGGGTTGTTCTCTTTGTCCCATGGATAGGGCCTGCCTGTTGATACCAGGTCCTGCTGTGGCTCCCCCTTTTCATCACACAACAACCCTGTGAAGTAGGACAGGCAGAGAAAGAATTACACCAGGGTCCTTTTTTTACATTAAATCAATGGAGGGTGGTATCTGCCTTTCCCAGAAGTGTAGCCCGCTTTCCTTGGTATTCTGCAAGATATTCAAAGATGGCTTCTAAAGCCACCATCCTTTGGACAGGAAATACAAGGGTCACAAAGGGAGTGATTATAGGGGCCCAAACACATCGCTCAATCATAGTCTGCAAGCTCTTCTTTGCTCCCTCCCCAAAAATAGTTGAAGTTAGGGTTGCCAGCTTCAGGTTTGGAAATACCTGGAGATTTTGGGGGTGGAGCCTGAAGAGGGCAGGGTTTGGGGAGGGGAAGGACTTCAGTGGGGCACAATGCCGTAGGGTCCATCTTCCAAAGCAGCCATTTTCTCCATGGCAACTGATCTGTGTTCAGAGAACCAGTGTGTTGTAGTGGTTAAAACCGGTGGACTCTAATCTGGGACGACCGGGTTTGATTCCCCACTTCTCCACATGCAGCCAGCTGGGTGACCTTGGGTCAGTCACAGTTCTCTCAGAGCTGTTCTCTCAAGAGCAGCTCTCTCAGAGCTCTCTCAGCCTCACCTACCTCACAGGGTGTCTGTTGTGGGGAGAGGAAGGGAAGGAAGCCGCTCTGAGACTCCTTCGGGTAGTAGGAAAGGGGGTATAATAACCAACTCTTCTTCTTCTGTGTTGCTTGGGAGTCAGCCGTCATCCCGGGAGATCTTCAGCCACCCCTGGAGGTTGGTAACCCTAGCTGAAGTCATGATCTCATGCCTTCCTAATAAGCACTGGGACATCCCATTCAACATGTACGTGGCATGTCATGATGAGTTTGTCTCCTGTATTTTTGCACTTCTTGTTCCTAGAACTACTGATCGTAAGTCTGGTAGAGAAGCAGCACTGGTCACATCAGGAAGCACATGTTTGGGGGCAGGAGATTCCAGTTCCCTGCTTCCAACTGTTATCCTAATGAAAAGAGAGGCGGGGAGAGAACGGGGTGTCACTTTTTGCTTCTAGCAATCCGTGCTGTCAAAAGCTGACACCACAGGGATATTTCTGATGATCACTCCTCTGCTGTTCTGGAAAAAGCTTAGGATGGACGTGGGCACAGAGAACTCAGTATTAGAAGTGAGCCAGATCTGGGTGGGTGGGCGGAGTTGTGCCAAGATTTCTGCACCGCTTGAAAAGCACCTTCATATCCTGTCTCTCCCCCCCCCCCGCGCGCAAGCATTCGAAAAGCATGAAAAATATGTTCTGTGCATTTGTAGCGGGATTTCCAGTGTGTTTTTTTTAAAAAAGAAGGAATTTATGCACATTTGCTCACAGAAATAGGTATTTTTAACAAAGGCATTCCACAGTTTGACAAGGAATTCCACAGTTGTTTAACAGACGGGCATTTGTATGAGCCAGTGTTCCCTCTAAGCTGAGTTAGTGTGAGCTAGCTCACGGTTTTTTAGCCTCCGGCTCACACATTTTTGTCTTGACTCAGGAAGGAGGGCTCCAGAGCAAACTGATTTATGCAGCAGCCCAATCACCTGCTCACAACTTTAATGCCAGTAGCTCACAAAGTAGAATTTTTGCTCACAGGGCTCCACAGCTTAGAGGGAGCATTGATATGACCCGTCCTGACACTGGGGCTCTTACCAATTCTTTTACTGCATGATCCAGTGCATAGTTACTCCAGTCTAAGTTCATGTATCAGTGGTAGTGGTGGTGGTGGAAAGTGCTGTCCAGTCACAGCCAAATGATGGTGACCCGGCAGGGTTTTCAAGGCAAGAGGCATTCAGAGGTGGTTTGCCATTGCCTGCCTCCATGGCACAACAACCCTGGTATTCCTTGGAGGTCCCCCATCCAAGTATTAACCAAGGAAGACCCTGTTTGGCTAGTCTGGTCTATCCAGGTGAGGGGCAAGGCCACACATCAGTATACAGACACTTACTAAAACTGGCATAAAATCTAATGAAAAGTACAGCAAAAGACTAAGTTGAGTAGATCAAACTGACTCAGAATTGATTTTGCTTTATCCTTTTTTTTGCATGTTGAGGCTGCATGACTTTTTTTTTTCCTTTCGCAAATGCAGCCTCCAGGATTGTTTCTACTGAGGTGGAAGGCAGCATAAAGAGAGAGGTGAGCGCTTTCACACACACTAAATAATGCACTTTCAATCTACTTTCAGTGCACTTTGCAACTGGATTTTACCGTGACTGATTTCCCACAAGCAGCTGCACCGCCCTTGCTCTTCCCTTCCCCGATTGTATTCATCAGTTTCCCACTACTTGCTGCACGGCCGCATTTTGACCTGCAGCATCCCCCGATTTTCCCCGCGTCCTCTCGATCTCAAAAAACAATGATCGAGAAGTTGTGGGGGGAATTGGGGGATGCTGCAGGTCAAAATGCAGCCGCACAGCAAGTGGTGGGAAACTGACGAATAGAATCGGGGAAAAGGGAAGAGTGAGGGCAGTGCAGCTGCTTGTGGGAAATCGGTCTCTGTGTGAAATAGCAACATCCCCCTGCAAACGGTCACGGAACTGGATTGAAACTGCATTATTTAGCACATGTGAAAGCATCCCAGGGAAAGTTTAACTGCCTCCCAGTGGCATACCTAGCATATTCGACACCCGGAGTGGATCATTTTTAAATACCTCCCTCCTCTATACAACAAAATTATTTTCAGTAATAATTATGAACAAAAACAAATACTAATAATGGCCCGAACAGCCTGTTCTCTCAAATGTCTTCATCCTGGCATATTTCCTGCTCCTCCCCAGGATTAACAGAAGCATAAAGAAGCCAATGCATACAAATATTTTTTTAAAAATTGCATAGTACCCATTAGCACAAAGTCTCATCTACCAGGAGTCATCTGAAAAACTGACAGTCTATTGTGCTCCTAAATCAAAGTAGGTATTTGGACTTGTTAAAATGGATTCATGAACCATGAGCCATTTCAGCCATTCTGATTTGCTTGAGTGTGAAGGGAGCGGCTTTGGATCAACCGGCACTTGGTCTGTTCTTAGGTACTGACAACCTCGGCGTGGAGATGCACAAACTGGGCACGTTGGGTCTTTGGGTTCTTTCAGGCTGGTTCCAACTTAACTCTTTTGGAGGAGGCACCAAAAAAATTGGAATAACTTTATACTGAAAACTTAAAGCTCACAAAGGTTTTTATGTGCTATCGAAATAATTACATCCTGCCATGACTGTCTTCAACGGCAACTCAGCGTGACTTATAAAAGCCGATGTGCACCAGCACTATACCCATGAAAATATACACAATCGAATAAACCTACTTAGAGCTCACGAGAAAGGATTACCCTCATCTCGGAAACCCTTTTAAGTAGAGTAGCCTTCTGAGCTCCTTGAGAAGGCCGTTTCAGAGGGCGGAAGCCACAGCCAAAGATCACTGAGATTGGACTGTGGACCAAGTTACTAACCCACAATGTATGGGCACAGAACGGTCACTCTGACAGCAATGTGGGCATATGTATGATCATTTGTTTGAGTGCTTGGTCACACAAATATACGGGAAATCTGTGGTTTGCTACCCCCTTGCTCAACACCAATCTCTTGCTTTCACTAGCAGGGATGGGCACGGACTGAAAAAAGAGAGTTTGGTTCAGGGTCCGTGGGGGCCCACAGACCAAACCCCGAATTGAACTGGCCTCACATGGACTGAACCAGTGTTCCCTCTAAGCTGAGTCAGTGTGAACTAGCTCACAGTTTTCTAGCGTCCAGCTCACACATTTTTGCCTTTGCTCAGGAAGGATGGCTCCAGAGCAAACTAATTTATGCACTAGCCAAAATTGCTCGCTCACAACTTTAAGGCCAGGATCTCACAAAGTAGAATTTTTGCTCACAGGACTCCACGGCTTAGAGGGAGCCTTGGACTGAACCAGTCTGGGACATTCTGGATGTGGCAGAATGCCCCCCCCCCTGGATGCTAGAGATTCCAAACTCGCAGGGGATCTCTATATGACTCTCCTCTACCTGCCTAGCAAGTCTGATGAAGATCGGGCTTAGGGGGTCCAAGTTATGGAGGTGCCCCAAGGAGCTGCCCCAGGAAAGTGCTTTTGGAGATGTCAGGTGCACGTTCTGGAGTGTATAGAACAGACCCTGTGTGAGCTACAGGCATCAAATGCACAGCCGACCCCCTACATATCCTCCAAGTTATGTGTGGATTGGACTTGGGGGCCAAGTTATGTCCCCCCAGGAAAGTGCTTTTGGGGGAGACTTTTTTTTTTTTTTGTAAAACTCTCTTAAAAAAGAGAGAATTTTATTCTTTTTATAAGAAACAGGAAGGGTAGACAGATGGAGAAAGAAAAAGATGGAGTGAAATTTTTCCTGTTAGTGAGGTTAGTTTAGGTTAGTAACCAATACCAGTTTTGGCATCTATCGTGGTTAGAAGATCTTCTTTTTAACTATTGCAAAGTCCAAAATCACTCTGTTAATGCAGTTAGTAAAGTCCATTGGGGTTAGTAATTAGGACAGCTCCTTCCAGATGTTACACGAACAGTCCTCAAAATATCTTCTTTTTAAATCTCTTCCAGTTATGGATTGAGTCCATTTTAACTTTGAAGTCTTCCGTTCCATCACCACTTTCCCCTGGGCTGCTGTCTTCTTCGCTTGTCCCAGTTTGGAATACTGCATCTTCCTCCCTGCTGGCGTGTCTCTTCAGAAGTTTCCGTACTTTAAAGATGAAATCCTTCTTTTCTTTCTCTCTCTTTTCCTTAAACTTCTGGCTTTCAGGCTTCCTGGGCTCCACAAACTCTTCGAATGAAATTAGATCTCCAGTTTGTCGCTTGCTATGCTCAACATCCCCTTCTACTGGCAGAGTATTCTCTTTTATAAAAGCGGAATAGGCTTTGGGAGCCTCATCCACCTCTTCTTTTAATTTTATCGCTTCACTGCCAGTTAGGGGTGCCAAGACATTTGTCAAGGTAAATCCGAGATCTTCTTTCTCTTCTTCTTTAATGCCCTGGAAACCTAGAATCAAATTCGATTTCTGTTCAATCTCCATCATCTTTCTAGTTGTTTCCGATATCTGTTTCTGTCGACTGATGAGAACACTATCCATTTTAGACAGAGTTTCGTTGATTTTCTGCAATTGTTCCAGCAGGGGGCACAGCATCTCCTTTTCCTGTTGATTGACAGCAAGCTCTTGGGGGGGCTGTCTGGACCGGAAGTCCCTCCTCTCTTCTCTTCCGGTATCTGCAGGACTTTTTCCAGTATCGACATTTTGCATTTTGTTTTTTGTTTACTTTTAAAAAGTTCGGTGCCACATCCCCCAGGAAGCTAAGATGATCAAAATCTTCCACGCAACCCCAACGGTACTTTCACCAACACTTTTTCTTCTCTCAGCCCCCCTTCGCGCTCCCTTTGTGGATCTTGCTTCTCAAAGGGGGTGGGAACTCCTCCCTCCTCCCAACGCTTATACGCATGCAGGGGGGCTCCGATTTACGCTTCAAAATAGATCTCCAACTCACGATTCGATGCTACTTCTTCTTTTTATTTTAAGCCATAGCGCTGTCTTCACTCCTGGAATTCGGTGGCGCCACTAAGTCCCATTACGGGCACGCCGCAGCGGGGCCGATTGGGGCGGGAAGAAAGCCTCAATTTCCCGGCTGTCTGCCGGCAAAGAGGCTACTCCCCAAGCGCACCCGGTTCGGAGCCTTTACCTAAGGCTCACTAGGGTCTTTCGCACATGCGAAGACCCCCTAACTGCGCGTGGGCTAACCGCTCCGGGAGCGTCCCGAGAAGCGGCCGCCATTCGCGACGCCGAAACCGAAACCTGGGGAGACTTGTAAAGAATGGACACTGTGCAAGCTAGAGGCATCAGCAGCGGACCTCCCCAGGATGAGCCCCAGGATGGATGACTCCCTTCCTCCCTTGGGCCCGGGGGGAGTCACAGGCACTGTTGCAGGTCACCTTGTCCCCTGGCCCACCCTCCCTCCACTGACAAGATGACCACGGGGTGGGCCAACTACCCCCCCCCCGCCCTGCCTGGGAGCCACCCACACTGCTTGTGGGTGGATGTTTCCCCATGTCCACCCACCACCTGTTGTTAAGGTGAGTGCAGTGCAGGTCCAACCCCCTCCCTGCCCAGGCCTGGGAACCACTCACACCCCGGAGTCACACGCAACATTGGAGGTGGCTCGGGGCAGTGGCAGTAAGAAGACTCAGACCCGACAGCGTTGAAATGGGTGAGCCAAAAGACCCCAAAAGAGGGCTGGGGGTGTGAATGTGTGAACCCTTGTCCCAGGTGCCCTACAGCTATGCCCCACCACCTGGCATGAGTGGTGAGGCTGTGTGGAATCAGAGCCCTGAGGTCCCACGGACACCCAAAAACCCCAGCAGAGAGAGAGAGAGCCAGGAGAAACAGAAACCAGCCACGGCAGAAGGAAAGCAAAGCCGCAGGCTGGGCGTGGGTTATGGAGTCCCCCTGGCCCAGCAAGCACACCACACACAGCCCAGAAAGTTGATCAGCAAGGGGGTGTGTGTAGAAATCCATGTCCTCTTCAGAGGAACCCACTGCTCAACATGAACAGAAAGGCTGGGTGCCATGGCACACACGGAGCTAAGAGCAAAGCAATCCCCTCTCCCCCAGCAAAGCGGAATCTGATAGACTTCCACATGCTATTCCTAAATATAATATTGATCCTCTCCTACTCTCTGCAAAACCCCCCCCCCAACAAAGGAACATGGGGCTGCGTCCACTTCTTATACAGTTTTCAGATCCCATAGAGCTGAATGGGAGTTCTCTAACTGGCAGCCAGCAGTGCCTGTCAAGCTTTGGAGGGCCCCAATTGGTGTTTCCAAGGCTGGAGAGAGCTCCACCCCCACCATTGCCTGGGAATTTGCAGGCATCGATGCCGGGTTTTCCAGGAGACGTTTCCATTTCCTGGATTGTCCCGGACCACGCTCAAAGTTTGGGGAATGTCTGTGGAGCACGTGCTTTCCTGAATATAGCTTCCCGGACCCCAGACCAAATTTGGTACATATTTTGCTCTGTGCGCTGGTTCATGCCCATTCCTATTCTCTAGTGACATGCCAAAGCTAGGAAGGTTTCTCAAATGAAAGAATTCTGACTTGTCATAATTGGTTTTATTTAACTAATCATAATTGGTTTCGAACTGCATAAATTTGCATAAAAACGCAAAACAGCTTATGAAGGGGAAGGGGCACAGTTTGTTTTTAGATGATGTATGCAAGATTTCAAAACAGGTAACATTCCCTCCCTGTATGAGAGAGAAAAGGGGAATGTGGCTTTTAGGATGGTGCTTGCCCCTACAGCTTTTTTATTTTTATTCTTTTTTACTTTATTCAAATGTTTCTAGCCCGGCTGTTTTGGGGGGTGGAAACAGTTATCCAAACCAGCTCAAAGTCATGCAGAAAACATAATAACAGATGTAAATCAGCAAAAATAACACACAGGAAACCAAACTAATATATAAATAAAACCCTATTAACCATAATCCACAGCAAATTAAACTATTTATTTTATTCATTTATTAAAACATTTATATCCTGCCTTTCCTCTTGGTTCAAGGCAGCTCAACAAGAAACTATTACAAATCTTACATTACACCAGGAATCCCCAAAGTGGTACCCAAAGACTAACGCATTTCCTGGTGCCTGCAAAAACTTTTTAGAAAAAGGGTGGGGGTAAGTGAGTTATGTATGACCTCACTTCCTGGCATTTTGTGGTTGGCTTTGTCTCTTGTGGCAGCCATTTTCTCACTGCATTCAATGTAACCGGCTCCTAGGCACAAGGAACTTGTAGTTCCTGATATGCTAGACCACATCAAATACAGACAAACAGTCCTCTGTCTCTTGGTCTCACATGGTCCTAGCGAAGGGCCTTACACTGGGCAGAGAGGTCCAGCAGTCCACAATGTTTCTTGGGGCTGATGTTCTAATACTTCTTCTGACTGGTTCCAGCAAATCTCACAACAGAGCTGGATGACAGATACAAGGAAACAGTTGTGTTCACATGGGCAATTTGATCCATTGCCCTCGCTGTTCCCTTATGGATTTAAAGTGCATGATCAGATAGCCCCAGTGCCTGTCTGTCATGCCCCAGTCATCTGAGTTCCATTCCCCCCTCCCCTTGCCCTGTGTTTCTTTGATACCTGAGAAAGTCCAGTCCTGTTGGTCTGAGCCGCTTCCAAAATGGATTTCCTATCATCTAGTCACTCTGCTGCATACCCAAGCTGCCAGACAGGTCTCACTGATCTCTTGTTTTCCAGCCACCATTCCCCCCCGCCCCCCAGTTAGCAAGGATCACATGACTGTATATACGTACCTCCCCCGGGTGGGCCGCTCAAAACCGTGCTTTCTTTTGAAAAACTCTCAAAGAAAGACACCCCAGTTCTGCAGCTTTTTAATTTTGTTTGGGGAAGGGGTAAATTGAAAGATTAGGGGGAGGATGGCAGTGAACTCCATATCCCAGCATTCTCAGCAAGCACTTGTGCACATGCTCAGAGGGAAAACTTTTTAAAGTAATGGCTGACAGCCCCATGAACTACATATCCCAGAAGGCTCATCCCTGCTTGTGGGCATGCACCTAGGACAAATTTCTTTAAAAAAATGGCCGATGGGCTGACTCTGTGCTTGGTGCTGTCTGATCACTCCACAGCCAGTAAAATCACTTTGAAGAGTGCTAAAAGGGGTGAGTCTGGTCAGGATTCTCTGTAACAAAATAATCTGGCTCTATTAGAGGCAGGGCAACAATGGATTGAACTGCCCTAAGTTTCTTAAAATATCATTAATCATGATCTATTCTTCCCTCAGTTGGCAATGGGAATGACCATCTGGATGGCCATCAGGCACGTCTGGACCTCCTGGCACCAGTAAAGTATACTCCCCCTCCCAATGTGGGGGTCTGACATCAGAAAACTACTTCCTTGAGAAAAAACAACAAAAACCCTTGTAGCATCAAGGGATGCCCCTTTAGAATCATAGAATCACAGAGTTGGAAGGGATCTCCAAAGTCATCTAGTCCAACCCCATGCACAATGCAGGAAATTCACAAATACCCCCTCCACATCCCCAGTGACCCCTGCTCCATGCCCAGAAGATGACAAAAAAACCTCCAGGATCTCCACCCAAACTGGCCTGGAGAAAAATTGCTTCCTGACCCCAAAGTGGCGATCAGCATTTCCCTGGGTGTGTAAGAAAGGGCCACAAGAACTAAGCATTGATGCAGCCCTCCCTGCCCTCCCTCGCATGATCTGCCTAAGTTCACACAATCAGCATTGCTGTCAGATGGCCACCTAGCCTCTGTTTGAAAACCTCTGAAGAAGGAGAGCCCATCACCTCCCGAGGAAGCCTGTTCCACTGAGGAACCGCTCTGTCAGGAAGTTCTTCCTAATGTTTAGCCAAAAACTCTTTTGATTTAATTTCAACCCATTGGTTCTGGTCCAACCTTCTGGGGCAACAGAAAACAACTCTGTACCATCCTCTATATGACAGCTCTTGAAGTACTTGAAGATGGTTATGATATCACCTCTCAGTCATCTCCTCTCTAAGCTAAACATACCCAGCTCCTTCAACCTTTCCTCATAGGACTTGGTCTCCAGACCCCTCACCATCTTCATTGCCCTCCTCTAGACATGTTCCAGCTTGTCTATATCCTCCTTAAATTGTGGTGCCCCAAACTGAACTCTAGGTGAGGTCTAACCAGAGCAGAGTAAAGTAGTACCATCACTTCGGATGATCTGAAACTATACTTCTGTTGATACAGCCCAAAATTGCATTTACCTTTTTAGCAACCGCATCACACTGCTGACTCATGTTCAGTGTATGATCTACTAAGACCCCTAGACCCTTTTTGTACGTACTACTGCCAAGACAAGTCTCCCCTATCCTATAATTATGCAATTGATTTTTGCTACCTAAATACAGAACTTTACATTCATCCCCATTGAAATTCATTTTAGCCCAGTTTTCCAGCCTGTCAGGATCATCCTGTATCCTGCCATAGGCCCAATCTGCATCTAGCATTTGCTTCACTGTTTTACCAAACACACACTGGAACAGAAATTCCCCTCTACATTGCATGCCACTTTCACTTTGATTGATTGTTGGATTTTATGGCAGTGGCCAGACTATTCTGCTCTCACTTTGATCTCTTGGTTTTATGGTAGCCATTTATGGCCACTTTATGGCCATTTTATGGCCATTCAGGGGTGACTCTGCAGTCAGTACAGTGTTCGCCCAGCATATTTGAATATGGTTTTGAGCCACAACTTTTTTCTGTTCCGGTATGGGTTTGGTAAAACAGTGGAGCAAATGCTAGATGCAGATTGGGCCTCTGTCTTCTACCATATTTGCTACCCCTCCCAATTTAGTATTATCTGCAAATTTAATAAGCATTCCCTCTATTCCTTCATCCAAATCATTTATAAAGATGTTGAACAAAACAGGTCCCAAGACAGATCCTTGAGGCACTCCACTTGTCACTCCTCTTCAAGAAGATGAAGAACCATTAACAAGCACTCTTTGGGTGCCATCTGTCAATCACTTACAGATCCACCTAACAGTAATAGGATCCAAACCACATTTTACCAATTTGATAACAAGAATGTTATGTGGAACCTTATCAAAAGCCTGCTGAAATTAAGATAAACTATGTCTATAGCATTCCTCTGATCCAGCAAGGTAGTAACTTTCTCAAAAAAAGAGATAAGGTTAGTCTGACATGATTGGTTATTGAGAATCCCATGTTGGCTCTTAGTAATTACAGCTGTCCTTTCTAACTGCTCAAAGACTGTCTGTTTGATGATTTGTTCTAAAACTTTTCCAGGTATAGACATCAAGTTGACGGGTCAGTATGGTAGTTACCTGGATCCTCCTTTTTCTCCTTCTTGAAGATGGGGACAACATTTGCCTGCCTCCAATCTTGTGGCACCTCATCTGTTCTTCAAGAATTCTCAAAAATAATGGACAGAGTCTCAGAAATTACATCCACAAGTTCCTTTAGTACCCTTGGATGCAGTTCATCTGGCCACGAGGGCTTAGTTTCATTTAAAGAAACCAGGTGTTTATGTACTACCCCATGCCGAGTTACAATTTCACTTCCTGTCCCCACAATGGGCCTACCGTGTCCTTGCTGTTTTTCTTACTTTGAACATAAGAAAACAACGCTTTTCTGTTGTTTTTAACATCTCTTGCTACCTAAGCTCATACTGAGCCTTAGCTTTTCTAACTCAGGCTGATTTCCCACTACAGCTGCCTTGGTGTTGCACCGCCGTTTGCCCTGATACTACTGGTCAATTTCACACCCGAAGCCGCGGGGCTGCATTTTGACCCACAGCTTCGCCCGATTTCCCCTGCAGTTTCGTGATCCTGTTTTTTGAGGATCACAAAACTGCGGGAGAAATCGGCGAAGCCGCGGGTCAAAATGCAGCCCCGCGGCTTCGGATGTGAAATTGACCAGTAGTATCGAGGCAAACGGCGGCGCAACACCGAGGCAGCTGTAGTGGGAAATCAGCCTCTCTCTCTCTCTATAAGCACTGGTTATTTGTTTATACTCATCCTTGATTATAAGGCCCACCTTCCACTTTCTAAATAAGTCCAGGCCCATAGCTACAGTGGGGCATTTCAGGGCCTGGCCCCACGACTTCCAGCCAAGGCCGCATGACTTGCTTTCAGTCCAGGTAACCCAACTCTGGCAAGATACGGTGGCTGCCGCAACCCCCCCCCGTGCTGCCGGGGCTGCCAGTTCTCCTTGACTCCCCCTTTTCTCTGGGCCATTCCCTGCTCCCCACCCCCACCTCCATGACTCAGCATGACTCCATCACAGTTTGGAGGTCAGGGAATGGGCTGGCGGCTTGGAGCTGCGAGAGAGAGAGAGAGAGAGAAGCCAGGCTGGTGCTCTTTTATGTGCCCTGGCCTGCCACGGCCCAGGAAGCAGCAGTCTCATTGAGCCCACCACCACCACCTAGTCCCCACGGCCACCAGCCAACTCCTCCCTTCCCAGGCCAGGGGAAGCCAGTGCTTTCTCTCTCCATCCCTGGCCTCCCCCTCATCCTGGCAGCAACCTCTGGAGCATCTTTCCTGCTTTGGGGGAAGGCAAGCTGGCAGGCTGGCAGCTGGGGCGGGTGGAGGGGAGTGCCAGGGCAGAAGCACAAGTTGCCCAAGCTCAAGGCAGAACAGAGCTGATGGCCAGGTGGAGGGCACCTCCACTGCATCTGAGAGTACCGAGGAGCTGGTAGTTAAAGCGCCCCCTGAAGAATTAAAATGCCCCCCAACTTTGAAATTCCTGGCATTGGGCCTGGATGAGTCTTTTTATTTCTCAAGTCTTTAGAAAGCTGTTTATGGAGCCATCTTGGCTTCTTTAAGCTCCTCCCCTTTTTCCTTCTTATAGGAATCATTTGTGATTGTGCCCTCAGTGTTTTGCTTTTAAGAAACTCCCATCCCTCTCTAACTCCCTTCTTCTTAAGTATTTCTGACCATGGGATTCTACCCAACAAAACATTTAAGTTTGTCAAAATTTGCTCTCCTGAACTCCAACCTATACTTATGTGTCTGACTGTGTACAGCTTTTACCTTCTTGAAGACAAATTCCAAAATTACATGGTCACTACTCCCCAGGGTGCCCACTACTTTCCCCTCATCAACCAGTTCTTCCCCGTTGGTAAGAATCCAAGTCCAGGATTGCAGACCTCGTTGTTTCCCTGTCCACTTCCTGGGAAGTGAAGTTGTCAGCAAGGCAAGTCAGGAATTTATTGGACCTTTCATTTTTAGCAGAGTTGGACTTCCAACAGATAACCGGGTAACTGAAATCTCCCATGACCACCACGTCCCATCTCCTTGAGAACTTTGTAATTTGTTCTAGGAGTGTCTCATCCAAGTCCTCTGCTTGGCTTGGTGGTCTATAGCAGACCCCCAATGTAATATCACTATTATTGCTTACTCCTTTGATTTCTACCCAGAGGCTTCCATGCTTAGTTTCACATATTTCCACACAAGTATATACCTCCTTCACACATAATATGACTCCTCCGCCCTTCCTTGTCTGTCCCTTTTAAATAAGTTGTATCCCTGAATCCTAATATTCCAATTGTGTCATCCCACCAAGTTCCAGTAACGCCTATTAGGTCATAGTCCCCTTCCTGTATTAGGACTTCAAGTTCCTCCTGCTTGTTTCCCATACTCTGAGCATTAGTGTAGAGACATTTGAACTCATGTTTTATGCACCTTGAGGTTTTCATTTTTTTACTTAGATTTGAGTTAATATTACCCAGCATACGTGCCACTCCACGCAAAACTTTACAGTCCTTATCTCCAGTTACTGGCATCAGACTGGGCTTTGCATTTTTGTCTCGCTCTCCCATAGGATTTAGCTCCTTTGCTGAAGTTCACATGTTTTAATTACTTTAAAAGTCGGTCCGCAAATGAATAACAGAAATTGCAGCCCGCCAAGGAAACGCTGCTGGTCTCAAAGTGTTTTGGTACTTGTCTTTCACTTTTAATTCTCCGCCCTCTTTCTGAGCTTTGACTATTTACGCTGTTTGGTCTGATGGTGCCACCTTAGGGAACGTATAGTTCTAATCAGGGCTTTTTTTTGTACAAAAAGCCCAGCAGGAACTCATTAGCATAATAGGCCACACCCAACAGCAGAGACTCATTGGCATATTAGGCCACACCCCTGACAGTGCAGCTCCCTCCCAGGATTGGCTTCCCCAGGTGCCCTGTGGCTTGAGGTTTATGGGGCACCTGGGGAACTTGAGGGAAGGAAGGCAGTTTCTGGATCGGCTTCCCCAGGCGCCCCACAGCTGTGGGACTCCTGGGGAACCTGAGGGGGTTTGTAGGCAAGGCCAACCTGGAAGCCCGCCGGAACTCCGTTCCTGTGTGTTCCTGCCCCAAAATAGCCCTGGTTCTAATGGGAAGAGAAGTGTGCTTTGGCCTGGCCGAAAGACTACAAGCTCCAGTGTGCATTGCACGACTCACAGTTAGGCTTTGCCTGCTGTCTGTAGTTGTGGGAGTGCTGGCTTGTCTTGCTGTCGATTTTCACACAAATAAGGAAGGGAGAGAGAATGAAGATTTGTGAATTTCCTGCATTGTGCAGGGGGTTGGACTAGATGACCCCGAAGGTCCCTTCCAACTCTATGATTTTATGTTTCGATGATGGTTGGCTCACCTGTATTTCTTATCTGTGAGTGTGGTTGGCTCACCTGTGTTTCTTACTTTCTGCCAGGTATCCAGTGGTTCTCTCGAATCCTCTGGGGGTTCTTCAGACCACTTCTCACACCTGATGTAAATCAGTTCTTTTTCTCTTTCACTCTCATTTGCTCTAAGTAATTCGGAGGCTTTCTGAAAGCACCCTCTTATGCATAGGCATCATCTTCAGGGGTCTGGGGGACTCGGGCCTCCACCAAAATGTCCCAACCTCCCCCGGGGCAACCAGTTCAAAACCAGTTTAAAGCGTGGGCAGTCAGTTCAGGGCGTCCTTTTGCTCCACCCCCAACCCCTGCCTAAGAACGGGAGGGAGCAAAGGGGAGGCTTGCAATGGCTGTCCACCCTTTAAAGTGTTGAAAAGAAGGGCGAGGTGGTTCAGCAGCACGCGTTTGCGCACATGCGCAGTTCGGGGTTTGCGCACATACCACGGAGGCTTACAAAGAAACATCTGGTGGGACGCAGATGGGCACCGGATGCGACGGGATACTAGCTCTTCCGCGATCAGATGCCTGCCCATGCTGTGCGTTTTCCAGAAAATAGTGCACTTTCCCCAGTATCTTTTAACTCCGCTTCTTCGGCTGGGCGATACGGGTTGGAGAAGGGTGCGTGACACTTGCCAGAAGTTGCCTTATGATTGCGCCCTTTTAATCCGCCCAGCAATCGTGCCTCTCATGCAGCAAATTCTCTGCGTGACCGGGGACGAAGTTATGCAAATACACAGGAGAGCGTAACGTGTAGTTGAACCCTTACCTTAAGGCAGCTGCACATGTTCTATTCCTTACAGTCAAGCCAATCAGAAGCACACCTTTCAATCCACTACTTGCAAAAAAAACCCCAATGCCATACGGATTCTTTTTTTTAATTAACCCATAAAACAGGTATACAAGAAAAACAGATTCAATTTCAAAACCAAACCCTACCTACACAACCGATTCAAATTGATGGTGCTGTACGAACAGTGTGCATAGTCAAATTCAATTTGATCTTCGGGTTTTGTTTTGTTTATTTGTTTGTTTTGCGGGGATAAATATTATTGTTTGCATCCCCTCAGATCATACTCCTAAAAAACGTGTGCTAAAAATACAAGCAGGGAGAAGCTTCCTAGCGTCGTGCTTTAAGGTTGAACAGCAGATTTATGCCGATACAGAATGATAAACGGAGCCAAAAAATAATCTGGATGCGTTTTTGCTTCACTTGCTGGCAATGAAAAGACTTCAGCTCTGAGCTCTGCAGCAACTTGGGTTTAGCAAAGCAGCTCGTCCTTTAAATAAGGTCTTGCAAAGACCTCTGACACAGCCGGATTCCACGAAGTTGCCTTTAATTTGCTTTCGAAAACTGAGTTGAGCTTGGTTGCAGTGCCTGTTTCCAGGTCAAGCAAACTCATGCAATCACATAGTGGCAGCTTTTCTACCATTTTATTGGCAGCGTTGGGGTTGGTTGGTTAACTGCTCTTGGCTCACTTCCTCAGAACATACTCATTCGCTCAGATGATGCATACCCCATGGTCATCATAGGTCACTCATTTAAAACCAGCTACATTTCACACATTTGTACTGCCCTTGTGCATGCACAGCATTCATCAGATCATGTCTCTCACCACATTGGTACCTGCTCGGGGCTTCCTGGGTCAAACTATGGTTCCCGTGTAATAATAGTGCCAGAATGCACAGAGTGAATTTTTTCCAGTCAGGTAGATTCAGTAGGGTCTGCTCTGGACGGCCCAGGCTAGCCCAATCCCATCAGATCTCAGAAGCTAAGCAGAGTCAGCCCCAGTCAGTACTTGGATGGGAGAAGAACAAGGAAGTCCAGGGTCTCTATGCAGAGGCAGGCAGTGGCAAGCCGCCTCTGTTTGTCTTTTACCTTGGAAATCCCATGGGGTTGCCACAAGCTGGGTTCAACTTGATGGCACACTTTACCTTTTTGCCGTGACCTGGATGGCCCAGGCTAGGCTGATCTCATCAGATCCTGGAAGTAAAGCAGGGCCAGCCCTGCGTAGTACTTGAATGGGAGACCACCAAAAAAGTTGGGGTTGCTTTGTAGAGGCAAGCAGTGGCAAGCCACCTCTGTTTGTCTCTTGCCTTGTGTCACAGCCCTGCCTGTCGTTCCGGGGTGCCCCCCCCAGCCATTGTGTCAGGCACAAAAAGGGAGTTGCTGGGACCTCAGAATGCAGGTGAGAGGCCTTTGCCACCCAGCAGGAGGCCCTCTCCAAGGCTTCCTCTCAGTGTGTGCTCTCTCTTTCTCTCTCTAGCCACTCCATTCCAACTCCCCTGCTCTCCTTCTCCTCAGTCCCAGCCTCTACTCCCTTTTATGGCCAATAGTCTTATGTTCCCAACCCCTTCACCCTCCATGATTGGTCCCCCTTCATGTCCATCCACCCCAGTCCTGCTCCCATTGGGCAGGACCATTTGGTCTGTTAAGCTCTTGTTCCCACCTCCTGCCTGCACAGCCTGGGTGGGGTCAGCATTCACCAGAAGAAGAAGAAGAAGAGTTTGGATTTATACCCCGCCCTTCACTGCCCAAAGGCATCTCAGAGCGGCTTACAAACTCCTTTCCCTTCCCCTCCCCACAACAGACACCCTGTGAGGTAGGTGGGGCTGAGAGAACTTCTGACAGAAACTGTCCTTGAGAGAACAGCTGTGCCAGAGCTTGTGACTGACCCAAGGTCACATCAGCAGGTGCAAGTGGAGGGGTGGGGGAATCAAACCCGGTTCTCCCAGATAAGAGTCCGCGCACTTAACCACTACACCAAACTGGCTCACCATTCATCCCATCCCACTGTGGCTGCCATGGCTGGGCCCCTCCCACCTTCCCCTCTGATGTCCGCGGGGCTTCCCCAGTCTGTGGCCGGGCCCTTCCCCCTCCCCAGGCTCTGCCAGCATGCCCCAACTGTTCCCCGCTCTAGTAGCAGGGCTCCTCTCTTTGGGGCTCACTGTGGGTGCAGTCCCATGGGTCCCCAATTGGCCAGACCACAGCACAGCCCTGAAGTGGAGCGAGCAGCGACTGAGGCCGCTGTCCCCATAGCTCTCTGGGATGGCACTGACCCCTCCCCAGCCAGGTCTCTGTCCTGCAACCTGCTCCTCAGGCTGTCCAGGTAAGTCCAGACCCAGACAGCTGGGAAACTTTATGGTGTCACCATAAGTTGGCTATGACTTGATGGCACTTTCTGCCACCAGACTCAGCGGTGGACAGACAGGAAGAGAGGTGGCAGAGCACTGTGTCAATGTGCAGGCCCGTAACCCTTCCTACTATATTTAGAGCAATGTAAGTACAGCAAAATAAAGTACAGAAGTAAACTTGAGTATGCAAGGATGTTGCTCGCAGTTTGTGATAAAATTCAAGCAGAGGCGTGTTCACACATTCCTGCTTTTTATTCATTTGCTGGGACTGAGCTCTCTGACAAAGTGCTTACCTGTTATCTAGGCAGGTCAGCTCTGGTATGGCTTGTCTAAAATGGCCACACAGAAAAATTGTTATGGTGTGTTATGCACCCAGGGCAACCGCACACGCAGTCGGGAACACACGTAGCCAGGCGAAGGGCCCAAGCTTCGTTCCAAAAGACAATAGCCTAAACAGACCCTAGCCTACACCTATAGGAAGGCTAGGATCCAAGAAAGGACCTATGGAATGTGAGAGCACTGTAAATAGCATATCACGGGTGTGTGTGTGGGTATTGTTTACAAAGGGAATATAAAACGGCCGCCTGCCAGCTCACTCACGATCTGGCTGTAAGCAATAAAGTATGAACTGAAATCACTCTCCAATGCATCAGTCTCAGTACTTGATATGGTGCCTCTGCTGAACTGCAGGTAGCCACACAGTATCATCATAGGCAACGGCTGTTGCCTTGACGAAGCCTCAGACTCGGCTGCAAGTTTTGTTCAGGTCAGGAGGAGTCCATGGCTGCCTTGGGGGGATGAAATCACTATAGAGCTATGGAATCGTTTATGACATCCAACCTGTAACCCTCGTGGCTTGCCATCTGAGTAGCCTAAACCCTCCTTGTGCAGATTTATGCTCACCCACTGAGTCCAATGGACCCTAGTAGGTTCCAGGAAGCTCTGCAGGATCCAATGCCCCCTGGCGATTTGTTAGATGAGCTCATGGAGAATTGGCATAGCTGACTCTCTGATGCCATCGATGAAGTTGCTCCCTGGCACCCTCTCCGCCCTCATACCAAACTAGCTCCGTGGTATAACCTGGAGCTACGGAGGATGAGACGAGAGCTGAGACAACTAGAGTGAGTGTTGCGGCATACTCGTGACAAAGCTTCAAGAACATCCAACAGGACATTTATGAAAGCCCATGAGACGGCAGTGAAGGATGCTAACAAAACTTTCTACGTGACCTCCCTTGTGTCTGCTAGCTCTCGCCTGGCCCAACTGTTTGGAACAATTTGATCTTTAACTTCTTTGCCTCAAGGCAAACCAAATGAAAAGGAATTGGCTATAGGCTGTGAGACATTTGCGGGCTTCTTTGCAGATAAAGTCTTGTTGCTCTGCCAGGACCTCCCAGCCACAGTTGATACAATAATGGAACTGGAAGCCCCTTGTCTGTCTTCGGGCCCGGTTCTGGACCATTTCAGTCGACTGTCCCAGGAAGAAGTTGACAAGATCCTGGCAGGCATGAAGCCCACCACTTGCCTTCTCAATCCATGACCCTCCTGGCTGGTCAAGGCCTGCCAGGAGAGCATTCAGATTACCCTGGGAGACATCATCAACCTATCACTATCATCATGGCCCTTCCCGGCTGGTCTAAAGGAGGCAGTGGTGCATCTGCTCTTGAAGAAGCCATAATTGGATCCTATGGTCCTTGCCAACTATCACCTGGTTTTGAAATCACTGTTCCTGGGCAATGTGGTCGAGAGAGCAGCAGCGGAGCAACTCCAGGTCTTCTTGGATAATGCTGCTATCCTGGACCCATTCCAGTCTGGCTTTCACCCTGGCTACAGGACAGAGACCATGCTGGTCACCCTCACAGATGACCTCTGGAGGCATCTGAATCAAGGCGGATTGTCGCTGTTGTTGCTTCTTAATCTAACAGCAGCATTTGACACAGTCAGTTATGGTCTTTTCGCCCACTGTCTCGCCAATGGCTCTCCTCCTTCCTTTATGGCTGAGGACAGAAGATGGTGCTTAGGAAGGAGTTTTCCTAGCAGCACCCACTTGCTATTTAACATCTTAATGTGATTCCTCTCCCAGTTGGTCAAGGGGTATGGGCTGGATTGTCATCAAAATGCTAATGGTACCCAGCTCTATCTGTTGATGGACAGACTCCATCCCAGAAGTTTTAGCCAGGGCACTACAGACTGTGGTGGGACGGCTTAAACAGAGCCAACTGAAACTAAATCCAACAAAGATAGAGGTCCTGTACCTGAGTCATGGGGGGCTGGAATTGGGATTCTGGCTCCCAACCCTCAGTGGGATGCCTTTGGTGTTGGCGCCTAGGGAGAAGAGTCTAGGGGTTATCTTGGATTTCTCCCTTTCTATGGAGGCCCAGGTTGCCACTGTTGCTAGTCCAGCTTTCTATCATCTTCAGCTGGTCAAGCAACTGGTTCCCTATTTCACTTTCCAGGATTTAGCTACAGTGATCCATGCAATGGTCACTTCCAGGCTGGATGATTATAACTCGCTCTACATGGAGCTTCCCTTGAACTTGACCTGGAAACAGCAGCTAGTGCAGGATGTGGTGGCATGCATGCTGACAGCGACACCTGTGTGGGCGCACATTCAGCTGGTGCTCCACCAACTGCACTGGCTACCTGTAAAGTACCAGATCCAGTTCAAGGTTCTAGTGCTGACTTTTAAAGCTGTATGCAGCCAGGGACCTGTATATCTCAGGGACCACCCTATATGTGCCCTACAGAACTTTTGAGCTCAATTGATTGACATCTTCTGGTTGTCCCTGGCCCACAGGATGTCTGGCTAGCCTCAACTAGGGCCAGGGCCTTTTCTGCCCTGGCTCCAGCCTGGTGGAAAAAGCTCCCAATTGAGATCAGGGCCCTGCGAGATCTATGACAATTCCACAGGGCCTGTAAGATGGAGCTATTCCACCAGGCTTTCAGCTGAGGCAGCAGGCGTCCAGTTTTCCATTCTTGGCCTCCCCTGCTGACAGCCCTGGCCTTCCAATAACACCGCTCAGAAGGTTCCATCCAAGCACCGCTGCTGAAACAACTTTCATTCTGGTTTTCTGGTACTAAATTTTAACTTTTTGAATTTTCATATATTTCCTGAATTTGATATTGTTATTGTCACAACTTGTAGGTGACCTTGTAAACTGCCCTGAACCTGCTTGCGGGGAGGGTGGGATATAAATTAAAGAAATTAAATAAATAAGGGGGGAAAGCACACAGATCCACGGGTAGCTGTAGCTGTGGCAGTCAGACCTGCAGACCTGGATAGCCCAGGCTAGCCTGAGCTCATCAGAACTTGGAAGCTAAGCAGAGTTGCTTAGTATTCGGATGGACACCAAGGAATACCAGAGTTGCTATGCAAAAGCAGACAATGGCAAAAAAAACCCAAACCTCTGACTGTCTCTTGCCTTGAAAACCCGAGAGGGTTCCCATAAGTCAGCTGTGACTTGATGGCAACACCCCCTCCCCCCCAAAAAAAAAGAACTACTTCGGATCCAGCCCTAACCCTAACCCAACCCTCATATGAAAAGCAAGATCACTTTCCATTTGCAGTGGGTTAATACTTTGTTATCTGTACAAGAGACATTTTCCACTGTCCATTCCTCACATTTTGACCACCCTTTCTTCAAAGAGCTGAGGGCAGTGTATATAGCTCCCTCCCCCCACCATTGAATCCTTGCAATAATTCCGTGAGGTAGCTCACCCTGGCAGAGAGTGACTGGTCCAAGGTCACACTTCCTCCTTCCCTCTCAGTAAAGGGACTGCTGAATTTATAACCACCTTCCCCACCTCACTATGACCGTGCAGGGACCAGGGACCCCAGAATTGTATGCTTCCTACCAATGCTCCCTCTAAGCTGTGGAGTCTTGTGAGCAAAAATTCTACTTTGTGAGTTATGGGCATTAAAGTTGTGAGCGAGCAATTTGGCTACTGCATAAATTGGTTTGCTCTGGAGCCATCTTTCCTGAGCTAAGACAAAAATGTGTGAGCCGGAGGCTAAAAACTGTGAGCTAGCTCACGCTAACTCAGCTTCGAGGGAACACTGCTTCCTACCCCTCCAACTTCTGATTTTAAGAAAATTCAGGGAAAGGAAAGGTGAGAAGATGAGATTTCATAACAGGAGGTTTGGCAGGTATGAGAAGCAGAGGTACGTTGACAATGAGGCCTTTATGTAAGGGCTCATTGGGTAATATAAGATAACAAACAGATCAGGATGCTGTGTTGGGGAGAGGCTGGATGTATGTACACCTGTGTGGGAATTCCAGGTCAGGACACTGGGAAGGCGGCAAGCAAGGCGTCATGAGTTGTTCTGAAAAGACATCACACTGGGTTGGATCCAACCAGCTTTTCCACGGATGAAAAAAAGGGAGTTGTGGGTCCCCTTTGATGACCCAAATAGTTGTGCTGGGGATAGAATCATAGAGTTGGAAGGGACCTTCCGGGTCATCTAGTCCAACCCTACAGGAAATTCACAAATACCTCCTCCCCACACACACCCAGTGACCTCCTGTTCCATATCCAGAAGGTGACAAAAAACCCCTCCAGGATCCCTAGCCAAACTAACCTGGAGGAAAATTGCCTCCTGACCCCAAATTGGCGACCACTAGGGCCTTGATAATTCAGCACTGATGCAACCCTTCCTGCCCTCCCTCTCATGATCTGCCTAAATTCACAGAATCAGCATTGCTGTCAGATGGCCATCTAGCCTCTTGTTAAAAACTGCCAAAGAAGAAGAGCCCACCACCTCCCGAGGAAGCCTGTTCCACTGAGGAACCACTCCAACTGTCAGGAAGTTCTTTCTAATGTTTAGCCAAAAACTCTTCTGATTTGATTTCAACCCGTTGGCAGCAGAAAACAACCCCACATCATCCTCTATATGACAGCCCTTCAAGTACTTGAAGATGATTATCATATCACCTCTCAGTTCTCTCCAGGCTAAACATACCCGGCTCCTTCAACCTTTCCTCATAGGACGGTCTCCAGACCCCTTTTTAAACTATCATTGTAAGCCACCTTGAACTATGAGGAAAGGTGGCCTACAGATGTTTAAATAAATAAATATTTATGAAAAAAAAATGTCAGATGAGAGTTGTTGTAAGAAGGCAAATTTTGAGAGTGGAAAAGCTGGCTGGATCCAGCCCGTATTGTCTGTGGCTTGAATCCAAAGAATGAGGGTGAAATTCCCTATTTCATACATGACAAAAATCCCACTTTCCCGAAAACAGAACAGAGGAGGGAGCTGTATGGTAATATAAGAACAATGACTTTCAAATTGCCTGTGCCCCAAATGACTTAGATCCTAAACGAAATATGCCCACTAAATGGGTACCTTTGGGAAAATAAATACAAGGTGCAAAAACGTGATATTTCCCACATCCATGGAAGGCGTGTTCAAGGAGGTAGCCATTCATCTCCAGCAAGATCAACACCAACTCATCAGAATGGCAGGTATCACAACGCAGAATTGTCAACTTTGAGTACTGTGCCAGGAAATGCGGGATCAGCACCCACTTGGCAGCTGGATCCGGTCCTCATTTCTAAGAAGGGTTTATCCATCATCGATTCCTTGATTGCTGGGAGAGGCCTGGATGTCGTGGTGTATGCCAGCCCACAAGAGAGGAAGCGCTGTGCAAGTCATCACATGTCCCCTACCCCTTGTTTTTTGCAGGGTCTGCCCCTCCCGGCACTGTTGATTCGGGTAGCTTTCTCAAAACCACCTACCTGATTTAGCTGTTAACAAACTTTAATTACGTGTCGTATGACTTCAAAGGGGAGGGAAACGACAATCGCAGCCAAAAGGAACGGCAGCCGCAGCCAAAGCAGAACCATCTGAAGGATGAGGTGGGGACTTTCGTTGGCTGTGCCCACTCCCAGACCGTCCTCTGGCAATGCTACAGGGGTAAGGTTACCAGCCTCCAGGAGGGGCCTGCTGAGATCTCCTAGAATAACAACTGCAGTGACCAGGTCCCTTGATGGAAATGGCTGCTTCGGAGGGTGGACTCTGTATAGGGCTGCCGGTCACCTGCTGGGCAACAAAAGTGAGATACACGGATGAAGTGAATGCAAAACAAAAGGGGGAACAAGCCTCCGTATAAATAAGCCTCCGAAAGTATTCAAAGCACTAAATATAATACTCACAAATCATAGACATAATCAGCAATAACAACCATACAAAACAACTGCAGTACAAATCTTGAAATTCGTATGAATAAACTGTGCGACAGGGGAAGACCAAAGTTCATGAATCACAGAACAAAGGATTCCAATTGCAAGTTGCAAATTCAAAAGCCCACGCCGTACACTAGTGGTACTTCAGGCGAGTAGAATCCTCTGCACTTGCTTCTTATTTAGTGCTTTGAACACTTTTGGAGGTTTATTTATATGGAGGATTTTTTCCCCCTTTCTTTTTGCAGTTACCAGATGGGGGGCAGGGAATCTCCACAACCAGCTCTTGTTTTGGTGGCAGTGGGAAAAATATTTTTAAAATAGCCATTGGACGGATGGCATGAAGACACTTCCAGGAGAACCTTGCAGGAATGTCTGTCTGTCTGTCTACCATGTACTGCTACTTAACTTATTACTTTTAAGCAGATTACTAAAACATAGGAAAAGCTAGACTTCATTTGAACGGCTGCAAAAATCTATCAGAGATGCATAAAATTCCGCAGCTAAAAGAATGATAGGTCTGCTGTTATCTTCTAATAAAAGAGGCAAATGTCTCCATATGATCTGTATTTTGAAGCAAAGGAAGAATTAAAAGATATCGAGGCTCAGAAAAGTAATTACATTCAAAGGTCATGTGATACGAGTTGTCTACACTAGCTGCACCACAATCGCATACTCTATCCGAGTATGGTATCTTAAGATCCCTCTCTCGCAAAACTCTAGATGGTAGGGCATTAAGGGGTGCCAGCATACAGGCACACCTGTAGTGAGGAACAGTCAAATATGAGCAGTAATTGGGAAGCTCTCCAGGTGGAAGAAGACCAGCAAATTGAGTAGAATGAACACGTCGTGTTCTACAGATTGAACTGTTATAATCATGCTTAAATAGAAGTTTCTTAATCATTCTTATGGCTTCCAGTCTGGTCACTGCATAAAGACAGTCCAAGGGAGTGCATAGAGTTTCTAGAGATTCCTAGAGATGTGTGTTGTCACTTCTGGGTTTTTTCCTGGAAGTGACCTCATGCCATTGCCAATGACCACCTCCCATGTCCTTGTCCAACCAGTCTCCAACTGTTGCCAGTTCCAAAACTTTGGGACTCCTTCCCCAGGGAGATTTCTCTGTCTCCCTCTATCAGTGTCTTCCATCAGCAGATGAAGACCTTTTTGTTTCATTTGCATGCCCCCAATAAAAATTATTGGCCCTCCTGCCTGGGTCTGTTTTCATTGAATTATTTTAAAATTTTAAACTTTGTTTTTAATTGTTTTAATGATCGGGTGGTAAAATGGCATAAAAACGTTTCAAATAAATACATGTGAGGCAAAGTATCTTCCCCACCTCTCTGTTTCCCCTAAGGCTGTTGGGTCCCCCTGGCATGCAGGGGATCCCCTGGTTTCCAGCGCTTCCCTCCAGCACCAGCCAGCTGGCCAGCAGAGGAGAGTTACCACTGCAAACGCAATGTGCCTAGGTCACCCCGAAGTGATGTAGGCATGTTGGTGACATCGGGGGTGATGTTCTAGTTTTGGGGCAAAACTCTATGGTAGAATTAGCTTCAAACCATAGAGTTTTGCCCCAAAACCAGAGCGTTGCCCACCTCGATGTCATTGACATGCCTGCATCACTTCCAGGTGACATAGGCACATCGGCCCCAATCTCCCTGATGTACCTATGTCATCTGGAGGTGATGTAGGCACGGCATGCTTCTTCCCTCCCCTCTCCTGGAACATCCTGGTGAGTCCCCCAGCAGCTTGTCATTCAGACCTGGTAACCCTAGATTCCCTTTAAAGGTTAATATGTGTTGTAATGGGCCTAAACTGTCCTGCAGGTCTTGTTAATTGGTTTTCTTGTTCTGCATATCTCTTATCACCTTCAAGGCCAAAGGTGGAAGCCTGGCAATTAGTTTCCTAGGGGAGCTTGTGATCTGTGATGGGAAGGGGGAGATTGGGAGCAATGAGGTAATCTTCTAGAGAGTTCTCAAGGAGACATGTTCTGATTGGATGTCATCATTGCCTGAGTTGCAGGGCCCAAAAGATATAATTGAACTGTGACCCTGGAGAGAGAAGGCTAGCTGAGATTTTTCATGGACTATGGGCCAAAAGTATGATCTGCCATTGCTAGAAACATAGACAACGCTGATTTGAGGCCTTACATTAGAACTAAACCTTTGTGCCACCTAACACAATTCTAGTAAATATTGGGTAGTTGAAGCTAGTTTTGTTATTTTCTGTTCTGTATGATTTCAGAGTAATGTCTCGGCAATGAGTTCTCTTTATTACAATCTCTTGAATAAACTTTATAATATTTTTTTAAACAATAGTCTGGTTCTTGTGTGCACTTACCCTGGAAGCCCACAGGGTTAGTCTCAGGCTCCCTTGACATAAATCAACCCCAACATTATGTCATTCTATCCCGCTGAGGTCCCTCCCCTTCCCAAACTCTGTCCTTCCCAGGCTCTAACCCCAAATATCCAGGACTTTTCCAAGTTGGAGTTGTCAACAGAGGGGGAGGGGACAATCAGGGCTGTTTTAGCAAGTGCAGCCGGGGGGGGGGCACACTCCCTCCCAGTGATGGTTGACATCAGTTACCAAAGTGGCCAGGGGGAAGAGTATGACACTTGACCTCAATGTAGTCGCTACTGAGATGGCAGCCATGGTACCAGGAGGACCATCTGAACAGCGGGGTGTGGACTTCTGTCAGCCTCATGGCCCCATTCTTCCAGCAACATTGCAGACAAGAAGAGGAATGGTTCGAGCTGGTCTTGATATATCTTTTTTTTAATTACTAGAATACTTTTGGGGTTTTTTTTGTCTTAATCAGACTTTGTAAGATATTTTAGGAACCAAAAAAGGAAGGATAATAATTCCTTAAACAAGAACAACTAATATGCTGGCTTTTTAGAAGCATCTTTTATTCTCTGTATTTTTAAATATATTTTTGTACCCTCCTTCCTTCAAAGGAGCTACATAACTTGCCCTTCCTGTGTTTACCCCTCACTACAACCCAGTGGAACAGGAAGACTGAGAGAAAATGACAAGTTAAAGTCACATTACCCAGTGACTTTTGTGACTGAGGATGATCGGAATCTGCTTCTCCCAGTCCTGGTCTGACCATATAAGCTCTGCACCAAACTATTCCAGAGGGTAAACTGTGTTAGTCTGTGGTGGCACAATCCAGCAGGAATCCAGTGACATCTTAAAGACCAACACAACTGATTCCAGCATAAATTTTTGTGATTCAAAGCTCACTTCATCAGATGTATTGGCATGTATAACCATAAACATATATATTTATGCTTAAAGGTCCTTTAGATGGTCCATTAAATATTTTCTCTGAAATGGGTAAGTATATATTATGGGAAATGTTCCCTCTAAGCTCCATGGTGTTGTGAGCAGAAATTCTACCTTGTGAGCAAAAAAAGCGAGTAGCATTAAAGTTGTGAGTGAGTCTACATTTCACCATCGCATAAATTAGGGTTTTTTAGATTATTTCCGCAATCTTGTAAAAATCTCAGAATGAATTATTTTAAACTATAGTCAAACTATATTTTAAGAGTAATTTAAACATTAGAAGAGAAAACAGAATCAAGCCAAATTTCATTACAGAAAATGTCCTCTGGGGGGTAGGCCAGGCCTCTGGAGAACAGGTCTACCCACCCCGTTCCACTATATTGGTAGACCTGACCTCGGACTGTCACCCTGCGCTGGCCCTTAGAAAACATACCAGCATTTTGGGGGGAGGGACACTTGCAGTCTACTTTTTTTTTTTTTAGTGAAATATGACAAATTACAGGTCAAGTATAACAGAGGTGGAAGAATCACGGTCAGAACCCTGCCTAACCTAACAAACAGGAAGTTGCTTAAATGTTATCAACCTGCCCAAACTATTTATTTATTCAAATATCTATATCCCACTTTTCCCTGTGACTCAAGGCAGCTTACAAATCATACTGAAAAGCTCGAGCTTCCGGGTTCCGGTACGGCGTGTCGACGGGTGGTCCCTGGACTTCCCCAGGCCACCCGAACCGTTTCGTTCCCTTTGAGCCTCCCGGTGACGGGAGAGCTCGAACCAGTCCTCCCGTAGAGAGGGCTGGTGCAGGGGGCTTGTTTCTGGCCCCTCCCGCTCCTGGCAAAGGCGGGGGGTGACCAGTATCGCCCCGAAGCGGGAGCGGCTTGCGGGGGTGGAGCATGGACGCCATGCTCCACATAGACGCAGCCATCCATTTTAACTATACTGGGAGTTAATGATTTTCACCAACCTCAGCAACATAAAAGAAGAGCTGTGAGTACATACTCTGGAGTTTTATATGGAGAAAGGAAAAAAAAAAATTAGTTACCCCTATCAAGCGTGCTCAAAATGGAGAAGGATTGCGGCTGTGAGAAGTTAGAGAGAGGACTTTGTAATTTCAAGTATTTATTTTTTGGGGTTCTTGTTTGTTGGCTGTTTCGTTTTCTGGGACTTTTTCTCTTTTGGTTCACTGGCAAGGACTTATAAAGAGGAAAAAATGACTGAAACCTCATATTGAATGAACTGGCTCTAAGGAACTGACTAAAATGGCGTTTGCATTAAAAGTGGAGGAAGAGTTGGATGAAAATATGAAGGTGGAGGAACTAACGTTTGAACAATTTATTAAAGTTCTAAAAGAGGGAATACAAAAGGGGTGCGAGGAAGCATGTATAAAGTTACAGGAGAAAGCATATAGCACCCAATCTGTAACGGAAATAAAGGAAGAGCAGGAGCAATATATTATGACAGAAACCCTAGAGGCGCAGCAAGGAGAGAAAGGTGATTGCTGCGTGATAGAAAATTGGGGGCTGTTTCAAGAGAAAGACTATGCAGAAATACAATGCCCGGCAGTTAAAATAATGAGAAGGAACCGAAATAAGGCAGCCTGTGTAAAGTTGGAACCTTCAAGGGAAGAGGGACAACGATTGAAAGCCGATAGAGAAGGAAAGAGAAAGACGAAAAGGAGGAAGATGCGAGTTGGGAAGTTTAGAAGGGTGGCAAAAGAACTATGTGACGTAAAGTTGGAACCTTCAAGGGAAGAGGGACAACGATTGAAAACCGATAGAGAAGGAAAGAGAAAGACGAAAAGGAAGAAGATACGAGTTGGGAAGTTCAGAAGGGTGGCAAAAGAACTATTTGACGTAAAGCTTGAACTGTTAAGGGAAGAGAAACAGTGACTGGCAAATGAAACAGAAAGAAGGAGAAGAATGAAAAAGGAAAACCTACAAGCTTGGAAATTCAAAAGAGACAATGAAATGTGGGATTTAGAATGGGAGAAAGGTGAAGAGGGAAAGGCAAACTACTGGTATAAGCATAAAGGGAGAAGACATGTAGAAATGTTGCTGCAGAAAAGTAGAGTACAGATGATAAGGAGGAAATTTAAGTTATATAAGGAAAGGGAAGGAATAGTGTTTTTTTTTCTCTCTGCTATATACTGAACTGGGGAAAATGACGTTGTTTTTTGATGTTGTAAGTACATGATGGGTAAATAAGTGTGTTTAGTGGCAAAGCAAAGGTAAAAAGTGGTGGTAAATATTGGAGATGTGCAGTAGAGTAAAGGAGTAAAATATAGTTAAACTGTATAAGGATAATATGATCCAGAATGAGGTGATATTAAAGTACGGGTCATTATGTGTAAAGTAATCTGTTCGCTTTAGTAGGTTTAGGTGGGGTAGTCTAAACATGAAAGTTAAATCTGTTATAGGGGTTTCTGCAAAAGTTAAATTAATTTGTAAACTGCAGGGATAAAATGGATATTGGAAAAAGGCAGTAAAAGGAAAAGTTTAAAATTATAGTAATGACAAGCTTTATATATATATATATATTATATGTAAGGAATGAACAGTTTATTGTAAGAGGGGGAATAGTAAGGGTTATAAAATTGACTGATTAATGAAATGATGACTATAAATAGTGATTATGTTTGTTTGTTTGTCTTTTTCGAATTGCCAACAAGAATTGATAAAGTAATCTTGTAAAGTAAATTGTGAGAGTAGTAGTCACCTAATAGAAAACTGACCTAAGGTCCTTTATAAGGGTTAGGGTAGTATAAAAATGTTGGGTCTAGTTCTACTGTAAATTTGTGTTGCTGAATTGGAAAATTGTTACTATAGAGTTAGAGTTGGTAGTTATACTTTTGTGGATGTTTTTGTTGAAGTTTGTATAGTGGTGTAGCTTTATGTCAAAAAACCCAATAAATATATTTAAAAAAAAAAAATCATACTGAAAAGCATAACAGGTGTGCAAAAAAAAAAATCTGTTTTTTCCAGCTCCATTATAGCCTATGAGGATCATTATAGTCAATGGGCCCCGTAGGCTATAATGGAGAATTGATCTGGGGCTCTGGGGGCACCCATAGCTGCTGGTACCTCTCCTCAAACTCCCCCCCCCAATTTTTCCCCCGAAAGATTGGACCAGGGGTCCAATTCTATGGGCCCCAGAAGGAGGTGCTCCCATCCTCCATTGTTTCCAATGGAGGGGAAAATGCCTTAGTCTGAGGAGAAGCTAAATTCCCTGAGCTGGCCTCTGAAATGTTGTGTGCCAGTTCCCTCTAACAGAGCTTAGAGGGACCTCTGATTGTGGGGAGGGAAGGATTGATCCAAAATAACCAGAATCTAAGTAAGATTGTCCATTATGTTTCAAATTATTGAATTGGATTAAATATTAATAACATAAAATGTAACTGTAATAAGTTTTCAAATATGGTCTGGTCAGTTATCCCCACATCTACCAGATTAGCAGTTCTCTTCTTACAGAGCAACTGGGGAGAATACTACTACTTTTCTTTTTCTTAAATCTCACTTATTAATATGAAAGTTGAAACTTCAAGCAAGGGGACAGGTCCACCCACAGGCCTCTGTGACTATCAGTTCATGCTTCTTAACTGCGTACTGTTCAGGCTACAGACGGTGCTTTCTTTTGTTAGTCAGACAGCTGATTAATAATCTGATGTAGGTGGAACTACATAAAGAAGCTAGAGAAGCAGACAGGAGGAATAACACTGTGACTCAAAGGGAAGACACAGATTGAGGGAACAATAGCTAAGGATGAGCAAATGTTCCCTACTTCATTTCTTTTTATAGTCATTTATCTGTGTGTCAGTTGTGTTGTTGGGTTTGTGGATCGGTAGGGGAGTGTGTGTTAATATCTCTGCCTATACTAGGGTTGCCAACCTCCAAGTGGTGGCTGGAGATCTCTCAGGATTACAACTGAGCTCCAGACAACAGAGAGAAAATGGTTGCTTTGGAAAGTGGACTCTATGGCATTATACTCCAGTGAAGTCGCTCCCTTCCACAACCCTCCTTCCTCAGACTCCACCCCCCAAATCTCGAGGTATTTCCAACCCAGAGATGGCAACCCCAATCTATACACAATAAAATGTCTGAATTTATATTTGCTTCTGTTTTCACATTGTTCCGAT
This sequence comes from Gekko gecko, assembly GCA_029375565.1. Taxonomy (NCBI): domain Eukaryota; kingdom Metazoa; phylum Chordata; class Lepidosauria; order Squamata; family Gekkonidae; genus Gekko; species Gekko gecko. Next base: position 203,771,514 of record JAPDNY010000005.1, read on the forward strand.
ACTTAATGAAAGATCTCCATCCCTAGTGCTCTCTCTCTCTCTCTCTCTCTCTCTCTCTCTCTCTCTCTCTCTCTCTCTCTCTCTCTCTCTCTCTCTCTCTCTCTCTCTCGTGTGTGTGTGTGTGAAGCACTGTCAAGTTGCCGCCAACTTATGGCAACCCCAGCAAGGAGCTTCCAAGGCAAGTGAGAAGCAGAGGTGGTTTGTCATGGCCTTCCCCTGAAGAGTCTTCCTTGGTGGTCTCCCTTCCAAGTATCAATCTTGCTTAGCTTCTAAGATCTCAGGAGATCAAGCTATACCATGTCACCTTCCCTCCCTCTTTTATCTTAACTGCCTGTAATTTAACAAAGTTGCACCTTTAAGACCAACAAAGTTTTATTCAAGGTGTAAGCTTTTGTGTGCGTGCACACTTCATCAGACAATGAAATGGATTTCTCCACCTTGATTTCTCTGTAATTTGTTTGCATTGTCTGTGAAAGTCCTACCACTTTTATACACAATGCATATAGTCCAAGGCCTGACTTGGCCTGAGATGGTGAACTCTTCTAAGCCTAGGGTTACCAGCCTCCAGTTGGGGCCAGGTGCTCTCCTGGAAATACAACTGCTCCCCAGAGTACAGAGATGTGTTCCCTTGGAGGAAATGGCACTGTAGCCCCACCGAGCTGTACAGGACTTGGGATAAAGTTCTGATCTGGCAGGCTGGACAGTAAGGCAGTCCTTCAGGGACCTTGGTCCAAAGTGATTTGGGGCTTTCAAGGTAAGAACCAGCACTCTTTGTGCCTACAATCAGAGCTAAGAGCAGGTCCGGTGAGAACTGTTGGAGCATGCACAGATCTCAGGGTAGAGAAGCCTAGCTGTATAGCTAAAGCAGTGGTCTCAATCAGTCAGCCTGAAAATGTAAACTGTGGAGTCTTGTGAGCAAAAATTCTACTTTGTGAGCTACTGGCATTAAAGTTGTGAGCGAGCGATTTGGCTGCTGCATAAATTAGTTTGCCCTGGAGCCATCTTTCCTGAGTGAAGACAAAAATGTGTGAGGCGGAGGCTAAAAAACTGTGAGGTAGCTCACACTAACTCAGCTCAGAGGGAACACTGTTGAGGAGACCATTTTTCCCCCAGGTTGGTTAGCAACTCTGATTGGTTCTTCTTCTTCCTACACGGAAACACGAATCCAGCGCATAACTCAAATCATTCTCATCCCCACTCTACATAGCCATTCTCCTCATCTGAATCTCTGGAAAGCTCTGATTCCCCCACCCCCTCCAAAACTGCCTACACATCTGTATGGAAATTGAAGTGTGCTCGGGGTTCCATGAACAAGAAGCTGCTATCGTGCTGTTGGAGAGGCTGGGCTGAAAGCGAGCTCAGCCTGTTGCTGACAAGCACGAATGTCTTTGACTTTATAATCGGGACTACCCAATATGGGCTCGCATAATTGTTATAATTACAACATTTTATATTATAGCTCTGTGCAATTAACTGCTGGTTGCCCTGTGCATGACCCTGAGAAGAATAAGTGCTAATATTATACCTGCATTCTTTTGGAGAATGAAAGGAAAAGAGACAGGCAGCCCTAAAGGGAAGCTACTTTGATGAGAGCCATTGTGGTATAGTTAGAGTGACCTGGCTCGTTCTCTCTCTCTCTCTTTCAGCTTCACCTACCTTACAGGGCTGTTATGAGAATAAAACAGGAAAGGGAGAACCATTTCTGCTGCCCTGACTCAGCCCTCTGAGATCATCATGTCACATGAACTTTTCCCCAAGTGCGTATTCGGCAAGTAACTGTAGTCAATGCTGGCTTTCAAAGGACCATACCTGAACATTACATAGATTTCCAAGTTACATACATTTTTAGATGTATTTAAAAGAAAAAACCAACCTTAAGTGTACAACTAAAAATGCAATTATAAGGTGCAAAATATGCAGGTCATCACCTGAAACATACATACATGAACATACATGAAGCTGCTTCATACCAAAATGGACTATCGGGTCATCAAGGTCAGTACTGTCTACTCAGACTGGCAGCAGCTCTCCAGGGTCTCACATCATTGCCCACCTGGTCCTAGCTGGAGATGCCATGAATAGAATCTGGGACCATCTGCATGCAAAACACAGCCCCTCCCCATCTTTTCTCTCCCCTTTCCCCCCAGAACCCAACTGCATGAAGAGTTCTATGTAATTTAAAAGCTTACACACTACTGTTTTGTGTTGGTTGTAACGGAAGCCATTGTTTCTGAATACGGAGGCTGCATTTAGCCATTATGGTTAATTTTTTTGTAAATACAATTTATTATTGGATATATCACAAGTTCATACAATTTAACCATAGCAATACATACCCATTTTTCTTTTTCCCCTTTCTCCCCCTACATCAGGCTTCCAGCACTGCTCCAACCCCATTAATATCTCTCTTATTCTATTACAGTTGCTTCTAAACTTATTTTCTCTTACTAACGGTAACAATACAAGTCTAATTCTCTTTCCATTTCTTCTTAATAACTGTCAAAGCTAATCAAACCACTTTTAATGTCCCAATTTTTCAACAGATATTTTTGAAAGTCTTTCCAATCTTTAAAAAAAGTTTCGTCTTCTTCGTTGTTTAACTTTCTTGTTAACTTGTCCATTTCCGCCAAAAACAACGTTTTTTTAATCCATTCCCATGTTTCAGGTACTTTATCTTGTTTCCAACATTGAGCAAAAGTCAGTCTTGCTGCTGTAGTCAAGTACCATAATAGTGTTCTCTTGGCTACATTTATTTCTTCCATTTTAAGACCTAACAATAACATCTGCGGGTCTTTCTTAAAAGTACAATTCAAAATTTTTTGTATCTCATTGTGGATCTTTGTCCAATACTTTACTGCTTTATCACATGTCCACCACATATGGTAAAAAGACCCTTCATGTTTCTTACATTTCCAACATTTGTTAGACATACTTTCATTTATGATAGCAATTTTTTTGGGCGTCATATACCATCTGTACATCATTTTATAACAATTCTCTTTAACATTTACACAAGTTGAAATTTTCATTGACTTTTTCCACAAGTATTCCCAAGATGTCATTAATATCTCTGTATTAACATTTACAGCCCATTTTATCATTTGCTCTTTTACAACTTCATCCTCAGTATACCATTTCAATAGAACCTTATACAGTTTAGAAATCATTTTTTTTCCTTTCTCAAGCCATACAGTTTCAATTTCAATATTCTTTTCTCTAAAACCATATTCTCTTTTATCGGTCTTAAATAAATCATAAATCTGTCTATACTTCAACCAATCATATTCAAATTCAACATCAAATCTGTCTTTTAACACAAAATTTTTCCCTTCAGATTTTAAAAGATTTTTATAAGGTAGCCAGTCTAGTCCTTGGTTTCTTGAATATGGATTGATCACTTCAGCTGGTACAATCCAAAGTGGTCTTTCTTCAGAGAAGAATTTTCTATATCTCATCCATGTCTCGAACAGTGATTGTCTTACAAAGTGGTGTTTAAAAAATTTATCCATTTTTACTTTTCCATACCATAAATATGCATGCCATCCGAATTTGTTATCATGCCCTTCCAGGGCCAATAACTTCTTGTTCTCCAAATTAATCCACTGTTCCAACCATGTTAAACAGACGGCATCATAATACAGTCTTAGATTTGGTAGTTGTAGGCCTCCTCTCTCTTTTGCATCACATAAAATTTTCATTTTAATCCTTGGCTTTCTTCCTGCCCATACAAATTTGGATAATTCTTTCTACCACGAATCCAGTATTTTCCTTTGTTTTAGTATTGGAATAGTCTGAAACAGAAACATCAAACGCGGCAAGATATTCATTTTTACAGTCGCGATTCTTCCCATCAATGATAAATTCAAAGTATCCCATTTCTTCATATCTTGCTGAATCTTATGCCACACCTTTTCATAATTGTTTTTAAACAAGTCAATATTTTTCATGGTTAAATCAATTCCAAGATATTTAGTCTTTGTAACTACTTCACATTGTATTTTCTCTTGAAGTTCTGTTTGTCTTTGTTTCGTCATATTTTTGCACATCACTTTAGTTTTATTTTTATTAACATAAAATCCCGCAACTGAACCAAATTCTTCAATTTTTTCCATCAATTGTGGTATTTTCTCAATTGGGTCTTGAATCATAAACATTACATCATCTGCAAATGCCCTGTATTTATAGACAAAACCTTTCACTGTAAGTCCTTCAATATTATTATCTTTTCTTATTGCTGTTAGTAATATTTCCAATATCCAAATAAACAACAACGGGGATAACGGGCAGCCTTGACGTGTTCCTTTTTGGACTTGGAAGAAGTCTGTCTTTTCTTTATTTATATTCAAAGCCGCTTTTTGTTCTGAATATATTGCCACAATCATATTTAAAAAAGACTGTCCAATGTCCATTTTTTCAATAACTTGCAGCATAAACTCCCAATTTAAATTGTCAAAAGCTTTTTCCGCATCTAAGAAGAGGAATCCAACTTCTTTTTCCGGATGTTTGTCATAATATTCAATTGCATCTATCACCACTCTTAAATTGTCTCTGATTTGTCTGTTTGGTAAAAATCCAGCTTGTTCTTCCGCTATTGTATCTTTCAAATATTTTTTCAGTCTCTCCGAAATTATTTTTGCAAATAATTTATAATCATTATTTAATAGCGATATTGGCCTATAATTCTTTACTTGAGTCAAATCCAAACCTTCTTTAGGTATCAATGAAATATTTGCTTCTTTCCATGAATCTGGGATCCGTTTGGTCTTTCTTATCTCATTTGACAAAAGTACTAAAATAGGGGTTAGCTCCTCTTTAAATTTCTTATAAAACTTTGCTGTAAAGCCATCTGGTCCTGGAGCTTTGCCCAACTTTGCATCTTCTATCGCCATTGTCACTTCTTCTTTCTTTACTAAACCATTTAATAATTCCTTAATTTGTTTTCCCAGCTCTGGAACTTCAATAGTCTCCAAATAATTCTTAATTCTCTGTTGATCAATTCCTTTCTTTTTGAATAATTTGGCGTAATATTTAAAGAAAGCTCTTTTTATACCATTCAAGCTCATAACATCCTTTCCATCTTCAGTAATCTTAGATATAAAATTCCTTTCTTTTCTATTTTTCAGTTGCCATGCTAAAAACTTTCCTGGTTTGTTTGCACCCTCAAATGCTTTTTGCTGTAATTTCTTCAAATTCCAATATAATTCTCTGTTTAATAAAACATTCAGCTGATCTTGCAGAAAGTGGATCTCTTTAATAATCTTCTTCTTCCCTGGTCTTTTCTTTAATTCCTTTTCTTTTGTCGAATTTTTTCATGAAGGTCTTTCTGTTGTTGGATCTTTTGTTTTCTGTCCTTAGAGTTCAGAGAGATAAGCATACCTCTCATTACCGCTTTGTACGCATCCCATACAACTTGTATATCCGTACCTTTATTCAAATTCAATTCAAAAAAGCTTTTCGTTTCCTTTTTCAAAATTTCATTAATTTGTTTTTGATCCAATAAATCTTCATTAATTCTCCAATATAACTGTTTAGGTTTTGCTTTGGATATCCAAAGTAGGGGATTATGATCAGAGTTGGTTTTCGGTAAGATTTGTATTTTATAAGTTTTTTGCGTCATCTCCTCTGACATCCAAATCATGTCAATTCGAGAAAAGGAGTTGTGTCTATTCGAATAAAACGTATAGTCCTTAGTCTTAGGATTCCACTTCCTCCAAACGTCTTCCAGTTTCTCTTGCTTCATCAATTGAAAGAAATTTTTTGGTAACTTTCCAACTGTCTCTCCACTTGCCTTGGATTTTCTATCCAATGTATTGTTCACTGTACCATTAAAATCTCCAGCAAGAACAATTTGGTCATAATTTAAACATTCCAACTCTTTAGTCAAATCATTAAAGAAAGTCTCTTTTGCACCATTGGGTGCATATATATTTACAAGCAATGTCTTTTTTCTGTTCATCCATATTTCCACGCCAACATACCTTCCTTCTTTATCTGAGAAGATTTGTTTAGGATCCAATTCTTTTGAAATATAAATCACTGTTCCTTTTTTCTTATTAATTGCTGAGGAATGAAATTCTTCTCCCAATTTTTTATTAGTCAAATATTTGTTGTCTTGTTTTCTAATATGTGTTTCTTGTAAACAGATTATATTACATTTTTGTTTCTCCAGCCAATGATTCACTAATCTTCTTTTACTTGGTGAATTTAGTCCATTTACATTCCAAGATAGAAATTTGTAATCCATAATGGTGTTAAGTTAAATATCTTTAAAATCATCCAGATTGCTCTCTTTGAATCTGTATAAATCTCCTTCAGATTTAAGAGTAGATCTCACCGAGTTGTACATAAATGTAAGTCCATATGGAATCTCCCATCTGAACCTAATGTTCATTTCTTTTAATCTATCTGTCAATTTCTTAAATTTCTTTCTGTCTTGTAAAATCGATCTCGGAATTTCTCTCAGAATTATTATTTTCTTTCCATTAATTTCCAACGGTTGTGTAAATTGTTTCTTGAAAACGTCTTCCTTCATCTTTGTTGTCACAAATTGAACAATCACATCTCTGGGTAATTGCTTTCTTTTGGCATAGGCTGAATTCACTCTATAAATCAAGTCAAAGTCTGCATCCAAATCTCCTTCATCTTCCCCTACATAAGTTGTCAATGTCTTAATTACTAGAGCCCGTAGATCCTGATCTTCCTCCTCTTCTATCCCTCTCAATCTCAGATGATTCTGAGTAGCCCTATATTCCATCATGGTCTCCAGCCTTGTATTTTCTGACAGGGTTTTTTTAACCTTTCGTTCCATATCTTCAGATTTTGTCACCAGACTTTTGACTTCCTTTTTGAGTTCTTCTGTATCTTTTTTTATCCCTGACACTTCTGTAAGTACCAGTTCTTTCAGTTCTTCCATATTTTTTTTCTGTACTTGAATTTGCACTTGTTCTATTTGCTCCAATTGAGTTTGCAGCTGTTTTTGCAGTTGTTGTTGCTGTGATTCTATTTGTTTTCCAAAATTCTGCACCACTTCGGTCATCCGTTTTTCCATCGCTTCCATAGCTGCTTGCCACTCTTTTTTTCCTTTGCAGTCATTCTTGGGCTAGGTGATGAAGCAGCTGCCATTATGGTTAATTGACGTTGATGGACCAGCTTTCCAGAAATTTGTCTTATACCTGTTTGCTTTGGGTGGGTGGGGGTCTGGGGTCCTTTGTTGCATATACACGTGCATCCTACACACATGCTTTTAGATCATAGATCAAACATCTTGGCATCACATTAAAATTATTTGTGTATTTGGTTGACAGTTAATCACACAAACCCTAGGTTTGCCATTAGCATAACGGAACATTTTTAGTTAATAGTCACCAAATATGAAACATTACTGAATAAATTCAGTATTGTCTCAGGAGCAATATCACCACATTTCTCCCCATGGCTGAAGTTTGGATTTTATTATATGAAAGATTTGGATCTATTAAATAGGATGTTCGGTTTTGACCAGGGAGAATGTGGTCCAGATCCATTCTCGGAAATAAAGTCAGTGGGCATCTAGTACAAATCTCTGAGCCTGTCGTCCATTTTTTAAAAATGAAAATATTAAAGCCCCCCACCGCCCCGCACCTCTTAGAGAATTGTTGCCAGTTCTGGAGAGGGAAAGATCAGTGTGTTGGTGAGAATTAAGGGACTACACACAACCAAACCAGGGCTTTGCTAATTTGGCTTTGTTCATTACACATTTTATTGGGTTCTTGAAGATGGTTCTCAATGTATCTGGATGGTGTTTGCATGCATTTCAATGGGAAACAGATACCCCGTGACTCCCACACACATTTGGTGACGAGCTTCTTGTTACTGTGAACGCACATGAATGCACATGAAGCTGCCTTATATTGAATTGGACCCTTGGTCCATCATAGTCCATATTGTCCACTCAGACTGGCGGCGGCTCTCCAAGATAGACACCTGGTCCTTTAAACTGGAGATTCTGGGGATTGAACCTGGGACCTTCAGCATGCCAAGCAGATGCTCTACCAGTGAGCCACAGTCCTTGCCCTGTGCTACTGATGCAGATAGTGAGTGGGAATGGGGCTCTTATTTTTCAACAGAAACACATTGGTAACATTAGAGGGGTTGGGAAATATGCAAAGGAGATGAAGAAATCCAAAGCAGCAACCAACTGCATGCCCCAAGAGCAGAACAAAATTGAGGAACAGGTTGGGGGGGGTTAGTGGTAGAACATCTGAGTTGCATCCAGAAGGTCCCAGGTTCAATCCCTGGCATCTGTACCTTAAAAGATCAGGTTGTAGGTGATAAGAAAAACTGCCACTTGAGACTCTGGAGAGCTGCTGCCAGTTAGAGCAGATAATACTGACCCTAATAGACATATAGCCTGACTCAGGATGAAGCAATTTCTTATTTTCTTGTTAACGGGAGGGGTTGTGACTCAGTGGCAGAGCATATGCTTTGCATGCAGAAGGTCCCAGGTCCAGTCCCTGCATCTCTGGTTATACAGTCTCAGGTGATGTGAAAGACCTCTGCCCAAATCCCTGGGGAGCCAATGCTAGTCAAAGAAGGTAATATTGATCTTGATATAAGAACATAAGAGAAGCCAATGTTGAATCAGGCCAATGGCCCATCTAGTCCAACACTGTCACACAGCGGCCAAAATATACCACCTGCCATCAGGAGGTCCAGCAGTGGGGCCAGGACACTAGAAGCCCTCCCACTGCTGCCCACTCCAGCACCAAGAATAGAGTGCATCACCTGCCGCAGACTGAGAGTTCCCATCTGTACCCTGTGGCTAATAGCCATTGATGGACTTCTGCTCCATATGTTTATCTAATTCCCTCTTGAAACTGTCCATGCTTGTACCTGCCACGACCTCCTGTGGCAGTGAATTCCATGTGTTAATCACTCTTTGGGTGAAGAAGTATTTCCTTTTATCTGTTCTAACCCAACTGCTCAGCAATTTCATGGAGTGCCCACGAGTTCTTGTATTGTGAGAAAGGGAGAAAAGTACTTCTTTCTCAACCTGCTCAATCCCATTCATAATCTTATAAACCTCGATCATGTCACCCCTCAGCCATCGTTTCTCCAAGCTAAAGAGCCCCAAGCGTTTTAACCTTTCTTCATAGGGAAGGTGTTTCAACCCTTTTATCATTCTAGTTGCCCTTCTCTGCACTTTTTCCAATGCTATAATATCCTTTTTGAGATGTGGCGACCAGAATTGTACATAGTATTCCAAATGAGGTCGCACCAATGATTTATACAGGGGCATTATTTATTTATACAGTCCCTGCATCTCTGGTTATACAGTCTCAGGTAATGTGAAAGACCTCCACCCAAATCCCTGGAGAGCCAATGCTAGTCAAAGAAGGTAATATTGACCTTGATATACCAGTGACCTGACTCTCTCTCTCTGTAAGGCAGCTTCATGTGTCCATGTGAAGGGGAATGGCCATGGCTCAGTGGCAGAGCACTTGCTTTGCATGTAGAAGGTCCCAAGTTCAGTCCCTGGAATCTCTAGTGAAAAGGTGATGCAAAAGACCTCCACTTAAGATCCTGGAGAACTGTTGCTAGTGAGAGTAGACAGAACTGATCTTGATAGACCAATGGTGGCAGAAGGCATTTTCATGTATTTAGGCATGCACTCCACCACTAACAAACAAAAAGCAGAACACAGTGTTCATGTGTTGTTGTCATTGTTCTAAAGGAAATTTTGTTGTTTTACTGAATTTCATGATAAAGTCATTTCTTTTATGGCTTCGGGACAAAACTGCCACTTTACCACATTAACAAAATGCTACAGAAAATGCGGTGGCTCAAGTGGTTAAGACGCTGACCTGCAGGCTGTGGAAGGTCAGTAGTTCAGCAGTTTGAGACCCGAGAGTGCCACATGATGGAGTGAGCTCCCGTCTCTAGTTCCAGCTCCTGCCAACCTAGCAGTTCGAAAGCAAGAAATTGCAAGTAGATAAATAGGTACCACTTTGGTGGGAAGGTAACAGCGTTCTGTGCACCTTGGTGTTTATTCATGCCGGTCACATGACCACAGAAATGTCTTTGGACAGCGCTGGCTCTTCAGTTTTGAAACGGAGATGAGCACCGCAACCCTAGAGTCAGATTCAACTGGCTTTTGAGCAAGGGAACCTTTACCTTTACTTTACAGAAATAGTGCAGTTACTATTGAGACCTCTTCTGCTTTTGTTTTTTTGCATCGGCGACATGTAAATGACGTTAAAACAGTGTTCACAGAAAAACCGAGTAGAACCGCTGCAGAGGTAAGAACCAAAAATGGGAAACTGGCCACAGCAAATAAGTGGCCTGAAAATGCTTTTCCTAACCGTGCACCAAAATGGCAGGACATTAAGAAGAAATCTGAAAAGTTTCATACATCCCTAATCTGAACAAAACGGCTGTGCCAAAAGGACCCACCCCATGGTCCTCTGCCCCACAGCATCTGGGGTGAGAGTCTCCCAAAGGATGCCCCCCCTGATGCCATGACAAGCCCCTTAACTCTGTCCATTTTTAACCACACGAGCAATTTGGTAAATGAAGCGGAGGGGAGAAACCTCACAAACCCACCACTCCTCTTTGATTTTTCTCCCTCTCCCGTTCACGCTGAGATTAGTAATTGTCTAAGCATCTCAATTTGCTGGTTTCACTTAATCACAGAACACTTCGGAGATTATCTGCCTTCCCCACATGTTCCCTACCTTGTTTCTAAACTCACAGGCCCAAAGGGAGCTTCTCATGAGCGCCCGCGCGGGCGGCTGCAGCTAAGTGCTGACTCCCCCCCCCCCCCAACACTCCTTCCCTTCTTGCCTGCTCCTCCAGTTTGTCCCTCAGGCTGGCCTGTCAGAGTTTGATTGCCTCTGAAACCGTAGCATATCCCTGCTAAGTTCCAGAGGATGGGGGCTGCGACGAACAAGAGAAGGAGGGGGGGTCCACCCTTGTCAGCTCCTGGCAGCTTGGAGCCTTTGATTTTGTACAAAAGGAAAAAGAAGGAAAGAAGAAATGGAGGAGAGGGAAATAGAAATGATTTATTCAGCGACTTCCGAAGCGGATCTTTCTGTTTTTGTAATTTTTTTTTTTTACCTTTCTTTTCCTTTAAGAGGCTGTGAACTGAAAGTGCCTGAAAGGTGAAGTGCTGAGAGAGATGAAGCAAGCTCATTTGAAGGCATTTTCTTTCCCCCTTTTCTTGTCACTTATATTACCGCATCGCTCTTCCCTTACAGGAACCCAGGATACCACAGGGAAGATCTGAGTCTTTGAGGAAGCTGTACCTCGTACGGGGTGTGTAGACTCCATTAGTGAAAGACTGGGGGGGGGGGGGAGAGTTGGATTTCACACCTCACAGATGAAAATGGGGACATGCTCCGAAGAGCACTATTTTCTAAGGATTACTTTTTGAGCTCCACCCCTCTAATACTGCACATTACCGAAGACTCCACTAGGTCTGCTCTGCTCTGCCCATTTACTCTAAAATAGCCTGGTTTGGCCAGTTTTCCAAACCAAGGCAGCCTTTCTCCTTGACATTCATATTAAGAAAAAGCTGTAATTTCCTACATGACATTGACAAAACATATCTCAGCAGCTGCCGAGGGTGAGATGGAAACAGGGACACTATGAACATGCTCATTTTTGGTTTTTTGTTGCATTCGCCTGTTGCCCGTTACGAGTCTTTTCCTCCCAGCCCATTTCTGATCCGTTTGTCTCCTTTTACACCTTTTTAATGTGTTTAGACACAATTGGAGCCCCCAAAAATCAAGGTAAACAAAAATTCTGCACAAGGAAACGGAGAGCGGCACAAAAGCAAAGATTTGCAGGTTCGATTTGCCAAAGGGGGAAAGGGAAACTGGGCCAGGATTTTCAAGTTGAACCATCAGAGATGTGAAATTCAGTAGCATTCCTTGATGGAGACCTGTGTGCACTGCATGGTGCCTTAGAGCAGGAGGTCTGTCCACTGGTGATCCTAAAGCCTCACAATTATACATAAAACGAATGGTCACGGGTACATAGGGCTAGATTAAAATATTCTGATGCCTTACATTATGTCATGGTTAAGAGGACCCATAACATTAAATTTAGGGGGGGGGGGAATTGTACTAAGAAGCCCCTCATATTCTGAAGCCCTAAACTGTAGCTTGCATATAAATCCAGCTCTGCATGTCCACTTGTGTCAGACCCCATGCTCACCTAAGACTCCAGTTCCCTGCTTTTTTGTATCGGAAGAGCCCCACAACCATTCATGCATTCACAAATATGCAAGCAGGTCAAACTGCCTGCTGTGGAAAGTTGCCAAGACTTTTTCATCTAACAAGCCTTCTGTATCTTTAATAACTCCAGGGTAGGCAGAAGTCAGTGTAATACATGTACACATCAATAAAACACTGCACAAAAAGAACCCCGAAGTACTTGGAATGTACACATCAATAAAACACTACACAAAAAGAATCCTGATATAATCGTATATATGATCACACTGAAAGGGCTTGTTTGCTTTTTTTAACTCTAGTGCTCATTGCTAATATGGGGGATTACAAAGATGCAAACAAGGAGAAGGAATTTAAAGCTCCAGCAAACTGTGTGATTATTTGCATGGAAGAGAGAAGAGACAGGATTTATACCCCGCCCTTCACCCGGAATCTCAGAGTGGCTTACAATCTCCTTCCCTTCCTCTTCCCACAACACCCTGTGAGGTAGGTGGGGCTGGAGAGAGCTCTGAGAGAACTGCTCTTGAGAGAACAGCTCTGAAAGAATTTATGAGTGACCCAAGGCCACCCAGCAGCTGTATGTGAAGGAGTGGGGAATCAAACCCAGTTCTCCCAGGTTAGAGTCTGCATACTTAACCACTACACCAAACTGGGATGCAGGAGTGCACATAAACGACCAATGAAACACTGCACAAAAAGAATCATGATGAAGTAATGTGCAACATTTTTGCAGTGTTTGATTAGTACACATGCGTGCCTCAATATAGGGAACCAAACAGAAGGAACTGAAGCCTGCAGCAAACCTTAAAGGTGCCCATCACTAAAACACTACACAAAAAGAAACACAAGGTGATCATATTTAAACAAGATTGTGTGTGTGTGTGGGGGGGTGTTTTTGCAATGTTCTCTCAATACACATTTGTGCATCAGTACAGGGACCTGAAAGGTAAAAGTCTGGGGCTAGGGTTAGAAATTCTCCAAATAATCTGGAATTCAGAACGATCGAAATATAGAGTACAATGAACCCACTAGAGACTAACGGAGCACAGTGGAGAGAGGAAGTCTCCCATCCTTAATGGCATGATATGTAAAAGTAAAGGTTTCCCTTCCTCGAAAGCCAGTCAAATTTGACTCTAGGGTTGCGGTGCTCATCTCCGTTTCCAAGCTGAAGAGCCAGTGCTGTCCAAAGACATTTCTGTGGTCATGTGGCCGGCATGACTAAACACCAAAGTGCACAGAATGCTGAGCAAAGTGATGCACAATGGCATGATACTCTGCCATAAATCCACCGCTCTTCAGAACAACGTATGGAAGCTGCATCTCATGATTGACCACAGCAGTCTATGCCTCATTTATAGGCCATATAAACCTGGCTTAAGTGATAGTGTATCATTATTATCCTTATTGTGTTTTAATTCAGTTTTCACTGAATTGTGTTTTTATTGCAGTTTTCATTGTCTCCCCCACCCCTGCCAAAAATTCATGAACAGTCGAGAGTTCCGACTGTCAAGACATTTGGAATGGCTTCTGCAGAACAGAGTTTCTTCTTCTTCTTCTTTTTAAAAAAGCCCATGTAAAAATTCAACCAAGAAATTCAAAAACATTAAAAGACTGGTGAAGGATAGAAACTCAAAGCAAACCTAGTGACAAACTGTAATCAGATGGTTTGATCTCTTCTGGGAATCTCTGACTAAAGCTGCAAAAGAGTTCATTTCAAACAGAATACGGTGCTGTGATCCGCACAGGTTCCTAAAGGGAGCCGCAGTAAATATTTATCAGATGGAAAGCAACATTGCTACTCCTCTCGGACTGAAATCTGAGGCAGAAAATGAGGGATTTCGTTGCCGTGCAGTTTCAGCGGTGCATCGCCTGTTTTCCCATCAACCTGGATGACATTTTCCCCCTCTACAGACAGTAGAGAGGCAGTGCTCTGATGGGGCCAATATACACCACCTCTTCCCATGGCCAGGACAGAAAATGAACCACAGGGCAGGTCTATGATATGCTTAGAGAAGGAAACTGTTACCTCTTACAGCATTTTACAGCAGAGTGCTTTATGGCTGCTTTACAGCAGCATCACAGCCCAATGAGTCACCAAGATGCAGATTGCTTTCCCTTAGTAGCCAGTTGCTATTTCTGTTTGTTTGTTTTAGGGTTGCCAGGTCCCTCCCTCCTGGCAACCAGCAGGGGATGGGAGGGAACTTACCTCGTCACCAGTATTACACAGGAAGTGATGTCATCGCACTGTGACATTGCTGTGATGCCCTGGTATTTGGGCAAAAATTCTATGGTAAAACCAACTTCTACCATAGAGTTTTGCCCAAATACCAGAGCATCACCTGGACACTGCTGGTGTCATGATGTCACTTCCTATGTGATGCCAGCAACGAAGCCCATGCTTGGCATTTGATTGTACCTGTCTTAAATTTTGGATCCTCTAAATTTTGGATCTTTTAAACAAACGGTGGGCATGTGAGTTTCTCTGTTTCTTTGTGCCATTCTCACAATACAGTAGAATATGGCTGATCTCTGTAGAACATAGTAATCGAAGGCACAAAATAGGCTTGCTGAACAAGAGTCTCTCCCCCTTACACACTATTCCTGAGTCCACCTTCTTAGCCAGCCTTCACCTCTCTTCTAGCTAAAGATTAATTTCACAGTTGGAGATTTTCCAGCAAACTGATTACTAAACCTTCACATCCCCACCTTTCCTTCTGGCAGGCCTCCCATGTCTTTAACAGGCATAAAGAACCGCAGATTTCCACACGGAAATATACAGGGAGAGGAGATGCGCATGAGCCCTGTAAAGATGGTAAAAGAGAACCACTGGCAATCCTATTCCTGAAATTTATTCTCTGAGCAGCTTGGCTTGCAAATTACCTGCACAAACGCAAGTAGGTTCTTTTTAGTGAGGGTTGATTCATACACACAAGCCAGTCATTTATTTTATCCTTTTAATTCTATACTCTGGAGGAAAGGCACAGAGAAATCTCTGAACTGAGTATAGAGACCCCTGCAGGGCCAGGAAAGAGTCATCAGAGTCCTGGAAATGGCTGCACTAGGCCTGGGGTTGCCAACCTCCAGGTATCACCTGGAGATTTCCCACTATTATAATTGATCTCCAAACAACCAAGATCAGTTCCCTTGGAGAAAATGGCTGCTTTGGAGGGTGGACTCTGCATTATCCCCTGCTCAGGTCCCTCCCCTCCCTCCCCAAACCCTGCCCTCCCCAGGCTCCAGCCCCCAAATCTCCAGGTATTTCCCAACTCAGAGATGGCAACCCTGACTAGACCACTGTAGGTTGCGTAGGTGCTAGATGCCCCTACACAGTGGGGACACTCCCTGTTTTCTGCGTCTCATATTTTTGGTTTCTCATATATCACTACCCTTGTTTTATCTTTGGGAAGAAGCAAGCCCATTGACTTCCATGAAACTTGCTTCAGGGTGAGTGAGATGTCTCATGAAGAAGAGGATACACAGGAGGTACAGAACCAACCTGTAACTTGATGGTGACCACCAGTGTTCCCTCTAAGCTGAGTTAGTGTGAGCTAGCTCACAGTTTTTTAGTCTCCAGCTCACAGATTTTTTGTCTCAGTTTGGGAAGGAGGGCTCCAGAGCAAACTAATTGATGAAGGAGCCAAATCGCTCGCTCACAACTTTAAGGCCAGGACCTCACAAAGTAGAATTTTGGCTCACAAGACTCCACAGCTTAGAGGGAACATTGGTGACCGCAAAGGTACATCCATGGCTAGGGGATGAACTCAGGGGAGCTCAGGGGAAGGGTCATGGCTCAGTGGTAGAGCAGAAGGTCCCAGGTTTAATCCCTGGCATATCAAGTTAAAAAGACCAGGTGGGCAGTGATGTGAAAGACCTCTGCCTGAGACCCTGGAGAGCTGCTGCCAGTCTGGGTAGACAATACTGACCCTGATGGACCAGTGGTCTGTTTCAGGACAAGGCAGCTTCATGCGTTCGTGTGTGCGCTCAGGACTTGTAAGTCTGGGATCAGAAACTGATGATAAATGTATTGTGTAATTTGTTTTGTAAAGTTATGGATAGTTTACGAACTCATCCTACTTCTGAAAACCATGCAAGACCTAGCACAGTGGAATAATTCAACATATAATGAGAGGCGAGAGTCTTTAACAACATATAACCGGGCGAGGTAGGGTATGCTCAGGCAGTAAGTCTTTGTGTGAATGTGAAGCTGCATTATCCTGAGTCAGACCCTTGGTCTATCCAGGTCAGTATAGTCTACTCTGACTGGCAACAGATCCCCAGGGCTTCAGAGTGTGAAGTCCCGGGCACCACTTGAACACTTCAACACCGCGGTGATGCCAGGGACTGAACCCGGGACCTTCTACACGCAAAGTAGATGCTCTGCCAGTGAGCCATGGCTCATCCCTGTGAGAGCAGGAGTGCCATAATGACACAAGATTGTCCTCTTTTCCAACTGCTAAATGAAAAGGGATTATATGGTCCAAAAAAAGAGAGAGAGAAAACGAAGCATCTTGTTTGCACAATGGAACCAAGTCCTGAAATTCCATGAGAGGGCACTAGGGAGAAAGAGACAAGAAATCTCAACCGGGGCTTTTTATTTTATTCCGCCCCTCCCTTCCTAGAAATGACATAATTAAGGAATGTAAGGGTTCTGCCAGCACACTTCTTCATTTTTAATTATAATTTCTACTATTTCATCAAGGAGTAATTAATTACATTGTCTTTAATCAGTTGTTTTACGAATCCAGCAGCGCGCAATATTTTCGCAGGCATGGAGCAGGCAGCTGCTCTTTCCTTCTGCATGACTTAATGAAGGTAAATAGCTCGTGCTTTGCAAAAGAAAAGACTTGGGGGGGAATATCTACCTAAGAGAAGAAGGCGAGAAGGACTGAAGGACAAGCACAGGGACATATCAGTGTGCCATTTTTCTATCTGTTTGGGGGAAATTCGTCACAAGCGAATTTTTTACATTTTACAATTTATATTCCGCTTTTTCTCTCTTGTGGGGACCCATAGTGACTTATCATTCTCCCCTTCCCCCTTCCCCTCAAAACTACAACCCTGTGAGGAAGGAGAGGCTGAAAAACAGTGACGATTGCCCAGTGTGCTTCCGTGGGAGAATGTGAATTCGAATCTGGTTGTCCTGGATCCTAGTCCGGCACTAGGGTTGCCACCCTCTGGGAGTGGTCTCCTGGAATTACAGCTGATCTCTGGACTACAGAGATCATTTCCCCCGGAAGAAATGCCATCTTCAGAGGGTGGACTCTACTGACTGCCTTTCTCTCCCCAAATTCTGCTCTCCCTGGGCTCTGCCCTCTGATCTACAGGAATTTCCCAACCTGGAGCTGGCAGCCCTACCTGAGTCTGTATTCACTATTTCACGCCAGTAGGATTTCTTTGCTGTTTTCCAATTTTGTTCATTTCTTTTCCGGCAATTTTAATGGCTTTTTTAAACATTTTGTATCATTTTTATCAGATATCCTATTCTATTTGATATTATTTCTGCAGCAGTTACATAACAAAAACAGGGGTCAACTTTAATATTTCTGCTGGGATTTTGTTTATTTATTTGTTTATTGGATTTATATCCCGCCCTTCCAGCATGGGCTCAGGGTGGCGAACACAGAGGCAAATGCCATATAAAAACAGTAAAACATAGAGGCAGATGCCATACATAAACATTAAAACAATAAATAGTCCATTACTTATAAAACAATTGCAACAGCGGTCTACAGAGCGAATGAGTCCCTAACATAAAACCCATAACACCAGTACTCCAGTGGGCATGGTTGTTGATGTTCTAATGGTGTCCCACTATAACTATGGTCACATACCAGGGCCAGTACGCCTCGTGATGTCAAGATGGTGGTGGTACAGTAGCAGTGGCAGCCCCTACTCGAAAGCCTGGTGGAAGAGCTCTGTCTTACAGGCCCTACGGAACTGCATAAGGTCCTGCAGGGCCCTGATCTCCTCTGGGAGCTCATTCCACCAGGTAGGGGCCGCCACCGAAAAAACCCTGGCCCTGGTTGTTAGCATGGTCGGAGGGGGAATTATAGCAGAAACTGGAATTCTTGTCTCAAAAGGATGCTCATTTCAATTCAGTCACCTCCCTAGACAGGAAACAAAGAACTGTTGTAAATGGGTTACAAGGTTTCTCCTGCATTCTCACAAAACTGACTAAGGTTATGCGGTTATGAGGCTCCAGGTGAGGCCCGGAGATCACCTGAAATTCCTCCAGAAATGACAGGGATCAGTTCCCCTGGAGAAAATGACCCCTTTGGAAGGGTGGACAGCATGGCATTATGGACTATTGAGATCCCTCCCTGGGCTCTGCCACCAAATCTCCAGGAATTTCCCAACCTAGAGTTGGCAACCCTATATGACATAGATATGCTTTTTGAGATAGCTCATGTGATATAAGGTTCCAAGTGCTGGGGTAGAATTGGGGGATCCTCAGCTCCAATCCCTACCCAACTATGAAACTCTCTGTGTGATCTTATGTCAGTCTTTCTCTCTCTCTGTTTCTCTCTACCCGACCTACTTCACAGAATTATTGTGGGGATAATAAAATTGGAGGAAAGTTTATATTCTTCCCCATTGATGCAGAAACAAATATTTCCAATGGAATGTGAGACGTCAAATATGAAATTTAAGTTGTTAAGTACAGTGGCTGCACTTCCCAAAACAGATTTCACTTTTGAGTGTATGAACATACATGAAGCCATCTTCTGCCGAGTCAGACCACTGATCTATTAAGATCAATGTGATCTAATGTGTCGGGTAGTGGTTCTCCAGAGTTTTGGTAGCGGTTTTTCACCTCATCTACTAGCTGAGTCCTATTCAGCTGGAGATGCTGGGAACTGAATCTGGAACTTTCAGCAAGCAAAGCAGATACTCTCATCACTGAGCGACAACCTTACCACAATTTACCCACCTCTGAAGCTTCAGAAGGGATGAAAGTTGTCCAGCAAAGTCCTCCTGCATGCTCAGTGGGCATCAACATTGGCATGCCAGAACAGGCACAGAGATGCCTAGCCAATCTTAATTTCTTTGCATATACTCAAGAGGGTATATACCCAATGCTGCCTCAGAAAACTCCAGGAGATTTGGGAGCACAGTTCCTAGGGAGGGAAGAATTTGGGGAAGTTGTTGTTGTTCAGTCGCACAGTCGAGTCCGACTCTTCGTGACCCCATGGACCAGATCATGCCAGGCCCTCCTGTCTTCCGTCGTCCTCTGGAGTTTGCTCAATTTCATGTTCGTTGCATCGATGACACCGTCTAACGATCTCATCCTTTGCCATCCCCTTCTTCTTTGACCTTCAATCTTTCCCAGCATCAGGAACTTCTCCAGTGAGTGCTCCCTTCTCATTTGGTGGCCAAAGTATTTGAGCTTCAACTTCAGGATCTGGCCTTCCAGGGAACAGTCAGGGTTGATTTCTTGTAGGATTGAATGATTTGATCTCCTTGCAGTCCAAGGGACTTTCAAGAGTCTTCTCCAGCACCATAGTTCAAAAGAATCTATTCTTCAGTGCTCAGCCTTCCGTATAGTCCAGCTCTCGCAGCCATGCATTACTATGGGGAATACCATTGCTTTGACCATGCGGACTGTTGTTGGCAGGATGATGTCTCTGCTTTTTATCATGCTGTTTAGGTTTGCCATTGCTTTTCTCCCAAGGAGCAGGCGTCTTTTAATTTCATGGCTGCAGTCACCATCTGCAGTGATCTGGGATCCCAGGAATGTAAAGTCTGTCACTACTTCTACGATTTCCCCTTCTATTTGCCAAGGAGTGATGGGGCCGGATGCCATGATCTTAGTTTTTTTTATGTTGAGCTTCAAGCCCACTTTTGCGCTCTCCTCTTTCACTCTGAGCAAGAGGCTCTTTAGGTCCTCTTCACTTTCTGCCATCAGAGTGGTATCGTCTGCATATCTGAGGTTGTTCCATATCTGGTTCTAACTGTTGCTTCTTGACCCTTATACAGGTTTCTCAGGAGACATGTGAGGTGGTCTGGTACTCCCATTTCTTTGAGAACCTGCCATAGTTTATTGTGATCCACACAATCAAAGGCTTTAGCATAGTCAATGAAGCAGAAATAGATGTTTTTCTGGTACTCTCTTGCTTTCTCCATAATCCAGTGAATGTTGGCAATTTGATCTCTAGTTCCTCTACCTCTTCGAAACCCAGCTTGTACTTCTGGCAGTTCTCTATCCACGTACTGTTGGAGCCTAGCTTGTAGGATCTTCAGCATGACCTTGCTAGCGTGTGAAATGAGTGCAATTGTGTGATAATTTGAACATTCCTTGGCATTGCCCTTCTTTGGGATTGGAATGTATACTGAACTTTTCCAATGCTGTGGCCACTGTTGTGTTTTCCAAATTTGTTGGCAAATTGAGTGCAGCACTTTAACAGTGTCTTCTTTTAAGACTTTGAATAGCTCAGCTGGGATACCATCACCTCCACTAGCTTTGTTGTTAGTAATGCTTTCTAAGGCCCATTTAACTTCGCATTCCAGGATGTCTGGCTCGAGGTCAGTGATTATACCACCGTGGTTGTCAAGGACATTGAGGTCCTTCTTGTATAGTTCTTCTGTGTATTCTTGCCATCTTTTCCTAATCTCTTCTGCTTCTGTTAGGTCCCTACTGGTTTTGTCCTTTATCATGGCCAGCTTTGCATGGAACGTTCCCTTGATTTCTCCAATTTTCTTGAAGAGATCTCTAGTCCTTCCCAATCTATTGTTTTCCTCTATTACTTTGCATTGTTCATTCAGGAAAGCCTCCTTATCTCTCCTTGCTGTTCTCTGGAAATCTGTATTCAGTTGGGTAAATCTTTCCTTTTCACCTTTGCCTTTTGCTTTCCTTCTTTCCTCTGCTATTTGTAAAGCCTCATTAGACAGCCAGTTTGCTTTCTTGCATTTCTTTTTTCTTTGGGATGGCGGTGATTGCTGCCTCTTGTACAATGTCACGAACCTCTGTCCATAGTTCTTCGGGCACTCTGTCTATCAAATCTAGTCCCTTAAACCTATTCTTCACCTCTACTGTATATTCATCGGGGATGTGATCTAGCTCAAATCTGAATGGCCTAGTGGTTTTCCCAACTTTCTTCAGTTTAAGTCTGAATTTTGCAATGAGTAGCTCATGATCTGAGCCACAGTCAGCTCCAGGTCTTGTTTTTACTGACTGGATAGAGCTTCTCCATTTTTGACTGCAAATTATATAGTCAATCTGATTCCAGTGTTGCCCATCTGGTAATGTCCATGTGTAGAGTCACCTCTTAGGTTGTTGGAAAAGGGTGTTCGCTATGACCAGCATGTTCTCTTGACAGAACTCTGTTAACCTTTGCCCGGCTTCATTTTGTTCTCCAAGGCCAAACTTGTCTGTTATTCCAGTTATCTTTTGATTTCCTACTTTAGCATTCCAGTCCCCTATGATGATGAGGACATCATTTTTTGGTGTTAGTTCTATGAGGTGTTGTAGGTCCTTATAGAACTGGTCCACTTCAGCCTCTTCTGCAGCAGTGGTTGGGGCATAGACTTGAATTACTGTGATGTTGAATGGTTTGCCTTGGATTCGGACTGAGATCATTCTGTCATTTTTGAGATTGTATCCCAATACTGCCTTTCTCACTCTCTTGTTGACTATAAGGGCCACACCATTTTTTCTACGGGATTCCTGGCCACAGTAGTAGATATAATGGTCTTCTAAGTTAAATTCGCCCATTCCTGTCCACTTTAGTTCACTGATTCCCAAGATGTCGATGTTCATTCTTGCCATCTCATTTTTGACCACGTCAAGCTTACCTTGATTCATAGATCTTACATTCCAGGTTCCTGTGCAGTATTGGTCTTTGCAGCATTGGACTTTCCTTTCACTATCAGACACATCCACAACTGAGCATCCTTTCAGCTTTGGCCCAGCCGCTTCACTCTTTCTGTGGTTACTTGTACTTGCCCTCTGCTCTTCCTCAGTAGCATATTGGACACCTTCTGACCTGAGGGGCTCGTCTTCCGGTGTCATATCTTTTAGCCTTTTGTTACTGTCCATGGGATTTTCTTGGCAAAGATACTGGAGTAGGTTGCCATTTCCTTCTCCAGTGGATCACACTTGGTCTGAGTTCTCTGCTGTGGCCTGTCCGTCCTGGGTGGCCCTCCACAGCATAGCCCACAGCCTCATCGAACCATGCAAGCCCCCTCGCCACAACAAGGCAGTGATCCTTTGGGGAAGATGTAATATCATTTCCTGGTGACAGTCTAGGCTGCCTCCTCTAATCTCTATGATCCTTTTTTTTTGCCCCCGTAGGGAATTTTTGTTGCATTTTCTATAAACTACAAATGAAAAAAGGAAAGGGTAACTACATACGAAGGGTGAAAGTAAAGAAAACCCACTAAAAACCCAAGAGATAGTGGTCATTCAAAATGTTTAACCAAACAGCTAAAGATTACAAATATAATCCATTGAATGTGGTCATCTAATAGTCTGATTAAAAAACATAAATTGAAACCTCCCCCATTTTAACCTTAATAAGGAGCCCAGTAAGGAAAAAAAAACATTATAAAACATAACAAGAGTTTCAAGAGATTCAGAGTGTAACAACTGCTCATTTGCCCTTTTTCTTTCTCAATTGATAACTTGTTTTTGGGGCTGCTGCCCTCAATGCTGAATCTAAGTTCTCATCAGAAGATGCCACTGCGCTCTCTTCTTCACTTTCTTTGGTGCTGTTGTCTTCTAGCTCTTCTTCTCCTTTTGCTGGACGTCTATGAAGATGCAAAAACTCCTGTGTCTTTTCAACAGAGTCAACTTTTTCTTTTTTTAATCCATAAATTTAAAGGTTAAATCTTCGGGTATGATCCATCTGTAAGTGACGTTGTTTTCCTGTAAGAATAAAGCCAAGTCCCTGTATTTTCTTCTTTTCTTTCTTATTTCAAACGGAATGTCCTTCAACACTTTTATTTCTTTGTCTGATTTTCAGCCCCACTTGATGCTTTTAATATTTGGTTTCTCACTTGTCTTCTAGAGACTCTCACAACCACTTCCCCGGGCAGATTATTTTTTCTTGTAAATTCTGAATACGATCTAAAGACCGTATCAATTTCACTTTGTATTGTATCTATTTTTAAATCCACCAATGGAGCCAAAGCATCACACATAATCTGTCTCAGATTCTCTCCCTTTGCTTCCGGAATCCCTTGGAATCTTAAGACATTGCCCTTTCCATTTCCAGCTGTAGCAGATGGGATTCATTGGTTTGTCTCTTTTTCTTCATTGTGTAAATTTTTGTTTTTGAAGCTTCTTAGAATTGGCATCGACCATTTTAAGCTCCTGTTCCATTTTCTCTGCTTTTTTAGCTGTCTCGCTCAGCTGGGTCTGCTGTTCATCAAGCTTATGATGTAATGCAGTAACTTGTTCCAGCCAGGGTTGCAACGCTTCCGTCAGCATCCTTTGAAGCTCTGCTGTTGTGTTCTGTCTAGGGGCAGGACTCGCTGGGCTTTTGGCATTTCCAGCAAGAAGCTTAGGTTTTGTTTGTTTCTCTTTCTCATCCCTCCATGGAGGCGCTATGTTACTTTTTTAAAAAAAAGTTGTTACAGTCTCCAATACTCTTTACAAAGCCTGGTAAGTTCTTACTAATTCCTTATTTTAGTCCATCATTCCTTTGTAGCTAACCCCCCTCCAAGTACATAGTAAAAAGTTTGATTGTTTTCCTCTTAATGGGGGAGAGTTCCCTCCCCCCTCGCCTTTTAAGGGGGAGTTTCTGCTATCTTCGGCATTTCTCACTTAAACTTTGACTCACAATTCAATATTGTTGTCGCTTTAAAAGCTCATGCGCTTGGCCACCAAATGCTTGTTCCGGTGTGCATGCTTCGTTCCATTCTCTGACGCTCTGTGGTGGGACCTTCGGGGCATGGGAAAGCCCCCCTTCACTGGCCAGTCACTGGAGGAAGAGCTCTCCTAGCGCCCCATGGCTGGGAGCCCAACACAAGGGCTCCAGGGGTGGTGTGGACAATCGCACCCCCTCCCAGCCACAGGTGCTGGTGTGTGGCTCCCGGAGACTCGGGACACTGCTGCCACCATTGTAGCCACCAAAACTGGAGGTCCAGTCTCTATAATCTTGACAGTAAGAGATATTCCTAGAGCATCACATGCGGAGGCCATTTTCTTTCTTGCTCCTTAAATCCTTGGGGGCAGGAAACTGGGGCTGTGGCAAGAAATTTCCCTGTCCTGGGCAGGTAGACCTAGTACCCCCTCCCCACAAAAAAGATGACAACATCCATTCTGGATAGTTCAATCAGCTCTGAAAGCTGCTAAATCTGCTTGCATTTATCAAATGCACCTTCTACAAAATGTCTTCTGAGCTGCAGAATGAAGCAGTTCCATAATGGGATGCCCATCGGTCACATTAACCCTCTTGCACTGTTCAGCATCTCTCCAAAATCAGACTTCTCCCTCCAAGAATACCTCCTTGCAGGGAACTATAGAACCATCTAGGCTCATGAGAATGGCAAGAGAGGTGACAGAAAGGGTTAAAAAAAATGTTCCAGAATGTGATAAAGCAACAAAGGTCCCCTGCTGGCTCTCCAAGGCCCTGGCAATTTTCCAGCTGTTTTGACCACCTGCAACAGCTGCAGCGTTCTTCAAAGGAAAACTGCTTTCTGCTTTGAAATCAGAGATTTAAAGCAACAGTGATGTTCCCCACCCCCTTGGCTTCTTAGAGACTTCTCCAACGGATTCTGGAACCTCTTCCTCTCCTCTCCATCCCCCACCCCAAACTTCTAAACACTAAAATGTCCAGGAGAGCTTCTGGAACAGCTCCCTCCACATTCTCAAGCTCTAACATTATCCAATAAATAATCTAATTCTTGTTTGGTCGCACTGTAATTAAGATCTTTATTCCACGCTCTGCTACACTGACCAGTCATAGTGGCAATGATTTATGGGGCCGTATTGTTTGGGACTTTAATTGCATGCTGTATCTTAGTGGAGCCACTGACAGCTGCCCCCCCTTCCTCCCCCTGGGCAGGAATGATGTGCTTGCAGGACATGGGGATTTTTATTTTTTGTGTGTGCCAGAACTCTATAAAGAAGTTTAATAACTCCCGGTGCCCTTTTGAAGGGGAGAGCCTCTTTCAAAGGCTTCATGCTCTTGGAAGGTCATTTGGAGAGAAGTAGAAATTATCTGCCAAACTTGGCAGGTCTCTCCCCTTATCCTCTAAGCGCAACAGGGCTGAAGGCAGCATATATGATGGCATTTACTTCTTTTATACCTGGGTCTTCAGTGAAAGGTCAGGAAGGCGGCATGGTATAGCCCAGTCTTGTCAGATCTTGGAAGCTAAGCAAGGTTGGTACTTGAATGGGTGACCACCAAGGAAGACTCTACAGAGGAAGGCAATGGCAAACCACCTCTGCTTCTCACTCGTCTTGGAAGCCCCTTGCTGGGGTTGCTGTAAGTCCATGGAATAGCCCAGTGGCATCAGATCTTGGAAGCTAAGCAGGACTGATACTTGCACAGGAGATCAACAAGGAAGGTTGTGCAGAGGAAAGCAATGGCACACCCCTGCTGCTTCTCACTTGCCCTTAGGGTTGCCAGACTCCTGCCAGGGGTGGGGGAACCCCCGCTTTTATGGGGTGCTTCCTCACCACTGGCCAGCTGGCCGGCAGGGGGAAATCTCCCCCACCTGGCCTGAAAGGCGGCGTGATGACACCACCCAGAAGTGACATCATTATGTCGCCAACATTGCATGGTGACACTCTAATTTTTGGGGAAAACTCTATGGTAAAATCAGCTACAGACCATAGACTTTTGCCTAAAACCTACAGCATCACCCCTGACATCAGCGACATGATGACATCACTTCTGGGTGATGTCATCGCCCCACGTGCGCAAAGTGCACACAGGAGAAGACAACCCAGAGAGGCCCCAGGATGCCTCCCCCCCGCCAGCTGTCAGGTAGGACCTGGCTACCTTACTTGCCTTGAAAATTCCTCTCTGGGGTCTCCGTAAGTCCCTGGTGTAGCCAGATCTCATCAGATCTTGGAAGCAAAGTAGGGGTGATACTTGGAAGGGAGACCCACAATGAAGACTTTGCAGAGGAAAACAATGGCAAACCACCCCTGCTTCTCACTTGCCTTGACAGCTGCTTGCTGGGGTTGCCATAAATTGGTTGCGCCTTGACAGTTCTTACGTACACATTTTTTTCAGTGGAGAAAAATGGCTCTCAAAGCCACTTAAAGAAATGAACACAAAACATTAAGAACTTGAGCATCAAAGCCATGGATACACAATGTCTGGCAAACAGCTAAAATGTCTAAACTAACAACATTAGTATGGCTAAGAGACAGTTGAAAGAAATGCCTATCTTTGCTAACTGTTGTATCTTTGGAGGTTTTGGGGAAGTGCTGGATGGCTTAGTCTCAAGGGCTTTGAGTGGGGCTTAAGCTGCAGGCATTTTCACGGAGGGCGGCATTAGCGGGCTTTGATCGTATTTGATACATTGTGAGTCTTGAAATCATAAGCCGCCTTGAGCCATAATGAAAAAGGCGGGGTACAGATATCTTAAATAAATGAATAAAAGGAGGGGAAACTAAAACCTTTCTTCCCTGGTTCCATAGCTCCGAACTAGAACATAGCCCTCCGAGGCTGCCATTTAAGGCCCAAATCCCAGAACAGCCAGTCATGGAATGCCTGAGTCTAATTAGCTTGGGCAGTGTTGCCAGCCTCCGGGGTGGGTGGGCCTGGAGTTCTCCCAGAATTAAAACTGATCTCTAGACTAAACAGACCAGTCCCCCTGGAGAAAATGGCAACTTTGGAGGGCAAATACTTCAATATACATAGGTCAGGTGTCTCCAGTGTAGCATCTCTGTGTGCCATGGTGCCTGCAGACACCTTTTCTGGTCCCCACCACTGAGTGGAACCAGGTAGGGCTTCTGCCAACAAGGCTTTTGATTGGCTATGGGAGATTTGATGAGCTATTAGAGTTGCCAAGTCCTACCTGGCTCCCAGCGGAGGGACTCCCAATTCCTTCTGTAGTTCTTCTGGAAGTGATGGAAATGATGTCATTAAATTTCCAACATTAGAAGCAATGTTCTAGGTTTTGGGCAAAACACCAAGATTTTTTGGGTCTCAAAACCATACAGTTTTGCCCAAAACTTAGAGCGTCACCCCCAACTTTGGAAAGGGTATGACGTCACTCCTGAGTGATGTCATCACGATGGCACCAGCGGTGGCACGAGGGGGTCCTTGGGGGTGGGGCTTCCCCTGCCAGCCAACTGGGCCACAGTAGATTGGGGCCCCTGAAATTGGGGGATCTCCTGGCCAACGCTCCCTCTAAGCTATGGAGTCCTGTGAGCAAAAATTCTACTTTGTGAGCTATTGCCCTTAAAGTTACGAGTGAGCAATTTGGCTACTGCATAAATTAGTTTGCTCTGGAGCCATCCTTCCTGAGCTAAGACACAAATGCATGAGCCGGAGGCTAAAAAACTGTGAGCTAGCTCACACTAACTCAGCTTAGAGGGAACACTGCTCCTGGCCCCACCAGGGGAATGGCAACCCTATGATCTATGCTGATTTTTAAAAAAAATGTTGCTTTGACGGCAGCTGCCAGCACCGCCCAAGGCTCTACACTGTGTTACTGAAGGTAAGCTGTGGCAACCATTTTGTGGCTGGCTCTGGCTCCCATGGCAGCTGTTTTTTTGGCAGCCGTTTTGTCGCTGTGCCCACCATACTATGTCAAAATCCCAAATGTGCCCACAGGCTCAAAAGGTTTAGAGATCCCTGCTATAGATTCTAGGGAATGCCCTGAATTCTCCCCTCCACAGGCACCCCCCCCCAAATCTCCAGGAATTCCCCAAGCCAGAGTTGGCAAACCTAAGCATGGTCCAGAAGTCTATGGAGAGAAGTCAAACATGCCAGTATACTTGTCAAAGAGTCAGGATTGGCTGCAGATCCCCCTTCCCCGCAGATGTGCCCTTGGTGACAAACCTGGGTTTGAAACAGCTCTAACGCACAGATAACAACAGAGTTCCCCTTCAGCTTCACTGTCTAGACTATGAGGTCTCCAAGGAAATGGCTCTTCGTGCCTGCTCGATAGATCTTCAAGCAGTTACGGCTCTCTGAACAGCCATAAATGAGCATTAGTAGCTATACCAGCTCTTCATAGGCACGATCCCTCTGCAGACTTCGCAGCGATAGCCTTCTGGGACTGTTACAAGCACTCGCTCCTTCCAAGGGGCTGCCCTCTTCCTCCAGCCTAGGATCAAAGACAAACAAACAGTCCCTATTATGGTTCTTTGTCTGTCGCTGTAAAGTACTGGGTTCGAAGTCGTAGATAGTGAAATCAGCTCATTTTAAGGCACGAACATAAGACAAACCAGCAGGATTGGAGTCCTGCTTAAATCCCCAAAACACACCACACCAGCACACACACCCACAACCGTGATAGGCTATTTGCAGTGCCGATTGGTCCATTCCAGGATCCTAGCCAGCTATTGTCTATCAAGCGAAGCTTAGCTATTTCGCATGACCGTGTGCGAGCTCAACCGCGTGTGCAGTCTGCGGTTGATACATAACTGTCGCTTTATATGTTGCCCATCTTTCAGGTCCTCTGCTTTTCTCTCTCTGCATCGTAGTTTCATTTGTTTCCCCAAGCTGCACGTTCCTAATTCTCCCGTTACATTCAATGCATGTACAATTTAACATATTACTGAAACCCTGCATTTATCTGGTGCCTGGACTCCAGTTTCATTTGTGACATGGATGTATGTTGGGTCTTTCTTAGAAACCGATGTGGGCAGATACATGCAGGATGTGCATGTATTCACTGCAATGTGTACACATAAGCACTGTGATGTAATATAAAGAATGGGTTGGATCCAAAATTCACCCAGGTGAGGATCACTGACCTTCCCTCCTTTCTCCTATCCTCAGCGGTCACTTCCAAGTTCCAACCTTAAGAAAGTTAATTCAAACTTTCAAAGTTCAAAGACACATAGGATTTTGTGCTATAATCCCTAGGGAGGGAAATTGGTTGGATTGTGTCTATAGGGATGTCAGATCCCCCAGTGCAGGCAGGGGTACCCTGGTTTCAGGTGCTTCTCTCTCCCCATTACCCCCCCCCCAACAAGCAAGAAGCCAAAAATAAACGTGACATGCCTATGCCACCCAGAAGTGACTTAGGCACATCAGTGACATGGGGGGCGGGGGGGACACGACATTCTGGTTTTTGGGCAAAATTCTATGGTAGATGCTAATTCTACCATAGAGCTTCTGCCCACAAACCAGAGTGTTGCCCCTGACATCACTTCCGGGAGACCTAGGCATGTCAAACTTATTTCTGACTTCTTCCCTTTCCTCTCCCAGTAAGTTCACCCCCATCCCTCACCCACTGGTCTGATGGACCTGGCAACCCTATGGTATCACCATTCCTCCAGGCTTGCTAACTTAGACTAGCCAAAATCCACAAGGAGATGGTTCCAGTCCCTGTGTGGTTAGGATTGCCAACCTCCAGGTGGGTCCTGGGGTTCTCCTAGAATTATACTGATCTCTAGACTACAGAGATCAGTTCTCCTGGAGGAAATGGCAGCTGAGATTGCCACAGCAAATTGTCACTGAGTGCCCAAAGCCGGGGCACTCTCCCAGAGCCTCTTTCTAGAGCCCGTTGTATTTATTTCCACAACGGGCCTTATTCCTAGTTTAACATATTACTGAAACCCTGCATTTATCCGGTGATAAATGGCTACACATAACCTCTTGTCTTGCTCCCCTCCCCAAATTCTATCCTCCATCCTGCCCTCGCCCCCCCAAAAAAAAAATCTCCAGGAACTTCCTAAGCTGCAGTTAGAGTTGCCAACCTCCCCTTGGGGAAAAGGGCAGCTTTGGAGGGCATCGTGTACCACAGATTCTAGGTGAAATCCCTCCCCAAACTCCACCCTCCACCAGTGTCACCCTCAAATCTCCAGGAATTGTGCTGGTTGCATTGTGCTGACCACCCTGAACCCATGGGGAGGAGGCAGAATTCACTCCATCTCCCAGCGTCCCAATATACCTTGTGTTATCAAGTTATTAACAGCATCAATATCTCTGTACAAATCTCAGCAGCTGTGGGTTATAGTTTTATAGCTGTGACATCTCTTTTCAGAGAAATTTCCATTCCCAAGGTCCCATTTGTACTGTGACTGGCCTTTGGAAAATCTAGTCAAGCAGCAGAAACCCGTCTGGATCTGAGCTTTTGCTGGCTGGGGGAGTGAGTGTTGTGCGAAGGGTGAGCCAGGCCTCGATGGCTGCAGATGGAAGCCGGAGCAAGCCGCTAACAGTGACACGGATTGAAGGTGCGTCTCGCTAATTCTCTCCTCGCTTGGCGTTCTCGAGCCGACAGACAGCTCTGATTTCCAGGTGACTCCTAATTGGCTTGTTGCCATGCAGGGGCTGGCCTACCTGTCTCTGAGGGCTTTTCGACACGTATAAAGGACAGGGTGAGAGAGGAAGGAGTGTCAGGACCTCATTCGGGGAGGTTATTGGGGGCAGAGAGAGAGAGAGAACAAGGAATTAGGTGGGTCTGGTAACTCTTTCACACCCAGCCACAGACGTGAGGCGGCAGGATTGGTGCTGAGAAGCACCACTTGATGCTCTCTTTTCCTTTTCCCTTTCCTTTGTGTTGCCACAGACAGGCAGCCGGAGACCTTGTGTGTGGTTGTCACGGCAACAGCGCATCGCCAAGCCAGGCAGGGAAAAGCTGTGCTCTCTGTTATCAATGCTTTCCCCCCTTCCTGCCTGCAGGCTCTACAGGGGCATTGAGCAGCGTGTGAGGCAGGTATTCTCCCCGCCCATGCACACAGACGAACCTTTTGCACGCAAACGTGTTCATTTCCCCACACTATTTTATACCTGTGTGTATCTGTGCGTGCATTTACAGGAGCTGGGGCTGTATATAATTTAGGTGTTGAGCTATTTGTATGGGCTACTAGTCCCTGTTGTTCAGGAGGGAAGGGGAACTGGTGTAGATGGAGGTGGCAGAGTTCTGAGGCAGTGACATGGTCCGTTCCACTTGCAACTTAGTGAAGGTTGATTTATTTTGTTTTCCAAACAGTAATAATTCCCCTTCCAGTAATAATTCCCTGTCAATGGGGAAATGAGCACAGTATGCATCGGTGAGGACCTTTCCCCGATGTGATTTTTTTATTTGCAGCAAACCATTTTTTTAACTTAAAATTTTTATTTTATCTTAGCAAGCATACAACAAACATACATTGTACATTCTATAGGCAAACCTATGAGTTTACAATGACCAAGAATTAAATACAGGAAAGAACAGCATTACAATGTAACAGAGCATTCAAAATGTGACCCCACTGCTCCTGCAGTCTGAAGTGGTATGGCCCATTTTACCACCTGAGGATTCTACCATTTTTTGCAGCATCGTTGATAGATCAGGCCCTTAGACTCTTTTCTGCTGAAGTCTCCAGCTGGGGTTGCCAACCTCCAGGTGGCACCTGGAGACCTCTCCCGCTATTATAATCGATCTCCAGATGACCAAGATCAGTTCCCTTGGAGAAAACGGCTGCTTTGGAGGGTGGACTCTGGCATTATACCCTGCTCAGGTCCCTCTCCAGCCCCCAAATCTCCAGGTATTTCCCAACTCAGAGATGGTGACCCTGTCTCTAGCCCTCCTTGCAAGCTGAAATACCTGCTGTTATTTGGGATAGACTTTCAGCAGTCGCAAATTGTGCCATTCAGGTATTTAAACCCAAAGCGAGAATATGGAATTTTAAAAAATGTTTGGTGGTGGAGACAGTGCTGTCAGTCAGAGCCAACTTACGGCGACCAAGACAAGAGATGGTTTGCCATTGCCTGCCTCTGCATAAAGCCCCCATTTTCCTTGGTGGTCTCCCATCCAAGTATGAACCAGGACCAGCCCTGTTTAGCTTCCAAGATCTGGCAAGATTGGGCTAGCCTGAGCCAACCAGGTCAACACTTTGATTGTTTATGTGTTTGTTTGTATACACCCCAATTTTTCCCCAGTGGGGATCCACAGCAGCTTATCACATTGTTCTTCCCTCCTCTCCTTTATCCTCACAACAACCCTATGAGGTGGGTCAGGCTGAGCATGTGTGTCTGGCCCAAGGACACCCAGTGCGCAGAATCATCCCAGGTCATCCCAGGTCTTAGTCCGACACTCTAACCACAGGGCCATGACCGCTCTTGGCCTGGTTGGCAAACTGTAATCATTACCGGGTTGGGCCCTAAGGCAGCTCCAGCAGAAGGCAACAGTGGCTTTCCCCCACCTCCCCTACCCCAAACAGCTTCTTGTGAGGTTCAGAAAGGTGATGCCAAAGTGTGAGGTAGCCTGGGATAGGGTGGCCAGCTCCAGCTTGAGAAATTCCTGGAGTTTTGGGGTGGATCCTAGGGAAGGCAGGGCTTGGGGAGGGGAGGGGAGGGACATCAGCAGGGGTGTTATGCCATTGAGTCCACCCTCCAAAGTTGCCATTTTCTCCAGGGGAACTGTTGTCTGGAGATTAGATGTAATTCCACGAGATCTCCAGGTCCCACATGGAGGTTGGCAACCATGGGTACCCATATGGATTGTCTTATTGCTGTATGATATTTTGTTATTGTATCTTTGAATCTATTTACTGATTTACTGAATGTTTTCATCATGCTTGTAATCTTCCTTGAGTGAGAAAGGCAAACTATGAATTAAAAAAAATGTATTTAAGGATTAATACCCCGGCCATCTCCCCCACTGGGGACCCAAATCGACTTATGACATTGTTATCCTCACCTCCATTTTACTCCTCCTACAACATTGTTCTCCGCACCTGCATTTTTCTCCTCCCAAACTTGTGAGGAAGTTTAAGCTGAAAAAGAGTGACTGGCCCAAAGTCATTCAGTGCGCTTAAATGGCAGACTGGGGATTTGAACCTGGGTCTCTCAGATTCTAGGCTGGCACTCACTGTGGGCAAGACTTGCTCATGGTAGATGCCATGAAGGGAGCTGCTGTGGCTCAGTGACAGAGCAAATGCATGGCATGCAGTAGGTCCCAGGTTCAATCCGCGGCATCTCCAGTTAAAAAGAACCAGGCAGTAGCTGATGTGAAAGACCTCTGCCTGAGACCTTGGAGGGCCACGGCCAGTCTGAGTAGACAATGCTGATTTTGATGGGTCAAGGGTCTGATTCAGTATAAGGCAGTTTCATGTGTTCCTGCCCTCTGCTCTCTTAACTAACCTGGCTAAGAACATCACAAAAGCTCTTGAATCCAGCAAAATCTAGTTTAGAATGCCCGGGGCAGATGGGAAACAGGAAATCAGGTAAATGGGATAAGAGGGTTTCAGTCACTCCCGGGGAGTTCTTCTCCAGTGTCGGTAGTTCAGCAGAAGTATCTTCCAGTGTGTTGGGTTCCCTGCACAGTGTAAGGGTTTTGTTTTGGGCTTTTTTTACACAGGAGACAGAGGGCAGGGCGTCCTCCCTAATCTGCCAGCTTGGAGAAGCCTCAGCCAAGGGATGCCAGGATGCGTTTCATCAAGTTGCCACGGCAACTGACACCTTACGACAAGGGAGTGGGGCGTTCGCAGAGTCATGCCACATGAATCATCGGCACTCAGTTTGACAGGGGGGAAGCAAGGAGCCGAGATGGGTACGCTGCGCTCCAATTGGGCCCGCTGCTCTGTGCCGAGATCTGTCTGCGTGAGGGAGAAGGGGGCACGCGAGGGAAAGGGGGAGGATGGGGAATCCCGTTTGTTTCGGTGACTCATGTTAACGCCCACACTTGGTGGCAATCAGAGACACAGGACTTGCCTGAAGGTGTTCCACCCCCCACCCCCACATCTTTCAAGCTCTCAACATGTCTCCCTCCTCCAAAGTTGTGGTCTCGATGGCTTCGTATTCTGAAGCGATGCCTCCTTTGTCTTCCATCCCTGAACTGGGGTCCCATCCCCCTCACTGGGGTGCAGACCTGTTTACTTGTTGTACGTAACAATTCGTCATTCTTTACAAATTTGATGAATTCCTCCCCTACCCCTTTTCTCCTTCTCTATCCCAACCTTTTAAGAGAAAATAATAATAAAAATAATTATTTACAGAGATCAGGCTAGCCTGGGCCATCAGACATTGTAACAATGCATACTGGGTGTCCACCAACAACCGCATGTCACAAGAGTATGTGCTACCCACAATCCTCCTGATGTGCACAGTCCCCATGTTGTATGAATGGGGAGCAGCATGCATATTTACTGGATGTGTCCAGCTGAGATCAAGCACACAAACCCTGAAAAATCCGGTAGCCAGTTTGGGCATATCTAGGTATGGTGACTGTGCGCCTTGCTCCTGTTTGCAAAGCATAGCAACCACAAAGACTGAGAGACTTGTAGGTGACCTGCCCTCTAGCTAGAGGTTCATAGACTCGTGTGTGTGTGTATGTAAAGTGCCATCAAGTCGCAGCCAAGTTATGGCGACCCCAGCAAGAGGCTTTCAAGGCAGGTGAGAAGCAGAGGTGGGTTGTCATTGCTTTCCTCTGCACTCTTCCTTGGTAGTCTCCACTTAGCTTCCATGATCTGACAAGACTGGGCTATATCATGCCACCTTTTGTCTCTTGTGGACTTCTGGTATGCACTACTGCAACATCTGAAAAGCCCTAATGTGTGCTAGTGGGTCACATCATCATATCAAGACAACCATTC
Source organism: Gekko gecko (assembly GCA_029375565.1). NCBI lineage: Eukaryota > Metazoa > Chordata > Lepidosauria > Squamata > Gekkonidae > Gekko > Gekko gecko. Next base: position 203,806,380 of record JAPDNY010000005.1, read on the forward strand.
AGTTATCTTCTGACCAATCTATTCAGCCATGTAGGAGGGGGCAGGAGAAAGTAGGAAGGATTGGCCATTCTCCATTTTGCTTCTTCTTTTTCTATTCCATTATACTTTTTTGTCAATGGTTGTGACTCTCTGCTTTACCCTGCTGGTCTGGTAGATTTATACATGTTAAGTATCTATAACCGTACAGTTTTAAAGATGAAGCAACATGATGGTTTTTGTTTTTCATATGTTCTCATTGTCCTCTGTTGGTTCACTTCATTTTTGTTGCTGTCGTTGGTGGTCCTGTTGTTTCTTTTATGTCATTTTCTCCCTTGTATACTATTTATATGCAATTAATACCCAAATCACTTGAAAAGCACATCAATTTTAAGAGGCAAAATCTGGCACATGGAAAAGAGTCACCAGTTTGTTTCACACAAGGGAGAAGTGAAATTAAAATGGGAATATGTGAACTGAACTGGATAGTTATTGAAATTTAGTCTCATTCTTTAAAACTATGTAGTTTACGGGGTATTAATATATACAAATGGGTGTCTGCCATTTAAACATATAATCTATGTCAGGGCTCTTTTTGTAGCAGGAACTGCTATGCATATTAGGCAACACACCCCTAATGTAGCCAATCCTTCTAAAGCTTACAGTAATCCCTGTAAGAAGAGCTCTGTGAGCTCTTGGAGGATTGGCTACATTAGGGATATGTCACCTAATATGCAAAGGAGTTCCTGCTACACAAAGAGCCCTGATCTATGTGTGTGTGTTAGGGGTGTGTGCTTGGTACATATCAAGCTGAATACATATGAGACAATCTGATTCAACTACCGAAATAGCCATGCCTGAATAAAAGCTGATATTATTCGGCTTTTATTTGGGCACAGCTAGAAGGCATTTAAAGAGACCATGTTCTGTGCCACTGTGTTGTGCCACTGTGAACTGAATGCATTAAAATTTAAATGCCTTCTGGATCCGCTGACTCACACCACCACCACGGCATGACTCAGCAAGTGAAGTTCTCCATTATACCCTATGGGCTAGGTCCTTATAGGGTATAATGGAGCTGAATATATTAGAGTGTTCTAAATATTTACCAATACAATACCGATACTGGTATTTGAGAATATTTGGGAATACTGATATTTTTGGGTCCCAGAGATCCAAATCAGGAAAAAACTGTTTTTTCCACACTCCGTGTGTGTGTGTGTGTGTGTGTGTGTGTGTGTAAACAGCTGTTATGTCACTTCTGCCTTATGGCAACCCTGTGAATTAATGACCTCCAAAACATCCTGTTCATTAACAACCTTGCTCAGGTCTTGCACACTGATGGCCACGACTTCCTTGACTGAGTCTATTCATCTCGGGTCATCTTCTTTTCCTGTTGCCTTCAGCTTTTCCTAGAATCTCATAATTTTATTACTTATTACTTATTACTGTTTTTGCAACCAGGGTCGTAAACAGCAGCTTTCCTAGACTCATTGTCTTTTCCAGCTACTCGTGTGTTCTCAAGATGTGATCAAAGTATATAATCTATAATGCTGAGTAAAGGATCCTGTCAGGTTTGCTCTGGCCCATTTCCAGCTGTTAATGGATTGTCAAAGTAGGTTGCATATGAAAAGGGTAAAACTTGTAAAGAGGAACAGTTGCTTTTTGTAGTGCACTAACCAGTCCAAACCCTGACCCAGATAGTCCAGGCTAGCCCGATCTCATCAGATCTCAGAAGCTAAGCAGGATCAGCCCTGGCTAGTATTTGGATGGGAGACCTCCAAAGAATACCAGGGTTGTGACACAAAGGCAGACAATAGCAAACCACCTCTGACTGTCTCTTGATTTGAAAACCCTACAGGGTCACCATAAATCAGATGTGACTTGACAGCACTTTCCACCACCACAACCACTCCAAGTCCCAGTTGAGGCCAAGTCTGATAATATCAGATCTATATATTAATACCAAATCAGCAGATTCTTGAAGGAATCTCTTTTGATTTGATTTGATTGCTGAAGTACTGCAGCTAAGCCAATCGTTTTAGGAGTCCATTTAATCACTTTGACCAGTGTAAGTGACTCAAGGATATCGCTGGCCCCCGTAGCATATATATCACGCTAGAAAATGTTTGGGGAGAGCTTGTAGCTCAAAGGCAGAGCATCTGTTCTGCATGCAGAAGGTCCCAGATTCAATCCCTGGTATCTCCAGCTAAAAGGGTCAGATCATAGGTGATGTGAAAGGCCTCTGGCCTGAGACTCTGGAGAGCCGCTGCCAGTCTGAGTAGACAGGACTTCGATGGACCCGTGTTCTGATTCAGTACAGGGCAGCTTCTTGCATTCAAGACATTCAAGTGAATGGAACAATCTGTCTGTTTTATACAGAAAAAAAATGATGGGAGGAAGGAGAAAATGACAGGAAACAAAGAATTGTGGCTGTGATTCGCATAAATCAAAACAATGTTGTTGTTTTTTAAAAGAATTGAAAACAGCAGGGATGAGAAAATGGAAATAATCCTTAACAGGAAGTTAGTACTAAAATGTCTGAAAATGGTTAACATTTCTGGGGGCCCACCATAGCAGCCAATAATGTGGGAGGAGAAGACCCACAATACTGTGATGTCAGGGCATTGGTCAGCCATTCTTGGTATAATTAGGGGTGGGAAATGGAGAATTTTATGTATAACTGCTGGAAGGGACCGGTGCTGTTTGGGACTGGCACGTTCTGAACAGTTCCCAGTCTCTATCCAAATCTCTGACCATTTCAGTGGAGATCAACATACACACAGAGAACCACATCCCACACTGTCTTTTTCAAGTACTTGTTACATTGTGTTTCTTTCTTTTTGCATGTGGCTATTGTCAATACATTCATTTTGCCCACCTTCATTGCAAGTGTTCACCTTTTAATGCTTCTTTGCACCTGTTTTAAGCCATTCCTTCCCAATTTATTTGTACCCAGCTTCCCACCCTAATGGGGACCCAGAGTGGCTTACATCATTCCCCTCTCCTCCATTTTATCCACACAACAACCCTATGAGGTAGGCTAGGCTGAAAGAGATTGATTGGCCCACCGAAAGCCAGTGAGCTTCCATCGCTGACTGAGGATTTGAACCTGGGCCTCCCAGATCCTAGTCCATCAGTCTGACAGCTGCTATACCATGCTGGCATTAACAGTGGAGATGTAAAAGAATTTCTCATATACACTGGTACAATACAAACTCTGATGATTCAAGTAGGTTCTAAGATGTAGAATAAAACTGTGGCATGTTCAACCCAAAGACAAACATGGACAGAAAAAATAAATATTGATGCCACTTGTTCAAAGTTTGGAGATCTTGGATCTTGGCTTACTGATCGTTCTTTTGTTAAACTGATGACTGTCCAGTGTTCACAGAATGGCCACAAATGAAGAGATAAGAGCTCCAGGCCACAGGGATTCAATGTTTGGTCGAAAGGAAAGCACTTTGTGGTCAGCTCAGGATTTTCTGCCCACTTAATAATTTGTAACCATCTGCAAATTTGTAACCATCTGCATACAATTAATTAGAAAAGTGCTAAATGCTAAATATGATAGGCATAAAAGAGGTGTAAAAACACTAAAATGACATATTTTAGCCATTTTTTACAAGAATGTATGCAGGAAGACGTTATTCCTCAAACATCAGGGAATCCTTAAAGAACCAAAATTTGACCGGCTTGTGATTCCTTAATAGTACACACCAATTATATTGTATTTATTTTATTTACTTAAAACTTATATTTGCCACTGTTCTTCCTTATGGCGTGCGAGGAGGCTTACAACATAGATCAAACGCATAGAATAAAAGTACATTAAAACATAAAAACCAAAATTTTAAATCACAAAACTCAGGACAGTAGTGAATTTAGCCATATGCAATCCTAAGTAAAACCACCTTCAGCTGTCTCCTAAAGACTGCAAGATAAAGGGAGAAGGCGCATCTCCCTGGAGTTGCTGTTCATAATTATGGGGATGCCGCTGAAAAGGCCCTCTTTCATGTAACCACCAAACGAGCTTTGATTGATGGGACGGTCGGGAGGGCCTATGGTTGCCAGCTCTGGATTGGGAAACAACTGCAGATTTTTTTTGGGGGGGGGGGGAGCTTGAGGAAGACAGGGTTTGGAGAGGGGAGGGACCTCAGCAGGCTATAAGTCCACCCTCCAAAGCAGCCATTTTCTCCAGGGAAACTGATCTTGGTCACCCGGAGATCAATTGCAACAGTAGGAGACCTCCAGGTGCTGTCTGGAGGTTGGCAACCCTAGGAGAGCCTCTCCCTGTGATCTGCTATGCAATTCATGCACAACTAACATTAAAATGTGCATATTTGCTGCAGGGAAGAAGAAACATGAGGAAAGAGACAAAAAATTATATCAAGGAAGAGGCAAAATCGAATATTTGAGCCGAAGCGGCAAACTTGCAAAATTCAACTGCATCCCTGTTTCCAAGAGGCTAAGCCTTTGGGTGAAGGTTGTGTGTGAGAAGGGGGGGAGGGAGAGAGAGAGAGAGAGAGAGAGAGAGAGAGAGAGAGAGAGAGAGAGAGGGAGAGGGAGAGGGAGAGAGAGAGAGAGAGAGAGAGAGAGAGAGAGAGAGAGAGAGAGAGAGAGAGAGAGAGAGAGAGAGAGAGAGCAAGCCTGTGTGTACAAGGAGGATTCTCAGCCCTCTCGCTCCCTCGCTCTGGAATCCGGCTGCACTCTGAGCAGTCCCTTGTCAGCAGGCTGGAGACCTGATGGTAATAAATGAGTCAGGAGCACATCTGTACTCAGCGGCAGTGCTCCTTGCCAAGGCACTGCACGGCAGGATCACTCTCATCTGTCTCTCTTTAACAGGAACAAATGGAAATGAGCGAATCAATTAACACAGCACATTAGCTAAATGTCACAGCCTCCCAAGCTCACTTAACCCTTCCCGCTGCTGCTGTCCCGTTCCTCATGTCCATGTGTCGGCTTGTCATGGTGGCTCCGGAACCAGCTTCTGCGCAGGCTACACATGTGCCAGCTGAGCTGTCACAGCGGAACGGGTCAAAAAGGGAAGACTGGATAAGTCTGGGCTGATACGCAACGCAAAGCCAGATTGTGCAGGTAGGGCTGTGGCTCGGTGGTAGAGCCTCAGCTTGGCATGCAGAAGGTCCCAGGTTCAATCTCCAGAAATTACACGTAAGAGGATCAAGTGGGAAGTGATGTGCAAACCTCACCTGAGACCATGGAGAGCAGCTGCCAGTCAGAGTGGGCAACGCTGATCTTGATAGATTGGCCGTCTGACACAGTAAAAGGCAGTGTCATGTGTTCAATTAGGGGTGGACTGACTTCTATGACAGCTTTTTTAAAAAAAAAACAACCTAGAATCTCCATGATCCAAGACAGCACATTTAGGATGTCATAACAGTTGGCTATTAGCATTTGCCTAGTGCTTTCAAGTGTCCCTAAGCACTTCCCCGTACATCATCTTGTAGTATTCATTAAAACTGTATACAGTACGTGAGTACCCCCGTATTGGAGATGGCAGGAAATATAAGATGGAGAGCGTAGAGCTTGCCTAAGGCCACTCCTTAAATTCAGAGCACAGGGGAGGTTTGAACCAGGGACTTTCTGATCTGGTACCTAGTAAACTATACCAGCTGTTACAGGAGCATGATTAACTGGGGTTAAATGCTGGAGTTCAGATGAACCAATTCAAATAGGGTTTTTTTCCCCATTCAGGGAACCAGAGCTGACCCCAAACTGAACACCTCTATGCTGCTTTGAAACTGAAATGGTACACAATCCTTTAACCCCCACTCCCACCAAAAAAAAGATAGTTGGTTCAAAATATGTGGTTCATTAGTCAAGTACTTGGAGTCTTTTGAGAGGAGGAGTCTCCTCTCTTGGGTCATCAATATTTGGAGAAATTCTATTTCTCAGTGATCCATCTAAAAAGAAGAGGAGAAACAGGAGCTGGGTTGTCAGCTCCAGGATGGGTAATTCATGCAGATGTGGGGATGGACCCTGGGGAGTGGAGGAACATCAGTGGGATATAATGCCACAGAGTCCAACTTCCAAACCAACAGTTTCTTCCATGGAACTGATCTCTGTTGACAGGAGGTCACTTGTAATTCTGGGAGATCTCCAGGCTCCAACTGGAGGTTGGCACGCACCTAAGAGATTGGTCGGCAAAGACTAGACTGTCCATCCTCCTGGTACTCAAGTTAATGATGTCAACTCTGGCTTGGGAAATTCATGAATATTTGGGGGTGGTGTCTGAAGAGGGTGGAGTTTTGGGAGGGGAGAGATCTCAGCAGGGATGTGATGTCACTCTAAGCCGCTCTGTCTCCCAGACTCTATAGTATACCATAGAGTCCACTCTCCAAAGGTGCCATTTCCTTCACGGGAATTGATCTCTGTAAGTCTGGAGATCAGTTGTAATGCCAGAACTCCAGCTCCCACTTTGAGGATTGCCTGCTAACAAGCTGTTTCCAGCCACACACAGCCTCGGTCTGGTTGATTCTTGAACCAACCTTGTTTAGGCATAGTAGAAGAGCAGGAAGGAAGACCAGCAGTGCCCTGGGAAACACAAGAAGCTGGGAGGCTCATTTCTTTTGTGGAGGCAGGGAAGATGATATTGAAGAAGGAAGAAAAGCTGTGAGAAACAGGCGAAAGGGAGCTCAATTTGCAAGCTGGAGTAAGATGGTGTTTAGCAGTTTTAAGCTGATTAATGACATAATCGCTTTTTGATTTCGCCAAAGGCCTAAAGCTTAGTCTTCACCCCCAGCCACTAAGAGGAGACTTTCCTCCTAAGACACAATAATTACATATTGCTTTTTTTGATTTTTAAAAAAAGGTTTGCTGGGTCATAATGCTGGAATGTTTTTCCCCGATACGCCATATAGGCAAAGCAATGTTAATAAACACCGGGGCCTAAGGAAGAAAAGGAGCTATAAGATTATGCCGCTATTGCATCCAGTCCACTCACCCTGCACTAACTACTGTCTATTCAGTCCACAGAACGTGCTGTCTCCTTCCCCTTCCATGGCTAGAATTTCTGCATTGAAATGTAAAACGTGTGAAGCTGGAATCTGTGCCCATGAATCATGAATTGTCTGTAACCTTCCTGCTGATGAAAGTATTGTGTGTTTGACTTATATTTTTTTTAATGTTATGAATAGGCAACTTTTTATCTGCTCTCGGCATAACTAACAATCAGCTGCCTTTCTATTCTACGTGATGAACGACTAGAATAGAATACAAGATATGGTCTTGATTCCTTCCCCCCCTCCCCCATTTCCCAATCCTACTCTAGACTAAAACTTGCTCTGTGACAAGCAATCATCCTTGTTAACTCCTGGGCTACTTAGAGACAACAAATAATCACCATGCAGTCTAGGGTTGCCAACCTCCCAGTGGTAGCTGGAGACCTCCCAGAATTATAATTGGTCTCCAGGCAACAGAGATCAGTTCCCCCGAAGGAAAATGGCTGCTTTGGAAGTTGGATGTTATGGCATTGTACCCAGCTGAGGTCCCTCCCCTCTCCAAATCCCGCCCTCCTCAGGCTCCACCCCCAAAATCTCCAAGTATTTCCCAACCCAGAGCTGATCACCGTAAGTCTCCTGTCAGCCACATGAACGTGGACCACAAACATTCACTGTCCATTCTCCTTCTGGCAGGGATGGACTAGCCATTATGGCCACTGGGATTTCTCCTGGTGGGCTAAGGGCTTTCCCCACATCTGGGTAGGGCTAGCCAATTGACAGAAGGGCTGCACCCAACCTGGGAAAGGCAGGCCCACCCCACACAGCCAGGAGGAGACGGCAGCCGTCTGAACCCCACCCATGTCAGGGGAGCCAGGGAGGGGCTGTCTCTTCTTGCAGTTCTCCCTCCTTTGGAGGGCAGGCAGGGCCAGACCAGGGCAAGGAATGTGCCTGTCTTCGAGGGCTGGTTTCTGCTCTCAGTTCTCCCCTGATAAAAGGCCACGTGCACGGTCACAAATGTTTGCCATCCAGTATATCTTCGGCAACAGCGTGTCATTACAGAAAACCACAGTGCATCAGTGAAAAATCTCAAATGTGTTTTTTTAAAAAACAAAAAACAAAATGCAGTTCGATCAGACATAGATGTCAACCCCAGCATGCACTTCAGTAGGAAAACAAATGGCCAAATTACACATTACACAAGAGATCTGTGGTTGGATCCCCCCAAGTGTGTGTTTCCCGCCCCCAATGAAATGTGATAGGTGGGGAGAGATAGAACCGGTCCAATCAGAGCCCTGGTCTTGAAATCCTTCCCCATTTTCCCAGTCAAAATCATCCCCTCCCCATCAGCCTGCTTTTTGCCCTGCGGTGCTCTGTGCCAATTCTGGGTTGGAAAATACCTGGAGATTTTGGGGGTGGAGCCTGAGAGGGGGATTAGCAAGGGGTGGGACCTCAGTGGGGGATAATGCCATAGAGTCCACCCTCCAAAGCAGCCATTTTCTCCAGGGGAACTGATCTCTGTCATCTGGAGATCAGTAGAAAAGAGCAAGAATCCAGTAGCACCTTAAAGGTAAAGGTTCCCTTGCTCGAAAGCCAGTTGAATCTGACTCTAGGGTTGTGGTGCTCATCTCCTTTTCGAAGCCGAAGAGCCAGTGCTGTCTGAAGACATTTCCGTGGTCATGTGGCCGGCATGACTAAACACCGAGGTGCACAGAACGCTGTTTCCTTCCCACCGAAGTAGTACCTATTTATCTACTTGCAATTTCTTGCTTTCGAACTGCTAGGTGGGCAGGAGCTGGAACTAGAGACGGGAGCTCACTCCGTCATGCGGCACTCTCGGGTCTCGAACTGCTGAACTACTGACCTTCCACAGCCTGCAGTTCAGCGTCTTAACAACTTGAGCCACCTTAAAGCACCTTAAAGACTAACAAAATTTGGGGCAGGGGCACTCTGAAGAAGTGAGCAGTGGCTCATGAAAGCTCATACCCCACCACAAATTTTGGGGCTCCTGGACTCTTGCTCTTCTCTGCTGCTACAGACAGACTAACACGGCTACCCATCTTGACCTGAAGATCAGTTCTACTACCAAGAGATCTCCAGGGCCCACCTGGAGGCTGGCAACACTAAAATATATACCATCTTAAGATCTGTCATTTTCGCCCACTCTGGATACCATCCCAAAGAAGATGCAGAGAGCAACAGCTACCAAGAGCAGACGGTTTTCAATAACTGCCTAAACATTGTGGCATTCCCTCTCCTCTGAGGCTAAGATATCTATACCACTCTTGTCTTTTAGAACATTACAGTCCCCCTGGCACAAAAACAGAGAACAAATTCACAATCTGAAAGATTCTATGCTAGCATAAAGGGGAACCACCATGGTGAAGTCTTTAAAGTGTGGGTCTAGGATCTGGGAGACTACTCTGTCATAGAAGCATTCTGGGCCAGTTATTTTCTCTCGGTTTAACTTACCTTACAGGGTTGTTGTTGTGAGAATAAAATGGAAGAGAAGAGAATGACACTGTGAGTTGCTCTGGGTCCCTGTTGGGGTGAAATGTGGGATACAAATACCTAAATCAATAAAATCACACAACAACATAAGGATGGTACAATACAGGTAACATCCTAGGTGTGTCCCCTAGGCACTGCCAATCCACAGAAGTGGAAGAAATTTTAGCCAAGCAGCCCCTTGATTGGCTCCAGCACAAGAGCAGAATGTAAGTTTCCTCTCACCTAAAAGGTGAAACATTCCATTCCAACTGTCTCCAAGAACATGGCTTGGTAATTATTAGTAAATGATAATACGTTCCAATCTATTTTCTGGTGGGCGTGTTTCCATCTGTTACTGTTTCTATATTGGCATCCACTCCCTCCCCCCTCCACATTTGTGCCTTCTCTAACTTCTTTTTCACATGTTGGCAACAAATCTTGAGTATATTTTTCACTGTGCGAAGCGGGGAGGGGGGAATACATGGTGGTTATGAATAGTTTGGGGCTTCTTCTGCATTTGCAAACAATTCAGGAAGCTCTCTGTGCTTCTGTTCTTTGCCTTCCAGGGAGTCTTGGGAAGTTGACCCAGTAGGTTCGTAGAAATAAAGGAATACCTGATTTTTTTTTAAAAAAAATAATAATTAGTTACTGCTTTTCAGTGAAAATGGCGAAGAATCTTTGATCACCCTGAAACCTTACTAGCCTGTTTATACTTACGGATTTATAGGTACCATAGCTGGGGTGGGCAATCCCTGGCACACATGCCAACAGTGGCATACATATGAAATAGTGTTACCAGCCTTTAGGTAGGGCCTGGCAAACTCCAGCTATTACAACTGATCTCCAGACAACAGAGATCAGTTCTCCTGGAGAAAATGGCTGTTTTGGAGAGTGGACTCTATGGCACTGTACCCTGCTATGGCACTGTACCCTCCCAAAAACCTGCCCTCCCCAGGCTCCATCCCCAAAACTTCCTGGTATTTCCCCACCCAGAACTGAAAGCCCTAATACAAAACTGCATGGCGTCCAGAGTCAACTCCAGCTTGGGAATTCCTGGAACTTTGGACAGTGGCGCATGGGGAGGGCGTGGTTTGGGCAGAGAAGAGAGCTCAGCAGGGATGTGATGTCACTCTAGGACTTCCCTTTCTCTTAGACTCTATGATAGAGCATACAGAGATCAGTTTCCCCTGGAGGAATGGCAGCTCTGAAGCAGCCCGGAGATCTCCTGGAATTACAACTGATCTCCAGTCTACAGACATCAACTCCCCTGAAGAAAATGGCTGTTTTGGAGGGTGGACTCTGTGGCATTATACCCTACAGAGGTTTTTCCCCTCATAGAATCATAGAGTTGGAAGGGGCCATACAAACCATCTAGAAGAAGAAGAAGAAGAGGAGTTTGGATTTATACCACGCCTTTCACTGCCCAAAGGCATCTCAGAGCGGCTTACAAACTCCTTTCCCTTCCCCTCCTCACAACAGACACCCTGTGAGGTAGGTGGGGCTGAGAGAACTTCTGACAGAAACTGTCCTTGAGAGAACAGCTGTGCCAGAGCTTGTGACTGACCCAAGGTCACATCAGCAGGTGCAAGTGGAGGAGTGGGAAATCAAACCCGGTTCTCCCAGATAAGAGTCTGCACACTTAACCACTACACCAAACTGGCTCTCTAGTCCAACCCACTGCCCAATGCAGGACCAGCCTAAAGCCTTCTCGAACCCCAGCCCTCCCCAGTCCCCAGTCCCAGGAATTTCCCAACCTGGACTCAGCAAACCTAACAATGGGGCTTCATAAAGATTTCAGCCTGTTCCCTTTCTTTCTTACCCTTTCTCTCTCTTCTCTGGGGTGTCGCCAAAGAATTACAGTGTGGTGTGTCACCAAAAAGCTTGTTGTGGGCCTTTTTTGTGCTACTCAAAGAAGCAAAATGAGGGGAGGGGCCCTTTGGAGCAAGCCTCCAACAGAACACCTGTGTTGCGTGGCACACGCTGACTGCTCTTTATCAGATCCTTGTCTTATAATCCACTCCTCTTGATCTCTGCGGGAGTTATGCATCTCGAATGCAAAAGGCTGCTTGCCACAGTTTTCACAGCCTCCTCTTCACATCGGGGCTGAAGTTTTGCTCACCGGGCCTACACCGTTGGACGTAGGGGTCTCAGGTTCAATAAATGCACGGTGAATGCACTTCTGTTCGCTTTTAAGAGAGATTCACGCACTAGATTGTGCCTATTCTGCAGTTCCACACAAGCAGTACGACAGGCTGGGAATCTCAGTGTTTTGGACTTATTGGGGTGTGATGGTTTGTAAAGCATCTGTCCCACCTAGCAAATCCGTTCAAAGTGGCAAGTAAGTTTCTAGAGCATGTGACTGTGGAAATCAGGGGTGCACAAATGCACTTCACAGGATTTGGAGTGGGGGAACGGAGGCTATGAGAAGCCCTGGGTCTGGGAATACATTCGCAAGAACTAGAAGGCGTGCACTGGAAGACTGGGAGAGATACAGGCAGCTCTGCTAAATTAAATGCTGGAGGGGGCAGCAGTGGGAGGGCTTCTAGTGTCCTGGCCCCACTGCTGGACCTCCTGATAGCACGTGGTATTTTTGGCCGCTGTGTGACAGAGTGTTGGACTAGATGGGCCATTGGCCTGATTCAACATTGGCTTCTCTTATGTTCTTATGTTCTTAAATGTGGCTTGGGGGGTGCTGCGCATATTCACCCTTGTCTGTGCTCCCCCCCCCAAAAAAAAAAAGATCACCAGCCTGATTTGAGATGTTGCTCTTGTATCCATGAGAGCTAGAAGCTTGATAATTTTAAAAAAATGATACTCAGGGTTGTGATCAAAATGGCAGACTATGCATATCGCAAGGTTGCCAGTCTGCTGGTGGTAGCTGGAGATGTCCAAGAATCAGAACTTATCTCCAGGTGACAGAGAGATCAGTTCATCTGGAGAAAATGGCTGCTTTGGAAGGTGGACTTTATGGCATCGTACCCCAGTGATGTCCCTTCCCTCCCCTCCCCACACCCCACCCTCCACAGGCTCCACTGCCCAAATCTCCAGGAAATTCCCAGCCCAGGGGTGGCAACCCTAGCATATCATGACATGCCACAACCTCTGCCATAGAAACCCCATAGCCTCTGGTTTTGATTTATTTTTCTTTCCCTTCATTTATACCTTCCCTTTCTCCCTAGTGGGGACCCAACATGGCTGACATCATTCTCCTCCCCTTCCATTTCATCCTCACAACAACCCTGTGAGGTTTGGTGTAGTGGTTAGGAGCACAGACTCTAATCTGGGAGAGCTGGGTTGGATTCCTCACTCTTCCACGTGTAGCTGCTGGTGTGACCTTGGGTCAGTCACAGTTCTCTCAGAGCTGTTCTAGAAAGAGCAGTTCTCAGCTCCACCTACCTCACTGGGTGTCTGTTGAGGGGATGGGAAGAGAAAGGAGATTGTAAGCCGATCTGAGACTCCTTTGGTGAAGGGTGGGGCATAAATCCAATCTCTTCTTCTTCTCTTCTTCTAGGTTAGGCTGAGAGTGTATGACTGGCCCTTGGTCCCCCATCAAGTTTCCATGGAGATTCAAACTTAGTTCTTCCAGCTCCTAGTCTGACACACTAACCACTATACCACACCGTCTCTCTGGTTTCTAGCCTGCCATTGCACAAAGTGGAGTTTCACCTATTGCCTTCGATGGATTTCGGTGTCATTGTGTCTGGGATTGCAGTGTCCACCCTGAAAGTGAAGTCTTCCATCCCCTGACACTGCGAACAGCTTTTTGCTTCACACCAAGGGCTGCAGTGTGTCCGCAGCTCCTTTCCTGTCTCTCCTCCAACACCAGGCATTCAGCAGGGTTCCCAAAGTGGGACAGTTCGTAAAACGTGATTTGAGCAGACGCACCTGGCAGAGAGAGAGAGACGCTGCAAACTGCATTTTGCAACAGGAGAAAAAAAAAACTATCCTTGCTCTCTCTACCTTACCTCCTTGCTGCCTTTCCCGGTGCCGAAAAAGAGATTTTTCTCTTCCTATCCAAGCATCCCTCTGTAAGCCATCTGTCTGTCTGTCTATTCGGCCATCTGTGTGTCTGAATTTGGTATTTTCTTTCCCTCTCTCTAACGCGCAGACAGGCTGCATTGTATAGCTCCATCCGTACCAGCTCTCTCTCTCTCTCTCTCTCTCTCTCTCTCTCTCTCTCTCTCTCTCTCTCTCTCTGCGCCAGCCTCTCGGTGTTCTATGGCCTGTGCACTATGGGCTTCATTAACATGCAAATTAGCACGATCTGACTGGCTCGTTTAGCTGCTACTTCTTTCAGACAGTCATGCAACAATGGAAATGCTAATCGACTTCTAGAAAGGGATGACGCTTTGCTGTATTAGTGAGAAAACGCAGACGAAGGAGGGCAGGAGTTGGGGGTGGGGGTGAAACCTCCTCAGCGTCAGGGCTGGAAGGACAGGTGCAGAAACCTCCTCTACTTTCTACAGCCCGTTATCTATGCCTAATCCAATCAGTTCTGGAATCCTTCCTAAAGCTGAACTGTTACAGTCGCTGTTCCAGAACCCATGCACTTTGACAGCTCTGGCTTGAGAGATTCCCAGAGATTAGAGGGTCGTGTCTAGGGAGGGAGAAGAAGAGAGAGGTTGGATTTATACTCGTGCCTTCCAATCTCCTTTCCCTTCCCTTCCCCACAACGGACACCCTGTGAGGTAGGTGGGGCTGAGAGAGCTCTGAGAGAACTGCTCTTGACAGAACAGCTCTGAGAGAACGGTGACTGACCCAAGGTCACCCAGCTGGCTGCATGTGGAGAAGTGGGGAATCAAACCCGGTTTCCCCCAGATTAGAATCTGCCGCTCTTAACCACTACACCAAACTGGCATTTGTGGACAGGAGGGGATGTGATGCCCTAAACCACTCTTGTTTACAACTAAAGTTAGAGTTGCCAGCTCTGAGTGGGGAAATACCTGGAGATTTTGGGGGATGGTGGGGTTTGAGGAGGGGAGGGTACAATGCCATAGAACCCACCCTCCAAAGCAGCCATTTTCTCCAGAGGAATTCATCTCCATTGTCTGGAGATCAGTTGTAATAGCTGGAGATCTCCAGGCCCCACCTGGTGTTTGGCATTCCTTCCTAGTGTCCACCTGCTGAAGTTGCCATTTTCTCCAGGAAGACCATTCTCCCTAATCCAGAGATCAGTTGTAGGTAAAACTCCAGGCTCCACCTGAAAGTTGGCAACCCTGGAAACTGGCAACCAATTACACATCCGTCTTTACAGATCCTTCCTTCAGCCTTGAGGCTGAAGCACTTTAGTGGCTTTTGGCCTTAAGGCTCCAACTGTAAAGAAGGATTTTAAATTGGGGGTGGGGGTTGTCCTGAAAGTTTGGGGTTTCCCCCCCCCCACCAGTTCCTAACCCAGGGGGTGCACCAACCTACAAAGCCCAGGTCAAAAACTTAAACACAGGCCCAATCTGCATCTAGCATTTGCTCCATTGTTTTACCAAACCCACGCTGGAACAGAAATTCCCGTCTGAGTTGCCTGCCACTTTCACTTTGATTGATTGTCGGATTTCATGGCAGTGTCCAGACTGCAGGCCCCTTTCACTTCCTTTGATATCTCAGTTTTATGCTAGCCGTCTGCATAGATCGATGGCCGTTTTATGGCCATTCGGGGTGACTCTGCAGTCAGTACAGCGTTGGCCCAGGGTATCTGAATGTGGTTTTGAGCTGTACCTTTTTCTGTTCCAGTGTGGGTTTGGTAAAACAGCAGAGCAAGCACTGAATGCAGATCAGTCCACTGTCAGCATTTGGCCATCCCCAGACTGCCAGTTCCTGAGCCAGGGGCAGATCAATACACAGGAACACCCATGAAGCTGCCTTCTGCTGAATCAGACCATCGGTTCATCAGGGTCGGTGCTCTCCAGGGTCTCAAGCAGGGGTCTTTCACATCACCTAGTACCTAATCCTTTTAACTGGAGATGCCAGGGATTGAACCTGGAACCTTGTGCATGCCAAGCAGAGGCTCTACCACTGAGCCATGGCCCCCCCAGCTCTAGAAAATTCCAAGTCTCACATTTAGATTCTTTTTAGCACATTGGATCCAGACCAGTGTTCCCTCTAAGCTGAGTTAGTGTGAGCTAGCTCACAGTTTTTTAGCCTCCGGCTCACACATTTTTGTCTTGGCTCAGGAAGGACGGCTCCAGAGCAGACTAATCTATGCAACAGCCAAATCACTCGCTCATAGCTTTAATGCCAGGAGCTCACAAAGTAGGATTTTTGCTCACAAGACTCCACAGCTTAGAAGGGAGCATTGATCCAGACTAATTTTTTTTGCTAAAGCAAGGGGAAGGTGTAATTTCCACCAGTTTCCCCTTACTGCTGCAACTATTGCCCCCCCAAAAAAAAATTGCCCCTCATGCCATTACTGACAGACAGGGAGCTGTTCCCCAGGGGCAAAATTTCAGGGGGATCAGTGGGCTGCAGCAGGAGAGGGTGATGGCAGTTTTGTTGCTCTGACAGAAGTGCCTTGCTTAGTGAGGAAATGTGTCTGAATGAGGGTTGCCAGCTCTGGGTTGGGAAATACCTGCAGATTTTGGGGGTGGAACTTGAGGAAGGTGGGGTTTGAGAAGAGGAGGGACTTCAGTGTGGTATAATGCCCTAGAGACCACCTTCCTAAGCAGCCAGTTTCTCCAGGGGAAGTGATCTTGGTCATCTGGAGATCAGCTGTAAGAGCAGGAGATCTCCAGCCACCACCTGGAAGTTGGCAACCCTAGTCTGAATCTAGCTTTGGGACGTACCTGCTGTATCAGTTCCTGACTCCTGGATCATCCCAGCTGAAGAACGCCCAGATTATACGTTTGGTCTAAACATTCTCTGCAACGTAATGCCTCCAAACTGCCAATTCCTAACTCAGGAGTAGCTACAAGCAGATAAACTACAACATGAAGACTCGTGTGTGTGTGTGTGTGTGTGTGTGTGTGTGTGTGTGTGTGTGTGTGTGTGTGATCACATGAGCAGTTTGGCCCAACATAGCCACCCCTTCCCTCTGGATCAAATGGGTGCCGTCACCCAGCCACATCTGTCAGGCGTTCCCCAAGCATACTCACCCCATCGTAGGAGCCAGGTGAAAAAGGCACCACATCACAAGTGGTGTTTTCGGTTCCCCACACATTCATTGCACATGGCCAGATGTCTGAAGGCGGAACCTGCAGATCCATTTCTGCTGCAGGGGGGGTGGAGTTTTGCCTATGTGCACATATGTGCAGCCACCAGCCTGTATTTTAAAAATGACTGGGCAGCATGCTCTGTGGCTGAGGCGCTGCAGTAATGTGGATGCCTGACCGCGGGATGTCCGCGTGGGTAACCCACAGCAGGGCGTGCTGTCTGGATGCTATGCCCTGCAGCATTTTAAACGTGTGTGTGAAGCACCATCAAGTCGCAGCCAACTTATGGCGGCCCCATAGGCTTTTCAAGGCAAGGGGCTAACAGAGGGATTTTGCCAGTCCCTGCCTCTGCATGGTGACCCTGGAATTCCTTGGTGGTCTCCCATCCAAATACGAACCAGGGCCAACCCTGCTTAGCTCCTGAGATCTGATGAGATTGCACCAGCCTGGGCCCTCAAGTTCAGGGCCGGCATCAGAACAGGAGTAGCCAGGGCCATTTTTGGGCAGGAACACACAGGAACGGGGTTCTGGTTGGTTCCCAAGTTGGCCACACCCAGCAGGAACTCATTAGCATAATAGGCCACATCCAACAGCAGAAACTCATTAGGACTGGCTACATTAGGGGTGTGTGGCCTAACATGCAAAGGAGTTCCTGCTACAAAAAAGCCCTGGGTTTTGACAACAAACAAGGTAAATAGAATAAGAAGCAAAAGGTGGGTATGGCTGGCTGACCACAATTCTGGTAACATGGGGGTGTGGCCTAATATGCTAATGAACTTGCTGTCAGGGTGTGGCCTAACATGCTAATGAGTTCCTGCTGGGCTTTTCCTAAAAAAATAGCCCTGGGAGTAGCCAAATGAAACCAGCAAAGATATGAGATTCTGTAGCAGTCCCTAATTCTGACCCACCATCAGACCTCAGTGGCTGAATGGCATTGGCCCCAGTGCTGCTTTCATTTCTAGCCTTCTTCTAAACCGGGTGGGTCAGGACCCTCCATTTGATCATGAGTCCCCACAAAGCCACACACCCACTGGAGGCCCACCTGGCCTGTCTTTACGGCTTCTGAAATGCTGATTAAGTCGGATGAGGATAACAGTAAGCGCTGCTGGAGCAGTTATCCTTTCCTCTTCTACCATCCTGCTGCAGGACGTTTTATTTGTTTCATGTCGTTATCTTGGTTTGTTGCGATGGTGCCATTGAAAGGGTTTGACCGACTGACATTTTCTGCTGTTCTGGGCACCGCTTTGCAGTAGAGCTGCGGCTTAGAAATGGTAAAACTAGCAGGTTCAATAAAAAAATGACCTGGGAACAATGACTTCCATCCACCTGCTGTGAGGATGAATCAGTGGCCTGCTTGCAACAGTAGAATTCGGGTGGGGAAGAAGGTGGGAGAATGAATTCTGGGAGCACTGGATGGCATGAGTCACTGTTTCACATAAGGCTTTGCTGATGCCCATAATATGTTAAAGTTACGTATCTAGGACATGAACTGGCAATTTAAGGGCCTCCAAATAATGAACATGTTTAGGTGACCTGGAACAAATTGGGCACGAACCAAGAAACAAACTATGGTTTGAGCACAGACCACGCCAGTTCATGGTTCGTTTTGAACCAGTTCATTTGGTTGTGTCATTTCCGAATCCAAAAACAAACTGCCTTTTTTCCATGGTGGCTCATTTGGTTCATTAGAGTTGTTCATTCTCCAGACAGCCTAGTGCCTATCCAATCAATTCCTAGGCAATGCTGGGGGTGGACTTGTGGAGAGCCCTAGAAACACCCATAGTAGTTGTCCATAGCATGATTGCCAGCTGTGGGAGCCAACCATGGAGCTCCCATTCAGCCCTATGGGAGCAGACTGTATATATACCACACCCTGACTCAGGTGCTTTCACTTTGCAGCAGGAAGAGAGGAGTTAGTCGTCCCGTGAGAGTGAGTTAGGAAGAATTGCTTGCTGCATAGCTGATTTAAGGGGAAGCTAGAGCTGAGCTTTCCTGGGGGCACCTGCTTTGGGGGACTATAACTTGAACATCCCAAATCCAATCTTTGCCAAACTTGGAAGACAGATGGAGGAGAGCCTGCTGAAGACTCCCTGTGAGCCTGGCTTCTCTAACTCACGAGGGGGCTGTTCTACCACCTCCTGAACTCACAAACCAAACGAACCACAAACTGGTTTGGGAAACAGGAAACATTTGTGAAAGTTCATGGTTCATGTAATCAAATGAACCACAAACCCTCACAAACCACCATTTCCCCAGTTTGTGCCCATCCCTAGTCGGAACTAGTCCTGCACAAGCTGGCAATGGGCAGTACAATCCTATGCAGAGCTGCTCCAGTTTAAACGCAATGATTTCAATTGGATGAGACTGGAAAGCCATAGCCTATGTATTTATTTATTTAATTCATTTATATCCTGCCTTTTTCCCCCACTGGGGACCCAAAGCAGTTTGTGTCGGTCTCCTTGCCTCCTTTTTATCCTCACAACAACCCTGTGAGGTAGATTATATTGAGGGAGTGTGACTAGCCCAAGATCACTCAGCAAGCTTCTGTGGCAGAGTGGGGATTCGAACTCAGGTCTCCCAGACACTCACCCGACACTCTTCACCACTACACCCACACTGGGGACTCTTCTGCATTGTCATTTTTGGCACTCGTTTGCCCCTATTGCTTCAGGGTTCTTCCCCACCCCAATGTGTTTTGCTCTCTCGAGTAGTCCCAGGGGGAGCAAAACACACGTGGAAAAGGGGGGGGGAGCAATAGGGACAAATGAGTGACAAAACTGACCGCACTAGGTTTGCACTGTTAGATTCCTCCACGGTTTATTCCTCTATCACACCATTTATATGAGGGATAATATTTCCAGTATCAGATCAGGTTAGCAATATCAGATACCACAAAAGGCACTCCCAGTATTTCCCCATTCCAATATTTCACTCCCAGTAAATACTGGGAATATCTGGAATTGGGTCAGGAAGGCCTTTCTGCTGTTTGGCAGGTGGTGCTCTGGCCTTTTAAACTTTAAAGGTCCACTGTTTCAGTGAACGGCAAACCTGGCCTCTGGATTCCAGAAACCAGACTTACCGCCTATTGAAAACAGTTGACACCCTGCAGAAGAGCTGAGGTGGGCTTCTCCCTCCCTCCCTGCTGCTGGTGCCTGCTTGGATCATAGTGGGGCTCTTTTTGCACTAGTGCAGGTGTTTTTTCGGGGGGGGGGATGCAAACCTGATGGCAGGCATTTAAGTCAGAGAGTGCCAAACGGAACAAACCTCGTGATCAGATCCCATCTGACAGTCATAGTCAAACATGGAATGGGGAAATACTGGGAGTGCCTTTTGCGGTATCTGATATTGCTAACTTGATCTGATACTGGAAATATTATCCCTCATATAAATGGTGTGATAGAGGAATAAACTGTGGAGGAATCTAACAGTGTCAAATACGTCCAATAGTAACTTTGCGGCATCCCTAACTGGTACTCGCTGCCCAGAACCACGGGCAAAAGGAGGTCCTTCCCTGCACCTCTTACCTGAAATCATTTTTAAACTGCAGAAGATACCAGGGATTGAACTAGGAACTTTCAGCATGCGAAGCTTGTGCTCTACAACTGATCCACAACCTCCTCTCCAATGAACTGCTAGACTGAAGAGTCCAGTAGCACTTCAGAAACCAAGAAGAATTTCCGGGTATAAGCTTCTGAGGGTCAAAGATCCCTTTGTCAGACTCTCAAAAGCCTACAGCTCAAAACTCTTGCTGGTCTTTAAGGTGCTATCCATAGGGTTGCCAACCTCCAGGTGGGGCCTGGAGATCTACTGGAATTACAGCTGATCTCCAGACTACAGATTTCAGTTCTCCTGTAGAAACTCTCTGCTTTGGAGGGTGGACTCTGGCATTATACCCCACTGCTGTCCTTCCCCTCCACAAATGCCATCCTACCCAGGTTCCACTTCCCAAACATCCAGCCTGGAGCTGACAACCTTAGCTGTCTAGGGTTACCAATCTCCAGGCGGTGGCTGGAGGTCTCTTGGGCTTACAACTGATGTCCAGGCAACAGAGATCGGTCCACCTGGATAAAATGGCTGCTTTGGTAGGTGGACTCTATGGCATTACCCCACATTGAAGTCCCTCCCCTCCCCAAACCCTGCCCTTCTCATGCTCCACACTCCAGATCTCTAGGTATCTCCCAACCCGGAGCTGGCAACTCAGATCTAGCTCTTCTGTTGCAGACTAACACAACCATCTCCCTGAAACTATCTTCAATGAACTGGTGATCCACCGGAGCCTCAAATCAGTCTAGGACTGGGGAAAGGGGAGAGTAACAAAGGTAAAGAAAACGGCTACTTACTGTCTGTAGGAAGCTCTCTTCAGGCTGATTTTGCAGGACAGACTTTAGAGCCGGCTTTGCAGTGAGATGTAATTTTAACTTTGAATGGGAATCCAGGTCGCCTTGGGAGAGGACTTCTGAGATCTTCGGCTCTTTTGCCTCTTTGAATGATAATTCAAGCATACACCTCCTTGTAAAACATCAGCGGTGATCAAACACCACACGGCTAGATGAAGGCAGCTCATCTTAAGGATCTGCTTTCATTATTCCTTTTTATCCAGAAGATTAAATAAGGTACCCATTTGATGCACTGGCTGCTGTGGGCTGTCTTTCTTTTCCTCTCTCTCTCTCTCTCTCTCTCTCTCTCTCTCTCTCTCTCTCTCTCTCTCTCTCTCTCTCTCATAGAACCATTTTGCTCACAGACTCACTGTTACGCTTCTCACAATGCAGTCCCTATCATTTTCAGCGTTCATCTAATAATGGAAGGAGGACCTGTCAGAAACAGGGATGGTCAAACCCCCCCTCCCGATGTGCGACCTGAAAATGATCATCCACCCCCTTTTTTTTGCAAGTGTTTGTGTTGGACTCTCGAAAATGTTCAGCAGACCTTAACAAGTCTTTGATGGGATGCTTGCAAAATCCATGCATGTGCCTGGGCTGGTATTGGCCCTTTCCAATAACTTCATCCTGCATGGACGGGGCTTCATCTTCTTCTGGAAGAGTAGGGAAATACATCCAAGATGGTGCTTCATATATGCAATGAATACAGGTTTCCTAAGGTACTTTCTCTAGGATGGTCCAAGAGTCATTGTTTTAGGACACCCGAACGAGGGAAATTAGGCCGAGACAACTGGCTCAAGGATACCTCTCGAGCGTCACTGCAGAGTGGGGATTCAAACCTGGGCCTCCAAAATCCTAGGTCAACACCCTAATCACCCAAGTCACTCTCTGTCACTCTCACGGGGTTATTGTGAGGATAAAATTAAGGAAGGGAGAACAAGAAGGAGGCGGGGAGAATTCTCGGCCACTGGACATAGTGATGGCCACAAGCATAGATGGTTATGAATATAGATGGGCACAAGCATAGAGGGGATTAAACAGATCACAGATGAGAGGGCTATTGGTGCCTACTACCCAAGGTGACTAAAGGGAACCTGGCATTCAGAGTGAATCCCCTGATTGCCAGGGGTAGGAGGCAACATCAAAGGAACCTTAGCCCCTATTCCTTGTTTCTTGGCCCTCAAAAAGAAATGGGTTGGCCATTGTGTGATCTTGCCTTCCATATAAGTTCCCCCCTAATTGTATTTTGCAAACACGTCTACTGCAGGGGGAGAGAAAAAGAGACTGAAATTGCTTCTTTTAAGTTCTCTTGTCGCCGGTGACTAACCTCACGCAAGACTTGAGTCCGGGTGGAAGATAACATCTGCTCCTTCTGGCCTATCGTCTCCTACAGGAGAAGTTAATGCATTCTCCGACGCTAAGGTCACCTCATTAAGAGGAGGGAGATTTCAGTCACCCAGCTCAGGGGTACAAGGTGGTTCCATCCCGCTGAAAGGTGACCTTTTCAGGCTGCAAACGAGACGGGCAGGAGCACATGTCAGGTACGTCGGCTGCCCAAGCGGCACTTAGTTCCCGAGACACTTACATCTCCAGAGCAGCGATTCTAAACTTTTCCTTTCTTGCCATTTGACAGCTCCTGACAGCTGTCTCAGGAAGAGGGCAGAGGTGGGAGAGCACTCGCCGCAGGCCTGGAGAGTTGCCAACCCCGTCCGGGAAAATTCCAGAAGATTCAAGGTCGGTGGCTAGGGAGGGAAGAGAACTCAGCGGGAATGCCAGGCTGCAGAGTCCACCCTCCAAAGCTGCCCATTTCCTCCAAAGAAAACTGATCTCTGCTGTCCAGCAACCAGTTGTAATTGCAGAACTTTGGGGGCCCACCTAGAAGTTGGTGGCCTTACCAGTTAGGCCAGGATTCCTTCCTGACATCAGAAACCCAAGGGCAATTCTGTCCCACTTAGAAGGATGGGGACGTCTCATCCCTGCTGTTTCACCCTGAAACCCTGCATTCTGATGGTGCTTCTCCCCAATCCTTGCCCTTATTTTAGTGGTTGTTTTAAATTGAATTTTAAATGTTCTACAGATTTGATATTGTAAGTCACTTCAGTTGGCTTCTCTGGACAGGGGACATATACATGGTCTAAATGCATTACCTGTCCTGGCTGTTGAGATGTCTCTTCCCCCACTCTCGCTGACACATAGCCTTTCTCCAGCCCTAAAACAGCCTCTCACCAACAACAGACCACTCCACCGAGACAAAAATTCAGGAACTAAATGCTGCAAAAGCCTAGATGTCAGCTTTGCTCCTGATATGTTACAGAATGGTGTCCGTGTGCAGTTCCACAGTACTGAATTCTGGGATTAGCTTGGTCCCAGTTTTAGACATGCTCCCATGACTATCCAGATGCTACCAGGCGTATGGAAGAGATTAGGCTTCCAATGCAGTTATTTCTTTTCTGCTTTTAATGCTTTTTTTACCCTGCCCTCCTTCCAAGGATTTCAGGGCAGTAAACATTACTCTGTGCCCCGCTGTTCTGTCATCACAACCCCCCCCCCCAATTAGGTAGGTCAGGCTTGAAGAAGATGTCTGTCCCCCACAAACCTGATGGCAGAATTATTTCAACCTGGATCTCCCATATATGACACTCTTCTAACCATGACACCACGCTGGCTTCGCTCAATTCACAAGGGGGCAGAGGAAGCCTGTGAGGAGTTCCTTGTATGGTGGCCATAACTCCTTTGAGACGGACTCACTTGGGTGCCCTCCATTCATCTAGTTTGGGAATTTATGCCCTACTTTTCTCACCAAAGGGGACTCCAAGCAGTTTATAGCATCAATCTCCCCTCCTCCATTTTATCCCCCAAATAAATAAATAATTATCGTATGGCAGTGTGTGCAGTGTAGCCAGGAGATCCTAAGATTGTCTGGCAGCCAGAAGTTCTTGCTCTTTTAGCATGGCGAGCTAGACTTGTTTTTAAGGCAAGAGACATTTCAGAGGTGGTATGCCATTGCCTGCCTCTGCGTCACACCCCTGGTATTCCTTGGAGGTCACCCATCCAAATACTAGCCAGGACCGACCCTGCTTGGCTCCCAAGATCTGATGGGACTGGGCTAGCCTGGGCTATCCAGGTCAGGGCATCCCCAAAATGACAACCCTGGGAGGCAGGTTAGGCCAAGAGGGAGTGGTCAGCCCAAGATCACCCAGAGAGCTTCCATGAGAGGCTGGGGATTTGAACCTGGGTCTTAATCCAATGCTCTAACCACCACACTGGTTCTCCTGGGGATTTGTGTATGCTCCCTCTTTGTGTGATATTATAGAGGTAGCTGCCAAGAGTGTACTGTGAAACTCTAGCATGTACTGTGAAAGGAGGTAAAATAATGGAATGTGATGTACATGATAAATACCTATTAAAAACATGTTTGAATCCTTCAGGATTAATAAGGGCAAGGTGGCTCAGGAGTAGCCCTGGGAAGGAATATAATTGGAAATGGCAGAGGAGGGGGGTGAGTGGCCTGCTGCATGAAGGCCAAGTCCACCTAAGCAGCAGAAAGGGGTGGTAGATTGTTGAGGGGGTTACATGGTCTGTACCACTTCAGGCTGCCGGTAGGGGGGGGTCACGTTTCTGAGCGTTCCCCTACAATGGTGGTGGTGGTGGTGGAAAGTGCTCTCAAGTCAAAGCTGACTTCATGGCGACCCTGTAGGGCTTTCAAGGCAAAAGACTTTCAGAGGTGGTTTGCCACAGGGGCCTAGGAACCTCTCTCTCCTCTTGATAGACTAGTGTGCTGTTTTCAGGGAGCCTTTTTGACCACATGACAGGCGTTCAAACCAGCGTCCCTTTATCAGTCATCTATTCTACCCGTTCAAGCAGTGGTCCAGCCTCCTTCTGCTGGGTGCACAGGTCCAGCCGGAGTAGTCATCCTTTTCAGGGCTCTTTTGTAGCAGGGACTCCTTTGCATATCAGGCGACACACCCCTAATGTAGCCAGTCCTCCAAGAGTTTACAGTAGCCCCTGTAAGAAAAGCTCTGTAAGATCTTGGAGGATTGGCTACATCAGGGGTGTGTCGCCTGATATGCCAAGGAGTCCCTGCTACAAAAAGAGCCCTGATCCTTTTCATCCTTTTCATCCGGACACAGGCGGGCCCAGCAGGGTTCTCCTAAAGCCTCTGGGGCACTTTTGGTGACAGAAAGAGATTTCAGGTCCTCCTAAAGAGAAGGATCTGAAGGCTGGGAGCTGTGCCTGTTGTAAAGCATTCACTCCCTCCCATTTGTCACTCCTGGCCAGAAGCCCTGGGAGAAATATTGGGGTTAGGGGATGAGATTCCTGGGCTGCAACTTGACCTGCATATTGTCCCACTGCATTGTCACAAAAGGCAGTGCATTTGGGGGAGGAAAAAATTCACCAGTGATTCTCCTGGAAGTATCTTTTCCCTAACCCTTCAAGGACACAATGAGACATGACAAGTGTCATGGGCAGGGGCAGCCTATCCACTAGGTGGACCTAGACAATTGCTTGCCACTGGCAAGCCCCAGTACCCCCTGCCCTAGCTTTGCTGACTGCATGATTGGATGTAGGGTCAGGAGGTTGGGAAATACCTAGAGATTTGGGGGATAGAGCCTGAGGAGGGCAGGGTTTGGGGAGGGGGGGACTTCAATGGGGTATAATGCCATAGAGTCCACCAGTTTGGTGTAGTGGTTAAGTGTGCGGGCTCTAATCTGGGAGAACTGGGGTTGATTCCCCACTCTTCCCCTTACAGCTGCTGGATGACCTCAGGCAAGCCATAGTTCCGTTAGAGCTGTCCTTGAAAGGGCAGCCCTCAAAAGAGCTCTCTCGGCCCCACCTACCTCACAGGGTGTCTGTTGAGGGGAGGGGAAGGGAAAGGAGTTTGTAAGCCTCTCTGAGACTCCAAGTGAAGGGCGGGGTGTAAATCCAATCTCCTCCTCCTCCTCCTCCTCCTCTTCTTCTTCCGAAGTGGCCATTTTCACCAGGGGAACTGATCTCTGCCACCTGGAGCTCAGTTGTAATAGTGGGAGATCTCCAGCCACCACCAGGAGGTTAACAACCCTATTACCAAGAAATACCAAGGTCTCCATCCAGAGACGTGCAATGGCAAACCACCTCTGAATGTCTCTTGCCTTGAAAACTCCATGGGGTCACCATAAGTCAGCTGCAAGTTGATGGTAAAAATATATATATATATGAGCATACAAAGTTGCCTCGAACTCAGAGGATCCTTTGTCCATCCCATGTTGCCCCACCTATCATATTGTGCCATTTCATTTGGCTGGGAGCAAGGCCACTAGGCAATACTACTCAACTTGGATTCCACTGACCCTTAACCTTTCAATCAGTCTCCACCTTGCTCCCAGCCAAATGGCGCTGTGGGGTTCCAAATCCTTGTGGTGGCAACAGCTGCTGCATGCCCAGGTCGTCCCTGTTGTCTGATACTCGTTGTTTTTCATGTTTGTGTTCCACATCCTTATTGACTCCTGTGTTGGATATTTCATGTTATTTGATTCCATTTTCTTAGCAGAGGAAGGAGGGAGGGAGGGAGGGAGGGAGGGAGGGAGGGAGGGAGGGAGGAAGGAAGGAAGGAAGGAAGGAAGGAGAGAGGTTTGGGAAATGGTTCTCTTACGAGAAAAAAAGATCCCAAAACCCGCTTTAAAAGATGGAATCCTACAGTTAAAAGCCTAGGTAAAAAAGAAATGTTTTGGTCTGGTGCTTAAAGAACAGTAAGGTAAGGCACCAGGCTAGGGTTGCCAACTCTGGGTTGGGAAATACCTAGGGATTTGGGGGGTGGAGCCTGGGTAGGGTGGGGTTTGGAGAGCGGAGGGACCTCAGCAGGGCAGAAAGCCATACAGGCCAGCCTTCAAAGCTGCCATTTTTATCCAGGGGAACTGATCCTGGTCATCTGGAGATCAACTGCAATAGTGGCAGATCTCCAGGGGCCACCTGGAGGTTGCCAGCCTTACGTCAGGTCTCAAGTGGGAGGGCATTCTAAAGTTGAGGTGCCGCTACAAAAAAAAGCTCCATCTCTGTTATGGTTACCGACCTCCAGGTGGGACCTGGAGATCTCCTGGAATTATACCAGATCTCCAGATTATAGGGACCAGTTGCCCTGCAGAAAATGGCTGCTTTGGAGATTGGTGTCTGTGGCACTATTATACCCCAATGAGGTCCCCATCCAAGCCCCACCCTCCTCAGACTCCACCCTCAAATGTCCAGGAATTTCCCAACCTAGAGCTGGCAACTGCAGGGTACCATTTCTCTCCCCTCTGCAGGCAAGGGCCGAGAGGACAGAGCTTGGGAGGCAGATCTTAAGTGGTGGGTTGGACAGTCCAGGAGGACTTGTCTCTTCAATTATCCCAGCTCCAAGCTTCTTAGGGCCTTACAGCTAAGAACCAGCACTTTGAACTGTGCTCCATCATTATCACTGGCTGCAGTGCTCCACCCTCACTTCACATAATTCGCGGACACCGTTTCATAACTACAGGGTAAAACGGCAGGAGAAGGATCTCCGCGCAAGGTTGCCAATTTCAGCAGCAACCGTGTGTTCATAACCCACAAGTGATAACGCTCATATTCTGTGCTGGTGATGGACCAGTGCAGGAGGGAGAGGGAGAAATGAGGTTTTTGTTTTCAGGGCATGGTGGTAAAGCCCCAGGTTCGGCACTGAAAGCCTCAGAATGGAAATGTACGCAATGTGTTGCAGCCTTAATTGGATTAAGGACTGCTGGGTGCAACGCAGGTTTTCATGTTGTGCCAAAGACTGCTGGAACAAAGACAAAGAAGTCGTCTTTTCCTTTTTGTAAATGTAAAGTATAGGAGTCGAACGTCTCTCCAGCGCTAAATGAAGCATGCTGATCCCAGGCAAGCAAAATCAAGCTGAGCCAAAGTGGAGACTGACTGAAAGGTTAAGGGTCAGCGGAAGCAGGGCTTTTTTGGTAGAAAAAGCCCAGCAGGAATTCATTAGCATGTTAGGCCACACCCCTGACAGCACAGCTCATTAGCATATTAGGCCACACACCCCATGCTACCAGAAGTGTGCTCATCCAGCCACATCTACCTTTTGCTTCCTATTCTGTTTACCTTGTTTGTTGTCAAAACCCAGGGCTTTTTTTGGAGCAGGAACTCCTTTGCATGTTAGGCCACACACCGCTAATATAGCCAGTCCTAATGAGTTTCTGCTGTTGGATGTGGCCTATTATGCTAATGAGTTCCTGCTGGGTGTGGCCAACTCGGGAGCCAGCCGGAACTCCGTTCCTGTGCGTTCCTGCCCCAAAATAGCCCTGAGCGGAGGACAAGTCGGGTAGTATTGCCTAGTGGGCTTGCTCCCAGCCAAATGGAAAAGGGGGCACAATATGATAAGTGGGGCCATGTGGGATGGGTAATTCAAAGGGTCCTCTGAGTTCGAGGCAACTTTATATGTTCATATATTGCTCTCTTCTTCTTCTTTTTGCCATCCAGAGCCATTGCCCTGCCTCTGTGTGGAGACGCCGGTATTCCTTGGCAATAGGGTTGCTAACCTCCTGGTGGAGGCTGGAGATCTCCCACTATTACAACCAATGCTCCCTGTAAGCTGTGAGCAAAAAGTCTGCTTTGTGAGCTGCTGGCATTAAAGTTGTGAGCGAGTGATTTGGCTACTGCATAAATTAGTTTGCTCTGGAGCCCTCCCTTCCTGAGCTAAGGCAAAAATCTGTGAGCCGGAGGCTCAAAAACTGTGATGTAGCTCTCACACTAACTCAGCTTAGAAGGGAACACTTACAACTGAGCTCCAGGCAACAGAGATCAGATCCCCCAGAGCAAACGACTGCTTTGGAAGGAAGGTGGACTCTACAGCATTATATTCCCCCCTCCAAACCCTGCCCTCCTCAGGCTCCACTCCCCAAATCTCCAGGTATTTCCCAACTCAGCCCTACTTGGTGGTCTCCAAATACTGACCAGGGCCAACCCCGCTTTGCTTCTGAGATCGGCCGAGATTAGGCTAGCCTGGGCTAACCAGGTCAGGGCATATTGCCCTATCCCAGGTGAATATCGTATTGAGATGTGGACTGCCTTCGAAAGGAACGCTCTCCCTCCATCTTTGTGGTCACTGGGTGTAGAGTACTGGGTTCGCCGCACGGAGACTCGGACCATGACATGCGTTCAGATGTGTTTATTGTACTTCGCATAACACACACTGCAAAACCGACCCTGCAAGGGCCGGCTTTATACACCCCACCCAGGCACACCCATAGTCCCATTGGTGGGTTTGAATTTCCCGCCAAGGTCTAATTGGTGGACTTGAGGGGGACTAGGATCCTAGGTCCTATTGCCTTTTTGTACCAAGCTTTAGACTTAGGTGGCGGACCCCTAGTGGCGGTCCGCGTACACAACACCCCTCCCCCCATAGTTCCAACCCAGCCTATGTCACATAATTCTGTAAGTAGGCAGGTGGTCTCCATTCTCTCTGGGAATGCTGGGGTGCTGGGACAGGCTCACTTGCGACCAGTTCTGGGTGATTTTCTGGGATGGGTGGTTGAGGTGGCAGCGGCAGCTGTTCCTCTGGCTCTGGCGGATCTGGTGTCACTTCTGCCGTTGGTGCCTCCCCGGGGGCTGGTGGGTTAGGCTGGATGCTTGCCTCTGGTGTGTTGAACTCCGGCCCCCTTGGCCGCAGGGGATCCTCTCATTCCACCGGGAGTTGTCACCTCCAGAGTTGGTCCACGTGTTTTTTAAAGAGCTGACCGTCCTCCGTGGAGACTTCATAAGAAATGGGACCGGTGGCTCTCACTACCCTGCCTGCCAGCCATGGGGGCCCCTTACCAAAGTTCTTGATGAAGACGGGGTCTTCCGGGAAGAAACCCCGGGGAGCTTCCCTTTGCTCTGTTAGCTTCCTTGAGTCTGGCACCCAGTCCAGATGCAGCCGGTCCAGCAGGATGGTGAGGCATTGGCCCATCAGGAGCTCCCCGGGGCAGTGGCTGGTGACGGGGTTGGGCGTTGTTCATTGAGTTAGGAGGAAGCAGGCCAGCCAAAACTCTCAGTCCCCATCTGTGATTCTGAGTGCTTCCTTTGCGGTGTGCACCATGCACTCCGCTTGCCCATTGGTTGCTGGGTGGAAGGGAGCTGACCTCACATGCCAGATAAGGTTCCTCTGGAGATAACCTTGGAATTCTGTGGATGTGAACGCTGTCCCGTTGTTGGAGACGATCGTGTCCAGCAAGCCATGGGTCGCGAAAGTCCGGTGCAGGGTGTGGATGACCATCTTCGTGGAGGTGGTGGAGACCGGACTTATCTCCAGCCACTTAGAGTAAGAGTCCACAGTGACTAGGAAGATAAGTCCTTGGAAGGGGCTGGCGAAATCAATGTGGAGCCAGGACCACG
Organism: Gekko gecko; assembly: GCA_029375565.1. NCBI lineage: Eukaryota > Metazoa > Chordata > Lepidosauria > Squamata > Gekkonidae > Gekko > Gekko gecko. The sequence goes on from JAPDNY010000005.1 coordinate 203,836,677, forward strand.
GTTTGCATGTGGACTCCCATGGTTGCAGGGGACCGCTCGGTGGGTTTGGCCTGATGGCCTGGCACATTTGGCACCTCTGCACCCATGACTCGATTTCTGCATCTATCCCTGGCCATCAGATGTAGCTCCAGGCCATCGCTTTCATCTGGACTATTCCCAGGTGGGCCTCATGGAGTGCGGTGAGGACTCTTTGTTTCAGGGCATTGGGGACGACCACCCTCTCCCCCCATAGGAGACACCCCTTGAAAGCTGACAGTTCGTCTCTGCGAGTGGCGAATGCCGTGAATTCTGGGCCCATGGCGGCTGTGGGCCACCCCCTCACCACCCAGCCCAAGACCCAGGAGATGACTGGGTTGCGAGCCGAGTGGCCGGCGACATCCAAGGCCTGTGTCAGGTATTGCCTGCCATAATGGATGGAGAAGGGAGGGAGGATGGGACTGTATGGAGAAGGGAGGGCGGATGGGAATGTCGGGTGTTGATTGATGCTTTGAGACTGGTGGGATGGAATGTGGGGAGCTGCTGATGCTGCCTGGGCAACCGAGTCGTATCTTAAGATCTCAGGCCAAGAGTGGCCTTGAATGCCAGGCTGACTGTCTCCTATCGCTTTCTAAAGACAACAGCTAGGCTGGGAAAGGTGGGATGGAGGGTGAACTATTATTTACAGCTTCTGGGCTTCCCGCGTGCGCGAGGTTCGTCCATTGGTAGAAGGGTGGGGGCCCTTCCCCCCTTTTAGGGTATATCTCTATGCTTCATGTAACCAAAGTATTCTTAACAATGCTTCTGTTTTAGTGACCTAGTCTTGCAGCTTAAATAAATACTATTCTTGTTTCAATGAACAAGGCCTGGTGTTTGGCTGACTAACTAAGGACCCTGACAGCCTGCAGGGGCTGTTCCAGGAGGCTTTTGAGCAGGAGGACCCTGGGGGCTGGGGCAGGGTTGGCATCTATGGAGGGAAGCGGAAGCCAGCTTACTAGGGCGATGTTCCAGGTGGTAGTTGTAGCCTGCCAGGAAGAGAGACCAGCGAAGGACTCGGGGCAAGAGCACCTGGGGGGTCTGCTTGTCCGCCGCAAACAGGCCAAGGAGCAGCTTGTGGTCAGTAACAATAGTGAAGGGATGCCCATACACAAAGTTATGAAACTTTTTTACCCCCACCACTATCGCCAAACCCTCCCAGTCTATCTGGGCATAATTCCCCTCGGTGGCTGACAAGTAGGCCACCGGAACCTCTCAGCCATCAGGAAGAATGTGTCCCAAGACTGCACCCATGCCGTGAGGGGAAGCATCACAAGCGAAGACCACAGGCAGGGACTCGTCGAAATGGGCCAGCACTTTGTTTGAGATCAGGAGGGCTTTTACACCTCGGAACGCGGCCGCCTCCTGGGGGCTCCATGCCTATGGCACCGACTTGTCCAAAAGCCGATACAGGGGTTCGGCTACTGCCACCTTGTGGGGGAGAAAGGCATGGTAGAATTTCAATAATCCCAAAAACGCCTGAAGCTCCACCTTGCACAATGGTGGAGGGGCTTCCACAATGGCCTTGACCTTGTCCCTCACCAGGTGAAGGCTGGATGCATCGACCTGAAAACCCAAGAATTCCACCTCCAGGACCCCAAGCAGGCATTTCTCCTTCTTCACTTTAAGACCCGCACCGTCAAAGCGGCTGAGGACTGCATGGAGATGGGTGGCGAAGTCGTCCAGAGTTGCCATGGCAATGAGGACATCATCGAAAAATGGCATCACTCCAGGGATCCCTTTCACCATGGAGTCCATTAACTGTTGGAAAGTCCCTGGGGCCACACTCACCCTGAACTGTAAGCGCTTCACCCTAAATGCACCCCTATACGTAACAATGGTCTGGGCGGTTGCAGTGGCATCATCAACTGGCAGTTGTTGGTACACCTGCATGAGATCCAACTTTCCAAAGACTTTGGCCCCCGCCAAGGTGGCCAATACATGACTCACGACTGGGACAGGGTAGGAATGGTCATAGAGGGCCTTATTCAGTGTACATTTATAGTCTGTGCAGATGCGGATGTCACCATTGGACTTGATGGAGGTTACAATGGGGATCTCCCACAGCACATATGAGACTAGTTCTAGGACCCCTTGTGCCACCAAGCAGTCTAGCTCCGCGTCTATTTTGGGCTGTAAGGTTATTGGGGCACGGCAGAACCTCATGCAGATAGGGACCACGTGGGGGTCTAGCTGCAAGGAAACCGGGGGCCCTTTATAACATCCCAGAGCCTGATTGAAAACTCCGGGGAATTCCCCACACACATCAGCGTAATCCCGAGACACGCAGTGTCTGACCCCCCCCCCCCAATGGTGATGCCCAACAACACGAACCATGCCTGCCCCAACAGACTGACCTAGTTGCCCTCTACCACAATCAAGTCCAGTAACCCCTCAAACTCCCGGTACTTCACCCAAAATACCCCATGCCCCAAATTGGAACCTGATTCCTTTGAAAGTCCACGAGGCTCAAGGGCGATGGGCGCAGGCGGGGCCCCCATTTGGACAAAGTTTGTCAAGTGTTTCCACCAAAATGATGGATGCCATTGATTCAGAGTCCACCTCCATTGAGCAGGGGGACCCTTCTATCTGGACCTGGACCTGGATCTTGGGGGTCGCGGGCAGGTTGGGGAGGCGGAGTACCTGTAGCAAGGGCTGGCTGGTCAAAAGGTAGAAGTCGTCCATTTCCGTGGTGGTCTCGTAGTGTGCTGAAGTCTGTTGGTGTTGTTGGATCTGGGGGGGTTGGTTCCGGTTGCCTTTGGATCTGCAGACGTGGGTGATGCGTCCCTGTTTCCCACACGTGTGACACGTGGTGTCACGGAACCAGCACAGCTTGTGTTCATGTGCCTCCCCACAGCTGGTGCATGTGGCATGACTTCCTCACCTTCTGGGGTGGCCTAGGGCACCAACGACTCCTGGCAGCTTCCTGCAGCTCGATGGGCAGACGAGGCAGATGTCGTCCTCGTCTGAATTCTCCAGCACCAGGTCGGGGAGCATGAGGTGTGATGCTGACTGCGGCTTGTCTTGGTGGGAGGTCTCGTAGGCGATTGTGAGCTGAAGGGCCTCATCAACTTTTAGGTGGGTGGTGCTGATCATCTTGCAGCGGAGCTTCACATCACTGACGCCCCATACAAACTGGGTCAAGATGTTATCTTCCACCTTGGGGAAGGCACACTCCATGGCATGTTGGCTCAGCGCAGCCATATACGCCGCGGCCATTTCTCCGGGCTTTTGGAGGTGCCCCTGGAACTCCATATGCCTGGCTAGCACCGTTGGCTTGGGCATTAGGTACCGAGTCAAGGCCTTGATTATTTTCTCATAAGAGCACTCAAGGATGGCCTTAGGGGCCAGGAGGCTCTTGGCTAGCCGGATGGTGGCTGTGCCACAGGAACTTAGGAGGAGGTTCCTTTTCTTGGCCGCGTCAGTCACTTCATGGTAGGCGAGGTAACAGGTTAGCTGGTCTGTCCACGGATCCCAGAACTTAGGATGTGTGGAGTCAAAGACTCTGAGGTTTCCCTGAGTAGCAGCCATGATTCTAGCGTGGTGCAGTGAGCAGAGACATGGAGAGCCAGGTGTGATGCAGTGCTGCTCGGGAGCGGTGTGGGGCACGGTGGCTTCCACGGGGTTGGTGCTCATTGCTGCACTGGTTGGAGAGTCAGGCCCGCTCATGGGATCCCATCATCGTCGCCACTGTAAAGTACTGGGTTCACCGCATGGAGACTTGGACTACGACATGCGTTCAGATGTGTTTATTGTACTTCACATAACACACACTGCAAACCTGGCCCTGCAAGGGCCAACTTTATACACCCCGCCCAGGCACACCCATAGTCCCATTGGTGGGTTTGAATTTCCCGCCAAGGTCTAATTGGTGGACTCCAGGTGGACTAAGATCCTAGGCCCTATTGTCTTTTTGTACCAAGCTTTAGACTTAGGTGGCAGACCCCTAGTGGCAGTCTGCATACACAACACTGGGGGTGTGGGAAGGGAGTTGTGAATTTCCTGCATTGTGCCGGGGTTGGACTAGATGACCTTGGAGATCCTTTCCAACTCTGTGGTTCTATGATTCTATCTTCAGCAATGTGACCTGAAAACTTTCCCGGATTGGCCTTGAATACATGCGCAAGATTTTTTTGCTTGGAACCAACCCACGCTAAGTGATCCCGGCAAACCAGCTCCTGCTGCTACACGGCAGGGTGTTCTACAGCCGAAGAATTAATCCTTCACGAGCACAAAGAGTCTGCCTAATTGCTCTTTCCCTTCTCTGATTCTCTGCTTTTAATGATGCCTTTCTGCTCCAAGGGCAGCCGACGATCGAGAGGCTTCTCTTGTTCGGTCTCCTGTTGCCAGCGGGGAAAGCACTGGGCAGGGGAGCAGGAGGACTCCGCCGCACCTGGCCGGTGGACGCCATCCCTCCGCGGAGATGAGCACGGCAGAAAGCTCTGCCCTTGAGAAAGCAGAGAGAGAGAGCCCAAGAGCACTCATGGTAATGAGGAATGACCTGCACAGTCTGTTGCACATGGCTTGTTAACAGTCAGTGTTGGGGAGCGCTGGCATTTCCTTCCAAAAGAAAATGCCATCAACTCTCCCGGGCGTGGATAGCTGCAGCTTCGACTGCTCTCACATCAGATGGGTTAGTGCTCTTGGCTGGCTTCGGGGCAAAGGCTGGTGCCTCTGGTGGCCTCTAAGGTTGACGCCTGCCAGAACATTACCCGGGTTTGATTCCCCACTCCTCCACATGCAGCTAGCTGGGTGACCTTGGGTCAGTCACAGCTCTCTCAGAGCTGTCTCAGCCCCACCTACCTCCCAGGGTGTCTGTTATGGGGAGAGGAAGGGAAGGCGATTGTAAGCTGCTCTAAGACTCCAAGTGAAGGGCGGGGGTATAATTCCAATCTCCTCCTCCTCCTCTTCACTGCATATTCCTGGCTAATTTTTTAAATTTATTTTGGGGATTTTTATTCCGCCCTCCCCAAATGGGCTCAGGGCAGATCACAACAAATCGAGTCAAAGACTCATTACAATAAAATCACATTAAAATCATAAAAAAACAATAAACAATAAAATTGGTGGCAGCAATATAAATGTGTTGGGGCCACAAGGTGGAATCAGATAGGTCCTTTCAGCAGGTTGGGAACTAAAGCAGGGAGGACAACTGAGGTGGATGCCCGCCGCCTAAACCAAAGGCCTGGCGGAACAGCTCTGTTTTGTAGGCCCTGTGGAATGATAAAAGGTCCCGCAGGGCCCTGATCTCTAGTGGGAGCTGATTCCACCAGGCTGGGGCCAGGGCAGAAAAAGTTCTGGCCCTGGTCGAAGCTAAACAGATGTCCTTTGGGCCGGGGGTAAATGTTGGTCTTGTGAGCGCAAGGCTCTTCAGAGCACATATGGGAAGAGGCAGCCCTTCAGATATGTCAGTCCCAAGCCACGTAAGGCTTTGAAGGTTATTACCAACACCTTGAAACAGACCCGGTACTCAACTGGTAGCCAATGCAAGCGGCACAATAATGGCTGAATGCATGCCCACCCAGGCGATGCCATCAGCAGGCATTCCGCTGCATTCTACTTGGAGTTTCTAGATCAGTCTCAGGGGAAGGCCCGCATAAAGCGAGTTACAGTAATCAAGCCTGGAAGTGACCATTGCATGGGTCACTGTAGCCAAGTTCTGGGGGGAGAGTTAAGGGGCCAATTGCCTGATCTGCCGGAGATGGAAAAAGGCAGACCTGGCAACTGCGGTGATCTGAGCCTCCATAGAAAGTGAGGCATTCAGGATCACCCCCAGGCTCCTCACCTTCTGAGCTGGCGCAAGGGACACACTATCCAGGGTGGGCAGCCCAATCCCCATCCTAACTCCCCCTCCCAACTCAGGTATAGAACCCCTGTCTTCATTGGATTGAGTTGGATTGGCATAGTTGGTCAAAACCCTGGCTTTCCCTTCTGAATCCACACACAGCTGGATATTGTACTGTCTTAGTGCCATAGCAATCACTTGCAATGACATTGTCCTTGGTTTCTACCATGGTTGGCTATTTCACTGTCATAGGGCTATAGCAATCACTTGTGACTTAATTGGCTTGGCCACAGAGGTGATTCAGTTATGAAAGAAAAAGAAGGAGGAGGAGGAGGAGAGAAGAAGAAGAAGAGATTGGATTTATACCCCGCCCTTCACTGCCCAAAGGCGTCTCAGAGCGGCTTACAAACTCCTTTCCCTTCCCCTCCCCACAACAGACACCCCGTGAGGTAGGTAGGGCTGAGAGAACTCTAACACAAACTGCTCTTTCAGGAACAGCTGTGCCAGAGCTTGTGACTGACCCAAGGTCACATCAGCAGGTGCATGTGGAGGAGTGGGGAATCAAACCCGGTTCATCCAGATTAGAGTCTGCGCACTTAACCACTACACCAAACCACTACACCAAAGACTGCTATTACACACAGTATCCAATTATAGATCAAGATGGGTAGCTGTGTTAGCAGCAGAAAAGAGCAAGAGTCCAGTAGCACCTTAAAGACTAGCAAAATTTGTGGCAGGGGAGGAGCTTTCATGTGTCACTGTTCACTTTCCCGGGATTGATTGATTGATTGATTGATTGATTGATTGATTTTTATCCTGCCCATTCCGGACTAGGCTGGCTCAGGGCGGCTTCCAACAAGGTAAAACTTCATAGTACTTAAAACACAGTAATCACAACTAACACCAATTTAAATAAATCATGCAATAATGTAGACAATGTTAAAACTGACAGTATTAAAGTGCTCGTATCTGAAGAAGTGAGCAGTGACTCATGAGAAAGTTCATCCCCTGCCACAAATTTTGTTAGTCTTTAAGGTGCTTCTGGACTCTTGCTCTTTTCTACAGTATCCAATTACGTCTGGATGCTGGCATAGACACACTACATTCGCATCCCCAAGGTCAACAATGCATGACAGCACACATGATCTACCCATATCATATCATCATACTTTTTGTTGTTTCTGGAACCAGGGCTTGTGCCACCTAGCAGGCTGACCAAGGAAAGATTCCTGAATCCAATGAGAAACCAAAGATTGGGTCTCAGGGTGAGGTCTTTCACATCGGTCTCCAGTTGATCTCTTTATCAAACCTGGGACCATCTGAATGACAAGCAGCTGTTCTACCACTCAGCCACAGACCCTCCACTCGACCTGCTCAGCGTGGTCCACCCAAGATCTGCTTGGCTTGGACCAAGACAAGAAGCTGCCTTACAAGGCGTCTATGAAAGTCAGTATTGCATATTCTGCCAGCAGAGACCAGAGATCTGAGACCAGGATCTCTGGTGAAGTCTTTCATGTCACCTGTGACCTGATCTTTGTTAATGGAGATGCTCGGGATTGGACCTGGGTCCTTCTACATGCAAAACAGTTGGTCTGTCTCTGAGCTACAGCCCTCCCTCTTAACAAGAACACATGAAGGTGCCATAAACTCTGCTGGATCACAAGTCCATCTAGCTCTGTATTGTTAGTTCTGAATGGCAGCAGCTCTCCAGGGTTTCAATTGGAGGTCTTTGACATCATTCTGCTACAATCCTTTTAATTATAGTTGCCAGGGATTGATCCTGGGACCGCCTATATGCAAAGACCATGCTTTACTACCAAGCCAAAGCTCCTCTCCTGTGGCTCTTTAAGATCCTCTTTATGATGCTTGTGGGGTGGGGGGGAATTCCCCTTTTTAGCTATGACTTTGAACACAGCAGGGTGCTTAAAAGGGGCCAAAAGGTATCTTATGAAAATTATTCTTTGTGTAGGAACAGTGTTCATTCTGAGCATAAGCCTCTGGGTTTAAAAATAACTGTTCTCATTTAAGGCAGGCTAGCAATTCATAGACGCTTAAATAAAAACACATCTATGGGCTTGGGAAGAAGGTTAAAGTCCTTCCCGTTGGTGGTGAGGAAACGACAGTCATTTCTTTGAAAACCCCACCAAGGAATGTAGCGGCCCTGCCTAATGAGAAAGGCTGGCTACAGCTCTAGTTATTTTTTTATACCCCTCAATTCTCCCCAAGGAGGACTCAAAATGGCTTCTCCTCTCCTCCATTTTGTCTTCTAAATAACAACCCTGTAAAGTAGGTTAGGCTGAGAGTGTGCGGCTGGCTTGAGATCAACCAGCAAATATCCACTGCAGATTGGAGGTTTGCACTTGGTTCCCCTAGTTCCCAGTCTAACATTATTAACCACTACCCCACAATGGTTCTGGCCCAGAATCTTCCATTTTCCCTCAGCTAATCACCTAATGCAGGGATGTCAAAAATAAGACTCAGGTGGCAGAACCGGCCCATTCAGGGCTCTTACCCAGCCTGAGAGCAACTGGTACATATGGAAATATAAGGTACTCCTCCTTTTATGGTATCCCTTGGGAAAAACCCTAGTCTTGGGTATGATTAAATACATTTATTGGGGTTTTTTATGTGCTCCTCAGTAAATCAGTTGCTTTCACTACCAGAAATCAATTGCTTTGGTTTGTACTTTGAGTAAAAAATAATATTGTTAACTTGGTTTGCCTGTGTCCTTTATACAGTTTATATCTCCGGTACCTGGCGTTGCATTTTATGGCACACATGGGCCATTTTCTGGCACACATGGCCTGGCCTGACAAAGTGATATTTATGTCAGAGCTGGGCCTCATAACAAATGAGTTCAACCTGACCTGGATGGCCCAGGCTAGCCAGATCTTGTCAGATCTCAAAAGATAAGCGGGGTCAAATGTGGCGAGTACTTGGATGGGAGACCACCAAGGAACAGTGGAGGCAGTGAACCACAAACCACCTGTTATTCTCTTGTCTTTCAGACCCTGCAGGGTCCCCGTAATTCAGCTGTGACTTTGACTTGATGGCAAAAAAAACATCTCAATGAAGAAAACGTGGGCTCTTTATCATTCCAGACATCCAGTGTCATCCATAACCAAGAATGTAAAAAAGTTCAAAATCTAGCAAGTTTAGGAGAAAGCCTTACAGACTCCCCCTTCTTCCACTTGCAAATTGCTTCCCTCTCCGCTATGCCCCCCTCCCCAGTTCTGTCCTGCGCATTTCATTCGTCCGCCTCTCTGTGCCCATCTCACTTTGAGCTGACACAAATTTTCGTTTAATGCTGTCTTAGCAGGAAATGATTGCCTACACCCGGCCGCTCATAATTAAAACGGAGTAATGAGTGCTAATGGGTATTTATTTGACTGTTACCTTGTCATGTATTTATCGATGCAAATAAATTCAGAATGGTTAAACGCTTTCCCCGGCCGGATGGTTGTGCAGTCTTGGTGGGGGTCGGCACGCGTTGAGAGGCCCTGGTGACACCGTCTTCAACTTTGGATGTTTCTTTCCCCCCTCTTTCTTTGGCCATTTTGCTACATGGCAAAAAAAACCCCACCTTTTGCAAAAATGCAACAAACTGTTCCAGAATATAGTGAACATGGCATTCTCAAAAATATATGGTTGGATCCTATGGATCCATTTCACTAGCAGCCAGAGGCAGAAGCAGACTTTCTCGATGCAAAGATCTGTCAGGCCCTGCCCTTGAACTTGACTAAGAGCCATCACCAGCTCCTGGACATAAATTCACTCCAGACCACATCTGGACCATGTGAATCTGACTTACCTTGAGGCAGCCCCTTGGGTCTATCAAGGACATTCTTGGCTACTCTTTCTAGCAGCAGCTCTATAGGGCCTCAGGCAGAGGTCTTTCACATCATCTCCTACCTGCCTGTTTAAATTGGAGATGCCAGGGACTGGACCTGGGACCTTCTGCATGCCAAGCAGATGCTCTGTTACTGAGCCACAGCTCCTCTCCAAAGCACGCACACACATTACTTAATTAGACCAAGTATGCTGCTACAGCCCTGACCTTGATAGCCCAGGCTAGCTGGATCTTGTCAGATCTCAGAAAGTAAGCAGGGTCAGCCCTGGTCAGTACTTGGATGGGAGACCACCAAGGAAGTCCAGGGTTGCTGCACAGAGGTGGGCAATGGCAAACCACCTCTGTTCATCTCTTGCCTTGAAAACTCTACGGGGCCACCGTAAGGCAGCTGCAACTTGATGACACCCAAACATGATGCTAGAGGAGGAGAAAGGACACAAGCAAACTAAAAGCTAAAGCAAATTACACGTGCTCAGTAGGATTGCCAGCCTCTGGGGTGGCCTCGCTCCCAGGCCCAAAAGGTGACTTGGGTACCCCTAGTCTCCTCCAGTCGCTAGCTCTTTTACGTTGCAAAGGGATATGTTTGAGCAAATTCCACAGATCCTACCAAACTGCTTACTCAGGAAACAGCATGGAGTAGTGGTTGGAGGGTCAGATTAGGATCTGGGGGACTGGGGGTCAAATCCCCACTTTGCTGTGGGGGCTCACTGGGGGACCTTGGGCCAGTTACTCTTTCTCTTTCAGCCAAACCTAGAAGGTTGCCAGCACAAGTCTGGCAACTGGTGGCAGACTCACCTAATCAGGGGGCGAGCTCACAACATAGTGATGTCACCAGCAAGGCAATGATGTCACTTCCAGGATGACCGAAAGTGATGTCATCAAATCCCCGACAATGCTGATGGCTGCATTTCCCCCCATCTTTCTCCCACTGCCCAGCTGAGCAATGGCAGGAAGGGGCAGCAGTTATCCTGCTGAAGCGGGAGATCTGGCAGCCCGGCTAACCTACCTCACAAGGTTGCTTTGGAGATGAGAACGACAATGTTATAAACTGCTTTGTGGGAGAAATGTGGTGGAGAAGAAGAAGAAGAAGAAGAAGAAGAAGAAGAAGAAGAAGAAGAAGAAGAAGAAGAAGAAGAAGAAGAAGAAGAAGAAGAAGAAGAAGAAGAAGAATCAGTTTTATGCCCCACTCTTCACTCCCCTTCCTCTCCCCACAACAGGCACCTTGTGAGGTAGGTGAGGCTGAGAGAGCTCTGAGAGAACTGTGACTGGCCCAAGGCCACCCAGCTGGCTTCATGTGGAGGAGTGGGGAATCAAACCTGGTTCTGCAGGTTAGAGTCCGCCATTCTTAATCTCTACACCAAACTGGCTCTACAGTAATAAATAACCTGTTCCCTCCTTCATAATTCTGTCCAATAAGCACAAAGGTCCTGGGGGTCCCTGTTTTTGAATTCTTACAATATTCCATTTTTATTTGACTACTGCTTGATACCTCTGACCTGGATAGCCTGTCAGATCACAGAAGCTAAGCAGGGTCAGCCATGGCTAGTATTTGGATAGGAGACCTGCAAGGAATACCAGGGGCATGGCGCAGAGGCAGGCAACGGCAAACCACCTCTGAACGTCTCTTGCCTTGAAAACCCTGCAGAGTCACCATAAGTCAGCTCTGACTTGACAACACTTTCCATCAATACTTTATACAGCTTTTTAACATTTTAGGCCACCCCTGTTTAACTGTTCATCACTGATTCCCACCCTCTCCCCTGGAATGTGTACATTTGCAGCGCAATCCTAAAAACACTTCTCTGGAATTACGCCCCATGGAATAGGCCAGCATAGAGCTTCTGAGTATGGCCCTGCTAGACCCCCTCATCACAAGGGCCCTTTTTGCACTCAAGTGGTTAAGATGCTGAACTGCAGGCTGTGGAAGGTCAGTAGTTCAGCAGTTCAAGACCCGAGAATGCCGCATGATGGGGTGAGCTCCTGTCTCTAGTTCCAGCTCCTGCCAACCTAGCAGCTCGAAAGCAAGAAATTGCAAGTAGATAAATAGGTACCACTGCGGTGGGAAGGTAACAGCGTTCCGTGCGCCTCGGTGTTTAGTCATGCCGGCCACATGACCACGGAAACATCTTCGGACAGCGCTGGCTCTTCGGCTTTGAAACGGAGATGAGCACCGCAACCCTAGAGTCGGATTCGACTGGCTTTCGAGCAAGGGAACCTTTACCTTTACCTTTAATCCATGTTCACCACGGGGTCCTCCAAGCAATGCTGCACTAAAATCGAGTTCAACCTTCTTTTTATTCCAGTTTTTTCCCCTATTCTGCATTACATTACCTCCCTTCAATGGTCAGCCCAGTTTCAGCCTGCTGTTGCCCCAGGTTGTTCGGATGCTGTTTCGCTGTGGACTTAAATTGCCTCAGCTTGAACACTGGAGTGGCAGGCAAATGCAGAAAGGACCAAGAAAGTTTCCGGTCTGGTTTTGGAATCCATAAAGCTATCCTGCACATCTTAAACCAGGTGGTTTCCTAGATTCCTAGGAGAGCTTCCTCACCATGGGCGATACCGCATCTAGCATTCGCTCCTCATTTTCTCAACTGGGAGGGGAAAGTGCAGCTCAAAACTGCAGTCAAATACCTCAGGGCAACACCGTACTGACTGCAAAGTCACCCCGGATGTCCATAAAATATGCAGAAATTACAATGAAATCGGATAATCAAAGAACTGGAAAGTGGCATGGAGTGTGGAAGCTACCATAAAACCCGATAATCAAAAGGAAGTGAAACCAGCATGCAATACAGAGGGGAATTTCTGTCCCTACCTGAGTTTCATAAAACAACAGAAGGAAAAGCCAATGCAGAATCAGCCCAGATCTTTCTAAATTTTCCCACGGAGTTAATGGGCTGCAGAGACTATTTTTCCCCTTTAACTGTTGCTTTGAAGAGTAGCTTTCCCCCCCACTTCAGCAGCTGCTTTCCGGTATTTTTTCTCCTCTTTGGGTCCTGGGTGGGAGCCATCTCTCTCTCTCTCTCTCTCTCTCTCTCTCTCTCTCTCTCTCTCTCTCTCTCTCTCTCTCTCTCTCTCTCCATCCTGACTCTGTCAAAACATTCTACCTCGCTTTCTCCTCCTTAAGATTCTCAAGCTTTGCTTCAGGTAGGCATGCTTCAGAAAATGCACATCCTTTTGAATACAATGAAGGCAAAAGACACAGGTAATAATTGCTAGGGGTCCTTCCAAATGTCTCCCTGTCTGAATTTCTCCTCTGGATTTTGGAATTCCAGATTAGCTTGACTAGTTTCTAACATGGAGGTCGGCTTGCCATTTGCCCACTCATGGTGGGAGACAACCAGATAATTCTGGACATTGCCCACACATACATGGTCAGTGTGCAGAACTGGCCAGCCAAACAGGTGTTCCCAAATGAATTGACTGCCCTAATGATTTGACTACCCCAATAAATTGAACAGGAGGGACCACAGGCTCTGGCAAATGAAATGTTAGTCACTAATCAGACATGCAGAAAGAGATTTTTGAGGAGCGGGTTTCTAAAAGCATCAAGACAAATGATATACATTTAAAAAATATATCCAGAGCAGGAAATCAAACAGAGAAGCAGTAGGGCCTTTGGATGACAAAGGATTAAAGGAATTGATCAAGGAAGATGGGGTGATGGCTCAATGACTTTTTTGCTTTTGTGTTCACTGTGGAAAGTGTGGGGCATGTACTCATGCCACAGCCCCTATTTTCAGGAAGGGAGTCTGAAAAATGGAGCCAAATTGAGGTGACTGGCTTGCAGGCTCTGTGTACTGGCTTGCAGGCTCTAGCTATCAGGTGCCAGAAGTCAGGGAAGGCAAGATCATTCAGTCCAAGGTCAGGGGTCCAGAAATCAGGCAAGGCAGAGCCAGTGGCTTAGCATCTATCATACTTGTTGCATCCATGCCATGCCTAACAGTCTCTCTTTGCTGAGGGTTATGCTTACAACCAGCTCCTCAGAAGCAATCCTGCAACTACTCATCTTTGTCACCAGCAAGCAGCTGGCATTGTGCCAGGAGGAGTGCACTTTGCTGTCTTGTCTGTAGCTCTGTTCTCAGCCTCTGTCTGTGACACTCTAAGGGTGTGGAAGATACTGGTGCACTGGGAATGGCCAACTGAGGTTCACCTGCTGAATCAGGGCTGGAGGGCATTGGTGGCTCTGCACCAGCTGTTAGCTGTGAATCCTGACAAACCTGCAGCTCATTTTCCAGCTGGTCAGCTTCTGTTAACTTAAGGCTGGCTACAGGGGGCTCCCCTTCTCCTGAGGAGTTGTCAGGTTCTCAGTCAAATCACTCTTTGCACACACTTTCGGGTTTAGAAAGTTTATTGGAAGATATGAGATGTGCAGGGATTGAACTCTTTGTCAGGCAGGGAAAGGTGCATATAGTTACACTCTCACATTGCATCCATACACATCAGCAGTCCTACACGGACCTTAGACAGTAGGGCCCACCTCTAGCTATCAACGTCATTTTCACCCAAGGATACCTTCCCATGAGAAAGAGTCTCTTGAGGGCCTCATAGAAAGTTACATCTGCAAGCGAGTCTACTCCTACATGCACACACACTCCCCTCCCCTTAGGAATGCATTGTCAGATGAGGGGTAAGATAAGAGCTGCACTGCCCAAGCAAGAAACATGGGAAAGCAGTTACAGCCATAGGAATAAGAAAGCAATAGGCATAACATATTGGATAGAGGGAATACATAGTTAGCCCGAGTCTGACAGGGTCCTCTTGTCCTGAGGAGCACTCGCTATCACTGAGCCCTGGCTGACCCATGACGGAGAGATGAAACTCTAGATCTACTGGGGTAATTTAAAAACAATAAGTCTCCATGGCCTGATGGAACACTTGCAAAAGTTCTTAAGTAACTCAGATGTGAGATAGATGGTCTACTAACCCATATATGTAATTTATCACTAAATTCAGCCACTATACCAGAAGACTGAAGAGTAGCAAATGTTACACCGATTTTAAAAAAGGGATCCTGAAGGGAACTAAGAAATTACAAGCCAGTCAACCCAATGTCTGTCCCAGGCAAATTAGTAGGAACCATAATCAAAGCTAGAATTGTTAGGCACATAGAGGAACAAAGCCTGCTGAGGGAAAATCAGCATAGCTTCAGCAAAGGGAAGTCCTGCCTCACCAACCTTCTGGAGTTCTCTGAAAAAGTGAACAAGCATGGAGACAACAGTGACCCCAGTTGCTGTTATACGTGGACTTTCAAAAGGCTTTTGACAAAGTGCCTCACCAAAGACTCCTGAGTGAAATTAGCAGTCATGGGATAATAGGATGTGTTAAGTATGAGACTCAACAAAGGATTCAGCTTCAAGTGATTTCAGCTTTATTAAACAGCAACTGTAAGTCAGGAACACACGACAACAAGGGGAGTACAGCTCCTTCTTTTAAACTCTCCCGGGCTGTCCAAGCCACACCCATAACAAGTTAAAGACCAATGGCATTGCAGGGATAAAGGCCAATCAGGACCATTCCCACTTTGCAACAATATCACTCTGTGATTGGGTAATTACACAGGTTTTGCAGAAACCGACCAATAGCAATGCGACATCTGAAGAGCCACATTCAAACTCAAGCTTAACATGTGAATAGATAGTAGCGATTCACATTCAGTACATAACAGGATGGGTTCTCGTACAGATTAAAAACTGGTTAAATGAAAGGAAGCAAAGAGTAGGAATCAATGGACAGTTCTCACAATGGAGGGAAGTAAGCAGTGGGGTCCCACAAGGATAGCTACTGGGGCCAGTACTATTTAATTTATTCATAAATGATCTGGACCTAGGAGTGAGTGGTGTGATGGCCAAGGTTGCAGATGACACAAAATTATTCAGGATGGTGAAAACCAAGGTTGACTGTGAAGAGCTCCAAAAGAACCTCCACAAACTGGGTGAGTGGGTGACAAAGTGGCAAATGAGGTTCAGTATTGGTAAGTATAAGGTAATAAACACTGGGACAAAAAAATCCCAAGTTCAAGTATAGGATAATGGGGTCTGAACTTGCTGAGAATGGAGATGGAAAGATATTGGGGTCATAGTGGATAGCTCAATGAAGGTGTCAAACCAGGGTGCTGCAGTTGTGAAAAAGGCAAGCTCTATGTTAGCATTAGGAAAGGGATTGAGAATAATGTCCCCATATAGATCTACAGAGCAGCCTTATTTGGAAAACTGTGTACAGTTCTGGTCGCCGTATTTCCAAAAGGACATTGCAGAGCAGGAAAAAGTACAAAGGAAGGCAACCAAAATGATTAGGGGGGGTTGAGCACCTCTATGTGCTGCATTTGCATTTTTAAATCAGTTTGTGCTGCTGTGACGCTGACTTTCTCTATGCCTGATGGCGTCACAGCAACACGAAACTGATTTAAAAATGCAAATGCAGGTTCGACCAGGGACTTTTCAGGTTAGAAAAGAGACAATTTGGGGGACATGATAAGAGGCTTATAAAATTATGCACAAGGTAGAGAGAGTGGACAAAGAGAACATTTTCTCCCTCTCCCAAAATACTAGAACTCGAGGGCATCTGATGAAGCTGATGGGCAGTAGGTTCAGGACGGACAAAAGGAAATACTGCTTTACACAGAGAGTGATACAAATGTGGAATTCACTGCCAGAGGATGTTGTGATGGCCACAGGAATAAACAGCTTTTGGTGACTGAAGGGAACCTCCACATTCAGAGGCATTAATCCTCTGACTCCCCAAGCCAGGAGACAATATTAGGGGAAGGCCTCGACTTCTATGCCCTGCTGTTGGCCATCCAGAGGAACTGGTTGGCTACTGTATAAGACAGGATGCGGGTCTAGATGGACTATTGGTCTGATCCAGCAAGACTCTTCTATGTTCTTATGTTGTGCCTGTGTGGTGGCAGAACTTCCTTTGCAACCCAGATGGCGCTGAGCTGGGGGGGACACATTAGCCCTCACCTATGAACTCTATGGAAACCACCGAGTTTGGGAGCCAGTGCTAGAGCATCGCCCCCAGAATGACACCGTTGTGCCAGAAGCTGCATCATCACACAGGAACAATGATTGCACCCCCCACAGTAATTTCCCACCTCCCCCACCCCATCTCCCACTGTTTTCCAGGTCAGGTGGAGCGGATATGCTAGTCAGACCTCCTCTGCAGTCCTATGTCCAGTTGTAAGCCCTGCAGTTTAAGAAGAATGGAGACAAAATGGATCGTGTTTGGAAGGGGCTACCAAAACCACCTCCATTTATCCATCATATTTTGAGCCCACGTTTTCTCCAGAGAGCCCGAGACAGCGTACAACATTCTTCTTCCTCCTCTAGCATCACAGCAATTCTGTTGTGTAGGTTACACTGAGTGGGAGTGCCTGGCTCAGGGCCATCTAGTATGTTCATACCTGAGGAGGGATTTGAAGAATCTGAAACTTTCATCTCTATTTAGGGCCAGGTTGAGAAGTTCCTGAACAACTGGGGAAGGAGATCCGAAGGGAAGTGCTACCAAAGAGGCCACCCTTTGGAGCCGCCATTTCCTCCAGGGGCACTGACCTCTGTAGTCTGGAGATCAGCTGGGATTTCGGGAGAACCTGGAGGTTGGCAACCCTAAGCAGCACCCAGATGCTCTTCAGCTGAGTAGCCCAGGGGGGTCTCGACAATGTCATCTTATGCCACTGAGATGTTACACACCCTTCATAGGCAGTCATGGTGCAAACTATTTTTTGAAAGGCACTCTTTTTAACATGAACCGTGCAGCGCGAGGCAAGAGAAACTAGTGTCGAAGCAAAGCTTGGGTAGGCTCATTTCTCATGGACGAAAAAGACAAAATCAAAATATATTCAAATCGAACCAGATGCCAGAAGAGATCCCCTCTCGGCCCTACTTCCAGCTCAGTCCCTTCTGCTCATTTTCAGAGCTGGTCCACTCCCTGAACGGCCTCCATCCCTAGCCTGGTTCTTCTCAGGGGAGACTATTTGCTCCCACCCACTGAGGCCATCCACCTAGGCAGGGTTGCCTCCTTTGCATCAGTGCCATTTTGCTCTCCCCCCTCCCTGCACGGCAAGTGTCACTCCTGAGCTCTGCCTTGGGAGTGCGGAGAAGAACCGAGGGGGGCACAGGGCAGCGAGAACACAGAAAATGACTGACAACCTCCTCTGCTGCTGCATAGCAACAGCCGGGCAGCGTCTTCTGTCTTCTCTGAACGCTTGCTTCAGCCTCGCCAAATGAAATCAGGCAGTCCCATGCTGGCAGGGGGGGGAGCGCTTGTCTACTATGATGGTTTCCTGGGCCGGCAGGTGGTGCCCTGGGCTAAGAGGTCTGCAACATCCCCCCCCCGTCAACGTCTCTTAACCCCCATTCCCCTCACTACATTCGCAGACTTCATGTACATTCGTCACAGGGGAAAAACTAGAGTCATTCCATTTATCCCAAGCAGCAATGGTTCTTTCTAGCCACTGAAGTAGTAGTAGTAGTAATAATAATAATAATAATAATAATAATAATAATAATAATAATAATAATAATAATAATAATAAGAAGAAGAAGTAATGAAGAAGAAGAAGAAGAAGAAGAAGAAGAAGAAGAAGAAGAAGAAGAAGAAGAAGAAGAAGAAGAAGAAGACTTTGCAAGACAAAGGATGGAACAGTTGACCACATGGTCAGTGCCTGAAGTAAAACTGCTCAAACTGGCTATAAAGAACATCACAATAGTGTTACAGCTATGCTGCACTGGAATCTTTGCAAGAAGTATAGCTTACCATCAGCCAGAATTCATGGGAGCACAAACCGGACTAGATAATGGAAAATGATGAAACAAAGACTTTTTGGGACTTTGGATTACAAACAGGGAAATACTTGGCGCTAAACACCCCTGATATGATATCACAGTTGTAGGGGGGAAATGAGAAATAGGTTTTGGATCATTGACACAGTAATTCCAAGAGACAGAAGAACAGAAAAGAAAGAACAGGAGAAGATCACTAAATACCGAGACCTACAAATAGAGTTAAAATGTCTCTGGGAGAAGAAGGTTATCATTGTGCCAGTTGTCACTGTAGCCCTTGGAGCAGTGCCTGGAAGTCTCAAGAAACACCTGGACATTCTGGGCATTGAGCAAAGAACACCAGCTCAGCTCCAGAAGACAGTGTTGCTTAGAACATCCAATCTTTACAGGCAATACAACAAACCTGATCAAAGTTTGTTTGTTTTTTAAACAAAATTTTTATTGGGATGCATTCAACATTGTTAAACATCATTACCAATACAATTTAAAAAGATTTTCACCCCATCCCCCACCCCCCTAATAGGCTTCCAACACTGCTAATAACAAAAAAGAAAAAGTTAAAAGGTAATCAAGTTTAGACTTGTAACAATCGACAAACCAGGTAACCCAATTTCAAATACATAAAAGCCTGACTTTTACAAGCATAATTTCCAATAAAGGTACAGTACAATCAAGTGTTAATTTCATTTCTCATTCAGTTTCAATACAAATCAAGATTGTACATTTTCCCTTTCATTCTATATTCAGTTTCCATATACAATTTCAGGCCTTCCCAGTCTTTTAAATATTGTTCTGCCATTTGTCCATTTAGTTTTTTCGTCATTTTGTCCATTTCGGCTAAAAACGGCAGTTTTCTTAACCAGTCATGTATATCTGGCACCTTCTCCGCTTTCCATTGTTGAGCAAAAGCCATTCTCGCCGATGTAATCATATACCATAAAAGTGTCCTTTTTTCTTGTGGAATTTTTTCCATTGTCAAACCTAAGAGAGAAGTTCCGGACTTTTCCTAATAGGAATTTTTAATATTTTCTGCATCTCACAATGTACATTTGACCAGTATACCTTTGCTTTATCACATGACCACCACATATGGTAAAAAGAACCCTCTATTTTTTTACATTTCCAACACTTATTACTCAAGTTCTTATCCATACTAATGTTAGCAATCTTTTTTGGTGTCATATACCACCTGTACATCATCTTATAACAATTTTCTTTTACATTGACACAGGTTGACATTTTAAAAGCTAAACCTGATCAAAGGTTGGAATCATCGCAGGACTTAGGGTTGCCAAGTCAAAATTTACTTACAGCAGGGGAGTCCCGCGTTGTCCCGGGAGTCTGTGCACGTGTGTGGAGCGCCCATGCCACCGCAATGATGCCACCCAAAAGTGATGTCATCGCGTTGGCATGTTGGGGGTGGGGCCACTAGGATTCGAGGGAAAACCATAGAGTTTTCCCTCAAATCATAGAGCGTCCCGCCCCCAACGTGGCCAACGTGGCCACCTCCGGGTGACATCATCATGCTGGGGATGTGTGCCGGAAGGGGGTGGAGTTCCCTCCAGGACCCAATTTGCTGGCATCAGGTAATGGGCCTCTTGGGCAGGGGGTTACCCGCCCCCCGGGGGGACTTGGCAAGCCTAGCAGGACTACGTATCAGCTCTTCCAAAACTGAACTATATCCTATACATCTTGCACAGACAACAAAGGCAACAATACAAAGAACATGCCCAAATAAATGGATAACAGAGGAATGGAGGCATTTATGAGTTCATTTATCCCTAAATCTCAAAGAGTTATTTAAAAACAACTTGTTAGCAAAAGTTATTCCTAAACACAAAAGACGATCTGAAAAACTGGGAATCCCTGCACCTCTCTTCATCTGACAGAATGCATCTAATTAAAAGCTTTATTATACCCAAATTTCTATTTCTTTTTCGAGCCCTCCCTATTCACATAGCAACCAAGGATTTCCACAACTGGCAAAACACCATAACTCGATTTCTATGGAGCAGGGAAAAATCAAGAATTAACCAAAATATACAACACAGACCAGCATGTTTAGGCAGAATAGACTTCCCACATTTACAACCTTACTATCAGGCCACGATATCATCACATATAATTCAAATGCTATATAAAGAACAACAAAAACCCTGGATGCAGATAGAGCAAGAATACTCCAAGCCGTACAAACTGCAAGAAATATTTTGGATCCCATCTAAGAGTAGACCAAAGACCTTAAAAAATAATTTCTTATTATCGACATCAATCAAAATTTGGGACAGAAGGAGGAAACTTTTACCTTTAGGTACATCTCAATTAGCAATTTATACAAAGCAAGACTGGTTTCCGCCAGGCAGGACCCCAAACGCTTTTGAGAATTGGATACAGCCTGCTTTGGGATGACTCTGGGACCTGGTGCAAAAGGACAAAATTAAGGATAAACTCTACTTCGATCAAAAATTAGGTGAACAGACCCCACGGTTTCAATACTTGCAACTGAAAAATCTGATAGAGTACCTAGCTGACTCAGGAATATTCCAAAGAGATCTTTTTGTAGAGACCAAGATCAGATCCCCTGGAGAAAATGGCTCCATCCTTGATACAATGATGCCATTCTGTGTGACATCATTGTGTTGGGATGGCCCTGCCCCCTCCCAGCATGCCCCTCCCCAAATCCCCCCACTGGGGCAAAGATTGGGCCGGGCAACCGTATGCCCCACTGGTGCAAGAGACAGGAATTTTTTCCCTGCAGGCTTGTTGGCAAGCCAAGTTTCAGCTACCCACCTTTCCTCCATTGGAGCGCATGAGATTTACAATGCACAGTGAACAAGAGTAACTGGGACTGCCAACCTCCGGGGGGCTGGAGATCTCCTGGGATTACAATTAATCTCCAGGCAACAGAGATCATTTCAACTGGAGGGAATGCCTTTGGAAGGTGGACTTTGTGCCATTACACCCTGTTGGCGTCCTTCCTCTCCCCAAACCCCACCCTCCTCAGGCTCCACCCCCCAAAATCTCCAGGTATTTCTCAACCGGGAGCTGGCAACCTGGGGAGTAACGCCAGACACTGAGTGATCAGGATTTCTGCACTGATCTGCTGATGTAGACTTAGCCTCACACGAGTGCTTTTCCAGTTTGCAAAGTATCCAGCTAGAGAAAGGATGCACTTCTGCATGCCCTCACCTCCTCATGCCCACCTGCATGAAACACTGGCATAATCGAACTAGTGGCATGTTATTGTTTCTTTCCAACCAAATAGCTCCATATAAGAATTTATGACTTTATGAATGTTGATGGTCTTCCGGAGTTTGGCAATCGGCTGAGTTTCCTCTCCACTCCAACAATCAGGTCTGTTACACTGAAAGAGAGGAAAGGCCTGGGCTTCGCTGTTTTAAAAAACAGGAGAGAGAGAAATGACTGCAGGCAAGGGATTGTCGGGGAACGACGCCTCCAGATTTCTCCACGTCCACATTTCTCCCCGGATGCTGCTGTTTCAAAAATTTTCTGGGTTTGCTGCTGCCAGAATGGCTCCAGGCTTCCTGAAACAGTTTCTACTTATAAATTTTGTATATGGCACTGTGCAATAGGGTTACCAACTCTGGGCTGGGAAATACCTGGAAACCTTGGGGTTGGAGCCTGTGGAGAGAGGGGTTTGGGGAGGGGTGGAACTTCCATAGTAGGGATGCCAGCCTCCAGGTGGGACCTGAGAATCCCCTGGAATTACACCTCATCTCTAGACTACAGAGACCGGTTCCCCCGGAGAAAATGAATGCTTTGGAGGGTGGCCTCTGAGGCATCGTACCCCACTGAGTTCCCTGTTCTCCCCAGGCTCCACCCCTAAATCTCCAGGAATTTCCCAGCATTGATCTGGCAACTTTACCCTGCCATCCCCCCGCTGGTGGCCAGGGGGGACCTGACAACCCTACTCCATGGGATAAACTGCAATATAGTCCATCCTCCAAGGCAGCCATTTTCTCCAGGGGAATTGATCTCTGTTGCCTGAAGGTAAGTTCTAATTCTGAAAGCCTCCAGGTGGGGCAGCCCTAATGTGCACACATCATTTGCTTTCAGTCTGCTTGTGTCCTTTCTCTTCCTCTGTCTTAACCAAACGACGTGTGCTTGTTAACAGTATTTTATTAGTGGGGTCTGGATGAGAATTACAGAATCAGAGTTGGAAGGGGCCATACAGGCCGTGCAGTCCAACCCCCTGCTCAATGCAGGATCAGCCTAGAGCAGGGGTGTCAAACATGCAGCCCGGGGGGCGGATCAGGCCCTCGGAGGGCTGCAATCCGACCCGCGAGGCCCCTGGCTATTTCCAGCCCTGGCTGTTTCCTGCTTCCTTTTCCAGTTCTGCTGCTGCAATAACTCAGAGCAAGAGGTGTCATAACTGATAAGTAGAGAAAATATGGCAAGAGTGCTAGTGTTTTAAACATGTTTTATTTAAAGTTTAAAGAATCTTTAATTGAGTTTGTGTCCTTTATAAAGTTTATCTCTCTGCTACCTGGCATTACATTTTATGACACACGAGGCCCGGCCCGACAAGGTCTCATTTATGTCAGATAACAAATGAGTTCGACACCCCCTGGCCTAGAGCATCCCTGACAAGTGTCTGTCCAGCCGCTGCTTCAAGACTGCTAGTGAGGAGGAGCTCACCACCTCCCTAGGCCGCTGATTCCACTGTTGCACAACTTTTACCGCCCTTAATTTAAACCCATTATTGCGAGTTCTCTCCTCTGCTGCCAACAGGAACTGCTCACTGCTCTTCTCTAAGTGACAGCCCTTCACATACTTAAGAAGAGCAATCATACACGTCAAACTTCTTTTTGTGTGGTGATTTACCAGTGTGCAGGAGTGCACGTGTACATTAGTAAAACATCACTGGGACTAGTGAGAAATGCGGAACTGAGCTTGGAAGCAGATTGGGTGGGAGGCAAGACATTTCTTTGAAACCCGGCATAATACGATCTCTACATTACAACATAGTTTCGTTAAGTTGAAATCGAGGGGGAGTGGAATGCAGGATGGAACAAATCTCCCCGACGATACACTGGACAAGTCAGCTCATCCTGCCGGTGAACCTAGTATCTTCACATATCCAGGCTCAACAGAATGGGGTTGGCACAAGTTTGCTTGACTTTGGAAAGGTCGCTCTGGATGAGACCCAAGGACCCACTGTCTGTGCCAGGGCCCTGGTGCTTTTTGAGGGCATTGAGCAGGCTGTATCATTTCCTATCTTGCAAAAAATGCTGAGCAAAGGCAAAAAGATCTTGGATGGCCCTCGTGGTGATTACCCAGGGCCTCCAGGCGTGAGATGCAATTAACCTTCTCTGTACAAGAATAACTACCAATGTTAACATCAGTCATTTCTTAATACCAGCCAGCCCTTTTCAAATCATGGAACAAGAGTCTGAAAGCAAGGAAAGAAAGAAGTCAGCGTTCCCTGAAAGTCAATGAGGGCCCCCAAAGATAGACATGTTTAAATGAGCCCAATTTGGGTTTGATTAAACTATCCACCGTTCAGTTTCATTTCTTTCTTGTGGTTAAGAAACCTGAGCACCTTTATTTTCATACATTTTTGTTGACTTCAAGCCATGGGAAGAGGCTGTGGTTTTACACGTAGCATCCGTTTTGCATGCAGAAAGTCCCAGGTTCGAAAAGAAATTAAAACAGCTGTATCAGCTCATATAAAATGTATACTGCAATCCTAGACAGCGTTATCCCAACATAAACAGATTGATTTCAGTGGGTTTAGACTGGAGTAACTCTGCTTAGGGCTTCACCATTAAGCTTAGTTAGGCAACCCAAATCTGAATGGGGCTCAGGGAGGGTCACCCATTATTCATTCTGATTGGCTACTTAACTTCATGATGTTGTCAGATCCAGATCGGGAAATTCCTGGAGATTTGGGGATGGAGCCTGGGGAGGACAGGGACCCCAGTGGGGTACATTGCCATAGTGTCCACCCTCCAAAGCGTCCATGCTCTCCCGGGGAACTGATTTCTGTAATATGTAGCTGTAATTCCTGGGGTTCCCCAGGTCCCACCTGGAGGCTGGCATCCCTCTATGTCATCATGTTCCCTCCACAATTCCTGACTGGCTTGCGACTATGGCCCCTTTCAAGCAGACTTTATAATCCATTTTAGCAGCCAGTTGCTAAATGATTTTTTTTCGTGTGTCATTTCAGGCACAACCGTTCAGGCTCCTGGCTGTTAATAGATATTTTTACTTTCTCATACAAAACCTCTTATGTCCCATTTGCAAAGTGGGGTTGAGTTGGGTTTAATTTTTTTTTTTTTTAAACCCTGCTTTCTTCCATTTTCAGGTCTTCCTTGCGCTTCTGAGTCACTGTATGAGGTGCTTCCAAAGTGCCATGCTCCCCCCGCCCCCCCGCCAAAAAGGCAGGAGGGGGGACACACGCCATGGCTTGAGATGGCCAGAGTGCTTCAGACACAGCTCATACATGGATCTAAATATGCTGTATGAAACCCCCATCCCTCTATCACATTACTTGAAACTGGGCCAACAACAGATAAGAACCGATTTGGCATGGCAATGTGAAAGGGCAGCAAGAACATTGCCAAAGTATCAGGGAATCAGGGAAAAGAAAAGATAATGTCTATCCAGTGACCAAGGTGAGAAAAGAAGGTAGCTAGGGACCATTTGGTTTCCCAGAAGCGACTCGTTTCATCTTGCCTGAAGGAGCAACTGTTCATTACAATCCTGGCTGGAAATCCTCCGTGGCTCAAATCAGCTTTCATTTGAGAACTCCCCTCTTGTTTGTAATTTAGGCAGCCCTGCCCCATAGCCAACCCACAATAAACCTAAGATCAGCTGACTAACTGATACTCTGGTAGAGGGGGAAATGGAGGGAGGGGAGCTGTGTGTGTCACCCTGAGATCTTCAGATGAAGAGCAGGATAAAAATAGCTGGAGAGGTAGATGGGTAGAAGAGCTCCCCACATGACTGCATCACATGACTGGATTTGGAATCTGGAAAGAAAAACTAGAATTCAGATTTCAGTGCATTTCCCCTCATCTTTTATTCTGTAATTTGACTTTAAACAACTTGTGATTTGACTTTAAACGATTTTAAAACTTTTAAAAAATATATTCTTGGAAGTGGACTTTCAGTGAATGATGTAACAGCCCAGCCAGTCAAGTACCTTTTAATGCCTTGTTTTTCCTTAAAGACTTAAATCTCAGTCCCTACCAGAACTGAAAACTGTGCATTAAAAAAAAAAAGAATTAGAATACCAATTTTTGTAAACAAGGGCAAATTATAGGGATTGGTTTGCTAATTTTACTCCCAGATTCAAAGGAGAAGATGGGAGATCCATCAACTAATCTTCCAAGTGTTTTAAAAATACAAATAGTTTCAGCTCAGGGTGATGGCAGGGGAGCAGTTAACCCTTTCACCCCTGTGTAGCTGTTCCAAATTAAACTGACACACACACATATATGCGCATACACCAGGCCAGACAAAAGATGGACACCTTTTTTCCATTTAGTTGCTGCTAACAGAGGGTCCATTTCAACCGGTTAATCAAGGATCCCCCAGCATGTCTTCTAACTAAGCCCTGAATATTCCGAGCAGAATGTTGGGCCCACAAGTGGCAATAGGGTTGCCAACCTCCAGGTGGTGGCTGGAGATCTCCTTGGGTTACAACTGATCTTCCGGCGACAGAGATCAGTTCACCTGAAGAAAATGGCCACTTTTGAAGCTGGACGCTATGGCATTATGCCCCTTAGAAGTCCCTCCCCACCCCCAAACCTGCCCTCTTTAGGCTTCACCCCCCCCCCCAAATCTCCCGGTATTTCCCAGTCCCGAGCTGGCAACACTAGATGGTAACCTCAGGAAGGGTATAGGATGCTGGGTAGAGAAGGAGACAATCCCTTACACTGGTTTTGAAAGAGCTTGCTGAATGCAGATTTATTGTTTGTACAATTCCGATTCTGAACCCATCACGCTCGGAATGATGCACAGTAATTTGATTGCTTTCAGCCCACACTGCGAGATGCAGTAATAGGAATCAAAGCACTGCAGAAATTAAGAGAGGGGAGCCGCTTCATAACCAGGGTAATGTGCAAATGCATTTCATCTATCTGACTTGATTAATACCCGTGCAATTTATATATATTTGGGGGGCAAAGGGGGATGATTGATAAAGAACTGTGCATGTTGTAAGTTACAATTTTTATAAGCTTTAAAATGCAGCATCCCATTAATGAGTTATTTATGGGATTGTTACCATCTCTTTTTGTAGCGCAGTAACACTACTGTGGGGACCAATGAGAGGAGGAATTGCTCAGTTTCATATTTCCTTGATTTTTCTTTTGGCATTTATGTTCTCTGAGAGCTATGCCTTAATTTTGCAATTTTTTTTTCCCAGAGAGGGGGATTTGCCATTGAATTAATCCAGCAAGTTTATGCACAATCAGGTAATTGCTAGTATCAGCTACCACCTGCACCATCGAGTCCCCATAATAAGTCTCTTATAATAATTGGGTCCATGTGTTTTATAGTGCTCGACACTAATTGGTTGTTAGCACCTGGATGTTCCGGTCAGCTGCGCTTGACCTTATTGTCATTGCTGGAGGCCAGCGGGAGAAACTCACCTAGCCCCTGAGATGCCAGAGAGGGAATGAATTGCAGACTCTCTCTTGGAGCTCAAGACAAAGGGTGATGTTCTATCACTCTAAGGTGTCATTTTCCCCACGTCTGTCTGCATTGATGCAATGCTTTCTGACCTCTGGAAAGATCCACTGCAGGGTTGAACATGGAGGAACTTGAAGGAATGGCTAGAGTGAGGAAGGATGAAGAGTTGAAATAGTCCTTCCTTTCTCTTCCACAAAGATGGTGGTGGAAAGTGCCATCAAGCCAACTTATGGCAACCTGTATCTTTATCTGAAGAAGTGTGCTTGCACACAAAACCTTATACCTTTAATAAAACTTTGTTGGTGTTAAAGATGCCACTGGACTCAAACGTTGTTCTTATGATGACCTTGGAAAGTTTTCAAGGCATGGGTCATTCAGGGGTGGTTTGCCATTGCCTGCCTCTGTGTTGCGACCCTGATCTTCTTTGGTGGACCTCCATTCACATGCTAACCAGGAGGGAGCAATTTCATTCCCTTGTCCATCCTCCCACCAGCTAAACAACCTGACCAGCCCTATGTGGATTCTGCAATGCCAGGAATGATATTTACAAGGGTCAGAAAGAGTTGCAGTGATGTAGGGAAACTGTGCGCCTTCTGCACATTGATGCTAGAGTACTACCCATTTGCACAACTGGACTTTGCCAAGTCACTTTTGGAGTTTGTTTTGTTGACAGTCCTGAATTTTCAGCTTTGCTGTTGTGACTTCAAATTCTCCGTCTCATTTTCACGTTTCCTTTGAGCAAATCAAAACAAGCAGCCTTGATTCTCAGTCCATTCCCTGCATTAGACCTAGCGATGGAAATGCAAACTAACTTGGCACGATCCCTCTTGTGCAAACAACAGCGCTAGCTATACTGCAATACCTGTCTGTCTTTTTCATCCATTAATTACTCGCCCAATCTCTTGTGCAAGTAGAAATGCAAATTGGAATTTTAATAAGTTTTAACTTTCTGCAAGCTGCCAATGGAGTCTTCTGAGTATGTTTCTGCTTGCACAAGGGTTCTGGTACATGTGGAACTCTTCCTCTGGATCCAACCCTTCATTTCCTTTCACTAAATATTCCCAGTTACACTTATACGGGTTTTTTTTAAATGCCATTATTGCATCAACTGCATACAAATTATGTATAATGTACAATCGAGTTTTAAAATGCCATAAAAGATGCAGAGGAATTAGAAAGGCCAGCAATCCAGACAGACAAAACATATAATCTCAGAATGACAACAACAAATGAACATATATCCCTGATTGAGAGTCGCTATCGTGAATCTGTATTCTTGAGATTAGTTTGCATTAGCAGGGGATTTCTTGTAACATCATTCTTGGGGACAAAGTACATCCAAAAGATCTGTAGTTAAGATCCCAAGGTTAAAAGGAGCCACTTGGGGGCTGAATTTGGATGGGGATTTTGGGGCAGGGGGGAGTTAATTCTTCCCTCCCATGACATATTCTTGATTTCATTCAGAATCTGCTCATGACCCTGTGGGGAAAATTGTATAGGTATCCAAACGACAGACGAGTCCCTAATTTGAATTGATATCTCTGCGGGAAAATTTAGAAAGAATACCCTGGGGCGGGGATCCTAATCCCCATCTTATCTGTCTGTCTCTTTATCTATCTCTCTTATTTAGAATGTTTTATGCTGCCTTTTCAGTAAGGTAGCCAACCTCCAGGCAGGGCCTGGAGACCTCCCAGAATTACAACTGATGCCCAGATTATAGAGATCCATTCTCCTGAAGAAAAGCCCTGCTTCGGGGGGTGGACTCTATGGCAATGCTCCCTTGTCCCTCCCCTCCCACCCTCCCCAGGCTCCACCTCCCAAATCTCCAGTTATTTCCCAACCCAGAGCTGGCAACCCTAATTTCCACCCAATTTAGAACCCCTATGGCAGCGACCAACCAAAGCCATTTTTAAAAAGCATTTAAAAATACATGCTATAAAAACAGTTTAAAACAAGAAATAAACAAAATCAGATAAACAGGAAGAAGGGTCGGTAGAGGAATGGCAAATGAATCAGATATCTTCACCTACCAGCAGAAGACAATGATTGAGGGGTCAGGCGGCTCTTCCTAAGAAAGGAAATCCAAAATTGGGGTGCCATGAGTGACCAAGAAGGCCCTTTCGCAGGTTGCCACCTATCTAGCCTCACACTACAAGGGCTTCAACAGAAAGGCCCCTGAGGAGAACTATAGTGGTCAGGTAATTTCATACAGAAGCAAATTCACCTTAGGGTATGGCTGTCAACTGCCATATCTGATTATGCATCCGAAGAAGTGAGGTCTACCTTGTGGAAACTTAGACTGAAATAAACTTGATTAGTCTTAAAGGTGCCACTTGATTTCCATTTTATAGCTCTCAGGGGTCATGTCATTTTGACCCCCAAATATGCTTGTAGTGTTTGAGGGGTAGTGAGTCCACTCTAAATATTTTTCAGTTTTTAACAAAAACAAAACTGCTCTTCAAGTTAAATAGCTGGTTAATGGCAAAGTTGACTAATTTTATCTTTATTAAAGGGAAAAGACCAAAAAAGAACCCTTCTTTTAAAGAATTGTGTATTAAATTGTATAATGATTACCCATCATATTTTAATGCTCAACCTGTTTTAATATGCCATGGGGTTATCAAAACTGAGATTGTATGGGGATAAGAGGAACTTATTCACATTATTAACTCAATGTGGTCTGAATTAGTTTGAACTGACTGACTTGCCATTAATGGTTAATTTCTAATTTGTGTTGTTAAAATATTATTACTGGGCAAAACCCTTTTTATCAATTAATTGGCATATTGCTAATTTGTTACTATTCGTTTACCAATTTGTTGATGATTGCTACTAACTGTCAGGTCAATTAATTATTTGTGTCCCATTGATAAGGGCTTGTCTCTGTGTTTTAATTCATTAATTCGTTTATTCAATTTCTGTCATATTAAATTAAAAGCAAAGAAAGATAAAAGTTACAAGTGGGGGGACTTGGGTGATATGCATTTAGTGACCCCTTGGACATGACATGAAACTACCTACTACTGAGTCAGACAGTTGGTCAATCAAGATCAGTCTTGTCCAAACAAACTAGCAGCAGCTCTCCAAGGTTTCAAGACAGGTCTTCCACATCATTTACTATTAGATCCCTTTAAACTGGAAAGGCCAGGGATTGAACCTGAGATCTTCTGCATGCAAAGCAGAGGCTCTCCTCTCATATGATCCATCTCCCACACGATCCAGATGCTCTCCTCCCATGTGATTATCTCCTCCCATGTGATCCATCTCACCAGTTGAGATCTCCCTCTTAAGCCCCGCTGTCTGTGCCCCTGCCTTCAAAGGTGAGGTGGGTAACAAACAGGACATTTTCTATGGTGGCCCCTCGCCTTTGGAATGCCCTCCCCCTTGAGGCTCACCTGGTGCCTTCTTGACTTTTGTTAGGCACCAGGCTAAACCACCTTAAAAACGGGCTTTTAATTATGTTTTATGGACAAGTCTTTTGCTGTTGATTTCTAACAGCTTGTGTTTTTGTAATGGCTTGTGTTTTATATTGTGGTTTTTAATTGTAAACTGCCCTGAGCAGGACTCTGAAGATGATGATGATGATAGATAGATAGATAGATAGATAGATAGATAGATAGATAGATAGATAGATGATAGATAGATAGATAGATAGATAGACAGACAGACAGACAGACAGACAGACAGACAGACAGACAGACTGACTAGATGATCAATAAATAGACAGATAGATGATAGATAGATGAAGATGGTAGACAGAAATACAGACAAACAAAGACATCATGGGGCTCCAAGGATCAGCATCAAGCCTCCTCCTAGGACATGGGCTTCAGCTTGGCTGCCAACCTCCAGGTGAGGCCTGGGGATCTCCCACTATTACAATTGATCACCAGTAGACAGAGACCAGTTCCCCTGAATAAAATGGCTACCTTGAAGGATAGTCTCCATGGCATCCCTACCCCACTGAGGTCCCTCTCCTCCCCAAACCCCACCCTCTCCAGGCTTCACCCCCCAAAAATCTCCAGGTATTTCCCTACCCAGAGTTGGCAACAGCAGATTTATTTATTTATTTATTTATTTATTATTAAATTGGCTTTCTTGGCCGCCCTTCCCTGTGAGCAAGGCTCAGGGCAGCTTACAACAGGACAAAGGCATTATAACATATCGACAACTAAAACAATGTACTTCCCAAGATAGCAAAAGAAAAGATTTTTCCAGAGGCTGCCTGGGGGGGAGGGGTTGCAGAGTGGGGGGGGAGTATGAGAGTGCCAGATTTCACACTGTCCCATGGCTGTCCTCAACTAAGTGCCTGGTAGAACATCTCTGCCTTACATGTCCTGAGGAAAGGTAGTAAATTCCGCAAGGCATGGATGTTCTCTGGCGGACAGTTCCACCAGGCATGGGCCAGGGCCGAAAAAGCCCTGGCCCTAGTTGAGGACAGCCGGGTTCGGGTTCGGCGTTGCGAATGGCGGCCACCTTTCGGGACGCTCCCGGAGGTGGTTAGCCCACGCGCAGTCAGGGGGGTCTTCGCATGTGCGAAAGACCCTAGTGAGCCTTAGGCAAAGGCTCTGAACCGGGGGTGCTTGGGGAGTAGCCTCTTTGCCGGCAGATAGCCGGGAAATTGAGGCTTTCTCCCCGCCCCAATCGGCCCCACTGCATCGTGCCCGTAATGGGACTTAGCAGCGCCACCGACTTCCAGGAGTGAAGACAGCGCTATGATTTAACATAAAAAGAAGAAGTGGCATCGAATCGTGAGTTGAAGATCTATTTTGAAGTGTAATTTGGACCCCCCCCCCCGCAAGCGTATAAGCGTATGGGAGGAGGGAGGAGTCCCCACCCCCTTTGAGAAGCGAGATCTACAAAGGGAGCGCGAAGGGGGTAGAGAGAAAAAAGTGTTGGTGAAAGTACCGTTGGGGTTTTACGGAAGATTGTGACCCGATTAGCTTCCTGGGGGATGCGGCACGAACTTGGAAAAAGTAAACAAAAAAAGAAAATGTCGACTTTGGAAAAAGTCCTGCAGATACCGGAAGAGAAGAGGGGAGGGACTTCCGGTCCGGGTAGCCCCCCCCCAGAGCTTGCTGTCAATCAAACGGGAAATGAGATACTGTGCCCCCTGCTGGAGCAAATGCAGAAAATCAATGAAACTTTATTTAAAGTGGAAAGTGTTCTCATCAGTCGACAGAAACAATTATCGGAAACAACAAGGAAGATGGCGGAAATCGCGCAGAAATCGAATCTGACTCTAAGTTTCCAGGGCGTAAAAGAAGAAGAGAAAGAAGATCTCGGATTTACATTGACGAATGTCTTGGCACCCCTAACTGGCAGTGAAGCGAAAGAATTAAAAGAAGAGGTGGACATGGCTCCCAAAGCCTATTCCGCTTTTATAAAGGAAAATAATCTGCCAGTAGAAGGGGTTGTTGAGCATAGCAGGCAACATATCAGAGATCTAATCTCTTGTGTAGTGTTTATGGAGCCCAGGAAATTTGAACGCCAGAAGTATAAGGAAAAAGAGAAAAGAGAGAAGATGGATTACATCTGTAAAACACAAAAGCTTCTGAAGAGACACACCAGCAAGGAGGAAGACGCAGCACTCAAAATTTGGATTAATACAAGCAGTGAAGAAGACAGCAGCCCAGGGGAAGGAGGTGATGGAATGGAAGGCATCAAGGTTAAAAAGGACTCAATCTATAATTGGAAGAGACTTAAAAAGAAGACACCTTGAGAACTAACTGTTCGTGTAACATCTGAAAGGAGCTGTTTAATAACTAACCCCAATGGACTTTACTAACTGTACTAACAGAGTGATTTCGGACTTTGCAAGGTTAAAAAGAAGATCTTCTAACCGTGATAGATGCCAAAAACGGTATTGATTACTAACTAAAACTAACCTTTTTTAACAGAAAAAACTTCACTCCATCTTTTTTCTTTCTCCATCTGTCTACCCTACCCTTTTCCTATAAAAAGAATAAAATTCTCTCCTTTTTAGGAGAGTTATACCAAAAAAAAAAAAAAAAAAGGACAGCCGGATCTCTCTCATGCCAGGGACAACCAGGACATTCTTATTCTTGGAGCACAACACTCTTCCAGGGACATACTGAGAGAGGCGGTCCCAAAGGTATGTGGATCCCTGACCGCTAAGGGCTTTAAAGGTCAAAATCAAGACATTGAACCTGATCTGGTGCTCCACTGGGAGCCAGTGCAGCTCACGCAGCACAGTTTGGATATGTGCCATCTGAAGGACCTGCATGACCACATTCTGGATCAGTTGGAGCTTCCAGGTCAGGCGCAAGGGTATTCCCACATACAGCAAATTATTCCCAGTGATGCCCAGCCCTGAGTCACAGGTCCCCTTGGCTATCCTAGGCTTCTTTTACTTCCATATAAACTTGCTTTAGCCTTGGAAATTCTTGATTGTATGAAAAACTCATTGCTGAGGCAAGTTCTCAGAGAACACCTTGTTACCTCAGGGAAATGATGAGTCTATAAAGAAGCTGCAAACAGCCACCAAAAAACGCGACTCGTTTACCTCAGACGAATAGACTACTCGTAGCTGCCAACCTCATTTCCAGGCATCTGTACCTACAGTAATTCTCCTAACTTTGTCCGGTGTTCTGATCTAATTTACTTTATTGATTTACTCCATTGCCAATTAAGAAGCTGAAATGTAGTCCCAGCCTTCAGAGAGGTCCTGCTGTATTTCGATCCAGAGCTTAAGGAATTACATCTCTAAAGCCCTGTCACACCTGTTCTTGCATCTTAAGCAGTTTCCATAGGGGGACAAATC
This sequence comes from Gekko gecko, assembly GCA_029375565.1. Taxonomy (NCBI): domain Eukaryota; kingdom Metazoa; phylum Chordata; class Lepidosauria; order Squamata; family Gekkonidae; genus Gekko; species Gekko gecko. Next base: position 203,870,552 of record JAPDNY010000005.1, read on the forward strand.
CCTTACCTATTGTTGTTGCTGCCAATTTAACATTGTTGTTCTTAACATCAACAACAATAAGCCAACAACTATAAATTAGTTCATTGCTAGCAATAACAACAAAACAATAAAAATGAATTATTATTGTTATTATCATCCTGTCTTTCGTCCACCTTTGGTCTAAAGCAAACATAGAATCCCTTCAAGGTCCGTCAAACCTTATTATTACCCTGCCTTTCTTCAATCCTGGAAGGAACCCTACATAGGGTTCCCTGTGTTGGCAGGTTTAAACATGTAGAGGAACAGAGCATCAACTGTTTAAAGAAAATAACTCAGTTTATTAAAGAAGAAATAAACTCTGATAGAACAGAGGAGACGGAGAGAGGCTTGACTAACTGACTAACTGTTGTGACAGACAGGAATGAAGGGGGAGGGCTCAGTTGGAGCAGAAAGTCTCCAAAGAATCAGTCAGGAGACAGGAAGGACAAAATTTGAAATTGTGGGAAGTCCCTAATCTAGCTATGCTAACTAGCAATCCTTCAGCTGCCCCCTATAGGCTGTGCTCCAGATCTTCTTCAAGTAGGTGCACAATAGACCTTGTATACTCCAACACCCCTTCTAACGGTCTATTGTGCAAGTCCACAAGATTAATTTTTCTTTATAACATCTCAACTTTGCAAAACAGTGTCCAAGTTTAACAACTGTATGTTTAGAAAATCCATTTGTATTCTACCCTCCTTCCTGGAGGTGCTTCTGTGAATGTCCATTTCTGATTCTTGACTGGGGATTTAATTCCTTCCTCTCTGACATTTCTCCATCTTTCTGCCCGAACAATAGGCATTCTCTTTATGTCTTCCCATGTGGAAGGTTTCACTGCAGTCTCTCTTTTGATCAGGTAGGAGAGTTTTCTTGGTGGTATTGCCTTATTGGATCTAGCCAATTGTCTGGCCTCTGGTTCCTCATCTCCTTCTGGTTACTGGGGCTCTTCTGGTGTGTGTCATCTGTAGGTTCCAAGGTGGTTGATTGAATTGCTTCTGGTTGATGCATTTTATTTTCTTCCATCGGTTTGAATTCTATAGTGTCCATTTTTTCTGTAGTTTTAGATTCCTCCTTTCCATCTATGTAGACTACGTTGCAGATTTGTATAGTTTGTGATTTTGGATCAAGGATTCTATATCCCTTACATCCCAAGGCATATCCAACAAAAATACCTTACTCAGTTCTTAAATGCAACTTGGACCACTTTTCTTTAGGCTTTTGACCCAAATACCCTTAGATGTTTCATGCTGGGTTTTGCCCATACCACAGTTCGTACAGCCTGCTCTTGGCACCTTTTATGGCTGTGTTGATGGCTTCCCCCATTATTTCTTTGATAGATCTGCTTCTAGTAACATGCATCTACCCATTTCTGTCAGGGAGTGGTTTTTCCTCTCAGCTATGCCATTTTGTTCTGGGGTGTATGGGACACTGAGTTGATGTTCAATACCTTGTTCAGTTAAATACATTTTTATGTCATATCCCATATATTCTCCTTTGTTGTCAGTTCAGATTGCCAGTGGTTTCCTCTGGAACCTGTTGCTAACCATTGCAACATATACCTTGAGCTTTTCAAATACTTCAATCTTTTCCCTGATCAAGTAGGTTAACTGTATATTTAGAGAAATCATCAATGAAAGTCAAAAAATATCTGTTCCCACTAGGGGTCTCTGTTTTAATTGGACTACAAACTTCACTATGAATGAGCTCCAGGGGTGCCTTGTTTGGTTTTGCTCATGACTGTTGTGGAAACTTGGTCTTGTTCCCTTTGCTTGGATGCAATGCACGCAATTCCTTTCAATTGTACACTTATTTATTTGTATGCCTTTGTTCAAATTCTGGTTTTCAAGTTGGGCAGTTGCATAATTACCTCTATGTCCAAAACTTCAGTGCCATAACCTGGAACATCTCTTATGATTGCAACTTTTGGTCAAATTTGCACTTTGTGTGCATGTGTCCAGAGCATATAAATCTTCATGCACTTCACCATCTTGTTTGACTAGACATCTTTCCCCAAATGAGGTCACCATTCCTCTTTTTGCAAGAACTCTTACTGAAAGCAAATTATTTGTTAGTTGTGGCACATACAAACACTTCTCAATGAGAATTTCTCTGACCTGTCCATCTGGGAGTATGCATTTTATAGCTCCTGATCCTACCCCTTCTGCCACAACAGATCTCCCATCAGCTACACTTAATGCCCCTCCTTTTTCTTCATTTAAACATTCAAAAAAGTCTGTGTGCACTCATGTGCCCTGAGCATGCACTATCTAAGACCCATATGTGAGTTTTGGTTGCATCTTTTGTTAATATGAAACACTTCTTTAAGGGTGGCTGTTTCAAATTCTCCCCTTTTATTTGTATTGGAAGGGCACCCTTCTTTTTAAAAGCATTACAGTTCCTTTTAACATGCCCCTGTTTTCCATATGAACAACAAGTTATTTTGCTTTTATTATTTACATATAGAGTTACTTGGTAAGCATTCTACTCAGCCTTTCCATTGGGCTCCTCAAACTGTTTATGTTTGAATGCTTGCTCCAGTTCATTTATCCCATTCAATAAGGAGAGATTTCCCCTTGATTGAATTTGGCATACAACATTTTCATAAGTCTTGGGTAGACTAACTAAAACCAACACAACCAAATCCTGTTCTGCAATATCTTTGCCAGCATTTCTTAGCTCTTGACTCAGAGCAGGCATCCTTATGCTAAATAGCTTCTTTTGGATATAGACCTGGCTCTTTAGAGAGGAGTTAACATAAAGTCTCTCAAATTCATTCCAAACTGCCTTTGCAGTTTGTATTTGAATGACTCACAAAACATTTCTATTGGACAAACCTTTTTTTAATGCACCTCTTGCCTTCTCATTGTGCATGTCCTAGGACTTCTGCTTTGCTGAGGGGTCATCTCCTGGCTGGGATTCATTGACAACATGCCAGAGTCAAATTTCAAACAAGTGGTTTTTCATTCTCTCCCTCCAGATGAGAAAACTGTTGTCAGTTAACCTTTCTAGTAGGTAGTTGTGCTGAGCTGTGCAGGAAGCAGCCATTTTGCAGGGGTTTTTTCTTTTTTTGTGTGTCCTGATCTATATAAATTTTTCCCCTTTTAGCAGCGGTGCTCACCCTAGGCCCAGAACCCTATTGGCAGGGTTTAAATGTGCAGAGGAATGGAGCACCAATGGTTTAAAGAAAATAACTTAGTTTATTAAAGAAGAAATAAACTCTAATAGAACAGAGGAGAGGGAGGGAGGCTTAACTAACTGACTAACTGCTGTGACAGACAGGAACAAAGGGGGGGATGGCTCAGTTGGAGCAAGAAGTTTCAAAGAGCCAATCAGGAGACAGGAAGGATAAAATCTGAAATTGTGGGAAGTCCCTAATTTAGATATGCTAACTAGAAGTCCTTCAGCTGTCCCCTATAGGCTTTTCTTCTGATCTTCTTCAAGTAGGTGCCCAATAGACCTTGTATATTCCAACACCCTAGAGGTCTCCCATTCAGTCCATGATCAGACCCAAACTTGCTATGTTTCTGTATCTTAGGTCCTGATCAGACAGGTCTTTAGATCTGCACCAGGCATGAGTGCCTGGCAGATTTAAAGGGAATGACCAAACAGTGACATCTGGGAAACGTGCCACTTCTGTGATCAGTGCATTCAGCCCTGCCTGGGAGCTGTACTTTAAAGATACCAGTTAAAGTCTGAGGCTAATGCTTGCTGATGGGCCAATGGCAGACTTTCCCCCGTCTGATCGTTCCAGTGCACAATCCTCCTGTCGGGATGGTCTGACTGCAGGCCATCCCAAATGGGCGCCATTTAAAAAAATTCTTGGTGATATGCGCATAAGTGGGTAAATGTGCAACAGCCGTAGAGCTCCGCTCAATTTTGTGTTTCTGAATGGCCCATGAATTTTATGAACTGCATTAATTAAAAAGGTACCTAGAGAGAGGTACCACTGGTGGTGCTTTAACCATTAAATTCCACACATGCGTGGAAAAACAAGTACACATTGGTGCACAGATACTCATGCACAAACAGAATTTTGCCCTTTTCTGCATTTTTCCCAGTGCTATAAATATTCTTTTTGAGGTGTATGTGGTGTGAGTGGTCTAATGAGGTTGCACCATCAATTTATACATGTATAAATGTTCCTTTTGGTCTTTTAGGGTTTCTGTGTGGCACTGTGGCATGCTTGCACTGCCACAGTGCCACTTGTTCTGGAGTGTGCCACTTTTCATGGCAAACAAGCACCTCCCAAGACAATTCACTTTCCCTGAGATTCTCTGGGAGAGTCTGACTGCTGGGTTGCTGCCTGCTTGCCTGCCTTAAGTGCTGCGGCTGGGTTTCTCCATTGGAAAAAATGGTAACCTGTTTGGGTGCCCATAGAATTCAGCCCATTGGTCCAATGGCTTTGAGACGTGGAGGTGTATGTGGGGAGAGGCTCTCGAAGCTACCCTGAAAATTTGGAGCCTCTCCCTCAAACCCCTTCCCCCCCAGAGCTACTAACAGCACTGTGGGAAAAAAGTAACTTTTTCCCCACCAAAGAGAACAATGGAAGGGATGGAGGCAACCTGTTTGGGGGCCCATAGAATTGGACCCCCTGGTCCAATGTTCTTGAAACGTGGTGGGTATCTTGGGGAGAGGCTCCAACAGCTACCCTGTGAGTTTGGAACCTCTTCCTCAAACTCCCTCCCCTCCAGCCCCCAGAATATACCCTATGTTTTCACCATTGACTTCAATGGCCCATAGGATATAATAGGGCCGAATTGCCGCCAAATTTCTTTCATTCCCTCCTTTCCTTCTCTCCTTTTCCTCTTTCCCTCCTTCTTCCCTTCTCTTTCTTTCTTTCCCTCCTTCTTTCCTTCTTCTTCTTTCCTTCTCTTTCTTTCCCTCTTTCCTTCTCTCTTCTCTCTGTCTTTCCTTTCCTCTTTCCTCCTTCTGTGGCCCAACTCACTCACCCACCCAGGCCAGCTGGGGAAGGGAAGGGGAGGCTTTCGAAGATGCCTCCCCCCCCCTTTTGCTTCCCCTTTTGACATCACTTCTGGTGATGTCAGGGGGAGTGAAATATGCTAATAGCCTAGTAGCTCATTAGCATACCATATGCTAATGAGCTCCTGCAGCTCTTTTTCTACAAAAAGACCCCTGTTGGTTACTACAGTTTTGGTCAAAATGCTAGAGTGTTTCACATGACATGCCTGGAGTGATGAAGTCACTTCCATATGATGTCATCGTGCCGACGATGTCAACATGGGAGGAAGCTATTTGGGGTGGAGTTTCCTCCGCTGGCCAGCAGCAAATTGGAGCCCCTGAAATCAGGGGGAAGCTCACCCTGACCAGGGGTCTGGCAGCCCTACTTTTCCTTGAAAATAATGTCACCTTGCACACAACACTGGTGGGGTAGGGTTGTTGTTGGTCTTTTTGCTCCTACCACTCAAAGGAGCTGTGGAAGGAAGAGTGGGTAGCCAGTGAGCTGGCAGCCCCAGCTGCACCGTCCCCTGCCTGAAGTCTGAGAAGATACATCGGAATACACAGAAAGACAGAAAGATAGATCAGTTTTACACTTAGTTCTTCAAAACTTCTGAGTTAGTAAGCTGAGAAATGAATGGATAAAAGTATGAGCATTCATGGTAGGAAATTTAATAACAAAATAAGGTGCAGAGACTACCAGAAGCATGGAGGGAGGAACAAGATCATCAACTGGGTGGCCTCGGCCTTAGATTTGGTGGCATGCTTGTCTCTTATTCCCTTTCAGAAGCCAGGAGGTACCTGAGTCTGGCCAAGGGACGTGGGCATGAGTTAGGGTTGCTAATCTCCAGGTTGGGCCTGGAGATCTCCCAGAATTAGAATGGATTTCCTGGCAACAGAGATCAGTTCCGCTGGATAAAATGGCTGCTTTGCAGGGTAGACTCTATGGCATTACACTCCACTGAGGTCTGGCCCCTCCCCAAACCCCTTCCTCCCCAGGCACCCCCCCCCAAATTTTCAGGAAGTTCCCAGCCCAGTCTTGGCAACCCAGTCTAAATTTTCTGCTGATGGAAGACACTTCCTCCAGGGGAACAGAACAGTCCTGACTGCCCCCGTCCCACTGCAGCCCCTGGGATCTCCCTGAAATGCTGCTCCTGGGGTACAGGGGAACCTCAGGAAGAGCATGAGGGTCTGCATTGGGAAGAGGGGATTACCCACCCCTTCCATTAGCAGAAAATTTAGACTGGATCCAACCTGTTCTGTCTGCTCTCTTTCTCACAGTAATCTTTCTTCGCCCTCAGTTAACTGCTTGAGATCTGTCAAAACCCAACTTGCTAGTCTTTCCCCTGGCAATACAAGATAGCTTCACTGTGATTTGCATTTGATTTGCTTTTATTGTCTTTATGCTGCAACCCTTTCTCTTTGTTTACATTTCTGATTTATTGGTCGCTGCTGCTGGATGCTTTGCTGTAAGCCTCCGCGAGCTCTTTGGAAGTTATGGAACACGGAAAAAAAGATTCTAGAATAAATATGCATACTTTCCCACAAGCCTCCATCTGGCAGATGCTGTTTTCATTTCCTGTCCCCCCCACACCCCCACCCGTGGGGCTGGCATGGCCTTGGAAGAAATAGAATGGCATTTATTTATTTGATGTTTTTATTTAGAAAAGATATATATGCCGCTTCCCCAGAGGCCTGCTTGCGGCAGCTTGTGACTATAACCAAAACTATTAAAACACAGCCATTAAAGAAAAGCTATTAAAACCAAGCAAGCCAGGGCATAAGAACAACATAAAACACACATTGAGCAGCTATCGCTTCCATTTCAGGCTTCCAAGCCCTCAGTGGGGGCCAGAGATCCCCTGCCCTCAGGACCCACTGCCTGCCACTGCTTGGACCAGTAGCAGGAGAAAAAAAACAGGGGATGGGAACAACCTTGTGTACTTACTAGAAGTTCTTACTAGAATAACAGAGAATAGCTCTAGGAATCGCCAGAAACTCTATGGTAAAAGCATAGAGTTTCTGGTGATTCCTAGAGCAACCCATTGCCACTTCTGGTAAAAAAACTTTAGTAAGTACATGAGGATGCTTTTTAAAAAATTCTTTCCCATGGCACTGTACTCCCCCTCCCTTCTGCTGGTTGCCAGGCACGGGTTCTTTGGAGGGGGGTTCAACTGATTCCTCCTTGACCTTTCAGCTTCCTTATTTCTATAGACGGTATTGGCACTTATGGAGACTGACAGTTACTCTCCTTGGACAAGTTCTAATGAGAAAACAAGTCCTGAGCCCACTCTGATCCCTGGAGACTTGCAGGGCTGGGCCCCAACTAAAGCTAATGAGCAGACTGTGGCAGTCCCAAGGAACAGACTTCGGCGAACTGAGCGGCGTTCGTTCCTGTCCCAGCATGCCTACTTGTCTAAAGCACCCCAGGGGCCCGGCTGGGCATGGACCAGAGCCAACAGCAAGCCGTTGAGCCTCTCAGAGACACGCAGTGCGTGCAGAAGGGTTAATTACACACATCTCTCTACCTGGGCTTCTTTGGGTGGTTCGAGGGTCTTGACACGATCTTGGGGCAACTGGGTCTGTAAAGGCAATCAATGCATAAATGTTTCTGGAAAGGACATGGCAGGAAGGAGGCTGGTTCATGAAGGGCAGCCAGAGAGAAGCCCACAAGTTTATCTGGGCTGTTGGGTCACAACTTTGCTCCCTGCTAGGGAGCCTCATCGCTTTGATCTGCTTAAGCAGCTGCAGGTGAACGAGGGTCCAGAGTGGTCCATAATACTAAATCACCACGGGGGACTTATTCTGCCCGGCTAGCTTACAACCTAAGCATCCCAGTGATAATTATCTGAGTCAGAGGAATGCAAAGTGTATTTCTACTCATTCTAAAACATAAAACCCAGATCGTTTCATTTTGGTGTTTCCCAAAAGCTTGAAAACCCTTTGACTGCTGCATCCAATATGTCAGGAGGAGCTGTGGCTCAATGATAGAGAGCATGCCATCTTTGACATTAGCAGTCAGGAAATGCAGCAGGGCTGGCGGAAGACACCTGCCTTCCTGAGACCCTGGAGATCTGCCAGGGAAGAGTGTACAGGTGGTGTAAGCAGTCTCCCTAAGGGTCACAGCAGTGGCACTCCCAGTCACACACACCACTCAGTGACATTGAGGAAAGGGCATGCAAGTGGCTGTGAGTGTGGGCAGTGGGATGGGTTGTAGGGCTGCCATCCCCCAGGTGGGGTCTACAGATCTCCTGAAATTACAACTGATCTCCCGGTGGCAGGGGTAAGTTTAGGGTTGCCAGGTCCTACCTGGCAGCCGGCAGGGGGCTTCCGGGTCCTTCTCGGGATCTTTTTCTGTGCAAGCAAAGCGAGTACAGCACGATGACATCACACCGAAGCGAGGACATCACATCACCGATGTTGAGAGTTGATGCTCTGTATTTTGGGCAAAACTCTATGGTTTTTTGCCTTCAGAACCATAGAGTTTGCCCAAAAACTAGAGGGTCACCCCTGACGTTGGTGACGCAATGGCATCACTTCCCAGTGATATCATTGCATCGGGGACATCGCATGGCGAGGTCCCTGTTTGGGGGTGGGGTTTCCCCCACCGGTCAGCTGGCCAGCAGCAGATCAGAGCCCCCAAAAGCGGGAGAACCCCCACTGGGACCTGTGGGCTAGGAGCCTATGTAAGTTCCCCTGGAGAAAATGGCTTCTTTGGAAGGGGGACTGTACAACATTACACCCTGATGAAGTCCCCAAGCCACACCCTCTCAAAAGCTCTACCCCCAAATCCCCAGGAATTTCCCAACCTGGAGCTGGCAGCCCTAGTCATGAGCAGGCAAGGGAGGGATGCACAGGCACATGGCGGGTAGCATTGCCAGGTCTGGTTCTGGAAATTCCCAAAGATTTGAGAGTGGCGCCTGGGGAGGGTGGAGTTTGGAGAGGAGGGGAGGGGCTCAGCAAGGATGAGCTGCCATAGAGCCCACCCTCTGAAGCTGCCATTCCTCCAGGGGAGCAGCGGATATCTGTAGTCTAGAGATCTGTTGTAATTCCAGGGGATCTCCAGTCTCCACCTGGAGGTTCATAACCCTGGTGGGAGGTGTGTGATCAGGGCAAGAAAGGAGGCATATGTGGGGGCCCAGGTGGTAGGCAGGGGAGGGGAGGTGGGGCCCCAAGTGCTTTCTGCCCAGGGCCCCTCCAAGACCTGGAACTGGGCCTGCTGCCTGGGGAGCCCATCTGTGGCAGGGCAACTCCCTTTCTCCTGACCTCATCGTGAGCCCACGCTGGTTGCCGGCACTCCGGAGGGAGGCAGCGGAGGAAGCACCGCAGAGCCTAATATTTGTTATGAGTCTTATTGCTGACTCACGGCTCGTGGGTGGCCTGCCGTCCCACGGAGCTGCCTGATGTTGCTGTATCTCGAGATGTGTCGTGAGAGGGAAATGGGGAAGTTCTGTCACCTGCCTTCTCAACTTTGAAAATTTCCTAGCGGGTAGGAAGGGGGCCGCCACTTCCAGGAAAGCAAATGGAACCACGCCAACAAGACTGGATCTCAAATAAGAAGCAGTTGAAGGAGAGGGGTTAAAAAAAAACAAAACCCTGTGTGGGAACCAATGCTCCCTCTAAGCTGTGGAGTCTTGTGAGCAAAAATTCTACTTTCTGGAGCTACTGGCATTAAAGCTGTGAGCAAGCGATTTGGATACTGAAGACATTAGTTTGCTCTGGAGCCATCCTTCCCTGAGCTAAGATGAAAATATGTGAGCTGGAGGCTAAAAATCTGTGAGCTAGCTCACACTAACTCAGCTTAGAGGGAACACTGGTGGGAACACACATTTGAGGGACAGGGATTCTGTGAAAAGAAACAGGGAGGAGAGCATATAATCCTGCGGTTATAACCAGGTGGGGACTAGTGGGTGCCCCTAGAGCAGGAGTTCTCAACGTGGTGCCCCCAAAGTGTTTTCAGAAAGTGGGGTGAGGCTAAGTCTAGCAGGGCTTCTGGTTGGCCTTGGGAGATTTGATTAGCAGGAAGAAGAAGAAGAAGAAGAAGAAGAAGAAGAAGAAGAAGAAGAAGAAGAAGAAGAAGAAGAAGAAGAAGAAGAAGAAGAAGAAGAAGAAGAAGAAGAAGAAGAAGAAGAGGGGGGGAGGGGAGGGGAGGGGGAGGGGAGGGGATTGGATTTATACCCGGCCCTTCACTCAGAGTCTCAGAGCAGCTTACAAACTCCTTTCCCTTCCCCTCCCCCACAACAGACACCCTGTGCGGTAGCTGGGGCTGAGAGAGCTCTGAGAGAACTGTCCTTGAGGAAACAGCTCTGACAGAACTATGGCTTGCCCAAGGTCATCCAGCAGCTGCAAGTGGAGAAGTGGGGAATCAAACTCGGTTCTCCCAGATTAGAGTCCACACACTTAACCACTACACCAAATTGCTACGGCAACAGCTGCCACCACAGCACAAGGATCTTCACTGCATGACTGAAGGTAAGCTTTGGCAGCCATTTTGTGGCTGGCTCCACCTCCTGTGGTAGCCATTTTGGGGCAGTGATTTTGCTGCTGTGCCCACTGTATTGTATCTGAATTCCAAAGGTGCCCACTAGCTAAAAAGGTTGGGGATCCCAGCCCTAGAGCACTGATTTGTTTCATATAAAAATGTTTTAACGTTAAGAGTGAGAACTACCTCTGAAGAACAGGGATATTTCTGGTTCAAGATAACCAGGGGCATCTGACCACATCTCTCCCAAGAAAGTGGTAAAACCCTAAATATCACCTAAACTGTCCCCTGGTGGATTTTTCAAGATCACCCCCATATGCTTTTGCGATCCCGTTTTAGCAAATGGTCTTTAAGCATGGAGGATCTCCCCTATTCAGATCCTTTAATGTTCTGCAGGTTTGCTCTCCCCTTCCCTCCATTTCACTTCTCCCATGACCTGGTTTAACTAAGTGAATTTCTAAATCTTAATTCCAGAATGGACATACATGCAGCAGCCTTCAGTGCACATCCGTCAGGCATTCCCCAGCCATACTCAACCCGTCTTGTAATGCTTCCGAGTTTAAAAAATACCAGGTGAAAGTGGTAGCAAACCCTGGAGAGCGTGTTCATCCCGCGTTCATCCCGCATTCATCCCACTTCCTAGAAGTGTGAACGCAAACAAGCTGATCCAGTAGGGATGCTCTTATGTGCATGAGCGCATAAGCACATATCGTCAGATTACATTACAAAAAGCCGCTTATAGCCGTGCCTCCCCCAGAGGCGGGCCAACAATGCAAACACTCCCTTGCACCTCCTCCCCGGTATGCTCCCGCATCAGTTGGTGCAGTGTGACCGGGAAAACCTGGAACAAACCTGTTCCGAGTCTTTTGCCACGACTCCCTCGTGCTTCAAACTGCCAGTCTGACCTCAGCCCACCTTTGCTTATCTCTTGCTTTGGAAACTGAAGAGTCGATTGTGACTTGATGGCGCATTTTAGTCAGTGCGTTACTGAGGAATGTGTGCATGTGCTCACTGCTAATATACTCTATTGATATGCCTAAGCACTCCTGCCTTCCATACATAATATAATCTCAATGGAATATCTTTTTTGTAGTGTTTTATCAATGTGCTCGTCTCCTCATGCGGTTATTGTTGTGAATATCAGGTAGAAGAGGGGGGAAATGATGTGGTTCCCATTAGGGAAGACAACACAGGTATGTAAATAGGCAGACGGATTAAAAACTAAGCATTAAAAGGCATCCTTTTGAGTGCCCTGACCTGGATAGCCTAGGCTATCCCAATCTTGTCAGATCTCAGAAGCGCTAAGCAGGGTTGGTCCTGGTTAGTATTTCAATGGGAGCCCAGCAAGGAAAGCCCAGGATTGTGACACAGGGACAGACAATGGGAAATCATCTCTGTTCATCTCTTGCCTTGAAAACACTACGGGGTTGCCATAAATCAACTGTGCGCATGCACAAAAACACACGTGTACATACATACATTAAAAAGCATCCTGTTTAATGCTCTCAAATACCACTCCAGTATTTTTGAGTGTTCAGTAGGAATGTGAATAAAAGTGCAAGTTGTTCCGCGTTGAGCACTCAAGAGAGTCCACCGATGAGTCACCCTGACTACCTGGGAAGGGTTTGGGTTGCCAGCAGGCTCCAGGCTGACATACTCCAAGACCATGATGAGAACAGAACGCTTCGTATCCACAAATGTGCGAAAACGCATGTATTCACCTGGTATTTTCTCTGCCAGGAGTTGTCCTTTGAGAAATAATCTCGTGCCCACCCCATCCAGCGCCCTCCCCCCCCACCTGCACATGAGCTTATTTTATCACCTGTCTTTCATCTGCTGACACTCCTACCATTCCTGACAGATCTTCACCAGCCCTGAAAGCTTTCATCTCCCCTCCGCTGATGAGCGCTTGTCAGCGGCTGGCTCCAAATTATAGCAGCGGCCTCAGCTCTCAGTCTCAGAATTTTCTGCCTAATTTCCCAGGTGACAAATCTAACTATTGGCTTCAGCCCCTTTCAGAAATAACACCTAGGGGGAGCCCAGCATTCAATTTTTGTGTGGTAGTGGGGGGGAAGGGGGGCCTAGAATAAAATGCATAGCATGGCGCCCACTGTTGGGTTTTCTGGGGCCTGTTTGCTTCTTCAACCAAGACTCTCTTGCCCAATGCAAGAGCCCTTCACTTGTTGTACAGTGGAGTGGGTTGGGAGGGAATACCCTCAGAGATGAACAGCATCAACCAAGCCCTTTGCTGTACATGGGGCACTTGGAAGGGAGTAGACGAATTCATGGAGGAAGGGGCTACCAATGGCTACCGGTTGGGATGACTGCCAGTCAAGATGGATACCTGCTCCCTTCAGTACCAGAGGTGATACTTTATACCTGTTACTGGAGAGCACAGGTGGGAGGATGCTGTTGCAGCTGTCCTGCTTGGGGCTTCCTAGGTCAGCCACTTCGTGAACAGAATGTTGGACTAGAGAGGCCCTTGGTCTAATCCAGCATGGCTCTTCTTAAATTCTTAGGGGGGGGAGGGAGAGGCTTGGCACTTCTAAGCACCATCCATGAGCAGGCGAGGATGAACACGTGAACCTGTGAAGCTGCCTTATGCCAAATCACTCCATTGGTCCATTCAAGTGAATATTCTCTTTCATACAACCTGCGACCTGATCTTTAACTGTAGATGGCAGGGACAGAACCTGAGGCCTTCTGTGTGGCAAGCAGATGTCCTACCATGAATAAACAGAACATCGGCTGAGTTTGGAGCCAGGGTGGAATTGTTCAAATGTTGGTAGCCCATGGGCTGATTAACATATCTTATTCTTAATTATGCTGATTTTTTAAAAAATGCGGAGAGGCAGTCCTGGCTTTCCTCCATCTCCTTGGAGCAGGAGGTACTTCAGAAGGACCCAGGAGGCATCACCTTCATGTCTGCAGGAAACTCTAATTCACTCACAGCTGTCTCCATCTGAAGAGGATGGTTGTCTTTCAACCTCCCAACAAGCATGTTTTCCCCCAGGAGGGGTCACATGCCGTTCCAGACCTTATCTCCTATCCATTTTGTCTTCTGCTGAGCTGGAACATTTTCAGGCAAAAATCTAAACCTCCAGTCTTGTTGATACATTTTTACATTGTTAAACAAAATCTAATAATCTTTGTAAATTGTAGAGGGTAGGAGAAACTTGTATTTAGCTTCCAATAAGAAGATATGTGAACTTTCATATTCAAGGCTGGAACAGTAACTCAAGATTCCCCACCCATCACACCACACAATTAATTTCATATCTAAAGTGTTGCTCCTAAAATAACTCCTGGTTTGTTGGTAGGTAGGTAAGTCAGAAGGGAGGGAGGGAGGCTTTGCCAGAGTTTCTGGAGAAGGCCCAGAAGGGAAAGTGAAATTACAGATTGACTTGGAAAAAACCTGCAGGACTATCTCATGTCAGCCTAGGGTTGCCAGCTCTAAATTGGGAAATACCTGGTGATTTGGGGTGAAGTCTGAGGAGGGTGGTCTTCGGGGAGGGGAGGGACCTCAGCAGGTTACAATGATATAGACATAATGCTCCAAAGCAGCCATTTTCCCCAGGGGGACTGATCTGTGTTGTCTGGAGATGAGTTTTAAAAAGTAGGGGGTCTCCAGGCCCCACCTGGAGGCTGGCAACCCTATGTGAGCCTCACAGGCTTGTCGAGGCCAGACTGAGAAATTCCTGGAGATTTGGGATGGTGCCTGGGGAGGGGGAAGTTTGGGGAAGGATTTCATCTAGAATCTAGGATATACCATAGAGTCCACCTCTGAAGCTACCATTTTTTCCAGGGGAACTGATCTCTGTCATCTGGAGATCAATTGTAATTCCAGGAGAACTCCAGGCCCCACATGAAGACTGACAACCCTAACCTCACAAGTAACAACTCCCTGGGGCTGCGGATGTCCTCAGGACTCAGGGCGGCTATTGCTACTGTAATCTCAAGAGTCTGAACGCAGAGTTCCACAAAACAAGAGCTTCACTCGACAGCAGTTACAGGAGGAATGCGGGTTCAGTGTGGTTTGATAACTCAGTTGCTGTTCCCTGGAGAGGGTTAACTCAAATGCATTGCTAATGAAAGCACAGGATAGTTGTATGGTAGGGTAGCTGGAGATTTTGCAGAATTACATCTGATCTCCAGGTAGGGTTGCCAGGTCTGTGTTGGAAAATACCTGGAGACTTTGGGGGTGGATCCAGGAGAGGGTGGGGTTTGGGGAGGGGAGGGGCCTCAGCATGGTACAATGCCATGCAGTCCACCCTTCAAAGCAGCCATTTTCTCCAGGGAAGCTGATCTCTGTCAGCTGGGGATCAGTTGTAAAAGCGGGAGCTCCCCAGGCCCCACCTGGAGGCTGGCAACCCTACCTCCAGGCCACAGAGATCAGCTCCCCTGGCGCAAATAGCAGCTTCAAAGGGTGGACTCTACGGCCTCACATCCCTCTGAGCTCCCTCCCTTCCATAAACCCCACTCTTCCCAGGCTCCACCCCCAAAATCTCCAGGAATTTCCCAGCCCAGAGCTGGCAACCCTATTTAGAGTCTTCATTGACAGTCTCAGAGACATACTGGGGGGGGCCATCCTAAGTACAGTTCTATCACCATCAATGGATTTAGAAGGCTGTAAATCCACTGAGGAGGGCACCATTTGAATGACATGTTAATGGCTCAGGAAGACGTGTAAAGGAGTAGGGAAAGGGTACTCAGTGGCTGTTGCACAGGGATTATAGCTTAAAGGGGAAGGGAGAGGAGGCAACGGGACATCCCTTTAATACAAGTGAGTAAAACGGGGCCAAGTCACAGGGGGGAAACAAGAGTGACGGGGCTGCCTGATAATCGAGCCATCTGACAGCATTTTGAAGACATTGTGGCAGGAGGGAAAAGACTTTCTCAAATTTGGGGATTTTGAATCATGAGCTCTGCTTCGTAAAGTGGAACCTGTGCATCAGGAATCCCTCATCGCTGCTATTTCTTAATGCCTGCATTTTGTACAGAGTGCTCTGCATGTGCGATCTGTGGCTGCCAGTTCCGTTATTCATATGTATCTTCCCTCCCACGTTCCTTATACATGTGCATTGATAAAACACTACACAAAAAAGACGTCTTGATGTAATTGATGTAGATTTGCCTCAAGATTCCTTTTGTGTGGTGGTTTAATGATGCAAAGGAGTATATGTGTGCAAAATTAAAAGATGCTCACAGAATCATACTTCTGGTTGTCACAAGACTGTGGTTTTGTTGTTGTTGTTTTGTATTCTGTCGTCAATGCACAGATGTGCATTTGTAACAAAGCTACTATCAAGGACAGTTACTGGGGGTAATACAATTATAGGCTGCAGTCACACACACTAAATTATCCACTTTCAATCCATTTTCAATCACTTTCCAACTGGATTTTGCTAGTTCACACAGTAAAATCCAGTTGGAAAGTGCACTGAAAGTGGATTGAAAGTGGATTATTAAGTGTGTGTGACTGCAGCCATATACAGCACTTCTGGACCTAGGAGCCTGGTTTGGCATGGGTCAGCCTCAGTAAAAACCAAGAAGGGAAAGGGCAAAAGAAAACTCAACAGGTCAAGTAAAACCAAAAGGAGGGAAGGAGGAGTAGGAGCTGGTTTTTATACTGTGCTTTTCACTACCCAAAGGAGTCTCAGAGCAGCTTACAATCCTCTTCCCACAACAGACACCCTGTGAGATAGGTGGGGCGGAGAGAGCTCTCAGAGAACTGCTCTTGAGAGAACAGCTCTGAGAGAAACTGTGGGTGATTTCCCACTAAAGCTGCCGCGGGGTTGCGCCGCCGTTTGCCCGAGATTTTTAGTCAATTTCACACCCGAAGCCGCGGGGCTGCATTTTGACCCGCGGCTTCGCCGATTTCCCCCGCAGTTTCGTAATCCTCAAAAAACAGGATCACGAAACTGCGGGGAAATCGGACGAAGCCGCGGGTCAAAATGCAGCCCCGCAGCTTCGGGTGTGAAATTGACTAAAATCTCGGGGCAAACGGCGGCGCAACCCCGTGGCAGCTTTAGTGGGAAATCACCCAGAGACTGGCCCAAGATCACCCAGCTGGCTGCCCAGATTAGAGTCCACCACTCTTAACCACTACACCAAACAGATAATAAACCAGTGAGGGAGGATGCATATTTAATAAATGCTAATAAAAATACTACCCCGACATGGATAGCCCAGAGTAGCCTGCTCTCATCAGATCTCGGAAGCTAAGCAGGGTTGTCCCTGGCCAGTATTTGGATGAGCGACCTCCAAGGAAGACCAAAGTTGCTGTAACACAGAACCAGGTGATGGCCAACCACCTCTGAAATCTCTGGCCTTGAAGCCCCACGGGGTCATCATAAATCAGCTGTGACTCGAGGGCGCTTTCCACCACCACTACAAATACCACTAAACAATCCATTGAAGCACTATTGGCTGGTTTCGCACTAGAGCTGCCTCGATGTTGCGCTGCTGTTTGCCTCAATACTATTGGTCAATTTCACACCCGAAGCCGCAGGGCTGCATTTGACCCGCGGCTTCGCCCGATTTCCTCCGCAGTTTCATGATCCTCAAAAAACAGGATCACGAAACTGTGGGGGAAAGCGGGCGAAGCTGCGGGTCAAAATGCAGCCCTGCGGCTTCAGGTGTGAAATTGACCAATAGTAATGGGGGCAAATGGCAGTGCAACATCGAGGCAGCTCTAGTGCAAAATCAGCCACTGTTTGTGAACATTTATCTATTTTATGTATTTTTAGTAAAAGAGTAGCATGGTTGTTCGGGGAATTTAGCATAGACTCAGGGGACTCATTCTGAAGACTCTGATGTACAAGAAAATATAAATTGTACAATGACACATTGAAGTCCTTTACTGGTCAGCAATAGCTATAGGTTTATATGGCCATTTTGTATAGTTGTCCACGTAGTTCTCTTGAGGGGAGGGGTTTCACTAGTGAAGGCAATTTCATGCCGAAATGCATTTGGTAGTCAGTTGTACAATGACTTAGTGTGCTGTTACCTTAATTGCTTAGGGAGATTTTATTAATGTATTATGTTTTCTATATTTTTATGGTCTTTCGAGTTCCATTTATGAAATCTGTATCCTCTCTTATGGGTTTATTCTCTGTTTTTCTCAACTTTTTTATTACTTGATCTGCTTCAGTACAGCGGTCTGGGATCTGTCGGTCAGGTTGCCAGCTCTGGGCTGGAGAATACCTGGAGATTTGGGGGGTGGAGCCTGAGGAGGGTGGGGGTTGGGCAGGGAGGGAACTCAGTGGGACACAATGCCATGGAGACCACCCTTCAAAGCAGCCATTTTCTCCAAGGGAACTGATCTTGGTCATCTGGAGATCAATTGTAACAGCAGGAGTTGGCAATCCTATCTGTGGAGCATCCATTCTCCAGCTGTGCCTACTCCCCTCCTCCATTTTTATTCCCACTACAAGATTTGGGGGCAGCTCAATGCTGAGAACGTTTGGCCCCAGGTCACCCAGTGAGCTTCTGGGCACCATGAGGATTTGAACTCGGCTTCCCCCTCCCTACACACCTCTAACCACTGGGCCACACTGCATCTCCTGTATTGTAGCAGACAGGAATCAATAGTCGAAGAGCTCCATCCCCCATCCTAGTCAACCGGTGAGAGCTCCAGTAAATGCTTTAAACATGGCTTGTGGAATGCAGCACGGCACGCCGACAGGTCTGAGATGCCTAATAAGAGCCCCTTTTCTCTCTGACTAAATTATATCCTTTAAAAAAAAAAAGGTCTGAATAAATTTGCAACTGCAGCAGTGAACTTCAAATACTCCTCTGGGCTGTGGTGCCTGTGAACTTTCCCGTCTCCCCGCTCGCAGACGTGGCAGGAGGCAGGCGGCATGGGGATCAGAGCGTTTGCTCCCCGACTGCTGCCGGCACAGGAAGGAGAAAGCCAGAGAGGCCCTGTCAAACTGACGCCAGCCCTGAGCCCACGGAAATCGAGAGCAATCAGCGCCGAAGGCTCGCCTCCCCGGGACTGCTGCCCCTTCCCTGCAGAAGAGCCCACTCGAAGCAAGCAGAAGGCATCTCCAGCAGAGGGTCGGATGACCTAGGGTTGCCAACCTCCAGGTAGAGCCTGGAGATCTGACAAAGTGGGGGCTTTGACTCTTGAAAGCTACCATTGCCAACCTCCAGGTGAGGTCTGGGGATCTCCTGGTATGACGACTGATCTCCAGATGACAGAGATCAGTCACCTTTGGGGGAAAATGGTGGCTTTGGGGGGTGGACTCTGTGGCGTTGTACCCTGCTGGGGTCCCCCCTCCCCAGACCCCGCCATCCTCAGGCTCCACCCTCCAAAATCTCCAGGTATTTCCTAACCCTGAGCTGGCAACCCTAAAGCATACATCTGAAAATCTTGGTCTCTAAGGTGCTACTGGACTCAAATCTAACTGGAATTGCAACTGACCTCCAGACCAGGGAGATCTGTTCCCCTGGAGAAAATCGCTGCTTCGGAGGGCGGGGATTCTATGGTACTGTACCCTGCTGAGGTCTTTCCCTTCCCCAAATCCTGTTACCCAAAATGGTTTAATGTTGAATTAATTGGGGGGATTTAGCTCAGGGGGGGGTAACTTGGAATCAGCACCTTCGTATCCGGGGGTCCTTCCCAGCGAGCTCTCAAATGAACCAAGCCGATGTTTAACTATCAGAGTTTTATTGAAACTGATAGAAGAGCAAAGCACACATACAAAATGCACAGTAAAGCCACATAAATAAAATTTACGATTCTCTTTAAGTGGTCTTTTCCCTGAGGCAACCAGCCTGGGTGGGGAAGAGGGAAAGTGATCACTGAAACTGAGAAAACAAAACTGACGTTAAATTGGACGGTGTAATAGAAAATTTCTGCTTGTATCCGACGAAGGGAGCTTTGACTATCGAAAGCTGGGAGCAGCCTGGACAACTTGACAGCAGTGTTCCTTCTAAGCTGCGTTAGTGTGAGCTAGCTCACCGTTTTCTAGCCTCCGGCTCACACATTTTTGTCTCCGCTCCGGAAGGGTGGCTCCAGAGCAAACTAATTTATGCAGAGCAAACTAATTTATGCCCAATTGCTTGCTCACAGCTTTAATGCCAGTAGCTCACAAAGTAGAATTTTTGCTCACAAGACTCCACAGCTTAGAGGGAACATTGCCTGTCAGTCTCTAAGGTGCTGTTAGACTCCAGTCTTTCTCATCTACTGCAGACCAACATGGTTACCCACATGAAACTAGAAAATTTCTGATGCAAACAGTCTTCTTCAATGACCTATGTGGTTAACAGAGGTGGACTCTAATCTGGAGAACTGGGTTTAATTTCCCACTCCTCCACATGAAACCTGCTGGGTGACCTTGGGCCAGTCACAATTTCCTCAGAACTCTCTCACCCCCACCTGCCTCAGAAGGTGCCTGTTGTAGGGAGGGGAAGGGAAGGTGATCTGTAAGTCACTTTGAGACTCCTTATGGTAGAGAAAAGTGGAGGTATAAAAGCCAACTCTTCTTCTTCAAGGAGATTGATCAAGCAGTTAACTGGGCATTGGTTGGGACTCTTGGAGAATTTGGGGGTGGAGTCTGGGCAGGGTTGGGTTTTGGGAGGGAAGGGGAGGGGAGGGACTTCAGTGGGGTATAATGTCACAAAGTCCATCTTCCAAAGCGGCCATTTTCACTGGGGAAACTGATCTCTGTTGCCTGAGGACAGTTGTAATCCCAGGAGATTTCCTGGCACCGTCTGGAGGTTGGCAACACCCAGGGCTGGCTCGCCCACTAGGCACCAGGCCCACAGGGGCGCCAAATGGCCCCCCCCGCCGCTGCCTCCCCGCCACCGCCGCCAGCGAAGCGCCCCAGCGGGGCTCAGGAGGCGGCAGTGGCGGCAGAGCTTGCCCACCCTCCCCCCGCCAGCACTCCCCTCCCTCCGCCCCCTCCCATCTCCTCCAAACCGGCACTGGGAGGGAGGGAAAGGGCGGATGTTTGAACCCCCGCCCCTTCCCTGGCTTGCCTCGGCGCCCCCATGGCTGCAGAGAGCCAAGGCAAGCCGGCGCTCCGAGGGAAGGGGCGGATGTTTGAACCCCCGCCTTTTCCCTGGCTTGCCTCGGTGCCCCCGCAGCTGCGGAGCCTCCAGGAAAGCCAGCACTCTGGGGGAGGGGGTGGGGGCTAGAACCCCTGCCCCCTTCCCTGGCTTTCCTGGGGGCCCCGCTGCTGCGGAGTGCCCAGGAAAGCCAGCGCTCTGCCGCCGCCACCACCCGGTCTCCAGGCCCCACCGGGAGGTTGGCATCCACTGGTGGGGTGGGCATCCCAGGCTGTCCTGCCTAGGGCGCCCAGACACCTGGGGCTGGCCCTGGCAATACTAAATTGATAGAGGAATTGCTGGCTGCTCCCAGCCACACCTCCCACCCCCAGAGGAGGAGGAGAATGAGATTGGATTTATAACCAGCCCTTCACTACCTGAAGGAGTCTCAGAGTGGCTTGCAATCTGCTTTCCCTTCCCCTCCCCACAACAAACAACCTGCGAGGTAGGTGGGGCTGAGAGAGCTCTAAGAGAACTGCTCCTGAGAGAACAGCTCTGAAAGAACTTGTGACTGAACCAAAGTAACACCAGAAGCTGCATGTGGAGGATTAGGGAATCAAACCCAGTTCTCCCAGATCAGAGTCTGTGTTCTTAACCACTACACCGAACTGGCACATGGACACCCTACATGGTGGAAGGGAAGGATACTCTGGCCTCTGCTACTGGTCAGAAGGCCAAGTAGTGCTGGGAAGTGTCTTTTTAAATTGCATTTAATCTGTTGTTCAGAAGCCACCCTGAGCATGGCAGAGCATTAATTTTTGAAGTGAAATGGCTACTGCATAGTTCTCACAGCCTAATACAATCCTTTGAAACTCAACAGGGTTTCAGCTCTCCAAAGAAGCAAATATGCCATCAAGATAGAGCTGCAAAGCCCCCATTGGGGGTGAGGGATCCTCCAACCTCAGATCTAGGGATGGGCACAAATCGAGAAAATGTGGTACAGTTCGTAGTTTGTGGCGTGTCTGAACCACAAACTGTCATGAACTTTTAAGAGCCAAAAGAACTAGTTCACTTTGTGAAGTCTGTGGTGTGGTAGAATGGCTCCCTGAGGTGCTAGAGACACCAAACTTGCAGAGGATCTCCATCTGACTCTCCTCTATCTACCCTCCAAGTCTGATGACAATTGAATTTACGGGGTCCAAGTCACTCTCCCCAAAGACGGTGCCCCCATCCTCCATTGTTTCCAATGAAGGGGGGGGACCAGCATAAAAAGCCACCCTGAGCCTGCTTCAGTGGGGAGGGCAAGGTATAAATCCAATAAATAAATAAATAAAAGCAAGGGCAATAGAAGCCCAGCAGAACAGAATCAAAGTTCCAGAGAATATCTGCAGTAAAAACTGAAGGTGAGGAAGGCATTTTTGCAAGCCCAGCAGAACCAATGCAATATACTAGTTCCCAGCAAAACCCAATGCCACTCTGGCAATGCCAGCTCAATCACAATCCAAGCAAGGGGGCATTTTTGCAAACCCAGCAGAATCAGTACAATGCTCAAAGTGCCCATCAGTAATAGTGCAATCACACAGTGCCCAGCAGAACCCAGTGCCAGTGTGGCAATGCCAGCTCAACAGGACTGTTGTCAAGCACAGAATCATAATCCAGCAGAACCAGTGCAATGTACTAGTGCCCAGTAGAATTCAGTGCCAATGTGGCAGTGCCAGCTCAACAGGTCTGATGTCAAGCAAAGAATCACACTTTAAGCAAATAGGGGTTGGAAGCCCAACAGAACCAGTGCAAGGTACTAGTGCCCAGCAGAACCCAGTGCCAATGTGGCAATGTCAACTCAATCACAATCCAAGTGGGGGGGGGGCATTTTTGCAAGCCCAGCAGAACCAGTACAGAGTGCCTAGCAGTATCAGTGCAATCACAAAGTGCCCAGCAGAACCCAGTGCCACTGGCATTGCAAGCTTAAATGGACTGTCTCAAAGCACAGAGTCACAAATTCAAGCAAGTGGGGTGGGATTTACAAGCTCTGTGCAAGAAAAGAACCTAGGCAACTGGGGGTGGTGGTGGCTCTTGAAACTGATATGACTAGTTTGAAACTGACAACAGTGTCTCCAAGGCTGGAGAATTCCACCACCACCACCCTTGTTTTGAAGTTTGGTAAACATTTTGTTTGAGCAGAGACAGTCTGTCTGGAAATGTATGCATTCACCAACCTGTATGCATTGTTTCCATTCAAGCAATTCCTGCTTGTGGAAAGTTCATGGCAGTTAATCTGCCATGAGCTTTGCTTCACAAACCATGAACTGCCCAAAATTCATCACAAACTTTAGTTCATGAAAAGGTTCATGCTCATCCCTACTCAAATCCCATTGCCTGCTGCTTGGAGTGGCAGCTGGGGAAGAAAATTAAAACTACAGCCTTATGTACTTACCAGCAGTTCCTAACAGAAGTATCAAAGGGCAGCTCTAGGAACTTACAGAAACTCTGTGATTTTTACTAGAAATTCTCAAAAGAAGTCTTTACCAGAAATCCTTAACAGAAGTGCAAAGGGTAGCTCCAGGAATTTCCAGAATCTCTGTGGTTTTTACCATAGAGTTTCCAGTGATTCCTAGAGCTACCCTGAAAACTACTGAGTCAGACACATCGTTGATTTCAGCTCATACTTTTACTCAGTGATTTCAGAAGGTACAGACATACAGGGCAAGCCAGTGGGCTGCTTAAATGCACAACAACTCTGCCCACACACACCCATACACCCGTGATTGACTATTTACATAGTCCCATCTCTGATAGGGTTCCTATAGGGAACAGTTATGCCCTGGCTGTCAGGTGCGTGTCTGGACTTATTAAGGGGGCGGGGCTGGAAGGAGGAGTGGAGTTGGTACGGGCTGGGAGCAGTGCTGGGTTCTAGCGGAAGGGAATAAAAGGCGACAGGGCAAGGAGGCCGGGGAGGAGGAGCAGGCCGGGACGAGTCAGCCAAGAGAGAGAAAGAGAGGGACCAGCCTGACAGATTCCACGGTACGGGGCAGAGGGGCAGCAGGGGTGACATTAACCCTGCCCCCACCATTTCTGAGGCCTCCAAAAGCCCTGATGTCTTTAAACCGGCGAGAGGACCCAGCACCATACCCCATTGGCCGAGCTAGGTGCCACGGCTACGGGTGGAGGAGCGACTGGGAGGCAGACCCAGCGTGACAACTGGTACCTCCCAGCCATCAGCCCACACATGTCCCAGAACTGCCCCAACCCTGTACAGGGAAGCATCACACGCTAACACCACTGGCAGTGACTCATCAAAAGTGTGCAAGAACAGCGTTAGACACCAAGAGCTCTTTTACTGCTGTGAACGCAGCTGTGTGTCTGGCACCCCAGGACCAAGGGGCATGTTTGCCTAAAAGTCTGTGGAGTGGTTTGGCTATCGCTGCCTTGTGGGGCAAGAAGGCGTGGTAGAAATTCAGCAGTCCAAGAAATGCCTATAGCTCTGCTTTAGAAGATGGTGCCAGAGCCTCGACGATTGCCCGGACCTTCTCGAGAGGGGGATGGATGCCCTGAGCATCCACAGCGAACCCCAGGGACTCCGCTTGTGGGATCCCCAGCAGACATTTCTCCCTCTTCACCTTCAACCCCGCTTTGCTGAAACTCTTCAGCACTGACCTGAGTCACTCTGAGAAAGAGTCCAAGTCCGGGGCAGCAATTAAAACATCATCAAAAAAGGGTTGGACTCCAGGGATTCCTTTAAGAAGACAGTCCGTTGACGGTGAGGGAGTCCAGGTCTGAGGATGCCGAGTTTGTTACCTTCCGCCTCTGTGAACCCTTGGAGCAGCAGACTCGTGCTATGTGGCTGGTCTTTCCATATGTCCAGCAGATCACATCGCGGAACTTACAGGAAGGGCGCTCGTGGTCACCCCCGCAGCTGGCACATGCTGCGGTCGAGCTGGCATGTCGGTGTGTTGGCCTGGATGAGCGGTGAGCTGGGGTGCTAGTCTGGGCAGGTCACCACAACTGATGGACGTCTGCGTTGTCGGAGTCTCTGGAGTCTGGAATGGTAGTGGCCTGGTGGGCTGTGGCAGCTTGCCGATCCTGTTGGGACACCTCAGACGCCGTGGCTGTTTGGAGGGCTTTCTCCAGTTTCCATTCCTCAAGGCTGACCAACTTGCGCCAGAGCTTTGGATGCTGGATTCTCGACACGAATTGGGTTAGCAGTGCATCCTCTATGTTGGGGAACTCACAGTCTATGGCCAGTCGTCGGATGTCAGCCAGGAAGTCAGGGATGGTCTCGCCAGGTTTCTGAGTGCGGGCAATGAAGTCCATCCTCATGGCCATGACCGAAGGTTTTGGCGCGTAGTACTCGTTCAGGGCCTTGGTCAGATCATCGTAGGTAGCTGCCTCCATTTTCTTTGAGGACAATAAGACTCCTGGCCAGCCTTATCGTGGTGATGCCGTGCGTGCTCAGGAGCCATGATTTTTTCAGGTCCACGTCTGTGGTTTTTTGAATTTTGAAGAAATGGGTTAGCTGTTCAACCCAGGATTCCCAGAGCTTGGGGTGACCCGGGTCGAAGGTGGAGATCTGTCCCGGAGCGGTTGCCATGACTTCCTGGTCTAAGCGGGAGTGGTGTCCTATGGAGCTTTGCGTGGTGCAGTGCTGCTTGTGAGCGGTGCAGGTCGCAGCGGCGTCCTATGGATCAGTGCTTGGTGCTTGTTGGGAAGCAGGGTCTGGTCCACTCATCGGGATCCCACCTTCATTGCCAGTGAAAAGTACTGAGTCAGACGCATCGTTGAGAGATTTCAGCTCATACTTTTACTCAGTGATTTCAGAAGGTACAGACATACATGGCAAGCCCGCAGGCTGCTTAAATGCACAACAACAACTCCGCCCACACACACCCATACACCCGTGATTGGCTATTTACATAGTCCCATCTCTGATAGGGTTGCTTTAGGATCCTGGACAGCCAATAGGCAGTTAGCAGGATCCTATGTGTCCATTGTTTTCCAGATCGAAGCTCTGGTCACCTCGCTGACCGCGTATACAGGAAAGCCATGTGCTTGATCTAAGTTGGTACACAACATGCCCTTTGTCACTTCTGGTAAGTATATAAGGCTGCATTTAAAAAAAAAAATTCTCCCAAAACTCTCTGCCCCCCCCCCCAACTCTCATGCTAGTTGCCAGGCAGTGCTTGGTAACCCTGCATCAAGATAAGTGGAGGGTGACTGTCCCCTGCCAGAGGATTCCAAGACAAAAGAAAGGTTGCTAAGTAATTCATATCCACACTTCCTAGGGCCCATCACTGAACAGGGCAAGGCTTTATAAATGGCTGCCATTTGGCTCAAAGCAAGCAAGCAGACTTTGATGTTGACAATTATACTTACATTTCCTCATATATGGAGTGGGGAATAAATCATGTTTAATGCCACTGCATCTTGACAACCCTCAATTATCAGGAAAAAATTTAAATCTTCCCAGATCCTATTCAATGAAGTTGAAATCTCTTTCCTTTGAGGTCTGTGCAAATCCATTGAGCAATGAAGTTTTGAAAGATGGAAAAGGCCAGTTCTCCTTTAAAAATCCACATCTTTCACAGTTTTGGGGAGGAGAGCGTATTCAAAGGGAACCCCTATGCAGAGTTACTGCCAGGAAACTACATTGAAATCAGCGGGTTCAGACTGGAGTAACTCTGAGCTCAGCACCGAAACAGGGTTGGCCCTGGTTAGTACTTAGATGGAAGACCACCAAGGAAGACCAAAGTTGCTATGCCGAGAAAAGCAATGGCAAACCACCTCTGCTCATCTGCTGCCTTGAAAAAAGCAGGAAGGCAAATGGTATGTGGTGTTCCAGACCTTATTTTGGGGTTCAGAGCTTTCCAACTCCCCTCAGTGTTTCTGGATGAATTCACGAATAAGGAAGTGCAAATAAGGAACCAACTTCAGCCCCCTCTTGAAAAACCTATGAAGGGTTGCAATCAGTCGTTTGGACTCAATGGCTTATAATCATCATCATCATTTCCATAGGGTGTTATATTCCTTAAATCTTACATTGTGGCCATGACACCTCCTCCTAAGAAACAACATGTCCTTACCATGGGGGAGTGCTGTGAGAGCCATAATGCACCACAAAGCTTTCTGGTTACCACCAAGTCAAGCAATAAGGCTGCCAACTGCCAGGTGGGATCTCAAGATCTGTTCGAATTACAACAGATCTCTAGATGACAGAGATCAGCTCCCCTGGAGAAAATGGCAGCTTTGGAAGGTAAACTCTATGGCAGGGGTGTCCAACATAAGGCCCGGTGGCCGGAACTGGCCCGTCCAGGGCTTTTATGTGGCCCACGAGGGAGGGAACAGGAGACTGCTCAAGGAGGGGAGTGGGTGGAGCCAGGGCTCTTTTTGTAACAGGAACTTCTTTGCATATTAGGCGACACACCCCTTATGTGGCCAATCCTCCAAGAGCTTACAGAGCTCTTCTTACAGGGGCTACTGTAAGCTCTTGAAGGATTGGCTACATTAGGGGTGTGTCGCCTAATATGCAAAGGAGTTCCTGCTACAAAAAGAGCCCTGGGTGAAGCTACTCCAATTGTGGCTTCATCACAGCAGAACAACCTCACCAGCAGCATTCAAGCAGTGTGCCCAGCACTGCACTGCTGGCTCTCCAGTCTGCCCATGTGGGGTTTCCTCTGCACCCCCCTCCCAGCCTGTGGAGCCTTGCAGTGAGGAGACACCAACTTAGAGCTTACTAGGTGCTGTCCTTTATACGGTTTCTACCTCTGGTACTCAGCATTACGTTTTATGGCACACACGGGCCGGCACGACAGTGACATGTATGGCAGATCCGGCCCTCATAAAAAATGAGTTTGACACCTCTGCTCTATGGCATTGTACCCTACTGAGGTCCCTCCCCTTCCCAAACACCACCCTCCCAAGACTCTAGCCCCAAATCTCCAGGAATTTTCCAACTCGGAGTTGGCAACCCTGGCCAATCACCCGATAGCCATACAGGGAACCAACAGCCTGCCAATCTGCTTTCTTACTCGGTCTCTCACTGCCTTCCTGCTTTATCATTTGTTCATTCATTCATTCATTCATAAAATCATAAAACCTGCTCCAAACCGTCTGAGAGCAACAAGGCCACAGTTTGTTGTGTGTGTGTGTGTGTGTGTGTGTGTGAGAGAGTGAGAGAGAGAGAGAGAGAGAGAGAGAGAGAGAGAGAGAATCTGGCGCTTAGCAGGAATGAGATCAGGTAAGGAAGTAATCATCTGCTGAGCAAAATCTCCTTCCCCACCTTTTCTATACCTTTAAAGGGGTGGGAAAAAAGACATTCCTCGCCTAGAGGGCAGTGGAGCAATTTTGACTTTAAAAGAGAGAGAGAAAGAGACGGCCGCCTAGAGAAGTGAGCTTTAACAACTCCTGATCCAGTCCCTGGGCATTCATTAATGTTTCATGGTGCTTTCAATTATTGCCTCTTCTGCCATTGCCGTCATCTGTCTCTTCAAATCGACGGTATAATAACCACTCAAGCAGAAATCCACTCTGCCGTCTGCCCATCCGCTCCCCCCTATTCCCGCCCAGCCTGCACTGCTCGCTCCTTGAAAATCTCTGCCAATATCTCTCACGGGCTTCTACAAGACAGACCCCGGCCCTCCTGCCCTCTGCTGGCCCGGGGGCGGGGGGGGGGACAGGAACTGATGGGAATACCAGCCGTCTGATGCTCGGGGAGAGTGTGCAATGTTGCCCCTCAGTCTTCCACCCACCCGCTTGAAAGATTTTCTACAATGTGCTCGGAATGCATGCCTGCCGCTTCCTCGGGCGCCTTGCAAAAGAGAAGCTGTGTAGCTTCTGTAGGCTAGGAAACCGACAGTCTCCTCTCGTTGCTCTTTCCTGCAGACAGACAGGATGCAGACAAATGGCTAAGGAGACCCTTTCCTGCTCAACCCAACCCCCCAAGGTTGCATCCCCAGCCACCTGCACAGGAACAAACCAAGTTCAAAACCAGAACTTGGAGGTGGCTTCATAACATGAAGGACCAGTTCCTAGCAATCCTGGCTCATAGTTATAGGTAGCAGAAAGATGCCCCCTCCCCACAAAAATACAGAGTGGTATCTTTTAAAAAGTTGGCCTCTTTTTTTTTTAAAGGGGGTGGGAAGCATTAATTAGTTTGATGTGTCGCTCCAGCAGTCTTCTCTTAAGGGATCTTGTCCTGTTCATCACTGCCTTTCATTAAAGGGGTGGGAAGTGCTTGCCTCAATTCCCCCTCCTATCTGCAGCATGGCTGGCTGGCCCGCCAGAAGGAAAAAGCACAGGTGATATTTTTGCCTTTCTCTTCTGCAGGTATGCTGACAGACTACCATGCTGGAAGGGATGCAGTCTCTGCTTCCCCCATGGCCTGCCTTCCAGTACATGCAAGCAACCCCTTTGAATTCCTCCTCTTGGTGTGTTAGCATGTCTAAGGGAAGGGAATATAGCATGGGGAACTTGTGCATCTATTCCTGCTCACCCCCAGTCTGCAAAAAAGGAGAGATGCCTACTGGGGAAAATGCCAGAATTTCTTCCTTATAGCTCTTCCCAGTCACACAACCCTGCCTGTCTGCCAGTGCGTGTTAACAAAGCCTTGCCTCTCTGGTTGTCTTAACAAAAATGGAATCCTGGAAAAGGAAATGGGTTATGCACACAGGACTCGTGCTTATATAAAACTAGAATGCTTTCCTCAAGCTCCTGGTGGTTCAGTGACTGGCAGAATGTGGAAAAAGTGCACACAAGTGCCAGTTGAGATGATCCCGCTTGGTGGGAAGATTAGCTACCAGTTCTGGTTGGATGGTGTTGCTATCAGGCACATGCCTGTTGAGTCACTCTCTCTCTCCTCTGACCATGATTCCTATCTCTTGTTGCCCAAGAAAATGAAACTAGACAGCAGGATTCAAATTGTCAGACTGGAAAGTTTGTGATCATTCCTGAACATCAGATTAATTCTTGTCAGATTACTCTAAATGAGTGTGGTTCAGGTCACATCTTGATTAGTAGAGTTCTACTTGCACATTCCTGATCAACACACCTATCAGCCTCTATGGCTTTTTCTAATCCTTTCCATTTGGAAGTCAGCTAAACCATCAGAACATTTTATTTTTGTACGAACAAGCTGATATGTTTCCTGTCTAGAGTCATGTTGCATGTTAAGAAAAGTAGTCTAAAATGTTCTGATGTCATTAATGTCATTAATACCTAAACAAAATAAACCCAAAGTTGCTTTGCAGTACTTTGATATATGTAATTAGAGCTCGTCAGTTTTACCAGTGCCTTTATGCTTATTGGTTGGAACACTGGAAGGAGAAAACAGATTTACTTCTTAGCAATCATTTGGATAGAATACTGCTGGCATGGATTTCCTCATATTTGTACAAGTATACGAGCTAGAGCAGGGCTTCCCAACATTTTTCAGCCTGCAGCTTTGTATCCCAGTTTAGTGTAGTGGTTACAAGCGGCAGACTCCAATCTGGAGAACTGGGTTTGATTCCCCACTCCTCCACATGCAGCTGGTGGTGTGACCTTGGGTCAGTCACAGTTCTCAGAGCTGTTCTCTCAGGAGCAGTTCTCTCAGAGCTCTCAGCCCCACCTACCTTAGAGGGGTGCTAAGGGCAAGGAGACTGTAAGCCACTCTGAGACCCTGAATGAAGGGATATAAATCCAATCTTTTCTTTGGAATTCAGGGTGGTGAGCGCAACCACAAAATGGCTGCTGCAGGAGGTGGAATTAAACACAAAATGTCAGGGAGGGAGGGAGGTGATACATAAAGTAATACTAAATCCTCAACATTTCAGGCAGAAGCCCTGTTTAATAAGAGGCCTTTTAGAATGAGCATACTGTTTTAAAATATTTTCTTGCATAACCACGGCTCTTACCAAAACAACGTAAAAAAACCCCAACCTCACAGCCAATCAGATTTCCAATGACCAATCAGAG
Source organism: Gekko gecko (assembly GCA_029375565.1). Classification (NCBI taxonomy): domain Eukaryota; kingdom Metazoa; phylum Chordata; class Lepidosauria; order Squamata; family Gekkonidae; genus Gekko; species Gekko gecko. The sequence continues at coordinate 203,900,949 of JAPDNY010000005.1, forward strand.
GACTTGCTGGTCAAAAGAACCATCTGGCCCTGCCTGCTTTCTGAAAACACTTGGTGAGCCCCAGGGAAGATGTCAGCAGGCTCCATGGCACCCCCTGGGCACCATGTTGGGGACCCCTGTACTAGAAACTTTTTAAAATAACAAGGGCCCCGTTCACATGGAGCATTTGCCCCGCTGAAGGCACAGGAGCCCCGCGGACTTTCCTTGTGCGATCATATGAGCACATCTGGGAGGCGTAGCGCTCCCGTGGCCAACCCACGGCTTCCCTCCGAAAACGTGGAGTAAAAAACTACTAGGGTCGAAGTACTAGTTTCTGGAAACCCCGGGGCAAAGGCCGGCGTCTGATCGTGGGAGCACCAGTATCCCGCGGCTTCCGATGCCAGCCCATGTCCCGGGGTTTCCAGATGTTGTAAGTTTCCATGGGATGCGCACCAATGCTGAATGAGGCATGCGCATATGCAAGACACCGGCAGGGGGCAGGCCCCCCCCACGACACATGCGCACTTCGCAACAGCGCGGCTTGCGTGGTCTGCTGCTCTGCTTTTTTGCCGCGCTGCAGCAGCGCGGTGTGATCAGCACTTGGAGCTGGAGCGTGGCAACCCAGTGGCCCGTTTGATCGGGCTACCGCGCCTTATTTTGCTCTGGGGCGAATTGCCACGCCTCCCCCCCGCGTTTTCTGTCCCGTATGACCGGGGTCAAGGTTCAAATTCAAGAAGGGAATAACCCCAAGGGGGCCAGGTTCTCACAGGCCCCCTTATGGCTTGCACAATTCACCTGTCACCCCAAACAAATAAATTTTGTGCAATGAAAGCCTTGCTGCAGTCCTCACCAAAGAATTCTCCCAAATATTTCAGTGATACCCCCTCTGCGGAAGGGCTTCCATAAGCTAACGATATTCCCATCTTTGGCTCGCTGCTTTAGAGAATTAAAATGGGAATCTTTGCCTAATAGCTCTGTGAGTCATACACGTCCAATAATCCTGATCGCATTATAAAATTGCTAGCTGGTTTTTTCCCCCCCTCCTTAATGACTGCTCTACATAGGGTGAAGCTAAGGCAGCAAGGTTGTCTGTTAATGTTAACGATTAGCTGAACTCTGAATTGTCACCACGCTCTTCCCAGTGGTGTGTCCTTGGCAGCTTCTCAAATACTTCACTGCCACTCAAATAGTATCATTACTTTGGATTCTCTCCCTCTCTCTCTCCAGCCTCCCCTTTCTTGCCAGTGTGGTGTAGCTGTTAGTGTTGGATTAGACAGGGGAAACCTGTGAAAGTTCCCCAGTCACCTTTCCAGTGCCAGTCCGCAACCAGGCCTCAGGCCTTCAGGAGGCGTTCTTCTTGTCCATCATATTGAACAGCCGCCTGTCCCTGTTTCAGGAGTTAGGGTTGCCTTCAGGCAGGGCCTGGGGATCTCCCAAAATTACCACTCATTTCCGGACAAAAGAGATCAGTTCCCCTGGAGGAAATGGCTGTTTTGGAGGGCAGACTGTATGGCATTATTGCCCTCTGAGGTCCCTCTCCTCCCCAGACCTCACCCTCCCTAGGGTCCAACCCCAAGTCTCCAGGAATTTTCCAAGCCAGAGTTGGCAACCCTAGGGAATCTCTTTGGTATCACATTGCTGACTAGGGTTGCCAGCTCTGGGTTGGGAAATACCTGGAAACTTTTGCGTAGAGCCTGTGGAGGGCAGGGCTTGGGGAGGGACCTCAGCATGGTACAATACCATAGCGTCCACCTCCAAAGCAGCCATTTTCTCCAGGGGACCTGATTTTGGACATCAGGAGATCAGCGCTGTAATAGTGGGAGATCTCCAAGCGCTACCTGGAGGCTGGCAAGCCTACACTGATGACTTTTGATCAGTTAAGGGTATAATCACATGAAGGACATTAAATGCAATCTTATATCACCCCACCCATAAAAAAAAAAGTGTCTCCTGTTTTCTAGATGCTTTCTAACTTCCTACCATGACCTGGATAGCCTGGGCAAGCCCGATCTTGTCAGATCTCGGAAGCTAAGCAGGGTGGGCTCTGGCAAGTACTTGGATGGGAGACCTCCTTGGAATGCCACCAGTCAAGAGGCCGGGGCAGGCAGGGCCGGCTCCAGGTGTCTGGGCGCCCTAGGCAGGACAGCCTGGGACGCCCCCCACCGGGGATGCCAACCTCCCGGTGGGGCCTGAAGACCGGGGGGCGGGCGGAGCGCTGGCTTTCTTGGAGGCTCCGCAGCTGCGGGGCCCCCAGGAAACCCAGGGAAGGGGGAAGGGGGTCTAGCCGCCGCCCCCTCCCTCCCAGCGCCAGCTTTTCTGGGGGCTCCGCGGCTGCGGGACCCCAAGAAAAGCCATAAAGGGGGCGGGGGGTCTAGCCACCGCCCCTCCCTCCCAGCGCCAGCTTTTCTGGGGGCTCCGCGGCTGTGGGACCCCCAGGAAAGCTGGGAAGAGGGCGGGGGTCTAGCCGCCTCCCCCTCCCTCCCAGTGCCAGCTTTTCTGGGGGCTCCGTGGCTGCGGGACACCCAGAAAAGCTGGGAAGGAGGGGGTCTAGCTGCCTCCCCCTCCCTCCCAGCGCCGGCTTTTCTGGGGGCTCCGCGGCTTCAGGACCCCCAGAAAAGCCGGGAAGAGGGCGGGGGGTTTAGCCACCTCCCCCTCCCTCCCAGCGCTGGCTTTTCTGGGGGCTCCACAGCTGCAGGACCCCCAGGAAAGCTGGGAAGGGGGCGGGGGTCTAGTCGCCTCCCCCTCCCTCCCAGCGCTGGCTTTTATGGGGGCTCCGCGGCTGCGGGACCCCCAGGAAAGCTGGGAAGGGGGCGGGGGGTCTAGCCGCCTCCCCCTCCCTCCCAGCACCAGCTTTTCTGGGGGCTCTGTGGCTGCGGGACCCCAGAAAATCGGGAAAGGGGCAGGGGGTCTAGCCGCCTCCCCCTCCCTCCCAGCGCTGGCTTTTCTGGGGGCTCCGTGGCTGCGGGACCCCCAGGAAAGCCGGGAAGGGGGTGGGGGTCTGGCGGCGGCGGGCGCCGTGTTAGGGCGGCGGGGGGCGCTTTTCGGGGGGAGTGGGGCACCATTTAGCACCCCTGAGGCCGGCGCGCCCTAGGCGAGCGCCTAGTTCGCCCTATGGCCGATCCGGCCGTGGGGGCAGGCAGAAGAAGAAGAAGAAGAAGAAGAAGAAGAAGAAGAAGAAGAAGAAGAAGAAGAAGAAGAAGAAGAAGAAGAAGAAGAAGAAGAAGAAGAAGAAGAAGAAGAAGAAGAAGAAGAAGAAGAAGAAGAAGAAGAAGAAGAAGAAGAAGAAGAAGAAGAAGAGATTGGATTTATACCCCACCCTTCACTCAGAGTTTCAGAGTGGCTTACAAACTCCTTTCCCTTCCCCTCCCCTCCCCACAACAGACACCCTGTTAGGTAGGTGGGGCTGAGAGAGCTCTTTCATGAACTGCTCTTTCAAGGACAGCTCTTGTCAGAACTATGGCTTGCCTGAGGGCATCCAGCAGCTGCAAGTGGTGGAGTGGGGAATCAAACCCGGTTCTCTCAGATTAGAGTTTGCGCACTTAACCACTACATCAAACTGGCTTTGTTCAGCCACTTCTCTGAATAGCCTCCAGGCCCCCCAGTAGGGATCAGTCACTAGAGGTCACCAGGACTTCCAGGTGCACACACAGTCAGTCATCAGGTGTGCATACACACACACATAGACACACACAAAAAATAGATGCTTTCTAAATTCCTGTTCCATCTCCTCTCACTCTACAGCCAGCAGGGATCCTCTGTACACTCTATATTCCTTATAAGGATGTATCTATGAATTAAAACAATCACTATAAGATCAGGGGCCCCACTTAGCCAAGTGAAGCGTCTCTCTGTTAGCCTCAGCAGCCTGCTTCAAGATTGCTGCCAGGATCAAACGGGAGAGGGGAGAACCATTGATGCCACCTTGAACAAACGGGAAAGACAAATTACAGATTTTTTGGCACACTCCAGGAATAAATTTAGTTTCTCATCTCTCCACACGCAAAAAAAAAAATTTATGTGTGTCTAAGTTCAGCTTTCACTTTTTAATGGGTAAGAACATTGCCTGCAGAGGCAGATGTTTCCCAGATGTCTCGGCCTGGTGGGACTTTCTAGGCACCTCTCCGTTGCGTTTACGTATTCCAGTAACATCATCCAGCATGTGGGCATTCCTGGTTCTGTACGGTAATGCCCTTCCTCTGCCTGGGTCTGATTGCGGGCTGCTGTGCGTACAGCTATTGAGCACGTACAACATACAGAGGCCGATCTAGTATTACTGGGAGGGTTGCCAGTTCCAAGTTGGGAAATACTTGGAGTTTTGAGGGGTGGAGCCTGAGGAGGGCAGGGTTTGGGAAGGGGAGGGACTTTAACGGGGTATAATGCCATAGAGTCCATCTTCCAAGGCCACCGTTTTCTACAGGCGTACTGAACTGTTGCCTGGAGATCAGGTGCAATCCCAGGAGATCTCCAGCTACCACCTGGAGATTGGCAAGCCTGATTACTGGTTTGTGACTACCCATAAAAAAATTTAAGAGCCATCGGCTAGAGCTTAAACTGTCACACTGTAGAGTAGGGTTGCCAACTCTGGATTGAGAAATTCCTGGATATTTGGGGAGTGGAGGGGTCTCAGTGGGGCAACATGTTATGGAATCCACCTTCTGAAGCAGCCCTCTTCTCCAGGGAAACTGATCTCTATAGTTTGGAGATCAGCTGTAATTCCAGGAGATCTTCAGGCCCCACCTGGAGTGTGGCAACCCTAGAATGCCTGTCAGAAATGCCGACTGTTTTGTACCCCTTTCTCCATATATTTTTTTCTTCTACACTCCCAACTATAAAGTTAATCTGCATTTGTCAGGGGGTCAGCTATGTCCCGCAGGCCTCCAGTTGTTGATCCCTTGAGAGGACATGGCAAAATCTATCCTGGGTCACCTAGCCTTTCTTTGCCTGGGTAACATCCCCCCCCACCCAAAAAAAAGAAAACCTATGTGCAACAACTACATAGGCAAGGACTACTATTCCAGATCTGCTCAGACATCCGAAAAGGTGGCAGCGTCATGGATTGGAATGTGCACAGATTAAGGTTAAATCCTGTTCTCTTGGTTCATGGCCATAGAAAACCATGCCCATGTGCAGTGGGCTGGTGTCATGCCTCCGCCGCTGTGTGCAGGATCCACCCACAAAAAATTGTTGTCTGAGCATTTGCAATGGACTGCCAGATCTCGCCTGAGCCACTCCTCCACAGATCTTGTGCATGATCAACTCCTCCACAGGCTGCGAGCCACCCTCTGCTGCCTGTTCCCACAGCTTACCAGACAGTTGTGTGACTTGGCTCCGTCTCCGATCCTTGATCCACAGCATCTATTCCCGTCACTCATGGGCACAGCAAGTTACTTTCATCTACCCCCTCCCCAAGGACTTTAGTCACCATGACAAGATCATGAGGCTCATGGTGGCTTTCTGAACTAGGGGGCATGTGGCTTCCAATCCACAGGATTTCTTTTTTCATGCAGCAACAGTAACTTGAAAACACTGGGATTTGGGGTGATGCAAAAAGCATGGGAGGGACTGTGCACGACCAGCAGGCAGCAGGCGGGGAACTGCCATTGTGCGAATCTTTCAAGCAGTGACCATCAGCGGCCACAACAAAAAGGCCCCACAGATGTCCCTCTGCAAGAACTGTGGCATTATTGCTAGTACTGAACAAGGCAGATTCATCTTGGCGCGATGCTTGTCCAATAATTTTGTGTGCATAGCCAACCATATCAGTAGCATACAGTCACTGTATTTCATTCTTCTTCTAATCTAATGACATACACAATTGCACTGAGAGAGAGAGAGAGAGAGAGAGAGAGAGAGAGAGAGAGAGAGAGAGAGAGAGAGAGGTACACCTGTCAGAGACCCAAGCCTGGGTCTCCTTGGGTCACCACATATTATTGCTGGAGCAGCACCCAGTCCTGTGAGTCCTTGAGGTTAAATGCACACAAATAAAGCAGACCTTTGTAAAAACATATAAAGGTTCATTCAAAGTTTTTTTTTAAAGTATCTCTATGCAGTACCATCTCTATACCTTAGCAACAGGGAAATAAAAAAGCTAACATTTCTATCTAATACATTTAGTACCTGGTATCAGATGGCACATCTTCTTGCAGAAAAAAAATTCAAGTGGTGGTCTACAATGTTATATACATTGCAGTCCATCATGATGGAGCATCACATATCAAAGCATATGAGCATCCAAGTAGCATACCTTCCCTTTGTTCTATATCCTTATTAGACCTTCTTGCCCTCTGGCATCAGGTGGTCCTCCCAATCAGGAATCCTTTTTGATGGAACCTTCCAGAGGACTTCAACATCTGCCCCGAATTCCCCTCTCCCATCTGAAAATACAGCTGAACACAGCCTCTTGTGATTAACCAGTGACCTCATTCTTGACTTGAAAGAGTTAAGGGTGGTATCTGCAGGAAGGCCCAAACCATGGCCACCTGCAAGCCAGAGCAGACCTACTAATAATCACGTTAACCCTTGAAGGAAATTAGGGTGCTTTGCCTCACAGCACCTCTGAAAAACTAGCAATTTCTATTGGTGCTCTTCCCTGACTCAGCACATTGACTTTTCAGCTCTGGCCCTGGGCACATAGGCTTCTCCTCTTGACCCCACTGAGCTCCACCCCTTGCCCTCATTGATCCCATCTCTGTGTCGGTAGACCCTGGGCCATGCTCCAGCCCTGAGTGTGGCCTGTCTCTTGCCTAAGCTGGCCCTTTGAAGACCTGACAACATATGCAAGCCAGCTGAGTGACCTTGTGTCAGTCACAGTTCTCTCAGAGCTCCCTCAGCGCCACCTAACTCACAGGGCATCTGTTGTGGGGAAGGAGATTGTAAGTTGCTCTGAGACTCCGAGTGAAGGGCAGGGTATAAATCCAACTCTTCTTCTCCCTCCCTCTCACTCAGAGGAGGGTCCCATCAAGCCAGGATAGTTAAGTTAAACTTTGATGTTTAGGGGTAGTTTGCCACTTAAATACCGGTTAAGATTTTCTTTGCAAAAGGCCTGGGGTGATTTCCCACTACAGCTGCCTCGGGGTTGCGCCGCCGTTTGCCCCGATACTATTTGTCAATTTCACATCCGAAGCCGCGGGGCTGCATTTTGACCCGTGGCTTCGCCCGATTCCCCCGCAGTTTCATAATCTTCATAAAACAGGATCAGGAAACTGCGGGGGAAATCGGCGAAGCCGCGGGTCAAAATGCAGCCCCGTGGCTTCGGGTGTGAAATTGACAAATAGTATCGGGGCAAACGGCAGCACAACCCCGAGGGAGCTGTAGTGGGAAATCACCCCTGCTCTGTATCCCTTGCCAGACTCGGTGGCTAGGGCTGCCAGTTCCCTCCTGGCAATCAGGGGGTGGGAGAAATTACCAGGAGTGGAAGGGAGACATAGGCCTCATTGCCGGTGATGATGCAATGTCACTTCTGGTGTGCGCTGCTCTGTTATTTGTCAAAAATTCTGTGGTAAAAATAGGTTTTACCCTACAGTTGTTGTCCAAATACCAGAGCACCACTGCAATGCTGGTGATGCAGTGATGTCATTTCTGTACAGCAGCCTAATCCTGCCTCCTCTGGTGGTCCAACTGATTGGAGGCAGGGCCTGGGAGCAGGAGATGCCTGTCCCCAGTGAGGGGCTGGCAACTTGGTCTTCTCAACTGTGGCACTTCACCTGTGGAATTAACTCCATACTCCTTTTTCATCTGTTAAATTTTAGGCACTGGGTAAAGCACTCTTGCTTTCTCAGCCTTGAGACATCTCAAGATTCCCCTCCCCTTTCCCTGTTGCTCTCCAGTTTTAGTTTTAAAGTCTGTTGAGCTCCACCTTTTCTTTTGTTTGAACATCGGCTTGGTAGCTTTTGGTCGTCCAATATTGGTTGTGTTTTTATGTAGATTTGACTGTTGGTCATAATTCTGTTCTGGAGGAAGCAAAGAAACTCCTTAAATAAATATGAAAATATGACCTCTAGGCCCTGCTTGTGGGCCTCTTGGAGTAACTGGTTGGAAACAGCATACTGTACTGCCAGGGAGGCAGAGATGTTACATGCCATTGAGTCACTTCTAACTTATGGCAATCCTATAAGTTAACGTATTGTAGTCCAGAATTTCCTGTCATTGACAGCCTTGATCAGGTCTTACAAACTGAGGGCCATGGCTTCCTTCACTGAGCCAATCCATCTCATTTTGGGTCTTCCTCTTTTCCTTCTGCCTTCAATCTTTCCTAGCATTATTGCATTTTCCAGTGACTCTTGTCTTCTCAGAATGTGACCAAAGTACGATAGCTGCAGTTTAGTCATTTTAGTTTCAAGAAGGAGAAGAAGGAGGAGAAGAAGAAGGAGAAGGAGAAGGAGAAGGAGAAGGAGAAGGAGGAGGAGGAGGAGGAGGAGGAGGAGGAGGAGGAGGAGAAGAAGAAGAAGAAGAAGAAGAAGAAGAAGAAGAAGAAGAAGAAGAAGAAGAAGAAGAAGAAGAAGAAGAGGAGGAGGAGGAGGAGGAGGAGGAGGAGGAGGAGGAGGAGGAGGAGGAGGAGGAGGAGATTGGATTTATACCCCGCCCTTCACTACCCAAAGGTGTCTCAGAGCAGCTTACAAACTCCTTTCCCCTCCCCTCCCCACAACAGACACCCTGTGAGGTAGGTGGGGCTGAGAGAGCTCTGACAGAAACTGCTCTTTTTTCAAGAACAGCTCTTATCAGAACTATGGCTTGCCCAGGGTCATCCAGCCAGGTGCAAGTGGAGGAGTGGGGAATCAAACCTGGTTCTCCCAGATTAGAGTTTGCGCACTTAACCGCTACACCAAACTGGCTCTCCAAGGAGAGCTTAGCCTTGAGAAACCACTTACTTGTCTTTTTGGTGGTCCACAGTATCCATAAAACTCTCCTTTGACACCACATTTCAATCAAATCAGTTTTCTTCCCATGAGCGTTCGTTATTGTCCAGTTTTCATATTCACACATAGTAATGGGAAATTCAGGAGTTAGAGACACAAAATTCTGCGAAGGGCCTGGTTACCTTAAGGGCCTCTGGTGTGAGCAAGTCATGTGATCTATATTCACAGGATGTTTAAGGTCGCCTTGTGGGTTACCATACTTTGAAAAGCTAAAAAAGAGGACATATTTCCTGACTACTTCAAACAAGTGATCACAGATCTCATTTTAAGTACCCCTGCTGTTCAAGCTGTGATAATTGCTTCTAACTAGGAATATTCCTAACCTTCCCACCCCAAAAGAGGACATTTTCATCAGTTTTTTAAAAAGAGCCCAAAAGAGGACGGATGAAAAGAAGAAAAAAAGAGGACATCTGGTAACCCTATATAACTTCTTTTTCTTTATGAACAAAGTATACCTCATTTCTTAGGTCATTTATTTTATTTTATTTTATTTTATTTTATTTTATTTTATTTTATTTTATTTTATTTTATTTTATTTTATTTTATTGGGTTTCTATCCTGCCCTTCCCACGAGTGGGCTCAGGGCGGCTTACATTTAGGACATTATGTGCCAAATACATAAAACAGATAAACCAGATAAAAACAAGATAAAACAGTCATATTATTACAGTAAAGTGCTCAGCATAAAATTGATCTCCCAATCACGTTAAAGGTGGCATGGTATAGCCCAGTGGTTCTCAACCTTCCTAATGCCGCGACCCTTTAATACAGTTCCTCATGTTGTGGTGACCCCCAACCATAAAATCATTTTTGTTGCTACTTCAGTTCATAACTGTAATTTTGCTACTGTTATGAATCGTAATGTATGGATCCGATGGTCTTAGGTGACCCCTGTGAAAGGGTCATTTGATCCCCAAAGGGGTCGTGACCCACAGGCTGAGAACCGCTGCTGTAGATGGACACAAGTCCCAATTTCTGCCATATCTGTCTCGTACATTACTGTGGCTCGGTCTCCATATAGGGCCAATCATTACCCCGGTATAACTAACCAGAATCGTTGGGGGTAGTGGTGGGTGACTCCTAATTAAAAGCCTGGCAGAAGAGCTCTGTCTTGCAGGCCCTGCGGAACTGTACAAGGTCCCGCAGGGTTCTGATCTCCTCCGGAAGCTCATTCCACCAGGTAGGAGCCACCATCGAAAAGGACCTAGCCCTGGTAGCGGTGAGCCTGGCCTCTTTGGGGCCTGGATAGAGCGTCCTCCTGCAATGTGCCCTGTGCAAGGACACCGACTCTGGGTGATGTTATTGCACTGGGCACATTGGTGTGAATGCAGAACTTCACCCCATTGGCTGGATCTGGGTCAGCTGATCACGGGTCTTGAAAGCAGGCAGACCCCCACCCCCAGTGGGGGAATGTCAAGCCCGGAGATCTCCCTCTTTTACAATAGATCTGTAGACTACAGCGATCAGTTCCCCTGGACAAAATGGCTGCTTTGGAGGCTGGACTCTATGGCATTATACCTTGCAGACGTCCCTCTCCTTCCCAGACCATGCCCTCTCCAGGCTGCACCCCCAAATTCAGGAAGACCTCCAAGCCCCACCTGCATGTTAGCAACCCGACCCTCAGTTAAGATTGTCAGCCCCCAATGGAGGTGGGGCATCCTGGCCACCAGGCCCCACCCACCCCTGCCGCCACTCAGCTGGCTGGTGGATGGACTTACCAGGAGAGGGAGGGAGGCCCAGTCTACATTGCCAGCAACACGGCGATGTTACTTCTGGCATGCCCAAGAAGTAAAGTCATCACATCCGTGAAATCACAGCAATGCTCTGGTATTTGGGCAGAAACTCTATGATAGCAGCCATTTTTACCATATTTGCTGAAACACCAGAGTGTCACTGCGACATCACAGGATAATGACATCACGTCCAATATACATTGGAAGGGATGAAACCATGTTACCGGCGATGGCACCTGATCCGCCCTCCTGCTCCTGGCAATTCCCCCCCATCCCCCACCAGTTGCCCAGGAAGGACCTGGCAACCCTAATCTCAAGGCAGATTGGCTGAAGCCTCTGGATCAGAAAGATTCAGCATCTGAGGGGGCTCTGGCAGAGGTCTGGGGTTGCCAGCCTCCAGGGAGAGCCTGTAGATCTCCTGAAGTTACAACGGATCTCCAGTCTACGGAGATCAATTCCCCTGGAACAAATAGCTGCTTTGGAGGGTGGACTCTATGACATCACACCCTGCTGAGATCTATCCTTTCCACATACTCCACCCTCTTCAGGCTCCACTCCCCAAAATCTACATGAACTTTCCAACCATGAGTTGTGAATGCTAGAGAGGTCTCCTGAGCCCCCAGATGTTCATCAGAAATAGTTCCCAGGTCCTCTCGCTCTCCCTCAGAGGTGGAGTCTGTTCTTCGGTATGGCACTAGAGGGACACGACACCACTGATCTCTCCTGTTTAAGAGAGGAGGGGTCTTGCGGTTTTAGCATCTGGAGGATTTATGAGATTAGGCAAAATTTTATGCACAAGGCTGTATCAAAAAGGAAAGGAGGGGCTTGCAGAGAATAAAGTTTTGTTTAAGAAACTGAGAATACTTTTACACACATAGGAGTGGCAAGACCCACTGATTGGCTTACTGCATTTGATCCAGTGGTATGCATTCTGGAATTTCCTTTGAGGAGGAATCTGGGTCCCAGCCAAGGGATATGGGGTTGGATCCAGCTTAAAGGCACTTTTGCCAGTGAAATAGAACTTTCTGTTTCCCCCCTCCCAAACCAGTTGTAGGGGGTGCAGCATCCTAGGAGAAAAATCAAAATAAGAAACATATGGCCTTACAGGAAGTACTTCCATAGAGTTTCTGGCAATTCCTAGAGCAGTCCTTGCCACTCCTGGGAACTCTGTGGTCAGATCTTTCTGTAAGTAGACAAGGCCTTATCTTTCTTCTTAGGTTTTCTTCCACGGTCACTGAAAGTGGTGGCTGGCAATGGGACCTGGGGCTGGGGAATCTCTCACCCCCACCAGGGGTTTGGCAGCCCTACCCACTACAGCCCACTGTTCTCCCTGAAATGTCACTTCTGAGGCACAGGGGACCCTCAGGAATGGTATGAGGGGCAAATAAGCGGTCTGCAGTAGGAAGAGGGAACTGGTGGAAATTACCCCCCTCTTTCCATTAGCAGAATATTTCCTCTGGATCCAACCCATAGAAAAGGAACCTAAAATCGCATTGTAACTGATACACTGACTTAGGTTAAGAAGGTAAGTGCCACCATAACCTAGGACAGAAGTGTCAAGCTCATTTATGTCAGATCCGGCCCTTGGTGGACCGAGCCATGTGTGCCACAAAATGTAACGCCAGGTACCGGAGATATAAACTTTATAAAGGACACAGGCAAACCCAGTTAACAATAATATTTTTACTCAAAATACAAACATAAGCAATTGATTCCTAGCAGCGAAAGCAATTGATTTACTGGGGAACCCACAAAAGCCTCAATAAATGTATTTAATCATATGCAAGATGAGTTTTTTCCAAAGAATGCCATAAAAGGGGAGTACCTTTTGCTTGTGGGCCGGGTTAGAGCCCTGGACAGGCCGGTTCCAGCCCCTGGGCCTTATGTTTAACACCCCTGACCTAGAGTATAATATTTAATAACTGCATATAATTTGGGTCCATGTTTCAAAGCAGATTCTCCTCTCTGTGTCCCAGCTGGCAAAGTGCATAATATCTGTAGATATGTGAATCAGCAGACAAAGGAATAACCACCCCAAAAGAAGAGTCTACTTCCTTTTAAAGGAGGATGTCCTTCCGGGCATACTAGCGTTTCCTTTTTAAAGTTTTTAAGGGTACAATGCCCTAATTAATATGCAGCCCTGACTGGCTGAAATCTTAGGAACACGATTAGCCAATGCTCTGGGGACATTGGACACAGATGTCCGCCACGGAGGCAGATAGTAGTTCAGAAGGATCTCCACAGAACAGGTGTGAAGCTGTGCAACATGCGTCTCAGAAACAAAAGACAGCTAAAGCCGGAACGCTGCATCTTTGATCCTAGGTAGCTTCCCATTCAAGATGGCTTTTTTTGGGATTTGATATGGTTACAAATGTTCGTTCCAAGGTTTGCTGCAGCAATTGAATGAACTTGACAGCAGAACGGAGGTCCCACCTTTGGAGGAACAGAAGAACAGGGGGCTTGCAGGTCTGTGCCTAATTTAACTACTTTAATTTTAGATGTTCTCCTAGTCCAGCCAGAATTTGGGAGAATGAAACACGGGGCAGCTGACCTCATAGTACAAGAATGGTATCCAGCATGGCAAATCACCCCGTCCACAAACTGTTTCCCTACCAGGCAGCCAGAGTCCCACCTAGGAGGGACCTGGGGATCTCCCGGAATTACAGCTCATCTCCAGGCTACAGAGATCAATTTCCCTGGAGAAAAGGATGCTTTGGAGGGCGGACTCTGTGGTGTTGCACCCCACCCAGGTCCCTGTCCTCCCCAGGCTTCATCCCCAAATCACCAGGAGTTTCCAAAGCTGGATTTGGCAACCCTAACCCCCTCATCCCCCGCCAGTGACTGCTTGGGGTGGGACCTGGCTAGCTAGTTCCACTTTTCTGTTGAGTCTTTGCATTCTCAGTGCAAACACAAGAGCGTGTGAATGTACATGCTTCGATGACAAACAGGTTCTATGGAAATGGAGCCATGATCCGAAAGCTGGATCTCTTGCACGAGGACTCTGGTTTGATTCCTGCCTCTCAAAGATTCTACGGAGCTTTCTGTTCCAAAGTCTTGTTATCTATTTGCATCACGAAGCAGGGACAAGACAACCCCGTGCTATCTTTGCGGGTCCTCCCTCCTCTTCCTGGAGTTCTTTGGGCCCCGGCTTTTTGCCTCCCGGAGCTCTCTATTTCTGCCTCGCTGAATGGAGGTGAGGCTTCCCAGGTGACCCCTGACATTCACCTAATTGTTCCCCCTCTTTGATTAGATGCGCCACAAAGCCAGCCAAAAAGGATCAAATTAAATTTGAGTGGCGGCCGAGCTGCCTCTGAACATTGATTAGACTCGAAAATACCACATTTAAATATCTTAGCATTTATCGGGATTAGCCGAGGCAATGAGATGGGCTGTGGAGAGAGGGAGAGAGAGAGAGAGGAGCAGAAAGGGCTTCCATGCCTGTCCCCCAGCATTACGGTTTCCGTAGCCTCTGCACCCCTGTGACTGAAGGTAACCAACCCTCACATCAAATCAGTGGCTCCCCCCACCCTTGAAGGAAACAAGTCTAGGTGCAGGCGGTGAATGGAGTCGTCTCCTTATCATGTGACTCGGGTTCAGTTGGGGTCAAGCTGCATCCAGATGGAAACACTCCTTCCCCACCCCCATCAGCACAGCCATTCTCCCCCCCGCCCCAAGTCAGATGTCTAATTATCAATCAACATCTTTTCTTATCGATGGCACTGAAAACAGCAATATCAGGATCAGGCTTATCAAGAGGGAGAAGAGGAGAGGCAGCCAGGAAAGAATGATGTTTATCTAGGGTTAGGGTTTCACGTGTGTTTTTGGCGAATGTATGAGGGAATGGGTGTCATTTATTTATCTTATTGCCATCCAGTTAAAGCTGAGTGTTGTGTACCCGGCGAGACCGCGCACGTGGTCGGGTCCGCACGTGGCCAGGCGAAGGGCCCAAGCTTCGCCCCAAAAGACAATAGCCCGAACAGATCCTAGCACACCCCTATTGGAGGGCTAGGATCCGAGAATGGACCTATGGGACTCGAGTGCACGGGAGTGGGTGTGTGTTGGGTGTGGTTTGGCTACAGGGATATAAACCGGCCTACAAGCCGGGTCAGTCATCTCAAGATCTGCCTGTAATTAAATAAAGTATGAGCTGAAATCACTCTCCAATGCATCAGTCTCAGTACTTTATACTGAGCTATGACGACCCCATAGGTCTTTCAAGGCAAGAGACTAACAAAGGTGGCTTGCCATTGCCTGGTGGTCCCCCATCCAAATACTGACCAGGGCCAAATCTGCTTAGCTTCTGAGATCTGATGAGATCAGGCTACCATGAGCTATCCAGGTCACAGCATGCACGCCATAGGCTCTCGCAGTTTTATCTTGCCCTTCCTTCAAGGAGCTCATGTACATAATGCTCCATCCTCTGTTCAGAAGAGTTCAAGAGGAATCGCCTTTGCATCTGCAGGGAGCACCCATTCAGAAGTAGCTTCCTCCATTATAGGAGGATGCTTGGTTTGGAACCTCCCCACTTTTTGCCATTGGTCCTCCTTAACTCATTTCTGCGGGCCCCCACTACTGCCTTTCCCTCAAAATCCCAAAAGTTCTCACAGGCTCAGCAGCCCTGATCTCAACATTGACCACTGTTCCAAGGACAACAGTGAAATCCATGTCATACTTTTTATTACATACGTAATATCTGTCAAGTTGCAACCAACTTATTGTGACCCCCAGCAAAGGGCATTCAAGGCAAGTGAGAAGCAGAGGTGGTCTCCCAGTGCCTCCCTCTGGAGAGCCTTCCTTGATGGTCTCTTATCCAAGTACCAAACCCACTTAACTTCCAAAAGGTTGGGTTATACCTGGACTTATGGTAACTCCAGCAAGGGGCATTCAAGGCAAGCGAGAAGCAGAGGTGGTTTGCCAGTGCCTTCCTCTGCAGAGCCTTCCTTGATGGTCTCTTATCCAAGTCCCAAACCCACTTAACTTCCAAAAGATTGGACTATACCTGGACTTATGGCAACTTCAGCAAGGGGCATTCAAGGCAAGTGAGAAGCAGAGGTGGTTTGCCAGTGTCTCCCTCTGCAGAGCCTCCCTTGCTGGTCTCCTTTCTAAGTACTAACCCTGCTTAGCTCCTGAGATCTGATGAGATCAGGCTATACCAGCGGTTCTCAACCTGATCTGATGAGATGTGGCTAGACCATTGAATTATGGTGACCACAGTCAGGGGCTTTCAAGGCAAATGAGAAGCAGCAGTGGTTTGTCATTGCCTTCCTCTGCAGAGCCTTCTTTGGTGGTCTCCTTTCTAAGTACTAACCCTGCTTAGCTCCTGAGATCTGATGAGATCAGGCTATACCACCGGTTCTCAACCTGTGGGTCGTGACCCCTTTGGGGGTCGAACGACCCTTTCACAGGGGCCACCTAAGACCATTGGAAAACAGTAGCAAAATTACAATTATGAAGTAGCAACGAAAATAATTTTATGGTTGGGGGTCACCACAACATGAGGAACTGTATTAAAGGGTCGCGGCATTAGGAAGGTTGAGAACCACTGGGCTATACCATGCCACCTTCCCTCCAGATAACTTTTATTGGAGCCAACTAAATTGATATAAAACATTGTGCAATATTTTGAGCTTACCAAAACTCTTCAACAAGCTGGATTTACTATTTAAAAAAAAAAGACAGAACAATGAGAAGCTGATTTTTAAAGGCTGTGGCCAGACAATCTTGCAGGCCTCCTCTGAGAATGGCAGGAGGGCAACTAGCTCATCTGTATTGCTGTTATGGTGGCATTACTTCAATGGCCTAGCAAACCTGAAATATCCAAATTCATCACTTGGGTCACTTTTTCACTGGCTGGTGTTACCATCTTGAAAGAAAAAGGATCTTATTGTCTCCGACCCTGAAACCTAGTAGTTGTGGTGATGATGTTTGTCAGTGATGGCTATTCCATGTGTGAGGTTACAGACAATTGCCCCACCTTTAAAAAGTGTGAACCCTGACCGGCAGCCCAGGCTAACCCAATCTTGTCAGATCTCAGAAGCTAAGCAGGGTCAGCCCTGACTGGTATTTGGATGGAAGACCACCAGAAAAGACCAGGGTTGTTATTCAGAGGCAGGCAATTGGGAACCACCTCTGTTTATCTTTTGCCTTGAAAATGCTATAGAGTAAGCTATAAGTCAGCTGTGACTTCACAGCACTTTCCCTCACCACCAAAAAAAAAAAGTGTGAAATGACACATTCCTAGTGGGGCTAGCCCATATGATGTGTTTGAATGTGCGGTTTTGTCTCTCAGAGTCAGCGGAAGAGATTAACACAAAATCCAAAGAAGTGCCTGAGAGACAACCAGCCTAGCCATGATATGGCCTTATTGGATGTCCTGCTTGCCTGAATTCTCAAATACTCAGGGCCATTGCTTCTCTCTCTTACGAAACAAATGTTTTAAAGCCCATAGCCTTGGTTTAACCTCTTCAGTCCCGAGCTTCGAAGACCTCACAAGCGCGGGAGTGGAGATGGCGATTATGAAATCCAGAGAAGGGGAGCCAAGATGTTTGATGGAAGGACGGAGCCAGCAGGAGAAGCAGCTGCAGCATGTGGGAAGGGAGAGGAAGGCAGAAAAAAAGGGAATAAACAATTTTTAATAGATTAAAAAAAAAAAATCAGGGTGATCCATTAATTTGGAGTTAGAGAGACAGGAAGCGTCTGTGTGGGAGAGCTCCAAGCAAGAGCTGAAAGCATGACAGCCTCTTGGCCCAGATCTCGGGGCTCCGTTCCATATCTGGGGCCCAATAAGGTTGCCATGTGCAGCTAGTAGAAGACTGAGCGTGCCCACCATGATCTAAAGCATCCAAGGGAAATCTGGGCAGGTTTCTCTGGTTCCACAGTCCTTTCTCACTTGACCGCAGTCCTCTGCCAGCAAAGATGAGAAAACCAGAGGAGAAATATTCATATTTAGGCTTGCATAGAACTTCTTCCTAAATGCACACCCAATTTGCATGATGTCATCCTGGGTTTTGTGTACTTTATTCCAGGCTTCATCCACCCAGTTTTGACTATTGCACCACTGTTGAGCTAGAGCAGGGGTCCCTGACATGGTGGGGGGAATGCACTGGCGCCCGCCAAAATACCTTTCTTGGTACTCATCGAGTGTTTTTAGAAAGTGGGGCTTTTGCCCAGCAAGGCTTTTGATTGGTCATTGGAGATTTGATTACCTGTGTTGATTTTTTTTAAAAAAAAGTTGCTTTGGCAGCAGCTGCCACCACAGCACAAGGACTGTGTGACTGAGGGTAAGCTGCAGCAGCCATTTTATAGCTCAACTGGCCTCCTGTGGCAACCAATTGCAGCAGCTGTTTGGCATCTGGGCCCACCACTCTGTGTCAGAATTCCAAAGGTGCTTGCAGGTGCGAAAAGGTCGGGGAGCCCTGAGCTAGAGCAATTGCTCACAACCAGATTTTCCTGTTTTTTTATAAGACAGTCCGATTGCAAATGATTGTGGAGGTCCAGCAACAGAACAAGAGCTGACAGTGTGCTAGCAAATGCAGCTCAGTTAAAGTCACTTAGGAGAATGGTGTTGCTCTAAATCTGGCAAACATGGCAAGGACAAAAGAAAAAATCATAAAAAGAATCAGACATTTTCAAAGGTTCTCCTTGGAGATCTGACAACTGAATTCGCTCAGTCCATCCTTTCTAAGTATGCCACAGGATTTGCGGGAAATATGTTTGACATTCAAACATACCAAGTTCAGTCGACCTGGTCTGTTCAGTTCGGCACCAAATGCCTTGAATACCTGCCAAACCAGCAGCCATTAGGGAAGGCTTGTATCTCAGTGGTGGAGCATCTGCCCCTGGCACACAGAAGATCTCATGTTCAATCCCCAGCATCCATGTTTCAAGTATCAGTTGGTAAGTAATGTGTGAGACCCTCTTCCTGAGACCCGGGAGAAACATTGCCAGTCTACACAGATAATAACAACCTTGATGGACCAATGGTATGATTCAGTATAAGGCAGATTCATATGTCCATGTGTCAAGTACCACAAGAAGAGATTGGATTTATGCCCCTAGGGACTACCTAGATGCGCACTGAAATGGTAGGGTCTTTTTCTAAAAAAAACAAAGAGTTTAGTTGTGACTGTTCTATATGATTTGTGATGAATTTTAACTGTCCTTTTAAACAAATGCCTGTTGTGTGCCATGGCAGCACAGCAAAGAAGGGTAAAGTACAACTCCATGAGGATGTGTGTGGATGCACATGCGCAAAAAGCTGTTTCTGGTGTAGTGCACTGTTAGGAAGGAAGGAATAGTTACAGCTACAGCTCAACAGCTATGGACAGACTGATAAATAGTCCACTGAAAAACTGGCTCCTTGTTCATGACTGACGAACAGAATATGAGTCAAACTGGAAGGCATTTGAGCACCCTTTATCCTCTCACTCCTAGAACTTATTGGTGTTTGCTAGCAAATATTCCGTTTCATTTCTTTTGAAATGAGTTCATGTTCTGTCACTGGGGTTTTGGGGTTTTTTTGTTTTGTTTTGTTTTTTGGTTTCCCACATTCCCTTACTGGACCTGTTGAAAGCCAGTGCAGTATGGTGGCAAGAATGTCAGACTTGGGAGACCAGTTTCAAACCCCCGCTCTGCCATGGAAGCTCATTGGGGGACTTCAAGCCAGTCATTTTACTTAGCCTGTTTCCTTGCTTGATTGCATCAGTCTAAGTTTCCCCCTGGATTCTCCAAATAGCTTTTTGTCAAAAAAAATTGACTTAAAGACATGAATTCATTCATTTATTAAGAAAGCCTATATGCCATCTCTCCGGAGACCAGCTTGAGGTGACTCACAGAGTAAAACATGAAAAAAGCCCATAAAATCATTAAAAAAAATTAAAAAATGGAAAACTAGCCTTAAAAATCATAAATAGATCCTTGTTAAAGTCATAGATTTCTCCAACTGTGCCTGCTGTTTGCTAGGGTGGCCACCAGTGAGGGGTGGGGAGGTAGGGTTGCCAGATCCAGGTTGGGAAACTCCTGGAGATTTGGGGGTGGAGCCTGGGGAGGACATGGACCTCAGTGGGGCACAATGCCACAAAGTCCACCCTCCAAAGCATCCCTTTTCTCCAGGGGAACTGATCTCTGCACTCTGGAGAGGAGCTGTAATTCCAGGGGATCCCCAGGTTGGCATCCCTATGTTTCCATGGTTATGTTAGAACTCACCATTGTTTATCCAGTTCAGGTGATACAGCAAAGTGTAGTTAGTGGAACTTAGGAAACAGAAGAAATCAGTGTAGGAAAGAGGGGAAAGAAGGGGAGCGTGCAGGCCTTCCATTTTTTTCCTGATCTACTCCATGGTTTGGAGGATTTCAATCTGTTGTTTGAAGTCAGCCATTTTCTGCTTGCAGCGGAGGCAGCCCTGGCTAGCAGAGTGTTGCCTGTTAGTTGTACCCTCCTTTCCCAGCTTCAACAGATCAGATAACTGGCCGCTACCCTTGTAGGGTTACCAACTCTGGCTCAGGCAGTTCCTGGAGATTTGGAAGCAGTACCGGGGGAGAGCAGAATTTGGGGGAGGGAGGGGTGTGTGATGTCATCGAATGTACCCTCTGAAGCCGCCGCCAGGGGAACAGATCTCTGTAGTCTGGAAATCAGTTGTAAAGTCAAGAGAACTCTGGGCTCCACCTGGAGGTTGGCAGCCCTACTTTAAAGTCCAAGCTGATTGTGGCCTTTAAAGCCCTAGATGGTCTAGAGAACATGGCCATATGTTCCTGTATTCCTATTACAGGCTTCCACCTATTCACTGTTCCCACACTTCAGATGGCCCACCTGTAGGGTCACCAACCTCCAGGTGATGGCTGGAGATCTCCCGTTATTACAGCTAATCTCCAGGCAACCGGAATCACTTCCCCTGAAGAAAATGGCCACTGAAACATTGCAGTTGAAAACCAATAGGATACCCCTTTCCCCTATGGTCAGCAGTGCCTGAAAACTGGCTGGAGGGTTGTGGAAGGGGTAGCATCACAAGAGGGAAATTAAAAAGAAAAATAAGGCTGTGTTTACTGACAGGAAGTTCTGACCACGGAGTTCCTGATGCTTCCTAGACCTAGCCGGAAATGACAAGGGAAGCTCTAACAATTGCCAGAAACTCCATGGTAATTTTTCAATGGCAGTGTTTCAGCTGTGGCTTATAAGCTGCCTTAAGACACTAAGAAAAGGAGGGATATCAGTATTTTAATAAATGAACGAATGAATAAATTAACAAAGCTGTGTCTGTAAACACCCCTCTGTAGCAGCACTGGGGCTTGGAACACAAAGACAGGCTATATTCTGTGAGCAGCAAGCCTTAGTCACTCGCACACCCGAGCCCAACCTAGTTTTGCCTTGTCCTGCCAGCCCCTTTTGAATACACTCTCCTCCGACATGGAATATGGGAAAGAAACACAGTGCCGGGAATTTATTCTGCACTAAGACCGTGGAGTTATCAACATACAGCAGCAGCAAATAAATTAAAGATGCACCAGAGCCGTTATTGCCTTTGATGTACAGATAACGGAGGGGGTTGCCTGTGCATTTGGGTCTTTTCCACTCTCTATTATACTTTGTTATTACAGAAGCAGTTTCAATACTGACTCCGGCTTGCTCCCTCCCCGCTCCCCGCCCTCTCCAGTTGCTTGGTATTCTTTTGGCTGCCAGCGATTGGTCAAAGAGCAGGGACTCGCGAGTGTTGCAGGGACTCAGTGAGGATCTGGTCACCTACGAGGCCAGCATCTCTCCACTCTGCATTTTCTTCCCCCTGTAAATTATCTCTAATTTCCATGGAACCACAGAACACCTGGCTGAATTGCGAATGCTCACCCATTCTTTTGTGCCTACTGTCTGCATCTTTCTAGCAGGCATTAATAGAAGAGAATTCAACCTGGAGAGAGAGAGAGCGCGCTAATGATTCCTCTAGGACGGACTTCTGCTTTGTCCCTTCCATAGATGCCTAAGCGTGGCAATTGGCTAGAATATGGACAATGTTGCACAAAAACTGGGGGACCATCGCTCGGTGATAGAGCACATGTTTGCCATGCAGAAGGGCCCAGATTCAGCCCTTTGCATCTCGGCTTTAAATGATTGCAGGTATTAGGCAAGATCATTCTCTGCCTTTGAGAGCTACTACCAGTCAGAGCAGACTGAGTCTGATGAAACTATGATGACACAGTATAAGGCAACTTCTAGGGTTGCCAATCTCCCAGTGGGCTTGGAGATTTCCCACTTTTGTAGCTGATCTCCAGACAATTAAGATCAGTTCCCCTGGAGAAAATGGCTGCTTTGGAGGGTGGACTCTATGGCATTATACCCTGCTGGGGGGTCCCTCCCGTCCCCAGATCCTGCCTTCTCCAGACTCCATCCCCCAAATCTCCAGGTGTTTCACAACCCAGATCTAGCAACCCTGGCAACTTCATAGGTTCATGTGCTTTATGGGGAGTCTGCAGCTCACTGATGCAGCCCATGCTTAGCATGGAGGAGGTCCCAAGTTAATTCCCAAGCATCTCCAGTTGAAGGACCACGGGGAAGCATGGTTAAAAAAAGACCCAAGACTTTGGAAAGCCACCGCTACCTAGAGCAGTAGACAAATAATCTGACAGCGTGGCAGCTTGGGCCTATTTTGTCTCTCAAGATAAGGAACTCTGCCTACTTTCCTAATGAGGAAGGGTCTAAAGACTTTCGAGCATAAGGTGGAGGATTGTCAGAAATGTCCTTCTCGGCCACCAGCTAACCATTTGTAAAATGATGGTGTGGGAATCTTCACCTGCCTCCAGCAGTGGCAACCATATCCTTGCTGGCTATTTCCCCACTATCCCTGCTCGACGTAGCTCCAAGAGTCCTCTCTAATAATCGTAATAGCACAAGACAGCTCATACAGTAGCGCTCTTAGGATCAGCAACAGTTGTTCCAAATACCCTGAAGCAAAACCTAGAAAGGAGAATCCATGCTCCATCGTTCCCATTAAATGCAATGCAAAAAGCTGTCATTCTCTAGACTCGCCATGAAGCCAGGGCACTTCTAAGCGGTGATTGACACTTCTTACAGAAAGACGGGGTGCTATCCGGTCTCCACTGGAGTAAGCACCAAGAAGAGATCACGATAATATAGGATGACAGCAACAACAACAACAACAAAACAGCCAAAATGGTACCAATAACAACAATTGTGGAAAGAGCCATCAAGTCACAGCTAACTTATGGTGAGTCCACAGGCTTTTACAAGGCAAGAGATGAACAGTCGTGGTCTGCCATTACCAGCCTCTGTAGCAACTGTGGACTTTCTTAGTGGTCTCCCATCCCAATACTAACCAGTGCTGACCCTGCTTAGCTTCTGAAATCAGATGAGATGAGGTCAGCCTTGGCCATCCAGGTCTGGGCCATCTTCTTCTTCTGCATGTGATTTATACCCCACCCTTCCCATCAAAGCAGGCTCAGGGCGACTTACAAAAGATAACATATGAACAGTTATGACATAGATAAGAACAGTTCTTCTTGTTCTTCTTCATTTTATGTAACACACATCCTACTGTTGATGCATTTTTGCTAGATATGCTGTGCGATGCCCAGCACTGGAGACTGATGGAATAAAGCCACGCACAAGTATTTGAAACACATATTTAAGCAGACAGAGAAAGTAAGAGACACCAAATGGAGAATCAATAGCGGATAGCTAAAAGCGGCTGAAATACTGGGCATTAAGAGCACAGTATGCAGAGTTTTCTTGCATCCTTCCCCATTCCAGCATCCCCTCCCAACTTTCAAAAACCTCATTCCCAGGACTGCAGAACCCACCCACTTAAAGAAACAGCTGCATGGGGCAGGGGGGGGCACGGCGGGAGACAGGAATAAAGAAGGACACAGGAGTGAAATCTCTCTTCCTTCCTCTTCTGCACTGGGGAAAGGGATCTATTTGATCACCTTGTCCCTCTTCACTCCAGTGAACTGACCCACATGGCTGTTTCAGCACATAGATCTCATAACCCCAGGAAGGATCTTTTGGGACTGGAAGGCGGGGACAGATTGGCCATTAAGGCCATCAGGAAAAGTCTCGGTGGGCCAATGGCCCCTTTGGGACACCCCAGCCCCAAGCAAGGGTGCAGGGCAGGCAATAGCTGCTTCTGCCATGATCTTCTAGTAGCACAAGCCCTGTGCTGGGCAGGGAAAGGATACATTCAGCCCAGCCGGGCCCCAGGCAGGGAAGGAGACATTCAGCTTTGCCAAGCACTGTAACAGGCAGGGAAGGAGACACATGGCTGAGCTGAGCTCTGAGCCAGGTGGGGAAGGGGGGCATGGCAAAGCAACAGTGCAAGAGAGTACTATGGCTCAGTGGTAGAGCATCTGCTTGGCATGCAGAAGATCCCTGGTTCAGTCCCCAGCTTCTCTAGCAAAAAGGTTCAGGTGACAAGTGATCTGAAAGACCCAAAATGCTCCAGAGTCTCTGCCAGCCTGAGTAGATAATACTGATCTAGGCAGGCCAATGGTCTGATGCAGTAGAAGGCAGCACTGTATGTACAAGAGTGTGCACATGCAAATTATTTGCGACCCAATTTACAGTTTTATGCAGAGTGTGGTGCTTGTATAGTTGACGGCGGCTTGCAGTCCCTTCCATTCCTGAGGGGCATGTGTGCACTGATAAAACTCAATAAAAAACCAATCTTGGTACAATCCTACTGCATCAAGACTCTTTTTTTTCCCGGTGTGTTAGCAGTGCTTCGAAGCGCACCGGAACCTCGGTGAATGGCCACACAAAAAAGAATCTCGGTGAAGTCTTCAGGAGCGACTGCATCAAAACCACTCCTTCACAGTGTTCTATGACCAAATGCCAATTGTTAATGCTGGCTGGGGGGGGGGGCACAAATGCACACACCACACCCCTGGAGCAAATGGCACACGTGCCAAGTCCAGAATTCATTTTAGCGATGCTTCTGATTAAGCCGGAATGAAGGGCAAGAGAAAGAGGTGGCACGGGAAAGGAAATCTGCTCCTCCCTAGCAGTGCCGTGTTTTGAGCCGGATTGGAACCGACACACAGTTTAGGCAGAGAGACTCATTCCGCTCGTCTAGCACAGCACGGCACTGTGACTACATCGGCGCATGCTGTTCTCCCAGCACTGGCCCCATCACAGCTATGCATATGTATAGGATCAAGGTGCCAGCAGGGTCCACGGTAGACATTTTGCCACCTTAGGCAAAACATAAAAATGAGCCCTCACCAGCAGGCAGACCTTTCAAGAGCTGACAAATAATATAGGATGAATCCACACCGATTGCTGAGAAGAGCACTGCCATTACTCACTCCCCCTCCCCCTGCCAAGTGCCGTCTGCAGATTTCTGCAAAACAGCCCTGCACTGTGCCACCCTGGGCCGCCATTTCCTCACTAACCCCAACTCTCAGCGACTTCCCCAGCTTAAATCCAGCTGCCCAGGTGTTATAGGGGCATCATAAAGCAAACGTCCAGTGGCCCCTTAAAGATGAACAGCGATTATTTCAATATGAGCTTCGATGAGTCACAGCTCATGTCTTCAGAGACGTGAAGAGAAGACCGTGCTGGGAACTCTCCCTAATGGGGAAAATTACAAAGGGGAAAGGGAGAGATGAGGCAGGCAGAGAGGCTTTACGGGGTTGTGCGCCTCAGGTAAAACCACTGGTGTCAAAGCAATCCGGTATCCACTGTCTTGCTCTGCAGGTCCCAAATGTGAATGGGTGGACTATTTAATCCCCGGGTCTTCCTGTGTGAAATGAAGTCAGGCTAAAAGAGCAATAATGCCCATCTGTTTCCCTTTTAAAAACAAAAACAGGTAGACACTAGCTTTGCTCTGCACCACTTCCGCACTTCTTCTAAGGTGCTCCTGACAGTGTATGCAACACTCCCTTCCTCCAGTTTCTTCTCCTAACTCTGTGAGGTCCCTTCAGTGGAGTGACTCATCCAAGTTCAACCTATGAGCTTCATGGCTAAAAGAGCAATCCAAGCAGTTCTACTCAGAATCCTACTCTAGTCTATTCCATTCCATGAGGCTTACTCCCAGGAAAGTGTTCTTCAGATTGCCCTGTGAGTCTGATGCTCCAACCACGATTTCTCACTGGATCTCAAGCTGCAATTACTGTTTGGAACAGCAGCAGTTGCCAAAAACATCATTGTGCCAACATAATGGCAAGTGTCCATATTTAGATACCTCCAGCTTAATTGTCTGTAGGAGAAAGAGGTGCTTAAACTGGAGGAAGGCTTCTTAGTGGAAGAAAGGGCAATCAAGTCCCAGACAACTCATGGTGACCCCATAGGGTTTTCAAGGAAAGAGAAGTTCAGAGGAGGTTTGCCATTGCCTTCTTCTGCATAGCAACCCTGGACTTCCTTGGTGGTCTCCCATCCAAGCACCAACCAGAGGCGATCCTGCTTAGCTTCCAAGATCTGATGAGGTTGGACTAGCCTTAGGCTGGACAAATCTGGACAAATCTCACCTCAATTACCTACATCCCTCTCTGTAGTTTGAGGGAAAACAATAGTTGGTGAAAAGTGTTGTCAAGTCACAGTTGACTACATCAAGTGACACCCCACAGCAGGGCAAATATGGCCGCCAGCAGCTGTTTCAGCTTGGGAAAAAAGCTCTGGAGGGAAGGCAGTTGCGTCTTATGGCTACCCCATGAAGATTTCAAGACAGAGGTGATTTTCCATTTCCTGTCTCTGTGTGGCAACCCCATCTTCTTTGGTGGTCTCTTATCCAAGTACTAACCAGGGCCAACCCTGCTTAGCTTCCAAGAACTGACAAGATCAGGCTACTCTGGACCAGTCTGGTTAGGGCTCTCATTCTGTTAAGGGTCCAGAAATATTACAGATTTCAACAAAGAAGTTGCTGACAGCTTAGAAAGCAATTTGGCACCCCCAATACAGGACCTTCCGTTCTGAGAATGATCCCCCAACACATGCACACACATGAGAGATCTGCATAAACATAACTGGCATAAACAATCCTCACAAAAAATTGGTGCGGGCCTAATTATTCTTGAAGTAACTCCAAGTACCTTGGCCCAAAAACATTAAATGAAAAGCATTTGGTTTTCTGACATTTCTACCAAACATGAAACAAATCTGGAGCAGCATCATAACATCTCCAACATGGATTTGCTACATTAAATACATTTTAATTCTTTCTTGTGTGCAACACCACCTACATTTACATTTTTTTTTCTTCTTTTAACTGCACTGGACTAGTATACATCTATGGATGGGATGTATAAGAGTTCAGCTAGACAACACCTGTGACACATGGCACCCCTGACCTAGCTCGTGTCACATGTAACATGGAGGAACCACCATTATCAAGCACTGTGGGGCTAGGTTCATGAGTATGGTGTGGGGGGGAGGAAGGTCTTCAGCCTTCCCTTCCACACTTTTTTCCCTAGCCAAGACAGCCGCTGGGGGCCATGTTTGCCCTGCTGTGTGGTGCCACATGATGCAGTCAGTACACACAGAACCCCATATTGGCACCAATAGGAACTGCCACAGCAATTTTGGCTTGGGAAAATAGTGCGGGAGGGAAGGCTGAAGCTTTCCTCCCCCCATGCTGCTCTCAAGAGCCAAATCCGACCCTGCAGCTCTTGGGACCATTAAGTTCCGAATGTTACCCGTGACACAAACAGCACACTTCAGGTCAGAAAACTGGTGTGGGGGAAGGCTTAACCCCCCTCTTCCCACATGCCACAGTCTTGAGCTGAACTGGGCCCCTACATGCCTGAGAATCTGATTCAACTAGGATCTTCCAGTATGAATCTGGTTAACAGGTAGACCCCAAGCAGCGTATAGTTAGGGAGATACCTTATTTGGTTAAGAAACATCTTGTCAAGGGACTAGCCCGTTTGGGGTTAGATCTTCTCTATGTGTTTTTCAAAGCATAACGAGAATAGAAGATGGCCAAGAAGATTCCGTTCTCTCTATAAAATCATAGCATTGGCTGTCAATATTTTGCCAGTATCAGCAGCTGCATGTTCAGAATCTGAAGCGAACAATTATTCATCCCCACATGCCATCCCCATGTTGCGCTCGTTCACGATTTCTGAAACGTGGGCAAATCAGGACACACGTTTCTCTCTCGCTTCAGCCAGAGCAGTCTTAACTGCTCAAATTTTAGCAGAAAGGAGAGAAGACAGTCCAGCACTCTAACCACTACACCCTACTGACTCCCTTTACCCTATTACTCGTGCTGAGGTTAACAGAATACAAGTGAAAGTTTTAGAAAAACTACATTTTGGTTCCTTGTTTCACAGAGCATATTTTAATTGAAAGAGTCTGCCATTTGGGCACGCAGCACATGGTATTAGTCTATATTGTAGCAGTGGTCTGGCTTTATCTTGAATGAGAATTCCATAAAAACATAAGAGAAGCCATGCTGGATCAGGCCATCCAGTCCAACACTCTGAGTCATACATTGGCCAAAAGCCAGATGCCATCAGGAGATCCACCAGTGGGGCCAGAACTCCAGAAGCCCTCCCACCGTTGCCCCCCCCCCAAGCGCCAAGAATACAGAACATCACTGCCCCAGACATAGACCTAATTCCACCCCAGGTGACCACGGTGGCCTCTGATCTCTTTGTACAGACATTTTGTACTTCCCTGAGTACTGGATCAGACCCAGAGAACGTCAACCATTCCAACTGTGCCACCCCACAAGGTTATCCACCCACCATTCCCACACATGGAAGACTTTTCTGTGCCTCTCAGGGAGCCGCTGGGAGACACACCAGTACCCGCAGCGGTGGGAGCTGAGAACCTTCTCCCTCTCTGTCTCTCCTCCCTCCCCTCCCTCCTTCCAGCTCAGCTATTTCTTTGTGCCTTAAACAGCAATTAAGAATAAAAGTGACGCTGCCTTCACTCGTCTGAGGCCTGTCTCCTCCGAGCCGCGGCACTCTGATTTCCATCTCATGCATATCTTATTTAACATTCTGGATCCTGTTTTGAGTGCCCCAATATTTTAAAATAAATTGCTCCGTGTAAAAAAAAAAAAAAAAGGCTTAATGTCACATTCTGTTATTGTGACTGTTAAAAGAAAAGTGAAATCTTCAATGGGGCCAGTGGAGCAGAAGCAATCAAGCAGTGGGAGGTCCTATTAATGTGTATCGCGTTTCATTATTCCGGCGCAGTGTGTCAAGCGTCGCCTCATCAGAACGCACGCAACGGATCAGAGCGTTAACTCCTTGCAAGCAAATGGAGGGGGGGACGGTCTCCCTAAACTTAGTCTCTCTCTCTCTCTCTCTCTCTCTCTCTCTCTCTCTCTCTCTCTCTCTCTCTCTCTCTCTCTCTCTCTCTCTCTTGCTTCCTGAGCACAGTCGTTCGGCTGGTGTTCTTTCCAAGGCGGATGCTAGGAGGTGGACACTGGGAGGTTAAAAAGAACCCAGGACGAAGGCAAGCTGAGCAGCCACAATGCCAGCTTTACAGGGGCCAATCAGTTCAGACCCTGCTGTTGGTTTGCCAACTGCATTGGACATAAGTTTGCCGGGCCCCCGCCAGGGGTGGGGATTCCCCCACTCTGGGGCCCCTCTCCCCGGGTGCCAAACAGTTGGCTGTTGATGGGACTCACTGGCAGCAAAAGGAGGCCTAAATACCAGAGTGTCCCTACTGCGCTGGTAACATGACGATGTCACTTTTAGTGGCAAGGAGACCAGGGAGCTGATGCAAGTGTGGTTTTGCCAACTCTGGCTTGTAGAAATCCTGGAGATTTGGGAGGCAGGCCTGGAGGGCATAGTTTGGGACTCAGAGTTCTTGTGCAGCAGCCCTGCCCCCCCGCCACAGCTTGGTAAAGTGGTGGTGGGAAATGGGGAAGGGGACTGGCATTGCTCCAACGCCATAACCCCACTTCCAAGCGTGAACCTGAGAGTGACATCATCGCATTGGGTGACACTATAGGAGGATTACACTGAAACTCTTTGGTAAAGCCATAGTTTCAGTGGAATCCTGGAGCATGGCCCCAACGCAATGGCGTTCTTGGATTCCACCAGCAGTGATGACCCAGCATCGGAGCAAAGCCAGCTTAACATGGCTCTGCTCCCTAAAAGTGCCTGCCGGGTGCAGGCAGTGGGATGGCAACCTAGACAGAACTCAGTGGGGATGTGATGCCACAGAGCAGTTTCCCAACCTGTGGGTCCAGACCCCAAAGAGGCTCCCGAGCTCCTGCAGTTTTAATGATTTGTGAATATTCTAGAGTGTTTTTTTCAAGTGGGTCCCCATACCAAGTAAATTTGAACATGTAGGTCACTGTACCCAAAGGGTTGGGGACCCATGCTATAGAGCAGAAGTCCTCAACATGGCACCCATGGTGCCCACCAACACTTTTCCTGGTGCCTGCCAAGTGTTTTTAGAATGAAGAAGAAGAGAAGAAGAGATTGGATTTATAACCCGCCCTTCACTACGCAAAGGAGTCTCAGAGCAGCTTACAAACTCCTTACTCTTCCCCTCCCCACAACAGACACCCTGTGAGGTAGGAGGGGCTGAGAGAGTTCTGACAGAAACTGCTCTTTTTTCAAGAACAGCTGGGCCAGAACTATGGCTTGGCCAAGGTCATCCAGCAAGTGCAAGTGGAGGAGTGGGGGAATCAAACCCGGTTCTCCCAGATTAGAGTCCGCGCATTTAAGCACTACACCAAACTGGCTCAAAGGGGGCAAGACACCAGGACCATCGGAGATCTGACTGGTTGTGCTGATTAAAAAAATGCAAGAACAGTGCTTTGCCAGTAGCTACCATCATAGCACTGTGTGACTTAAGACTAAGATGTGTGTAGGCAAGAAAATAGTGTTAAATATATTCATTTTACAAGGCTCCCCATTTCTTCCTGAAATGTTGAAGAGTTACTATTAGAGTTCGGCATTGCCTTCCTCCATGCCGTTTTGGTTGGCTCCACCTCCCGCCTCAGCCCTTTTGTGGTTGTGCCTACTACCCTGAGTCCGAATTCCAAAAGAGCTTGGGGGGACCTCTGCTGTTAGGATTGCCAGGTCCAAAGGACAAGCCAGTGGGGCACTTACCGGGATGCTCCAGGAGAGGGGAGGGAAGAAGCACGCCATACCTACATCACCCAGAAGTGACATGGGCACACTGGTGATGTCAGGGGGCAACGCTCTGGTTTTTGGGCAAAACTCTATGGTTTGAAGGTAATTCTACCATAGAGTTTTGCCCAAAAACCAGAGTGTCACCCCTCAACATCACCAACATGCCTATGTCACTTCTGGATGAGGTGGACATGCCACATTTGGGGCAGTAATTCTCCACCACCGGCCAGCTGGATGGTGCCAAGGAGAAGCACCAGAAACTGGAGGCTCTCCTGCGTGCCACCCTATCTGCCATAGACTCTGCCCTCCAAAGCTGCCATTTCCTCAGGGAAACTGATTTCTATGTAGTCTGGAGATCAGGTGTAATTTGGGGCTCACACAACCCAAGATGGAGCAGCAATCTGGAAGTACACTGGATCCACAGAACGAATTATCTTACGGATCCAGATGCGAAGGTGGCTTTCCAGTGCTGAGATCCGCTGTGCTTGGCTCCGCATCCTTGGTTAGAGTCACCTGGTTCATGCAGCTCATTTGTACAGCGCTACTCACACTGTGCAACCTCATGTGCACCAGGATCTCCAGATGAGGTTCAGAAACACCTATTTGGTAATAAAACAGGTCATAAATCTGCATTCATCAATGTTAAAGCAACTCTTAATTGTTGTATGCAAACATGTATGAAACAGGCAAAGTAAGCTATAGCTCTCCAGCATAACCATGACAAAAAGGGTACCTATGAGTCTGGGGACGTGGCTTAGTGGAAGAGCATCTACTTGGCATGCAAAAGGTCCCAGCTTCAATCCATGGCATCTTCTTTGAGAAGGGGCTGGTAGTATGTGATATGAAAGAGCTCTGTCTGAGACCCTGGAGCGCTGCTGCCAATCAAAGGAGACCTTGATAGATCAATGGTCTGACTTGGTGTAAGGCAATAGTGCTGATGATAATGTCGCAGAACTGAATGTGGGGGGTTCTAAGGGCAGCCCCACAAATGGCAGAGTGGGCAGGGCTGACTTTTCCATTAGGCACAGTAGACCCAGTGTCTAGGGCCCACGATACTTTTATGGGGCCATGAAAATGTTTTAATTTCTTTTAAAATCAGAAGAGGAAAAAATGAATGTTTAGGGTCGAAGAAAATGTTTTGATTTTTTTTTCTCACATAAGAAAAAAATGAAATGTTTAGGGGCAATGAAAATGTATTAAATTTTGCGTAAAACGTTGAACTATTTAAAGTTATATTAAAAATAATTTTTAATATTGATACTATGATGGTGGGAGGGGCCCACAAAGGCAAAAAATGCCCACAAAAGTCCTAATGCGGTCCTGGGAATGGTGTCCATGAGGGGTGAGGAAAAGGGTGTAGCAGAGTATGGAACTATGGAGGAAGCAATGGCCTTGCTATGGAACAGATGCCTCCCCTCAGCCTAGGGTTGCCAATCCCCAGTTGGGGGCAGGGGATCCCCTGGTTTGGAGGCTCTCCCCCTGGCTTCAGAGTTATCAGAAAGTGGGGGGGATGTCCACTGGACACTCCATTATGCCGTATGGAGACCAGTCCCCATAGGGTATAATGGAGAATCAAACTGTGGGTATCTGGGACTCTGGAGGGTTGTTTTTTGAGGTAGAGGCACCAAATTTTCAGCATAGCATCTGGTGCCTCTCCTCAAAAAAAAAAAACCTCCCAGGTTTCAAAAAGATTGGACCAGGGGGTGCAATACTATGAGCCCCAAAAGAAGGTGCCCCCATCCTCCATTATTTCCAGTGGAGAGAAGGCATTTAAAAGGAACACCATCCCCTTAAATGTGACGGTCAGAACTCCCTTCAGAGTTCAATCGTGCTTCTTCCCTCCCCTCTCCTGGAGGTTCCTGGAAAGTCCCCCGCCAGCCTGTGAGCCTCACCTGGTAATCTTAAATGGGTTGAGAGCAACCACTGTGTTAGAAGCACAAGCAGGAACCTTCTGGATGTGCAGAGTAGACCTGGAAGTGAAATCACAGGATGTGACATCACAAAAGTGATGTCACATCCTTGCTCCTGGCTCCACCCCCAAAGTCTCCTAGTTCTACCCCCAAAGTCCACAGATATTTCCTGAGTCAGACAAGGCAACCCTACTTCAGCCTTGGCCTCAAGAGAGGCCTCCTCTTCAGGAACAGTCTTCTGAAGAGTAGAGACTCTTGAATAAAGGCCTGCTTGAAGACACAGGAGTCAGGAGCTGCATATAAATAGGGTTGCCAACCTCCATGAGGGGCCTGGAGATCTCCAGCTATTACAATTGATCTCCAGTCAACAGAGATCGGCTCCATTGGAGGAAATGGCTGTTTTGGAGGGCAGAATCTATGACATTGTACCTTACTAAGGTCCCTCCCTTCTCCAATCCCCATCCTCCCTAGGCTCCATTGTCAAAATCTCCAGATATATACCCAGCCAGAGCTGGCAACACTCTGTCTTAAATGCAAACGAAAGTACTCGAGGCCTTTTTCTTTTCTTTTCTTTCTTTCTTTCTTTCTTTCTTTCTTTCTTTCTTTCTTTCTTTCTTTCTTTCTTTCTTTCTTTCTTTCTTTCTTTCTTTCTTCCTTCCTTCCTTCCTTCCTTCCTTCCTTCCTTCCTTCCTTCCTTCCTTCCTTCCTTCCTCCCTCCCTCCCTCCCTCCCTCCCTCCCTCCCTCCCTCCCTCCCTCCTTCCTTCCTTCCTTCCTTCCTTTCCTTTCCTTTCCTTTCCTTTCCTTTCCTTTCCTTTCCTTTCCTTTCCTTTCCTTTCCTTTCCTTTCCTTCCTTTCTTTCTTTCTTTCTTTCTTTCTTTCTTTCGTTCGTTCGTTCGTTCTTTCTTTCTTTTGAGGTGTGGGTACTGGCAGGGAGATGAACTGAGGGGGACTAATTCCATCTCCTGTGGCTGAGTTCAAAGGAGCGCAACACTTTCTCCAAAAATCTTTTTTTTGGGGGAGGGAATGTCTGATTTTGTATGATCTACTGAGTACTTGGGAAACAATGGACTAAAGCTTTATAATCTCTATTTTTATCTACTTTTATCTGCTTTTTTTCTTTTCAGGTTATTAAAAAAAATGACAAAAGGGCCATGCTTTAAAATTATGACGGGGTGAAGAAAAGTGGATAGAAAGAGCTTTTCATCTTCTCCTGTAATACAAAAAGTCGGGGACACCAATGAAGTTGATGAGCAACAGATTCAGAAGAGACAAGAGGAAGTACCAGAGTGGTTAAATTGTGGCGTTCATGGCCAGAGGATGTCATGATGGCGACAAGCACAGATGGCTTCGAAAGGGAATTAGACAGATTCACGGAGGAGAGATCCATCTATGGCTACTACCCATAGTCAGTGAAGAGGGTTGGGAGGGCGGAGTTTGGGGAGGGAACTCAGCAGTATAGAATGCCGTAAAGTCCACCCACCAAAGCAGATGTTTTCTCCAGAGGTACTGGTCTTGGTCATCTGAGGATCAGCTGTAATTAGGGTTGTCAGGTCTTACCAGTGTCCTGGTGGGAGGTTCCAGCCTGGCTGTCCAGTGTCTTATTGTGTGCGAGAGCAAAGTGCATGCACTGCAGTGATGTCACCCGGAAGTGACCTCATTGTGCTGGGCACATTGTTCTGGGGACACGCTAGCATTTAGGTAAAAAACCATAGAGTTTTTACCCAAATGCTAGAGTGTCCCCTGCATGACGTGCCTGGTGTGACATGCCCAGATTGGGGGCTACAAAAGTGGGGTAACCCCCATCCCCGCATGGGGGTAATGGCAACCTCAACTGTAATAGTGGGAGATTTCTTGATGCCACTGCGGGGTGGCAGCCCTATGAGTGAAGAGAAGCTCCATGTTAAGGGGCAGCCAACCTCTGAATACCACTGCTAGGAGGCAACATCTAAGGAAAGGCTCAGCCCCTGTGCCCTTTCCGTCGGCCCTTTCGGGCAATGAGTTGGCCACTATGATCCTGATCCTGCAGGGTTCCTCTTATGTCCACACATGTTGATCTGCATGGCCCGCATTTCGCAAACTTGGGAACAGAGATCTAATAACCAGTGCATGGGTTGCCCTGTGAACAGACAGCTGAGCCAGTTATGGAATGATTAGGGAGCAATCCTAAGCATGTCTGCTGGGTTAACACTCCAGGTTGCAAAATACCTGGGGATTTGGGGGGTGGAGCCTGAGGAGGGCGGGGTTTGGGAGGAGAGTGACCTCAGCCATAGAGCCCACCCTCCAAGGCAGCCACTTTCTCCAAGGGAACTGGTCTCTGACTCTGGAGATCAGTAGTGATTCCAAAAGATCTCCAGGCCCCATCTGAAGGCTGGCAATCCTAATGTCTACACAGAAGTAAAGCCCATTTTAGTCAATGGCCCTTGCTCCCAGGAAAAGCATTCTTAGGACTGCAGCTGTAGTTGTGCAACCAATTCCCTTTGCAAAAGCTTTGGGATGGGCTGTCGCAGCATGTGAGTGGAGCTGGAGGCACAGGACTCTCAAGGCCTTTGGCAAAGTGCTCCCCCCCCCTTACCTCCTTCGGCCCCAGCTTTGACTGCAGTGAAGCCTCCAGGTGCCCTATGGAGTCGTCAATGCTAATCGCCTGCCGTATATCGGGAGAGAATTGCAGGAGAGATTCTAGCTGTCAGCGTACCATTCCCTAAATTGAAAGTGGGTCAGTGTGGAGCATTTTCCCCGCACTCTTGAATACACATAGCGTTTACCTAGCAGTAAATTCTCGGTTTGCCTGTTTAATGAGATCCTCCCCAAGAAAGGTTACTCCATGGCTGATGGCTATCATTTACCCTAGAGGTCAGTGGTCCCTTGGGCTGGTCTTTAATAAGGGCCTCTCGTCCCAGAGGAAATGCACCTCCTCTTCCCAATTAGTACTAGCAGGGGCTGGCAGGAACTTT
The DNA here is from genome assembly GCA_029375565.1 of Gekko gecko. Classification (NCBI taxonomy): domain Eukaryota; kingdom Metazoa; phylum Chordata; class Lepidosauria; order Squamata; family Gekkonidae; genus Gekko; species Gekko gecko. Next base: position 203,936,480 of record JAPDNY010000005.1, read on the forward strand.
TACTCCCCCTACCATCTGCAAAGTATCCCAGATGAAGCCATGGCTCTCTTCCGCATGCAGATTGTACTTTTTGGACCATTTCCGTTTGCCTGCAAAGACTCTTGGAGTCTTGTCACTGCTGTTATGGTCTGTTGGGCAGATATCTAATTCAGGAAATGCATAATGTCTACCTGTCAGGCTGCAATGGTGCAGAAGGAGGATCCTGGTCCAGAATACAAGAATGATAAAATTCATTGAGATGTGGTGTGTGTTGAAGCGTCTCCTCCCTGCAACGTATAACTTTGGACATGAAAAGTGACCCCTCTGAGATACTAGCAGGACTATCCAGCTCACTAACATCTCTGGCATCTTGCAAGGCCCAAAGGAGAACCAGATCCATGCAGTAGTTCTGCCGAGAGAGAGAGACAGAGAGAGAGAGAGACAGAGACAGAGAGAGGCGCAGTATGGCCAAGTGCCTGCAGAAGGTTCTAGATCCAACATCTCCAAATAGTAGATGTCAAAGACCTTTCACTGCCTAAGACCCTGGACCAGGCCAGGCGTGAACAATGGGAGCTTGACACATCAATGATCTGCCTCAGTTTAAGGCAGTTTTGCATATCCAAGATGGAGATGAAGACGGCAGGGCTTTCTCCACCCATGTGAGCTGTCAGCTTGAGGTGCCCCTCACAGACCAAACTGGTGCATGATAAGGTTTTCAGAAGACGGTGAACTTTGGAGGCTTTTCCAAGAGAGCATATCTTTAAAAAAAAGTTCAAGATAAATTCATTATTGGTAAGAGATCCAGACACTTGGTTTGTGAGCTGTGAACAGGGCAAAACCCATGGAGGCTTGCGGTGTCTCCCGAATTGTGAACATTAAGGGATCTGTGTAAAGATCCCAGGCTGTGGTTCGATTGTGGGCTAGTTTCTGGATCATCATCTTTGTGTTTTGGTTTAAGCACTCAGCCAGTCCATCCATCCTGGGGTGATGCATGGACATGAAAATTTGGCGGATTTGTTATGCCTGACACTTGTCGCATCAAAGTTGCCATTTAAGGGGTCTGTCTGTAAAGATTCTTGCAATAGGCCCACATGGGCAAAGAAGTGCATCAGGACCTTAGCCACCCCCATGCTCTTCATGTTCCAAAGGGGAGTGGCCTTGGGGTAATGGGTGGCATAGTCCATCAGCACCAGTAAGTATCTGGCACCCCAGGGCATGCAGGGCAAGGATCCTATGAAGTCCATAGCGACCCTATAAAATGGGATTTGAATCATAGGCAAGGGGGGCACAAAGTGCTGGGCACTCCAAAGTCTCTTGGCACACTTCACACATTTTACAGAAATCCTGTACATCTTTGGCAACCACCAGCCAGAACAACTGAGTTAGCTCCTGGAGCGAGACGTTCTGGGCTCCCTTACGTCCTGCCCAGGGGTGGTTGTGAGCTGAAGCCAACACTATAGAGCGATACCAGGCAGGGACCAGAAGTTGCTGCTGGACCCCTGTCCATCCATGGGCTAGGTAGAACCAAACCCCTATTTCTCATACAACCTGGGGAATCCATCAGTCCTGCTGGTCATCTATGATAACCCCTCACTCACCAATACTGTTTTCCAGAGTCTTTTGAGGGTCTCGTCACCCTCTTGCACCACCAGAAACTGTGGACCTTGGTGCCATTGTTCAGCTGAGCCACGGTCAATGGAGGCAGGACCCGGTTCCCGACTGTCGGGGGTCCCCTGTCTCCGCAGCTGGAGCTGCTTCCTTGGTACTCGGGTGGGTTGATCCTTAGAAGGCCCAAAAGAAGTCAGAGGCATCCCACCCCAGCAACAGGGGGTATGGCAGGTTCTTTTTTTTGGTAAATACAATTTATTGTTGGATATATTTTCCACGATCATACAAATTAAACAAGTAAATACATATCCATTTCTTTTCACCCATTCCCCCCAAACAAGGCTTCCCGCAGTGCTCCAACCCCATTGATATCTCTTATTCAGTTACATTTAACTAAACTTACTTTGTCTTACTAATGGTAACAATTTAAAAGACTAGTCCCTTTCAATTTCTCCTTAGTAGTTGTCAAAACAAATCAAACCATGTTTTACATCCCAGTTTTTCAACAAATATTCTTGAAAGTCTTTCCAATCTTCAAAAAAGTTTTCATCTTCTTCGTTGTTTAATTTTCTTGTTAATTTGTCCATATCTGCCATAAACAACATCTTCTTAATCCATTCCCATGTTTCAGGTGTTTTTTCTTGCTTCCAACATTGTGCAAAAGTCATTCTGGCTGCTGTAACCAAATACTTTAATAATGTTCTCTTGGTTACATTTATTTCTTCCATTTTGAGACCTAACAATAACATCTGTGGGTCTTTCTTAAAAGTACATTTCAAAATTTTTTGTATCTCATTATGAATCTCAGTCCAGTAATTTACAGCCTTATCACAAGTCCACCACATATGGTAAAAAGACCCTTCTTTTTTCTTACATTTCCAACATTTGTTAGACATGCTATCATTTATAATAGCAATTTTTTTAGGAGTCATATACCATCTGTACATCATTTTATAGCAATTCTCTTTAACATTTATACAAGTTGAAATTTTCATTGACTTTTTCCACAAATATTCCCAAGATGACATAGATATTTCATTATTTATATTTACTGCCCATTTTATCATTTGTTCTTTTACTGTTTCATCTTCAGTATACCATTTCAGTAACACCTTATAAAATTTTGTAATCATTTTTTTACCCTTTTCGACCCATACAGTTTCAATTTCATTATTTTTTCCTCTAAAGCCATATTTCCTTTTATCAACTTTACATAAATCATAAATCTGTCTATAGCTCAACCAATCATATTCAAATTCAACATCAATTCTGTCTTTTAATACAAAGTTTTCCCTTCTATTTTTAAGAGGCTTTTGTATGGTAACCAATCTAAACCCTGATTTCTTGAATATGGATTAATCACTTCTGCCGGCACTATCCAAAGCGGTCGCTCTTCCGAGAAGAATTTTTTATATCTCATCCAAGTCTCGAACAGTGATCGTCTTATATAGTGGTGTTTAAAAAACTTGTCTATTTGTACTTTTCCATACCATAAATATGCATGCCATCCAAACTTATTATCGTGATCTTCCAAAGCCAACAATTTCTTATTCTCAAGATTAATCCACTGCTCCAACCATGTTAAGCAGATGGCATCATAATAAAGTCTTAGATTTGGTAGTTGTAATCCTCCTCTTTCCTTTGCATCACATAGAATTTTCATTTTAATCCTTGGCTTTCTTCCTGCCCATACAAACTTCGATATTTCTTTCTGCCACGTATCCAATACTTTACTTTGTTTTAATATTGGAATAGTCTGAAATAGAAACATCAAGCGAGGCAAAACATTCATTTTCACAGTTGCAATTCTTCCCAGTAACGATAGATTCAAGGTATTCCATTTTTTCAAGTCTTGTTGGATCTTATACCAAACTTTTTCGTAGTTATTTTTAAACAAATCAATATTTTTCATAGTCAATTCAATTCCTAAATATTTAGTCTTTGTAACTACTTCGCATTTGATTTTCTCTTGAAGTTCAATTTGTCTCTGTCTCGTCACGTTTTTACACATCACTTTCGTTTTATTTTTATTGACATAAAATCTAGCAATTGTTCCAAATTCTTCAATTTTTTCCATCAATTGTGGTATATTCTCAATTGGATCTTGAATCATAAACATTACATCATCTGCAAATGCTCTGTATTTATACGTAAAGCCTTTCACTGTAAGTCCTTTGATATTATTGTCTTTTCTTATCTCTGCCAGTAATATTTCCAATATCCAAATAAACAATAACGGAGACAACAGGCAGCCTTGTCGCGTTCCCTTTTGAACTTGGAAAAAATCTGTTTTTTCTTTATTTATATTCAAAGCTGCTTTCTGTTCTGAATATATTGCCACAATCATGTTTAAAAAAGACTGTCCTATATCCATTTTTTCAATTACTTGCAGCATAAAATCCCAATTCAAGTTATCAAAAGCTTTTTCTGCATCAAGAAAGAGGAATCCAACTTCTTTTTCTGGGTGTTTATCATAGTATTCAATTGCATCAATCACCACTCTTAAATTGTCTCTTATTTGTCTATTTGGTAAAAAACCAGCTTGCTCTTCCGCTATAACATCTTTCAAGTATTTTTTCAACCTTTCTGAAATTATTTTTGCAAATAATTTGTAATCATTATTCAATAGCGATATTGGTCTATAATTCCTTACATTAGTTAAGTCCAAACCTTCTTTAGGTATAAGTGAAATATTTGCTTCTTTCCATGAGTCTGGGATCCGTTTGGTCATTCTTATATCATTTGACAGAAGTACTAAAATAGGGGTTAGCTCCTCCTTGAATTTATTATAGAATTTTGCTGTAGAGCCATCTGGACCTGGAGCTTTGCCCAATTTTGCATCTTCTATCGCCATTATTACCTCTTCCTTTGTTACTAAACCATTGAGTAGTTCTTTAATTTGTTGTCCCAGCTCTGGTATTTCAATATTGTCCAAATACTTTTTAATTCTCTGTTGGTCAATTCCTTTCTTTTTAAACAATTTTGCATAATATTTGAAAAAAGCTCTTTTTATACCTTTCAAATCCACGTCTTTTCCATCTTCAATAATCTTGCTTATGAAGTTTCTTTCTTTTCTGTTTTTCAACTGCCATGCTAAAAATTTTCCTGGTTTATTTGCACCCTCAAACGCTTTTTGTTGTAGTTTTTTCAAGTTCCAATATAATTCTCTATTTAGTAAGACATTCAATTGATCCTGTAGAAAATGAATCTCTTTAATAATTTTTTTCTTCCCTGGTCTTTTCTTTAATTCCTTTTCTTTTTGTCGAATTTTTTCATGAAGATCATTTTGTTGTTGCATCCTTTGCTTTCTGTCTTTAGTGTTTAATGAAATAAGCAAACCTCTCATTACCGCTTTGTATGCATTCCAAACGATCTGTATATCAGTACCTTTATTCAAATTCATTTCAAAAAAATTTCTCGTTTCTTTTTTTAATGTCTCATTGATTAATTTTTGGTCCAATAAATCTTCATTAATCCTCCAATATAATTGTTTTGGTTTTTCTTTTGACATCCAAAGTAAAGGTTTATGATCTGAGTTATTTTTTGGCAAAATTTCAATTTTATGAGTTTTTAACGCCATCTCCTCTGACATCCAGATCATATCAATTCTAGAAAAGGAATTATGTCTGTTAGAATAAAACGTGTAGTCCTTAATCTTAGGATTCCATTTTCTCCAAACGTCTTCTAGTTTCTCTTGTCTCATCAACTGAAAAAAATTTTTTGGCAATTTTCCAATCGCTTCTCCAATTGCATTAGACTTTCTGTCCAATACATTGTTGACCGTGCCATTAAAGTCTCCTGCAAAAACTATTTGATCATAGTTTAAACAGTCCAACTCTCTTGTCAAATCATTGAAAAAAGTCTCTTTTGCTCCATTGGGTGCATATAAATTTACAAGCAATGTCCTTTTTCTGTACATCGTTATTTCCACACCAACATATCTTCCTTCATTATCTGAGAAGATTTGTTTGGGTTCAATTCTTTAGAAATATACATCACTGTTCCTTTCTTCTTATTGATTGCTGATGAATGAAATTCTTCTCCCAATTTTTTATTAATCAGATACTTGTTATCTTGTTTTCTAATATGTGTTTCTTGCAAACAAATTATATTACATTTTTGTTTCTCTAGCCAATGGTTCACTAATCTTCTTTTGTTTGGTGAATTTAGTCCATTTACATTCCAAGATAAAAATTTGTAATCCATCAGTGTTTTGAGTTAAATGTCTTTAAAATCATCAAAATTGTTCTCTTTGAATCTACACAAGTCTCCTTCTGTTTTGATTGTAACTCTCACCGAATTGTACGAGAATGATAGTCCCTGAGGGATCTCCCATCTGAACCTGATGCTCATTTCTTTTAGCTTATCAGTTAGTTTTTTAAACTTCTTTCTGTCTTGTAGAATCATTCTCGGAATTTCTCTTAAGATTATTATTTTCTTTCCATTAATTTCCAGCGGTTGTGTAAATTGCTTCTTGAAAATGTCTTCTTTCATTTTTGTTGTCACAAATTGAACAATCACATCTCTGGGTAATTTCTTTCTCTTGGCATAAGCTGAGTTTACTCCGTAAATTAAGTCAAAGTCTGAATCCAAATCTCCTTGATCCTCTCCTATATAAGTTGTCAGCGTGTTTATTACTAACGCACGTATGTCCTGGTCTTCCTCCTCTTCTATTCCTCTCAGTCTCAGATGATTCTGGGTAGCCCTATATTCCATCATAGACTCCAATCTAGTATTCTCTTGGAGAGTTCTTTTCACTTTCTGTTCCATTTCTGCTGAATTTGTCACCAGACTTTGAACCTCTTTTTTGACTTCTTCCGTATCTTTTTTTATCCCTGCCACTTCTGCTAGTACCAGTTCTTTCAACTTTGCCATATTTTTTTCTTGTACTTGTACTTGCACTTGTTCTATTTGCTCCAGTTGTATTTGCATCTGTTGTTGCAACTGTGATTCTATTTGCTTTCCTAAATTCTGCACCACCTCTGTCATACTTTTCTCCATCGCCTCCATGGCAGCCTGCCACTCCTTTTTTTCTTTTGCAGTCATTCTTGGACTTGGTGATGAGGCGGCCCTTGGTCTTGACCTCAAATCCGTTTTGGAGGCAAATCAAAACTAACCAATCTTTATATTGTCAATCATAAAGTCAAATCGCCACCTTTATAACTTTTTCCGTTGCTTTTTTGAATTAAAAATAACTTTTTAAAATTTAGTCCTCCTCAAAATGGCGGGCGCAATTTCTCTATGGTTTTCTGGCTAGAGTAGGCTCCTTTGAAACTTCCTGTTTAGCTGTCCGTCTTGGTAATCCAACTTCCGGTGTTACACTTTAAAACGTCCATCTACATCCGGCCAGACGATTTTAAAACATCCACTCTAGCCTACTTCCTGTACCATAGAATCACAGTCAGTTTCGTTTCTACTACGCAAAGTTTAGTCTTAGCTGACTACAGGAATGCAAAACAAAGTCACTTTTCTGCCGTTTTCTCCAAAGGAAAGCCTTCTTTTTATTTTTAAATCAAGCAGATTAGTTCCTTAAAGCTTTATACGCTTATCCGTACGTTTTAATTTTGCGTTCTTCTTCAAACCGGTAAGGAAACGTTCATTGTTACCTTACTTGTAATCTCGGGGTTTCGCAGTGCTTCTTCTGCAATCGATGTTAATCTTGATGTTAAAGAGGTCGGTAGATGGTGGATTTATGCTGAATTCTCAGTCCGGCTGGTATCTGTAGTGCTGTCTTGCAACTGCCCTCTTCGTGGAAGGAGATCAAGGTGTAAACAAGCTTCCTCCGAAGCTTATCCACACCGATCTCAACTCCCTCTCAGGCTTGGCTGCTTGCTCGTCACTCCCTCACCTGGGGAGTGCTGCGTTGGGCCAGGTAAAGCCCAAACTGTCATCAGATACCGCTGTCCACCTTGCACAGATCGCAAAGTGTGTTAATTCGCCATTTTAACTCCGACCGGAAGCCCGGGGTATGGCAGGTTCTTCATGAGGGCCAGCTTGACCTCTCTGGCTCTTCTCAAATACTCCACCTCCAGCCACACCACCGGGCATTGCTATACATGTCCATGAAAGCAGGCTATGGAAGCCACTCTCCTAATGGGGAGACCAGCAAGCAGCAGATGGGCCTTAATAATTGAAAGGGAACTCCCGCTGTCTAATATTGCCTGCTGCAGATGCTCTGCTACCATTACTACTATCACCAGTGGTCAGGGTTGGGTTGTGGGAGACGATACCTGCATAGCATGCTCCCAGCAAGCATCACATTCCATTAGGGGGCATTCCTTTTTAAAATGACCCCACTGGTCACAAGTGAAACAGGGGCCGTGGTCGACAGAGCTCCCCCCCACACAGCTGGGCTCTGGCTACCCTGCCATGTGTCAGGTTCAAAAGCAAGTAGATCCAAGCATTCTTAGGAGTAAGAAGGGCTTTATTGGAATACAGTGCTAAAACCTACAGTGTAGAGGTTATTGTCAGGAATGGCGGGACAAGCTGCTCAAGCATGGTTATAGTGGGATGCAAAAGGCGACTAGCAAATGACCTGCAAGCGTGCGCGCGGGAAACTCCCGGCGGGAGAATTACTTAATGGGTGGGAGACGACTCCCTCCTCCCCTCGTCTTCACAGGAATGGAAAATTCTCATACAAAAAGAATAGCCCAAAGCCTGCACTCAAGGCCACCATGATAAGACCGAGCGGCAGAGAAGAAGCTCCCACGTTACAGCTAGCATACCTACACAAGCGCAGAAGCAGGGACGAGATAGGGAACACAGCACAAGGGATACAGTGTGAAACAATAAAGAACCATTACTGACACCATGCTGGGGTTGGGGTCACTCCACATCCTGCCATCCCTGGGTGTGGGCACTTCCACTGGGACATGAGGGGCCCTGTGCCCATTTGGGTTCTGGCAGCAGAGCACAACCCCCACAAGGCCCATCTGTCTGTCTGGTCTGTGGTCCTCCCCCAGCCCCCCAGGTGTCCACAGTCTCTGAGTCAACCATGGGCCCTTCTTGCAGGTGTTCTCTGCCTTTGGCAGCCAAAATGTTCTCCTACAGTTCTGTCACTTCCTTCAGGCCTACAGGCTTTGAATAGGTGATTTGGTGGTGGGCTCTTGACGGCAAGATCTGTAACAGTTTCTCCGGAATGACTGCATCCATGATGCAACAACCATTCTCGGTCATCGGTTGCACCCACCAGGTGGCACTGCCCTTTAATGTTGCAATCAAGGCCGGTGGTCGACCAGTGGGTTGGTAAGTCAGTATCCAGAATTTCTGCCAGTGGGTCTCTGGATTGATCTGATACTGGTCCAGAATTGTAGCCTTCAGTTTGGTGTAATCTGCAGCCTCTGCTTTTTCAAATGACCTCGGAGCACCCTGCACCCTGGGTCAATCATAGTTATCTCAGAGCTGTTCTCTCAACAGCAGTTCTCTCAGAGGTCTCTCAGCCCCACCTACCTCACAGGTGGCTGTTGTGGGTAGAGGAAGGGAAGGAGATTGTAAGCCGCTCTGAGACTCCAAGTGAAGGGCAGGGTATAAATCCAGCTCTTCTTTTTCTTCTCCCCCATGAGATATGAACCCAGAATGAAGGACCATTGTCCTCTAGGCCATTGGGCAGCTTCAGCAGCATACTCAAATGTTTTCAGGAGAGCCTCCAACTAATCATCTGGCACTAGTTTGGTTAACGAGAACCATGTGCCGAGCAGTGGACCATGTCCCACAGCTCCACCAGCGTCGGCTTCTGGGGTTGTCTGGGTTGCCTCTAAGGCTTGTCGAAAGTCTCACAGGAGAGAGGCCTTGGCCTCATGCTGGGCCATTGGCCAGATTGGGCAAGGTCCATTGTGTTTGGCGACCCTCCAACCAAGGGGGTTGCATCCTCCCCAACAGCCTCCCCTTCCCCCTTGTGTAAGTCTCCCTGTTGACTTGGAATGCTTAACCAGGGCAGGTATAACAGAGATCACTCACTCTTCCAGCCAGCTGGAGTGGGCAGGAGGGGCAAGGGATGCCCTACAGACAGGGCTGTGCCCGCATTCTCCACCACCTTGTCATGCCCAGCCTGTCTGCCTTAGGGTGCGGTGCCTTCCACCATTGCACACTGCCCTAGTAAGGACTCTCCTCAGGCCTCAGAAGAGGGGGGGGGTTCTTGCACCCACATCCTCCTCCTCCCTGCCAGCACATTGCCTCACTCGGCTTGGGCAACTGAGTATTATCCTCCTCAGCCTGTTGTAGGAGCCTCCTTTTATGCCTCCCCGCTCCTGAGTGACATCACCACCCCCAGCCACCCTATTGGTGCTGGCCCCTGCCCTTCAGGGGTAGGACATTGGCCTGCCAATGCCTCTGGGGCTGTGAGACTGCACCCACAGACTATTCAGAATGGCCAGGCAGGGTGGGGTTGGCCATCTTCATGGCTCATGAGCTGCTGCTTCCACCAGCCCTTGCAGATCCTTGCCAGCCAATGGATCCCAGGGGCTTCCTGGGCATGGGGGTGTACTCTGTCACCTTCCCTGGTGGCCTCCAGCCCCTTGTTACCTCCTGACCCCTGGTCGCCACTTCCTGCAGGCTCTTTGGGCTCCAGCCATCCTTCATGGCTTCTCTGCTGCTGTTACCACCCCACCGGACCTCCATCTGCTAGGGTCTGCCTTTGACCTTCCCAGGCTGAATGCCACCGCTTCTCCTGTCAGCCAGTCTGAGCAGCTTCCCTGGGCCTCTCCCAATAACCCCTGCAGCTGAGGTAAGGGAGGGTCTGTTGGGTCCTTGGTGTGGTGGAAGGCCCAGCTGAGGCAGGGGGTTGGGCTTCTGCAGCTGGAACCTGGCACCACGGTGGGGGGTTCTCCCCCTGAGATGGCCCTGAGTCCACACCCAGTGGAGCTGGGTCTGGACAGACAGAAAGCCCTTGAAGTCTTGAAAGGCAAAGTTTGCATTGTGGGTTGGATTCCAGAATCTGAAATGAATTTTCTTCCGGAACTGTCGTTTTCCATCATCCTCTGGTTTCTCATGACAGCCAGTAGCTGTTTCCAACCTTCTGGAGCCTTTTTTCCAACTCTACCATTTGGCGCTCGTGAGCAGATGATTTGAAGAAATCGCTTTATCACGTCCACATGGAAACATTAGGGGGAGATGGCAACATTTCTGAAGATCCAAGATTTCTCTGGGGTCCTGTACAGATACTTCCAGAAAAGTTGCATGGATGAATGATCCTCACATAATGTTTCCACATGGAGACACTCCTCTGATTGATTGGAGAAGTCTTGCCGTGAGCTCCAAGCACCCGCGCTGTGCAAACTGCTCTCTCCCCGTTTAGCTGAACTTCCAAATATAATGTATTGTATTATAAGCTAATAAGCTTCCTCTTTCCCCCTCCCAAAGGCCTGGAACGTTCATCTTGTTCGTTATGGAAAGGTCAGGAAGGCCTTCTTTATTTTGCCTGCCTAGTATTGGTAACAATGTACAGCATATTTTGGGCAGGGTTGCACCACGCTTCAGAGTGTCTCTGGGTTTTGAATAGTAGCACAGCTTCTAGGAGAAGCTAGCTGCTTCCATAAGGCGATTTCTTTTTCCCATATGGAAGGCAGCATGCCCCCACTTTGGCAGGAGCTTCCAAGCACAACATATGAGGCTCCCAGGGCTTTCCCCTTTAAGCCAGAGCAAAGGGAAGACCTTCTCTGCACCGACTTAAGGGGGAAATGGTAGGGTGGCTATGGGTGGAGCCTTTGTATGGAAGCCAATCCAAGGAGGAGGTGGAGCTAAGCCCCGCCTTCAAAAGCTAAGCTGTTTTGAACCCTTTTGTGGGTTCCTTTTTTTAAGTTCACAGTTGAGCTGTGGCTCAGCCTACAAGTGGAAGGGGGGATTTCATTGCATCAACATTTCTGACATGGGGACAGAGTAGGGTTGCCAGCCTCCAGGTGGGGGCCTGGAGATCTCCTGGAATTGCAACCAGTCTCCAGACAATAGAGATCATTTTGCCTGGAGAAAATGGATTCTTCAGAGGGTGACCTCTATGGCATTATATCTCAATGAGGTCCCTCCCTCTCCCCAAACCCCACCTTCCCCAGGCTCCACCCCCAAAATTTCCAGGTATTTCCCAACTCGTAGCTGGCAACCCTGATGCATGGACAGGAGTGAGTGCACCTGGGGTTGCCAACCTTCAGGTAGAGCCTGGAGATCTCCAAGAATTACAACTGATCTTTAGACTACAGAGATCAGTCCTCCAGGAGAATGTTGCAGCTTTAGAAGGTGGACTCCACATTATGCCCTGTGGAGGTCCTTCTTCTCCACAAGCCCCACCCTCCCTAGGCTCCACCCCCAAATCTCCAGGAATTTCACAGTCCAACTCTGGGTTGGGAGATACCTGGAGATTTGGGGGTGTAGAGCCTGTGGAGGGAGGGGTTTGAGGAGGGGAGGGACCTCAGTGGGGTAAAATGCCAGAGTCCATCCTCATTGGGTCCTGAATTGTTTAGGTCATCCTTGTAAATAAAACAGATTTTAATCAAATACAGAGGTGTTTTGGATTGTGTGTGCCATCCCCATAACATATGAAGAAACGCATGTTGAGGGGCTGTGGCTCAGTGGAAGAGCCTCTACTCGGCATGCAGAAGGTCCCATGTTCTATCCCCAGCATCTCCAGCTAAAAGGACCAGGCAGTAGGAAATGTGAAAGACCTCTTCCTGAGACCCTGCAGAGCTCCTGCCAGTCTGAGTAGACAATACCGTTCTTGATGGACCGAGGGTCTGATTCAGTATAAGGCGGCTTCATGAGAAGGGACTAAGGGCAGCGATGCCAGAAGGGCATGATGGACTCAGTTGTTTTCTGGCCTCTAGCTGAGATCCTGGGAAGCCACTGCCAGTCAGAGAAGACGAGACTTACTCGATAGGCCAGTAGTCTGACTCAGGATGCTGCAGCTTCATTTAGGGAGGGGGACAAAGCTCAGTGGTAGCCCAGAAGGTTCTAGGTTCTTGGTATCTCCAATACATTTGTTGCCATTATTGTTGTTGTTGTTGTTGTTGTTGTTGTTACGATTGTTGTTTTTGTGTCAAGAGTTAAGGCCACTAGGTCATTCTCCTTCTCTCTCAGCCTAGCCCATCTCTCCAGATTGTTGTGAGGATACAAACAGAGGAGGTGAGAACCACATTTGCCACCCCGAGCTCCTTGGGTGAAGGGTGGTATAAAAATATAAAAGGAGGACATCTTACTTTGGGGTAAGTCCCATTGAACTCAGTGGGTTTACTTTGCCCCCCCCCCAAAGGCAAAAACAGGGACATTGATTAACCCAAGACTGGAAAACAGGAAGTCTCCCAGATGAAAAGGGAGATATTAGGAGCACTGATAAACCTGGTTTGCCCTATGTATTGAAAATGTTGTTTTCCCCTACTTTGCCCAGTTTGCTTCAAGCTTTACTGAACAGAACAGCATTAATCTCTCTCTCCCCCACCCCTCTCTCTTTCCCTCCCTCTCCCTCTCTCTCTACCCAAAATACTGCAAATGGAAAAAAAAAATGCTAGCATGCCATGGAGCTGGAGGTGGGCCGGTAAACAGAGAGGGACTCCTTCTTCTCTGCTGGTTCTTCTCCAGCCCTTCTTGGTAGAGCTTCCCCATCCACAAGCAAAACTCCACACCCCCAAGAGGTCATTCTGCACCAGGCTTCATCCAGGCTGATCAGTAACCACATCCCTTCAAAGCATTTTCGTCTTAAATCTTAAACACACTTGCTTGGGAGTCAGTCTCATGGAACTCAGTGAGTCCAACTTCCCAGTAAATGAGAGTTCACGTGTGGTGTAGTGGTCAGAGGGTCAGATGAGAATCTGGGAGACCCAGGTTCCAATCCCCTCTCTACCATGAAAGCCTGCAGGGTGACTTTGGGCCAGTCGCACCCTCTCAGCCTAGTCTACCTTATAGGAAGAAGAGGAAGGAGAAGGAGGAAGAGGAGGAGGGGACTGGATTTATACCATGCCCTTCACTCAGAGTGGTTTACAATCTCCTTCCCTTTCTCTCTCCTTCCCTTTCTCTCTTCTGTGAGGTAGATGGGGCTGAGAGAGCTCTGAGAAATGCTCTTGACAGAACAGCTCTGAGAGAACTGTGGCTTGCCCAAGGTCATCCAGCAGCTGCATGTGGAGGAGTGGGGAATCAGACCTGGTTCTCCCAGATTAGAGTCCATGCTCCTAACCACTACACCAAACTGGTTCTCTGTGGGTTGTTGTGAAGATAAAATGGAAGAGAGGGGAATGATGTCAGCCACTTTGGGGAGAAAGTAAGTGAAGTAAATAAATAAACATGCAAAGTGTCTGGTTGTGCATCTTTTCTGCAGTGGGCTCTCTGCAGATCCTCTCTTCCCCCCTAGTCATGGTGCATGCTATAAATCAGGGGTGTCAAACATGCGGCCCGGAGGCCGGATTAGGCCCCCGGAGGGCTTCCATCAGGCCTGCAGTGGAACTGGCCATCTCCTGCTTCCAGTTCTACTGCAGCTGCTGCATCGTAGCTTGCTTCGCCAGACTCTCGTAATCACTCAGCCACTTCATGTTTTAACCTGGGTCCTAGATTCAGAACTCTGTGCATGAGATTTCTGTGGTGAATGTCAATAAATGAAAAGCAGGTTTGCAGCTTACAGAGCTAATGTTTTAAGCATGCTTTTATTTTAAGTTAAAAAAAAAGCCCTTTGTGTCTGTGTTCTTTATAAAGTTTATATCTCCGCCACCTGGCATTACATTTTATGACGCACATGGTCCAGCCTGACAAGGTCTCATTTATGTCAGATCTGGTCCTCATAATAAATGGGTTCAACACCCCTGCTATAGATTGTGGAAAGGCTGGGGAGGGACACTTGCAACAGAAATGGATAATCGTCCTGTTGGCCTGTATCCTCCCACTCCATTCAGCCCAGTTTGGTGCCTTCATGAACATAGTTTCAGAGAGTAGCCATGTTGGTCTGCAGTAGAAGAGCTGCATTCAAGTCCAGTAGTACCTTAGGGACTAACAAGGTTTTCTGAGTATGAGCTTTCGAGAATCAAAGCTTATCTGACAAAGGGAGCGTTGACTCTCAAAAGCTCAGACCCTGAAAATCTTGTTGGGTCTCCAAGATTCTCCTGGACTCGGATCGAGCTCTGGTGCCTTTATATAACTTAAGTGGTTCACATCTTTTCTCCTCCAATGCCCACATGACTGTTGCATACAATGCACGATGGTAAATGTGGAGAACCAGCTTTGTATGTCAGGGTCTGGGGTTGATAAAATCCCACAATTTGTTTTCAAAGTTTTTCTTTCCCCAAGCAAAAGACAGGCAAGAAGAGGAATGTTGGTTGCTCCAGAGAGTTGCTTAAGTACCAACCATCAAAGCCTTGGAAATGCTCAGCCTAGCCAGAGACAATTAAATGGTCAGCTCACACCAGAACTGGAATCTGACACCTAGAACTTGACACAGAAGCTTCCTGGGAATTTCAGTAAAGGATTCTTTGACCCACAAGGAGGTAGGAAAACAGAGGAGATAAAATCTCTTGGCACTGAGGGAGACGGGGGCATTTTGCAGGTCCATTTAGGCTGATTCCATCTAAAGGAAGGAGCTTGCACACCTGAGCTCAGTCTAATAGATGCCATTGCCATGTGGAGCAGACAAACAGCTGGCTTTCTGGACAAAGATTCCAAGGTAATGGGCAGCGTTTAGACCACTGTAACATGTAAGCTAAAGAGCTGGTCTTAGAATAAGAACAGCTAGGGCATGTATAGAGTGAGAGAAATGGGAATTGGGTGTTTATGAATTTCTTTTGAATTCCTTGCTCAGATCGTTGCTGTACTGTGAGGATGTGTGTGGAAATTTTAATTTTAATGACTTTTTACTGTTTTGAATGCTGGTAATTGTTCTCTGTACCACACAGACCACCACCATTCAAAATGCTAGTCAAAATGGGTGCCAGGGGAAGGGAGGTAGTTAATTGTTAAAACACTTCTTCCCTGCAAATATGAAACTGCAGTAAGCTGTCCCCATGGTAACCAGTTGCTGGGTAGTAGGAGACATAGGTGGAGCCTTAGAATGGCAACATGTTAGGGAAGTTGGGGGTGCCATCCCTCTTGGCAGGTAATTCTTGAAATGACCAGTTGGTGGCAGTGATACCAAAAGAGTGATAAAAAGCCCCTATAAGGGTCAGGCAGGCCAAGAGAATGGTTCATTGTCTGACAGAGGCTTGGGGGGCCACTGGTGTCTAGATGCCTGGGAGGACTGAATGGAGTTGTGCTCACAGGTCACTGGGGCTGTTCTGTCAGAATAAAATGCTGCAAAAAAAAATGGTGGTCTTGTACGATTGTATCAAGATTTGTGTGTGTGTGTGCAGTGTGTATGTGCTCCCATGCCCTGCATGCACAAATGCATATCAATAAAACAAAGCAAAAAACAATCTTGAATCATTTGTATGATTGCATCATGATTCCTCTGTTGTGCACTTTTTTATTGGCATGAATGTGTACTTTTGCATCCATATGCACATAGACAGGCATAATGATGATGAACAGAAAGATCTGAAAGTTGTGGCAAAATCTCACTCCTGTGTACATATGATGGAACAGAGTGCTTTTCTGCAGTGTTTTATCAATGCACATCTGCTCATCATTAACATACGTGGGGGAGGGAGACAAGTGAACAGAAGGAACTGTGGCAAATTGCATGTGCACGTTGCTGTGTTCAAAAACCCAGAAGTAAACTGAATGAAACGTGGGAGAATTCCTAACACATCGATACGACTTCGAACGCGAGGCCAGGAAATTTGGAACTCCAGAATCTGAGGGGGAGTTCAGAGGAAGAGAATTTGGAAAGCGTCCCTAACCAGGCCTCCCTGGATTCTTCTCCCCTACCGCCTCTGCTTTTCAGTACCATCACTCTAATCTCCCAGAAACAGCCCCACTCTAATTCCCAAATTGTTTGCTAGAGCTCTGTTCAGCGCAAAAGGTCCTTCACTGCCTCTCCCATGTAGCTTGCCAGTCCCTGGGCCTCGTATTGTAGAGCCAAATCCTCCTGGGTCAGGAATCTTGGCACGGCTACCTCGAAGCGGGCAGGAGGCCTCCCCTTCCTGCGGAGGACTGGTGGGAACTGCAGCTTTCCGGCTCCCTCTCGCCTCCCCGTTGAATGCGATCCACAATTTTTAATTTGCCAAGAAAGCCCTCTCTCTCTCTCTCTCTCTCTCTCTCTCTCTCTCTTTTTCCTCTTCCCCGTTTACTGGGACAGAAGGGGGACTTTTATGTGCAATCTGTATAGCTCTCCAGAAAGCACTTACATTTATGATGTTCATGAAATTTATAGCCAGTTGGCAGAGCTCCTCGCATCTCTCCAGCCGCCATCCTGGCAGCGTGGCAGGCTATAATAAGGGAAGCCGCACATTCGAGTGGCATAAAAGGCATTTCTTCAAGTTAGCCTCCTGCCCGGTCTTATAAACTCTAACAAGTCTATAACAAGCCGGCAGGCTCTCTTTATGCCCAGGGTGGGAGGGAGGGGGGAGGAGGGAGAGGGGGAAAAATCCTTTTCAGTCATGGCCTTTTCACAAAGCCCACACCTTCCTTCTAATTAAGGTTAAATAGCTCCATGTTTTCTGGCCAATTTCATTCTTTCCCCTCATTCCCCTCTTAACAAGGCAGCCTTTAAAAAGGCATCACTAATTGGTGTCTGGTTCACACATACCATGCATGCTTTGATAGTCAGCTAGACTGCCTTCCCCCATCGATCAAACTTCCCCCTGAAAGCTTGCTAATAGGCACCATGTGCTTCCGACAGGCCCAGGGAGAACTCGAGAGGGCTCCTCCCCGACCCCTTTGTGCTCCCTCTTTCCACCTCCCCAGCTGCTCAGGGCCCCGATCCAGATGGGGGGGAGCACTCTCCCTCCCCCCCCAAGCCCAGGCTCTCTGGGAAACTAGTTGGCAATGCAGCCCCCCCTCCCCCGACACAAGTGCACGACGTGTGTGGCAATTTGGAAATGAATGGGAAGCGGTTTTGGAAATGTTAAAAGGCTGCGGAAAAGTGTGGGAGGGCAAGAGATTGTCCGCGCCGGTGAATGGGGGTCCGGGTGAGCCCCTCACTCGGTCCATTCTTTGGCATTTGTCTGCATAAAACAAGGCAGGGGGAAGGGGGGACGGCTCCTTTCGGAAGGGAAAAGACTTACACAAACAGATAGATGGAGAGAGGAAGAGCTGCTACATATGGTACCCTGCTCCATGGCTGGCATTTTAATGTGGATCCATTGAAATCAACCCAGGGGGTTTTACTTGTCGGCTTGGCAGTGTGCGGTTACACATGGGCATTTGCTGGAATCTCCAGCTATACAGTTTTCCCCACCACCATCACCATCATCAGCCAGGTCAGTATCTCTTGTCCTTGAGGAACAGCCCGAGGATGTGGCTTATCTTTCTAACCAAATGTTACCCTTACCTTCAGGGCCAGCATTACAAAGTCGTTGCCAGGGACCTGGGGCCCAAGGAGGGCCAATCGCTGCCCCTAATTGTGGGGCCATGAGGCCCCCAACCAACAACAATCTCTGACAAGTTTGAAGGAGATGAAGGAGCCTGGGCCCCACAGTTTCCCCCTTGGGCAACATTACAACGGCTTTTTGGTTGATCATGTTTTTGGGAGATTTTTTTATCCTAGCCTTCCACCTATACATTCAGGGCGGCCTCTATCCCTTCTCGATTTTATCCTCACAACAGCCCTGTGAGGTAGAGGAGGCTAAAAGTGAGTGACTGAACTGAAGACACTCATAAAGCTGCGTGAGTGAGTCAGGACCAGAACCCAGATCCCACTGATTCTCGCGTAACACTCTTACCTCTGTGTCATACTGGATCTCCCATAGCTAGCTGGGAGGAATGCCCAAAGAAGAACTCAGTTCTTCTTTGCTTTCCTTCAACTCCTGTTGGCCCAGCGGTGGAGTCAAGAGGAGCAAGGCTGCACGTGGCTGTTTGTGGATGCACAAGAAAAGACTCACAGAAAGTCTATCTAGTGGCTGAAACCTGGAACCAAGCTTGCTTATCTTCATCTAGGTTTGCTGACCACTCAGAAATGTATTAAAATTTCCGTCAACTTAGTGGAGGTCACATCTCCAGAAATAAGTAGAGGGTGCCCTTCGTGGCATGGAGTGAAACATTCCCACGCCTCCTAATTGCTCCCAAACTAGCTGCTGTTCACAGGCTGGTTTCGAAGTTGGATGACTCGGTGGGAGAGCATCAGCTTGGCATGCAGAAACCCCCAGGTTTGATGTTCAGCATATCCAGCTAAATCAAGTAGAAGTTCCCAGGTTTGTTCCTCAGCATCTCCAGGTAGAAGGATCAAGTAGCAGGTGATATGAAGGACCTCGACCTGAGACCCACACAAGCCAGTAGACACTACTGACCTTGATGGACCAAGGACCTGATTCCATAGGAGGCAAGTTTCATGTCTTCAGCACTGGCACCCTTACCATCATTGTGCCATTGGGACTTTTTGAATTCCCATGTAGCATCATTTGCCCTCAGTGGCCCACTTGAGCTTAGAAGGGGGCAGCAGTTTAGCTCTTTGTCCTCTCAAACAAATACAGAACTTCCCGCTCCATAAGAGTACTGAGCCTCCCACTCAGACCTTCATTACTATTGAGCTGTCCCTCATTGCCTGAGATGATACGGGGGTCCTTTCTGAACTCACACTAGGTGTGAGTTTGGTGAGAGCCGGTTTGATGTAGTGGTTAGGAACACGGACTCTAACCTGGGAGGACCGGGTTTGATTCCCCACTCCTCCTCCACATGCAGACAGCTGGGTGACCTTGGGTCAGTCACAGTTTTCTCAGAGCTGTTCACTCAAGAGCAGTTTTCAGTCACTCAGCCCCACCTACCTCACAGGGTGTCTGTTGTGGGGAGGGGAAGGGAAAGGAGACTGTAAGCTGCTCTGAGACTCCTTCGGGTAGTGAAGGGCAGGGTATAAACCCAATCTCCTCCTCCTCTTCTTCTTCTTCCTCTTCTTCTTAAAGCACGCCCAATGGCTAGCCTGATCTTAAGCAGGGCCAACCGTAGACAGTATTTGGAAGGGAGACCATCAAGGAATACCAGGGTCATGAGGCAGATGCAGGCACTGGAAAAACACCTCTGAATGTCTCTTGCCTTGAAAACCCAACAGGGTCACTATAAGTCAGCTGTGACATGATGGCAAGAAAAAAAAATGGTTGTGGGACCTGGAGATCTGCTGCAATTACAACTGATCTCCAGACTACAGAGATCAGTTCCCCTGGGAAAAAATGGTATTAATACCCCCTGAGATTCCTCCCCTCCCCAAACCTCGCCCTCCCCAGGCTGTACCCCCAAGTCTCCAGGAATTTCCCAACATAAGAGCTGGCAATCCTACCTGAGGTGGGGATGGGGAGGGGCTACTGTCCCTCACTACTGTTTCTTTGCTGTGGTTCTAGGGCTGTCTAATGTCGAGGAAGAGGAGGAGGCAATTTGATTTATACCCAGCCCTTCACTCAGAGTCCCTGAGCAGCTTATAATCTCCTTCCCTTCCTCTCTGCACAACAGACACCCTGTGAGGTAGGTGGGGCTGAGAGAGCTCTGATTGAGACCTGCTCTTGGGAGAACAGCTCTGAGGCAGCTGTGACAGACCCAAGACCACCCAGCTGGCTCCGTGTGTAGGAGGAGTGGGGAATCAAATCCGGTTTTCTGGACTAGAGTCCGTCGCTCTTAACCACTACACCAAACTGGCTCTCACTTGTTGGAGGGCTGCTGAAACTCGACACTGCCACTATCTTGGGCGCGTTGCCAAGGAGAGAGTCAAAGTCCGCATTGGAGGGGGGCTCTAAACAATGGCTAAACGGCACACCTGCTTGGGGAAAGTTCATTTAAATGGCACTCCTGGTGTTGTGCTCAGCAGTTAACAGGTGTGAATTGGTAGCTGCTAGCATGCCTTTTTCACCGCTCAGCCTTTTGTTTGGTTCCTGCTGCTTGCTTTGCTGGTTCCTGGCTGCTAGACAAGTCAATCTTTCCTTAGCTGAAAAAGTTTTTTAAAAAATAAAAAAAATCTGTGAGTCTCCTGACTCGGATATAGCATTGCCTGTGTCTTTATTAAAACAAAATGTGTCTATCATTCCAAATGGTCTCCATATCATTATAGGAATGGTGTTCGAGTGTTGCAAAAGAAATGTTTGAAAATGTTATCTGGATTGCAATGCTTGTTTGTGTTTTGGTCGAGCACCTCAGATGACTGCATTGATGATTTGTTGATTTTTTAAAAAAAAATGAATTGGAGCAGTTTATAATGTACGGTTATAGGGTTGCCAAGTCCTACCTATGTATTATCAGGGGAGTCCTGCGGCCTGTCCGGGAGTTCTTTTGGGAAGTGACATCATCGTGTCGGGCACGTTGGAGGCGAGACCACTATCATTCAAGGGAAAACCATAGAGTTTTCCCTCAAATGATAGTGTCCCCCCCACAACGTGGCTGACACAATGACGTCACCTCTGGGTGACATCATCACGCCGGGCACGGCTCCGCAATCCCAGCACTTTGGGGGTGGGGTTCCCCCCAGCAGCCCGATCCCCCGGGGGACCTGGCAACCCTACACAGTTGGCACCATTCAGTATGCCGCTTTCCAGCTATCTGTTCTTGGTGCATGCTCACAATGGGGTTGTCATGATCAAAGGCCTAGTGGTGCGGCCTACAAGCTCCAGGGAAGCCTGCATGGGAGTAGTCATCAAGGTCTACATTTCCACTGTGAACAGGTAACTAGGGAAGGCTAGGACTGTGTAGGCAGACGTGTTAGGATTTATTATTTTACCTGCCTTTACTTTGCTCATATTTCCTACTTGTTATTGATCTAAAGTTGTTATTCAATCTATTAATAAAATGAGTTGTTACTGTACCTGGATCCTCACGCCACATTTGGTCACCTACAAGCGGAAACCTGTTGTAAAAGTACTGTGAAAAGGGGTAGGGTGGGTGCTCTGGGCACTCCAAAGGAGATCCATACCAGAGTGGTGGCAGCCAGTAGTGAGCCTTCCTAGCCACTGCCCATGGCAGGAGTGGACTCAGTCATCCATTGGTGGAGGGTATGTGAATCTTCTCTGCTTCTTACTTCCAATGGCTGCCATTTCTCATTCTGGACATTCCCGTGGCTGTGGGACACAGTAGGAGTAACAGGCATGCAGGATGGTGGGCTACAGTGAGGAGGGGGAAGGGTATGAAATCATTCTGTCCTGCCTCTTCCATCAGTGGAAAACTCCTTTCCTCTGAGCTGTGCCCTGTAAGTGGCTTCCAGTGTTCCAAACTGAACCCAGAGCATTTACAACTGTTCAGATGTGGGGAAATACTGACATATACTTGAGTTGGTTTTTTCCAGGGATTTTTTGGGTGCATCAAACTGCTCGTGGGTTGAAGTGCTTGAAATACAAATTCATCCTATCAAGATAAAAGAACAAGTCAACTTGTCTTGTATGTAACCTCCAGGGGGAACGGCATCCTCATATACTTATCCTTGTCCCAAGCCATGGATTTCTACATGAAATCTGCCCTTTTTACCTTTGGATTGTTTTCAGTTGCACTGCCATGGAGATCCCCAATATTTACAGTTACACTGCACCATAGATTTTATAGTCTTAGAGCCACCCTGAGCTGGCCTTGCTGGGAGAGAAGGGTAAAAATCTAATAAATAAATATGTGTAGTTCCCCCACATGTAGCTCCTCCACCAGAGATCAGGGCCCTGCAGGACCTATTACAGTTCCATAGGTCCTGTAAAATGGAGCTGTTCTCCCAGGCTTTTGCGTGAGGTAGCCGGCATCCATTTATTCCATCTATTGGCCTCCCTTGCTGAAGCTTTCCATCCAATACAGCCCATCTGAAAAGATCTTATAGTCTGGTTTATGGCCCAGCTGCTCCAGTTCTGAGAACATTGTATTTATAAATTACAGTGCCATTTGTTCTCAACTCATATTCTTTGTTTTAATTGTTTTAATTATTTATTTCCTATATTGTATTAATTTTTATTTTTGAATTGCTGTTGTAATCCACCCAGAGCCTACTTGTGGGGAGGGTGGAATATAAATTTGAATAAATAAATAAATGTGTACTTTGCTTACAGTCATGCTGTACCAAGGGTTCTGTAGTCTTAAGACCATAAAACAACTACTAACCATTGGCATTTACCAGTTTGTCTAGGTACAACATGGATTTTATAATTTCAGGCTGCATGTTTAAGTTAGCACACAGACATATGTCGCTTGTAGTGACACTATATCAGCAATATTTAAGTAGTTCTCACAAATTTATGTTTATATCACAGTCACACTGCTTCATGAGTTTTGTATATCTAAGGCTACATAAATAGATAAAAATTCCCAAACATCATATTGTGAGAGTAGAGAACATTTCCAGGACGAACAACCTGCATTTTCCACAAGGGCAATACATGCATAGGTATAATAGTCATTTGAGGCACAACAACAGAAATTCATATTGTTCCACAACTTCTAGAATTTAGCACGGTCCTAATTTAAAAACTGGCTGTTCTGTGAATTGCCTTTGATATTGTAGGTGATCTTCATCTGATAACTTCTCTTGCTTATCTTGCCACTTCATAAAGAGAAGTATTTCCATCTATTTCTCACCTTCCTTTTGGGTCTTTGTGAAAAGTAACTTCATAACTATGTATGTTGCTCAGTTGGCTACAAGCTTCATGGGAACAAATGCGCATGTGAGAGATCCTCCAAAGGAGCCATTTCTCCTTCACGAAATAGTGAGAAAAGGAATGAAGTTGACTACATAAAGGTGCTTTCTACTGGGTCAGTTAAATGTTTGTTTCTGAAACATTATCAACAGGTCACATTATAGTAATGGAACCTAGTTTCCCAGTACTAAAGACAGTGTTCCACCTTAAATGTGTTTACAACATGTAACCTCCTTACATGGGAAAAATTTAGACTGTGTTGTGTAAAGATACGAAGTGCCAGTTTGGTGTAGTGGTTAAGAGCAGCGGACTCTAATCTGGAGAGCCGGGTTTGATTCCCCACTCCTCCACATGCAGCCAGCTGGGTGACTTTGGGTCAGTCACAGCAGTCACTGGGGGTGGGGGAGAAGTATTTGTGAATTTCCTGCATTGTGCAGGGGGTTGGACTAGATGACCCTGGAGATCCCTTCCAACTCTATGATTCTATGACAGTTCTCTCAGAGCTGTACTCTTGAGAGCAGTTCTCTCAGAGCTCTCTCAGCCCCACCTACCTCACAGGGTGCCTGTTGTGGGGAGAGGAAGGGAAGGAGATTATAAACCGCTCTGAGACTCTGTGTGAAGGGCAGGGTATAAATCCAACTCTCCTCCTCCTCCTGAGACAGACCATTGGCCTATCAGGCTCAATCTCAGCTCTGACTGGCAGCTGCTCTTCAGGGTCTCAAGCAGAAGGACTTTCATGTCACCTGCTACCTGATCTTCTGAACTGAAGAGGTCAAGGATTGAACCATGGGTCGTCAGCATGCAAAGGAGATGCTCTGCCACTGTGCCACAGCTCCTTTCCTTAACAGGAACACATGAATCTGCTGTCTACTGAGTCAGACTCTTGGTCTACCAAGGTCAGTCTTGTCTACACTGGCTGTCTGGAGCCTCAGGCACAGGTCTTTCATATCACCTGCCCCTTGATTATTATAACAGGGGATGCCAAGGATTGAACAGGGAGACTGGCTCTTAGAGCAGATACTCTACCACCCAGCTATGCAGGAAGGGCAGTCTTGGAAGGCATCTTAAGCCTTTCCACTTCACACAATGCAGCTATTTCTCATACAGAATCACGTCCTGTGGCCACCTAAGAGAATGACCAACCTCTTCACCTTTCACATCTGTCTGCGACATGCCACGCATCACCTGCTTTGTCAGCCAGACTTCCTTGCCTTCTCTTCCTTCCCGTTTCTCTGAAAGACACCTCCTGCAATGCCCTGTGATTGACTTTAAATACAAAGAGGCCAAACAACAGAAGGATGCAGATCGGTGGCTGCATGCCAATGCCTGACAGGCTGTGAGTGCCCCTCGCTGCACATTAGCTTATTGAGATGCTCTGATGTGACACTTCTCCTTCGCTAGCACAAAATCCTCTCTCTCGTTCCCTCTGTCTCCATTGCGGTGGCCAGCAGATCAGCACTAAGGGCACAAAACTGCGGCCATACCTTATGTTCCATAGAATGACAGAAAACTGGGATCCAAGGTGAATGTTTGAAACTAGGGGCCTATCTTGGCACAGTGCGGACTATTGGGTTATCATTGGGCTAGGGTAATTATTGGCAGCTGGACTCTCTTGTCCACATTGGACAATCCCGTTTTGAGCCATTGCTACAGTACAGCCCACAGTTCGTTTTGCAGGGCTTAGGTCATGTCCACCTGCCCCGTCTTCAAACCTCAGATAGCCTAGATCTGACATTCGTACAGTCAGCCTAGTACAGAATTTTGTACAGCTTCAGTAAAAATCAACATGCCCCCGGTGTGTGTGAACACAGGAAGCTGTCTTATACCAAATCAGACCATCAGTGTTGTCTACGCAGACTGGCAGCAACTCTTTGGGGTTTCGGGCAGAGGTCTTTTACATCACCTGTGGCCTGGTTCTTTTAACTGGAGATGCTGGAGATTGAACTTGGGATCTTCTGTATGCCAAGCAGATACTCTGCAACTGAGCCATATAGACACTGCCCATTTATTTAAAAATATTTATATACCCACTTTCCTCCTGAACATCCTGGGTCTCAGGGTGGGAAGCAACAATATAAAAACAATTTGGTAAAAAATAAACAGGAAAACGACGATAGATAAGAAGACATTCCAACCTTTATATACTTCCATTGGATGGAGGTCCTTTAGGCTGGAAGAAGCAATCAGTTTATGGAGTGGAGTGGTGTAGCATGTCTTTACGGCAGGGGCCCCTGACCTATGGGCCTGTGGGTACCTTTGGAATCCTGACAAAGGGCAGTGGGCCCAATCACAAAATGGCTGCTGAGGGAGGTGAGACCAGTCACAAAATGGCTGCCACAAGAGGTGGAGCAAACCGCAAAATATCAGGGATGGAGGCTATATACAACTTTAGTAACTCTTCAAGATTTCAGGCAGAAGCTCTGTTTAGCAGGATGCCTTTTAATCTCCACAGTCAAGCAGAAGCCCTGCTGGAAGAAAGCTCCACCTAGCCCCCTCCACTTTCTAAAAGCACTCAGCAGGTGCCAGAAAGATGCTGGTGGCACCCACCAACACCCCTTGGGGACCCCTGTCTTATAGGAAACCACTTTTAGGTGGTAGTGTGAGGGTAAAATATGAAGCTACTACTTCCTGTTTTGGGCCCTCCCTCGTGAATCCAGGAACAGAAACCTCAGACTTTCACCACAAAGTCTAACCCTGGAGTCTGACTCTGGTGTGAGGACTGCAGAGAGGTGGAGAGGGTCTCCTGTGAGAGTAACTCACCAAGTCATGCCCCTGCACACAACCCGGTGCCTCCTTTGCAAACTCATCATGCCCGTGCTTGCCAATGTAGCCCTTTTCAGTCATTATGGCCGTGCATACTGGGAGCCTGGCAACGCATGTGCTACATGCGGTCTTCTTGCGCATACATTCCATGCATGGGGGTAAAGCATAACAACTGGAAAGCAGGCCTGTAGCCAGGATTTTTTAAGTCAGGGGGCATTTAAACTTCTTAGGGGGCACTGGTTAATTGAATTAAAGGTAATTTAATTCAGTTTCTGGGGGAAATAGAGAGGTGTTGTCTGGCTCCACCTGGCCACCATAGCTGGCCCTTTGTGCCAGACAGCTGCACGGGAATACCTGGCTCCTTCCATGCACCCACCACTGCTCAGGGGCCCTGGGCTGGATGGGAAGTCAGGGGGCCTTGCCAGTAAGTCAGGGGGCCTAGCCCCGAGATGCCCCACTGTAGCTACAGGCCTGCTGGAAAGGGCTTGTGAGCCAACCGGATTAGGAAAAGACAGATGCACAAATTGCCTTCCTCCTCTTTCCCCCATTCAGGATTCACTTTGGACTTTTTTCTTGCTGGTTCCCCCTGGTTCTCCCCCGGGCGAGGAGAGGACAGAGGCTCTTTTCTTGCCATTGCATCGGAGTGAGCCACACTCTCCAGTCGGTTCCAAGACTCACAGCCCGGCCGCTTCTCTCCCTGTGCGGTCCCTGGGACTGCACGCTGCTCATAAATAAATAAAAGGGGGGGGAAAGAAAGTTCTTAATCTTCATTCGAAAGCTCCCGGTATCACAATGCTGCCGCACAAAAGACTTCTTATTAGCCCCAAGTGCAAAATGCTGCCTTTCCTTGCAGAAGCTCATTAATTGCGGGTCACCATTCAACAAGAAAGATGAGGCACTTGAGTTCTTCAGGCCCTCATTAGCCACCGAGCTGAACAGTATGTGTGAAATTAACAGTCACCTGAGTACCTCTATAATTTCATAATTATTAGACCTAATGGGTTAGTCTCTGCCAAATGGCTTTAACTCCTGCTTGGCTGGTTTGAGGTGGGGGGAAGTTGCCAGAGCTGCTTCCAAGGTTACTGAATTCCCGTGGTTTTCTCGACTGAACATTTATTATTATTAATTTTTTTTAAAAAAAAAAAATTGCAACTCTATAATCAAGCAGTCCCACCGCCGGTATCATATACTGTTTGCATTTTTAACGTATGTCGAGTTTTTAATTATTCATATACCAAGTGCCAAAGAAACAGATACCCTCAGATCCCGGGGAGAGTGGGTGAAAGAGCTTGTTCGGCAAAGGGAATTTAATTGGCTTGAAAATGTGTTTGCACTCTCTGGGTGTTTATATTTGTGTGTGTGCGTGTGTGCGTGCAAGTTGCGCCTTTGGTTTTTTGCTCCTCTTGGCTAATTGCATTATTCTGTTTCCAATATTTCTCTTTAGATGGGCTGAAACAAGAAATGAAGCAGTGGGATTCCGTCTCTTCCAGGGAGAGAGACGGTAGCCTGCTTTGGCCATGGGATTGTAGTGAAATGGACTTCAAGCATCTGCCAATGTGGTTGACTTACATTTCCAGTGTTAAGTATGAGACTACAGTCAGTTCTTAACAAGCGATTCAGCTTTATTTGAACATGACAGAAAACCAACACAAACAGGAGAGCAGAAAGCTCTCTTTTAAACTTTCCGGGCTTGGATAACCACACCCCCTGGTGGGTTAAGAACCAATCAATATTCTTGCATATAGGCCAATAGTATTTGTTCCCTCTGAAACCTTTCTGATTGGTCTATTACGCAGAATAGCCAATCAGAACGTTTCAGTTACGATACCTTAGCTCCTATGGAGTTATGGCCCAAGCTAGGCCTTCAGTATGTATGCACAATACATAACATCCAGACTGTTGTTGGTTGTGTACCAAGCACAACTCCTAGGGTTGCCAACCTCCAAGTGGGGTCTGGAGATCTCCTGAAATTAAAACTGATTTCTATACGATAAAGATCTGTTCCCTTGGAGAAAAGGGTTGCTTTGGAAGGTGGACTCTATGGCAATATAGCCTGCTAAGATCACTCTCCTCCCCAAGCCCTGTCCTCCTTTGGCTCCACCCCCAGATCTCCAGGGATTTCCCACCCAGAGCTGGTCACTCTAACAAAACCCCATTTTGCACCTAACTTAAGACTTCTTTCTAGTTTAGAAGAAAAGATGATTAGAACAAGGAAGGAGACATTGTTTCTAGAATTAGATGTAGTGTGGAGAGAGAGGACTTTTCTTACAGCCTCCCAAAGCCAGTGTAACACAACAGAGGTCCTTTCCACACTTGGATCTCATCCCTGGTTTTATCAGAGTTCAACTCGCGCCACAATACCTTGCATTTATCCCTGGTTATGACAGCACTGGGACAAGTGTGGGGCGAAACCGGGGTGACCTCACTGTAATGTGGAAACAAAAAAATACCCCGAGAGAATTACAGGGGTGAACTCGAGGGTAGTGTAGAATGTAAGTTCGGGGACAGGGCTGAACCAGGATTTAAGGTCCAGTGCAGAAAGGACTAGTAAGAATGTAAGGCCAAGATCTGGGAGCCCCAGGTTCAAATCCCTATTCTGCCATGGAAGCTTATTGGGTGCCCTCAGACCAATCAGTCTCTCGGCCCAGCCTACTTCACAGACGAGGCATTATGAGGGAAGACTGATGTTATAAGTTTCTTTGGGTTCTCATTGGGGTGCCAATAAATATCAAAACAATAAGGAATTTATTTTATTATTCTGAATATGTATATCCCAGACATTTCCCCACAAGATGACTACAGGCAACTCACAAGTGTATAAGATATAATCAGGGTTTTTTTACAACAAACAAGAAGCAGGATAAAACTGGAATGAATCACGGATTACCCACCTAAAAAAGGTCGGCCTCACATGTTCTCCCAAAGACCAACAAAGCAAAAGACCTTCTGCACTTATGGTGTAGAAGCTATTACAAAGAACAGATAAGAACTTGGGGTCATCTGACAAAATTGAGTGGAAGATTCAGAACAAACACAAGGAAATCTTTCAGTTCCACAGAAGATTATATGGCACGATAATACTAGGGTCCCTCTGCTGCTAACATTGGCTTAATATCAGCAAAGTATAGCTGGTATTCTATAGCGTTCCATTCGGGTAAGGAAGGTTGCAATCCCACGAACCCTGAATAAAATGGGACTTAGTTGTGAGTAGACCTGCTCAGGATTGCACTGTTCCTGGTAAATTACTATCCTATAGTTTGTTGCATAAAGAGAGACTCTATCAGCCTACTGGTACATCTAGTCCAGCAAACTGTTTCACACTGCAGCCAACTAGTCATCCTGGAGGACCATACCAAAAGGGCATATTTATTCTGCCCTTCCTCTAAGAAACTCAGAGCAGCATAAATTAATCTCGCTGGGAGATCAGCCTCATGCACTGTGTGCCCCCACCCTGGAGCTGTGGCTGGCGACAGCCCCTCTCCCTCCCTGCTGAAAGATTTAAAGGGCCCTCCAGCTGATCAGTGGGCCACATGCTCCCCACAGGGCCGGCCCAAGGTTTTTTTGCTCACTAGGCGAGGCTAGCTTGTGGCGCCACCCCCAGGTGAGGGGGGGGAAGCAAAGCAAAGTACTTGCTTGGTGAGGTGACTGGCGAGAGATCTGAGCTCAGCACCCGATGGATGGTTCCTTGGTCCCCCTCCACTCTAAGGCCAAGGCTGCCTGACTGCCCCCCTTTTCTCCTCATCTTTCTTCCCCAGAGTCCTCCTCTGCTCCTTCCCTCTACCCCCCTCACCAGCAGGGCCGGCTCGCTCAGTTGGCAAATAGGAGGTCACCTAGAGCGTGTCAGCCCTTAGGGATGCCAAAAGGCCCCCGGCCCCCACCAAAAAACCACACCAACCCCCCCCCTGCCCCTTCCCTTGGCTCGCCAGCATGCCCCACAGCTGCGGGACACACCAACAAGCCGGCACTCCGATGGAAGGAATGGGGATTTAAACCCCCGCCTCTTCCCTGGCTTGCCAGCGCACCCCGGGGGCGAGCAAGAGGGGGGAGGAGGAGGGGAGCCCTCCCTCGCCCAGGGGAGCCCCAGTGGCAGGGGGGCACCAGAAGGTAGCCCTGCCTAGGGCACTAAAAAACCTCGGGCTGGCCCTGCTCACTAGCTACAGTTTTGGCGATCTTCAGAGCTGGCGTGGGGGTTGCCATGAAAGTAGGGACAAGGGGAAGCTGGCGACTGCCGGCTCTGCCCCTGCCCCTCCTGGCAGCTCACCTCTCCCCCTTTTGCTTGGTCAAGTCTGGTTGGGGCTGGGAGCTGCAGGAGGGGGAGCCGCGCTGCCTTCTCTCTCATGTGGACACTGGGGAGGGGACACCGGGGAGGAGACATGGGGCATCCACAGAGATCAGGAAACCAAATCTGCACCCTGCACCTCTCTCTCCCCCTGAGAGGCCTCCTTGCTCCCATCGCCTGCCCCCTCTCCCCAGCCCCGCCAGTGTTTTCCTGCCTCCCTCTTGACGGCCCAGCTTGGGGACCCCCCCCCATCCAATCCACCAAGCCCAGCAGTGGAAGCGGCTCTGGAGGCCCAACAAGCTGCAGAGAGAAGCAGGGAGGGAAGACAGGTGCGGGCTCAGAGGCTCTTTGCCCCACGTCAATGTGGATGAGGCCCCCAAGAGGAACTGAAATGGCCAAGAGCAGGTTCGAGAGGAGTCTCTGAATGGAGCACACCTGCGGGGGGGGGGGAGACCCGTCAGCGAAGGGATGCGCCTTGGAGCAGGCACTCAGAAAGCCATGCTGGGAGGCGGGCAGCAGGCATTGCACCCCTCGTGACCCAGGCGGAGGGAGGGCGGTCGCATTGGGAATCGGGGGAAAGAAGAGGCGGCAGCGGCCAGGGTGGCAGTGGCAGCCAGGGTGTGTGGCGTGAGATTTGGTGGGGGCAGGGGGCTTTTAGCGGGGGGAGAATGGCTTAGTTCAGCGCCCCCATGATGGCCCCGCCCTAGGCGAAAGTCTAGTTCACCTAGTGAATGGGCCGGCCCTGGCACCCCGCCAATCAGCTGAAGCCCTTTAAATCTCTGCAGGAGGATAGGGAGAGGGGTGGTTGCAGTGGCCACGACTTTGGGGGTGTGGCTTGGGGGAGCGGCTTCCCCCCACCAGCCAGCTGGGGGATTGGAACCCCCAGAAGCAAGGTAACCCCTGCCCAGACCTAGGGGCTGGCAACCCTAAGGAGGGACCTTGCAATATTACACCAAAGTGATGCCCAAACTGTCCTCCTGGTTCTTTGATGCATTCCCCCAGAGGGCTTTCACCTTGCTTTTGAAAAACAATACCAAGGCCATCTCTTTACCCAGCAGCCATGCCCTGCCATTTCACCATAGCACCTCTTCTCAAAGTGGCACTGTGCTTTGCGTGCGTGTGTGTATTTCTAATCCCTTTCCCGGTAGGCCCTTGAATTTGTTCTGTCACATTAATGGCATCGGTGTGCTAAGCTGAACTCTCTTCTGTCCCTTTGTCTTTCTCTAGTGATAACAGCTAATTTCAGGCTCAGCCTTGTGCACGGAGAAATTTTTTTCCCACCAAATGCATTACTTTTTCCTTTTCAGCCAATGCTGAATTTCATCTGCTGGTCTATTGCCTGGGAAGCTAGTCTTGCAAGACTCCTCTGTGAATCTTCATAGTCGTAACCATTACAACAGGACTTCTTAGGTTGTGGGTTGTGACCCCAAAGTGTTTTTGAACTCTTTTGCTGATGGGCCATGAAGCTCAAACTCCTGAGTTTGGAGAGGAGGTTCTGGGAACCCCTCCCCTCAGCAATGAGAAAAGGGGAAGGGAGGGCACAGCTGTCACAGCAGGCATTCCTAAGGGGTGAGGGAGCAGAGTGGGAGAAAGCGGGTCAGGAGAATAAGAATAACAAGTGGAGACCCGCATGAAACTTGCGGGATGGTTATCTCAATCGTCACACCTTTGCTTCCTCTCCTCACCCCCTACCTCTCCTCTCTCACACTATTTCTCCCCTCTGCCCCCTTTTCTTACTCTCTCTTTCTCCTCCATGCATGTGGCTTCCTCTCTCTTTCTGACCTGTCATCTTTCTCTTTGTTTTTCTGCCTCCCCACTTCATCACTCTTTCTCTCTCTTTCTGCCCCCTACCCCATCATTCTTTCTTTCTGCCCCCATCACTCTCCCAGCCTCCTGCCTGCTTCCTCCCCCACTCCGCAGAGCAGCAGCAGCAGTGGTGGTGGTGGCAGTGCTCCCAGCCATCCACCTGCTTCCTCTCCCCCCACAGCAGCAGTGGCAGTGCTCTGGGAATCACAACGGATCTCCCAGCTGCAAGCCACTTTAGGGCTGCCAGCTCCAGGTTGGGAAATTCCTGGAGATTTGGGGGTGGAGCCTCGGGACAGTGAGACTTGGGGAGGCAAGCAGCCTCAGCAGGGTATGATGCCGTAGACTCAACCCTCCAAAACAGCCATTTTATCCAGGAGAACTGATCTCTGTCGCCTGGACAATAATTGTAATTCTGGGTGATCTCCAGTCCTCACCCGAAGGCTGGCAATGGTGGTTCTCATGGAGGAAATGGCTGGAGGGTGGAGTCTATGGCATTACACCAGTCTGAAGTTCCTCCCCTCCTCAAATCCCACCCTCTCCAGGCTTCACCCCTCAAATAACCAAGGACTTCCCAACCTGGAGTTGGCAACCCTATTTCCTTCCCACCCAACAGCCAAACTACCTTTATCTGCCTCTCTGTCTTCTGCTTTCCATCTCCACCCCCCAACCTCTGCCTAGGAAAATTACAGTCTTTCTCCACAGTGGGGACCAAAGCAGCTTTCCTTATTCCCTCCTCCTTTTTATCTGCACAACAACCCTGTGAGGTTGGTTAGGCTGAAATATGTGACTGGTCCAAAATCACGCAGTCAGCTTCCACTGCAAGATGGGGATCTGAACCTGGGTCTTGCAGAACCTACTCTGAAGCTCTAACTGCTGCACCTCACTGGCTTTCATAGGGTGGCTGCTGATGAACGGTAGCAAGCAGCCGAGGCTAGATGAGTCATGCAAATCAGGGGCACCTGGCAACCCTAGACTACTGCCAGGCCTAGAGTTGCCAACATCCAAATGGGACGTGGAGACCCTCCAAAATTACAACTGGACTCTAGACAGCAGAGGTCTGTCTCCCTGCAGAAAATGGCTGCTTTGGAGGGTGGACTCTGTGGAATTATACCCAGCTGAGGCCTCTCCCTTCCCAAACCCAGCCCTCCTTAGAGTCCACCACAAAATCTCTAGGGATCCCCCAGCCTGGCACTGGCAACTCTTGTAAGGCCTGGCCCCAAGGCTCCCTCCCTCCCTCCAAGGCCAAAAGAGGCCTGGAAAGGGCCCTTCCCCCACCCTTTTACCAACAGAGCCAGTTAGAAGCCCCCCCCCCCGAACATTCTAATCTCTCACCCTTGATGCCTGAAGCAGATCCCTGCAGAGGCCATTTCAAAAGATTTGGGGGGGATTCAACCATCCTGGAAGGGATTTTTTTTAGTTTTTGGATTTTTCTACAAACCCAGGAAGTCTACTGACTATGTAGGAAAAGCTGTTGGGGGAGAGTGAGCCCCCTGTTGGTGGAAATAAGTATCCACACATTTTGGCTATTAGTATAAGGATGTTGCACCAATGGTGCATTGTCACTTCCAGTGAATGACTGGAAGTGACATCAACCACGTCAATGTTTTACCATAGAGTTTTGGGTGGATCCTAGGGGCATCACACCAATGAAGTGATGTCACTTCTCTGTAAGGCAGCGCTTTTCTGATATGCTTTCAAGGCTTGTGAGTGAAGGGCATGGGGTAAACAGCTTGTTCTCTTCTTGTTATTTGTACTGCATTTTAACAGTTAGATTTTTAAGGGAGTTTGAGAATGTAGGCCACTGCGAGTTCCGTCAATCAGGAGAAAAGCAGGATGTTAATATTCTAAAAAAGGCAGTGGTGTTGGCTTATGATCCCCTACTTAAGATTGCATTTGTCCTCTATTCCATTCCACTATCACCCAGATTTCATTTTGAGAAATGCTGAGCTGCTGAAGAGCTGCTGCCGATCAGAGTAGACAAGACTGATAGTAAAAAACATAGAGCTCCTAGAAATTCCTAGAACATGGTACAATGCCATGACATAACTACCAGTGTGATGCAGTGACAAAAAAGCTTAATCCAATCTTGAGGTATATCAACAGAGGCAAAACATCCAAATCACAAGATATCATAGTCCTGCTGTACACTGCATTGGTCAGGCTGCACCTTGCATATTGTGTGCGGTTCTGGAGGCCTCACTTCAAAAAGGAGGAAGAGAGCGACAAGGGAGATTGGTGGTCTGGAGACCACACCCTACGAGGAAAGGCTGACGGACTTGGGGACGTTCATCCTGGAGAAGAGGATGTTGAGGGGGGGCTTGATTGCTCTCTTTAAGTGTTTGAAGGGCTGTCGCTTAAAGAGCCAGTTTGGAGCCAGTTTGGTGTAGTGGTTAAGTGCACGGACTCTTATCTGGGAGAACTGGGTTTGATTCCCCACTCCTCCACTTGCACCTGCTGATGTGACCTTGGGTCAGTCACAAGCTCTGGCACAGCTGTTCTCTCAAGGACAGTTTGTGTCAGAGCTCTCTCAACCCCGCCTACCTCATAGGGTGCCTGTTGTGGGGAGGGGAAGGGAAAGGAGTTTGTAAGCCGCTCTGAGATGCCTTTGGGCAGTGAAGGGCGGGGTATAAATCCAAACTCCTCCTCCTCTTCTTCTTCTTCTTCTTCTTCTTCTTCTTCTTCTTAAAGGAGGGCAGGGTGCTGTTCCTGTTGGCAGCAGAGGACAGGACTCAAAGGCGGGAAGCTATTGGCTGGATATTAGGAAAAACTTTTTGACAGTAAGAGTTGTGCAACCATGGAATCAGCTACTTAAGGAGGTGGCAAGCTCTCCCTCACTGGCAGTCTTTAAGCAGCGACTGGACAAACACTTGTCAGGGATGCTCTAGGTTGATCCTACATTGAGCAGGGGTTTGGACTCGATGGCCTGTATGGCCCCTTCCAGCCCTGTGATTCTATGATTCTGGTGTCTCCTCCCCCCATCGAAATTCCAGGGGGTTGCCAGCCCTAGACTCAGGCTAAGGCAGCTTCATTGTTCCCACAATATTATAAACAATTCGCTGACACCCACACTTATCTCAACTATTTCCAAAAGTATTGGATGCCACCCTTCAAAGTTGAGTAGTATATTGCTAAAAAAACTTGTGCCTCCTTCTTTTCACCCCTTCAGAACTAGAAAGTTAACAGTTACAGTTTTAATGGCAGCTAATTCCCCCCCCCCGCATCAGACTCTTGAACACAGTTACTCTCAACAACACTCTCTGGCAGTGATTTGTTTATTGAGGAATAAAGATGTTTCAAGCCAAGAACTCTGTGTCAGAACTAAAGTTCTGGTGCCAAGGCTCAAAGTTATACATGGTTCAAACAGACCGCCTCCCCCCCGGGTCCAGTCCAATCATATCCCACATTCAACCCATCTAGAGTTTGTATGTTCCCAGCCCCCACCTGCAGGTCTACCATTACATTATCTATTTCAGTGGAGCAAGCACAGACAGCAACCAAGGTCATCCCTGAGAAGGGAGGCAACTTAGGAAGAATTATGCAGCCATTACAACAAAGCCATTCTCACACTCACACACACACACCCTCAGGACTTCCCAGTACCCACTCGAGGCCCCTTAACAAATGTCAGTCATGGCAAACAAGAAACTGAGATTGACATTCTGCCCTCCCCAAAGACCTTCACCCCCCCCAGCTTAAGGGGGTGCCGCTTGTGGAAAGTTTGCACCAATTTAGGGACCTTAACATGATCTTTCTGTACCCATTCATTATGACTTGACTCAAAGTCTCTCCATTTGATGAGATAGTACAGACACCCTCATTTAATTTTGGAATCTAAGATTTCCTCCAACTCCTGGTGGAGTTCCCCATCCACAATCAGGGTAGGGAGAGTTGCAGGACAAGGTCTCCATGTCAATGGTCCTGGATCCTTCTTTGGTAGACTGAAATGGAAGACAGGGTAAATGTGACATAAATTTTTTGGCAAGTCTACTTCCACAGTCACTTTATTAATGAGTCTCACAACCTTAAAAGGTCCGCGATACTTCCACCCCAACTTCCTCCCAGGTTGTAACCCCTTGAGGTTCTTTGTGGAAATGTACACCAAATCTCCAGAGTGTAAGCCCTCCCTTTGTCTGCATAGCACTTATAATCCTACTTGGCTTTGGTCAGTGGCTGCTGGATGGTTGGCCATCCTTGGGTTACTTTAGCCCACCAAATCCAAACATCACCTGGCCCCAATTCCCCGGTGTTCACTTTGGGTAGGGGTCCCCTTCATAGCCATGCAACACTTTAAAAGGGGAGACACCCGTGGAGTCATGCACCAAGTTATCATAGCTGTATTCTGCAAAAGGCACCAAGTCCACCCCAATCATCTTGCTGATAATTTATAAAGCATCTCAAGAGTTGCTCTAGGATTTGATTGGTCCTTTCCATTTGTCTGTCTGTCTCAGAGTGGTATGCACTGCTGAGCCCCTGCTCCACCCCAAGGAGCTTTAGCAATTCTCTCCAAAACCCCATTACAAATTGCAACCCCTGATCGAAGATGACCTTGTGGGGCAGTGCATGTAGTCTCACTATATGTTGCATGAACATCTGGGCCAGTTTCTTGGTTGTGGATAATTGCTTACACTGGATAAAATGTACTTGTTTGGAGAACAGGTCAACCACCACCCAAATAACAGCCTTTTCTTTAGTAGGTGGCAAATCAGTTATGAAGTCCATTGAAATGACGGACCATGGCTGTTCAGGTGTTTCCAAAGGCTGCAGTAACCCTGGGGCCTTCCCAGACCATCTCTTGCCCATCAGACATACTTAGCAAGCAGCAATGTACTGAGATATGTCTCCCCGCATCCAAGGCCACCAAAACTGTCTTTGGATGCGGTTCAAAGATTTAAGTACCCATAATGGCTGGCTAGTTTGTTATCATGCCCCAGAGAGAGGACCTCCCTGCGCAGGGCAAGGAGGACAAATAGTTTGTGTTGGCGGTACCAGCAGCCACCCTCCTTTTGCAGTAGGGTCCCCTCTTTCTCTATCTCCTCTTTATCAGCATCCGTGAAGGCAGCTCTAAATTTCTCCCCCAGGGCTCAGCGTTCAGAGCCCTCCCCCCTTTGCTTGGCTGTGCATCATTACTGCCCCACCCAGTTGGACTGGCGTGAATGTAGAGTCCACCACCTCCTCCCACTGACTAGCATGCTGGGGAAGGCGCAACAGGGCATCAGCCAGGAAGTTGGACTTCCCCGGGAGATGCTTTAGGGTGAATGAAAACTTAGAGAGGAACTCTGCCCACCTGAACTGGTTGGTGTTTAGGCATCGGGGGCCCCCGCAGTGCATTCAGGTTTTTATGATCTGTCCAGATCTCAAAAGGCACCCAAAGCCCTTCCAGCCAATGTCTCCAGGTGGATAAGACCAGCTTGATGGCAACAGCCTCTTTATCCCACACCACCCAATTTCTCTCGGTGGCAGAGAATTTCTTTGACACATAAGCCAGGGGGTTTAAATTGCCATCCCCACCCCCCCATAGCTACATTCGATACATCCACTTGAACCACAAATTGCTTGGTTTCACTGGGATGGTGTAAAATAGGTTCTGAGGTAAATAAGTCTTTTAGCCGGTCAAATGCCTGCTGACATTTGAGGGACCACTGCTACTTACTGCTTGGCTTTTTTACAGTCCAGTCCCCTCCCTTTTGTTTTCAACAGGTCCGTAAGGGGTAGGGTAACCTGGGTGAAGTTAGGGATCAACGGGTGGTAGAAATTGGTGAACCCCGAAAATGACTGTAATTGCCATCTCGTCTGAGGGGGTTTCCACCCTACCATGTCCTGGACCATGCGCGGGCCCATCCCCAAGCCCTTCCCTGAAATGCAGTACCCAAGGAAGTCCAGCTTCTCATTATGAAACTCTCACTTTGACAGTTTTGCAAACAGGCAGTTCTTTCAGCACATCCCGGACCAGCTGCACTTCTGATTCCTTATCTTTTGAATGTATCAAGGTATCATCTTGATAAAACAGCACCTCCCTGTACAAGTGCTTGGCAACACTTCATTGATCAAGTTCATGAACACCCCCGGAGCTCCAGCCAGCCCAAAAGGCATCACCAGGTACTCAAACTGCCCGAAGGGGTGTTAAATGCAGTCTTGTACTCATCCCCCTCCCAGATGTGCACTCGAAAGTATGCATTGTGTAAGTCCAGTTTAGTAAAGATCTGGCCCTGGGAGGCCTCAGCCAGTCAGTCTTTGATGAGGGGGAGGGGGTAGGCATTCAACATGAATACTGCATTTAGCCCTCAGTAATCCGTGCACAGCCTCAACCCCCCATCCATCTTCTTCTGGAACAGCACCAGGGCCACAAATGGCGAAGCTGCTGGTTGGATGAATCCCCTAGCCAAGTTCCTATTAATTAACCTCCACAGCTCCTCCTTTTTTTGCTGGGCTCATGAAATAGAGCTTCCCCTTAGGCATTTTATGTCCTGGCAGAATCTTGATAGCACAGTTGGTCTTGCAATGAGGGGGCAGTTCATCCCCCTCAACCTCTTCAAAAACCTTGGCCAAGTCTCTGTACTCAAGGGGGAATGAGGTTCAGCTCTTCCCGGGCGAGGCATACCCACTCAGCCATGGGCTGGGGTGCTTCTCCCCATTCAGGGCTCCAGATATGCTCTTTGCACTGGGGATCCAGGAAACTCAGAGTCCTGGCATCCCATTGCACATATGGATCATGGGCTTGGAGCCACAGACTCCCCAGGACCATCAGGAATTTGGCTGAGGGGTTTACTACAAACAAGTGCAGTTCCCAGTGGGAGGCCACCCCCACTGGCAAATGGACCATGTGGAATTGACAGCCCCTTCCTTCATTGGGGTACTGTCTATCTGGGAGAACACTAAGGGATCTTCTAGTTTGTGCATTTTTGTCCCTAAGCCTGTCACTAAAGCTAGACTAATCAAGTCCCAGGTGCACCCAGAGTCAATGAAAACCCATACTCTAATGTGGGTCCCTACTGTGGGGTTAACCACTGTAACAGTCAGATAAAAGGGGGGGGGTTCTCACCGATTCTGGCACGGGAGACTTTCGGACCTGCCATTTAGTGCCCTTCACAGCAGGTC
The DNA here is from genome assembly GCA_029375565.1 of Gekko gecko. Taxonomy (NCBI): domain Eukaryota; kingdom Metazoa; phylum Chordata; class Lepidosauria; order Squamata; family Gekkonidae; genus Gekko; species Gekko gecko. Next base: position 203,975,642 of record JAPDNY010000005.1, read on the forward strand.
CTGGCCTTTCCCCGCTGGCTGTAGAGGTTTCTCCTCACTTGACAAAGTGCCTTCAAACTCTTCCCTCTCTCCCAACTGGAGGGCCTTGGTTGGCTTGGGGCAGTGACCTGCTGATTTACTCTTCTTGTCCTTGGGATCTTTCTTCTTTGCTCCTCCTGGGCTCTTCTCACGCAGACAAGTGGCAGCAGCAAAGTGGCCCGGGGCCCCACATCTCAGGCATAATCCCCAGCACATCCTCTGTTCTTGGTTGCTCCCAAATCCCAGTGCTCAGGCCCATGGGGTCTGCGATTCACCAGGCCCTTGGCTGGAGTCTTTAGGTGATACATTTGTAGCAGGTTGCATTGGTTCTCTGCCTCACACCACTTGGATACAGCCATTCAGTGACAGTGGGTTGCCTTGGGCCAGGGCCTTGTCAAGAATGGTGTGGTTGAGCCTGGCGTGGTAGAATTCAGTCAGCACTTCTTTGGGGTCACCCCTGGAGCTTTGTGGTGTGTGTCTTGAACTCATCCAAGAATTCCTGGACAGAGCGGCTCCCCTGTTCCAGGCCCCGGAGCCTGGTTCTTGCCCGCTCCACCTCCAGAAGGTGTCCACATCATGGAGTTCCGAGCCCCTGATGTTGTACAGCCCCATGAACCAGTCTGCTGCCTGATCCTACAGCCGAGATCCCATGTAGTTCACACAGTACTCATCCAAGGGGAAAGTGTGGCCCCACTGTCTTAGGAACTTCTGCACCTGTAGAGCGAAGAATGCCAGCTTCTCTGGGGTCCTGTCAAACGTTGCTTCTAGTGTGTCTTGTGGCTGCTCATGGCCTGGGACTGGACCCTGCTGGGGCACAAGGGGAGGTGGCGGTGGCTGAATAGGTGCCTGGTCAGGGAGTCTCTCCTTGGGGATCGGCCCTGGTGGGGCCTCTCCCCCTCAACCTTGCAGCTCCTGTTACAGAATCTCGCAGATGGCCCACAGGAGCTCCTCTGGGATTGCCTGGATCTCACACTGTAGCTCTTCCAGCTCCCCCCAGAACTCCGTTCTGACTTGCTTGAGCCCCGGCTCCTCCATCATCGCTCTGACCACCCTCAGTCACTCAGGATCATAGTGGAAAGCTCTCGAGGCCCGTCTCCAGTCCACCTCTGGGTGGTTTCTCCATACCCGGGGCCCCAGGATCAGTAGCCAGTCAGGCTCATCCCATTGCACTTGGTTCTGCCAGGTGTCCTTTGGCCTCACTCCCCACTCTGGCAGCGTGGTTCCTTTCATAGTCTTGATGGTAGCCTTCCCCCCCTCCTTGGGACCCAAGGGCTCATGGGTCAGCATCTTGGTCAGTAAACCGGTTCCCTTCCCGACTTCCTCATCTTAATCACCCATCATGGCTGACAGTCGAAGAATGAGGGAGTTCTGGGAAGAGTTATGCAGCCACTACAACAAAGCCATTCTCACACTCACACACCCCTCAGGACTTCCTAGTACCCACTCGAGGCCCCTTAACAAATGTAAGTCATGGCAAATGAGACACCGACTTTGACACACACACACACCCCAAATTGTAGCCTTTCAAAGTCAACCCCAGCTTCAGCCACGTAAGATTTCCTATAATTCAGGAGTCCCCAGTGTGGTACCTGTGGGTGCCGTGGCACTTCCCATCACCTTTCCTGGTGCCCACCAAGTGATTTTAGAAAGTGGGTGGGGCCAGGTGGGTCTTTAGTCCAGTAAGGCTTCTGATGGGCCACTGGAGATTTGATTGGTTGTACAGTGCTTTGGCAGCAGTTGCCATCACAACACAAGGATTTTCAATGTGTGACTGGAGGTAAACTGTGGCAACCATTTTACATTTGACTCTGCCTCCTGCAGCAGCCATTTGTGCCAGCCATTTTGTGACTGCACCCACCACACTGTCAGAATTCCAAAGGAGCCTGCAGGTTCAAAAAGGTTGGGGACCTCTGCTCTAATTCAATCATCATGCAGTCCTAATAAACATTGCTTCTGAATTTATTCCATGTATACATTTAAGGCTAATGAAGGGTAGATACTTGGGACTGGCAACAGGGTTCTAGGAGCTTCTGTCAGTCATGAGAAAAATACCTCATGGAACATTAATTTTTTTGAGATCTCACCAGGAACGATAATAGTTCCACCTAGCAAGGAAGGTTGTCGGTGGTAGCAGCAGTGGGGGGAATCACACGTGGAGACCAGATCTAGGACTTTTTCTAGAAAAACAAGACATTTGAAAAAATTTATGGCTAGCTGAAACTGATTGGTCAATATTTGAGCTAGAGTCCAAAAAAAGAAGGAATATTCCTCAAATGTCACAATACAGACACTAGCCCCTTTCACATTACCATTCTATCTGTTGTTGGCCCATTTCTGAGTAAGGCGATACAGGGACGGGAGTTTCATACAGCAAATTTCATCCCATTGATGAGCCATTTCTGAAGCACTATGGTCACTTCAAACTGTGCCACTTTTCCCCTGCTCCTTTTTTTTTTTTCTTTTTTTTTGCAGTGCGGTCTTCCTCACCCTTTCCCCCCAAATGTTCTAAGTTGAGCACTATAGCACTAAATCAACAGTCTCTAAATGGAGTCAAGGCATCTCAATGGTGCCGCTGTAATACTGAAGTACTATATTGGTCTAGTGCTTTGGCACTCAACACAGAATATTCGGGGGAAAGGGAGAAGAAGACTGCATGGCGAAAAAGGACGTGAGGGAAAGCAACATTGTAGGAAGTGCTACAGACATTTTAAACAGCACACCACAGTGATTCAGAAGCGCAACAAGGAGGTGAAAATGGAAGAAAGCCGTTTCCCTCAAAAACGGGTCAGCCCTGCTTTGCCAACGGGATGCAGGCCGCTTTGTATGAACAGGTAAAGAAAATCCATTCACAGCCGGTTGCTAAAATGGTTGTGTGTGAACTGACACAAAAAAACCCCATTAGCAACCTGTTACTAAAACGGATTACAAAGGCTGTCGGAAAGGAGGCACTGTCAGCTCGCCATAACTGAACACATGAAGTTGCCCAATAACTGAGTCAGTCTATCCAGCTCAATATTGTCTATTCTGATTGGGCAGCAGGTCTCCAGGTTCTTAGGCCAAGGTCTTTCCCATCGTCTGCTCCCTGATCCTTTTAACTGGAGATGCCGGGGATTAAACTTGGGACCTTCTGCATGCTTTGCAGGTGCTCTACCATGGAACCATGGCCCCTCACCTACTGAAATGATGTTTGGAAGATCTCTTTAAGGAACAAAATGGGGAGACTTGATGGGGGCCGGGGGGAGAGGTGGGTGAAATTTCCCTCACAGCTTTGGATGGGGACCTACCCCAGCAATACTAAATGCCTTCCCAGCTTTTTTGAGTTCACTGCTTGGTGAAGAGCAAGGCTGGGGTGGGCAGGGTTGAGGAAGTGAAGAGAAGAGAACGCCCCCCTCTCTCCTCGCAGAGGTGCCTGAGCCACACAGCTCTTTTCGATGATATTTCACCTTACCTCTCCTTGCCACATCTGTTAACTTCTGCTAATTAACTGAGCTTGCTATCACCTTCCTGGCTGATATGAAGGAGGGAGGGGAACATAGGCGGTGAAGGGGGGAGGTGAAGGGATTCTACAATTATAAATGATGTCTGGCAGGCTCCGGTACCATATAATGCATTATAAGCACTTAAAAAGCTAACCCATTCTGTCTTCTTTCTTTGGCATAAATAATGGCCTTTTTTATGAATAAATCATGCCGCCAAGGTCTCTGAAAATAGCAGGAACCTGAAGTAGAATGTCTCCAACCTCTTTCTTTCCCACCCCCCCCGTCTCTCCCTGCTAGGACAGCAAGAGAACTCAGCAATCCACTTCATCACGGCTGATATAGCCGGGCAACTTGCAGTAATGAAATAGGGAGATAAAGTTGGGGAGGGGTGGGAAGGAAGGTCTTCTCTGTTGCCAGAGCCTTGATTATGCTGAAACTCCAAATGAAACATAATGGACTCTTAGGAGATAAGCGTTTCCCCCTGCCCCCGGGAAGAACGCGAGGCCTCATAACTCACAGAAAAGAGCCAAGGGCTGCCAGCCGCAGAAAGAGCTGTTGCCGCCTCTCTCCCTTTTAGCGCTGGCCTTTCAGACCAGCAGTGGCTTCCATCGCTGGAGGCAGGGCAGGAAGGAGGCCAAGAAGCGGCTCAGTGGCCACATTGCCTCAGAAGGGGACCGGGAGCACGAAATAGCCACTTGGGTGCACCAAGCAATCCAGTCACATTTCCCTCCTGCCCTTCCTCCCGGAAGCAGAGAAGACTCTCCTCCAGTTTTATCCTCATGACAATCCACTGAGATGGGGCTGCCAGCTCTGGGTTGGGAAATACCTGTCGATTTTGGGGGTGGAGTCTGGGGAAGGAGGGGCTTGGGGAAGAGAGGGATCTCGGCAGGGTACAACGCCATTGAGTGCACCTTCTGAAGTGGCCATTTTATCCAGACTACTGATCTTGGTCGTCTGGAGATAGCAGGGGATCTCCGGGTGACACCTGGAGGTTGGCAAGCCTAGGCACACCATTCACCCTCCCATAGTGAACAAACTGCTGCCCTCAGCTGCAGTCCCTTACCCCTAGACAATCTGAGGGGGGAAGGGGAGGGGAGGGGAGAAACATAGATATACTATAGATGGTGATGACCTAGGAATTTCCTCAGCCTTGATGATAACAATCATAGAGATTGTAGGGACTGCTAGGGCATCATCCAGAAATGCTGTCACATCCTCTCTCTTTACCCTAGAGCAGAGGTGTCAAACTCATTTTTTACGAGGGCCGGAGCTAGGCCATGTGTTCCATAACTGTAATACCAGGCACTGGAGATAGAAACTGTATAATGGACAGCAGCTGGTAAGCTCCAAGTTTGTGTATCCTCACTGCAAGGCCCCATGCGCTGGGAGGGGGGTGCAGAGGAAAACCCATGTCCGCGAACTGGAGAGGCAGCAGTGCAGCACTGAGCAGACGCTCCCATGCTGCTTGACTGCTGCAGACAAGGTTGTTCTGCCGTGCTGAAGCCACAATGGAGTGGCTCCACCTACTCCTCCCAGCATTCCCTGCCTTGCATCAGTTGCTCGTGGGCCACATAAGAGCCCTGGATGGGCCGGTTCTGGCCCCCGGGCCTTATGTTTGACACCACTACCCTAGAGGAAGGGGAAATCTTAGGGCATCACAGAGAATGTGGCTTCTGTGTCTTTACCATAGAGACTGGTAATTTCTGGAGCATCCCAGAAGGTGTGATGTCACATCCCCTGAAATACCACCCTCACCAGGCACCATTCCAAAAATCTCTCAGCAACTGCTGGTGCAGGGGTAGCAACCTTAGAGAGAAGGTAAGCTGAGAGAAAGTAATTGACTCAAGGTCACCCAGCTGGATTTCATACCCGATAGTTCCCATTTGCTTCATGAGTCTTTAGTATATAATTCCAAGGGTCTTAAATAGAACAGGACAAAAAGTAAGCTTTGAGTTGCTCTCTACTAGCTGACATCAGCAAAGCACAGTGCTTATCCCAGGATCTGGGAAGGATCATGGCTCAGTGTTAGATTACCTGCCTTTCATGCACAATGCCCATAGTTCAGCCTCCAGGACCAGGAAGTAAGTGCTGTTTTACAAACATGCAGACAGTCCCCAGTTTAGTCACTGACATCTCCTGTTAGAAGGTCTCAAAAAACAGATACTGGGTAAGGCATGAACACGTGAAGCGGCCTTTGGTCAATCAATGTTAATCCTGTCCTGTCTACTCTGACTGGCAGCAACCTTCTAGGTTCTCAGGTAGAAATGCCAGGGATTGAATGTGGAACCTTCTGCTCACAATGCAGATGCTAGAACACTGAGCCACAGCCCCTCTGATAACAATAGAAATATCAATAAATATACATCATCATATGAAACTGACATACTGAGTCAAACTGCTGGTCTATCAAGATCAGTATTTTCTACTCGGACTGACAGCAGCTGTCCAGGGTCTCAGGTGGAGGTCTTTCAGATCATCTAATACCTAGCCTTGGAGACTGAACCTGGAACCATCTGCATCCAAAGCAGATACTCTAGCTCTGAGCCATGGCCCCTCATAGAATAACAGAATGTTAGAGTTGGAAGGGACCTTGCAGGTCATCTAGTCCAACCCCCTGCACTCTGCAGGAGCATAACCAAAAGATAGCCCTACAACATACCCGAAAGATGGTCATCCAGCCTCCGCTTAAAAACGTCCAGTGAAGGAGCATCCACCACCTCCTGAGGCAGTCTGTTCCACTGCTCAACCTTACAGTTAGGAAGTTTCTCCTGATATTTAGCCGGTAATGACTCCCTCATAATTTCCACCCATTAGATCTAGTCTTGCAATCCAGAGCAAAAGAGAATAGATCTGCTCCATCTTCTACATGACAGCCCTTCAAATATTTGAAGACTGCAATCATGTCCCCTCTAAGCCTTCTCTTTCCCAAGCTAAACATACCCAACTCTTTCAGCCTTTCCTTGTAAGACTTGGATTCCAACCCTCTCACCATCCTGGTTGCCCTCTTCTGACATGCTCGAGCTTGTCAACATCCTTCCTAAAATGTAGTGCCCAAAACTGGACACGGTACTCCAGGTGAGGCCTGACCATAGCAGAATAGAGTCGAACTACCACCTCCCATGTTCTGGACACAAGGCTTCTGCTAATGCATCCTAAGATTACATTAGATACCTTCGCAGCCACATCACACTGCAGGCTCATGTTTAGCTTGTGATCAACTAAAACACCCAGATCCCTTTCACCTGTGCTGCTGTCAAGCCAAGTCCTTCCACACCAAGGAAGTCCTCCCCAAGACTGTTTCCTGTTTCGGTCCCCAGGGGACTTCTAGTCCTGTTCACAATGAATCTGTGAGAAAGAGCTAACACGTGTTCACTTTGCAATTGAAACTAGAGACCAGTACCTCCTAAGTGTGGGACTGGTATCGCACATTCAGCTGGACATAGTTTCAGAGGGTAGCTCTGTCGGTCTTCAGGAGAACAGCTAGATTCAAATCCAGTAGCGCCATAGAGATCAACAAGATTTTCGGGATGTGAGCTTTCAAGAATCAAAGCTCCCTTTGTCAGATGCCAGGTGAAAGGAGCGTTGATTCCCGAAAGTTCATACCCTGAAAATCTTGTCAGTCTCTCGGGTGCTACCAGTCTTGAATCTAGCTGTTCAGCGGTCCACGCTTTGAACGTAACGTGAGAATTACTCAGTGCTCAAAACCAAGTGTACACTAGAGACAGAATTCACATACATTCACTGTAACTTATGAACATGACTCCTGCCAATCACGTTAGGCAATATCCAGCTAGAGGGGCCAATCTCCTAAACTGGTATTAGGAGCTTCCATTGCCTCTTAGGAAACAAATCAGCAAAAGCCCTCAAAGTGTTCGTTCTGTTGAAAATTGCCCCCAAAGTTCTGGCTTCTGTGTGTGTTAAGTGTTGTCAAGTCACTTCTGACTTACAGAGACCTCATGAATTGATGTCCTCCAAAACGTCCTTGTCGTTAACCGGTCTTGCAAATGAGGGCCGTGGCTTCCTTGATTGAGTCAATCCATCTCATGTCGGGTGTTCCTCTTTTCCTGCTGCCTTCGACTTTTTTTCCCCACATTCTTGTCTTTTTCCAGGGGCTCTTGCCTTCCCATGATGTGACCAAAGTACAGTAGCCTCAATTAAGCCATTTTACCTTTTAGGGAGAGTTCAGGCTTGATTTGATTTAGAACGCACTTAATTGTGTGTGTTTTTTGATGGTCCACAGTATCCATAAGACTCTCTTCCAACATCACATTTCATTTATACTTGAAGGTATAAAGCCACGTCTGTCAGTAGCAGATGAACCAGGCGCTTCACGCCCCAGCCTGTGAAAATGTGAAGGCTTTTTGATTTTTAAAAATTAGCCATCTCTCCTGATAATTATTTTCCTAATGATCTCCTGTTCTGAAATGTAATACACATATATATATATATATAATTTTTTTTCTTTCAGTTTTCAACAGCTGAAAGCTCAATTCCAGATGGTAGACCATGTTAAAAATAACAAAGCTTCAGGAACCACAAAAACCTGCAGAAATTAATGAACCTTCTTGTGTTACACATGGAACAATTTCTAGATAAAGAAGGGCAGATTTCCAAATCAGCCCCCCCCGAATCCCTTTCTGCCTTTTCCATAAGATTCTGTTTAAGATAATGAGCTGTAATCCTGCTGGCTTCTGGTTCAGATCTCATCTTAGGACCTAAACTTAGCCTTTTAGCTAAACCTCAGTCTTATAGCTGTAATATGGGAATACTAATCCTGGGCCTACCTTACAGGGTTTTTACAACATTTGGAAACTGCTTTGCATAACAGTTTAGGTCATAAACTGTAAACAGGGGACCTGCCAGTTCAAATATCATCTCAGCCATAAACCCTTGGAGGCTCAAAGAAATGACATATTGTGATACCACAACATCATTTCCTATTGTGTAACTGGAAGAGACATCACAGCATGAAGGGACACTATGGTAAAACTATACAGTTCCGAGGAATCCTAGGGCATCCTGTTATGTGCTAATGTTGCTTCTGGTTACGCAGCCAGAAATGTCATTGCAGCATCACAGGATGTTCTTCTGGCCCCTCCATTTTTCTCCCCCACCATCCACCAGAGCAAGAGCAGGCAACAGATGGGGGGGGACCAGATAGGGGTGTGTTCCTGTCCTCAGTGGGCAGTTGGCAACCCTGCTAGGCAAACTTAGGCAATTTTCTCTGAGCCTTGGTCATTCACATCCCACTTTACAAGATAATGCTTGTTTCGCCCTGATTCATGTGGTCTAGGCTAGTTTGATCTCATCAGATCTAGGAAGCTGAGCAGAGTCAGCCCTGGTTGCTACTTGGATGAGAGACCACCCAGGACTGGTTCAAAAACCCCAGTTTGGTGTAGTGGTTAAGTGCACGGACTCTGGGAAAACCGGGTTTGATTCCCCACTCCTTCACTTGCAGCTGTCGGATGACCTTGGGCAAGCCATAGTTCTGTCAGAGATGCTCTTGAAAAGAGCAGTTTCTGTCAGAGCTCTCTCAGTCCCACCTACCTCACAGGGTGTCTGTTGTGGGGAGGGGAAGAAAAAGGAGTTTGTAAGCCGCTCTGAGACTCCAAGTGAAGGGCGGGGTATAAATCCAATCTCCTCCTCCTCCTCCTCCTTCTTCCTCCCTGTTACAATCAAGCTAGGACATCTTTCTTTGGGCACCATTTCTGTTGCCTTGAAAACCCTAAGAGGGTTGCCATGACTTTGTTGGGACTTGGTGGCACTTTTCACACACGTGGGCTTGGTTTAAGAATAAAAGCACAGAATGCTGAATACCTAAAGTGCCATACTAATGTTACGTATCAGTACCCCCCCCCCATTACCCCTTCTCAACAAAGCACCAGGCTACAATCAAAGGAGCTAGTGTTGTACACCCCATGAGGTTTCTGAGTTGTTCTCTTTTTTTGTACATCAGATACGTATGAGATCCAGTTAACACTCTGCGAGCACCTCATGCCGACACCCTGTTGAAGTGAATCCACTATGGACATGACCAGTTTTAAATTAGGATACCATTGAACATATGAAACTGCCTCATACCAAACCAATCTATTGGTCCATTTAAGCTCAATACTATTTTTTCCAAGGTCTCAGACAGCGAAAGGTCTGTTCCCAATACTTGCTCCTTGAGACTGAACATTCCCACTCTGTACTAATGAAGTAAGATACGGTAAAAAAAATAATGGCAGTGGTACCTGAATGCCCACAGGGACCTTCAATTATCCCCTAAAACAGGGGTCCCCCGCTTGTTTGAACCTGTAAGCACATTTGAAATTCTGGGAGAGCTTGTGAGAGTAGCCACAAAATGGCTGCCATGAAATGGCTGCTGCAGGAGGTAAAGCCAGCCACAAAATGGTTGCCCCACCTTGGCCCTGGTCACACAGAGAATTTGCAGTGGGAGAGATACGAAAGTGATGAGGAGTTTCGGGGCCTGGTCACAGGATCACATCTGGGAACCATAGCACAACCGTCGATGACCCGTAGCAGCCGCCTGAAAATCTGGAGTAAAAAAAAAACGGGCACTAGCAAACGGTTTTCTACGGGCCGTCAACCGGATACTTACGTGTGATCAAGCGCACTCTTTGCCACACGTCAAAGGTGCTCCCGGACAAAGAAACCCCGATGTTGCCGCGGCGGGGTCTGATCACGTTCTTGCGCATTTAATTGCGCCACCACAAAAAGCCACACCTCCCCCCCGCGTTATCCGGCTTATGTGGCCAGGGCCCTTATCTTCAGTCACACTGTGAAGATCCTTGTGCTGAAGTGGCAGCTGCTTCCAAAGCAATGTTTTTAAAAATCTGCAGAGCCAATCAAATCTCCAATGGCCAATCAGAAGCCTTGCTCCGCAAAAGCCCCACCTGGCCCTGCCCATTTTTTAAAAAGCACTTGGTGGGCTCCAGGAAAGGTACTGGAGGGTGTCATGGTGCCCATGGGCACCACATTGGGAACCCCTGCCCTAAAAAAAAAAATGGTTCCAGTCCTCTTTGCCTAAGAGATACAAATTGTTCTAGGTCAGAAGAAACCACGATGCTGCCCAAGGTCAAGCCTCCAGGTGGTGTGAATCTGCTTTCAGCTTTTTGAGGGGAGCAAAGATACTGGCAGGTACACTTATGGCAATGAAGGGAAGGAAACCCAGCCCAGCTCAGACTCTCCCATGTACAAGCACTGCAAGTCATAATCTGTACATTATTATTTTTTTGTCACAGCTACCAAGGCATACACAGTTCTTCTTGTTTTGTCCTTAACACATCCCTATGAGGTCGGTCAGGCTGACAGACCTCCTGGCGAGCATCGTGACCATGGGCTAGCAGCTACACCAGGCTGGCTGTGATGTAAAGGGGTTCTCATTTTAGGACTGGTCAGTGGAGATGAAGGAAAATGCCAAGCAGTTTATAGTTCTTAGAATGGGAGCAGGATTTTGGGATAGAGCAAAGGAGGGGACTCTCTGGGACATCTGTCAGCTGAGTGAGATCTGGGCTTAGTTTCTGTTTCCTTCTTTGTTACTGGAGCTCAGCCCAAGTGTAGCCAGAAGCATGAGTCTTCTGTTGCAACTCAAAGGACAAGAGCCATCAGGCTCTTGGCCCTTGGCTTTGCTGCATATAGAGCAAGATTTGGGAGGGGAAGGTCTTCAACAGGGTATACGGCCTTAGAGTCCACCCTCCAAAGCAGCCATTTTCTTCAGGGGAACAGATCTCTATCACTTGGAGATCAGCTGTAATTCTGGAAAGCTCCATCTGGAAGTTGGCAACGCTGACTGCAATAATCAGGTTGACAACTCCGGATTGTGGAATTCCAGGGGATTTAAGGGTGGACCCTGAGAAGGGTGGGTTTTGGGGAGAGAAAGGATTTCTGTAGGGTATAATGCCATACGGTCTCCCCTCCAAAGCAGCCATTTTCTCCAGGGGAACTGTGTAGTCTGGAGATCAGTTGCCATTCCAGAAGGCTCCAACTGGAAATTGGCAACCCCAGTGCAGTATTTATAAAAGGATCCTTAACTGCAGTGTAAAGTGACACAAGCCATTCGACCTCCTCCGAATCCTACCAACCGTTTCCTACCTAGCTGTAGCCCATGTAGGGAGGAAGAAAAAATGGACTGCACCCAGCAAAGTCCCTGTGCATTTTGCAGTGCAGACTTCATCCCATCTCACTGGACAGTTCTGGCACTTGGTGAATGCTCTGATTTCCCTGACGAACCCTGCACGGTGGAACACATAGGGACTTTGTACAACAGTAAATCAGTCAAATGTCACCTGGCATTTTTTCCTTTTTTGTTCTGTCGGCCCACGTAGGGAGGCCAGCCTTCAGGTGGGACTTGAGGTTCCCTCAGAATTACAGCTCATCTCTGGGCAACAGAAATCAGTTCCCCTGGAGAAAAGGGATGCTTTGGAGGGTGGACTTTATGGCATTGTACCCACTGCATTCCCTGGCCTCCCCGGGATCCATCCCCAAATCCCTAGGAGTTTCCCAACCTGGATCTGGAAATTTGTTATGTATTGACATACTTAAATGTAGGAACTTGATTCTAGCTCCCATTGAAACCTGGTATCCAAAACTATGCCATCTGATTGGACACTCTGCGCAGCTGTCCAATCAGGATACAAGATATGTGCAGGAGGGAAATGATGTGATTGGTCTTTATGTAAATACTCTGATTGGTCCTTACTGTACAAATGGGCATGGTTTAGCAAGCCCGGACTGTTTAAAAAGGAGCCTGTTGCTCCCTAGTTTTGCTGTCGTCCTCTCTTGTTCTTACCTCTGTAAATAAAGCTGTTTTCACTGTTCAACGGGCTGCTGCCAGAGTCCCATATCTAACAAAACTGTACCCCCATATCCCCCTCCAGTGGCCAGGGGTACCTGGTGACCCTAAGCCCATGTAGACCAGGCCTCAGCCTCCCCCATTGGCTTGGCCCCTCCCCTCCTGTGTTCCCACTGCATGATGCACATCTAACAAGTGTCTCCTCTCCAGTGGCCCTTGTGCCTGATGCCTCCGACTGGTGCTGCCAGTCCCCTCTGAGACACAGAGATTGGATCCGTTCCCAGCCTCCTTGCGGAGTGGAGCCAGCCCTCGCTGCCTCCTTGCCCCCTCCTCCTCCCCAGGGGCAGGCTGTTCATTTCAACCCCATAAGACAATGCCCTCTTTGAAAAACAAAGAAATTATAAAGCACATAGGACCATATGGTAAAATATAGCCAAAGCCGCCTATGTGGCCAATTTTCTGTATGTTACCATATGGTGCTGCGTATTTAGCAAAAATACAACTTGACTGTTTCTCTTTCCATATGGGGATTCTTTTGCCTTAATTAATAACACTGAGGGGGGAAAAAAACTCTTTCAAAGGCTTCCAAGATTCTTGCAAATGGAATATTTTATGACAGAGGCATGCCCCCCCCCCGAAAGACAACCCTTCCAACCATCCCTTTCTGGCCCCAAAGTTTCTCCCAGCAACCTTTATGGACATTGCGACGGTCAAAGGCGCCACGCTTTTTATAATGTGGAAACCTTGAGGCTCTTGGAAGCCGTTGCTCAAGACGGAGAGGGAGAAGCAGGGTAGCCTCTCCCACCTTTTAGTGGGCCGGGGCCAGAGAGGAACAGTGGGTCCCCCTCCGCCCGCAGTGGGCCTCCTCTTCATCCCATTCACTCCTCTCCTGAGGAGGCCAGCGGACTATGGGGAGTGTTGCTATGGTAACAGCAGCTGCCACTCAGCTTCCCGTCACCAAAGGCTGCTATTCCATTAGGCCCAAAAGAAGGAGGAACACTCAGCAGTGGTGCTTGTAGGGTTCCCAGTTCTGGGTTTCAGATTTAGGGGGGTGGAGCCTGAGGAGGGCAGGGTGTGGGATATAATGCCATAGGGTCCGCCTTCCAAAGCGGCCACTTTCTCCAGGAGAACTGATCTCTGTTGCCTGGAGATTGGTTGCAATCCCAGGAGCCCTCCAGCCACCACCTGGAGACTGGCAACCCTAAGAGCAGGTTTGGCGAGAGACCATTCTAAGACTGAGTGTCTAGAGAGCTGCTGCCAGTCAAAGGAGACAACTCTGAGATAGATTCTGGTGGGCTTGTCCAGCATGAAGATTACCTGGTAAACTTCACTGGCGAGCAGGGGTTTGAACCCAGGTCTCCCTAGAGACCATCTCAGGTTTGAGAATTGGGTTGCCAACCTCCAGGTGGGGTCTGGAGATCTCCTGGCATTAAAGCTGATCTCCAGTGACAGAGCTCAGTTCCCCTGGAGAAAACAGCTGCTTTGGAGGGTGGACCCTAGGACATTGTACCTTGCTGCAGGTCCTTCAGCTCCCCAAACCACCTTCTCAGGCTGCACCCCCAGAATCTCTGGGTATTTTCCAACTCAGAGCTGGCAACCCTAGTTGGGAAATGTCAGGAGATTTTGAAGCAGAGCCTGGGGAGGACAGAGTTCGGGAAGGGAGAGCACTCAGCAGGAGTGTGATACCGTAGAGTCTGCCCTCCAAAGCTGTTCTTTTCTCCAGGGGAACTGATCTCTGTCATCTGGAGATCAGTTCTAATTGCAGAACTCCAGCTCCCACCTGGAGGCTGGCAACCCTACCCTGGTCCAGATCCAGCACTCCAACCAATACATCCTGCTGGCTGTATGAAGCTATATCCCCTTGCCACTGAGTTTCTTGTGTGCACAGGTACGATCTTTCTTTCAGTTCAGCGATCACTGGAAGGCCCCCCTCCCCTTGCCCCCATCCCGAGTAATGTCTGAACAGGCTTATTCCGTGACATCCACAAGATGGGGCGATTCCAGCTGTCTGAGAAGTCTGCCCAGGTGAAGGGTTTTTTTTCATCCTTGTCAGGAAGGACGGCACTCCTAAGAACAGAGACAAGTCAGGCTTCATATTCTGAAAGGGAGGTTCTTGAAGCGCTAAGAGTGGCGTTCAAAACACGGCTCGGTGTTTGTGAGATGCTGCAGAATTTGCAAATGAAAAGAATACATGCTCACGTCCTTGTTTTGTGAATACAAAGTGAGCGACTGTACAATGAGCATCCAATCTTGTAAAATTTTATAACAGCCTCAGCAATTATGCCTGCGCTGAACTGGCAGCCGAGGCACGCCAGACTTTTCCTGAAGGGAACTCAGCCGTGGTGCTGCGTCTCTCCTGCCAGATGGAGTGGACATTAGGCATGAGCAGAGTCTCTCGTTCCGTCCTCTCATTCCGCTGTCGGTCTGCTCTGTCCAATATTTCTCTTGATTTCCAGTTGAATCTTCTTTTGTGTGTGTGTGTGTCTGTCTGTCTGTGCTTGCGAGCCTGGAAATCATGGTGACTTCTGGCAACCCCTATTGGGGCTTGGATGTTTTCAGAGAGGTGGCTCGCTGTTGCCTGCCTCTGCGTCCCAGCCCTGGTATTCCTTTGGAGGTCTCCCTTCCAAGTACTTGCCAGAATCGGCCCTGCTTAGTTTCTGAGATCTGACAAGACTTGCCTGAGCTGTCCAGGTCAGGTTGATTTCCAGTTGAATCTTCTTCTTTGGTATTTTTTTGTATTTTTACACATGTGTGTATGTGTGTGCACGCACCTGGAAGTCATGGCAACCGCTGGTGACTGACCCCAACTGGGGGCCTGTAGGATATTCAGAGAAGTGGCTGAATAAAGCCTGCCCCTGCCTCCCGGTTCTGTATTCCAAGGAGGTCTTCCATCCAAATACTTGCCAGAGTCTACCCTGCTTATCTTCCAAGATCTGACGAGATCGGGCTTGCCTGGGCTATCCAGGTCAGGGCTCCAGTTGAATCTTCTTGATTTCCAGTTGAATTGATTCTGGAAATGAAGCATATGCCATTTTCTAGTCAATGTGCAGCCTTCCCCATTCTCTGTGTTAGCAATGCACACCTTTGTGTTCATACAACACTACAAAAAAGCAACCTTCATGCTATCATACATCTGATTGTATCACAATTCTTTTTGTGTCACTGATGTTCCCTTGCACTTATGGGCACCAGAAAAGCTCTGTACACAAGGGATTATATAGCTGTCTATACAGTTGCATCAAGCTTGCTTTTTTGCAGTGTTTTATGAATGCACAAATTTAGAGGGGCAAAAAACTAAGAAGTATGGCAAACTGGGCACGATCTGTAGAAAACTGGAGGGGGAGGATGGAAGGTACCTACTGTGATGCACCGGTTCCATTTCCAAAAGGAGACCAAGTAATTCAAAGTCAAAAAATCATGAGGAAAAAGCAGACATTTCTAATGCATCCTGCAAAGATGAAACAATGTATGTAAAGATTTATCCAGTTCTATTCCCTTATTTTGTTGTGGTGCCTTCGTTTTAATCGATTGGGGGAAGGGGCCCAAGGCAACGTTAGCATGAGTAGGAGAGCATTTCTGCATATGGAAATGGCATGCGGGACATTATATTCCCCCTTCCCTAGTGTCAATGCGCCCTGACCAGCATGGCCCAGGCTAGCCTGGTCTTGTCAGATCTCAGAAGTTAAGCAGGGTCAACTCTGGTTAGTACTTGGAGGGGAGACCACCAAGGAAGTCCAGGGCTGCTACTCAGAGGCAGGCAGTGGCAAACCACCTCTGAATATCTCTTGCCTCGAAAACCCTCTGGGGTTGCCATAAGTCAGCTATGACTTGGTGGCACTTTCCACCGTCATCACCACCACCAACAGTATCAATGCTCTGCTTTTGATGTGCATGTAAAGATGGACGGTGTCTGCCAATGCCCACAGCCCATCTACATCAGGCAATCTACCTGGTTGAAATTATCCGTTGAAATTATCCAGCTAAGCACAAAGACCTCATCTGGCACCCCTACTTCAGTGGCTGTGGCAAGCTAAATTGGGATGGTTCCAAGTCCCTGACCAGTTCGACTTAAAAATCCCTGCTACTACAATCAAACGAGGAAGTTTTTCTTTGGGCACCATTTTCTGCTTTCTTGGGCAAACTATCCCCCCCACACACACACCGTGAACATGAACACTTGTACTTCCTTTCAGCTAAGGGGGATTCTGGGAGTGCTGGAGGTGGCCAGATAGACTAAGAAGGTTCTAGGCCTGCTTGTTTGACTGGCCGTTGAATGGGAACTGGCTGTGGTAGAGAAGGTAGGGAGGTATTTCCCAGAAGGCTCTGGGGTTCAGAGATCCTTGGGTATAGTGGGAACCATGGAAGGGCTCCTCAGGTCATGAGAAGTCTTCCAAGGAGTCTTCCTCCCAAGTCGAGGCTGGGCCAGGACAAGGTTCTGATAGCTAGTGGACTGCTGGGCTTCTCACTCGCCCCACTTGCCAGAGCAACCAGAGCCCAGAGAATGTTGTGCCTCTGTCACCACCACCCCACTCTGAGGGGTCATGGGTTAGCATTGCCAGCCTCCAGGTGGGGACTGGAGATTTCGTAGAATTACAACTGATAAAACCTTGATTGATTGATTGATTGATTGATTGACTGACTGACTGATTGATTGATTGATTAAAACATATATTCCACTTCTTTGGGAGAAAATGGCTGCTTTGGAAGGTGGACTGCATGGCCTTATTACCCTACCAAGGTACCTCCTCTCCCTAAACTCCACTCTCCCAGGCTCCATCCTCAGATCTCCAGGTATTTCCGAACCTGGAGCTGGCAACCCTTTGCCAGGGTTCAGATTTGCACTATTGAGCAAGTCACACAACACAGGCGCAGCCCTCCTCCCCAACCCTTTTGAGGATGATTCTCCTTTGCAGTCCATTGGAGAGTTACTCCAATTTAATCCTGTTAATTGCAATGGGCTTAGAGTGCACTAACTCTGCAGAGGATTGTGCCATAGATGTAATACCTTGCTTACTTTTGGAATGTCCTTGTCTTCTCTTTCCCCATTGTTTGCACATGTTTCTTGGCTTCTGCTTGCTTTGATTTCATTTCCCCCCTCTATTTATCTGTTAGTTGATTGTTAGCTTTTTGCTTTGCTGCATTCATTTGTCTATATATAGAACTTTGTTTCCGTCTATTTTTGTTTCCATGTTTTCCCTTGCTGGTCCCCTACTGAATTTTCAGGTAGAGCTATCCAAATCCACAATGAGTCATTTGTTGTTATGCTGTCCTGTGTAGATAGACTCCAGTCTAAAGCCCATAGAAATCAATGGGTTTGGCCTGGAGTCACTCCGCATAGGATTGCACTGTTGACTGGCGTCCTTTTACTTTACTTTTTATTTATTTACAAATGGGCCACAATGCCATGGTGGGATAAGACTGTATTGTGCATTATTTGTACTCTCAGCTTGAGATTAATTTTCTAGACAAGTGTTTGTTCGATTCGCATTGAGTGTTGTCCTAGAAGGTGGAGAGCTGTGGATTCTAGGGCTGCAGTAGACCAGAAAAAAATCAGCCCGTATTATTATTATATATTATTATTATTATTACTATTATTATTAGTCACAGTTAGATATTTGACTGATAAATGTTGTTTTGCAATTTGAGATCTAGCCAAGTTCTTAGGAACTGCAGATGTATCATTGCAAAGCAACCTGATCTTCTGGAGCTGAGTTGGTGCCCAGAATGTCCAGGTGTTTCCTGAGACTTCTACACTGCTCCAAGGGCTCCAATAACAGTCGGCATGATGGTCACCTTCTTCTCCCAGAGGTGCTCTAACTCTATTTATAGGTCTTGGTATTTGGTGATCTTCTCCTGTTCTTTCTTTTCTATTTTATTGTCTCCTTGGATTGCAGTGTCAGTGATCCAATGATGATGATTGCTGTTACTGTTATTTGGTTGAGTTCCCACAATTAGGAAAAATCCATAATTCCTGCTGGTTGCCCTCTTCAAGAAAACATTTACTATTGTTCAGCAACCCACCCCCATTTTTCCTGTTCCAAAAGGAAGGCCCTATAATAATAATTAGTAAATGTGATTCCTTAGACCCAAATAACTGGTCAGATTTAGCATTGCTAACCTCTTTTCTCAGATGCAACTGACCTTGCCTGGTTGACCCACCTCAAGGCCAGGCTACCGCATCAAAAATCTGTGCAGGGCTGCCTTTGAAGACAGCATGAAAACTTTTAATTGGTTTGTAATGCAGCAGCCCAACTGTTGTCAGGAGTTAGCTGCTTTGTAGACAATACTCCCATCCTGAAATCACTCACCGGTTGCTAATTTTTTTCCTGGGTTCAATTTGAGTTTGTGATTTTGACTTCAAAAACCCTTCACGATTTTGGACCCACATACTTAAAAGGGCTGCCTCTCCCTAACTGAACCTGTGCAGCTGTCTTGGTCTTCTCAGCCTTCCCTTCTCTCTGTGCTCTCTTGCTAGGGTTGCCAGCCTCCAGGTCCCACCTGGAGATCTCCCAGTATTACAACTGATCCCCAGAAAACGGAGATCAGTTTCACTAGATAAAATGGCTGCTTTGGATGGTGGACTCTATGGTGTTATATCTGGCTGAGATCCTTCCCCGACCCCAAATTCCATCCTACAAATCTCCAGGAATCTCCCAACCTGGAATTGGCAAGCCTAGCAGATACTGCAATTGCTTGTCCTCAGGCCGTTACAGTGTTGGCCCCCGTGCTGTGAAATGGTCTTCTGGAGACTATCAAGAAGACAGTTGCACATCCCTTCAAAGGCTGTGCAAACCAATTTAATGGCAACAGGACTGTCTCCCCCCTTTCTGGCTCTCTGCTGAAGCTGTTTGGATATATTGCTGTTCTTTGAGTTTCTTTAAAAACAAAAATTGTTTATGAACTGTTTGGGATCCCTTTGGGAGA
Organism: Gekko gecko; assembly: GCA_029375565.1. NCBI lineage: Eukaryota > Metazoa > Chordata > Lepidosauria > Squamata > Gekkonidae > Gekko > Gekko gecko. The sequence continues at coordinate 203,994,860 of JAPDNY010000005.1, forward strand.
AAAGTGAGCTAGATATGTTTTAACCAAATAAATGAAAATAAGAAACATCCCCCCCAAAAAAAGACAACAGGAATGCAGCCAAATCGAAGCATCAATCACTCAAGCCAACAGCATCAGAATCTCAGGGTAGCATATTAACTCTGAATCATAAACAGTGGATTGTCAAAGTGGACGTTTTGACAGTAAAACTAGCACCCATAACACACACTTGAAGGAGACCTATTTAAATTATTACTTATCCTGGAACAATAAGCTTTAAAGCCACATCAGCCTCTGATATGCATGTGTGTTTGAAGGACGTGTCAAGGACCCAGGGTTGCTAGCTCTAGACTGGGAAATACCTGGAAATTTGGGAGGCTGTGCTTGGGGAGGGTTTGAGGAGGGGAGGGGCCTCAGCAAGGTATAATGCCACAGAGTCCACCCTCCAAAGCAGCTGTTTTTTTCCAGAGGAACTGATCTTGGTCATCTGGAGAACAACTGTAATAGCAAGAGAATGAGCTGTAGGGTGATATCACACCAGCAAGGAAGTTAACTTTATTTATTGATTTGATTTATACCCTGCACTCCCTGCCGAAGCAGGCTCAGGGTAGCTTACATAAAACTGTTAAAACAAGCAGAGGTCCCTGACCATTTCAAGCCTGTGGGCGCCTTTGGAATTCTGACAAGGGGCAGTGGGCACAATAACAAAATGGCTGCCAAGGGAGGCTGAGCCAACCACAAAATGTCGGGGAGGCAAGGATATATAAACTCTAGAATAATAACTCTTAAGTGTTTCAGGCAGAAGCTCTGTTTAACAGATGCCTTTTAATCGACACAGCCAATCAGAAGCCCTGCTGAGCAAAAGCCCTACCTAGCCCCACCCACTTTCTAAAAGTATCTGGTGGGCACCAGGAAAGGTGTTGGCAGGCACCATTTTGGGAACTGCTGGCCTGAAGAATCCACTTTCCACCCTTCTGGGGTTATTTTAGCAAACCTGGACTTCCTTGTTGGTCCTTGGTGGTCTCCCGTCCACCCTGCTTTGGCTTCCAAGATCTGACAAGATCAGCCTAGCTTGGGCTATATACGTCAGGGCTTCTTTTTTAATACCCACCTCCCCAATATTCAAAAGCAAGGGCACATTTTGGAAGTTTACCGCCCTGGTTTTGTTTGGCACTACTCAGGTCCTAAAATCTACTTGGAACACAGAAGGGAACAAGGCTGTGCAACAGAAGCTCCTACGATAGACTAGACCTCACAATTGTCCAGGCCTCATTGACTCTTTACATGGTTAACAAAGTACAAGTAGAAGCTTCAGCCACAAGTCCCTGTCCAAAATCTGGCTCCAGTTTCTGACTTCAGGAAGGAAAACACGCAGTCCGGATCTGATTCCTGGTACGTCACCCATTGGGTCAGACCCAGCCAGCTTTTTCATTCGGTCTTGTCCAATTCCCCTTCTTATGGCAGCCTCCATCCCATGTGGCTTTTAGCCGTGTAGGTCCCATGATTCCCAGCATAGTACTTTTGGTGGTCAAAGGTGATCCTCTCCTTCCTTTTTCACTAGTAGAAAAGCTGCTTGGATCTAACCCACCGTCCTCAATGTATAATTCAGAAGTTGGTGGTGGTGGGAGTGCTGTCAAGTTACAGCTGATTTATGGTGACCCTGTAGGGTTTTCAAGGCAAGAAACATTCAGAGGTGGTTTGCCATTGCTCGCCTTGGCGTCATGACCCTGGTATTCCTTGGAGGTCTCCCATCCAAATACAAGCCAGGGCCAACCCTGCTTAGTTCCCAAGATCTGATGAGATTGGGCTATCCAGGTCAGGGTAATTCAGAAGTCTGTTCAAAGAACAGCAACAGCCCTTGGTGATTCCAGGTCTTTAGACTAACTTCTTTTTCACGAAACAGCATTGCCAACCTCCATGTGGGGCCTGGAGATCTCCCAGTATTACAACAAATCTCCAGAGTACATAGATCAGTTCTGCTGGAGAAAATGGCTGCTTCAGAAGGTGGACTCCATGGCATTGTACTCTGCTGAGATTCTTCCCCTCCCCAAACCCCATCATCCTCAGGCTCCACCCCTCAAATCTCCAGGTATTTCCCAATACAGAGCTAGCATCCCTATGAACAATAGAGGGGCTATTTTCCCTATTGGGCAAAGTGGATAGTTTCATGCAAAAGTACTGTGACCTCTGAATGACCCCAAGCAGGGGTCTTTTCGTAGAAGAACAGCTGCAGGAGCTCATTAGCATATGGTATGCTAATGAGCTATTAGGCTATTAGCATATGCCACGCCCCCTGACATCACCGGAAGTGATGTCAGAAGGGGAAGCAAAAGGGGGGGGAAGCATCTTCAAAAGCCTCCCCTTCCCTTCCCCAGCTGGTCTGGGTGGGGGAGCTAAGAGAGAAGGGGTTTAAAGTTTAAACTCCTTCTCATGAGAGTTGGGCCACAGAAGGAGGAAAGAGGGAAGGAAAGAGAGAGAGTAGAGAGAAGGAAAGAAGGAAGGAAAGAGGGAAAGAAAGAGAGGGAAGAAGGAGGGAAACAGGGAAAGGAGGAAAAAAGAGAAGAGAAGAAGGTGAGAAAGAAAGAAAGAAAGAAAGAAAGAAAGAAAGAAAGAAAGAAAGAAAGAAAGAAAGAAAGAAAGAAAGAAAGAAAGAAAGAAAGAAAGAAAGAAAGAAAGAAAGAAAGAAAGAAAGAGAGGAGAGGGAGAGGGAGAGGGAGAGGGAGAGGGAGAGGGAGAGGGAGAGGGAGAGGGAGAGGGAGAGGGAGAGGAGAAGAGAAGAGAAGAGAAGAAGAAGAGAAGAGAAGAGAAGAGAAGAGAAGAGAAGAGAAGAGAAGAGAGAGAGAAGAGAAGAGAAGAGAAGAGAGAGAGAAGAGAAGAGAAGAGAAGAGAAGAGAAGAATGAGGGAAAGAGGAAAAAGAAAGAAGGAAAGGAGGGAATGAAAGAAATTCAGTGGCAATTCAGCCCCATTATACCCTATGGGCCATTGAAGTCAATGGTGAAAACATAGGGTATATTCTGGGGCTGGAGGGAGGGGTTTGAGGATAGGCTCCAAGATCACAGGATAGCTGGTGGAGCCTCTCCCCAAGATACCCACCACGTTTCAAGAACATTGGACCAGAGGGTCCAATTCTATGGGCCCCCAAATAGGTTGCCCCATTTCCTCCATTATTCTCTATGGTGGGAAAAAAGTTATTTTTTTCAATCCACCATAGAGAACAATGGAGGGAATAGGGGCAACCTGTTTAGGGGCCCATAGAATTGGACCCCCTGGTCCAATGTTCTTGAAACCTGGTGGGTATCTTGGGGAGAGGCTCCATCAGCTATCCTGTGAGTTTCGAGCCTCTCCCTCAAACCCCTCCTCCAGCCCCCAGAATATACCCTATGTTTTCACCATTGACTTCAATGGCCCATAGGATATAATGGAGCTGAAATTGACATTCGGCTGCCTGAAAGACTCTCCGGGATGCCGGCTGGGGGCGGGGCTTGGCTCCTGAGCTCCCGGAGCTGCGCTCCAGTGCGCTCCCCCCGAAAAGACCCCTGACCCCAAGTAATCAGCAAGTTGGTATTGAGGAAGCATCCAGAAATTTCTTGTAGGTTTTCAAGAGAGTAACCTCTAATACTGAGGCTGTTACTTTCACTCCTCTCCAAAGTAAAAATAAAAATGAGGAACAGCTTTCCAACTCTCCTGGGCTGTGCAGCCATTTTGACCCACCTTACACAACACTGCAGTTCTGGTCATATTTAAAACAATTTTATTCATGAAAATATGCTGTACAATGCACTATACACAGTTCTTTACATTGCCACATACACAAAACTAGAATAGCACAATCAAGAAGGTTACATTGCGTACAATATATGTGCGGTGAGAGATAACAGCCTGTCGAAAACCCTTCCCCTCCCCACCCAAGTCTGTACAGTTATAAATACGAGGAGGAAAAGACAAACCTTTGAGAAACATTTGGGCTGGCCCAGCCCATTTGTAAAAGCTCCTGACATCAGGCCATTCCCCCCTCTGTGGGCCTGTTTTTTTTTTTAATATGTGAACTGAACACCACACACCTGGTGCCTGGCCCCACTTCAACAGCCACACCCTAGATGATGAGCCAGAACTCAGGGATGGAAAGGTGGGTACCCATGGTAGAGTTCAGGGTGGAGACAGCAGAGCAGGTGCCTTTATTAACTGTGCTTAGTTCAGGGGTGTGGCAGACAAATCAGTTCCTTCCTGGTAGGCGGGCTCTGGCTGACTCAGTTTCCCTTGCCCCCGAGGGATTGGCTCAGCAGAACCTTCCACTCCAACCAGTTGTTCCTTATAATGAGAAGAAATCTGGAACACACACGAACATACACTCACACACATACAGACAAGTGAAACAGGCATCCTGCAGACCTTGAGGTGCTGGGTGAGGCCATGGACGGACAGTCACAGGAGCTGTTGGGGAGTCATACTTTTGCCTCTGGCGCAATGCAATGACTATCCAGTAAAGTTATCTGGAGTGCTGTCTGAGCAAAGTCTGATCTTTCCTGTTCACCCAAAGCAGCTCAGTATACCAGATCTGAAGGAAACGAGTTTTGCACATGCACAGAAACACACTCTCCTCCTTTATTAGGCATGCACATGCCCCACAGGTTCTGGCTCTGATAAAATGTGGTTGTATTATGTGTGGAGTTGGGCAAAAACCTTTCAGAGAGGGGGGAAGGGCAGGAGTCATCCACTAGTGAAGAGCAATTGCCTTCATTGGAATGATGGCATCTCACCTGTGTCCATGGCCCGCACAGTGGCCTTTCAAAGCAGTAGTACCCTGTTCACATGTTCCAGCGAACACACGAATTTCCTACCTGTTTGTAAGAAAGAGCTAACGAATGTTCACTTTACAAACGAAACAGGGGACGGGTACTCACACGTAGGGTTTCGATCACACATTCAGTTGTGTACACGCATTGACTGCAATGTGACAATTATTCAATGTACATACAAAGAAAAATCAAGAGTACACGGATTGAATGTGTGTTCGCCGTAACTTGTGAACAGGCCTCAAGTCAGCGTCCATCAGATTTTGTGAGTGGGAGCAGAAAGGATATTTCCATTTTAAAGAGAACAAAATATGGGTTGAATCGGTATTCTGATAATCAAAGGGGGGGGGTACCTCCTTCCCCATATAGGTATACTTTTAATGGATTTTTTTCCCCCGCAAAAGAATTTTTAAAAGTTTTAAGTGCATTAGGAGACAAGTGATAGCCTGCCAAAGACTGAAGCTCTACTTTACTTCTCGGGTGTATCTATCACAAAGAGCCAAGCCTCAGGGGCGCATCAAGGACATGGGCAGATGAGAGCACATCCCTGCAACTTCTGGTCACGTGGCACCCATTACTTCACCAAGCCAATCAGTCAATATCTGTACTTTTAAGATTGTCAGCCGCTCGCTGGGGTACGTGTATATGTTGGGAGGATCACAAGCTAACCTCAAAGAACGATTTTTGGGAGAGGAGCAGGTTCTGGGCTCAGGTGATAGCTAAGATGCAAGTAGACAACTAGGGTAGGTATAGGGTTGCCAACCTCCAGGTGGGGACTGGAGATCTCCCAGAATTATAACTGATTTCCAGATAACAGAGATCAGTTCCCATAGAGAAAATGGCTGCTTTGAAGGGTGGACCCAATAGCATTATACCCTGCTGCAGTCTCTCCCCAGGCTACACCCCCCAGATCTCCAAGAATATCCCAACCTGGGCAAGCAGGATGTTGACCAAGAAGATCCCTGCTGAAAAGTTCTAACAGCAACAGTACCCCTACCAAAGCTCCAACAGAATTATTTTGTTTCCAGGGGGATGACTTATCCTCACCCCTCACCCTTCACAAGTACCCCCGCCTCTCAGTTGATGAGTTTGCAGGGAAACACTCTGTATTCTCTAGACAAGACCCACCATCTTGTTCATTGGTTCTTGCTAAAAGCTGGCAGCACAGGCTTCGCTTGCCAAAGGATGTGCCCCCATTCCAACTGGGCCATTCTCCCCTTCTCTACGGGCACCTTCTTCAACAGCTCCTTGGCACACCCTCTGCCCAAGCCCTCGCTCACCATCTCGGCCCCTTGGCACTGCACTTCACTTGCACAAAGACGGTCAACACAACGCTTAGCAATATGACTCCATTGCAACACACGACAACCCTACAGTTCACACACCACAAAGATGGCTGAGCAAGAGGGCACTTCCGGGGGGGTGGGGTGGATCTCCAGTCAAACGTTCTACATGGCCAGGTGGCACCAGCAGCCCTGTTTGCTCTCCTTCCTTCTCTTCAGTCTCCTGCTGACCCCTGTGGGACAGTACTCAGTTTGCTACCTCTGTGTAACCTTAGAGGGGATGAGAGAGTGAAAGGTGATGAATGGGAATGGCGAGGGTTTCCCACCTCTGATCTCCTGGCCCTTCCTCCCTCCCGGATCACAGGTGCGTATGGGAGAAAATGGCCACAGATGCCATAGGATTCCTATTCCCTCTCCTTCTCGGAATAACAGTCTGAAGGCTGACTCTGGAATCCTCCTCCCAGATTCAGTATTCTTCACTGAATACATTTGGGGAAACCTGACCCTGTAACTTCTGTTTTGAACAGCCCGAATTCATGAGCATTATTGAAAATAGCAACCCTCATTCCAAGCCTAAAGAAACTTGATCTATTGAATTTAGTACACTGGTCCAGCAATGTAAACATTTATAGAACCTGGGGTGATTCTTAGCCGGTCACTGATTCTTAGCCGGTCACTGATCACAGGAGCAAAAGGATGATGGTTCTGACTTGTCTCCTGACAAATGCGGGGGTGGGGGAAGCACAGCACCCCTTCCTAGCATTGTGAGGGGGTAGCAGGATATGCTCCCTCGTTGCTGATAGCCTCTGATCCCTGACCTGTGTGAGATCACAGAGTGGGTGGGAGAGATACAATAGTGCTCAAAATAAAAAGTTTAAATGGATGTGCAGGAAAGGTAATCTCCCACCACCCCCCGGGGGCCCATCTCATTGGGCTTCTGGGAGCCCATCTCATTGTTCATAACGTTTATTCTTGGCACAGACAGAATATCTTTCAGGTCTATGCTCAACTGGCCTTTGTACCCATTCCTGACTACTGTGTGAAGGGCAGAACATGGAAATGTTGGTAAAGGGGAGAGGGCACACCTCTAATCATATCTTTTAAGAATATTCAGTGATTCTATTTTCATTGCACTAGAGGGATAGTATTTTTTAAAAAAAAAAAACCTTTTCTTCAGGAGTTAGGTGCTTCTTTCATTTCAGCATGACCATACAGAGGTCTACATACTGGCCATAATTCAGTTCTCCTTGTGGGGCAGCTCTTTGCACACTGCAATGGGTTTCTCCCCCCCAAAAAATATGGATCCGCAACATCATGTGCCGCAAAATGCACATCTGCTGCCAACAAGCATTGCAATGTGGAAGAGAAAGGAGACATTCATGTATGGCTAGAGGCTTCTTTCCACACAAAAGTGGACATGCTCAGAAGGCTGTTTCAGTGATCTTCCTTGCTGGACTGGGGTGATGAGTCCTAAGCCCATGCCATCTTGTTTAAGTTTACCACAATGCTGAAGGTTTCCTATTTTCAACTTTGTGGAAATATTTTATTTTAAATCTTCCAGCTAGCAGAGAGATGCATTACATTAGAATGCAGCCGCTATCCCTAAGACTCTGCACATTTGCAATTATTGTTTGGATCAAAGCTATGGACAGGATCCAGGCACACTGAAGCGCTATGAAGCCCCACTGATTTCCAGGGGAGAAAGTTCAATTTCTTTAAAGGTACTTCATTCTTCCCTTGAAATCAGCAGGACTCCAACGATAGTCTTAGATGTAAACATACCTCAAGAGCAAGGTCCCATTTACTTCCAAGTTGCACCATCCAACTCAAACTGCATGTGATCGGGGCAGATCAAAAAATGAATATAGACTCATTCTGCTGGAATATGAAACTAATAAATGCTTATCCCGGGACAGAATTGTACTCAAACACCCTGATCCAGTTTCCGGTAGCATGAAGGCTGAAGGTTTCTACATTCATAACCCGATGGGGTGGGGAATAGGTCTCCCATTTGCCTGGCCAGGGTACAGAATCACTAACCCTCAGCACAATTTCCTGCCCCAAGAAATTGAGGACAAGAAAAAAAAATGGCCTCCACACAGTGACACTCTAGGGATTTCCCCTAGTCTCTATAGAAAGACTATGGTGAAGACCATAGAGTCTAGAGGAGGCTGCCTAGACTGCCACCTGGAAGTTTCATTATATCTTCCCAAAATTCTTCCCTTCCCATGCACGGCCCCTCAAACCTCCCAACATTTGCCAAGGCAAAGCTAGAAACTCTAGTGGGAAGCATGTATTGTGAGAACAGATTATTTCTCCAGTCCAACAGCCAGGGCTGTGCGTGTGGACACATACTTCCCAGTGATATTCTGCAGCCAGATGCCCTACAGCTGCTCAGTAAGGGTGTATATTTCACAATATAGCTCAGCCTGTCTTTGTCCCTGCAGCAAACCCACAACCTGGGGAGATCGTTCAACTCCAAGTGGAACCCAAGTATTTCCCGTCACATTCTTGGATGGCAGCCTGAGATACCTAGCTCTGGCCAGCACCTTTCATTCCAAAATCACCACTGTGACCCACTGGTCATCACCTGCCTATTAAGGGTTGTGTGGTACAAATCTGGTTATTGCAAACTAGCTTGGACACCCCCAGTCGTTTTCAGAAAGACTGGTCCTTTTCAGCTTCCCCCACAACTTATGAAACCAAAGCTCCAAAGTAGACTCTCTTCCCCATTCCGGACTATCTCAGGACTGTGAAACTCCAGGTTTTTTAAACAGCCCTACTCCAAACCTATGGCATGTCTGCCTGCCTGCCTTTTGGACTGAGAACTGCAACGACCTCATTCCAAAGCCTAAGAGCTGCCTTAGCGATGCTGAGTATTCAAGGGCAAGAGAGGGCATAAAATCAAATAAATAATCCTTGCCTGGCCCAGCTCCACCTCCCGGCCCAGTTCCCAGGCCAGCAGCAGCAATGTCACTCCTGCAAGAAGCTCTTCATATAGTGCCAAGAGCCACGCTTATGTGCAAAATGTGCACTTGTACGTGCTACAGCAGGCATGTGTCCGCGCACACGCTCTTGCTAGTGCTGCATGCGCACACAGTTTGAGACCAGCAACTGCCCGTTGCTGTTTTCAGGCACTGAGAACAGAAAATGCGACCACTGGGGAAGCTGGCTTTGATCAGATTGGCTCAGCTTCCTGGAGCATCCCCTGTGGCAGCTGCTGGATCCACAGTGATCAGAAACTTTTTCCCTGGTGCATCACAAGAATAACAGTGTTTCCTTCCCCACACACACACACTATGAAGAAATCCACAAAGATTCATTGGATAAGGTTGTCCTAGAGCTAAAGCAGGAGAAAGCTGCTTTTTTTCTGTAGCATTGATAACAAAAGTACCTCAGAAAATCCAGGGAGCCTAGTCTATTGGCCTCGATGGTGCCTAGCAAGGCTTAGAAGGCTGCTGTAGAAGAGTCAGGGAGCCTAGTCTATTGGCTTCTGTGGTGCCTAGCGAGGCTTACAAGGCTGCTGTAGAAGAGTCAGGGAGCCTAGCCTACTGGCCTCCCTAATGCTCAGTGAGGCTTACCAGGCTGCTGTAGAAGAGTCAGGGAGCCTAGTCTATTGGCCTCTCCGTCAGGAACACAACAGTCAGGCGAGGCTGGGGGAATCGAACGAATGTCTAGGTACCAAGGAGTCAATGAAAATCTAGAACTGCCCTGCCAAGGGGGCCATCTAAGGAAGGAAGCCAAGGAGGGAGGATTGACAATAAGACCGAAGACATTCTTTGGGCCGCAAATCACCCGTTCCCTCTTTCTGTGCAGTAGTGCAGGTGCCCAGGGAGGGAGGGAGGGGAGGGGAGGGAGAGAGAGAGGAGAGAGGAGGTGGGAGAGGGCCAGCAGCTCCGCAATGCCATGGCTAAGTTGTGCCTATTGCACACATCAAAGACAGATCCGACTTACTGCACAATACACCTGGCACGAGCGGGAAGCCGCTGGTACCTGTCAAAACATTTTACCCTACATTGTGTGTCTGTGTGTTTTTTGTGTCGTTGTCAAGTTTAAACAGATGGCTCTAGCCTGGCTGAACAAACGAAGGCAAAGAAGAAAAAGTTGGGGGGAAGGAAGGAGAGACGGAGAAAGTTTGTTCCAATCCCCCGTTCCCCCTGTCCCCCCGCTTGACTGGTGGGTTGGAGCTATTGGGGTTGGTCCTCTCACCCAGGCACCCAGCTCTGATTGGTGGGCTGCGGGGCACTGGGCAAAGTGGCCATGTTGAGACCGTTTTGTGGCGGAAGAGCTGAGTCGAAGTTGAAGTCCATCTCATCGCTGTCCATGAAGTCATTGAGAATGATGGACTCCACGTCACACTCCAAACTACCATTGAACATGTCCAAGTCTAAGTCTGCTGGGAATCTGTCTGGGCCCATAACGGGAGTGTGCATGGCTTCTGGGTAGGGTCCCTGCAAGGAATCTAGCAAGCTCATATGTGCCCCCTGGTTGTTGACATAGGAATGGATGTGGTGAGGCATGCCCACCATGCCACAAGAGTCATTGGGCAGGCTCATAAGGCTGATAGGAGAGGGTAAGGCACTGTTGTTGATAGGAGGGTGGTGGCTGGCTGGTGATGGGTGATACAACGCGTTGCTCTTCATCAGGGCAGAGGAGTGGGGAGGGTAGGGGACCAGGCCTATCTCTCCCCCTCCACCCCCACACACAAGGGTGTTCTGTCTGTGGCCACGGGGTGGCACCATGCTGCCGGCTTGCGGCATGTGCTGCTCGCCCTCCTTGTGCGCATAGGAGATGGAGGAGAGCAGGTCCTGTAAGGAGGTGTTGCGATAGGAGTTCATGGGGGCAAAGGTGGCCTGCTTGTTCTCCTGGATGGTCTGCATGGGCAGACGGCGCATGAGGCTCATGGCAGGCTGGCTGTAGATGGTCCCGCAGTAGGTATTCCCTCCTCCTCCTCCTCCTCCTCCTCCTCCCCCTACTCCATTGCCCACCGCCGAGCACTTGGAGCTGAAGCTGAAGCTGGAGTTCCTCTGTCGGAGGCCCCCGGCAGGGAGCGGCTGAGCAGGACTCATATTGTAGCTGTCCTGCAGGTCATCCAGAAGGCTCTCGCCCAGGCTCTCGTTCAGGTTGATGGTGCCCGTGAGGTCCGTCAGCCTGGGCATCTCCACAGAGCAGCGGGTGTTCAGGGAGGGGGACATAGTGCTGGACGGGCTTGGGTACATCAGGGGTGAGGATGGAGTCCCGTCATCCTCTTCCAACTCATCTGGCTCATGGTTGGCCATGATTGGGGAGAGGCGCCCACTGAGCGTGCTGGCCGATGAGTTGGCCCGTGTCCGGAACTCAGCCCAAGCGTCATACTCCTCGCCGGCATGGGAGTTCGGGCTCTCAGACCATTTGGCCTGCTGGCTTACCGGACTGTCTTCCCCACGCTCTTGAGCCGTTTGCAGCTGCTTCTTCTTGCTGGCTTTGCCTTTGATCCGCAAGAACTTGCTGTTGTTGTCCATGGAGACGGCCCGTCGGCGTGGCGTCTTTCCAGTTTTGCCCCCTTCTGGGTTCAGCATCCACCAGGAACTCTTCCCGGTGCCCTCATTCTGCACGCGGATGAAGCGGGTGTGCAGGGACAGGTTGTGACGGATGGAGTTCTGCAGAGAGAGAGGGAGAAAAAAGACAATGTTCACATCAGTGTCAACCAACGGTGCCCACAGCTCCCTGTCTGGAACTCCTTGCCCAATGCCTAACATGCAAGACCTTGGGGTGCTTCCAGATGCCCTCAGTCTCCAGAGACTGGAGTGATTTTGCAGGTGACTGCCATGCTGAATCAGACTTTTGAACCCTCCCAGGAGAATCCCCTTGCTGACCACTGCTCATCTAAGTGTTGCCAGCGGTGAGCTCGAGAGAACATCAGCCATTATGCTGAACCACTAGAACTAATGCTTCACCATAGCAAATGCCTGTTCTAGTTTGGCACTACAGAGGTCCATCAGTGGCTATTAGCCACAAGGTATAGATAGGGACTCTGGGGCAAGTGATGCTCTATATTCTTGGTGCTTGGGGGGGGTCAACAGTGGGAGGGCTTCTAGTGTCCTGGCCCCACTGGTGGACCTCCTGATGGCACCTGCTATTTTTGGCCACTGCATGACAGTGTTGGACTGGGTGGGCCGTTGGCCTGATCCAACATTGGCTTCTCTTATGTTCTTATGTATCAACACTGAGGAAGGTGATACAAGGAAACACCCTGTCATATTTGGCTCTTAACAAGGGGTTAGATCCAGTCAGCTATTTTGCTCAATCTCACCTGATTCCCCTTCTGGTTACAGCCCCCATCCCACATGGCATTCATCCATGACCCCTAGCAGAGTCTTCTTAGTGGTCAAAGCAAGACCCCTTCCTCCCTTTGCCACCAGTGGAAAATCTGGTTGAAACTACCCCCATATTTTCATCCCATCCCAGCCAGTTTGATGTGGTAGTTAAGTGCATGGACTCTAATCTGGGAGAACCGGGTTTGATTGCCCTCTCCTCCACTTGCAGCTGCTGGATGACCTTGGGCAAGCCATAGTTCTGTCAGAGCTGTCCTTGAAAGAACAGTTCTCTGAGAGCTCTCTCAGGCCCACCTACCCCACAGGGGAGGGGAAGGGAAAGGAGTTTGTAAGCTGCTCTGAGACTTCAAGTGAAGGGCAGGGTATAAATCCATTTTCTTCTTCTTCTTCTTCTTCTTCTTCTTCTTCTTCTTCTTCTTCTTCTTCTTCTTCTTCTGAGTAGTTCAGGGCAGTGTATAGGACTAGCTTTTAACATGGATAGGCTAATGACTGGCCCCCTCTGTGCATACCAACAATTTGTTTCCCATTCTATTCCTTACATTCCACCAAGGAATTTAGGTCTGTGCATATAGTTCTCTCCCATTTTATTCTCACAACAACCCAGCAAGGTATGTTAGGCAAAACAAGAGAGCAAGACCACACTTTTCTACTACTCCCCAGGAAGGAAGCCACATTGACAACACCGTGCCCACCTCTGCAGCCTCCAGAATTCTCTCCCCCATTCTTTCTCCCCACATCTCAGCAGTCCTGAAGGATGGGAAACCTTTATAACCTGGGTTGTCTGAGAAGAACGATCTCCAGTTATATAAAGCATTGCAATTCCATGAATTCTGTTGCAATACTTCTGCCTTCAGGTCTCAGATTGCAGGTTGGATCTACAGATAGCCAAAGGAACGGCGTGTGATTTTTGCTGATCCCCCTTCCCACTGCAGACCTCCAACTCACTTCTCCACCTGTTCCTGGCAGTCCCCTATCCCCCTCCCCAGGAAGCAGCATTTTAGGGAGCCAGACAGGGGGAGGCAAGAAAGTCCTGTCCTGCTGCCCCAAATCCCTCCCGTCAGCTGAAATGACTGCTCGATCCAACCCCTCCTCATCGCCTTCCATCTGGTTATTAGGTCTTTTCCACACTTGGATCCTATCCCTGGTTTTATCAGAGTTCAACTCATGACACAATACCTTGCATTTATCCCTGGTCATAACAGCATACGTTTATCCTGGGAGAAGTGTGGGGCAAAACCACAGTGACCTCAATGTAATGTGGAAACAAAACAAAAAAAATATCCCGAGAGCAGGGCTCTTTTGGGGCAGGAACGCACAGGAACGGCGCTCCGGCTGGCTCCCAAGTTGGCCACACCCAGCAGGAACTCATTAGCATAACAGGCCACACCCAACAGCAGAAACTCATTAGGATTGGCTACATTTGGGGTGTGTGGCCTAACATGCAAAGGAGTTCCTGCTACAAAAAAAGCCCTGGTTTTGACAAGAAGCAAGATAAACAGAATAAGAAGCAAAAGGTGGGTGTGGCTGGATGACCACACTTCTGGTAGCATGGGGGTGTGGCCTAATATGCTAATGAGCTGTGCTGTCAGGGACATGGCCTGATATGCTAATGATTTTCTGCTGTTGGGTGTGGCCTGTTATGCTAATGAGTTCCTGCTGGGCTTTTTCTACAAAAAGAGCCCTGCCCGAGAGAATTACAGGGGTGAACTTGAATGTAGTGTAAAATGTAAGTTCAGGGACAGGGTTGAACCAGGATTTAAGGACTAGTGTGGAATCACCCATATGTTACAGTTCCTAACAAGTACCAGTCTTCATTATCCGACCCAAGCAGCACTAGATTGCAAGGATGGACCTGAATATCCCTTTCCAAAAACGCCGCTCTTTGGAGAAATGGCCATCTTTCCACCTCGCTCGACTGTCTCATCAGTCGGGCTTGGCACCCCAGCCGGTTACTGAGTGCCCCATTCAGCAGCTCAGCAACGGAAAGGCCTTGCAGGTCTCCCATTCCCATGGCAAACAAAAGCTCTTGCAGCTGCTGGCGCACTCTGCTGCCAGGGCTCCCTGCCATCTGATACATTTTTTTTTACACTATCCAGAAAGCGAAGCTTCGATGCTGCAAAATGGAGCCAGAGGAGGAGCCCCACCTTTTCTCAGCTCCCGGCGATGCTTTTCATTCCTAATGCCCAGCGGGCAAAGAGAACCAGCGGGGAATTCGATCCGTGACAGGCGTGGGATGCTGGGAAACTCTTGCCTGTGACCTGTGGATTATGCCTCCGCTGCCATCCAAGGGAATTTTCCCATGGAATTCTCAGTGGGGCTCTGCACAGCTGATTAGTCTGCCAGACAATAGTGTGTGTCACAGCACGGGCCCCCAGCAAACACAGCCAGCCGGAGCAAACAGAGAGGAAGGATGGACGAGCCTCGTTTGGGTCCCCTCCTTCCTCAAGAGGGGAGGAACTAGGCCTGGAGATGGAGGAGGAGCTACGCTGCAGCTGTGCTAGTAACCAGGGCAGTGGCAGAGATGAATCCTTGAACTTGGACTGCCAAGTCCTGAGTTCAAATCCTAGCTCTCCCATAAAGTTCAGAGGGCCCAATTTGACAATACATGGGAGATCAGCAATTGTGATCCCCACCTCTCCACTCCTTAAAAAAAAAAAAAGTTTAAAACTGCCATGGAGAGGAGGAGCAAATTTGATCAGGGCTGCAGTGTTTGGGGGCAAAGAGTAACAGAAGGAATTCAGAAACTGTAGAGTTTAGGGCTGCCAGCCTCCAGGTGGGGCCTGGGGATCTCCCGCTTTTGCAACTGATCTCCAGCTGACAGAGATCAGCTCCCCTGGAGAAAATGGCTGCTTTGAAGGGTGGACTCAATGGCATTGTACCATGCTGAGGCCCCTCCGCCTCCCCAGACCCCGCCCTCTCCCGGCTCCACCCCCAAAGTCTCCAGGTATCTCCCAACCCAGACCTGGCAACCCTAGTAGAGCTACGCTGAGGAAATCATATAGGGTTTCCTGATGATGGCAATGGGGGACGGCTGTAGACCTAATGAGAGCTACCATGTTGTCAGGGTCAGTGTTGGACTAGGAGATGCTAGATCCAGGTTCAAATCCCCACACTCTGCCACAGGAGCTTTCTCGGTGACCCTAGATTAGTCACTCTCTTTCAGCCTAACCTACATCATAGGTCTGTTGTGGTGAGGATAAAATGGAGGAGAGTGGAACAATGCTGGAAGCTTCATGGGGACGACGACGACAGAATAAACATGATGACAGATCTCCCACTTATTTTTAACTGCATGCTACAGCAGCAGGGGAGGGAGCGCCTTGATTTGAGCTGGGGCTACACTGCAGGAGAGAACAGGGATCAAACACCCACGTACACACACACACACACACACATACACCCCACACACACAATCTGATTTTGTAATCTCACCGTCGTGGCTTCTGTTTACCTTGCAATCACTCTGTCTAATGTGGCCCTGAGTATCATCATAATTTCAGCAAAGCAGACAGTGCCTGATTAAGAGTGCAGTGGGACACCCAAACTTACATATTCCTTCCTCAACTGGTGATTTCTCTCTAATTTTTTTTAATGAGATGCCTGTTCTTGGAGCCTGGAACAGGGGCGGCAATCGGCAGGGCCTGGGGGTGAGTCCACCGCGTGAGCAAAAGGGTAGATCAGGAGTCCCGCAGGTGATCGTGGGGAACGGCCGAGGAGCCTGCTGGGGGTTTGGTGCCCTGCCTTTGTCCAGAGGCATGCTAATGAGCAGGCGAGCGAGTTACAGGCCCCATAGATCATATTATGTAATGGCTTCCTTCTCTGCACTTCATTTATTTGGAGATTGCTTGCAGGCTGGCACGGTGCCAGGAGCCACCAAATCCAAGTCTACAGAAATCAATCTTGCGCTGACTGATTAAGCCGTGTTTAGAACTAATTGCTCCTTCGTGTGTGGGGAGAATAAATTATGGGCTTTCATCTCGGCATCTTTAAAAGGCGGTGGCAGGTAGGGTCTAGGCGGTTAACCCCTTCCCTCCTGCCACTCGGAATCAGCCAGCAGGCCGGGCAAGATGCACCTGGGAAAAGGCAGAGAACCCCGAGTTGGGTTTTGGTGTTTAACCAAAGGGACAAGCCATTTGGCTCCACACGACCTGCAGCTCAGCGCGTCAGCACCACCCGTCAGGGGATAGGGGCTCCAGAAAGGCAGTGAAGGTTACCTTGTCCTCCCTCCAAAACCTGGAACCAGAGCTCATTTCTGGCATTCTGTGACCTGCTGGGTCTCAAGTCTGCTCCAAAACCCTCGAATTAGAGAGAGAAGCCCCGTTCATACAGTACAATCCGTCTACATTGGCTTTGTCAATATACAAGCATCGAGTAGTTCTCATCTGACATTCAACGCATGCACAGCTAAATGTGTATTTGAAACTGTGCTTTTAGCCAGGGACTGGTCCCCAGTTTAATGGGTGAGCTAACTGTGCACCAGCTCTTTCTTACAGACGCATGTGTATGCAGAGCATCAATGTGCTCATTGTAACGTTTGAATGAGGCTAGAGAAGAACGGCTGATGCACTTCAGCAGGGTGAGACGTATACTCTGCTCTAGGGTTGCCAAGTCATCCCTGGTTGCTGGCAGGGGGTGGGGGAGGGTGCCAGGCTGGGAAACTCCTGGAGATTTGAGGGTGGAGCCTGGGGTGGGGGAGGACAGAGAACTTATGGGGGTACAATGCCACAGAGTTCACCCTCCAAAGCATCCCTTTTCCCCAGGGGAACTGATCTCTGCAGTCTGGAGATGAGCTGTAATTCCAGGCAATCCCCAGCTCCCACCTGGAGGCTGGCATTCCTGCTCAGCTCAGAGGCACATTTCCCCCCACCCCCCACCCCCAAAGTCCAGGTATTGCTAATGCAGGAAGTTAGGTGTTCAGTGTGATTCACAGTCCTGGGGCTAAGGTGTAGGGAAGTCTGGCTCAGACTAAACCCTGGTCACACACTGTCTAATTCTCCTTACCTTCACTCCACAGGAAGCTCAAAGAGGAGGCATTACAGAATAGCAGCTCTCTTTAGTTCTAAGCACGTGAAAACAGACATGGATCCAAAAGTGAAATTTGCCTCCCCCACAATTGGTCAAACACCAGGATTCATATGTCACTATTAATACATTTTGCTTTGAAATTTCAACATTCAGAGATACTGGCTCCCCCTCCCCCCAGCTGAATTAATTGAAAGCCAATAAGAATGAATTGGTAAAATAAATACTTCTGCAGATTTCAAACCCCTCAATAACAGGCCTGCTGACATGCAAGCCAAAACATAAATTAGGGCTTATGAAAGTATAAGATTCAGATGGTTACAATCCAATCCAGTTTTCAGCTTGGAAAATTTGTTCCGAATCTACCTCCCCTTTCCAAAAATGGTTTCAGCTCTAAACAGTGTCAGTGGTATTCTGAGACCCCTTCTGGCTCCTTATTTCAAGACCTGCTGTGCAGGAAATTGGGAGGTTTGGCTACAGGCAAGGTGGGGCTAGGGATGATTTTGAATCTCTTCTTCCTCCTTCAATGACTCGGGGGGGGACATTTTAATTTCACTGCTTCCTTGAATATATTGAACTCATGATCTTTTATTTTGCCACCACTTCCTGTTTCCTCATTCTGCCGCACCTGTGCCAATAGTATGCATTCAGGTGGGTAGCCGTGTTGGTCTGAAGCAGTAGAACAAAGTTTGAGTCCAGTGGCACTTTTAAGACCAACAAAGTTTTATTCAAGTTATGAGCTTTCATGTGCACACCTGCTTTTTCCCTTGCATCTGAAGAACTGTGCTTGCACACAAAACTCACACAGTAAATAAAACTTTGTTGGTCTTAAAGGTGCCACTGGACTCAAACTTTGTTCTAAAGGTATGCATTGTTCCTACCCAACACATGTGCTCTTACCACTGAGCCGCAGCCCCTTCCCAAAATGTGGTCGTATGATGCTGCTTGATACTGAATCAGGAAATTGGTCAGTCTAACTCAGTATTACCTGCTCTGACTGGCAGCTGCTCTCCAAGGTCTTGGGCACAGAAAGGTCTTTCCCCAGCACCTGCTACCTGGGATTCTTTTGCTGGTGATACCAGAGATGACCGAACCCAAAACTTTACCACTGAGCCATTGCCCTTCTGCAAGTTGCATCTCTGGTTTCCTTGAACTGATCCAGGTTATGCCACAGCTGTGGCACCCCTGACAACTGGGGAGGAGATGCCCACTTTGCCAGTCCTCTGAGCTATCTGACGCTAGGATTATGCAAGCAGTCAGCCCTGGCTGTGCCATTGTTTTGACAGAGCGCCTCAAAGGCCTGGCTGTCAGCATGAACAGCGGTGTCACAACTATGTGCTGCGCAAAAGGCCTGCCTCCTTTTCTGTCGGCTGTCACAGAAACGTCTAACTTTATGATATTTGGAATGCTTTCTTTAATGAGACTGGAAGCCGCCTCAGGATACCTCTATTTATTTATTTGTTTATTGCATTTATATCTCACTTTTTTTCCTCCCTGGTGAAGACCCAAAATGGCTAACATCATTCTCCCCTCCATTTTATCCTCAAACCTGTGAGTTGAGTTAGGCTAAGAGTGTGTGACTATTCCAAGGTCACCTAATGAGCTCCCATGGCATGGCGGAAATTCGAACTCAGGTCTCCAAGATCTTAGTCCAGCACTCAAACTACCATACCACACTGGCTAACACTAGCTGTATCGAGATTTCCAAGCATAAATGTGTCAAACACATAAATAAGTTGTTTCCATTGGGCTCTTCCAGATAGGGCTGGGTGTGTGTGAATGAATTATTCCTACTCAAGTGTCAATTTTTGAGTTACGCAGCTGTCCCCTATTCTTCCTGTGAAGGGTGCCCAGATCTGCCATGTCATGACGTGAGGCAAAGAAGTTGCCTCAGGCAGAAGTTTCCAGGAGTGGCACCATTTCCTTGCCTCCCATCTCCACTGTTATGCATCTTTTAAGTTTGTGGGGGGGCTTCTTTAGCATGGGTACTGTTATGTATTGATATACATATATACCTGAGCTTGAGATTCACCTCTATTTAAGTCTGGTATCGTAATTCATGCAAGCTGATTGGATACTCTGCGCCGCAGCCCAATCAGGATACAAGAAAGGTTCTGGAGGGAGATGACTCGATTGGTTGTTATGTTAATACTCTGACTGGTTCTTATCTCAACAAGGGGTGTGGTCTACCAAGCCCGGATAGTTTAAAAGAGAGCCCGTTGCTCTCCTGTTTTGTGTTCATTCCTATCTTGTAAGTAAAGCTGAATCACTTGTTATGAGCTGCTGCCTTAAGTCTCATACTTAACAGGTGCCATTTTGACTTTTTGCTTCTGGTTCACAACAAGAGCACCCCTCGGTATTTTATGCCTGTACTGAAGCACTGAGAAGGACTTCCCCCCCTCCTGAAAGCAGAGGTGATGAGAGCTACCTATATATCAAGCTGCTATCACAGCCCTCCTACAAGGAGTTCAGAGCAGCGTTTGCAATTCATCCCCCTCCGTTTTATCTTCACAACAACCCTGCAGGGTAAGTTAGGTTGCAGGGGTAGCGTTGCCAACCTCCAGGCAGTGGCTGGAGATCTCCTGCTATTCTAATTGATCTCCACACAACCAGGATTAGTTTCCCTGGAGAAAATGGCTGCTTTGGAGGGTGGACTCTACGGCATTATACCCTGCTGAGGTCCCTCCCCTTCCCAAACCCCACCCTCCTCAGGCTCCACCCCCCTCAAATTTCGAGGTATTTCCCAACCCGGGGCTGGCAATCCTATGGAAGAGGGGCAGGACTGGCCCAAGGTGAGTTTTATGATAGAGTGGAGACGGGTATTCAGGTTTCCTCAGTCCAGACCATACATACCAATGCTTTCCAGAAAAGGGGGGGGAATGTGGAGGACAGAGGTGAGCAGAGCAACTGCGGGGCACATGCCTTGTGACTAACTTCTCCCCCACATGAAAAATGGACACATCCCCCTGCCCAGTGTTCTCATAAAGTTATACCAGAACACTATGCTTAATGAAACACGGGGCTGAAAAGCTTTGCCAGTATTTTATCACATCTCCCAGTGCTCTGAATATTTCACTTCCACCTTTGACAGAAACACTGAATGGGGTTGGGGGGAGGCTCCAGTCATGTGAACGTGGTTTACATGGTTGCCTCAGGGGGCTGTCTGAGCAGGTGAGGCAAGAGGCTGCAGCTTCTGTGGCCGGAACGGGCAGGGAAGGGGCAAACAAGGACAGGCGCCCAGATGCCTGTGAGGTAACAGGGAGGCCTTCTGGAAGCTTCCCTGCCCTGAAATTCTCTCACAGCTGTAGGCAAGGAGAGGGGGAGCTGTTGATCAAAATGCCTCGACAGCCCGAGCTGGCTTTTGCCTTTTATGCCCACAAATGAGACACTTTGCCCTTTCAAGAATTTGGCATGAAGCCCTAGGCCTCATTTGGCATCTGCTGGGATGAAGGAAGCTCGACCAGGCTGCTGAAAGAGATGGAAGGGACCGGAAAGGCATTTTTCTTTTACCACCATGGTCAGGCCAGGTGAAGGCAAATTTCTGCCAAGCAGTGACTGGCACAGAATGGGATGAGGGGGGCTGTGGCCGCCGCCTCGGCAGCAAGAATTCATTAAAAACTAGAAGGCCATTGTCATTAAGTCTCAGCTTGGCCTCACCAAGGAGCCAGCATTGACTCTGTGAAGAACTGTGTGGGCACTGCATGGCTGGCCAAGAACGGCGGGTGCAGAGGTGGGGGGGGGAGTTGGGGACAGCAGGCTTAATTAGCACAAAAGAAAGGAGCTCATTTGTGCTGTTTGCTGCCTCCACTGTAACCAGGGATCAGATGCTCTTGCCCCCAGGGGAACTGCCGGGCAGGGAGACTTCTGCATTCCTGATGCCACGCTGCACAATTATGGGAGTCGCTGGTTGGTGGGCTCTTCTCTGAGAGTTTTACATGGACTCAGAGAGAAGATATGCGCTCGCCCTCCTGGAGGTCTCTCCTCTGCAGCCAGGATCATCCAAGAGAGCTCACTCAGCACTGTCTGGCATTTTTGTCAACACAAGAGCTGAGGGTAAATGGCAAACGCACACACATGATGACCAGCCTCACAGCTGGGAGTACAACAGTGGCTGTGGAGGGCAAAGGTCTCAAAGTTTTTAAGCTCTGAAGCGGTGTGACTACACCTTCCCCCTGAAATTTCCTAGGAACAGCTCAGAATTCCTGATTGGCACACACATACCAAGATACTCTAGGCCTGTGTGCCTCTCTGTCCTTTGACTTGTCTCCTCCAGTCATGCTGCTTAGCATTGTTACAAAGCTACTATGTGAGACTGGCTGATTATTATTACTATTATTATTTGTCACAGTCAGATATTTGACTGGTAGATAGTGCTCTGCAATTCAAGATCTAGTAGGGTTACCATATTTTGAAAAGCAAAGAAGAGGACATATTTCACAACTGACTACTTCAAGCAACTGATCACTATGACAAATCTCATTTTAAACATCCATACTATTTAAGCTGAAGCTTGCCTCCACTGGGGGACTATAGGGCGAAA
This sequence comes from Gekko gecko, assembly GCA_029375565.1. Lineage (NCBI taxonomy): Eukaryota > Metazoa > Chordata > Lepidosauria > Squamata > Gekkonidae > Gekko > Gekko gecko. The sequence continues at coordinate 204,016,792 of JAPDNY010000005.1, forward strand.
CAGGCTCAGCCTCCCAACCCAAAAAAGAGTCAATTTTCATCAATTTTTCAAAAAGAGCCTAAAAGAGGACAGACACCAACAGAGAGGACATGTCCTCTAAAAAGAGGACATCTGGTAACCCTATGACCTAGACAAGTTCTTGGAAACTGCACACGTTATCTTCACAGGATTCTTGTTGTTCCAAGCAACGCTGTCTTCTGGAGCTGAGCTGGTGTTATTTGCTCAGTGCCTAGAATGTCCAGGTGTTTCTTGAGACTTCTAGGCACTGTTCCAAGGGCTCCAAGGACAACTGGCATGATGGTCACCTTCTCCCAGAGGCACTCTGACTCTGTTTGTAGGTCTTGGTATTTGGTGATCTTCTCCTGTTCTTTCTTTTCTATTCTGCTATCTCCTGGGATTGCACTGTCAATGATCCGGGCCCTATTTCTCATCCCCCCCCCCTACAATTGTGATATCAGGGGTATTGTGTTCCAGGTGTTTATCTGTTTGTGATCAGAAGTCTCAAAGAATCTTTGTTTCATAATTCTCCATGATCCTGTCCGGTTTGTGCTCCCATGAATTTCTGGCTGATGGTAAACCATACTTCTTGCAAAGATTTCAGAGCAACATAGCTGCAGCTCTATCATGACGTTCTTTATAGTCAGTCTGAGCAATTTTACTGCAGGCACTGACCATGTGGTCAACTGTTTCACCCTTTGTCTTGCAAAGTCGACAATTGCTGTTGTCACTGGTCTTCTGAATCTTAGCTTTCTTATTATTTGTTTGGAGTACTTGCTGTTGTGTAGCTAGAACGAGTCCTTCTGTTTCTTTCTTCAAGTGCCCATTTTGGAGCCACTTCCAGGTTTTTTCATTATCAACTTTATTCTCTGTGTCTTTCAAATATTGCCCATGCACATGCTTTTCCTTCCAGTTGTCAAAGTGAGTTTTGTCATTATTATTATTATTAGCTTAAAGTTACTTTAGCATGTGCAGAACATGTTTGAACTGATGTTCTCCTGAACTGATATCATCATCATTATTATGGGGAAATCCACAATTTCCTCACAGAAACAGTTTAAAACCCTCTTCCCAACTCCCAGTGGCCTACCTAAGTATGTTTTAGTAGTGATGCATTAGAAACATAACCTGAATAAGACCCATTACTTTTTTTAAGTTCCAAAGCTCTCCCCCCACATAAACAGACACCTTTTAAAAAGAAGAATAGTCTGAAGTGATTCCTTAGAAGCATCCTGATGTGCTTATTGTGTTTGTGTGTGTGTGTGTTTTAAAATATTTTTATATACATTTTAAAAGCTGTTTTAAGGCCTCGATGCTTGCTACCCTGGGAACCTTACGGGGTGGAAAGGCGGCATATAAATGTTTTAAATGAATAAATAAAAGAATGGGCATAAAGGGTTTTTTTTCAGGATACCCCAAGTATAACAGTGATAGACTGGCTGCTATCCTGAGAATATTTTCCTGGGAGTAAGCCGCACTGAATAAAACGGGACTCCCTTCTGTGTAGACTTGTTCCCACAGAAAGCCTGGAAAATTCATTGGTGAAAAGGTGGGTGGAGTCCAGAGCATTCCTGGCTGAACTGGCAGGGTATAAACGTGTAAAATAAGAATTAAATTTTAAAACTACTGTGCTAGGGCAGATACTAGCTACCTTTCAATGACCACGACAAAAGAACCAGAAATTGTCCTGTTTTAAAAACAGAAGCTCTCTTTCTTTATACAGAAATGCCACAAATATAAAAGGGCTATTTTTGTTCTGTGTGTTGTTTTTTATTTTTAAGAATTCTTTGGTGGCACAAGCCAGTACTCCAGGTGGTGCGGTGCACCCGCTATCCAAATCCTGGCAGGCTACCACCCTGTCGGAACGGGGATAAAACCTGTCTGGTATGCTATTGCAGTCAGAAACTGGAGCACTGGCGTTTCGGAATGCGTGTGGGTTCCACCGACAATTCACTGGTTAGAATAAGAAAAGAACTGCTGGCAAACACCACTCCCCTTTTCCCAGCGAGACTGATACCTGGAGACCAAATGTGAAACTGAAAGCCAACCCGATACGCCAGGATCCCACAAAACATTTCTTTGAACTACATTCCACACACACACAGAGAGAGAGAGGGAGGGAGGGAGAGAGAGAGAGGTCTCAGCCACGTAAAAGAGCCTGAACCAGAATCAATGGGAGCCACAAATATTAGAAAGGAAGGTGAAATGCAGCTCAAAACAGGCAAAGCTAAGCCAGGATGGAAGGTGTACTGTCCGCAGAATGCCCGACTCAGTATTGGTGACATTCCCTACTAATTATGGTTGCTAGCCTCCAGGTAGGGCCTGGAGATCACCTGAAATTATAACATCTCCAGGCAACAGAGATCATTTTTTCCTCAGAGAAAATGGCTGCTTTGGAGGGCGGACTCTATGGCATTATACCCCACAAGGTCCCTCCCCTCTCCTAACCCTGCCCTCCCCAGGGCTCCGTCCCCAAATCTCCAGGAATTCCCCAACCTGGTGTCAGCAACTGTACTACAAATGGGGAAACTCAAACAAAGAGTCTGGGTTATTTATGCTGTAGGGGAAAAATACATTTGCCCTAAGCAGAAATCCTACACATATTTACTACACACAGTAAACCCCACTGCATGGAATTGTACTCCCTTCTGAGCATAGGATTGGGATGTCCAGTCCAGGGTTCCCTCTAAGCTGAGTTAGTGTGAGCTAGCTCACCACTTTTTAGCCTCTGGCTCACACATTTTTGTCTCAGCTCAGGAAGGGTGGCTCCAGAGCAAACTAACCTATGCAGCAGCCAAATCGCTCACTCACAGCTTCAATGCCAGTAGCTCACAAAGTAGAATTTTTGCTCACAGGACTCCACAGCTTAGAGGGAGCACTGGAGTCCCACTTATTTTGGGATGGGAGTAGCAGTGCACCATCCCGATAGGCATTTTGCTAACTCCGGGGATGAAAGAGAAAAGCTTTCTGTGCAATTCTTAGAAGAGTATTTGTGGGTCCACGGGTCAAGACTTAACAGGAAATGGAACAGCTCTTTAAACAACGTGAAGCTGAATCATAGCTCTAAAAAAATCTTGTGCAGAAATCTCTGAGCCAGCATGCAGTGCAGTCCTTTTCTGAGAGTTTGCCCCACTGGTTGGACTTTGAGAATGATTCTGAGCGGACCTGCTGAAGATAGCACTGCTGGTGTAGTGGTTAGGATCTTGGAGACCCAGGTTGGAATCCCCAGTCCTGCCACGGAAGCTTGGGCCAATCACATACTATCAGCCTCACCTACCTTACAAGGTTGTTGTGAAGATTAAAATGTAGGAGAGCAGCCACTTGGGATTCCCACTGGGAAGAAAGGTGGGGTTTAAATAAAGGAAAAAATAGTGATCTTGCCTGCTTTGGTTCTGTGGGCCTGCAGGGTTCTTGGCCTGGTCTCGGGCACCACTAGAGAATTCTCTTTTCAAAATGTCTCAGCAAGCCACAGCCTCCCGCCAGGGAAAGAAAAAGGTTGACATCGCCAGACAAGGCCCAAGAGCCTCAGGAGGGCTTGCCCACTTTGGCACATCCACGGCCACGACTACACCTCCTACACTCTTTTGCGGTTTAATACGGAGGGGAGGCTGAGGCCTTTGTGCCCCTCCAATCCTGCCAGCGTAAATGGCCAGAGACAGCAGGTTGGGGGAGGAATGGCAGCCACTGGCACCCCCTGGCCTGCCTCCTCTCTCAACGCAGCAGTGGCTGCTAATCCTCCTAGCAACCGTCGCCACGTGTTTGCCGGGTGAGCGAGCAGCGACGGTGGCCTCGAGTGGCCGCCATCCCCACCACCTGCTTTCTGCCTCTCTCTGAATCTGACAGGGTAACAGTACCGGAGCAAGAGGCAATGCAGTTAGTGGGGCGGGGGCACCAAAGGGCATCTTGCTCAAGGCACTCCCCTCCCCGCCCACGGCAAAATCTGGAGCTCTCTCTGTGGCTCGCCCATGTCTTGGGCTATCTATTTAAATGCAAAGTTCAGAACAGCTGGTAGCTCAGTGGTAGCACATCTGCTTTGTCCGCAGAAGATCCCAGGTTCAATCCCTGGGGTCCCTAGTAGTAGAACCGGGCGGATGTTGACCCAGCCAGTCCCAGTTAACAATACTGGGCTGGACTATCTGCGATTTCTGAAGTCTTGCTTTATTTATGATACCCACATGCTGCCCCTAGATCTGTAAACAGAGCTTGAAACCGCATCGTTTTTTTAAAAAACTCCAGCATCCCAAAATGAAAAAGGGGAAATATGAAACAACAGTATTAGAATACAGCCAGACAAAAAGCAGCAGTGATACTGGTACATTTAGCTCTGAAAAGACATCCAGTGTCTAAGGGTGAGAAGACAGGAAGCAAAACAGTCTTCCCTAGGGAAGGGATTCCATTGGTGCCATTGCATAACCAGCCCGGGGCACCTCCAGGTGATAAGATCAGGTTAGGGAAGAAAGCCCATCCCAGATGGTTATCATTCACGATAAATGCTAAGTTATTATTGAACCAGGGATGATTCTGGTATCTCTCTTGGGGTAGGGCTTCCACTGAAAGTGGGGGAAGTATGCTATATCCCCTACACACACACACACAGGCATTCAATATCCGGTCAATTGGAAAGTATGATTCATACCCACTGCTACAGCATTGCTTGTACTTCAAGCACAGCACAGAAATGTGATTGGGCTACTGTCTGTGACATCACAGTGGGAATGGAGACTCTACTCCCTCCCCTTGGCCTCCATGCCCATGCTGTCTGGTTTTGTTTGTTTCCTGATCTTTAATTGCTCTTCACAAACCATTCAAATGCCTCCAGTAGCCTAAAACAACTATGAACACAGCTGCAAAGCATGGGGGTGGGAAGTGTATTTGGAAAAGAGAATTTTCAGACCTGCACAGGATTCTGTCCACTGTGCAAGCACACACTCCTCCAATTTGGGAGGGGGGGCGTACACCTGCTCCATTGCAGCAGGACAAGATGTCAGTCTAGGTGCACTGGCGGTCCACAGGGTCGCCAGCCTCCAGCTGGTGGCTGGAGCTCTCCCACTATTACAACTTATCTCCAGGTGACAGAGAGATCAGTTCCTCTGGAGAAAATGGCTGCTTTGGAAGGCAGACTCTATGGCATCATACCCCACTGAAGTCCCTCCCAGCCCCAAAGTCTGCCCTCTTCAGGCTCCACCCCCCCTCCAAATCTCCAGGTACTTTCCAGCCCACACCTGGCAACCCTATAGGACCAACATGCTAAGTGCATGGATTTGAATCGTCTTGAAAAGTCCATATTAAGTTTTTGAACTGTAGGTTAGGAAATGGCTGCAGATTTGGGGCAGACCCTAAGAAGGGTGGGGTTTGGGGAGGGACCTCACTGGGGTATAACACCAGAGACCCTATAAGGCAGCCAATTCATCCAGGGGAACTGCTTTCCGGTGTCTGGAAAGCAACTGCAATTCCAAGGGATCTCCAGGCCCCACCTGGAGACTGGCATCCACAGGGTATCTCCAGGGAGCAGAGAGAGGTCCTAGCGCCAAGCAACCTCTGCTAATATCTGAATGCAGGAGCTGGCAAGCGAATCGATGCCCACAGAGGTGAGATTCTCCAAAGAGATGAAGCAGAGTCATGCCCACTATGACAGCCAAAGGCTTTGCTCCCAGTCCCAGTAGTGAACAACACTGCTCCCACACTTGCACACCTATTTGTGTGTCTGTTCCTGGTGTCCAGCGCACAGCCTGTGGAGGGAGCCGCCGTGCTCTCCTAGGCCACAACCGCTGGGGAAGCCCCTGAGAGTGGGGGGAGAGACGGCCTTGCCTCCCACTTGGATCCTCTCTCTGCCAGGACCACGGAGGTACCCCCCACCCGGTAAAACCCAGGCATGCCGCCGCCAAGATTGGTATGGCTGGCTGTGAGGCATAGCGATTTGCATGTGCAAAACGTCTTTTGCATGCAGAGAGGAAGCCGCATTGGGTATCCAGGGCAGCGAAGCCCGTTGCAGGCAGGAAAGCGGGGGGAGGGGGTTGGAATTGAGCCATGCCACCTCCATCACGCCTGTCGTCCCCTGAGCCATCAGGGCTTCGGGTTACCAATCTCCAGGTGTGACCTGGAGATCTCCTGGAATTACAATTGATCTCCAGGCAACAGAAATTAGTTCCCCTGGAGAAAATGGCTGCTTTGGACGGTGGACTTATGGCAATATACCCTGCTGAGGCCCCTCCCCTCCTGAAACCCCACCCTCCCTAGGGCTCCATCCCTAAAATTTCCAGGTATTTCCCTACCCAAAGCTGGCAACCGTATCCAGGCTTCTCGTGTATGGTGGAGGCAAACCCCTTGCTGGCAGGGAAACAGGCCTGCTTTTGGGACCAGGGGCAATTTCTGTCTCCTTGCTGCCCGGGTAGCCTCCGGCAGAAGCCCGCAGGAGCGTGGAGGGCCGTGGTGCCAGTCGGCACCAGGGGAGCTGCATGCCAGGGAGACTGCTGCCCATCCCCTCTCCCTCCTCTCCCCTGCCCACCCCCACCCCCCACCCCTTTTTCTCCAAGGAGTCTCACTGTCAAGGGAAACAGCCAGTGTGAAATCCGTCTGATTAGCAATTAGTCCCATTGTAAAAGGATTAGCGGGGGAGGGGGGACAGCCATTGTTGCAATGAGTGACTTGACTATCAATTGGCATCTGGGATAGAAGAACAAGCTGCCCTTGATGCCAGCGTTGGGTGCTTTCTTTTTTCTCCTGTGTCCTTTTGGACAACCGTGAACCATCTCCAGAGAGGCCCAGAAGTCGGGGGGGGCAGCAGAAGAGAAGGGTGCCTGCGAGGGCCCCCCCACACACACACACATTTAAAGCGATGGCTTCACACATCCCGATCCATCAGAAGAGTGTGGGAGGTGTCCCTGCTTGGTGCCAGCTGCACATGCTTAGAGATGCTGGATGCGCAGCCAAAGAGAGCTCCTCCTAGAGAGCCAGTTTGGTGTAGTGGTTAGGAGCACGGACTCTAATCTGAGAGAACAGGGCTTGATCCCCCACTTCTCCACATGCAGCTGCTTGGGTCAGTCACAGTTCTCTCAAAGCTATTCTCTCAAGAGCACTTTCTGTCAGAGCTCTCTCAGCCCCACCTATCTCACAGGGTGTCTGTTGTGAGGAGGGGAAGGGAAAGGAGATTGTAAACTGCTCTGAGACTCCTTTGGGTAGTGAAGGGCGGGGTATAAATCCAATCTCTTCTTCTTCCTCTGCTTTTGGCAGAAGCCATTTTATTCGGCCCAACCAAAAGAGCCTGATGGTGAGATCTGGAGTCCTCAAAAGCCTGCATCCTCTTTCCTTTGGTCGTTTTAGTGAATCTTAATGGAAAGGTATCTGCAAGACGTGTAATAGGAATGAACACTGACCTGAGGTTTCTCAGCCTCGCCTACCCCACAGGGTTGTTGTGAGGATAAAATGGGGGCATGGAGATCCGGGGACACTATACTGATTTCCTTAAAATTTAGGCAGTGGGGGGAATGAACTAGAATAATAATCAAACAATGTTACATGTTCATTCTGGGGCTCAAGTCTCATGGATTTCTTGGGAATAAACAACCCAAAGAGGTTTGATCCTCGTTAAACCAGTTTCAGATGTGCAAGTATTAGAATGATAAAGGTGCTTGCCATGAGAGCGCCCACACGCGGGACCCAGCACTGTTTCTTCGGGCCAGCCCCAATTTATAACATGCCCCCACCAGATATCTGCTCTCATGCATGTAAAGCTGGTGAATCATAAAAGAAAAATGTTTCTGAAACGGTATCACCAGACCACATCATAACACGGAAATGTATAGTTGGAAGGGACCTTAGGGGTCATCTAGCCCAACCCCCTGCAAGAAATTCACGGCTACCTCTCTCTGCCCCATTCCTCCAGTGATCCACTCCCAATAATGGATAGTATAGGACAGGACAGATTCGCAGTCCCAAGGACAGTCTACTACCCTACACATGTTCAGCCATGACAACATGTGAACTCACATGGGTGAAATTAAGAATGTGTCATATGGAACCGCCTTATATCCTTGATCTTTCAAGGTCTGTATTGTCTACTCTGACTGGCAGGGTCTCTCCAGGGTCTCAGGTAGAGCTCTTTCCTGCCACCATCTACCTGCTCCATTTAACTGAAGATGCTGGGGGTTGACCCTGGGACCTTCTGCATGCAACACAGATGCTCTGCCACTGAGCCATGCCCCCTCAGTTACATTCAGACTACCTACTGTTAAAAGGTTTATCCTGCTCTTCCTCCAAAGAGCTCACGATGGCACGCATGGTTCTCCCCTCATCTGTCTCCCCTCCCAGGAGACTGGGGTGTGTCCATACCACAACCTTACGAAATAGCTCACTGTTTCTGTGGCACTTCCTGGAGCGTGTATGCATGTCTCTCTTTCTCTCTCTGTGTGTATGTTTGCTTGGATTTAGCTGCCCTTCTTCTGTTCAGAACAGCTCTCCCTTGCCAGGATTCTACCCTCCTCTTCATTGTTGAGAGAGGTTTTCTTTGCTGGGGATTGAACCGGGGACCTTCTGCATGCAAAGCAGAACCTCAACTACTAAGCCATGGCCCGTCCCCTTCACAAGAACACATGAAGCAGCCTCATCCTGAGTCAGACCCTCTGTCTATTAAGGCCAGAGCTGCCTAGTCTAACTGGCAACAGCTCTCCAAGATCTCAGGCAGAGGACTTCTCCTTCATCTTCTACCTAGGGTTGCCAGGTACCTTCTGGCCATCAACGAGGGATGAGGGGTTGGGCTCCAAAACCCAGGCTGAGAAACTCCTAGAGATTTGGGGGTGGAGCCTGGGGAGGACAGGGACCTCATTGGGGCACAATACCATCGAATCCACCCTCCAAAACAGCCATTTTCTCCAGGGGAACTGATCTCTTTAGTATGGAGATGAGCTGTAATTCTGGGGGATTCCCAGGTCCCACCTGGAGGCTGGCATCCCTACTCCTATCTGATCTTTTAACTGGAGATGCTGGGGATAGAACCTGGGATCTTTTACACACAAAGCGGAAGTTCTGCTACTAAGCCATGGCCCCACCCAGAACACCTTGGGGTTGCCTATGGCCAAAAGCATGACAAGATCTGTTTTTTTTTCGTGCTTCAAAATTCATCTTCAGGAAAGGTTTTAAAAGGGGGATTCGAGGGGGCTGGGGAACCAAACCAACCTTGCCTCCATCCTGGAGCTACCAGCTCCAGGTTGGGAAATTCCTGGAGACTTGCAGGTGGAGCCTGTAGACCTCAGCATGGCATAAGGCCATAGAGTCTACCCTCCAAAGCAGCCATTTTCTCCAGGAGAACTCATCTTTGTCATCTAGAGAGCAGTTGCAATTCCAGGAGATCTCCAGGCAACACCTGGAAGTTGGCAACCCTTCCATGCACTTGCAGCTGCCCAGCTGTGCCCCCTCCCACACACCCCTTTGCAACTTCAGCAGCTATAAAAGCACAGGAACTCTCCAGTGTGCTTTGCAGGAGGCTAATCCCCCCCCTTCATTTCCTGTCTCTTCTCTCCAGGAGAAGCCATCCCATGCAGACAGCTCTCCCCCCCCATCCCTGCACAAACACACACTCTGTGCAAGTCTGGCGGCTGCACACAGCAGGCGTGTCGCTTCGGCATCACGTGCTTGTCCTGAGATGAACCGGTGGGAAGCAGCTGTTGGTCTAGACGGAGGGGCCCCCAGGCTGGAGCTGCGTGCCTCTCTCTCCTCCGCAACCGGGATAGTCCCAGAGAACACTGGAGGGTTTTGGGAGCGTGGGGAGGAAGCCTTGGAAAGTGGGAGCACAGACCAAGGTGGACTGGACAGCTCGTACGGCGCAAGCAGGCTGCTTTGCGGAGCTGTCTGAAGCCAGACTTTAAGGAGCCCCTCTTTGATGGTGTTGCCGTACTTATTTCTGTTCCCAGAAGTTTGGGCTTCCCCTTGTTCCCCGTCGCTCTATGCTGCTTTCTTCCCCATCTCATTTGGACTGCTGACCACCTCTGGATACACCAAAGCTGGACTTACATGGGAGCTTAAGTAAGCTACAGTTTAGGACGTCAGATAGGAAAGAGGCCTCGAAACACACAAGAACCCTACAATTACTAAATTATTTGGGGGAAATCGGTGCAAATCCTGCCCTGACCTGGGTGGCCCCAGGCTAGCCTGATCTCATCAGATTTTGGACACTAAGCAGGGTTGACCCTGGCTAGGGCTTGGATGAGAGGCCAAACAAAGTAAATCGATAGGGCCTCTTGAAGTTGACAAGGGGAGGGTCTTTTATATGACTTTTCTATGAATCCTCAGGAAAAAATGCTGTACTGTGACTGCCCCCCCCCCAAAAAAAGAGAAAGAGCAATTGTGGGGTGGGACATCTCAGGCCCGCAGTCTGCAAGCCAGGTAGAGAACAGGCTCACTTGGTAAGTGACTAGATGAGAGCCAGCCAAAACTAAAAAAGGTTACAAAAAGGCTAACAGAGCTATGCGGAAAGGACACAGCTGTTAAATAGGAAAGTTATGGAATTAATCTGAGCACTCTCGGTGCTTGAATTATGAGAGGAAAGAGCGGGGGGGGGAACACATCCCTTAATGAAATCCAGAAGCCCCCACGCCTCGATCTTTTCCCATCCGGCCTCCAGTTGCCCTCTCATAACAGTAGTTACAAGGGGGCCATCGCAAAAAAGGCCAGGATTCACAAATACTAATCTTTTTTTTTTAATTATTTTTATTAAAATTTTCAAATGTTTAACAGAGCAATACAAACATTGTCAACTTGGTGAGCTACATTAAGAAAAGCATTAAAAAAAGTTTAATAATACATTTTAATGTGCCCTTATACTATTTAGTTGAGTAGTGCTAATTACATAGATATTTTGTTTCGGGAGGCAATTTAAAGAAAAGGACTGAGCTGACTAAGTACCGATCTTTGACTATGAAAGGAATGTTAACTGCTTTTTAACTTTATATCAAGAGGTCTTTTCTCTCTAAAAAAAGTGACCATTTTTCCGATGGATTGTACAGTTCCCTCTCAACTGTCTACTTTTGTGTTGGTTATTTTCCACACATCCTCAGCTGGAACTCCACGCTACTCCTTTGTGCTTTGTATGGTTTGACTGGAAAGGACCAGTTTGCTCCCCTTTAATAAAATGATGTCAGCTGACCCACAAGACTCTTGTGTTTCAGTCTGTTGACTTTTAGAGCCACCGTTTATTCATTTATTTGTTTATTTATCCACCATGTGGATAAGATTGCAGAAGGGCAAGGCCGGATAAGAAGTATAAATGGGGGGGTAAGAATAATTTGGGATGCAGAGAGATGTGCCTCTTCCTAGTTGCCGAGAGGCCAAAGCCAGTGATGCCAGGGGAAAGAGCTGTGGCTCAGTGCTTTGCATGCAGAAAATCCCAGGTTCAGTCCCTGGCACCTCCAGTTAAAATGATCTGATGGTAGGTAATGGGAAAGACACACATGAACACCCCCACATGAAGCTTGCTTTATACTAGTCAGACCCTCAGTCCATCAAGGTCAGTAATGCCTGTTCAGACTGGCAGCAGCTCTCCAGGGTCTCAGGCAGAGGTTTCACATCACCTACTGCCTGTACCTTTGAACTGGAGATGCCAGGGATCGAACCTGGGACCTTGTGTGCAAAGCAGAGGCTCTTCCACTGAGCCATAGCCTCTTCTCTTTGTCTGAGATCCTGGAAAGCCATGACCAGTGAGTGTAGACCTGTGGTTCTCAACCTTCCTAATGCCGTGACCCTTTAATACAGTTCCTCATGTTGTGGTGACCCCCAACCATAAAATTATTTTCGTTGCTACTTCATAACACGGAAAAAAACAAACCAAACAAACACGCAGTTAACCCTTTCCAGAGCTGGACTCCCCCTGCAGCCAAGGGGGGAGGGGAGAAGGGCGAGACTTTTTGTCTCTTCCTCCTCCCTTCATTGTCTGCTGGCCTGAGGCGGGACAGCGGGGGGGAACGACGACATGGCGGTGTGGTCTCCGGGGCACAGCACGGCCTCCCTCACCCAAAGTCATCATCTATTGACTTGAAGTAGAACTTGTAGTTGGGCCGTTTGAGGAGGGCCTTGAAGTCACCCAGGGTGACCCGCTTGGCCGGGACAGGCAGCTTCACCAGGTATGGCATCTCCTGGTCGTCCAGGTGGTAGATGATCTTCGTCTCTGGTGACGCCATGGCTGATGATGACACCCGCCCACCCGGAGCCCTGGCCTGCCTAAGGGGAGGGGAGGGGGGGAGAACGCCACGCACCTGGCCTGGCCTGGTCCTCCTCTCTTCAGTAGGCCCCTGGGGTGGGGGCGGCAGTGGCGGATGAACCCTTAGGCGACCCCTGTGAAAGGGTCATTTGACCCCCAAAAGGGTCGCAACCCACAGGTTGAGAACCGCTGATGTAGACAGTACTGATTTCGATAAACCAATGGGCCGACTCAGTATAAAGCAGGACCATGTATAAGAAAGGGAGGCAAGTGTCATTCAGTGGAAGAGTTTCTGCTTTGTATTTAGAAAGTTCTAGGTTCAATCTCCAGCATTAACTTAAATAGGACTAGTGGGTGACCTGAGACAGCTGCTGCCAGTTAGAGCAGACAATACTGGGTTTGACTGCAGAAGGCAGCTCTGTGTGTCCAACTAGACCCTTGGCTTGGGTGGGACATATGAACCAAAGACTCTTTGGGGGCAAGAGCTATTAGGCTTCCTAGGTTACATGCCATGGAGGAAATGATGTCACAAATGCTGTGATGTCACTTCCAGTCACCACACCCATGGCACTCTTATCAGTTTCAATATGATAGAGGCCATATTGATACTGTGGTAAAGACCACAGAGATTTGGAGGAACTCCCACAGCATTGCTGTATCAGCAACACTTCCCCTTCTCAAGCTCTTCCCCTCCCCCCAAAAGCTCCCACAGGTTGTCAGACCAGGCCAGGCAAACCTATTGCACATGAACAGAATTGTGTGTATTTCCCATAACTTTGTGGTGGGTGTTCATAAGTCTTCAACAGTCGTTACTTTTTTTTGGAATCCCAGGTTTCTCTCTTAAAACAAGGGGAGGAGTGGGTTTTCTGTCCCTGCAGAAGGCCACAAAGATAAACATGAAAGTCTAGAATCCATGCTTGGTGAAGTCTCAGCAGCCGGAGGAAGAGATTTCCAGAGAGGCTTCATTTCCCCTCCTTAAAAAAGCAGCAAAATACAGAAAGCAAAATAAGCAGATGTATGTAAATCTGCTTAATCTGCATAAGGGTAAATCAATCTTTTTGAGTTTTCACATAATTTGCGCAATAGTAGGGCTCACTTGGCACTTAGAACGTTGAGATTTAGGTTTTTTATCGGAGGAAATGCAGCCTGGAGCATGACCTACTGCAACGAGAACATCCCAAAGCAAAGTGTTATTTTTTTTTCAACATCAACCCCCGAATTCAGCTGCTGGGTACACAGGCTTACCAGTTTTGAAAACGAGTCCCAGTTTTCAGATTTGATTATTTTTGTTCCTCAGAAATTGCACGATTCATGCTGCAATCCTAGGCATGTTTCCTTGGGAGTGTACCCAGTTGAACATAGCAGGCTTTCTGAGTAAACAAGGCGTAGGAGCAACCTGCTGCCCAGAATGAGGAAGGATGTGTAATAGGCAGGTCTTTTGAGCAAGAGCACATAGCACCGTGTGCAATAGCAAGCTGGTCGGTGTGTTGAGTGAGCGAAACCTTCCAAAGGTGCCACCTTGCAAATGGATGAGATTAACAGTTGCTGCATCCAAACATTCTCCATCCCCATACAGATGGAAACACACATGTTAACTAAGTGCATGGGGAAGGAAAGTAAGCCTGACTGCACTGGCCATGCACCTGCCTCCATGACATTGGTAGCCTGTGAGCACAGTGCCCACGTGCAGAGGAGGTGTCTCTGCGTACACCCCCTCCCCTTGATCAGCGATGCTGTTTTCCGAACATTGCTGATCACAGGGAGGGAGCATATGTGCAGACACTTCCTCCGTGTGTGTTCACACCATGCAGGGAACCCAGAGATCACGTGGAGGCAGGGGGTGCAGCCAGCGCACTCTCCCTCCCCAGGCATTCATTCAACACACAGGAGGTGGTCTGTACAGGGCTTCAGCTGCGGCTCTAGGAAGACTCCCACATTGCTGTTGGTCCACCGACTTGGTGCACCATAGGATTGTCTAGGGGGACGTTTTAGAAAGGGAATGGTGGTGGGAAGAGCTGTCAAGTCACAGCTGATTTATGACAACCCTGTACGATTTTCAAGGCAAGAGAGGTGGTTTGCCATTGCCTCGCACGGCATAGAAACCCTGGATTTCCTTGGTGGTCTCCTATCCAAGTGCTAACCAGGGCTGGCTACGGTTGCCAGGTCACTCCAGGCCACTGGTGGGGAACGGGGACATATGGTTGCCAGATCCAGGTTGGGAAATTCCTGGAGATTTTGGGGGGTAGAGCCTGGGGAGGACAGGGACCTCAGTGGGGTACAATGCCACAGAGTCCACCCTCCAAGGGATCCATTTACTCCAAGGGATCTGATCTCTGTAGTCTGGAGATAAACTGTAATTCCTGGAGGTCCTCCGGCCCCACCTGGAGGCTGGCATCTCCAGGGCTGACCCTGCTTAGCTTTCGAGATCTGACAAGATCAGGCTAGCCTGGGCCATCCAAGTCAGGGCAGAAAGGGCATCGGGTTGTAGTAAATGGAGCTGGTCAGTATGTTTTCGTAGATGGAACAGGATAAAAGTATAATGCACTCTTTTGTTGTTTGTGTTAATCTGGTTTCCAGTGCATTGCTTTTTGGGGTTTATACTCCCCTTCTTTCATTGTGTGTTGTACACAGTACGGGTCTGGCCTTCAGGCTCACCAAGAAAGGCAGACTATAAACAAAAAACATAGTGAATGGGATAGGAGCTGATATGACTTATCCGCCCTGCCTACTCTTCTCCCCAGAGTTACAGAACTTCTTTGGAGGGAGGGAGGGGGCTGTGTCAAAACCATATTCCGCAGGTTGCTCACGTTGGCAGAAATGACTGAGAAGACCTCGCCTGTCCCAATCCACAATCACTGTTCAGCCGACATTTGGGTACAAAGAGCGTTACAAAGGCCCTGTAACTTGGGGCTGTCTCCTCCAAAGGAAATGGATCTCCGAAAGCTGTCTGACCTTCTAACTAAGAGAACAAAAGCGCAGAGCAGTACAAAACCTAGACTGGAGCGTCTGTAGCTTTGGGAGGCCTTTGTAGGCGCCGGGAACTTGCCCGGGTGCACTGCGCAGGAAAGGTCAGCTCCTGCCAATCTGTGTCGCTGCCGGCTGGACTCCTGCGGACATAGCCGGACATCTGATTTGCTTCTCTCAATAACGCCGGTCCTCCTGGCGGTTTGTTACCGTACTCTAAACTTGCTGCGAGTCAGGCTTCCGTCTGCCGAGTGAATTGCGACGGAGGGACTTGGCAAGAGCATCGTGGCTCCGAAAGGTTTGCTTTGGCTGAGGAAGCTGTGAGCAGCGCTCTTGAGAAGGGCCCTCTCGGTTCCTCGACAGCATCAAAGGTGTTCCTTTCATGTGGAAAGCAAAATGGCCTGGGGATGAGTCCCAGCTGGACACTTGAGGGGCGCATCGGCAGTGCTGGCGGCTGCACTGATCGCCAGCCACTGGCTTAATAAGCCTGTTCCCCGGGAAGAGCCGGTCCTGTCACTGTGCAGGTTAACAAGAGCAAATGCTGACAGGTTGCTAATGAGATTCCACGCTGCAGAGCCCGGTTGTGCCCTTGATGGTGGCTAATAATGCGCATGGTGGTGGGGTTAATTGGTGTTTGTTGATTTTGCCACACACACACACATGCACCACGGTATACGCTGCAGACAATAGGCATGGACATAAACCCAGACCAGCTCTTGAGGTCGGCTCAGAATTAGACTAAAAGGTCACATCAAATCCAGCAGAGCAACAGAATAGCGTAAGAGTGAGGCATGTGCCAGAGTCCATGCTTATGGCTGGCTATGTGCTTAGTGCCATTGGTAGGACAGGCAGTCTTTTTGGGATGGGGGGAAATTCAACGTCCATGTGTGACGGGCCCATAGCCAAGGGGGCATTTGGAGGCAACACCCCCCACGGATAAGCACCACCCCACAGATAAAAAAATTTAAAATCAAGAAAAATACTTTTTTAAAAGTAAGATGCATGTGGGGTTTCTAAAATGACCCTGGGCACAGTCAGGGAAGCTTCAGTCTCATTTTCTTTTTTCTGGACCGAAAAATAGATAGGGTTTTAAAAATGCAAAAAAATTAATAAAACTGCAAAATGCAAAAGAGAGAGAGGCAGAGATTGTGTGCGTGTGTGTCCCCCCCCCGGCTTACACAGAAAAGCGGCCCAGAATCCAGTCCCTCCAGTTGAAAGGAAGGAAAGCGCCCATGCCTGGTGCTCTCCTCTTCTCTGCTGCAGCGACTATGGCACTCCCCTCCTCCCATCACATCATTTCTGGCACGTCTCTTCTGGTGCCCCCACATGCCCCCCCGAAAACTTTCTGGCTATGGGCCTGACATGTGATGATGAAATAAAAAGAGGGGAAAGATGAGGGGTGGGCTTAGCCAGTCATACTGGGATCAAGCTGAGCCTCAGTGGTGCCGCTAGGTCTACCTTGGATCCAGCTGGTCACACGTGAAGCTGCCTTCTGACTCAAGCCGTTGACCTATCAAAGTCAGTACACTGTCTCCTCTGACTGGCAACATCTCTCTGGGGTCTCAAGCAGAGGTCTTCAGCATCACCTCCCACCTGATAGTTTTAACTAGAGACACCAGGGATTGAACCTGGGACCTTCGGCATGCAAAACAGACGCTTTACCACTAAGGCACAGCTTCTCTCCATGCCAAGAAGCTGTCGTATCCTGAAACATCCCATTGGGTCCATCGAGGTCAGTACCGCCTGCTTTGACTGGTGGCAGCAGCTCCCCAGGGCCTCAGGTCAAAGTCTTTCACATCACCTCCTCTCGGAAGATGCCAGGATTGAACCTGAGACCTTCTGCAAGCAAGGCAGACACTCTACCACTGAGCTAGAGCAAGATGGGTAGCCGTGTTAGTCTGTAGCAAGAGTTAAGTGTCCAGGAGCACCTTAAAGATGAACCAAATTTGTGGGTGGGGTACAAGCTTTCATGAGTCAGACATCTGAAGAAGTGAGCAGGGACTCAGGAAAGCGCCTCCCCTGCCACAAATTTTGCTAGTCTTTAAGGTGCTACTGGACTCTTACCCTTTTCTACTCCACCACTGAGCGATGGACCTTCCCCTATCATCTTCTGTGCTGCTAGGCCTAGCAGTGCCACTAATGCTTCTAGGGCTTACCGTGGTTGCCTGAGTGGCACACTGGCCCTGCATGCAAAGCAGAGCGGTCTTGTATGCTGCTCTTTGGCACACATGCCAGGAGTTGCCTAACCATCAGTTTAAGAGCTTGATGTAGTCAAGTGCATGAATTCTGCACTAGAAGGGTCTGGTTAGAATGTCAGTTCTGTTCTAAGCATTCTGGCTCGCTTCATCGTCATCATCTGTCTCAGCTACGGTTGCCGACTCCAGATCAGTGAATTCCTGGAGGTTTGGGGATGGAGTATGGGGAGGGGAGGGAGCTTAGCAAGGATGAGATGTTGTAGAGTTCTCCCTCTGAAGCTGCAACTGATCTCTGTAATCTGGAGGTCGGTTGTTATTCCTGGAGAACTCCAGGTCCCACCCCTACGAGTCAGCCTCAGGCCTACACCTGTCCTATGAAGGGTTGATATAGGTCTCTCTTATGGGTTTCTAAGGAAACTCAAATATATGTGGGCGTTTTGGAGAAGCGCAATAATAAACTCAAGTGCTCAGTCCATTTAAGGCAAGGGTCCCCAATGTGGTGCCCAGGGGTACCATGGTGCCCACTGATACCTTTCCCGGTACCCACCAAGTGCTTTTAGAAAGTGGGCGGAGCCAAGGGAGGCTTTTGCCCGGCAAGGCTTCTGATTGGCCACTGGAGATTCGATGGGCTCTTCAGGTTTTTAAAAACATTGCTTTGGCAGCAGCTGCCACCACAGCACAAGGGTCCTCACTGTGTGACTGAAGGTAAGCTGTGGGAGCCATTTTGCAGCTGGCTCCACCACCTGTGGCAGCCATTTTGTGACAGCCATTTTTTGCCTGCACCTGCTGCACTATGTCAGAGCTCCAAAGATGTCCATAGGCTCAAAAAGGTTGGAGACAACTGGTCTAAGATGATCTACAAATGTAGACAGCAGGTTTTTCACATGTGTGTCTGTTTGCCAGACCAGGGACAGATCTGATGTGCGGCAGAATGCACAAACACAGGTGCAGTCTCTGTGTGCCATGCTGTTTGTTCCAGGGGGGTGCAATTTCGAATACATGGCCCATCCACAGTCAGCAACAGTGATGTAAATGTCATTCCTGTGCCCAATTAAAATGCTAGGCTGATGAAGCAGCCAGAAACCAGCTGACACGGACGTCACATAAAACGTGTCGGTTTTTCAAGTGCTACAAGACATTTTTCTCTCTTTGCCTCTAGAAAGTAGCAACGCTACTCCTCTGGAATTTCTCATTACCATCGCTGCTGTCATTTAACAAACAAGGCCCAGGTCAATCATACGCAAAATACATCCGGCAAGGCTCATTATTTATTTTATGTCTATCCCACACCCCTTCCTCCAAGAAGCTCAGAGAGGAAGTACATGGTCTCTGCCACCACCCCCATTTTATTCTCACAGCAACCCTGCAAAGTAGGTTAGGCTGACTGGCCCAAGATCTCCCAGCAAGTCTCATGGCAGAATGGGGATTTGGACTCTCACCACTACACCAGGGGTCACCACCCTTTTATAATTAAAGAGCCAAACAACATCAAAAATCAGAGCAAAAGATGAATAAAGAATCATCATAAACCTCCTGATTCATACAGTGGCCAAACCAGTTGCTCTGGAGAGCAAATGAACAGGGCACAGAAGCCAAGGCCTTCCCCTAATGCTGTCTCTTAGCACTGGCATGTAGAGTTTGGCTGCCACTGCATATGGATATTGTCTTTACTCACTGCAGCTAGTAGCCACGGATGGATCTTTCCTTCATGAATCCATCTCCATTTTCAAGCCATCTATGCTCGTGGCCATCTCTATGCCCACTAGTAGTGAATCAAGCCATTTGATTTTAAATCTCCTCCTCCTGACTGCTCTTCAAATGCGCCTTTGCAGCCTTTTGCCAAACTTTTTTTTTTTGACACTTTCTCAAATTTATTCGATTGTTTCGGATTTATTTTGCAGACTTGGGAATAATGCATGAATCTGGGCATACATGATGTCATCATTTGCAATTCATGACTCTGCAATTAGCGTCTTGTGACTCTCCCATTTTGAAGTCAGTACAAACACCTCGTTGACTTGAATGCACAAATCAGTTAATTCAGAACTTGAAATGACTTGACTGGATATTACTAAGTGCTAAGTAGGTGTTAGATAGCGTAGGTTAACATGAATTTTGCATTAACTTTGTACTGCACTCTCTATTATCAGAGAAACCTCCACAGCTTAAAAGTGGAGTTGCAGTAACTTTTCCTTTTCTTTATTTAAACGTGAAATCACCGGTGGATTCATGTGCATTCCACCGTCAGATCACTGCCTAGCCAATTCAAATCAATAACCACCAAATCAATAACCACTAACCCAAGCCTTCTTAGTTAACTTGTTGTAGGGTTACATGGCTCTTCATTCACAGCAGTGGAACTTCTGCACTGATTTATGCAGTCCTGTAGTGTGAGCTCTCTTCATCAGTAGGCAATTCCTATAGCTAGTAATGCATTACTTTAAGAAAAGGAAGGAAGGAAGGAAGGAAGGAAGGAAGGAAGGAAGGAAGGAAGGAAGGAAGGAAGGAAGGAAGGAAGGAAGGAAGGAAGGAAGGAAGGGCCTTAATGGATCAGAGCAAAGTGCCCTCTAGCTCAGCATCCCGTTTCTAATGGTAGGCTGCCAATTGCTCCTAGGGAAGCCCCACAAAGAAAGCACGGAAGCAATCACCCTTCCCTTGCTTCCTGGCTCTGGGGCAAGGACAGCCTCAACCTCCAATCAGTCATCATTATATTCATCCATTCAAGCCCTCCTGATAAATTGGGAAGCAGATGTTTTCCTAATCCATTAATTTTTTAAATCGAGTATTTACAACAACTGGTAAGGACCTGGTGCCATCTTAGAAGAGGTATTTTTTCATACCTTCTCACACAGGAGGAAATGCTAAAGTGGTGCTTGCTGTGATTTTATTCATTTGCACACATGAAGCTGCCTTATGCTGAGTCAGACCACTGGTCCATCAAGGTCGATATTGTCTACTCAGACTGGCAGCAGCTTTCCAGAGTCTCAGGCAGAGGTCTTTCCCATCACCTACTACGCAGTCCTATTAACCGGGGATTGTAGCTGAGACCTTCTGTATGCCAAGAAGAGGCTCTGTTACCATTGGCCCACAACTCCCTGCCCCCAAATTTATTTAATTGAAAACATGTATTATACTGCCTCTTCAGAGACTTGCTCAAGATGACTCACAACATAACATTCATGTGTGCGTCATCTAAAAGCAAAGGGACATATGTCCTGTTTTGGGGAATATAATTTTTATTCACGTGTGACTCTGATTAATCAGTCAGGTGTCAGCCCTCATAGTCCAAGATATACTGCCATGGAATATGGAAGTTCTACTCAAGGTTTATTATTGTTCTTTCTATATCGGTCACTTTGTTCTCCCATCTCCTCTCCAAGAGCCACAGGATGGTGAATAAGATATTTCCCCCACCTCCATCTTAGCGTCCCATGAACTCCGTGAGGAAAGTAGAGTAAGAGAGAAAATCTGCCCCAGAACTATCCCATGAGCTTCCTGGCAGAGTGAGGATTTGACACCAGGTCTTTCCTGTTGTATAGCACTAAACAGCACTAGCTTTCTGCTTTCCGACCAATCTTGTACATTAGGTCCAATTTTGCCACAGAGGTACGGATATATCATTTATGGAGAGGGGCCATGGCTCAGTGGCAGAGCATCTCTTTGGCATGTAGAAGGTCCCCAGTTCAGTCCCTGGCATCTCCAGTTAAAAGGGCCAGGCAGTAGGTGATGTGAAAGACCTCTGCCTGAGACCCTGGAAAGCCACTGTTGTTCTAAATAGACAACAATAAACCATGGAGTTTCTGGCAATTTCTAGAGCTAACCTATGTAATTTCCAAGTTCTCCTCAGATGTGACATAGAGGTATGGGGGACACCAATGGGGTTTTGCTTATTTTTCTCCCTCCACCACTTGGTGCAGTGATGGGCAACAGGAGCTATAGGCAGGGGGATTCCCTGCCCCTACCAGGGGAGTGATTAACCTACATCTATCAATGGCTACTTGGCAAGATGACAAAAGAGAATCCTGCCTGTCCAGAGGCAATAGATCTGAGGGTACCAGGGGCGGAAGGTCAGACTTTGGCCTCTATGCCCTGTTGACTGATCCTTCAGGGCCACAGT
This sequence comes from Gekko gecko, assembly GCA_029375565.1. Classification (NCBI taxonomy): domain Eukaryota; kingdom Metazoa; phylum Chordata; class Lepidosauria; order Squamata; family Gekkonidae; genus Gekko; species Gekko gecko. The sequence goes on from JAPDNY010000005.1 coordinate 204,038,252, forward strand.
GTGAAACAGGATGCTGGACTAGGCGGACAACAAAATGTCTCATTCTATGGGGTGCAGCTCCTGGTGCATGTGTATACACATGGGATAAGACCATAAGAAGAGCCCTGCTGGATCGAACTAGAGGTCCATCTAGTCCAGCATCCCATCTCACACCATGGCCAACCAGTTCCTCAGGAGGGCCAACAACAGGGCATAGAGGCCAAGGCCTCCCCACTTTACCACAAAGAACCAGAAGTCGTTGTTAACCTTGCTTTGGCATCCTGCTTGACAGCCCTAGAGCAGCAAGGAGCCAGTGCCAACAGATTTTGAGGGTGTTGCCCTGGGAGGATGTGACATCACTTCCACAGAGTTTCCATAGACTTTACAGTAAATACCATAGAGATATGGGGAAACTGGTAGAGTGTCACTATAGAGGCCATTTTTCTGGCCATTTTTTCCTCCAGTTCTTAAGTTTCTCGAGGGTGGGGGTTTATCTACTGTGGATGGACAAAGGGCAAGCATATCTATGGAGCTTCCAGGGGTCAAGGCTGGATTTCCAAGGTTGGGTGGGAGTAAAAACATTCAGGGAGTCTTCCTAAGGCCCCACACTTCCTAATGGGACACAGGTTGTTTTAGGGCAAAGCTACCCTGCATGGGAAGAAGGGACCATGATCTGCCACCTCCAGGCCTGCATACCGGTGTCGCCCGAATGGTAGCCATTTCTGTGCCAGGGGAGCAGCCAGAGAAAGCAAAACAGGAGGAGAGTCGCTGCAGCATTTCAGCTATTCAGTCCTAGGCTGATAAATCTGTCCTTTCATCCTTAATTAATTCTCTAACTCCCCAGAAATGCTGCTCTTGCTGTGATAATCTTTGCTCGCAGCGGCACAGCCTGGGCCTGGCATTCCTGTGTAATCCATTACAGCACAGGCTTCAGGGAGGAAAGGGATGGGGCCGGGGGAGGCATCTTATGCACATTACCCCTGCAGGCCTGCCCCCAGCATGGACCTGCTGTATCCCATCCTATGGCACCTCCCCCGTACCCACTTCCACTCAATAGCGTGCAACGCGCCAGTCACCAGAGCAGAGGATACCCTTCCTCTGACCTGAAGAAGCACGGCTGTCCCCACCTGAAACACGCTGCTTGGCTACAGAGGAAACCCACTGGCTCTTCTCGCACAACCCCCCCATGCCTGACGTACATTAGCACCTGCTCTCCATGAAGATTTTTTTTTATTTTTTGGTCAGGAGCTGCTCAGAGGAGGCGAGTGCGCACGGGTCAGTGCATCGCCTGATCCAAAAGCAACCTGACGTGCCGATAATTGAACCAAAAGCCCATTAGGAGCATGACAGAGTGTGTCACTCACCGAGGTCTGCATTGCAAGGGGCAGACGTGCAAACAGGCCTGGCATCTCCAGGGTGTTGGTGGCAGCTTGGCCGGGACTCCTTTCCGCTTGTCAAGCGTTCTGGCCTGCCGTGTCCTCTTCTCGCCAGTCGGGAACTTGGCCTGCTTCTCATTAGGCTGCCTAATGAGCAGGAGAATGCCAGAGCGTGACGGGTGACCTTTGGGCTGCGGCTGGGTGGCAAAGCACCCAGTTTGCATGCAGAAGGTCCTGAACCCTGGCGTCTCCTGTTATAAAGGTCTCAGGGAGCAGGAGGTGTTGCCAATGACCTTTTGCCACCTGAGAACCCAGAGAACTGCTGTCCATCAGAGGAGACAATGCTGAGCTAGATGGGCAGTGATGGGGTTGTTGTTCAGTGGCAGAGCATCTGCTTGGCATGCAGAAAGTCCCAGATTCAATCCCCAGCACCTGCAGTTAAAAGGATCAGGAAGTAGGTGATGGGAAGATTTCTGCCTGAGACCCTAAAGAGCCACTGCCAGAGTAGACAATACGATACTGATAGACCAGTGGTCTGATTCAGCATTCATGCGTTCATCTGTTCAGCGTCATAACAATTGTCTGACTCAGAAAGTGGCTGGATATGGTTATATGCATAAGCAGTCAAGTTTGAAAAGGCTCAAATAAAAACATGAGATCATGTAATCAGTCAAGTAAGAAATGGATCTTATAAGAACACAAGATCATACAAGAACATGAGAAGAGCCCTGCTGGATCAGAGCAGTGGTCCATCTAGCCCTGTCTCAGCACCCCATTTTGTGCAGCCAACCTGTTGGAGGGCCAAGAAACAGGGCATACGAGCCAAGGCACTCCTCTACTGCTGCCTCCCAGCACTGGTATTCAGAGGGTTACTGCCTCTGGATGTGGCTAGTAGCCCTTTAGTCAGTCTGTCTAAACCCTTTTACAGCTATCTAGGATCCTGGCTGTCACTATCTCCACCGGCAATGAATCTTACATATCCAATTTCTGGTTCAGTGAAGAAGTCGCAGTGCCACCATTGTGTGTTTCTCCTTGACCAGGACAGGACACTGTGTGTAGCATCCCATTAGTAGTCAGGCAGGATAGACAAATCTGCAGATGTGGGAGCCGGTAGAACTGGCTTCTGCTGACAGTTTTGAAAGAGGCTGGCTGCACCTTAGTGAGTGTTGGATTAGGCTCAGAGTGTTGGATTAGGCTCAGAGGGACTCATATTGAAAACCCCACTATGCCGTGAAGCTCACTGCCTCACATTTATTTATTTATTTATTTGCATTTATTAATCGCCTGATCCCCACGATTGTGGGGCTCTAGGTGATGTACAAGTTTTAAAACCATAAAAACATAAAACCACATCCAGCGTGTTCTATGATAATTAGAAGCAAGTTTTTGCAGTTCCCTCCCATATCTGCTCTGTGAGTGCTTCATAGCCACGGGGAGGAAGTAAACTCCACAAGGAATAGGCGTCCAGGTAGGTTATCAGCCATAATGTGAACCGTTGCTGCCCGTAACCAAATACCTGGCGGAACACCTCCACCTTACAGGCCCTGCAGAATTGCATAAGATTTCGCAGGGCCCTGATGTTATTTGGGAGAGAGTTCCACCAAGTCGGGACCAGGGCCGAAAAGGCCCTCGCCCCAGTTGAGAACAGCCGGATATCTCTAGGGCTGGGGATCACCAGTAAGTTGTTCTGTAAAGAGCGTAATGCTCTCCCGGGGGAGCTAGCAACACCCTCTCAAGTAACCTACACCACAAGGTTGTTGCACAGATTATATGAGAAAGGTAGAAGGCTGTATGCCATCCTGAACAACTTGGAGAACAGGCAGGATCACAACACAGTGGATAGAGAACAAGTCTATAAAACCAGCATAAGTGGGATGATGACTAACCTCTTCAAGCCTGGAGAGGTTCATAGGTTCTCAGCTGAACCCCCAAGATGGGAGAAGTGATAGCGCTCAGCGGCAGAGAATCTGGTTTGCATGCAGGAGGTCCCAGGTTCAATCCCCAGTTTCTCCAATAAGAAGGATCAGGTAGTTGGTGACGGAAAAGACCTCCACCAAGGACCCTGGGGAGCCCTTGCCAGCCAGAGGAGACAGTACTGACCTTGATAGGCTAAGAGCCTGACTCAGAGGAAGGTAACTTCACATGTTCTTGTGAGTGTTCAGTATTCAGGAGGTAGGTCCATGTGTACATGCATTGGCACAAGAGAGCATTTTGGTAGGCTCCTGTTCTCCTCAATGCACCTTCTTAAATGCTGGGTTTGTCCACAAACCATAAACATGCCTTAGAGAAAACTTCCTGGTCTCTTGTGTTCGTGACTGTCCAAGAGCAACCTCCTAATAATAATAATACCATCCGTGTGTAAAGTTCGAACAGCAAGGGTGATCAACAGCCACCCCACAGCTATGGAACTACCTCCTTTTGGATTCCTAGAATGAATATCAACAGATCCCTTTAATGACAGACACCAAACACACGTGCAGTGATTGTGCAGTTGATTACACATATTCCCCCACCTCCCACCCTGAGCAACAAAACAGTTTCTTCATTGTATGAACACGATGGGCAACGATTGCCACAAGGGATACCACAGTCCCAGGATCATCTGAATCTTGGTTGTGTAAACCACCCACAGCTATTGCTTTGCAGAAATACTGTGAGCAAAAACACCCTTTTTCACTGGGGTTAAATTTGCAAATCTGAAGCAGAAGACTGCTGTGTGCGGTACTGATCGGTTCATGCTCTGACCTCACTACCCCCACACTTACGCTCAGGCAGACATGAACAGATACACCTGAGACCCCTAAATGCCCAAGTTTTGTGACAGTTCAGAAAACTGTGACTTCTTGTGCTTTCTCATGCTGATGATGGGCCAGCTGGTGGGTGAAGGCAGATAAGAAGAGTCCCTCTAAGCCACACTCCTTTCCTTGCCCTCCTCCCTATTATTCTCTGGTCTACATCCAAAAATGACCCTGGCCCATTCTAGCCTTTTGGGCAGGTTGAGGTGGGTTTTCTGTTTTCTTTTCTTTTCTTTCTTTTTTCGTGGGGTGCCCCACCCTAGCATCCTCCGCTACAGACTTGGCATCGAGAGGGTTGTTTCCCAATCAGGCCAGCTTCCTTCGCCTCCTGACCACAAGCCACGAGAGCTATTTTCAAACCGACAGGATAACTGGCTGACGCAAATCCAACCACACCAGCCGCCCACCCCCTGCCCCGCCCGTTCTCTCTGGGCTGGGCTCGGAATCAGCGCAGGCAATGAGAGGCTGGACAACAAATGGCAATTGTGTCGGGTAGGGAGGAACAAGGAAGGCCTTGGCCTACTAATCCCCGTTGAGCAGTTGGCTGCCAGGCACCTGAGAAAGATGAGGAAAACCTGTGGAGAAAAGAAGGTGGTTGCACTTTTATGAAGTGTTACTTTCACAGCAGTGCCGTACGGCCAGAGGAGTGTGTCGAAGCTACCTCAGAACAGTCTCTATATACTGGGGGCTCTTTCTCCGTAGGCTGTCTGTCTCTTCAGCGAAGCCAGGTGGATTCCTGGTTGGCTACAATAAATCTGCTACTGTGTCAACTGAGAGACTGTGCTCCAATTTCAGAAGTTCATAGCAACCAGCTGTTTGAGTAATCTGGGCAACCTCAGAGCAACTGAAACACATGTTTCGTGTTGGGGAGGGTGGGGGAAATACCAGATGAATTTGGCAGCCACGGTCTGACTCATCCACCAGAAACAGGCTATCCAATCAGGAATTAATGTTCCTGAGGTAAAATTTAATCACATTGGGCCTATTCACAACCGTCTCAGGGGGGGATTTCCAGAGCGTATCTCACACTCTCCCTGTTTCTTTCCAGACCCTTCGTAGGGAGTAGCCTTACTTTAGGGTTGCCAGCATTGTAAACCCTGAAAATCTTGAGGCAGAGCCTTGTGGGGTTATGGGTCAGTCCCCAGTAATATAACAGGGTGAAACTTTGTGATTTCATAGCTGTACTAATGGTAGTACATCTACACACAACTAGGAATGGTGCTCCCGAAGGACATCAGGGCCCTGCAGGACCTTTTACAGTACTGCAGGGCCTGTAAAATGGATTAGGGTGCTGCCACCACCACCATGGCCCTGGCCCCAATACCAATATTAATACCAAAATCAGCATTAAATCAACATCTAATAGCCTGACAAGGACCTGGATAATGGTGGTTGTTGCCATCTGGATGCCGGAAGAATGCTGCCATCGTTCATTACCTGTACTGCTAGCACTCTGAAATCATGATGGTTTTAACTATTTTATTACAAATATGTTGTAAGCCGCCCTGAGCCCGTCTTGGCGGGAAGGGCGGGATAAAAATCCAAGGAAATAAATAAATAAATATGGTATCAGAATATGTCTACTCTGAGGGAGTGAGCTCTGACTCACTAAAGCTTATACCCTGGAAATTTATACTGGTCTTTAAGGTGCTAATGAACTTGAATTTTGTTTTGACCACAGTGGCTCTTCAGGGTGTCTGGTAGGGTCGCCAACTCCAGGTTGAGAAATACCTGGAGATTTTGAGGGTGGAGCCTGAGGATGGTGGGTTCTGTGGAGGGGAGGAACTTCAATGGGTTGTAATGCCACAGGGTGCTCCTTCCAAAGCAGCCATTTTCTCCTGGTGAACTGGTCTCTGTTGCCTGGAGATCAGTTGTAATGGCGGGCAATCTCCAGATACCACCATGAGGTTAGCAACCCTTGTCTCCGGCGAGGCCCTTCCCACCACATCCTACCAGATCCTTTTAACCAGAGATGTCAGGGATTGAATCTGGGACCTTCTGCATGTCCATGAGAAGCTTTGCCACTGAGCCACAAGATCTCCCAAACTATTTGCAAAACATACAATATAGTTGGATAATTGTCTCTCCAGCTGCCATGTTCCATAGTTACCACAAGCTGATGCTCTGAAGGAACCACTGAGCACACTGGCTGGTGGATGGCCCTGAGATTTAAATCTGCCACCCTGAGAATGAGCCCTCAGTCCTCACTCTCAGGGCTGAACCTCAAGACCTGGCAAATTTGGCCTTAGCCAGGACGTTTGACAGGAAAATGGTTTTGCTTCTCCTCTGGGAATGTTCTGGTAGGCTCAAGCCCTTACCCAGCGCCCCTCATGAAATTACACAGCCATATGTTTGTAGCAGAAACATCTGTCCAAAGGACAACAGAGTTTTCTTTTTTAAAAAAAGCTCTGAGCAACAGAAGCCACATATTATATTACATGTACATACACCCACAAGTACGTATGCAGTAAGACGTGTGTGCCCAAATGGAAATGTTTGGGCTAAGCTGGTTGGGGCTGCCTTTGTTATGTTTACAAGCAATTCTGGGAATGGATCGCAGAAACCCTGTCTAACATTTAAGGCTAGAGAGGTGTACTACATAGGAGCATGTACATTTTGGAAGTGCAAAAAGAGACAACCGTGCGCATATGTTGGAATGCCTCGAGTCTGGCTGCATTTAGCATGTACATTATACACACTGCAGTGGGGCAAAGAATACTGCAAACAAAATTGTCATTGCAATTTTATAATGATCGTTATCGATCTTTTTGCATCGTCTCATAAGCTGCTGGGTTATTTCAAACATTCTTAGCGCCAGCATCAACAGGTTTCATGGCTGACCTGTTTATGAGATGTCATTTTCATCGATGGCTTTATTTTTAATTTAAAATTGTCTTTTCATATTTTTGGAAGCCACCTCGGGAGCCTTTTTAGTCAAGAGCTGTGGGATTTTTTTTTTAATGGTTGTGAATAAATAAATCAAGGATTCCCGTGGCTTTTCCTCTGCAGATTCTGTCTCCTAGAATCCCCTCAGCACAGTCTGTCCCGACTGAAGGCTCTCTGAAGGGCTCGTTAGACCAAAACAGATAGGTCTTTCATAATTAACATAATCTTTCCCTGTGGGGAGACATTAGTGGGAGAGAGGGGCCTGCGGAGCACAGGTTTCGCTTGCCATGAGCAATGGTATCTTTGTGAACAGTCTGTGTATGACAAGGAAGAAGAGGAGGATGAGTGTGTAGGCAAGTTCATCTGTTTGTGTGACGCTCTGTTTGTAGGTTTATTTATTTGGAAGTTAGAATGGATCACCAAGATCATCTAGTCCAACCCCCTGCCAACGCAGGAATTACAATATCTCTGACAGGTAGGCATCTATCTGATAATGAAAAACATCCAACAACAAGGAATCTGCCACCTCATAAGGGAGAGTGTTCCAGTGTCAGACACACTTCACCATCAGGAAATTCTCCCTCAAATTTAGACAGCCAGTGTGGTATAGTGTTGAAAGTGTTGGACTAGGATCTGGGTAAACCGTGGTCCGAATCCTCACTCTGCCACAGAAGCTTGCTGGGTGACTTTGGGCGAGTCACATACTCTCAGCCTAACTTACCTCACAGGGTTGTTGTGAGGAGAAAATGAAGGAGAACGATATCAGCCATTTTGGGGAGAAAGGTGGAATAAAAATAAATAAATACTTTTAGACAAAACCTCCTTTTCTGTAGTTTATATCCATTAGTTTGAGTCCTGTCATTCAACACAACTGAAAACATATCTGCCCTATCCTCCATGTGGCATCCCTTTAGGTATCAGAAAGAGGCAATCTTATCACCTCACAAGCATCTCTTCTCCAACACAGAGATTCCCAGCTCCTTCAGCTTCTCCTCATAGGACGTAGTCTCCAAACCCCTCACCAGCTTCACTGCCCTATGCTGGACTCCTTCCAACTTACTGACATCCTTCCTAAACTGTGGCACCCAAAACTGAACAGAGGACTTCCAGTATGGGCTAAGGTTACCACTATCTGAATACACAAGCCGTGTAAGATGTGCTTGCATCTGCAGACAGGCATGTGTCACGTTAGAATACACATCAGAAGCACCTCCCCATTGCTCCTTCTGATAGAAATGACGGGGGATACGCAATGTGAGAATTAGCCCTTGACAACAGTGTACATTTTGTATCCTATCTCCAAATCCCAAACCTCACCTTAGAAACTGTTCCGTCAGGGTCAGAAGTATATCCTGACGATTGTAACATGGGGCAAATGCCTTTGCCTGAGAGGTTTGCAAAATGGGTGTTGCGTACATACAGGCAAGGGCGCACATATGCATACAAGCTGTGAGAACAGGGGCACATCAGAGACAGCAAGGGATGCTGGCACTGTGACAAAATGCATATGTTACCAAGACAATTTGGCACAGAGAGGGGAGCCTCGGTTACATTCTCCCCATCGCAAAGCCCAGGCAAGCCGACTTGGCCCTGGTCCCTGTCTGAGGAAGTGCCAAGGCAGAGCTATGCCAACATGCTCCCTTGGCACCAAACCCTGTAGCTGTCACTCAAGGCCTGGCTTGTGTCACTACTGCAGCAGTCCCTGGGGAGTGGAGGGGTGTGGATACCACCAATCTCCCATCAGCCCCGGGGTCCAGGCCTTGGCCCTCTGGGTGTGCCTGCTTGCCAGCTCGCGGTCCCTCGGCCTGTGGCTGCCGGGATCTTCGAGCCACTCTGGGTTAACTGTTGATTAGCAGCTGCCGCCGCCATCACTGCCGCCAAGCCGCTTCTGATGAGCTGCTCTTCAGACGGGCGGGCAATTGACTGGCGGCTGATTAGATGCTCAAGCACAGCCTCCTCGGAGCTATTTTTAACTGAGCTGCCGGCTGGGCTCTCCCAGGCGAGACGCAGAAAGCAGTGCTAGAAGGGGGGGCTCCCCAGACCCTACCTCTGAAAGGCCCAGTGAGAAAATGTGCCCTGGTTTGCCCACTGACTCCCTAGGCACCTGCTTCCTCTCTAGGGTTGCCATTGCCCAGTTCTGAGCAGGGATCCCCCAGTTTTGGGGGCTTCTGCTCGCCACTGGCCTCCTGGCTGGTAAGGGAAACCCCACCCCAAACAGCAGCATCGCCATGGGATGTCCCCAATGTGGAAGTGATGTCATCGTGTCAGGGATGTTGCACGGCAACGCTTCGGTTTTGTGGCAAAACTCTATGGTTTGATGCCGATTTTATCATAGAGTTTTGCCCAAAACTGAGAGCATCACCATGCAACATCCATGACATGATGACATCACTTCCACATGATGTCAGCATGTTGAATCTCTGCACCCCATTCCCAGAAAGTTCCCTCCCACCCCCACCCTGGTGCAGACATCAGACTTGGCAACCCTATTCTAGTCATTCCCAGTGCTACTGTGACTTCTGGGGTTAACTGGGAGCACAGCTGGGACGTTAAGAGAAGAAGAAGAAGAAGAGAAAAGAGTTTGAATTTATACCCTGCCCTTCACTACCTGAAGGAGCCTGAGAGTGGCTTACAATCTCCTTTCCCTTCTTCTCCCCACAGGCCAAGCTGAGAGAGGTCTTTCAAGAACTGCCCTTGAGAGAACAGCTCTGAGAGAGTCGTGACTGACCCAAGGTCACACCAGCAGCTGCATGTAGATAAGTGTGGAATAAAACCTGGTTCTCCTAGATTAGAGTCTGCACACTTAACCACTACACCATACTGGCATCTGTGGGAGAGGAGAGACCTCAGTAGCATATAATGCCATAGAGCCCACCCTCCAAAGTAGCCATTTTCTCTGAAGAGCAGCTGTAATCTTCAGGCCCCACCTGGAAGTTGGCAGCCCTAGGTCCCATAGAGCCATTCTGCAAATTGCAGCACTTTCCCTTGACACAAGTGTGAGCATCGGTTTCAGTGGGTTGGATCTCATGGCACGTGCTGCATCAGGTGTGGTGTAAATGGAGCTGCCATGGTGTCGCGGTTAGACCGCCAGACCAGAGTCTGAGAGAAGTGGGCTCGAATCCCCACTCTGCCCTGGACGCTCACCTTGGGCTGGGGTGATCTCTTTCTCAGCCGAACCAACTTCACAGGGTGGGGTGAAGATTAAATGAAGGAGGGGGGAGAATGATGATGTGAGCTGCTTTGGGGAGAAGAACCAGGGTCTCAATATCTAAATAAAATTAAGAAGAACAAAGTTTGAGTCCAGCGACACCTTGTAGACCAGCAAAGTTTTATTCAGGGGATCAGCTTTCATGTGCAAGCACACTTGATCAGATACTTCTTCAGAAGTAGCACACGAAAGCTGATCCCTTGAATAAAACTTTGCTGGTCTTCAAAGTGCCGCTGGACTCAAAGTCTGTTCTGCCGCTCCAGTCCAACACGGCTACCCATCTCAGTCTAAATCAAATTGTCAATATGCACATTTCGTCCATCAGCATAACTCACCCAGGTTGCAAAACTGACTCTTCTTCATGCAGAACAGGGTGCTTCCTTGCATGTTTCCAAAGCACAGTGTGCCCGATGCAACCCTGCGAGCTAGAGGTGCCAACCTCCAGGTGTTAGCTACAGATCTCCTGGAATGACAACTGATCACCAGGTGACAGAGATGAGGTCCCCTGAAGAAAATGGCTGCTCTGGGAGGTGGGCTCTATGGCATCGTACCCTGCTGAGGTCCTTCCCCACCGCAAACCTCACCCTTCCCAGGTTCCACCCCCCCCAAAGTCTCCAGGACTTTCCCAAGCCAGAGCTGGCAACCCCACTGCAAGCGGTTTGTGGTCCCACACTATTCATTGGTATGAAGATCCCATCGAATCTGTGTCATTCTGTGGTACACCAATGAATCGCCAGTCATGCTACAGGCCATGCCTGTGCTGGTTTCCACTGCACAGTGGCCACATGTCCCTAAAACCATGGCCTGCACAGCAGGGGCACTGCCTGCCCCTTGGCCAAGCTGACGCAAAACCTCACACTTCCTAGGCCAACAGGTTTTTGTTTCTATCTCATTGTCTCCCAGGAGCTGCGGCATTCAGGGCCTCGGTGGTCTCGTTCTTGGAGCCTGGATTATTTTAATTGGCCAATGTGTTCTGCCTCTGCTCCCCCACAGGGGCTCCCCTGGGCAGCCGGAGCAGCAAGAGTCAGAGAAAATCCTGGCGGCGGCAGTCACCACTGTAGGGAAAGACTCTCCCAGAGTAGTGCAGTGAAGGAGTTAACAGCCACGGGGGGGGTGAGAGAGAAGGCCAGGTGCTTCCCTGTGGACACTCTGCAAGCTCCATGGCAACAGACCTCGGCGCTCCGAGCCCTTGCCAGGCAGTCGCATGGCTGGCATTCACGTAACAGGCGATGCAACCCAAGCTGTGGATGGAGGCCTGTGAAACTACGCAAGTGGCCCGACTCCACCTCGGATGAGCTGCTTTCCTGACTGCAAAAACGGGCCTGGCCTCATGCGAAGACTGATCCTTATCTATACTGTGGATACTATTCGGCCAGTTCAAGATCGCACACCAGGAATACAATCCTGGGGCTGAGATCCACAGTCAGTTGTGTGTGGGGGGGGGGGGTTAGCTCAGTGGCAGAGCATCTGCTGGGCATGCAGAGGGTTATGGCTCTTCAGGAGCTGAGGCAAAGGGGAGAGGCTGTGGCTCAGTGGGAGGTCCCAGGTTCAATCCCCAGCATCTCCAGTTAAAGAACCTAGTAGCCGGTGATGTGAAAGGCCTCTGCCAGAGACTCTGGAGCAGTGTTCCCTCTAAGCTGAGTTAGTGTGAGCCAGCTCACATTTTTTTAGCCTACAGCTCACACATTTTTGTCTCTGCTCAGGAAGGAGGGCTCCAGAGCAAACTAATGTCCGCAGCAGCCAAATCGCTCGCTCACCACTTTAATGGCTGTCGCTCACAAAGTAGAATTTTTGCTCACAAGATTCCACAGCTTAGAGGGAGCATTGCTCTGGAGAGTCAGTGACCGGTGGTCTGATTCAGTATGAGGCAGCTTTGTGTGCATTCATGTCAGGGTGGTTCAAACTCTCCTAAATCTCGAGAGACTTTGTACAGCATATTCCCCACACAAACATACACACACATTATTTCCCTTGGAGTTTGCTCAAATGGATTCTAAACGTTTCGAGCATCGTGTGCCATTCCTTCCTTCCCCCCAGACTGTCCTGGATTGTGCTCTCTTTTGGACGGCTGTCTTTAAGGGCTAAAATTAGTACCTCTGAATAGAGGTTGGGACCCGTTTTTACCCCCACAGCAGTTGCAAAGCATTTCACAATTCCCATCGGCCTGGATATTGTGCCACCCTCCTTCCTCTGTGTTTCTCCAGGCTTTTTATCTTTAAAATCTCACTGGCATACGCCCACTGGCCTCTCCGCTTTGCTCTTCTTCAAGTGCCTTGACGATATCACCAACCCAAAGAGCTTTCTCTTCCAGGGCCCCCCTTAAATATATATATATATATATATATTGCACACCCTAGCAAAGTTAGTAGTGTCTGAGAAAGGCAGATGTCTAGCTGTATACAAATTTAGCATGGTTAAAAAAAGAGCAGTGCAAAAAAAAAATTAAAAGCACAGAAGAAGCCCCATAAACAGAAGGAAGCAAACCTGGCTGCTTCATGGAATGAGGTACAAAAAGAGCCAAACTAGACATTATGGCATCCGTGGGAGGGGGGGAAGAAGATTGCCTGGTCCTACCATGTTGTGGGCCTGCAGGGTTGCCAACCTCCAGGTGGTGACTGGAGGCCTCCTGAGATTAGAACTATGGTTGCTGACTTCCAGGTTGCTTTGGAGGGTGGATTCTATGCCCTTATACCCCGCTGGGGTCTTTCCCGTCCCCAAACTCCACCCTCCTCAGGCTCCCCCTCCCAAAATCTCCAGGTATTTCCTAACCCAGAGATGGCAACCCTAATGTAACTGATCTCCAGGTAACAGAGATCAGTTCACCTGGAGAAAATGGCCACTTTGGAAGGTGGACTCTATGGCATTATGCCCCTTCCCCTGGATCCACCCCCAAAATCTCCAGTATTTCCCAACCCTGGAGGTGGCAACCCAACTGATCAGTCACAAAGCTGCATATATCCTTTGAATAAACCCGGTATTATGCAAGGGAGGTACTATATGATAAAACACTTATAAGTGAAGACACACTTATACCAAGTTGCTCTGCTGATCCATCAGTCGAGTGCTATGACCAGAATTGACTCTCAGCCAGAGAAAGGCCAAGTTAGTGCTCTGCCCCTAAGCCCTTCAGGGCTGCCCTATATTGAGCTAGCATATTGGCCCACCTAGCTCAGTATTGTATGTTCTGATTGGCAGATGCTCTCCAGGTAAAGTTTCCAACTCAGGCTTGGGAAGTTCCTAGAAATTGGGTTGGCGGTGCCTGGGGAAGGCGGGGTTTGGGGAGACGGAGGAGGGTATGTCAGAGTCCACCGACCGACACTGCCGTTTCCTCCGGGGGAACTGATCTCTGTAGTCTGGGGATCAGTTGTGATTCCAGGAGAACTCCAAGATCCGCCTGGAAGCTGGTAACACTGTTTCCAGGGCCTCTGTTAAAGGGTAGCCTTTTTTCAACCCTTGCTAACTAGAATTCTTTCACTAGAGACACCAGGGATAAAGAGGAGACTATTTAAATGCAAAAACCCGTGTTCTGCTAACTATGCCATGGCGCAGTATTGCAGCAAGGTCATTTTATTTAATTTTGATATGACATAGTAACATTTTTAGCATAGTAAAACGTTCCTGGCCGCGCTTATCTTTTCAGAAAACCAATTTAAAAATCACTTTTTGAGATTATCCTGCTTTAGTTTGACATCCACGGCAAAAGTGGCCATTTGCTGAGAAGCACCTTTTGATCTTGTAACCAGAACCAATTTTTTTTTTTTTTTAATGCCAGAAGGAGAGTGCATTTCAGAATACTGGGGGTGAAAAATAATGTTCGGTAGGACATCTGCTGGGAGCAGGGCTGCTAAACTCCAGGTGGCATATGGAGATCTCCCTCTTTTTACAATTGATCCCCAGACGAGATCAGTTCCCCTAGAGAAAAGAGCTGCTTTGGAGGGTGGGCTCTGTGGCATTGGATCCTACTGAGTTCCCTCCCCTCTCCAAACCCCGCCCACCCCAGGATCCACCCCCCAAATCTCCACATATTTCCCAATCCAGAGTTAATAACTCTACCTGGGAGGTACAGGAAGAAGCAGGATGAGGGAGCAGCTTGCAATTTCTTTATTGGAATTTTGCAGAACAGACTCATGAGTACTAGCAGCGGAGCCTAAAGGGAATCTCCACACTAGGAGGAGGAGGAGGAGGAGGAGGAGGAGGAAATTGGATTTATACCCCGCCCTTCACTACCTGAAGGAGTCTCAGAGTGGCTTACAATCTCCTTTCCCTTCCTCTCCCCACAACAGACACCCTGTGAGGTAGGTGGGGCTGAGAGAGCTCTTTTGAGAACTGCTCTTGAGAGAACAGCTCTGAAAGAACTTGTGACTGATCCAAGGTCACACCAGCAGCTACGTGTGAAGAAGTGGGGAATCAAACCCGGTTCTCCAAGATTAGAGTCCTGCCGCTCCTTACCACTATACCAAACTGGCTGTCTGAATACCAGTGCCAGGAGGCAACACCAGGGGAAGTCCTCTGCTTCTATGCCCTCTTGTTGGCATAGAAGGTTGCCAGCCTCCAGGTGGGGCCTGGAGATCCCGTTTTTACAACTGATCTCCAGCTGACAGAGATCAGCTCCCCTGGAGAAAATGGCTGCTTTGAAGGGTGGACTCTATGGCATTGTACCATGCTGAGGCCTCTCCCCTCCCTAAACCCCACCCTCTCCTGGATCCACCCCCAAAGTCTCCAGGTCTCCAGGTCTCCAATCCAGATCTGGTCCCTCTCCTTCCTTCTAAGCAGCTCAGGAAACACACCTCTTTCTCTTATCACAACATCCTCACAAAAGCACTGCAAGGGAAACTGGGTGAGTGACCAGCCCAAGGTTACAAAGTGCACATCTTAGCTGCATGGGAGAGTCCAAGTCTCCAGACATGCAGATGACCGCAACACACTGTCTTACATTCCTCCTGTTCTGTCTGCCCCTTATTCTGATCATTTTGTCCAGAGAATGGCTGTTCCAGTACTATCAAACAAGCCTTCCCATCACCCATACTTAGGCCTGCTGGCTCTGCATTGGGAAATACCTGGAGATTCCGAGGGTGGAGCCTAGGGAAGATAGGATTTGGGGAGGAGAGGGGTCTCAAGCGGGGCAGAATGCCATAGAGTCCCACCTCCGAAGCAGCCATTTTCACCAGGAGAAATGATCTCTGTTGCCTGGGGATGAGTTGTAACGCTGCAGATCTTCAGGCAGCACCCGAAGATTGGCAACCCTCCCCATCCCAATGTGGCTTTTTCCATTTGACCACTTTTGAGGCTTCGTCTAATGCTGAAAAAATAGTCCCGGAGCGGTTGCAAACGCCAGGGCCGGGCCTACAGCATCCTGGCCTTCCTTGTAATCAGCAGCCTGCCTTTAGATCAAGGTGAGTCCTAATTCCAGAATGGCAATTACCACAAGTGCCACATGATCGTTCCGTAAAGCCAAAGCGGCTTCCTGCGGGACCCGGATTCCTCCCTCCGGAGCCTGAGAAGCCCTCGGCTCTTTAATAGGCAAAGTTCTAATTACCCCCTGTGCTGGTCACCAGAAGCAGCGCAGAACACCTCGCCAAGCTAACGTGTAATTTTTGCATGAAATTACAGTATTCTCTCCCCTGAGTTCAATTTTCCTCCGCCTCAAGCTCTTACAGTATCCCCCTCATTAAAAGCAGCCACGCTCCCTTCCCTGTAGGGGATTCGGTCCCTCCTCCTCCGGCCCTCCCCCCCTTTTCCTAAGGGCCAGGGCTAATCCGTGCACGTTGACGGTGAGGCGGCATACAGGGAAGGGCGGGGGACACCTGAGGCCATAAACCACAGTCTTTAGGAGAAGAGACACGGAACTCCAGATAGTTAAAGAAGGTGAAAAACATCTCAGAGCGACTGAAAGTCCTGACTGCAAAATACGGAACGTTTGTAACAATCCCAGATGACTCGTAGGTATGGTGGCCAACCTCCAGGTGGTGTCCGGAGGTCTCCCAGCATCACAACTGGTCTCCACACAACAGAGATCAGTTTCCCTGAAGAAAAGGGCTGCTTTGGAGGCATCTCTGTGGCACTGTACACCACATTACACACCAGGATGTTGGGACTAGACTCTGTGGCATTATACACCATGACGTCCACCCCCCTTCCCCCGGGTCCACCTCCAAACCAGTGTTCCCTCTAAGCTGAGTTAGCGTGAGCTAGTTCACAGTTTTTTAGCCTCCAGCTCACAGGTTTTTGTCTCCGCTCAGGAAGGAGGGCTCCAGAGCAGCAGCCAAATTGCTCGCTCACAACTTTAATGCCGGCGGCTCACAATGTAGAATTTTTGCTCAGAAGACTCCACAGCTTAGAGGGAACATTGCTCCAAACCTCCAGGAATTTCCCCACCTGGAGTTGGCAAGCATACTTGTAGCCCACCAAGCTGAGAAAAGCCCACCAGCCATGTATGGTGGCTCCCTGGGATCTGCTGAACTGGGACGACAAAGACAGGAGGGGAGTTCTTAGGGTTGCCAGCTCCAGCTTGGGAAATTCCTGGAGATCTGGGAGCAGCGCCTGGGGAGGGAGAAGTCGGGAGAGGGAATCTCAGTGAGGATGAGAGGCCATGGAGGCCACCTTCCAGAGCAGCCTCCATGGGTCTTGGTCGTCCGGAGATCAATTGTAACAGCGAGAGATCGCCAGGTGGCAACCCTCGAAATCCAAGTGTGAACCGTGCACATTTACTGTAGGCACATAGGGTGTGCATGTGATTTGTTACTGATCTTGTGTGTGCCACTTCCCTAACAAAGGGCTTGCAACAAGCAATGCTCCCTCTGAGCTGTGGAGTCTTGTGAGCAAAAATTCTACTTTGGGAGCTACTGGCATTAAAGTTGTGAGCAAGCAATTTGGCTACTGCACAAATCAGCCTGCTCTGGAGCCATCCCTTCCTGAGCTACGACAAAAATGTGTGAGATGGAGGCTAAAAAACTGTGAGGTAGCTCTCACTAACTCAGTTTAGAGGGAACACTGGCAACAATCAGTGTTTGGGCTGCACAACCTTCTCAACCCAAATGTCAATCATCTATTTATTTATTTATTTATTTATTTATTTATTTATTTATTTATTTATTTATTTATTTATTCGATTTAAATGCCGCCCTTCCACATGGGCTCAGGGCGGCGAACAAGGGCAACAATGCCATACAACCAAATAAAACATAAAACAACCATGAATAAATAACCATAAAACTCCATATCAGGTAACGGTAAAACATCAATAACACAGGAAGAAGCCATTACAGAATAGACACCACACAGTCACACTAAAACACCCAGTTGAGGTTACTCCAGTGGTGCCCATATACAACTATCTGTAATGGTTAAACTGTCTCGTCTCAGATGTGACAGTGGTCTTTCTTATAGACTGGCTCTTCTATACTGGCTCTTGCTCTGAATTTTGATGTTGTGCAGCTCTTTAGAGATAAAAGGTAATGGATTCCTATGACTGGGCATTTTTAAAAAAAATCAGTAAAAAAATTTAACAGAACTGCTCTGAGTTGCAAAACTGACTTTCGAAATCCTTGGCTCAGAGCACAGAAACTCAGGATGGGGTGCTACGGCAAGAGTCTTGCCCTCTCCCAAGGGACTGGTCCAACAAAGCCTCTTATCCTCTCACTAGGGTTGCCAGCTCTGGACTAGGAAATACCCAACAATTTGGGGGGTGAAGCCTGGGGGGCAGGGGTCGGAGTGGGGAGGGACCTCAGCAGGGTACAAGGCCATGGAGTCCGCCTTCCAAAACAGCCATGCTCTCCAGGGGAACTGATCTCTGTCATCTGGAGATCAACAGCAATAAGCAGGAAATCTCCAGTTGCCACCTGCAAGTCGGCAACTGTATCCCTTGCCCATTTCTAGGCTTCCTTACCACATCTTCTGTACAGCTGTAAGCTTGGAGGGTATGCCCAAAACTTTGCTGATTTAAAAAGCACCCTTCTCTTAGCTAGGCAAAGATAACAGATATTTAATACTGCCAACCTAGCAGTTCGAAAGCAAGAAATTGCAAGTAGATAAATGGGTACCACTTTGGTGGGAAGGTAACAGCGTTCCGTGCGCCTTGGTGTTTAGTCATGCCGGCCACATGACCACGGAAACATCTTTGGACAGCGCTGGCTCTTCGGCTTTGAAACGGAGATGAGCACCGCAACCCTAGAGTCGGATTCGACTGGCTTTCGAGCAAGGGAACCTTTACCTTTTTATATTTATCTAAGATATATCTAAGATGTACATTTATCTAAGATATCGAAGATCCATGCACGGTTTGCTGCGCTGTTGAAAGCTGACTCTGTGGTCCACTTGGGAAAAGAGAGCCGCATCCCACATCCGCTTTGTGTCGCCCCCAAAATGGTCAAACAGAGATCTGAAGATACTCCAAACACACACACACACACACACACACACACACACACTGGGGGCGGGGGGGGGCAAACACTCTTGCATTTAAATGCATACGCTTCTCTGCTCCCTCTTCCTCTGAGCACGCTGCAAGCAGAGACAGAAATACCACCATCTTGCCAAGAAAGCTATTCATGCACCAGGGGAAGGTTCCGCGCCACCCCTTTGGGACTCTATTCCAGCAGAATTCTTGTCCGGCGAGGCCTGAGGGAGCAGCCAGCTGCTAAGGAAAACCCAAGTCCTTTTGAGGAAAGGCCAATGCCATTTCCCATTCCAATATCTACAGAGCTGCTGGAAACTCTCCGACCTTCCCCAGAACACTAGGCACCGGGCCACGCTGTAGGGTCATCAAGATGGCATGCAGGCAGGAGGCGGCTCCAATGTAGGCCCCGTTTTTTTGCATAAGGTGCAAGTTGTTCTAATATTATATAATGACAACTGTACACTACCTTCACTGCCCCGTGGCATTTCTGTGGGTCAAACCAGAACAGAGAATGGAGGCATCCCCTTTTCATTTGGTGTGATTATTTAATGATAGGGGTATTTCCTCTGCTTTAAAATTTGATGCCCCAGATCTGGCCTGCTGGTGTTAAGAAAAGGGTTTTTTTATTTTTCCAGTTGCAATGCTGGTTTTCACTGGCACTGGGAACTGCCACTGCTAAGAGCTGGATGGGGCTCAAGCGAACCCAACCTTGTGTTTTCAGAAGCTAAGCAGGGTCAGCCCTGGTTAGCACTTGGATGGGAGACCATCAAGGAAATGGCCTTGTGCAACACCGAAATATCATTTCCAGCTAGAAGCCTGGAAGTAATGTCACTGCATCATATAAAACACTCAAGAAGTGCTGTCACTTGGAGGTGAACAAAGATGTATCTGAGGAAGGGTGCATGCACACAAAAGCGCATACCTTGAATAAAGCTTTGCTGGTCTTAAAGGGGCCGCTGGACTCAAACTTTGTTCTGCTGCTCCAGACCAATCGGCTGCCCACCTGGATCACTTGCAGGTGTTGGACTGGAAATGACATCACGGCATCACATAATGCCATCCCCCCTCCCTTTTTTGCTCTGGCTGTGGGTACCAAGGGCAACCCCCCCCCATATGAGCAATAAAATGGGGGGGGGACAAAATGGCTCTGCTACTCCCATGCTAGCTAGGAAGCTGAAACTTGACATATGTGCATAGCCCAAGGTTAGGGTTGCCAACCTCCAGGTGGGGCCTGGGGATCTCCCGCTGTTACAAATGATCTCCAGACAACAGAGACCAGCTCCCCTGGAGAAAATGGCTGCTTTGGAGGCTGGACTCTGTGGCTTTATACCCTGCTGAGGTCCTTCCCCAAACCCCGCCCTCCCCAAACCCCACCCTCCCCAGGCTCCACCCTCAGAATCTCCAGGTATTTCCCAAACCAGAGCTGGCAACTCTACCCAAGATACCTCAATTACTAGAAAAGGGAGAATTTTCTCTCTTTGCAAACTAGAAATGTCCTTTATTTAAGTCACTCCCAGACCACGTGGAACCCTGAACTCTGGTGCACTTGGCACCCGTTGCGCTTTGATAATTAGATAAGCCTTACAGACTTCCAAAATTATGGAATTCTCTCCCCAGGGAGATTTGTTTGTCCCTAACTTCTGACAGTGAGTGATGACTTCTTTTGTTCTAGCCGGTGTCCCCTCACTGACTCTCCTTCCTGCTCATGTGCTTTTGTGTAATTGTTGTTTTCATAGCTTTATATATAGACACCTGTCTTGTACAGCTGATTTTATTTTATTTTTCCTTTGCTTGCCACCATGGGGCCCTCAGTTGGGTGGAATGGTAGCGTTAAAATGTTTTAAATAAATAGACCAGCCGGGTAGAGTTATTGGGCTGCCAGCTCTGGACTGGGAAATACCTAGAGATTTGGGGGGTGGAGCCTGGGGATGGTAGGGAGGGGCCTCCGCAGGGTATAATGCCATTGAGTTCACCTTCCAATACAGCTGCTTTCTTCAGGGGAACAGAGAGAGCCGGTTTGGTGTAGTGGTAAAGAGCGGCAGACTCTAATCTGGAGAACCAGGTTTGATTCCCCACGCCTCCTCTACATGCAGCCAGCTGGGAGACCTTGGGTCAGTCACAGCTCTCTCAGACCCACCTCACAGGGTGTCCGTTGTGGGGAGAGGAAGGGAAGGAGATTGTAAGCTGCTCTGAGCGAAGGGCGGGATATAAATCCAATCTCTTCTTCTCCTTCTCTTTAGTCTGGAGATCAGTTGTAATTCCAGACATCTCCAGCCACTCCCTGGAGGCTGGCAACTCTGTTACAGTTGCCAACCTCCAGGTGGGGCCTGAAGATCTCCTGGAATTACAACTGTTATCCAGAGATCAGTTCCCCTGGAGAAACTGGCAGCTTCAGAGGGTGGGCTGTACAGCATACCCAACTACAGTCCCTCCTGTCCCTAAACTCCGCCTTTCCCAGGCTCTACCTCCAAATCACCAGGAATTGCAGCCCGGAAAAAGGGACTTTCTTTACACCTAACAATCCAAACCTAAGGCCAGCATTCCTACACAGCTCCAGCCAAGCTGCATTATGAGACGGCATTCTGGAGCGTGGGAGTCATGTGGCACCTTCACACTTTTGGGGGAGGGTGCCACCGTGAGCAGCACATATCGAATGTTCAGAAAATGCAAGCTTTATGTGCAATATGTATATGGGCATGTGCACACACCCCAAGAGTTGAAAAGGCCTTCAGTGTAAGAGTTTGATGGGATCGGTCAAAATACATTTTGTGTGCAAGATAGCAAATGACACCAGCAACGATCCAGTTGGCGAGGTGCTAGGTTGCTGCTGAATCCTGCTCTCATGCAAGGGAAGGCACATCTTATGCGTCTGTGTTGCTGGTGACTGGAAGTAGCTATCACTGGTCAGAGCTCCTTTGGAAAAACGGCAAAAGCTGTCTCAATCATTTTCATGCCAAGTGAGATACTCATCACTGTGCCCTGGCGTGCCCCCCCCCTTATATTTGGGCTGACTGACTCAGTATAAGGTGGCTTTCTGCATTCTCATTAAGGAGAGGGGTTTATGGCTCAGGGACAGAGCATCTGTTTTGCATGCACAGGGTCCCATGTTTGGTCTCAGCTTCTCCACCTAAAAGGATCAGGCAGGAGAGGAAGTGAAAGATCCCTGCCCGAGAGCCTGAACAGCTGCTGCCAGTCTGAGCAGACGATGCTGGCCTTGACTGACTGATGCTGTGGCTCAGGATAAGTGGAGCTTCGTGCGTTTCCTGTTGACCCAGGAAGTACTGTCCCCAAATACTGCAAGGATGAGCAAAAACTCACAAGATCACATAATTTTCTCAAGGTGGATAAATACAGCATAATCGGTGTGCGTCGCATTCTAAACACTACAAGTAGAGAAGTCCCTGCCCCAAGGAACTTACCATCTGCACACAAAGGAGAAAGCAAAGTCATCATAGTGTAGTGCTTAAACTGGTTGACCAGGATCTGAGAGACCCAGGTCTGAATGCTGGTCCTGTCTTGGCAGCTCACTGGGTGACCTTAGGGCTGCCAGGTCCTGCATTCTTGCTGGCGGGGGTAAGAGGGAGCTTCCTGGGAGTGGGGGGCAGGGTGATGTTCCCAACATGATGACATCATGCAGAAGTGACATCATCATGCCAGGGACAACATGCCAGATACCAGATCGTCACTGTGCGGTGTCCCCAGCACGATGATCTCACCTCTGGCTGGCAGTGGGCAGAAGTCTGCAAAATCCGGGGGTCCCCCGCTCCCACCAGGGGCCTGGCAACCCTAGTGACCTTACTCACTCTCGGCCTAATCTACCTCACAAGGTTGTTTTTCTGAGGATAAAATGGAGGAAGGGAGAATGATGTTGTAAACCACATTTGGTCTGCAATGGGGAAGAAAATTAGAATATAAATAGGGAGAGCATTTGCCCGCTCACAGCCTGGGAGAGGGGGCAAACCTGTCCACTGGGACAGAGTTTAATTGTTCTAGAATAAATAATAGCTGCTCAGCTAGTGCTAGCAAAAGAAGGCAGATCCATAGCCAATGGGGAGATGCTCGAATTGGATGAATTCAAAGAAACGAGGCCCCAATTATCATCATCATCATCATTATTTTGTAGCGTGAGTAATCTGTGGAACGGAGCGGCAAGGGGTGGCGAAGTATCCTCCACTCACCCACCACTTTCCAAGCAGAAACAAGTCACCCTTGGAGGGAAGGGAAGAGATGCCCTAGCTACAAACAAATGAAAAGTCTCAGGAGGAGAAAACGGTATACACCAGTCCAGCTGAGGACTGGTTTGCCTCAGCATCTTGGCAATGCATGTGGTCCTTTCTCTTCCAACATCTAAGGATGCAGCACTCAGTGATAAAAGGGAAGGGACAAGGCTAGTCTTGCCAACCTCCAGGGGCTATTTACCCAGAAGGGTTATTTACCCAGTCTGGTATTCACCCAGGAGGGTTATGAATTAGATGTACAAGTACCTTTAAGTTCATTTAAGCTCTAACAGCAGAGAATTTTTGACGTGAGCTAGCATGGTGTGGCTCACTTTTGTTTTACACAATCTTTCCCGTGAACTCTTTTGGTTGACTCAGCCTCCGGGGGTGGCTGGAGATCTCCCGGAATTACAGCTGATCTCCAGGACTACAGAGGTCGGTTCCCCTGGAGAAAACGGCTGCTTTGGAAGGTGAGCTCCCCCCTTCCCCAAACCACGCCCTCCCTGGGCTCCACTCCCAAAATCACCAGGAATCTCCCAAACCAGAGCTGGCAACCCTAGACAAGGGATTTGGACTGATGGTTCAGAAAAGGTCCAGAGCTTTGCTGGCCTTCCACTTTGGCTTTTAAGAATCTCATCACTCGGAGGCAATCAAAGAAAGCCAGAGAGTGGCATTTAAAACAGACTGAAAAATAAGGGGAAGAAAAGATAACATATTCCATTTTTATGTATTTAGGTATTTATACTCTTCTTTCCTCCCCCTTAGGGACCCAAAGCAGCTCACAACGTTGTCCTCCCCTCCACATTATCCTCACGAGAACCCTGGGAGGTAGGTTGGGCTGAGAGCTTGTGCCCACACTCCTCCAACGAGTTTCACTGAAGGGTGAGGATTTGAATCTGGATCTTCCAGTCTTGCACTCTAGCCACTGAGAAACACTGATTCAGTCTCATACAAGCTCTACAGCCCAGTTACATGAGCTTCACAAGATCATGGCTCGAGCTTATCCTCGTGTGTGGTTTTTTTCCCCCCTTTATGCTCCTGAGTTTTCAGCTCACTCAATTTAAGGCAGTTTTTGCATGTCCATTTATAAACTGGAAAAATAGTGTTCTCTTGCACCATAAAAGAATACAGCAATGCAGATTTGCAAAACAGCATTGTGCCATTCTGAAGGTACATATACACATGTTTCAAATAAAAGCATCTGCAACAGGATCTAAGTCTTCCCAGCCCAGCTTGATACTAGCTAGCTGCATTCTGTGCCCACCAAAAACAACCAAGCATCCCACACAGGATGCACAGAGAGAGAGAATGAGAACACACATGAAGCTGCCTTCTGCTGAATCAGACCTGAGACCTTCTGCCTTAGGGTTACCAGACTCCTCCAGTGGAGGTTTGGGGTCCCCAAGCCACCAATCAGCTGGCCAGTGGGGGGACATACCTGGAGAAAGAGAAAGGACCAGGCCTCGTTGCCAGCATTGCACAGGAAGTGACATCAGCACCCAGCAGCAGCCAGGCAACACTCTGGTATTTGGGCAAAAACTCTATGGTAGCAGCCAGTTTTACCATAGTTTTTTTTTTTTTGTCCAAATACCAGAGCATCAGCTGGACATCCCTGATGTGATGATGTCACTTCCTGTGCGGCACCAGTCATGAGACCTGGGCCTTTTTCTTTCTCCAGGTAAGTCCCCGCCATCTCCCGCCAGTTGCCAGGAGGAACCTGACCACCGTATTCTGTATGCAAAGCAGATGCTCTACCACTAATCCACAACCCTTGCCCAGAGAGAGAGACAAAGAGAGAGGAAAATTCTCCCTCACACACACATCTTTTCTTGCTTTTTAAACCATCTTGCCTGATGAAGCGTTCTGTAGAACCCGAAACCTTGCACAATGTCTTGGGTGATTTGGGTTAATCAAAGGTACGGCATGGCTTGTCTCCGAGGACCTTCCTTTGTTATGAAGGGAGTCGTTGGGATATAATCACACATACACACACCCCTCTTCCTGGCTTTTCTGGGAAATCGAGGCACAAAGGAGGGACACCAGTACAGCCTCAGCTACAGGCTCCGCCCACAGCCTGGCTAATATCCCGCGCATTCTCCCAGAGAGAGCTTTGATTGCCTTCCGCCTCTTGCAAACATCACCCAAGCTCACCCGTCCTGTATGGTGCAAAGCATAATGGGGAAGGGGAGGGGGGATGGAGGACAGGTGCCCCTAAAAGTCCACGGGTCCTTTCAGAATGTAGAGAGAAGAGGAAAAAGGAACAAAGAGGCTCAAAGCCTGACGGGAAGGGAGGGGCAAGCCATCAGCTGAAAAGCCGTTGAGTTTGCAAGATTAGGCCGGGCAGCTCACAGGGAGGGTTGCGACAACCCCTAGTATTGCAGCATCTCTGCTGAAACTGAGCAGGTCTGGCTCTGGTCAGTGCGTGGGGGGAGAGAGGGGCCGGGTATCCTCTGCAAGCCGCCTCGGATTCTGTGAGGCAAGCCAGATGGGAAATCAGTGCAGTGCATAAACAGCAAGATGGTGAAAAGAAGCAATGGTATTTGAAGTTCGGCTCACCAGTTCCTCAAGCCCATCGCTATTGGGAGTCCTTTGAATTGTGCAGTAGCTTCAAGCGATCGAGAGTTCCCTCCTCCTCCCAGAATGTATGCCTTCAGACTTGAAAGCACAGGCAAAAGAAACCGACCCCTTGCTTTGCATAGAGAAAGCCATTTCCCAGGAAAGCCTTCCCCCTGGCACGCTAGCTTTCTGCGTGCGTGGAGCTTGATACATCATTTATTCGCCTAATACACTGCCCTATGGAAAACAGTTGGCCTCACATGGGTAGGCAGATCCATATACTGGGCCCAGGCACAGCTTTGAGTTAGGATTCTGCAAACCAAAGGGAACCCTCCACGCCCCACCTGGAGGTTGGCAACCTAAACAGCCCTGGTGTTTTCAAAACGGTATCTTATACAAAATAATTGTGTTTGTGTGTGTGAAAACACGAGTATGTTAATAGCAATGTCTGCACATTTGGCAGATATTGCAAAAAAAAAAAAAAACCCAGCACAGAGTTTGGGTGTATTTGGGGTTCCCACAGCAACCTCAAAATGGCTACCAACATTTCAGCAGCAGTTACCAAAGAGGCGAGGAGGGAGCAGAGCTGGAGTTAGCTGTGAAGGAGTGATACCAAGGGTTGCCAGTGTCCAGGTGGGGCCTGGAGATCTCCCACTTTTACAACTGATCTCCAGAGAAAATGGGCTGCTTTGGAGGGTGGAGTCTATGGTCTCGTACCATGCTGAGGTCCAGTCCCGCCCACTCCAGGCTCCACCCCCCAAATCTCCAGGTATTTCCCAACCCAGAGCTGGCAACTCTAGGGATACCAAAGCCAGTGGTAAGAAAAGGAGGACGTACAACGGCAATCAACGGATGTACAAACATTCATTTAGTTAACTCTATTTGTACCTTGCCTTTGTCCTCAAAGCAGCTAGTATCATTCCCCTCTCCTCCATTTTACCCTCACAACTACCCTGTGATGTAGGTATAACTGGGAATTTGTGAGCAGCCCAAGGTCACCCGGAGCCGGGTTCCACAACGGAGTGGGAATTCAAAGCTGGGTCATCCCAGCTCCCAGTCCAGCCCTTTAAGCGCTACACTGTATTGGCTCTCAAATACCACTGGAAAAAATGTACATTTTAAGGGGGAATAGTGTAGAGTAAAGTAGCAAAAAAGGGGGCACAAGAAGAAAGAATCCCAGATTCAAGCTACTGAGCAGAGGAGCAAAACCAAATCAGAGATTTTTTTGTTTTAGCCAGTCGGGATGAAAAAAGCCAAAATCAACCCCGACGATCAATATCTCCTGCACTCTGGCTGTATCTGTACAGCCCCAGGGATGGAAGGAATGAATGAGCGTCTCTGGACTCAGCAGAAAGGACTGTGGAACGAGGCCAAGGACTGGCTGCCTTCCTCTGATTCGGGATTCAGGAAAGCCCCTCATGGCAGAGCAAAGAATGTATGAGCCACCAGACATTCCCCCCACCCCAAGGCTGCATTTCAGTGTAATCTCCCTCTCCAACCAGACAGCTGTGCGAGTCTTGAATGACTGCAGCTGTCCAAGTCTGGAAACTTCTCTGATTGCCTTAAGTTGCGAACTTGACCTGTGTTTAAGAGACTTCCTTGCCCCTTGGCAAAAGACCCTTCACCCCCATCAGTCTGCCTAGGAAAGGTGGTTTTAAAAAAAGTTATAACTACGTTTGCCAACTCCAGTTTAGGAAATTATTGAAGATTTGGGGGGCTCTGCCTGGGGAGGGCAGGGAGCTCAGCAGGGATGTGATGTCACTCAAGACTCCTGTTTCTCCTAGTCTCTGTGGTATACCATAGAGTCTGCCTTCTGAAGCTGCCATTTTCTGCGGAGTAACTATAGTCTGGAGATCAGGGGTAGTTCCAGAACTCCACACCCCAGCCCGTAACCCTCAAAAACAGACACAGAAAGACCTGACTCATAAGAACTGAGACATCAGGCAGACGTAAAACTGCCTCACAGAGTTCTTGTGAGGACAAGACAGAGAAAGGATATATGATACCCTGTTTTGGAAGGACTGGATGAAAATGTACTAAACAGATAAAATCTTGTGTGTATTCTTCTGAATGTAGGGGGTGGGGGAAAACAGGGTGTGAAGGGGTCACAGAAGGAATCTTTTCCCTTTTTCTTTTTGCTTTCAGAAATGCATCTCTGGTAATCCTAAGGGGGGAAAGGGTAAAGCTGAATGATTTACAAAGGCCTTTGGAAACCTGACCTTCTTTGGTTTAAATGGTTATGGCATTATCTCTATTCCTGGAAACCTCTTTGTGCAAATGGTACAAAAGTGGCATAGAAACGCCACAGTCCCGATAAAAAAACAGACCATCTGGTTGGTGGTGACCAATGAGGTCATCCAAAGACGATGGTTTCCCACAGAAAGCATTCAGACAAGGAGAAAGGATGGTCCCACGCCTTTACAACTCGCAGGGCTCCAGGGGCCCACGCTGGAACGTGTGTGCACAGAGACCCTGAAAGCTGAAAAAACACCTTCCTCAAGGCGCCCTTGACTAATGGGACGATACAGAAAGGCAAGCGGTGACCTTCCAAGGAGAGCCAGTTCCCTGCCGATGGAATCACAGGAGTGGCGACTTGACAACAAAGCAAAAAAAGACGAAGAAAGAAAGAAAACCCATCTGCATCTAATGGGTATGCCAAATTCAGGCCCTCCCCAAACTACCTGCCAGGACTTGGCTTCCGGATTCTGCGTTGCCGGGGAAACAGCTGATGACATTGCAACCACCTTAAAGCCAAGCCGGGGAGATTCTCTGCTTTAGGTGTTAGGGATGCCTCCTCCTGTTGCCAGGGAAACGCAGAACCCTGAGATGAGGTCCTGGCAGGTTAGGGAAGAGCTGATGTTCAACGCTGATGTTCAATGCGATGTCGGCTTTCTTTGTCTTTAACCTTGTGTGTGCCATTTTCTTCTTGGGAGGCAGAAGTGCTAGAGTGAAGGATGCCTGGTCCTCTGCTAAAGTGTGCATTTATGCAGGGGGTGTGTGTGAGAGACTCTGACGCTGTGCCCCGCTTCCCTGCTGTTATAACCTGCTCTCCTTGACTATCTCCATCAGCGGGTGGTACACAAAGCGCACAATAGATCTAGGTTAAGGCAGACGGCAAAGTGGGATGCACATGCCCGGGCCAGGCAGCATTTCCCTGGGCCTCGCTACAAAGTTTGCCTTGGCCTGGAGAGCCCATTCTCATCAGATCTCATCAGCTAAGCAGGGTCAGGCCAGGTTTGTAGTTGGGTGGGAGACCATCAGGGAAGTCCAAGGCCGCTGCGTGGAGGCAGGCATTGGCAAACCACTTCTCTTCGTCCCTTGCCTCGAAAACCCAATGGGGTTGCTAATTCGGCTGTGGCCTGATGGTGCTTTCCAGCGCCGGCTACAAAGTTTTAACATCTGCACGCACATACACACGTATGGTTGCCAGCCTCCAGGCAGGGCCTGGAGATCTTCCAAAATTAGAGCGGACCTCCAGGCAACCGAGATCAGTTCCCCTGGAGCAAATGGCTGCTTTGGAGGGCGGAGTCTGTGGCGTTCTACCTTGATGAGGTCCCTCCCCTCCCCAAACTCTGCCCTCCCCAGGCTCCACCCCCTAAAATTCCCAGGGATTTCCCAACTAAGTGTTGGCAACCCTACAATACACAACATACGCTCCTGTCCCATACATACAGTCTTATGAGTCCTGGAAGGGGTGAAAAGTCCATTTTTGTTTTGGAAATGACATAAATAAGACTGTTTCAGATCAGGCCGTGTTGGTCTGAAGCATTAGGCCAGAGTTGGAGTCCAGGGGCACTTTTAAGACCAACAAAGTTTAATTCTGGGTATTCTGAGTACATGGACACAAAAGCTTATACCCAGAATTAAACTTTGTTGGTCTTTTGTTGTTGTTGGTGGTGGTGGTGGTCTTAAAGATGCCACTGGACTCAAACTTTGCTCAATAAACAGACTGCGTCATGGTAATGGGTTTGTAGTTCTGCCCTGCTTGGACTCCCAAGCCCAAATAAAGGGCACCCATTGGGCTTTTGGAGGGGGGGAAGACGTGCCAGAAACTCTCAAGAGGGAAATAAAGTTTTCCATTTGTATACTGAAAACTCATGAACTTTTAAGCATTTTTTAAAACCATTTTTGTCTTAAGAGATTCTGGAACTCCGGGCCGGCACGTTCCCCCAGTAAAAAAGCCCTGTGCCCCATTTCTCTCCCCACACAAGCTTGGGCCTCCCGTAGACATCCTGCATCCTGCAAAAGAGACATGTCCCTTTCCAGACTTTGAGATCGCCCAGTTTAGCTGCCCACAGTGGCTGGTTGCTTTACGACTCAAGCTGTTCTTGTCCAGGGGGAGAGAGAAGTCATAAAGCCAGTGCTGAGAATTCAGGAAAGGGCTAATGCAAAAAATGCAGGTTTGGCCTCCAGCTGCCTGCCCGCTCGCCCGCCTACCCTCCTTTCTGGCCATGATCTCAGGGCTAACCCCACCCAGGATGTACAGCGGCCATGACTGTGCAAACAGGAAGTGCCCTCCTCTAATTATGATGACACAGCTGGCACTTCTACAAGCCTTGTGGCTCCCCTGGCTCCCCAGGGAGCAGAGGATCGGCTTGGCAGCTCTATGGAAAACTGGAGAGATTCCTTTCCCAATTTGGTCGTCACCAGCTGGCTTGGAATGCGGAGGCTGGTGGCCGGCCAGACACTTGTGCAAAACCACACAGGCCGGAGCCAAACGGCCGCACCCCCATCCCCTGTGCCAACAAATCCGCCAAGCTGCCTTGGGGCACCGAGAAGCTGCGTTCTGTGCATGGCAGCAGCAGAGCGAGGTGAGGGTGCTTCCCAAGAGAGGGTAGAGAGACAAATGAGACTCGGGTTCTTTGTCCAAGACCACTGGGATGGCAGCCTGCCAAACGGGCCGCTTGGAACGACATTGCTGCGGGCAGCTCCAGAACCAGCCGTGTAACTAAATCCCTGGGCAACGACAACTCAGATCTGCGCGTGGAACAGCAGTGCAGCAGCTGCTGAAATATCGGGGGGGGTTGGGGGCAGCATTAGCAGAGAGTCTTTCTGTGACTACCTGGAAAGTCCTGCAAGGGGGAATGGATGCAGCAGAGGAGCTGGTATTGGTATAGTTCCACAGAGAGCCTTGCGGGCCCAAAACCTAACAGGGTCCCAGAGGATCTCTGCCACAAAGGAGCGGAGGCTTTACCTGTAATGGCAAAGATTACATCAGCTGGAATCCTGTCTTGGCAGATGGCCGGTTATGTAGCACTCAAATGTGCAGCCGCGATGCTCTCAGCTGACACACGCTTGCTCTACTCACAACTATTCGCATCGCTAGCTCAGCATGCAGCCGGGGCAGGTCTTTTCTGAGCATTTTAGGTATGCTGTTCAGCACAGCTTGTACTGTGGGGCCTACCAATAAAAAAAACTGCACAATCATGTAGGCACCTTGTGCAAATGCTCTACATGACAAGAGTATTTCACTGCCCTTAGATGTTTATCTGTACAGACCACAAATGGGTCATGGAGTTGTTAAGAGTGCCAGATAAAGATGTGAAAGGCCTGAGTTCAAATTGCCCCACTACCACGAAGCTTGCTGGGTGACCCTGGGCCACTCACTCTTGCTCAGTCTCGCCTACTTAGCAGGGCCATTGTAAGGATTAAACGAGGCGGGGGGGGACCATTCTCTTCCGTTCTCTGAGGACTGGAGGGATAAAAGCATGCTTAGCGAGCATGAAGGCAGCAGTTCCCACCGTGGATTGCCAGCAACAATAAATAATCACTGATATACTGCCTCTGAGCATGGAGGCTCTATTTAGTCTTCACAGACCTATTCTTCAAGCATGGATCTAATCCTATTTTAAAGCCACAAGAACCAACACTAAAACCTTTGGCATTGGATTGTGCAAATTGATTATGCATTATGTGTCTCCGTCCTGAATTTAGGCTTGGAGATCTCACGATGACTATATTTGGTTGGAATCAAAATGCTAAAACGCTTCTGCTTGGCTCAGATTATCGGGCCTGTGGTTTTGGTGAGGCTCATAGCAGAGGCCAGAAATTACATTTAGCACAAATTTAATCAAACGGCAGGACTGTATGTTCAATTATTTTAAAATCACATTTCAGCTTCAAAACTTGATTTCCAATGATATTCTCTCTCTAAAAAAAAAAAATCCCTCTGAAATATTACATTCCAGTCCTTAGAATCATCCAGTGAACACCACGCATGCCAGGGTCTGGTGTGCAGAGCTCCCCCTTTCCAGAAGCAGCTTTCCATGATGCCCGACCAGATGCCCACACAATGAGAAAAAAACTTCAGACATAAACTGGGGGGCGGGGGGGAGAAACCTTCAAAGAAATCTACTGGGAGAGTTCCAAAATAAGGAACTCTTTGCAAGACCAAAAGAAAATGGCTGGTTAGGTGTATCTGAACCCATAGAATATAGTTATTATAATACAAGCCAAAGAACATAGAGTCGCCACCCTCCAGGTGGGGCCTGGAGATCTCCCACTATTACAATTGATTTCCAGGCGACCCTTGGAGACAATGGCTGCATTGGAGGGTGGACTCCCTGGCATTGTGCTCTGCTGAGGATCGTCCCTTCCCCAGACCCCGCCTTCCCTAGGCTCCACGCCCCAAATCTTCAGGTATTTCCCCACCCAGAGATGGCAAATTGCTTTACTCAGAGTAACCCCTACTGAATAGACCTGAGTAGGATTCTGAGTAGACCTGCTTAGGATCACACAATTCATGTGTTAAACCCAAGTTACTTTTTTAAAAAAAATTATTTTCCTGGAAATATTCCTTACCTAATGAAATAAAGAACCGTTCCTTGAAAAGGGTGGCAGCAACCCTCTTTTGGCTGCAAACCTGACCTAGGTTTGTCTTGCTGAGAAACTCTGATGTTGCTAAGGATCCACCTGCCAAATGGAACAGCTTTGTTTGTCAAAAAAAAAAACACCCTGTAGATCCAAAAACAACCGTGCATAATAAGGTGTGTGGCAAAAGTAAAAAAGAAATAAATTTTGATGTCTGTAACAATTGAATTTCGGCAAGCAAATCTCAGTTAGGAAATTATCCCCTCCCCGATTTGTCGTAGCTCTTGCTGAACTGCCGTTTTCTCCAGGGGAAGTGATCTCTGTCTCCGGGAGATCAGTCGTGAACCCAGGAGATCTCCAGCCACCACCTGAAGGTTGGCAACTCCACTCCCCAAACCCCACCTTTCAGATTCCACCCTCCAGGAATTTCACTATCTAGAGCTGGCAAACCCTATATCATCTGCCGCGGTTAAAGGGACAGGGCGTTATATACGCTTCCAGGGTGTTGGCAACCCAAAATCCCGCCGCCGGGGCACGGCAGGGGGCCTGCAATCTGCCCTCACTGCTTCTGCCGCCGCCGCCGCCTCCTCCGGCTCCTTCAACGCTGACCTAGAACTGCCAGAACTCTCGGCCTCAGCCTCCGGGGGGCCTGGCCGGCGGCTTGAATGGAGCCCATTATGCAGACCATTAGGCACGGGCAGGCGGGAGAGAGGAAGAGAGCGCGCAGCGCAGCGCCGGCCCGAGGAGCCTCGCCCAGCCGGCGGGGTCAGAGCCGGCGGAATGTTCCAAGCGGCAGCCCCAGTCCGAGCGAGGACAGGACGCGCTGTGCTCGCCTCCACGCCCCGCACGCTGCGCCCGGCCCGGCCCGGCCCGGCCTCCAGCGTACAGGAGCAGCCAGCCAAAAGCGTCACGGAAGCCAGGCCTCTGGAGCGGCCCTGCTCCGTCCCCGCCGTCGCCGCCGCCACGGGCTGAAAACTCCCATTCATCCCTTGTTCCAAGCTCGCCGCCTTTCAACGCCTGCCAAACGCGGGCCTCCTCCCGCTCCGGTTTTCAGAACTTTGCGTTCCAGCCGGCTCTGGGTCAGAGTGCCTCTGAGCACAGGCAGAGTTCGTTTC
The DNA here is from genome assembly GCA_029375565.1 of Gekko gecko. Lineage (NCBI taxonomy): Eukaryota > Metazoa > Chordata > Lepidosauria > Squamata > Gekkonidae > Gekko > Gekko gecko. The sequence goes on from JAPDNY010000005.1 coordinate 204,071,589, forward strand.
CCGATGGAGCTTGCAAAGCTTGGGGGAGTTGCCAGTTCTGGGTTGGGAGGGACATTCCAGGAGATTTGGGGGTGGACCGTGGGGAAAGTCGGATCTGGGGAGGGAAGGGACCTTGGCATAGAGTCCACCCTCCTGGGCAGCCAGGGGAACTGATCCCCATAATCTGGAGATCTGTAATCTGCTTTTGCCATCTGGAGATCATGTGTAATTCCTGGAGATCTCCAGGCACCATCTGGAGGCTGGCAACGCTGTAATTACTGGGGAAGCCTCGCCCACTTGGAGCAGCTGGAAGACTCCAGTCCCAACTCTTTTTAGCAAAATCACCCTTTCCCCATATTAAAGGCCCTTTCAGCTAGGAGCTTCCGACAAGGAAACCAGATGCGCTGGATTCCAAATTGCATCTAGTGAAGGCTCCCTGCCCCACTGGCAGGGGATGGGGGAGTAGGAGGGCTATCAGATCCAGGCTGGGAAACTCCTGGAGATTTGGGGGTGGTGCCTGGGGAGGACAGGGACCTCAGTGGGGTGCAAGGCCACAGAGTCCACCCTCCAAAGCACCCATTTTCTCCAGGGGAACTGACCTTTGTAGTCTGGAGAGGAGCTGTAATTCTGGGGGATCCCCAGGTCTATGCCTACAGAAAGCTGAATATTATTGGAACAGGAACCCTCGGCTACAGAGGAAAGAAGGCTTGGATGCAAGACAAAGGTGTGAACTTTATAACCTTATTTTTGTGGCCCTGGGTATTTTCTAATACGTTCAAATATATATATTTGTATGATGCTTTGTTATACAAAGAATAAAAGGGAAGCGTCTGGGACTTTCTGGGTCCCAAAGTGTCTTCTGCGTACGGTTCAGGTTGTCCCAAGCAGATTTGCAAAGTGTTGGGGGGAACCAGGAGTGCAGCATCCCAAGGGGCCGTAGACGGGGTGCTGGAGAGCTAAGCAGCAGCCCAGGAAGCCAGTGAACAGGGGCAGCTGCTGTATCCTGAGCCTTTCCTTCGTCTACCGAGGCCCCTGTTGTCCGCTCTGACTGGCAGCTGCTCTCCAGGGTCCCAGGTCTTTCACAGCACATGCAGCTTGATCCTTTGGATGGGACATGGTGGAAAATGAACCAGGGATCTTCTGCATGCTAAGCAGATGCTCTCCCACTGGGCCACCACAGCTCCTCTCATGAGTTGTGAAAGGCCGTATGATACAGACCAGACCAGGCTCTCTGGACATCCAAGCCCTGTCAGGGTGTTGCTTGGGCCCTAAGAGGGGGGGGTATCTCCCCCACCAATGGCTTCTTGACTTCCAGCATCCACTGCAGCCCCCCTCCATTGGGAGCAGCCACTTTGCCACTAACTCTCCCCCCCCCGATCTAGCCTATTTCCTTCTGCCAACCACCATTTCTGTCTCCGTCAAGCCAGAGCCCCGCTATGCCACTATCGAGGTTGCCAACCTCCAAGTGGTGGCTGGAGAACTGGAATGACAATTGATCTCTAGGCAATAGAGATCTGTTTCCCTAGAGGAAGCAGCAGCTTTGCATTCTAGGGTCTGGAATTATATCCCTCCACTCTCCAAATTTTGCCTTCCCCAGGCTCCCACCCCACCCCACACAAAAAATCAGGAATTTCCCAAGCCAGGGCTGGTAGCCCTATGGTGGAAAATGCCATCAAGTTGCAGCTGACTTAACAGCAACCCCGTAATGTTTTCAGGGCAAGAGGCAAACAGCAGTTGTTTTACCACTGCCTGCCTCTGCATAGCAACCCTGAACTTCCTTGGTAGTCTCCCATCCAAGTAGTAACCAGGGCCTACCATGCTTAGCTTCCAAGATCTGATGAGATCAGGCTTGCCTGGTCCATCTGGAGCAGCAGCATTATGCAGCTATACCAAGCCTAATCCGAATTAGCATATACTATTTTATCATTATGACAGCAAGTGTTAATGATACTTGTTTGTTTGTTGATTTCTGTTCCGCTTTTCTCCCCAGTCAGGACCCGAAGCAGCTTTTTGGCTCATCCCTCCCTCCTTTTTCTTAATCCACACATGGATGACCTTGTGAAGGGCCCGAGGTCCCCCAGTGAGCTTCCATGGCAGAGTGGAGAGATTCGAATCTGCTGGGCCCAGGTTGCCTGGCCCATTTCTCTATCCACTCTACCACGTCAGCTGAGCTCCGTGGAAAGCCAACCAGCATAGGAAGGGGAGAAATACCAAGGACTCTGCTCCACATAAAGCCCCAGAATTGATTTGCCAAATGATGCTACACGGCAATGCGCGCACGCACACACACATATCTACTTGCCAATCAACAACCCAGAATATGTGCAGGGAGCCCTCAGAACACAACCTATAATAATTCAGTTCTACCAAGGAGAAGAAATGATCCGCAGACACAGAGAGAGATTGTTAAGGGTCTGGAAACAATTCATGACCTCCCTCCTCCGGATCTGGCGCTCCAGAGATTTATCCAAGCCAAGCGTTCGGCACCTCAAGAGTTAAGGGCCCGAGGCACCTCTTCTTTTGTCACAAAGCTCCCCCCCCCTTCCCCTCCCTGTGCCGCTTTCCAGCCTGGTAAGATAGAAGCTGGGGGGGGTGGGGGGCGCCTTGCCTACATCCGTCTAGCAGCTAAACCCTTGTCGCCATGGGGGCATTAGAACCATTACTTGGCTGTCTGATCCCCAGAGGAGAGTGAATGGATCAAAGGGTTTTAGCTGCAGACGGCTCCGAGATGGGATCTGGAGCGTCTTCCAGTCGGCCACTTGAGGTTACAAATGTACTTTTGGCCTGCAGCGCTGAAGTCAAAATTTTGTGCAGGGGCTTTATTCCTGTTAACCCCTGGTAGGCAGCCCTAGAGCGCTGCACAAAGAAGTGTGTGTGTGGGGGGGAAGGATAGATATCTTCTGCCAGCAGCCAGGGAGCAACTGTTCCTTATTCTCCCCCTCTCTCCTTATCATGTGCAAATGTGATGTCATGCGCAACGCCAGCAGGACATCACATGCAATGCAATGGCATGCATAATGTGAGTGGGGCATTTCCGCATGCAGTGTGACATCACACATGATGCAAGGAGGACATCGTCATGTGCAGAGCAATGTCTTGTGCGGTGCAAGTGGGGCATCAGATCTTCATGGCGGTCCACCTTGGGCCAGTCACACACACTCAGCCTAACCTACCTCACAGGGTTGTTGTGAGGATAAAGTGGGGAATGGTGTGGGGTCCTAAGCTGCTTTGGGGCCCCATTGAGGAAGAAGGAAGAGCAGAAATAAATCAAGCAAAATGTGTGATGCGACATTCACACACGGCGCAAGCAGGGCATCATCACATGCAGTGTCATGCACAATGCGAGCGGGGCATCTTTATCCTCCCTTCAAAACTTCTGCGCAAAAATGGGGACTCCTTATGCCAAGGGCAGCTCCCCCTTCCACTATAAATCACATTTCCCTCCATCTGACACATCCTGCATTCATTTACTATGGGAAGGCCTGTCCTGATATGGCTTTTGAATCCTGTATGTTTGTAAATCGACCATTAATAGATTCTCCCACCATCACCAAATATCAGAAGGTTAATTCTGAACAACAGACCTGGCTGCCTCCACTAGACGCAACTCTCTAATTACTCAGCAGCATTTAGTATCAGAATAGGTGAAATGGGTAGGGGCAGAAGAAGAAAAAGAAAGGAGGAGGAGGAGGAGATTGGCTTTATACTGTGCCCTACACTACCCAAAGGAGTCTCAGAGTGGCTTACAATCTCCTTTCCCTTCCCCTCCCCACAACAGACACACTGTGAGGTAGGTGGGGCTGCAAGAGCTCTTTCGAGAACTGCTCCTGAGAGAACAGCTCTGAAAGAACTTGTGACTGACCCTAGGTCACACCAGCAGCTGCATGTGCAGAAGTTGGGAATCAAACCCGGTTCTCCCAGATCAGAGTCTACACTCTTAACCACTATACCAATCTGGGATGCAATGCTTTGGTATTTGGTGCGTGCATTTACATGCATGATGCACACTGGGATTGAGGTGCAGTTCTTGTCTTCCTGCAAGTTGAACATGAGACCCAGAAGAGAGAGAGAGTCCCATTGCCGTGGTGGGGAATCAAGCCCAGCATCTCGCCTGGCTTCCAGAAACAACAGTGCCCAGTTTGCGACCCTGATAAGCAGGGCTGGGCAGTTCCTGGGGGTTTTTTTTCTGGCTTGCTAAAGGCACCCTTACCTAGTAGGTTTGCCAGCTGTGGCTTGACAAATTCCTGGAGCTTTGGAGCAGTATCTGGGGAGGGTGGAGTTTGGGGAGAGGCGGGAGCTCAGCGGGGTGGTGATGCCGGAGAGGTCCCCCCCCCCAAGTAGCCAGTCCATCCAGGGGGACCAATCTCTGTAGTCAGGGGATCAGGTGATTCTGGGAGAATGCCAGATCCCCCCTGGATGTTGGCAACCCTACCCTAGGGGCCTGGAGGCCCGAGAAAATGAGGCCCATTTTCTCTTTTACAGAACAGAACCAGCGTGAAGGGAAGGTCAGAGCCATGGCTGCATCAATTATTCAGGCCCTGCCAGCCAGGGTGGGAGCCGGCAGTCGAGGCAAGCAGACTCCGGATCCAAAGCTCTCCCTCTGCCAGGACTGGGTTAGGGGCCATTAACTTTGGAAGCCCGCCACAGCACCGCACCGAGGCCCTGACATGCGCCTCCTCCCACAGCAACGCAAATCGGCAAGAGCAGAGAGTGGGAGGGCAGATGGCAGGAGACCATGGCAGCAGAGCCACAGGCAGCTGTCGGGAGGAGGGCCATGCCCTCCCCCGCCCCCCTGCTCCCCCTTCTCGCTACTAGACCGCGGCATGCTGAAGAGTCCGGCTGCCTTCAGGTGCTTGCTTTGCTTGCTGGGCCCAGACGCCGGCCCACCTCTTCCCAAACGGCTTGTGCCGCCTCGTTCTCCAGAGTGGCAGAGACCCCCTTCGGCTATTGTGCGGGGAAGCAGTCCAGGGACGTTTTGGCAGAGGAAGCTCCCCAGTAAAACGAGAGGGTTCGCGGCTGCCCCCTCCTACTCCTCACGCTGAGCCAGAGAAATCTCTTCCACGGTCCAGGGGCACTGACAGAAACGACGCTGCCTCCGATCTTGGACGCTGAAGGGGGACTTTGGCAGAGATGACTGTTCCTCTCCTCGGAGGACCTCCGGAGTGACGCAAGCTTGACAGAGAAGCGACGCCCACCTGGTTTCTATTCTTCCGTAGACCTTTTGGCCCTGCCACACATAAGCACCACAACCCCCCTCCAAGTATTGTTCTGAGGAGACATCAGGACAAGGAAACCCAGCAGGCTTGCCAGGCCTCTTGCTACAGAGAGAGAGAGAGAGAGAGAGAGAGAGAGAGAGAGAGAGAGAGAGAGAGAGAGAGAGAGAGAGAGAGAGAGACGCCTCCCACTGGCAAGCCCCCCACACACACACACACTAGGACTGATGGCAGCAGTGATGCAAACAGATCAACGGAATAATCTGTCACGCTGTACAAATAACACGAGAGACTTCCGTCTTCTTATACAGCTCTAATTACGATTATAAACAATACAGGTGGTGGCGGGAGAGCTCCTGGGATTACAATCAGTCCCCTGGTGACAGAGATCAGAGAAAATGGCCGCTTTGGAGGGGGACTCTATGGCATTATGTCCCACTGACGTCACCCCCTCCCCAAACCCCCCTCCTCAGGCTCCACCCCCAAATCTCAAGGTATTTCCCAACTTGGAACTGGCAACCCTAGACAATGGGAGCAGAATTTAAAAGGGAAGAATCACTGCCTGGCATCGACAGTCAAAAGGCTCAGGTAGCAGGGAATATGAAAGTCCCGAAGAGCCGCTGCCAGTCCAAGTGGACAGTCCTGGACCTGAAGGACCAGAATAAGGCAGCTTCCAATCTTATTGTTAAGGTGAGGGGCCATAGCTCATTGATAGAACAAGTGTTTCCCATGCAGAAAGTCCCAGGTTCAGTCCCCAGCATCTCCAGTTAACAGGATCAGGTAGCAGGATGTGGAAAAGAGCTCTGCTAGGGATCTGGGAGACCCTCCTGCTAATCAGAGTAGACAAGATGACTTTGTGGGACCAATGGCCTGATTCAGTATATACAGCAGATAAATGGGTTCAGCCTGCCCAGTTTACTGCAGCATGTCTTTAACGATGATTAAATTATATTGACCATGCAATCTGACTTTCATGGTGCACATCTTCTCACACACACACACACACACACACTTTGGCTGCCACCAGCAAATAACACAATCACACAACCTAGATTCCTTTTGGAATCTCCTCTCCAGCCATCCCTCTCTCCCAGGCAATTGAAAAGCACATTGCATCTTTGACACAACTATTGCACTTCAGTGGCGCATAACCATGTGATCATATGAAGCTGCCTTATACGGAATCTGACCTTTGGTCCATCAGACTGCCTGGGATTGAACCTGGGACCTTCTGCATGCAAAACTGGTGCCCTACCTCTAAGCCATGGCCTCTCCCCATAGTAAGGCACCTGCACATGATTCTTTACAGGTCCAGCTGTGAACGTATCTCACGCATGCGGCTACAGGCCTAGCGTCTTCCTCCCACTGTTGCCTGCCATCCTTCGAACAGAGAGTAGAACTCGCAGCCGGATCGACCCCTTAAAAGCTCTGCCTTTGAGCCACAGCGTTGCTGCCTGGTGCTGAGGTTCCGTAGCTTAACCCAGCTGGAACTCTCCAGCTCCTGGTTGGCGTTTCCCAGATTCAGGATGAGGAATGTGCCCCCACGGCAAGCCCAGGCGCTGACCCCATGTTCGAAATTAACCTGCTTGCCACCAGCAGTATCTCTCTGCCTGCCATAAATCTGAAGCTCTTAACAGCTGGCTCTGGGCTTGGCATGCGGCCTCCCCAACAACCTCAGCTTGGCTTGGGCATCGAGACTACAGGATGGAAATTCTTTTTCGGAGCGGGAGAGGGAGGGAGAAGCCGAGCCAAGAATGATGCTGAGCCGATCCTCTCCCTGGGATTCCAGAGCTGCCTGGCTGGCTGTAAAAAGGGTGGTGGGAACCTCAGCCAGATGGCTACCGCTCGGAGGTGTTCTGAGGACACGCTGCCGAGCGCGGAGGCCCACACGGCGGGGTTTCATGCTCCGAGCCTGGCTCTGCCTGCGTGGCCCCCCAAGAACCCTGTGGCAGCGAGCCGGCTTTCACTCAGGTCAGGTATTTATCTCAGCGCCGGTGGGCTTGATTTTGCCAAACAGTGGTGGGCCACGCACAATCCATTCCATAGATAATGGCAATTGAACAACATATATCCATACGGATCAGATTCTCAGATCACAGCAATAGCAGCAGAATCGAAATGTAGCAGGTTTTTTAAAAAAAACAGACTCCAAAAACATTTTTTTGTTATTGTTCTTGGACATAAATCAAGGTCTCACTCTCAGAGCAAAAGGGGGAGGGGGTTGCCAGCTCTGCATTAGAACATACCTGGATTTGGAGGGGGGCCTGAGGAGGGTGAGGGTTTGGGGAGTGGAGGGACTCCAATGGGGTATACAGCCCACCTTCCAAAGTGGCCATTTTCTCCAGGCGAATGGATCTGTCGCCTGGAGATCAGCTGTAACAGCAGGAGATCTCCAGCCACCACCTGGAGGTTGGCAAGCCTACCTGCTGGGCATCCAGCCATCAGGTAGAGAGCCAGTTTGGTGTAGTGGTTAAGTGCGCAGACTCTAATCTGGGAGAACCGAGTGTGATTCCCCACTCCTCCACTTGCATCTGGCTGGATGACCTTGGGCAAGCCGTAGTTCTGATAAGAGCTGTTCTCGAAAAAGAGCCGTTTCTGTCAAGAGCTCTCTCAGCCTCACCTACCTCACAGGGTGTCTGTTGTGGGGAGGGGAAGGAAAGGGAGTTTGTAAGCCGCTCTGAGACACCTTTGGGTAGTGAAGGGCGGGGTATAAATCCAGTCTCTTATTCTTCTTCAGTGGGGCTTCCCTGTTGCATTTCGTCTCTCCTCTCCCCGGTGTGTGGGGGGAAACACACGAAGGAAGGAAGCATTTCCTTCTCCGCCTTCCATCGAGGGTTGCCCAAAGGCCTAAAGAAATACGTCCCACCCTTCTTTCTTTCCTCCCTATCAAGTCACAACCAAATGATGCCAGCCCCTCGTGAGGTTTCCAAGGCAAGAGGCAAACGGAGGTGGTGTGCCATATTGCCTGCCTCTGCGTAGCAACCCTGGACTTCCCTTCGCGTCCAAGGTCTGGCAAGATCGGAGTGCAACTGGGCAGCCAGAGCTTTTCTTGGGTGGTGGGTAAAGAATACAGATCTGATCAAGGATATCCCATTAAGCTCATATATTTGCAATATAAAAAAACATAACAAAATGTGTTAAAATTTATAGAATAGTGGGTTTTTTTCCCCTCAATAGGTTATATCTTTTTTCACCACCTGGAGGTTGGCAGCTCTAAAAAGGGGTGGAGCTAGAGTTGCCAGTTCCCAGTTGGGAAATTCCTGGGGTTTAGGGGTGGAGCCTGGGGAGGGCGGGGACTTCAGGAGAGATGTAAGGCCACAGAGTCCGCCCTCCAAACCAGCCGTTTTACTCCAAGGGGGACTGACTTGTGTTGCCTGGAGACCAGGGGTAATTCCAAGAGGTCCCCTGGCCCCACCTGAAGGCTGACAACCCTAGGTGAAGCTGAAGCATTCCTACAGCTGTTGTTTACCTCTGCCAGCTTGGCACAGTGGCTAGAGTGCTGGACTAGGATATCTGGAAGACCCAGGTGTGAATCCTGGCTCCACCATGGAAGCTCAGTGGGATAATCCTGGGCTAGTCATTCTCTCTTCCTCAGCCTCACCCACCTCACAGAGCTGTAGTTGTGAAGATGAAACAGAAGAGAGGGAGAAGGGTGTCACGCTGTTCTGGGGAGAGAAGCATGGTATACACATCTAAATATACATAGCACCTAATCCTGTGTACCCAAGAGGCGTGAGACTCCAAACTGGAACGGCAGATCTGTATGCACTCTGAATCGCATTCCGTTCCCCAAGTGCTCTGCTTAGAGGTCAGAGCAACAGAGGATCCAACAGCATAGCAGAGTGTCTCAAGACTAGTAGTACTGAGAGGACAGAGGTTCAAGTCCCCAGTCTGCCACAGAAGCTGGTTGGGTGCTTCCGGGCCAGCCATCCTCTCTCAGCCTAACTCACCTCCTAGGGTGGTGGTTGAAGAAGAAGAAGAAGAAGAAGAAGAAGAAGAAGAAGAAGAAGAAGAAGAAGAGGAGGAGGAGGAGGAGGAGGAGGAGGAGATTGGACTTATACCCCGCCCTTCACTCAAGAGTCTCAGAGTGGCTTACAAACTCATCTCCCTTCCCCTCCCCACAGTAGACACCCTGTGAGATAGGTGGAGCTGAGAGAGCTCTGAAAGAACTGCTCTTTCAAGAACAGTTCTGACAGAACTAAGGCTTGCCCAAGGTCTTCCAGCAGCTCCATGTGAAAGAGTGGGGAATCAAACCTGGTTCTCCCAGATGAGAGTCCACGCACTTAACCACTACACCAAACTGGTTCTTTTGTGCAGATTTCTACCTGTACAACCTCTGTTCAACGTACACGCCCCTTGATTCCTGCCACCACGCTATTGCACTATCCAAGAGTTCAACATTCTGAAGGGAAAAAAATGTGTCTTTGATTTGTATAAAATATGCAGACTGCCTAGTCGCTTTCCTTTGGTACAGCATGCCTCAGGCCAGAACTGAATGGCACTCCTCAGTTGTCTTGTGAGTTGTCTCAGGGGGCTGGGCTGGACATTGCGGGGACATCTGGCTGCCCTCCCCCCCCGCCATTGCACATGTCACCCTGGTAACACTAGTAAAAGAAATGTATGACGTGCTGTCATACTTATCAGTGAGAGCCAATTTGATATAGTGATTAAGAGCAGAGGACTCTAATCTGGAGAGCCGGGTTTGATTCCCCACTCCTCCACATGAAGCCAGCTGGGTAACCTTGGGTCAGCCACAGTTCTCTCAGAGATGTTCTCTCAAGAGCAGTTCTCTCAGAGCTCTCTCAGCCCTACCTACCTCACAGGGTATCTGTTGTGAGGAGAGGAAGGGAAGGTGACTATAAGCTGCTCTGAGACTCCTTTGGGTAGAAAAAAGCAGGGTATAAAAACCAACTCTTCAATCTCTTCTTCTTTCTTTCTCCCCTCTAGTTCATTAGCTGCCATTGGCAGAGAGGGCAGGAAAATGCTGAATGTGACAATCATATTGTGTCTGGGGGGTTTTCTTGCCACACTATACTGTGGGCAAAATTTTAGGATTTGAACACAGGTGTCCCCCATCCTTAGTAGGCCACACTAACCACAAAAACAGCACTGTCTCTCACAGTAAAAACACTTTATAAATTGAAATAGATAAGACTTTTTACAAATGGCTCTTAAGAGTTAGTGCTTATACTAGCTCCCCCCATGAGCTATCTCTACAGGAATGTACCAAGGCAGATGAGCCAGTATGTAAAACAGGAATAGCCTCATCGTCAACTCTATCCTGACTACGTGATCCAGCACGGCTACCCTTACTAAGAACAGTGCAGATTTGAGGGTCTCTGTCCTTAATAAAACACTGCCCCTGCATTGTGCCCATTCTTGCCTTTTGGAGAGATGCATTATAGAATGGTGTTCATATGTACATCAAAATATACAGTTTGGTGTAGTGGATAGGAGCGTGTGGACTCTAATCCGCAAGAACTTGGTTTGATTCCCCACTCCTCCACATGCAGCTGCTGGTGTGACCTTGGATTAGTCACAAGTTCTTTCAGAGCTGATCTCTCACAGGCAGTTATCGAAAGAGCTCTCTCTCTCAGCCCCATTTACCTCATGGGGTGTCTGTTGTGGGGAGGAGAAGGGGAAGGTGATTGTAAACTGCTCTGAGATGCCTTCAGGTAGTGAAGGGCAGGGTATAAATCCAATCTCCTCCTCCTCCTCCTCCTCTTCATGCTCCGGTCCAAAAATCTGAGGTGTCTGGTGATAGATGTCTCTGGTGCACATGAGCACTCTAACCATGGTGAACAGGGATACAGCGGGTCAGAGCATTTGCTTCCATCCCACCTCCCCTGCCCAGTAACCCCCTGTCCGGATAGTCAATGTCGCTGAATTATGTTTGACTGGTCATGATTCCATAATAACCTATTCAGATCTAAATGGTCTATCTGACATTCTTTGCATTCTTTTCTTTTTTTTAAGGAAACTGCAACACTCGGTTTATTAACATATCTCGTTTCTGAAATCAGTGCAGAGTAATTGACTCCTAGAGGAGTATTTATTCCTCCTGAGAAGTTACGGGGGAGGGGGCGGAGAGAAGGGAAGGGCGTTCAGGCGGCGATCTTTGGTGTGAAAACAGGAATCGCAAAAGTATGACGGGCAGACCAGACGTGTGCAGCAGGGGGATATGAGAGGGTCTAACTCCCGCAGCCCGCAATGTGGCTGCCCCCAACCCGTCCCGCCCCAGTGGCCTGCCTGCTTAGCCTGAGGTGTTATTTGTTATCCCACCTCCTTTTGTGCCGGGAGTTGGCAGGCTGACAGCAGCCACCATATTGCAGGCGGGCGGGTGTGCTGATTAATAATCAGGGGACGTTATCGTTAGTTCCGGGCTGAAAAGAGGGTGCCGCTGGCCCCAGAGATGGCCGTCCTCTGGCACCCGGGAGCGCTGCAAACCGAAGGATCCTATCTCGACCTTTGCTGTCGGCATCTTCCTTCCGCCTCTATGCAAGAAGCCAGTGGTTTTTGTTTTGTTTTTTTAAAGGGGGGGTGGTGGAAACGCTTGCTGTGTCTCCATTGCCCACTGGGGAGCTGGGGAGCTGTGAAAAGAGGAGAAGCATTTTGCCTGGAAAAGAGAGACGGAGGACTCCTGCTTCCAGAAGCCCCCTCTTCGGGGGAAAATGGCTTGTGGCTCCATCTCAGCATTCGATCCATGGAATGCCACATTTCTTTCAGCCTGCAGGTTTAGTAGCCCTACGGTTGTCAACTCCAGGCTGGGAAATTCCTGGAGATTTGGGGATAGAGACTGGGGGGGCAGGGTTTGGGGAGGGAAGGGAGCTCAGCAGGGATGTGATTCTACAGAGTCCACCATCTGACGCAGCCCCTTTCTCCAGGGGAACTGATCTCTGTAGTCTGGAGCTGTGATTCCAGGAGAACTCCAGTTCTCACCCGGAGGCTGGCAACCCTCACCCCTGGAACAGTTCTTTTGAACTCTCTCTGGTCTAAAACTGGCTGCAACCTCTGCCTGGGAAGCGACAGAGGCCATCCCTTGACCAAGACTAGGAGGCCGACAACCAGAAAAGGACGGTCCCTTTTTGCCCAGCCTTTGGGCTTCCTGGGGTCACCTGGCTGCCCAGTCGGGGAAACAGGATGCTGAGCTGGCCTGGTCCAGAAGGGCCCTTCTCAGAATCCACAGCAGCCCTAAGGGGACTCCCAAACTGCTGATTCACACCCACTTTACACCCACACACCGAGGTCATTTGCTTATTTCTGCACAAGGAGGTATCCATATTAATCCTGGGAAAGCCGCCACCGATCAGGACTAGAGTGGATCTTCTCGGCATGCATAAGATCCCAGTTTCAATCCCCGACATCTCCGGGCAAAAAGGTCAAGTGAAAGACATCTCTGTCCAAAACCCTGGAGAGACGCTGCCGGTCAGAGCAGATGAGGCTGATCCTGAAAGACCCGTGGTCGGACTCCCTATCAGGCAGCACTACATGTACTTTATTTGGGAAGGGCCTGTGGCTCAGTGACAGAGCATCTGCTTTGCCTGCAGAGGGTCCCAGGTCTGACCCCTGACATCTCCATGCATTTTGTATGTCTGAAATGGTTGATACATTTCTGAGATTGTGTTGTGATCTGCCCTGAGCCCGCTCCCGGCGAGGGCAGAATATAAATTTGAATAACAAATAACATTAAAAATAAATAAATAATGCGGTGTTCTCCTCTCAGGTGTTTGCAGCAGAAACAAAGGTGAGCTTTCCTGCCAGTGCTTAGTCAAAAGTCTTTCTTCCTGCCCTGGCTAAATCTGAGTGGAAGCGAGCAGTTCCATTCTGCAGAGTTTTGGTGGAGAAGAGAGCGAAAACTGCTCTGCCAAAACTCCGGAGTATGGTTCATAAAAGCCGGAGTCCCTTCCGCAAGGCAGCCTTGTCACGCACCCCGTGGCCTCGCAAATATTTATCTCACTCTTCTTCAGCATTCACAGGAGGCAGGAGACGGAACGTCAGCCTCGGACCTGGCAGTGCAATTCAGCCTCGGCCAAAGGCATTTGCAGTCAGTAAATCCTATGTTTACAAGAGCCAGTGTGGTGCAGTGGTTAGACCAGGACCTGGGAGACCCGGGTTCGAGTCCCTACTCTGCCATGGAAGCTTGCTGGGTGGCCTTGGGCCAGTCAAACACTCTCAGCCTAACCTACCTCGCAGGGTTATGGTGAGGATAAAATGGAGGAGAGGAGAACGGTGTAAGCTGCTTTGTCTCCCTACTAGGGAGAAAAGCAGGGAATAAATGCAATAAATAAATAAATGTTACTAAGTTTAGGTTCCGGACTCACAGGACTGTTTATTCATATCCATATACACCACGCCTGATTATATAGCCAGTCCTCCTTTCTCCCTCCACACTCCTGGGGAAGGGGGAGGAACTCAGCACCAATCCTGCTGGTAGGGTTACCAGCTTTCGTCTGGAAAATACCAGATTTGGGGGGTGGATCCTGAGGAGGGAGGGGTCCCAGTGGGGCATAATGCCACAGAATCCACCTTCCAAATCAGCCATTTTCTCCAAACAAACTGACCTCTGTCCTGGAGATCAGCTGTAACAGTGGGAGATCTCCAGCCACCGCCTGGAAGTTGGCAAGCCTACCTGCTTGGCATCCAGCCCAGTGGAGCTTCCCTGCTGCATTTCATCTCTCCTCTCCCCAGCGTATGGGTGGGGAAACACGTTAAGGAAGGAAGCATTTCCTTCTCCAACTTCCATCGAGGGTTGCCAACAGACCTGGAGAAATATGTCCTGCCCTTCTTTCTTTTTCTTCCCGCCCCCCACCGACTCAGAACCAATTTATGTCAGCCCCTCGTGGGGTTTTCAAGGCAAGAGGCAAACAGAGGTGGTGTGCTCTGGCCTGCCTCTGCGTAGCAGCCCTGGACTTCCTTCTGGCAGTCTCCCATCCGCGTACTAACCTAGGCTGACGCACCTTAGCTTCCAAGATCTGACAAGATTGGAGTGCAACTGGGCATGGAAGGTAAAGAATACGATCTGATCACGAACATGTCATTAATCTCCTGTTAAAGGTACAGGAATCTTTTTTCCCTCTTCAGGCAGTTGGCAATCAGTGTTCCCTCTAAGCTGAGTTAGTGTGAGCTAGCTCAGTTTTTTACCTCACACATTGTTTGTCTCAGCTCAGGAAGGGATGGCTCCAGAGCAAACTAATTTATGGCAGTAGCCAAATCGCTCGATCACAGCTTTAATGCCAGGAGCTCACAAAGTAGAATTTTTGCTCACAAGACTCCACAGCTTAGCGGGAGCACTGTTGGCAATCCCACATCCTTCTCTGGGTGACGGGGAGAAAGGATAGCAATTTGTACTCTGGTTCGCTTCAGAAATAAAGTGTCAAGGGAGAGACCCTCCGCACACTCTTTTCCCGAGGACGAGCCAAGAAAGAGAGGCACAAAATGAACAAAGGTCAAGGAGCCATTGGAACGGTCCATAGGTGAGGAAGACAGGGCCGGCCGACCCACCCACCCGCTCTCCCCGGCTGTATTCATTGGGGGGGGAGGTAAGGCCTCTCTCACCCGCCACAACCAAGCAGCTGGGAAGGAGTTGGAGGAGGCTGCTTGAAAAGCGCCAGCCAGCAGCTGAGCCAGGTTGAACCGGGTCTCCGAGAAGCAGCACTTGAGACGGAGCGAGACAAAAGCTACCCACATGGGGACTCTTGGGAAGGCGGCTGCTTAGCTAGGGAAGCAACAATGGAGAAGGGCAGGGGGTAGGGGGTGTGCTGCGGGTGCCAGCCGGCCCTACAGTGCTCAGGGAGCCGGAGAGTGGCTCAATTTTCTTCCGCCAAGCGGTAACCGGCAGCTCCCCCAGAGTCCCCCCCCTCACTGCCACTTGGCAACCCCACAGCCACAAAACATTACTTCAGGGCACAAACTGGAAGAAATGGTGCTAGTCTGTAAGGTGTACCTGGACTATAAAAGACTAACTGGGCTACCCCGCTGGAATCTTTAGGGCTGCCCACACTGCATGGGAGAGGGTACAGGGTAGGGGGTGATGGTAGGTCAGAGCCTGGGACCTTTCCTAATAATCCTCCCGACACCCCTACATGCACTCCCACACACAAAATCTTGCCTTTGCCTGTGGCAGAACTGCACATCACTTGTAATTCCCTGAATCCTTATTTTTAGAGATCTTTTGATTTTTTAAAAATAAAGTACAGCTGGTATTTGAGAGAAGAGGCCTATATGGCGGGAAGAGCTCTTTTTACCCTTCTCCCCCCCAGGCCAGTTTCCTTACCAAAACCATCCCTTCAAGCGGAATTTATTTAAATATAGGGCTGCCAACTTCCAGGTGGCAGCTGGAGATCTGCTATTACAATTGATCTCCAGCCAACTGAGATCCAGTTCCCCTGGAGAAAATGGCTGCTTTGGAGGGTGGAGCCTACGGCATTATAACCTGCTGAGGCCCCTCCCCTTCCCAAGCCCCACCCTCCCCAGGCTCCACCCCCCAAATCTCCAGGTATCTCCCAACCCAGAGCTGGCAACCCTATTTAGATACTTATCCCCCAATGTTCTCCCTGAGAGGGGCCCCAACCAAAGCAGATTACAACATCATTCTACCCTCCTCCGTATCCTACAAAAACAGCCCTGTAAGGTAGGTCAGGCTAAAAATGTACACACACCAGGGGGAAAAGATTTTTAAAATATCTCTATTTTAACCCTGGTGAGGCTAAAAGCAGCTCAGGGAAGCTGAATTACAGCAAAAGCAAGTTCAAGGGGAATGAATACAAGTGAAACTGCCTTATATTGTGTTCAGCATTGCCTACTCTGACTGGAAGCTGCACTCTGAGGTTTTTGGCCTTCTTCATGCCAAGCCTTCACTCTGTTACTGAGCCACTGAATTTTCCATGTTACTAGCTCAACAGAGAGCCAGTTTGGAGTAGTGGTTAAGTGCACGGACTCTAATCTGGGAGAACCGGGTTTGATTCCTCCACTCCTCCACTTGCACTTGCTGGATGACCTTGGGCAAGCCATAGTTCTGACAAGAGCTGTTCTTGAAAAAAGAGCAGTTTCTGTCAAGAGCTCTCTCAGCCCCACCTACCTCACAGGGTGTCTGTTGTGGGGAGGGGAAGGGAAGGGAGTTTGTAAGCCGCTCTGAGACACCTTTGGGTAGTGAAGGGCAGGGTATAAATCCAATCTCTTCTTCTTCTTCTTCTGTTAACATAGAGAAATATTTGTCTGTGTGGTGTACTGATTAGGGTCTGGTAGAGCCAGATTCAAACCCCCACTTTGCCATGGACATTCCCTGGAAAATCTCAGGCAGCCAGTCACACAGCCTAACCTGCCTCACAGAGGGAAGGTGGCACAGTATAGCCTGATCTCCTCAGATCTGGGTTTGTACTTGGATGGGAGATCAGCAAGGGAGATTCTGCAGGGGAAGGCAATGGCCACCCACCTCTGCTTCTCACTTGCCTTGAAAGTCCCTGGCTGGGGTCACCATAAATTGGCTGCAACTTGACATCGCTGACATCCATAACTTACCTCACCGTTTTATCGTTGTGAAGATAAAAGAAGAGAATAATTTAAGCTGTTTGCAGGAGAAAAGCAGGGCAGGTATCTAAATAAATAAAAGAACGATCTAGTCCTGTCATTGTATCCAACCGGCGTGAGACTCCAAACAGGAACTGAATGTCTATATGAACCCTGAATACTGTTCAGTTCTTCCTGATGCTCTGCTTACAGAATGTCAGGACTCGGATCTGGGAGACCCAGGTTTGAATCCCCAACTCCACCACACGTGCCGGTTCACCTTGGACCAGTCACACACTTCTCAGTCTAACCTATCTCCTAAGTTTGTTGTGAGCAGGGCTTTTTTGTAGAAAAAGCCCAGCAGGAACTCATTAGCATAACAGGCCACACCCAACATCAGAAACTCATTAGCATATTAGGCCACACCCCTGACAGCACAGCTCATTGGCCTATTAGGTCACATCCCATGTTACCAGAAGTGTGGTTTATTGTCAAACCCCAGGGCTTTTATAGCAGGAACTCATTTGCATGTTAGGCCACACAGCCCTAATGTAGCCAATCCTAATGACTTTCTGCTGTGTGTGGCATATTATGCTAATTAGTTCCTGCTGGGCATAGCCAACCCAGGAGCCAGCCGGAACGCCATTCCTGTGCGTTCCTGCCCAAAAATAGCCCTGGTTGTGAGGATAAAATGGAGGAGAGGAAAATTATGTAAGCTGCTTTGGGTCCCTTTTGGGAGGAAAGACATGGTATGCAAATGAAATGAATAAATAAATTACAGAGGACCCAACTGCTTTGTATAGTGGTCACTAGAGTGCTAGGATCTGAAAGTCCCGGGTTCAGATCCTCACTCTGCCATGGAAGCTGGCTGCCTGATCTTGGCCTGTTTACTCTCTTGTCAGTCTAGCCTATTCCACAGGGTGGTGGTTGTGAGGACAGAGCTGGAGTTGGGGAGAACCAACAGGGAGAAAAGCCGTATGTAAATAAAAATCAAAAGAAAACTGTGCTGCCCGAACTGAGGCTGGGAACGTGAATTTCCACACCTTTCCAAACCCAGGCACATATGCCAGTTAGTCATGCTTATTTTTCTGGGTTGCCAACTCCAGGTTTGGAAATTCCTGGAGATCTGGGTGTGCAGCCTGAGTTTGGGGAGGGGAGGGACCTCAGTGGGTTATAGCACCACAGATCCCACCAGCCAGAGCACTTTATTTTCTCCAGGGGAACTGCTCTCTCCAGTTGTAATCCCTGGGACCCCACCTGGAGATTGGCATCCCCAGTTACTCCCCAGATCTGCACTCCCATGCGCACTCCCCTTACGTGTGTTCCCAAGCCTTTGGGATTTCCACCCCCCCCTTTTTAACATAAAACCAGAGCAGCACATCAGCCTCGTTTCCGTCTTGGCAGCAGCTGGGCCCAGAGAGGCCTTCACACACTGGGGCAAGCCGAGCAGGCGGGGGCGCCGCCAAAGAGCAGCCAAGCGGCGCGTCTGCAGCTGAGAGCGGGCCGCCAGCCCCAGCCAGCCAGCCAACCAGCCAGCCTTTCTGGGGCAAGCCTCGCGTGCGAAGGCTGGCTGGCTGGCTGGCTGCTGGCGGCCCTGGAATGAGGTCGCGGGTAGGCCAGGGGACCGGAGGAATCCATGCACCGGGAGGAGGAGGAGGAGGAGGAGGAGGGGGGGGAGAAGAAAGGCTCGCCCGCCGCCCGCCTGGCAAGGACGCCTCTCCCCTCCCCGCCTTGAGCCGAGCTCCCCACGACGCGGTGCGCCTTCCCTGCTGAGCTGAAAGCCCCGTCGCTGTCAGCTCTCCCCAGCCTGGGCGGATTAGGAGGGCGCATTAGCCGAGTTCAAAGAGCCACCACGGCCCGGCTTGGGTCAGGTGATCGCCGGGGTTTAGGAGCCGGGCTGGCGGCGGCGGAGGAGGGCCGGGCGGGCGGGCCGCGTGGGCGCTGCGCCTCCCCGAGGGGAAAACCCGCGGAGACCTGCGGCAGGTGTCGAGCAGGACCGAGCTGCTGGGGAAGAGCGGAGGAGGCAGGTGCGTGTCGGCGCCTCTCCCGAGGGCCCCGGCTCCCCGAAGAGGCCTCGCTCTCGGTCACAAACAGGAGCTTCCGAAGAGGCCCGGAGGAGAGCGCCAAGGTTGCCAACTGCTGCCAGCCACCGTGCTCCAGTGGCATTCAGGACAAGGCTGACACGCAGGAATCCGGCATTATTGTTGTTGTTGTTATTTTATAGACCCCCGCCAAGGCGTCAGGGCGTTGTACATCACCCTCAAACATACAACAAATTTAAAATACAATAAATAGTTACAGCTAACACCCCCCTCCCCCGCTGCCACCCCAGCCAGCTCTTAGGGCTCTCACAGCAGGAGGGGGGGGGGTTAAAACTTTTAGCAGTTGGAAATGCCAGACCAGGATCTGGAAGACTGGATTAGGCTCCAGGGGGGAGCTGGAGATCCCCCAGAAATGACAAGTGTTCTCCAGGCTACATAAATCATGTATTTATTTAACACATTTATTCCGCTTCTTCTGGAGAAAACGGCTGCTTTGGAAGGTGGACTGCATGGCGTCATCACTAGGTGAGGCTGCCTTCTGGCGCCCCCCTTGCAGGGAGGGAGAAAACTGGAACTTAGCAGGTAGATTTGGCCTTGAGTGTAGTAAATGGCTTTAAAGGGGGATTTGGCAGATTCATGAAAGATAGGTCCATGAATGGCTAGGAACTATGGATCCTCCACATCCAGAAGCAGTTTATCTCTGAATAGCATCGCTGGGAGGCAACCACAGATGGAGGCCTTGGATTCCATGTTCTGTTTGTTGGCCATCCAGGGCAACTCATTAACCCTCGTGCACAAGACAATGCTGGTCTAGGTGGACCTGTGGTCAGATCCAGCAGGGCTCTGCTTACGTTCCCACTCAGCAGAGGCTGCCTGGCCAACCCTGAGAGAGCAGCCACGACCACACCAGGAAGGCCTTAAAGGACCAACAGGGGGTTTGGCCTCGGCAAAGAATGGCGTGTCCCGCCGAGCTGCTGCCAGATCCCTCTTCAGCCCTGCCAGCCAGGGGACATTGAGGGGAGGGGGAGGGGCATCCTCGCAGCCACGAAGCCCGGGGGGGGAACTTCCCCACGCCCAGCCCTGGCCCCCTCCGGTGGCATCCTCTCCCCCCCTCCCAGGACTCGGGAAGCTCTACAAGGTTCCCCCCACCCGCATGCTGGAGAGATGCGAGCCGCTGCAGCAGCACCTTTCCCAGGCCCCGTCTGGAGTGTGGGGTAGGGGGGAGAGCAGAGGAAGGAAAGGCCGCGGGGAGGTTGGGGGCACCCAGCCGAGCCAAGGGGAGGCAGGGGAACTGTGCGCAGGCGAAGTGCGAGCAGTGTGCTGGGCGCCGCCAGCCCTGGGGCTTTAAAGGGTGCCTCCCCGGGCCTTCTGGGGGCAAAACAACTCGCGCCTGAGGAGCACCCTTGGCCATGAGGAACTCAGGGGTGCCCGGCAGGGCCGGGGGGAGGTGGGGGGACATAGCGTGGGCAGAGTGCGAAAGGAGTGCTGGCTTTAAAGGGCACCTCCCCGGGCCTTCTGGAGGGAGAGAAAGAGGCGGCAGCTGGGGTCAGGGCGATGCAGGGCTTTTGCTGGGGGTGGTGGGGCTTTTGGCAGGGGGGCACAGTTCGGTGCCCTCATGATCGGTCCACCCTAGGCGAAAATGTAGTTCGCCTAGTGGTTGGGCCAGCCCTAGATGTCATACCCTACCGAGACCTTTCGCCTCCCTAAACTGCATTCTGCCAGGCTCCACCCTCAGATCTTCCAGTATTTCCAAACTTGGAGTTGGCAACCCTAACTTCGGTTCAAATATCCAGGCTGTCATGGGAGGTTGTTGGTTGACTTTGGGCTCTCGGCCTAACCTACCTCACAGGGTTCTTGTTAGAATAAAATGGAGGAGAGGAGAACGATGTAAGCCACTTTGGGTCCCCATCAGGAAGCAAGAGGGAAAGAAGGAAAGAGAGAGAGAGAGAGCTACAGCTTCTGACTGAAAAGCTGGCAACCCTAATTTATTAGGTGAGACTGCTTTCATGCAAAGAAAGGGCACTGGAGAAAGTTTCACTCACTTACCTTCTGCCTATCAGACTTCATGTCAAAAGCAGAGGAGCAGATCAAGTAAAAACAGTTGGCAAGCTAGGGAGTACTTACAAAGGGTGATTACTTCTTTAATGCAAGCTGGTTCACTGTGAGGTTAGCAGCCAAGCTGGCACGGTGCCATCCATTTACTGCCATTCTCAACCATGCCCATCTGTTCTCAATAGCCATGGTCAAAAGAGCTGTCCTTTGCCAAGGCGTGGAAATTCTCCTATAGCTTCATATGCTCCAATCTGCACAGATTGCATATCGCAGATGCATGGAATTCAAACTAAAAGTAGCTGAGCCCAGAAAGCCAGAAGGGAGTTTAGAAGCTGAAGCTTAAACAAGATGGAAGTTCATAATTACCTGGTTTAAAACATGCTCAGATATATCACCCCAAATTCCTTTTCCATTTCGGAATTCATCGTGGGATTTCTCTGCAAGCGCAGTCAGAGTTCAGGCTGACCATGCCACTTTGTGCAAAATTCTTTCACGCGAGCACCCCCTGTTTGCAATGTAATGAACCCTAGAAATTGCTTTCTTCATATTTTTATCCTGCCCTTCCTTCAAAGGGCTTCGAGTGGCTTACTCCAGGGCCCTGTCTTCTGTTTTACCATCAAAATGACCCTGCATAGTAGGTTAGACTGAGAGAGTAAATTGCCCAAGGTCACCCAGCAAGCTTAATGGCTGGGGAAGGATTTGAATCTGGGTGCCCCAAGTTCTAGTCCAGACATCTAATCGCTACACCACATTGGTTTCACAATAAAACCCCCTCACCATATAGCCTTCCATTGGCTGAATGCTGAATTCAGGTTGACTTTTAGTAAATACCCATTTCATTTACTTTCATTTATTATTTTTATACCCCACCTTTCTTCCCAATGGGAAGAATCCCAGCTTCAAGTATAGGCTAATAGGGTCTGAACTTGCCGAGACTGAGAGGGGGGAAGATCTTGGGATGACAGTGGATAGCTCAATGAACGTGTCAACCCAGTGTGCTGCTGCGGTAAAAAAGACCAACTCTTTGTTGGGGATTATCAGGAAAGGGATGGAGAATAAAATGGCCAGTATTGTAATGCCCCAGTATACATCTGCGGTGCGGCCTCATTTGGAATACTGTGTACAGTTCTGGTCTTCATATCTCCAAAAGGACATCACAGAGCTGGAAGAAGCACAAGGGAGGGGCAACCAAGATGATGAGGGGGTTGGATCACCTTCCCTATGAGGAAAGGCTGAAGAGTCTGAGACTTTTCTGTTTAGAAAAGAGACTTAAGGGGGATGTGAAGCCGTGACAGAGGTTTATAAAATTATGCATGGAGTGGAGAGAGTTGGCAGAACTTTTTCTCCCTCTCCCCAAATGCTAGAACTCGAGGGCATCCAATGAAGCTGATGGGCAGTAGGTTCAGGACGGACAAAAGGAAATACTACTTTACACCGAGAGTGGTACAAATGCGGAATTCACTGCCAGAGGTTGTAATGACAGATACGGGCACAGACAACTTTAAAGGGGGCATTAGATCGCTTCGTGAAGGACAGGTCTATCCGTGGCTACTAGCTGTGGTGACTAAAGGGAAGCTCCACATTTCAGAGGCAGTAAACTCCTGAATCCTAGTGCCTGGAAGCAACATCAGGGAAAGGCCTTAGCCTCTGTGCCCTGCTGTTGGCCCTCCAGAGGAACTGGCTGGCCACCACGTGAGACAGGATGCTAGACTAGATAGATGGACCAGCAGGGCTCTCCTCATGTTCTTATGTAAATACACCTTGCTTATCTCTAGTTGTCAGGGCCGTTGTGCTGCAAATCAATCTTGTTAGACAGGCTAAGTGTGGGGTGTGACGCATGGACAAACCCCAGTGCTCGTACATGTGGCATTTGCTGTCTTTTGTTAATGTGATTTACATTTTGCTAGCATTATTTTGTCCCAGGCTAGCCCAGTCTCATCAAATCTCTGGTTAGTACTTGGATGGGAGACCACCAAGGAAGACCAGGGTCGCGACGCACAGGCAGGCAATGGTAAACCACCTCTGTGCAGCTCTTGCCTTGAAAACCCTGTGAGGGGTCACCATAAATTGCTTTGACTCTGACCGCACTTCCCACACGCACTAGTTAAATATTTAAATTATTTATTTAAATCTGAACTGGGTAATTTCCCCATGCAAATTGTTCTGGAAAATCGACGTCACTGGCTGCAGCGTTGCCTCCACGGCAGCAGGATCATACTCCACAGAAGGGGAGACTCACACTTCCTTTGGGTAAGCTGTGTTTCCCCAGTGATGGGAAACGGCAGGTGAAACTCGGAAGATCTGGCCTTTCATCTCAGTTTTGCGACAGACGAGATTATAAATGCAGATAAATTCCTTTTCCCTGCCTGTTCCCCTTCCTCGCTCGCTGACTGTCGAACATGCCTTGGGTGGAGTCACACAGCTCTCTTGAGGGGTGCCGGCTCTGGGTTGGGAAATACCTGGAGATTTTGGGGGTGGAGCCTGGGGAGGGTGAGGTTTGAGGAGGGGAGGGATCTCAGCCATAGACTCCACCCTCCAGAGCAGCCATTTTTTCCAGGGGAACGGATCTCTGTTGTCTGGGGATCAACTGGAAAAGTGGGAGGTCTCCAGGCCCCACCTGAAGGTTGGCAACCTTAACTCTATTATACCTCTGACTACTGCAGTTATTCCCAGGAGAGGCTGGCTTCTTGAGATTTCCTTTGAATGCTGCATCTCCTGCAACTCTTTCATCCCATGTGCGAAAACATTAATTGTTGGGGAAGGGGGATAACTTTGCTGACACCAAGTTTGTTTGCCACATAGATATGGGACTTCTTTTAGGGCCGGTTCTGACATTGCTACATTTGGGATGGATGTTATCCTCCATGTAAGAAATGTGTTATTTTAAGAAATACAAGTTTGGCAGGAGCACACTCCCCGCTGTGTGTACACAGACTGTGCGCATCATCCCACACTTCACACATTACAATATACATGCTGTTTCCTACGCAGGGATCTTAATTTTATTTTATTTTTATCCTGCTTCTCACTCTAAGAAGAGATTTACGGCAGGTAATGAAACGCAGAAGTACCGACACGTTTTTTTTTAAGGGATAAATCTAGTATCATGCAAATATATGTGAAAATCCCTCATACCAAATCAGACCTATGGTCTATCCAGCTCTGTATTGGCTACTCAGACTGGCTGTGGTGCTCTGGGATCTCAGACCTTCCCTACTCTCTAAAGCCTGGGAAAGACGGGTGAGAGAGAATAAAACAAGCACTGTGGTGGAAGCTGCCGCTGAAACAATGTTATTTTAATATGTTGTCGAAGGCTTTCATGGCCAGAGTTCATTCGTTGTTGTAGATTTTCTGGGCTGTATGGCCGTGGTCTTGGCACTGTAGTACCTAACATTTTGCCAGCAGCTGTGACTGGCATCCTCAGAGGTATAACACAGAAAGATGGAGACTGACACAGAGAGTACTCCATCTTTCTGTGTTAGACCTCTGAGGATGCCAGTCATAGCTGCTGGTGAAACGTCAGGTACTGCAATGCCAAGACCACGGCCATACAGCCCGGAAAATCAACAACAACTAATGTTATTGTAGTCCGCACAGCCAGTCAGATCTTCAGTGGCAAATCAAGAGCCCTTCCCACTTTCTAAGAACACTTGGTGGGCACCAAGAAACATGGCATTGGGTACCATGGTGTTCATGGGTACCAGTCTGGGGGGCCCTGCCACAGAATTTATGGGAAACTGAAGTCCTACAGTGGCAGCACATCCCTGTTGAGCTCCCTACCCCGGGCACCACCCCCAAATTTCTGGGAATTTCCCAAGCCAGAGTTTGCACTGCAACCCTGTACCTGTTACCTGACATCCATCACCTGGAGATTCCAGGGACCACGTGGGAAACCTTCTGCATAAAAAGCAGATGCTCTGCCACAGAACTACAGCTCTTCTCCTGCAGTCGACAAAGTACTGATAGGGCAAAAACACTTTGTAAAACTATACAGCATACAGTCAAAATTCTGGTTACGTTTAAAATAATTCTCACTGGCCTCCTAAAATTGCATAGAATCCACTCTTTAAGCAAAGTTCACTAGGAAGGGAATTCCACAGTCAGGGAGCCACAACCAAGATGGCCCTGCGTGAATATATCCTAATCTCACACAGAAAACTGTTAATGTGCCAAGCGGCCATGATTTATGCCTTCGATGATGACCTCCTCCTTGAGGCCTCTGTGCAATGATTCTCAAGAAGCTTGTGGTTTCCCTCATGACAATTCACTTCTAAAAGGACACTGCTAAAGGGAGTTAAGCTTCGGTTTATTGAATTGGTTAGATTTATTTTAAACATTCACAATGCGCTTCCCTCCGACTGAAAATGTCTGCGTGCCTGTCTAAAAGCCAGCAATAAAGGCAGGAGTCAAAGTTAAGCAGATCCACACATCAAATGGAGAAGCGAGGCAGTAACATCCCATTAGTCAAAGTGCAGGAAAGGCAGAAGAAGGCTCTTGAAACTAGGGTTGCAGCAATGTGATGATGTCATTTCCAGGCGGGGGGTCACACCAGAAATGACATCACAGTATTGGATTGATGCCGATTCCCACCCCCATTTTCCCCTCGCCACTCAACCAAGCGGCAGTGAACATCAGGACCTGCTAACGGGAGGTCTTCCACCACAGCAGGAGATCTGCTGCCATATGAGGAGACCTCCCACCATAGTGGGAGACCTGTCAGCCCTACTGGGAACCACGCAGCTGATTCTGGCGTTGTGCAAAACGGTGCTTCGTTTTAGCTGCGGTTGGTTAATAGAAACGAAATCTCTGCAATCATCCCGGGCCTGGTGTATCTGGACAAATGCGGCTTTCATCGGCTTTGTTCTCATTCCCATCCCGTGGAAACCCAGCGGGTATCCCAGCCTGCATTGCTATGACAACAGTACCAGGGACGAATAAGCAAGGATTTCTCTATTTATTTGCTTGAATTTCTTTATTAAAATATTTATACCCTGCCTTTCCTTTCCAGCTTACAAAGTCTAGTTTAAAACTTCTTGAGTATAATGAAATCTCCAATCGCCCACCTGCCCGCAGCCTCTACCCCACTGGCTTTGCAGCACCGTCTGAAAAACTTGTAGGGACTGCAATCCTCTCATCTCCTCAGGGAGACAGAGGGACAAAGGGAGGTAGACAAATACTACATTTGCCCAAAAAGAAGATGATCCTGGATCTAAGATGTAGAAAGTTTACGATAGGGCATGAGCTTTGCTTTCGTGAGTCACTGCTCAGTGACTCACAAAAGTTCGTATCCTGCCACAAATTTTGTTAGTCCCTAAGGTGCCTCTGGAGTCTTGCTCTGTTCTACTGCTACAGACTGACTAACGTGGCTGCCTATCGTGATTAGGGATGCCAGCCCCCAGGTGGGAGTGGGGAAGCCCCACCTCCAACAGTCATAGCCGGGTGCGACGTCCCCAGTGTGATGACGTCACACAAAAGAGACATCATCACGCCGGGGACGCCACACAGCAAAGCTCTGGTATTTTGGGCAAAACTCTATGGTAACCATAGCTTTTTGTCCAAAATACCAGAGCGTCACCATGCAATGTCCCTGTTGTGGTGATGTCACTTCCGTGATCATCCTGCTGGGGACGTCACGTCACGTACGTCTGGCAGAAGAAAAGGACCTCGCAACCAGTGTGCCCTCTAAGCTGAGTTAGTGTGAGCTAGCTCAGTTTTTTAGCCTGCAGCTCACACATTTTTGTCTTTGCTCAGGAAGGATGGCTGCAGAGCAAACTAATTTATGCAGTAGCCAAATCACTCGCTCACAACTTTAATGCCAGTAGCTCACAAAGTAGAATTCTTGCTCACAAGACTTCACAACTTAGAACGAGCATTGCTCACAACCCTAATCTTGATCCACGATGTAGAGTTGCTAACCTTCAGTTCTGCCCAAATTAAAACGGATCTCTAGACTACAGAGATCAGTTCCCCTGGAGAAAATGGCAGCTTCAGAGGACTCTATGGCACCCCACCCCTTTTACGCTCCTTCCCCTCCCCAGATTCTGCTCTCCCTAGTGGGCACCTACCCCCAATCTCCAGGAACTCCCAAACCCAGAATTGGCAACCCTAGTAAAATGATGCCTCCCCCAAAAGGCTACACAGGGGAGAAAAGCTTTTTATTACAGTACATAACTGTAGGTGAATTTAAGATTTATATTGTATACCAGTTATTATCTGATCGAAGCCACCCTGAGCCTGCTATGCAGGGAGGGTAGGATTCAAAAAGGGAAGGGAGGGGAGGGAGGGAGGGAGGGAGGGAGGGAGGGAGGGAGGGGAAGGGAAGGAAGGAAGGAAGAGAAGGAAGGAAGGAAGGAAGGAAGGAAGGAAGGAAGGAATGACCTTCTATTTTGCTTGTCAACACTCCCTGAGGGGGGAAACTGGTCTTCCTGTAAGTGGATGGATGGATGGTGGGAGGTCACAGAGTAGTTCCACAGCAGCATGAGATGTAGAAGGAGGATGTGTTATTTATCACTGACCTGGGTGGCTGTAACACCCCATCTCATCAGATCTCAGAAGCTAAGCAGGGTCAGCTGTGGTTACTTCTTGGATGAGAGACCGCCTAGGAAGTCCAGGGTGGCTATGCAGAGGCTGGCAATGGCAAACCACCTCTGTTAGTCTCTTGCCTTGGAAACCCTACATTGTCACCGTAAGTTGGCTGTGACTTGACGGCACTTTACACACACACAGTGACATCATCGGTACTGTCCAGTAGTGACCCGCAACAAGCCTTCATGTTCCAGCAACTACAGTTCTGATAGCAGAGGACAAATCAGCCATCCTTCTTCTTAGTGCTTTCACAGGGACAGAAGCTTAAAGCAATGTCAGCATCCCCAGAGACCAACAGATCGAGGGGATGCCTTGATTTCACACACACACACCCTTCCATAACGGGGCTCAGTTATGCCTGTCAACTCCAGTTTCAGGTCTACATATACAGTCTCAGCTTTTTCAATCCATATGAGGGTTTATCAGCCAGAAGCTGCCTCTGAGACTCTACCGAGCCCCCTACAGAATTCAGCCCAGGCAGGAGATTTGGAGCCGACTGCAGGGAAAGAGGTGTTGGAATGGTGTGTGCGCATGGTTCATGCGCATTGGCTGAGTGCTGCACAGACACCTAATCCACAGGTTAACACAAAAGAGTCATACTCCGTGGTGATTTGAGCTCATGATTAGCCTGGTGTCCCACAAGAAATTTAACCAAGGGGTCCTGCGATTAATAGGTGTAACATAATAGACGTGATTATAACAAGTGCTGTGATAATTGCATTACAGCTAAGGAAGGATGTGGAAAGAAGACTCTGCTAAACAGGTTCTTTGTCTCTCCATTTTCAGTCCTGTCCCTCCCTCGCAGGTAAATCGCTCGCAAATGCCAGACGAACCTACTTTTTAATGGACTCTTAATAATGCCGTAATTTCCCTTCTGCAGGGAAAGTTTTCCAAACAGTCAAAAAGATTAAAAAAACCCCAATGATTGCTCCTATTAGCATTAAATTCCACTCGCAGAGCGAGGATAAATCAAATTGGGGGGAGGGGGGAAGAGATTCAATTCAAACCAGAACGATAAAAAAAAGCCAATAATGATTTTTTAATATTAATAAGAAAAATATATTGTTATGCACTTTTAAGCATTTAAACTTCTAATCCAATCAGTGCAAAGTGCAGAGATAAATCAAAGCTGCTGGGGGAAAAACAGCAAAAAAGGGAAGCCAGGCTACCCAGACGGCAGTAATAAAACGGCAGCTAACATCTCTGGGAACCAAATAGGTTTGACAGCCACCGAAGGAGGCACAGGGAAGGGGGAGGAAGAAGAGAAGAATTTATGAGGTTGTCAATTCATAACAGGCTTGTTAATCCTTTGTGCCTCCGTGCGCCTTCTAGATCTGGGGCACAGGGACAGTACGGTAGAGCCAAGAACTCTGAATCCACCTCAGCCGCGCCCGACTTCTTTGCACTCGGATGGTTTTCCCTGGCTGATCTGGATTTGGCTACATGTTTGCTTGAGGGCAGGGCTTACCACAGGATGGGGAGGGCCTGGACCTCGCAATTCACAGAGTGAGCCACACTTAGACTTTTGACGATATCTCAAAATGAGGTTACACATACAGTCTCAGAGATACACCGACGGGAATGAAAGAACATGACGTTCATTGTACAGCTTTAAACTCATGTCCCATACCGCCTGTAGTGGACACTGTGAATTAATATTCTCCTCTGGAGGCAGCAACAAGGCCAGCAGCTGTGCCAAGTAGGGTTGCCAACCTCCAGGTGGGGGCTGGAGATCTCCTGGGATTACAACTGATCTCCAGGCGACAGTGGTTATTTCACCTGGAGAAACTGGCCGCTTAGGAAGGTGGACTCTGTGGCATTATGGCATTATGCTGGTGGTCCCTGCCCCTAGAGAGGTCTGGCTGTCCTTGAATAGGGCCGGGGCCTTCTTGGTCCTGGCCCCGACTTGGTGGAACTCTGCCAAACAACATCAAGGCCCTGCGGGATCTGATGCAATTCTGCAGAGCCTGTAAAGCAGAGACGTTCTGCCGGGCTTTTAGAGGAGGGCAGCAATGGGAGGTTAAGACAGGCCCCTTCTCTCTTTTTTTTCTTCTACGGCCCCCACATACCCTTCCCTGCCCTGCAGTGCGGGGATAGTGGTGTGACTGACAATGGAGGTTTATATCACAATGGGTTTTCGTTTCTTGTTACTATCAGTAATTTTAATTCTATATTAATGTATTTTTAAATGTCTAAAATGTTGTTAATTGCCTAGAGCCTGCTCTGCAGGGTGGGCGATTCATAAGTTTAATAAAATAAATAAGTTATACTCTGCAGAAGTCCCTTCCCTCTCCAAACCACGCCCTCCTCCGTTTAAAAATTTCAACGCAGCTCTCAAAAGTGAAGCAAATTTTCTCCTCTTTCACGTTTTAAATAATGATAACATTTTTAAAAAACGTGTGGAAAAAACAAAACCCATGTTGGGGATCTGGGATCAGGAGCAGCTCTCCAAACTCGGGCTGTGGTGGAACGGAAACAATATTGTGGCTTCTTGCGCTGAAGCCTGTTCCCCCCCCCGAACCCTGTTCCTACGGCAGCACATGAAGTAGCCCCCAAGGCCACGCCTTGTCTGAAACAGAGATTAATGAAGTTTGGGAAGTTCATCAGGAAAAATATATATATATATTATACAAGTAGGGAGGATGTGCTTAAGCTAGCTAGGAAAAAAGGCCACAGGTAATAGAAGATTACAGAAGTAGTTTAGGTAGGCAGGTCTCTTGCTTCAAGCTTTTGGCCAGGCATTCATCTTCCCCATTTTTTTTTCCTTATAGTAAGGCAGTAACTCCTGGGAGAGGCCTAGGGTTGCCAAGTACTTACCGTAATTCGGTGGGGGACACACAGTCCCTGGCCAGAACATTCCGCCTTGTAACACCCACGCTGCATGATGCTGTTGCCAGGAAGTGACGCCGGGCGATGCTCTGTTAATGGGGCTGGAAACTCGATGGTACCATCGAGTTTCCAGCCCCATTGCCAGAGCGTCGCCCGGCGTCACTTCCTGGCAACGGCATCATGCGCCACATCTTTTTCCCCCAGGAATGGTCCTGCCAAGAAGTATACGTCCCCTGGCGAATTACGGTAAGTTCTTGGGAAGCCTGGAGAGGCCTGTCCCAAAATGGCCACTGACCTTCAAACATCAGGTATCTGTGATCAGGGCAGGATCTGACTGAACAAAAATATCTACTTTACCAATCCAGTGTTGGGGTTGAATAGACCCCCCAAGTAAGTAAGTGGTAGACATTTTTAAAAACATCTTAAGTATCACTGAGCATGAGGCCAGCTGCCAATACACACACACACCACACATTTTATTGTTGGAACAGAAACAGACGGGGAGCAAAGAAACCTGCAGGAAAACAAAAGGAAAATAGAGTTTTGTCAATTTCTCTTTGTAGGTGCCTTTCATTTTCCCATTCAATGAAGGCGGGGGTAGAAATGACCCCAACACCCTCAGTGTACACACTACAGTTTGTAACTATTAGAGAGGCTGATGCGTACAAAATGCCACAGAGTGATTCACCTCCTTAAGGCTGAGGAATATCTGGAGAATGGATGTGTAGAAGACTGAAGTCAGAGTCTGTGTTCTTTTCCCCAAACCTCAGGGTCAATTTGATCCCACTTGCAATTGAATGAAAACCTCTGTTCTATGTATAACAGCCCCAGTCATATCAGAATGTCTGTTGTCTGTGTTTACAAATAGTAGTTAGTTAGCACTGACCAGTCAGACAATTAGAGCAGTAGGAGACAGTATTCTAAATAAGTCCAGGGGTCTTTTTGGGGGGGGAGCGCACCGGAGGGCAGCTCCAGGAGCTCAGGAGCCAAGCCCCGCCCCCAGCCGGCATCCCGGAGAGTCTTTCAGGCAGCCGAATGTCAATTTCAGCTCCATTATATCCTATGGGCCATTGAAGTCAATGGTGAAAACATAGGGTATATTCAGGGGGCTGGAGGGAGGGGGTTTGAGGGAGAGGCTCCAAACTCACAGGATAGCTGATGGAGCCTCTCCCCAAGATACCCACCAAGTTTCAAGAACATCGGATCAGAGGGTCCAATTCTATGGGCCCCCAAACAGGTTGCCCCTATTCCCTCCATTTTTCTCTATGGTGGGGGGAAAGTATCAGACCCATCGTTAGAAAGTTTTTCGGGGAGAAGCAGAGATGGTATTTATGCGGGAGGTGACTGGGGAGGATGAACTGCGCCTGCTGGACGAAGCACAGCCCACTCACCCACCCGCCCGCCACCAAGAGCACTGGGCCACCCCAGGGTCACCTCCCACCCAGTCACCATCACTCACGCCACTGCCTCCCACCACCAATACCCTCCCCCCCTGAATTCCAGGGAAGATTGGGGTCGGGTCATAGCAGGTTCGGAAGGGGGCATCGTCCCTCCTGCCCCGCCTAGCTACGGGCCTACAATGTAACCTTCTCTCTCTTATCTCTTAGTAAAGTGTTTTCTTTTCAATCAGAAACACAAGACTATGTGCTGCCTTTTATTCCGCAGTGCATTTCTAGTGCGCTACGATTTCTCCCGACACAAACTGCCTTGCTGTCTTTCCCAGCTGGAACAGATATATTACGAATCCTCCGTTGTTCCTTTTGTGTTGCTGAGTTCTGTGGAGCCCTGCACGATTTATTTATTGTTTTATTTTAAATATTTATTAGCTGCCTTTCTACCTTATAGGAAACTCAAAGCAGCTTACAGTGTAAATAATAACAATACAATAAAATGCATGGGACATGTGCTGTTTGGCATAGCTGAGACACACATGGGCATTGACAAAACACTGCAAAAAAGGACTCTGATGCAATTGTATCTACATGGTGCATTGATACTCTTTTGCATCAGTAAAGCACCACATCGAAAGAATCTCAGGAGCAATCACATGTACAATTCCATTGCTTTCTTTGCAATATTTTATCAAACGTGCCTGCGCACACTGGGAAAGAGATCCACAAACTGCAGTAATTGAAACTTGGGGCCGCCATGCCCAGAACCGATTTAGAAATCCTTGTAGTGAAAACTGAATTAAGGAGAAGTGGAAAAATCAGTAGAGAGAGGAACTTCCAGAATAACAAAAGGAATGAAACTAAGGAATGGAACTTTGGAGATCTGTTCATGGCGAATTGAAAGGCATCGTGTTTAAGACAAGTCAGGAGACGTGAATCCTCCATCTGTGGTGTCTGGTCTGTTTCATCTGCTTCAGACTTTCAAGCTATGCCTCAGCAAGGCAGTCACTGAGCATTGAATGCACATGCCTTTATGTGGCTACACTCTGGGAGAGCGTTTGGAAAGTTCAAGTGGTCCGGAGTGTGGCAGTGAGGCTTTAAAACCCTAAATGGTCTAGTACCATGTTATCTAGCCCTGACCTGGATAGCCCAGGCTAGCCGGATCTCAAAAGCTAAGCAGGGTCGGCCCTGGCTAGTCTTTGGATGGGAGACTTCCAAGGAATACCAGGGTCACCATGCAGAGGCAGGCAGTGGGAAACCACCTCTGAACGTCTCTTGCCTTGAAAACCCCATGGGGGGGGGTCACCATAAAACCGCTGTGACTTGACGGCACTCTCCACCACCACACTAGGTTATCTGCAGGGACCATGCACATACGGAGGACCTGCTGGGTCACTAAGCTCTTAATCAGAAGGCCCAACTCAGCCTGCTGTCATTTTTTTGAAGGATGGTGGGAGCTACCAAAGACGGGGCCCTTGCAGCTGGGACACCCCATGGGTGGAATTCCCTCTGCCTTGGTTCCCTTGTTGCCTTCCTTTTCGGTCTTCAGGTGAAGATTATTTTCCCAGACACTTGGCAAGATGTGTTTAACTGTGATGGGGTTGGATCCAGACTACGTTCTTCTGGAGTCACTGGCTGCAGTGGCAGGCAGGAAGGTTCCATTCCTGCCATCGGAGAACGTAGTCTGGATCCAACCCCATGCACAGTTGAACACATCTTGCCAAGTGTCTGGGGAGGGGGACAGGGGACTCTGAGGAATGACACGAAGGGGAGGCTGCAGTGGGAGGGGGAACCAGTGTAAATCTATTTATTTGTACCCCCCCCTTCTCCCCAATAGGGACCCAAATGTGTTACATTGTTCTCCTCTCCTCCTTTATCCTCACAACAACCCTGTAAGGTAGGGTTATGCCGCGAAAATGTGACTGGTCCAAGGTCACCCAGCGACCATCCATAGCATGCGGGGATTTGAACCTGGGTCTCCCACATACTATTCCAACCCTCTTTAACCACTGAACCACACTGGCTAAAACTGACAATTTAGTCTGGCTCCAACCCACTGTGTATGTGGTTTCTATTGTTTTGAAAGTGCTGTTTAGCTTTATAATGCAACTGTTGATGACATTATTGCTGATTTTAAGTACTGTTGTTATTGTAGGCTTCATTGTGGGTAGTTTGAATTATCTGATTTATTTATTCAAAGTTACCTTGGGAACCTTGCCGTTGAGAGGGTTCAGGTAAATCTGTTCCATAAATAAAACAAGATGCATTCGGAAGTACTTCTGTTTGAAGAGCAAGCCCATCCTGATCCATTTAAATTTCCCTTCAACTCAGGAAATAATTGTTCCATTCTCCGGCGGGCAGACCCATCATTCTGGTTATGACGGAAAATAATACACGTAAACGGCATCCAGAGAGAAGCTACAATGTCCTCTATAACCCTGTCAGGTTTAAAATGGGCAACCGGCAGGGCTTCTGAGAGTTCATTAGGCTTTGCCGACCCCTTTCATGCCTATTATTGCAGTCTTAAGGACTAGAACTTTTTAGAAAATGAAAGGGCGGGGCTGTAGCTTCAGTGGAAGAACCTCTGCTTTGCCGTGCAGAAGGTCCTGATTTCAATCCCCAGCATCTCCAGGTAAAAAGCTCAAGTGGTAGGTGATGTGAAAGACCTCTGCCTGAAACCCAGGAGAGCCACTGCCGGCCTGAGTAGACAATATTCAGTGGACCCCAGTGGTCTGATTCAGTGTAAGGTAGCTTCATGTGTGTTGGTTTGTGGATTCTGAATTCTGTGCCCCTTGGGGGGAGGGGTGGGTTGTGTCACATTGCAAAAGCATAGAATGCACACAGCTTTTTGTATATGGAAAGGCACTGTTCAGCTATCTTAAGACTGAGTTCCACATCCGGCCAGAGCAGAACACTATATATGGCTGATTTCCCACTACAGCTGCCTCGGTGTTGCGCCGCCGTTTGCCCCGACACTATTGGTCAATTTCACACCCGAAGCCGCGGGGCTGCATTTTGACCCGCGGTTTCGCAATTTCCCCACAGTTTCGTGATCCTGTTTTTTGAGGATCATGAAACTGTGGGGAAATCAGGTGAAGCCGCGGGTCAAATGCAGCCCCGCGGCTTTGGGTGTGAAATTGACCAATAGTATCGGGGCAAACGGCGGCGCAACACTGAGGCAGCTGTAGTGGGAAATCAACCTACATTTACTTTCCCAGGTATCTACAACAGACTCCCTTATTGGATCCCATAGGGCAGCAGATCTACTTTCACACTTTGTAACTGCACTATCTACCATTTGTTACTAATTCATTCCTAAGCCGACAACACATAAGTAGTGATTATTATTATTATTTTTTTTTTGCTATTCGTAAATTGGTGCACTGACAACTCCAGCTGACGTGAAAACACGCACACACAAAAAGAGGCAGAAAGTGAAGAATCCAAAGCACGGTGGTAATTTTGTTTTCCCCAAATGGATCCTTTAGCATCTAACCCAAAAGTAGAGCCTTTTCAAGTCATCATTAACTGCAAATTGCAAACCCACAGCTTATGAATCACACTGAAGCTAGACAGAAAAAAAGCCAGAGTTCTTAAGGACTGTATTACGAGACGGAATCTTCATCTACAAAAATGCTCCTTTAAAAAATGAAAAGCCTTATTTACTTTCTTCCTAGCGCGATCCATTGCCAAACTTGCCAAGTAACAATATAATCGCTCTTCTCCTTGGGGCAGGGACTGTAGCTTCCTGTCAAGCTGCTATGTGCCCAAGGCCTTTTGGGTGCTACCACACTGATAATCATCTTAATAACACCCCCTCCAGCTTCTTCCCCACGGATTCCTAAGAAGTTTGCAACAGATAATGGCTCACAATTCACCACTGACTCACCCTGGCAAATCTATCTGACTTATCAGTATTCACCCTGCCAAGCCCACACTAAGCCGGGCAGCACAAGTGGTGAGCACCAGGAGGGTTCGACCATGAAATCCAAAACTATTCTTTCAAACGATCTTTTACAAACTGCTGTATTGGACTCTGAGTCTTCACATTTCATTGAACAAGACAGCCACAGCCTGTGAATGTTTATGGTGCAATATACTATGTTTGTATTATCTATCTCTATCTATATATCTATCTCAATCTCTGTCTATATAGAGATAGAGATAGATTAGATAGATAGATTTTATAAAAATTATGGTGAAATCCTAAGCAAAATTAAACCATTCTAAGTCCATCAAAGTCAATGGGCTCAGAATAGGGATGCCAGCCTCCAGGTGAGACCTGGGCAGTTCCCAGAATTCAAGCTCATCTCCAGACTACAGAGAAAAGGATGCTTTGGAGGGTGGACTCTATGGCATTGTTCCTCCACTTTCCAGCCCCCCAATCCACTGCTGGCCAGCTCGCCAGCAGGGAAGCCCCACCCCCGAAAAGCCCTGTCACTCCTGGTGCCATCATGTCACCCGCAGATTAAGTCATGTGGGGGATGCTCTAGCATTTTGGTGACCATAAAGTCTATAGTGACCATAGAGTTTTTACCCAAATGCTAGAGTGTCCCTGCACAATGTGCCCAGTGCAATGACATCACTTCCGGGTGACATCATTGCGGCTGGCACATGTGCTTTGCGTATGTGCCAGAAGTCTCCAGGAGTCGGGCTGCAGCCCCCCGCCAGGACCCAGGTAAGACTTGGCAACCCTAGCTCCACCCCCAGATCTCCAGTAGTTTCCCAACCTGGCTCTGACAACCCTACCCCTCATCCCTCACCAGTGGCCAGGGAGGACCTGGCAACCCTACCTCAGAATGGTGTAACTCTGTTAGGATTGCAATCAGGTTATATTTAGGCTTTTCTCTCTTCATCTCAATGCCATAATGAAAGCAGACTACGTGAGCAATACAGGATAGAGTTTGCTGTTCCAACTGTGTTTGCCAGCTCCGGATTGGGAAATACTTGGAAACTGGGGGTGGGGTGTGGAGCCTGAGGAGGGCAGGGTTTGGCGAGTGGATGGGCCTCAATGGGGTATAATGCCATGGAGTCCACCTTCCAAAGCAGCCATTTTCTCCAAGAGATCTGATCTTGGCCATCTGAAGCTCAAGTGCAATAGCGGGAGATCGCCAGGTGCCACCAGGAGGTTGGCGACCCTAGTTCCAACTAAACCCTAGTTCCAACTAAAAGAGACAACAAAGAAAGGCTACCTTTTCCTCCTCAGGGTGCTGTACAACACAAAAAAAGGCATGGAAACTGACCCTGGTTAAGCCCCACACTGCACTTACTAGTACATCACTCGTGGCCATCCCCCATTCCTCTGTTGTGCAAGGAAGGAGGGGGGGATGAGGAGGAGCCGGCTGTGCATGCGGGCACAGCACAAGACTGAATCTTTTTATTGGCCCGAGGTTAAATTGTATGTCTGAATGCGGCCTAAGATTCCTAAGAACTGTATTACAAGTTGGCCTGCTCAATTAGATGTATAAATTAGATCGCAAAAAATGCTGGGAGTACAGAAGATACAAGATAATATCTAAAGACTGAGGGAATACAGTCATTCTGTCACCCCACTGAGCACATAGGGGCTGTTTTATTTAAAGAGAACAGCAAGACAGAAATTCTTAAATAGATAAAATAAAATGCACTTCATGAAACAGGCTCTTGCCCACACAACTAGAAGCAAAACACACACACACACACACACACAACCCTTTTTGAGGTTCTTCGGAGTCTTGAACCAGAGATTTTGGTGATTTATGGGGTGCTAGTCCAATCTCATCAGATCTGGGGAGCTAAGCTACGCCAGACCTGGTCAGTATTTGGTTGGGAGACCGTCAAGGAAGTCCAGGGCACAGATGCAGAAGCAGGCAATGGCCAAGCACCTCTGACCATCTCTTGCCTTGAAAACCCTGTGAGGTCACCATATATCTGCTATGACTTGATAGCAAAAAAAAAAAAAGGCACATAGATATAAACGACTGCTGAAAACGCTGGGACCAGCAAAGACTCTAATCTTAGTTCATCTACAGCTGCTAGTAAACCTTACAAACCTGTGGAAGTTAGAAATGAGCATTGACAGAGAGCAGCCTACCAAGAGGGGAGGGGTTCGATAAACCTATTTCATTTGAGGTTGATGATACTACTGGCTGGAGACACACCTTGGCCTTTCTTCTAGATTCTATGTGGGGTCTGGAACCTGACCTCAATTTGTGACTGGCAGAAAAGCCTAGCCTTGAAGTTGAGGGATAAGCCGAAGAACCTAGCCTCCTATGAGTTAAGTTTGTTGGGAAACTCCTTTATAGCTTCGGTGTACCTTTCAGGTTTCGTATTGTGTGCTTTCGCTTCTGTCATTAAAGTGGAGCTTGGTTTTATTGAGATGTTTTAACTGTGTTTGCCGTTTTAAGCAAATTGCATTTAGAAAAGCAAGATATAATAAATTATTTGAATGAACAAATTAACACCGAGTTGAATTAAAAAAAGAAAAAGGAAACCTTTTAGTGTGCATTCATTCCACATCCTCTTGCCCCATTTACCTTGATCCTAGTCTTTGACTCATTATCATTGGCTTGAAGTGCCACTCTTGATTAAGAACCGGGGAAAGGGGTAATCGGTCAGCTTGGCCAAGTGTCCCACTCTTTACTGATTCCCCCCCCCCATTTTCGTTTTCACTCATCATGAAGGGTGCCTTATTTGAACTCACACATGAAGCTGTCTTATACTGAAAGACCAGCAATTTAGCAGGGTCAGCATTGTCTACTCAGACTTGCAGCAGCTCGCCGGGGTCTCAGGAAGAGGTCTTTACCATTCCCTACTGCCCAGTCCTTTTTAGCTGGAGATGCTGGGGATTGAACCTGTGACTTTCTACAAGCCAAGTGGATGCTCTGCCATTGAGCCACAACCCCTCCCCTAATTTATTTAGATATTGATACCCCATGTTGCTCCCAAAATGGAGGGCCCAGAGTGGCTTACAAAATCACTGTCCCTTTCTCAGTTTTATCCTCACCACAACAATCCTGCGAGGTAGGTTGGGCTAAAGGAGGGTGACTGGGTAGCCCAAGTTCACGCAGTGAGCTTCCATGGCAAAGTGGGGACTTGGACCCGAGTCCAGTGCACCATGCTTGTGCACCATGCTTGATGTCTCAAAGGTCAGGGCAAGACAATACGCTGTGGTCCTCCCAGGAGCAGAGACTAGGCCGGTGAAGACCTGAGAGATGTTTGCCTGGTATTAAGGGTACAATTGCAGTCAGAATCCTTGCTGTCCAGCATGGATGGATAAAACACCTGCTACATATCCTCCTTCCTCCTGGCATTTTTATGTGACCATGGGGGTGGGGCCATGGTTCAGGGTTCTACATTGCATGCAGAAGGTCCCAGGTTCAATCCCTGACACCTCCAGTTTGGGTGGGTGGGGGGGACATCACAGGAAGTAGGTGCCAGAAAAGACCCTTTCCGAGATCCTGGAAAGCTACTGCCAGTCAGAGCAGACGATACTGTCCTTGATGTATCAGCCCCGAATCAATAGAAGGCAGCTTCCTGTGTTCATCAGAAGAGAAGACTCCTGCACCATAGAGAAGACAGATGCTCAGCAAGAAGGCCTTGGCATGTTCGGTGTCCTGACAACAGCTGCATCTATGGCTGTCCTGGCTTCTGCCCAGCCAAAGCATGGGAGCTCTGCCCTCCAGCAAATCTGCCTGGTTGTTTACCGCTAGCATCTTCCACATGCCAACACCAGTCCTGGGTACGGTGCCTACCCAGTTACCGCTTCTTTAAATGCAAGCATTTTGTTGCCATGGATAGGAGATATACCAGACCATTGTGAGTGTGAGTGTGTGTGTGTTAAGACTAGGCGAGTAGTCTAATCGCTTCAAAGATGGCTGCCCTCGCTCTACCCCAAACCCCTTTTCTTGGAGGGAGGGAGTAATTTGAGCCACTCCGGGGGTCTAAGGAGCAAAGAAGGAAGGTTTTTGTTGGAGCGGTGGGCATCAGACGGACAGGGAAGTCAAGGCCGCTTTTGA
Organism: Gekko gecko; assembly: GCA_029375565.1. NCBI lineage: Eukaryota > Metazoa > Chordata > Lepidosauria > Squamata > Gekkonidae > Gekko > Gekko gecko. Next base: position 204,111,182 of record JAPDNY010000005.1, read on the forward strand.
AGAACTCTCCCTGTGTGTCTCAGGGAGTTTGCAGAGCAGGGGGAGACGGAGACAGAGAAGCCGAGCAGACACCTTTGATTTTGTTGGGGGGGGGATGAAAAGAAGCCGCCTGCCACCTGGAGAGACGCCAGCACTCGGGACGCTCTGAAGCAGACGAGCCAAGCTATAATTGCAGACAGACTCGTTTAAAGAGATGAGACGTTTATTTTTAACTCGTGTTCAGGTAATGAACTGGTCTACAGACTTCAGGTTCAGAAGTTCAGGCATTGCGCTCCCCCTGTCAGGGACACATACACACCAACACACCCACAACACACTTCATTTCTCCCCCACATCCACCCCACAAGGTTTATTCCCCATCCCCCTTGTCTGGTTCTCCATTTTCTGTCGAGCTCATTCAAAGGAAAGCAGGTGGTTCCCTCTTTCCTCCTGTGGTTGGGGATTGAGGGGGGAAACGTGGCCTTTTAGAGACTTCCCAAGTCATCCCCTTCCCCTCTTGAAAATACCCCCGTTGTACCTTGCTGGCATTTTTGGGTGTCAGATGTAAAGTACTGGGTTTCGGGCCTCATGACTCGGACGACGACATAAGAGAAGACGCGTTTATTCGTACTTCACATAAGACAAGAACACACAGCAACGGCCGGAGGCCAACTATATACAGTTAGGGGGGACGGCCCTATATTCCTATTGGCGGGTTTGAATCGCCCGCCAATGCTGCCATTGGTTCACTACTGGCGAGCTCAGGAACCTAGTCCCTATTGTTCTCAGAGAGCGAAGCTTGGCTGTATTTCGCCTAGCTCTGCCTTCTGATCCCAGGACACAACACCCCTCCCCCCATAGTTCGTCTCCTATCAGGTGACGTAGTCTTTTAAGTATGTTGGTGCCCTCCGTTCTCTTAGCGAACGTCGGGGGCCGGTACCGGACTGGCGGGGCCCCTATCGGGTGGTCCGCCAGCACAAGAGAGCCTGGCTCTCTGGTAGTAGTCGAGGCGGTGACGGTGGCGGCTGTAACGGCGGCGGCAGCGGCGGCGGTTCAACTGTCACCGGGGCCCCCTCCGGATTCCGTGGACTTTCCGGCGCTGGCTCCGCTGTCGGTGCTTGTGGTCGATCGGGTGCTGGGGCGGCCGCGGCATTTCCTGGTAACTGGATCTCTGTGTCGGGGTCTTGCCGCTTCCGGAGCTGGTCGACGTGTTTCCGGAGGACCCGGTCCCCATCTGTTAGGACTTCGTATGACACTGGCCCAGTGGGTTTTAGGATGCGCCCGGCCACCCACTGAGGCCCCGCCCCGTAGTTCCGGAAGTAGACAGGTTCCCCCGGGAGGAAGCGTCGGGGCGCCTCCCGGTTCTCGACCAGCTTTCTCTCTGGGGCTCGGTCCGGGTGGAGTCTGTCTAATAAAGTGGTAGGGCGGCGACCCATTAATAGTTCTGCGGGGCAATGCCCGGAGATGGGGTTTGGGGTGGTACGGTATGTGAGAAGAAATCGGGCCAGCCGGAACTCCCAGTCCCCCTCCGTTATGCGGCTCAGGGCTTCTTTAGCGGTGCGTACCGTTCTCTCCGCCTGTCCATTGGTTGCCGGGTGGAAGGGCGCTGATCGAATGTGCCGGATTAGGTTCTTTTCGAGGAACGCTTGGAACTCCGCAGATGTGAACGCTGCCCCGTTGTCCGACACGATGGTGTCTGGCAGCCCGTGCGTCGCAAATATTTTCCGCAGGGCCCTTATTGCCGCTTTGGCAGAGGTGGTAGACACTGGGCTTATTTCCACCCATTTCGAGTAAGAGTCTACCGTCACCATGAACTGGAGCCCCTGGAATGGCCCAGCAAAATCTATGTGCAGGCGTGACCACGGCTTGTGGGTAGACTCCCAGCTTTGGGTTGGCGCTCTCGGTGGATTGGGGCGGACTTCCTGACACCGTGTGCACCCTCGGACCCAGGATTCAATTTCTGCGTCCATCCCGGGCCACCACACGTAGCTCCTTGCCAGAGCTTTCATTCGTACAATGCCCGGGTGAGCCTCGTGCAGCGTTTCTAGCACCCCTTTTCTCATGGGCCCCGGAATGATCACCCTGTCCCCCCATAGTAAACACCCTTTCAATGCGGACAACTCTTCCCGCCGGGCTTTGTATGCTGTGAACTCTGGCCCTGTCTGTTCCGCTGGCCATCCCCTCACCACCCAGTTTAGGACCCGGGAGAGAATGGGATCACGGGACGTGCGAGCGGCCACATCAGCAGCCTGAAGGGGGGTTTGGCAGTTCCTCCATTAGCAAGACAGCGGGGGCTGGGGCCGGATCCTCCCCCGTCTGCGGCAGCGGCAGACGGCTCAAGGCGTCTGCATGACCCAGCGCCTTGCCCGGCCGATGCTCCAGTCGGTACTGGTAACCCGCTAAAAACAAGGACCAGCGCAACACCCGGGGCGACAAAACCTGCGGCGTTTGTTTGTCCGCCGCGAACAGTCCCAGGAGCGGCTTATGATCGGTTACGAGCGTGAAGGGCCGCCCGTACACAAAATTGTGGAACTTTTTTACCCCCGCCACCAGTGCCAAGCCCTCCCGGTCGATTTGGGCATAGTTCCGCTCCGCGGGGGACAGCGTGCGGGAGTAGTAAGCCACCGGGACCTCCCTCCCATCCGGTAGCTTGTGTGCCAAGACTGCCCCGACCCCATACGGTGATGCGTCGCACGCAAGGATGACCGGGAGCTTTTCATCAAAGTGGGCGAGTACCGCGTTCGAAATCAAGAGTACTTTAACCCCCCGAAACGCCGCCTCCTCCCTCGCTCCCCATGCCCAAGGTGTCGCCTTATCCAGCAGCCTGTGTAGGGGTTCGGCCACGGCGGCTTTATGGGGGAGAAAGGCGTGGTAAAAGTTCAGGAGGCCTAAGAACGCTTGGAGCTCCGCCTTGGACTTCGGGGCAGGGGCCTCCACGATGGCCTTCACCTTGTCCCTCGCCGGATGCAGGCCTGTAGCATCTACCCGGTACCCCAAGAACTCCACCTCCGGCACCCCAAGGAGGCACTTTTCCCGCTTCACTTTCAGCCCCGCGGCTTGGAAGCGTCCCAGTACCGTTCGGAGGCGGGCGGCGAAGCTTTCAGGGGTGGTCGCGGCGATGAGGACGTCGTCGAAGAACGGCGTCACTCCAGGGATCCCTTTTAACAAATCGTCCATTAGATTTTGGAAGATCCCTGGGGCCACACTGACCCCGAACTGCAGCCGCTTCACCCGGAAGGCCCCCGGTGGGTCACTATTGTCTGTGCCTCGGCAGTGGCCTCATCTACCGGGAGTTGCTGGTACGCCTGCGCGAGATCCAGCTTTCCAAATATGCGCGCCCCCGCCAGTGTTGCTAAGACATGGCTGACCACGGGTACGGGGTATGCGTGCGCCTGAAGTGCCTGATTAATAGTGCACTTATAATCCGCGCAGATGCGGATCTCCCCGTTTGGCTTGACGGGTGTTACGATCGGGGTCTCCCATCGAGCGTTCGGGACGGGCTCTAAGACTCCCTGGGCCACTAACCGGTCCAGTTCGGTCTCTATTTTAGGGCGGAGGGCCAGGGGCACGGTGCGGAAGCGCCGACGGATGGGCGTTACGGTGGGGTCTAAGTGGAGCGACACCGGGGGCCCTTTGTAACACCCCAGTTTCCCGTCAAAGACCTCCGGGAATTCCTTGCACACCGCCCCCCAGTCCCGCACCCCGCACTTATTCACTCCCCCAATCGATATGCCTAGGGCCTCGAACCACGCCCGCCCCAGGAGACTCGCGAGATTTCCCTCAACCACCACCAAGTCCAAGTTCCCCTCAAAGTCTCGGTACTGCACTCGGAAAGTGCCGACTCCCCGGATGGGGACAGGGTTCTTTTGAAAGTCCACCAAGCTTAGTGGCGATGGACGTAGAGGGGTCCCCTAGTGGGCAAAGTCTTTTTAAAGTGTCCAGGGAAATGATGGACGCCGCCGATCCCGAGTCCACTTCCATGCAACAGGGGGACCCCTCGATCCGCACGGTTACTTGGATCTTCGGGGCAGAGGAGAGGTTGGGGTTGGGGAGGCGAAGTACCTGCAGCGGTTGGTCGGTGAGGTGGTACAACTCAGCGACCTCTTCGGTTGTCTCGTATGCGGTGGACGATGCGCGGTGCTGGGGGACCGACGATCTCAAATTCTGGGGGCCCTTGGACCGGCAGACCCGTGCGAGGTGTCCCTGCTTTCCGCACCCGTGACAGACAGCATCCCGGAACTTGCAGGATTTCCGTCCGTGGCCCTCCCCGCAGCTGGCACAGACGGATCGGTTGCCGGAATACTTGGCTGGCTCTCTGTTGGCCTGCTGGAACGGCGCCGGCCGGCGTTGTTGGGGTTTGAGGGCGAAGACCTCGTCCGACTCTTCATTCCCGGGGCTTGGGCTCCTTCCGACCACCTGCGCGGCCGCGACCGGCGATCCCCTTCTGCGGCCTCGTGGGCAGTGGCGGCGTCGAGGGCCTCGTCCAAGGAGAGCTTCCGGTGTCCCACCAACTTGCGCCGCAGCTTGGAGTCCGCCAGGCCCCACACGAACTGTGTCAGCAGGTTGTCCTCCACCTTCGGGAACCCGCAGTCCACGGCGAGCGCCCTTAGCGCGGCCAGGAAGTTGGCGATGGATTCCCCTTGGGCCTGGACTCGCCTCTGGAAATCCATCCTCTTGGCCAGGAAGGTCGGCCGGGGGCTGAAATAAGCGTTGAGGACATCTAGGATCTCCCCAAACGAGCTCTCCAGGGCCGTGCGGGGCACCAAGAGGCTCTTGGCGAGGCGGACGGTTTGGGTGCCGCACGCGTTCAACAGGATCGATCGTTTCTGGTCTGGGTGGCGGATTTCGTTGAGCTCCAGATAGCTGATGAGCTGGTCGACCCATGCGTCCCAGGTTTCTGGCTGCGACGGATCGAAGCGCTCGAGAGTCACATGAGAGGCTGCCATGGTTCTGTCGGGAACGGCGTGTGCCGGGGCGAGCGGTGCGGTGCTGCTCTCGGGGTCAGCGATGCGATGCTCGGCGAGCGGTGCGGTGCTGCTCTCGGGGTCAGCGATGCGTTGCTCGGCGGTGTCCTTTTCGTCGCTCATGGAGTCATGGAAGGCGTTGAAATCCCACCTTCGTCGCCACTGTAAAGTACTGGGTCTGGGTTTCGGGCCTCATGACTCGGACGACGACATAAGAGAAGACGCGTTTATTCGTACTTCACATAAGACAAGAACACACAGCAACGGCCGGAGGCTGACTATATACAGTTAGGGGGACGGCCCTATATTCCTATTGGCGGGTTTGAATCGCCCGCCAATGCTGCCATTGGTTCACTACTGGCGAGCTCAGGAACCTAGTCCCTATTGTTCTCAGAGAGCGAAGCTTGGCTGTATTTCGCCTAGCTCTGCCTTCTGATCCCAGGACACAACATCAGAAGTCTGAGCTGGGCCTAGATCAAACAGGCTGCTCAGTGCTAGAGCAGGCAGGCAGGAAGTCCCAGATTCAATCCCCGGCATCTCCAGTTAAAAGGATCTGGTGGGAGGTGATGTGAAAGCCCTGAGACTCTGAAGAGCTGCCACCAGAGCAGACAAGACTGACCTCCATCTAGACCTGTGGTCTTCTGGATAAGGCGGCTTCATGTGTTCATTTAAGAATATTTTTATTCTATTTATTGATTTTTATTTATTAATGTTATTTATAGTCCACGTTTCTCACTTGGACTCAAGGTGGATTAGGGTTTAGAGGGGGGAAGGTTGAGAGTGGGTGACCGTGGGCAGCCTCTGGAACCACAGGACTTAACGGTGCTCTCTTCCACATGTATCTTCAAATAGCTCTTTCTAGACTGAAAGCCCTTGCCTCACTCCACCATGCCATGCCACACATATTCCGGCATTCTGCAATGCCCAAATTACCTCCACCAACCACTCTTTGTGGCTCTTTCATCCTGCCTTCCCACGCCTTAGATCTTTGAGATGGCTTACAAAGTTGTTCATTCTCAGCTGAGGTGGCTTTCCACCTGTCGATCTTGTGCCATAGAACAAGCCAATCCTTGCCCTATATTTCTTGCCCACAACAAAGGGCCATGTCCCTCCACCACTGCTCTTCATCGGCACCGTAATCCCACGTCGAAGAAGCATGTCTGTGCATGGTTCCAGAGGTTCCTTTGGATCTTGACACCTCCCCAAAGGGTAGTTGAGATCATGGGAACCTCTGCCATCCTGTGGCAGCTGATTACACGTGTGCTTTTCAGCTCGTAAATCGTCTCCACACAGTGATGAGCGCACACTGTCGCAAGAAGGATCATGTGGAGGGGATTCTTTGGTGCCACCACTTGCACCAACTGGCTGTGTCTTGTGAACAATGCAGATGTGTGCGCAACTGGAGGATACGCAGACACACAGTTGGCCTCAAAACACTTGGTCGCCCTGGTTACAGAACTACTGATAGGAATAATTCTCTTCTTCGTTATGTCTTTTTCCCAGCGTCTCTTTGAGCGCTGAAATCTGGTTATGTTAACTTGCATATGGGTTCAGACCGGGGTATAATTCCTGTCTGCCGATGAATCTTTCCGCTGTCTTAATTCAGCCCTTCACTGACTGAGGTAAGTGTCTGTGCGGCTTAATGTCTTTTTTGGATCGCTGAATAATGAACTAATTGTGCTCGGCAGAATGCAAGGATGAGAGCCTGACAAGCCCTTTCCAAGAATGTTTGGAGGGGTTGACTAACTTTGGCCTAGTTGGCCTCCCTGAGGAAACAAAAAAGTAGCTCTCTTCCAAAAAAACCCATTCCCATATATACATGTATAAGACCCAGAGAAGGCAGCTGTGATGGGCCCAAGCCCATATCTCAAGGTCCACAAGGGAGAGACTCAAGGAAGCCTGAGGGAAATAAGTATCCACCATTCAGGACCTTCACAGCACTAGGTCTGCAGCCAGGTTTTTTTATTTTCACTTCTCCCCCCTCTGCATTTCTAAGGCAGCTTCTCTAAACACTGCCACTGTCTTTGGATGCTTCCTTTCCCATCCTGGGATCTCCTCGGCCAGACAGAGGGTGGAGAAAACCGACGGACATAGTTATGGACCTCAGATACATTATTTTCTGTTGATTTTTGTCCCTTGAACCTAGCCCTAGACCCTACTGGATCTCTATTGCCTCAGGGAGTTTTTCCTTCAGTACAGTATAGTGAAGGACCATGTGACAGAGTGATTCTCAGCCATGGGCCTTACAAAAGATAAGAAATGTGAGGACTTCGTCTAGGTACCGCCTTAACTCCACCACCACCCCTTTGTGTACGGGTATCTTCTGTACAGTCGGACAGAAGTCACAACCCAGCCACCTCTTAGTCCCCTCAGGAGGAAAAGCCCAACTTTCTAAGCCAGCAGGAGAAAAGAAAGAAACTGCACACGGTCCCTACACAAACACCTCTTTCTGTGTGCCGTTCTGTGGCCCTTGGCCTGATTTTTGATCCATACTCACCAGACCAAACCGAGGTACTGGTTAGTGAGCCAGACTAAGACCCTGGGAGACCCAGGTTTGATTCCTCGCTCGGCCATCCAAGTTCCCTGAGTGACCTTGGGCTAGGCACTCCCTTTCCGCCTAACAAACTCCACAGGGTGGCTATTGTGAGGGAGCAAAATGGAGGAAGGGAGAACAATGTGGTAAGCACCTGTGTGTTCCCACTGGATAGAAAAGCGGGGTATAAGTCTCTAAATAAAGAAAGAAGAAGATAGCCATGGAAAGGGAGGTTCTGTGCCACTGCAATAGTCCTCAAAGCCCTTCTCAGTTCCAGTTCTCTTCCTTCTATGAGGCCTCAGCACCTTTGCTATACGAAGCACGTCACCTCTGAAGGAACCACCATGGTGTGACTCAATCCCCACCCTAGCAATGCCCACGACAAGAAAGCCAGACACCTCTAGGGGTGTTCAAGAGGGGTTGGGGCAGGTGACAGCCTGTCTCTTGCTGATCCTTTTATTCACCCATCCACCTCTGCTTCTCACTCACCCCCCACTATGGCGGCAGCCGGGTGCATAGACAGGGCAAGCAGCCAGGTGCTTAAGTCCTCAGGTCCTGACTCACAGCTGCCGGGGGCAAGAGTTCAGCTGGGCTATCTCCTGTTGTCCTCAGCCCCTAGGACAGGGAAGGGTTTTTTTGTTAAGAAACTCCTGTGGCCAGACCAGAATTTCTGAAGGCATATTTCTGCAGCCACAACATCTGCTTGACGGAATGCTGGGGAACCGGGCGTTCTGAACTCAGCCACGCCAGCGTTGACCTGTCAATCCTTCCCCTGTCTGGGAACAAGATTTCTGGAGGGCTGCTGTCGCCCTAGGGTTGCCAACCGCCAGGTGGCACCTGGAGATCTCATGAAATTACAATTGATCTCCTGGCTGCAGAGATCAGTTTCCTTGGAGAAAATGGTTGCTTTGGAGAGTAGATTCTGTGGCACTCTCCCCTGCTGCTGAGCACCTCACTTTCCCCAGGTTCCACTCACAAAATCTCCAGGTATTTCCCAAGCCAGAGCTGGCAACCCTACCTATGACCCATGTGTTTGATGAGCTCATCCAAAAAGGCCTTCTCTGAGTCCCATCCTCCATTTAGAAATTAGTTGTTAAGAAAGTTGTTAAGAGACAGGGCCTTTTCTGTTGCAGCACCTCATCTTCAAAGCAGCCCCCTGGTTAGGTCCATCTGTTATCTTTGTTGCTTTTCTAGACACCAGATAAAGGCAGTATTCTATTCTCAAGTAAGGTTGCCAACTCTGGCTTGAGAAGTTCCTGGAGATTTGGGGCTGGAGCCTGGGGAGAAAAGGGTTTGGGGAAAGAAGGGACCTCAGTAGGGTACAATGCCATACAGTCTACCCTCCAAAGCAGCTATTTTCTCCAGGGAGGCTGATCTTTGTTGTCTGGAGATCAGTTGTAATTCTGGGAGACCTCCAGCCCCCACCTGGAGGTTGGCAACCCGATAATTGTTGGCTGATTCTTGTCACATTTGACCACTTGTTGTTTTTCATAGCTGCTTGTATGGTTTCTTTCATTAACTTATTTTAATGCTGTCAATTAAAACCGATGGCTAGTTTTAAGCATTTAATCAGAAGCGGCTTTGGGCACGTAGAAGCATATAAATATTGTCAATTAAACTGAGTCTCACATTTCAGAAATCGACAGTCCTCTAGACTCTTTTAATTCCTTCAGAATAAGGGTGCATCCTGCCCACCTCTCCCATGTTCAGTTTCTCCTACTCAGAACCAACCCAGTAAGGAATTTATAGGATTGGTCCAGAGTGCTGGTATGGGGACAATATCTCTAGATTCCATCTCCCATCACTGTAATTTCTTTAAAAGCCTCAACTCCAGATGACCTTGAAGTAAATATAAAAGGGGGGGAGGATAGCAGAGAGAGGGAAGATTTCATTTGTGACTTTGAAGGAAAGCAAAACATTGATTTAAATCAGAGGCCTGCCAGGCTCCCAACAGTTAAAACAACTGGACTGGGACAGTGTTGTTTGTACTTCTAAAACAAAAATCTGAATTTCTGTAACCAATTGCAATATATATATATATATATATTAAAAGGGGGGGCATTTCAAGATTGATAAAAGGTGGTGGTAGAAAGTGCTGTCAAGTTCCAGCTAACTTACAGCAACCCCATAAGGTTTTCATAAGATGTTCAGAGGGGGGTTGCCATTGCCTGCCTCAGCATAGCAACCCTGGACTTCCTCTGGTCTCCCATCCAAATACAGACCCGGGCCAACCCTACTTGGCTTCTGAGATCTGACAAGACCAAGCTAGCCTGTGCCATCCAGGTCAGCATGACAAAAGGCTTCAGAGCTACAATATAAAGTGCCATAGGAATTGCCAGCCTGGAAAGAGAAGGGGGAGGGATCCCTCATACAAGGCAACTTGCATCCAGTCAGGTGAGGCAGGTATCGTTTGGCAGGCAGGATTGGCAAAGTTCTGAATCCTATACTCTGATTCTGCTAACATATGAACATAAGAGAACATAAGAGAAGATGCATTGTAGCTATTGTAAATGTTTGCAGAGTTCCTTACTTTAAACTATAAGCTTTGTGCCCCAGGAAAACAGTTCTGAATTTTGACTACTGCCTGAATTCTATTGTAAACCCCAAATGGGGTTGGATTAAAGCCTTGAAGAAGAATATTTAGAAAAGAGGATAATTAGAAAACGGGTAACCTCTTTATCTATGTGTCTTTGTTTGAGTAAATTTACAACTTCTACTCCACATTTTCACCACTGAGTCCAGCCTTTCTTCTGTGGATCCCTTTGGACCTTTGGCATGGACTTGTATACAGTGGATTCTATACCATTTGAGCTGTTTGCCGTTTATTATTTATGCATTTAGATTGAAGAGCTTTCCTCTCATTCTCAACTGGGTCATCCCACATGTTTTTCTTTTTCTTTTTTCCCCTTATTTTGGCAGGAAGGATTGGAAAAGTTCTGAATCTTATACTCTGGTTCTGCTAACATAAGAACAGAAGAGGAGCCATCTTGAATCAGGCCAATGGCCCATCCAGTCCAACACTCTGTGTCACACAGTGGACAAAACCCAGGGGCCATCAGGAGGTCCACCAGTGGGGCCAGAACTCCAAAAGCCCTCTCACTGTTGCTTCCCAAGCACCAAGAATACAGAGCATCAATGCCGCAGGCATGGCATTCCATCTATACCTTGTAGCTAATAGCCACTCATGGACCTCTGCTATATAGATCCAGATTAAAAGAGTTTCTTACTTCACCCATATACATGAATGATATGCACCACTTTTGGAAGCAGGCTATTGAAGGGCTCCCTGTATTCACACACAGAACTACTGTACAAAACTGAGAGCCATACATCTCCTCCAGAGGGAAACCTGCACACCCTCATTGCTTGAACCACACCTGCACTTCTCGTAGACTAACACCAAGTTACCATTTCGGATATTGCAGTACATGCACACAGAACGCCCAGCCCACTCATGACTGGGATGTGAAATTGCATTGTTAATATCCAAAGGAGAACAGCATGTAGGAGAAATGCTCCCCAAGCTGGGAAGAAGACATCAAGGTAATTACAGGACATTAAGAAATAATGTTGAACTCTGGTTTTCTGAGCAGGTGTCGCTTAACAGCTAGGGATACAGCAACCAGCATCTGGGAGAGCCAAGGCAGTTGGGTTTCTGGAGAGGGGCCATGGCTCACGGGTACAGCATCTGTTTTGCAAGCAAGGCCCCAGATTCAATCTCAGGCAGCTCCAGTGGAAAGTATCCGGCAGTAGGGAATGTGAAAGACCTCCACCTGAGAGTCTGCAGCCCTGGAGATCAACTGTCAGTCAGAGTAGACAATACTGACCCTAATGGACCAAGAGTCTGAGTCAATATAAGGCAGCTTCAGGCGATCACGTTGTGGGCAGACTTCTAACTGAGTTGCAAACTCTGGGTTGGGAAATTCCTGAAGATTTGGGGTGGAGCCTAAGGAAGGCGGGATTTGGGCAGGGGAGGGAACTCCATTATGATGTCATAGAGTCCACATTCCACAGCTGCCATTTCCTCCAGAGGAGGTGATCTCTGTAGCCTGGAGATCAGTTGTAATTCTAGGAGATCTCCAGGCCACCCTAGTTCGTTCGTCTCTCTCTCTCTCTCTCTCTCTCTCTCTCTCTCTCTCTCTCTCTCTCTCTCTCTCTCTCTCTCTCTCTCTCTCTCTCTCTCTCTCTCATATGAACTAAGTTGATCCAATTCCTTCCAACCTGAAGGATTCAAAAATGACAGAAATAACCAAGAAAATTCTGATAAGGGCGGGGAAGCAACATGGGCAAGCTGTCTTTCCTTCTTTCTTTCCATCATTTACCCCACCATTCCCCCCAGCGGAGACCCAAAGCCGCTTAAATCTTCACTCTCCTCCCATCCTTTTGTCTTCACAACAATCCTGTGAAGTACATTAGGCCGAGAATGTGTGAGTGGCCCGAAGTGACCCAGAGAGCTTCCACAGCACCACAGGGACTTGAACCCGGGTCTCCCAGATCCTAGTCTGACCTTCTAACCAACACACCAGGCTAGCCTTGCAAGCCGTGATTTAAAAAATCAGGCCGAGGGCCACCAAACCACACAGAAAGAATCATGTTTGTAGTAGCTGCTGTCTCTTGCCCGTTTCCTTTTGCTTAGAAAAGCTAGGCTTTCCCTCCTGAGGGGACCGAGAGATGGCTCCGTTGTGCCTAGGGAACACCTGGCAAATGGGTCCCTGCAATCCTGGCAGCGGACGCCAAGCCCTGCTGAGCTATAAATATTGAATGCCGGTATTCCCCCCCCCTTCACACACAGAGATGACTCCAGCTCCTTCTCCCTCGTCTCCCCTCAGCCGTTTCTCCTCTGGTGGGTGAAAGCAATCTTTGTGCCTCACGTTCCGTTCTCCTGGCTGGCAAGCTGCCCGGCCGCACCGTAATAATGAACAGATGCCGTCCAAAATGAGCTTCAGCCGCACGTGGGCAAACTGCCTCCGAGTGTCCTTCCGTAACCTAAGCTGCCTTTCACCTCAGCCGGCAGGCAGCCCACCTTCAGCGGGAGGCAGGAGCCGGGAAGGAGCCGCCAGGCTGGCTAATTGAAAGGGAGGGGGTCAGGAATCGAGACCTGCTGCCGAGGCAGGAGGGTGCCAGTAGTCCCTGTCAGGAGTCGAAGGGTTCTCCCCCCGTCTCAAACAGCTCCTTTTTATGCAGGGAAAAAGCAAGGCCACACGGCTTGGACCTTTAGGGAAGCAAGTTGAATTGGGTTGGGGTTCTTACCGAGACTGATAGAAGACCCAGGTTCCAATCCTCATTTGGTCACAGAGCTGATGTTGGGCATGAACCAACCTCGCAGGACTGCTGTGAGGGTAAAAAGGGGGAGGGACCCTGTGTGGTGTGCTACGCTCTTTGAAGGATTTAGGAAAAAACATGTAATGGATCAGCCCAGCAGCAGATTGGTTGAGAGAAGGACAAAAAAAAGAAAAGGACTGATTCATTTACTAAAGACAGCAATAAGAAAAGTCTGCCAGAATTAAAATGGTCCAGGGGACCCTACAGAATATGGGATTATGGAACTGGTTAGGACTCAGATCCATTACAAACTGGGTAATAAGTGACTTGTTACTAGAAAAGTATTTTGTTGGGCTAAAGAAAATCAAGACAGCCAGGGTGTAAGGATATAAGAACATAAGAGAAGACAATGTTGGATCAGGCCAATGGCCCATCCAGTCCAACACTCTGTGTCACACAGTGGCCAAAAATACCAGGTGCCAGCAGTGGGGCCAGGACACTAGAAGCCCTCCCACTTTTGACCCCCCCCAAGCACTAAGAATATAGAGCCTCACTTGCCCCAGAGTCCCTATCTATATCTTGTGGCTAATAACCACCAATGGTCCTCTGCTCCATATGCTTATCTAATTCCCTCTTGAAGCCATCCGTGCTTGTAGCTGCCACCACCTCCTGTGGCAGTGAATTCCATGTATTAATCACTCTTTGGGTGAAGAAGTACTTCCTTTTACCCGTCCTAACCTGACCACTCAACAACTTCATTGAGTGCCCAAGAGTTCTTGTATTGTGAGAAAGGGAGAAAAGTTCCTCTTTCTCTACCTCCTCTGTCCCATGCATAATCTTATAAACCTCTATCATGTCACCCCTCAGCCATTGTTTCTCCAAGCTAAAGAGCCCCAAGCGCTTTAACCTTTCTTCATAGGGAAAGTGTTCCAACCCTTTTGTCATTCTAGTTGCCCTTTTCTGCACTTTTCCAAAGCTATAATATCCTTTTTAAGGTGTGGTGATCAGAACTGTACACAGTATTCCAAATCAGGTCGCACCATTGATTTATATAGGGGCATTATGATATTGACGGATCTATTTTCAATATACAATCAGCCAAACCAAATGCATAGTGTTTCAATCCCCAGTTTTAGGTACTACCTTTGATCTTCAAAACATTAAAAGTTCAGGGTCCCAGGGAACCCCAAGGGAGCATCTACTCCCATGCACTCTTTCCCATTCCTTAAGATTTGTCCATAAGGCCTTGAATGCTGCTAACAGGTAGAGAGATGTTCAAAGGCCAAGATGAACAGGGCCTTTATAGTGGTTGCCCCGACACCATGGTCTCCCCCATTTCGATTCTTGTCTCCTTCTGAAGTTTCATCCAAGAGGTGGGCTTATCATCTTTTTGCGGTTTTGAGTATGGATTTTGAGAGACATATGAGTGGACTTTATTCATTTATTTTTTAATGCCATTCTTCCGCCAAGGCACTGAAGGCGGAGCTCTCTCCTTCTTTATTCAGGATTCAGAAGAATCCTGCAAGGTAATTTCAGCCAGGGGTCCCCAACCTTTCTGAGCCTGTGGGCACCTTTGGAATTCTGACACAGGGTGGCAGGTGCAACCACAAAACAGCTGAAGCCCAAGTGCAGGGGGAAAGAGAGCTAATATTAAAAATACACCGGGAAAGAGGAGCAAGAGAGAATAAACACAAAACTGTGGTGACAGCTGCTGAAACGACATTATTTTAATCTTCACAGACTATCCAGTCTCCATTGGCCAATGGGAAGCCCTGCTGGGCAACAGCCCCACCTTATCCCACCCACTTGGGTTTAGGCTGACAGAGACTGACTGACCACAGTCACCCAGCGATCTTTCTGGCTAAGCAGGGAACTGAACCAACCTCTCAGGCTAGCCAGTCTGGCGTAGTGGTTAGGAACACATATTCTACTCTGGGAGAACCGGATTTGATTGCCCACGCCTCCACATGCAGCTACTATTGTGGCCTTGGGTCAGTCACAAGTTCTTTCAGAGCTGTTCTCTCATGAGCAGCCCCTGAAAGAGCTCTCTCAGCCCCACCTACCTCACAGGGAGTCTGTTGTGAGGAGGGAAAGGGAAAGGCGATTGTAAGCCACTCAAAGGAGTCTCAGAGTAATGAAGGGTGGGCTAAACCAGGCTCATTCCCTGTTCTGCTGTAGCTCTGGATGTGCATGGGAGTCAGAAGGGTGGGGAATTGAGCCTCAGATTCCTGCTGTATAAAGACTCTGGCCCGTCTAGAAATGATTTAGCACCATAGATCCTCATGCATTTAGGAGCTCTTACACATGTTCCAAGCAACACGAGCACAGAGATGCATAGTTGGTAATATTTCATACCTTCCTTTCTGTCTCAGCTTCTAGATTAATGTGAACACATCCATTTTGACTGAAAACTGTCTTTCTGGGTAAATGCAAAAGTTAGGAGATGCAAAGTGTGGAGAGGAAGAGAAATGTTCCATCACGGAAGCCAAACTGAAACAACCTATATTTACACCAGTGTCAAGACCTGCAAACCGCTTGCAGAATTTGTGTGGCCTTCCAGCCAAGCATAAGGCGTGGGTGGAAAATGTATTTGTATAGATATTTATATATTCTGCTTTTCCCCAAAGGGGGACCCAAAGAGTCTCACGGCATTGTTCACCCAGTTCACCCTCGTGACAACCCTGTGAGGCAAGTTAGGCGGAGAATGACCAATTGCCCCAGAGCTTACCCAATGAGCTTCTATGGCAGACTGGAGAATTCAGACCCAAGACTCCCAAATGCTAGGCTCACACTTGAACCACTACAGCACGCTGGCCCCAGTCATCCGTTATGAGGCCTGTAACTTTATTTTCCCATGTAATTCATGACACATGAAAGCGTTTAAGAGCTCTTGGCTATCTGGGACCTCCCCTCTCACTAAGTATTCTTTTAGCTTCCCCACCCCTTTTTGCCATCAAGTCACAGGTGACAAAGAGTTTTCGAAGCATGAGACATTCAGAGGCAGTTTGCCATTGCTTGCCTCTGCGTCGTGGCCCTGGTATTCCTTGGTGGTCTCCCATTCAAACACTGACCAGGGCCAACCCTGCTTAGCTTCCGAGATCTGACAAGATCAGCCCAGCCAGGGCTCTCCAGGTCAGGAGGACATCCCTTACAGACATGGAACTGAGGGTAGGACTCCTAGCAAGACCTATTCTGGATTGTAAAAAGAAGGACAAGATCAACCAAGGGCTGAGAATTAAACGCTATGCTAACAGAAGCCACTTTGGGTTGGGCCGGCCAAATACTCCATTCGACACGGCACTTACAAGGACCAGATTTCATTGCCTGAATATCTCAGAATGCACTTGCACCCGGCGCCTGCTCTTTCTCAACATAGTTCACTCAATTCTCCCCTCCTCCCTAGATCCTTTTCCTCCCTTACTCTCTCTCTCTCTCTCCCTCCCCGTCTCTGCCCGCTGTAGACAGAAGAGCCGGCTAAGTAGCCTTCTCAGCTAAGCAGCATCATGGGGAAGAAAGAAAGCGTCTGCCACTCAAGCAGAAGAGACTGCCCCCAGTAGACCTCTGGGGCCTTTCCAACGCCGCTTGCTCTGATCCGCCAAGGGATCAAGTCTGAGTTATCTGCAAACTGGAGTCAGTGTGAAATATTTACAAGGCCTTTTAAAGCCATCTTCCAAAACACTGGGAAATCAGTTCCCGGGGCTAAGAATCTGGTGCTTGCATTAAGCTGAAGAACGAAAGGAGGAGAGAGAAAAGAGAGAGAAACAGGATTGGAGAGAAGAGGAGGGAGGATTGGGGAGGGGGGGGAGGTTGGGGAAAGGCAGCTTGTGACTTGAAAGCGCTTCTAGTCCACAGCTTCTTAAATGTAGTTTATATTCCAGCAGTTATTAAAAATAAAAAGAAGAAGCTAAGAGCGGAGCAAGCTGTTCATTTGCAGCCGGTCCCTGGGGTTTAATAAAGATCCACTCACTGCCGTAGTATCATTTTTATGCTATCATAAAGCCGGTCCATTTAGCAGGTTTGTGTTACTTCAGCAGTTAGCACTGCATGAAAAGCAATTCCAGAAAGGTGAAAAGGAAGGAGGGGGGGGAGAGAGGGGGAGAACCTTCAAAAGAATGGGAGGGGGGTCACAAAGTGGAGGAGGGGAATTAGAAAGCTGCTTTGATTCCAATCATCCTCTTCCACCCCTCGAAATGTAAGCTCAAGTGAGCCCAGCCTAAAAGAGAATTCCGCAAAAGCCAGGAAGCGCCTTATAGCCTGACAAAATGTGAGACTTTCTGCGACAGACCTTGTTTTGTCGGATGCAGAGAAGTGTACATCCATGGGGTGTAGGGTTCTCAACCTCCAGGTGGGGCCTGGAGAATCTTCCAGAATTACCACTGATCTCCAGATGAGAGAGATCAGTTCCCCCGGAGAAAATGGCTGCTCTGGAGGGTGGAGCCTATGGCACTATCCCCCGCTGAGGTCACTCCCCTCCCCAAACCCCGCCCTTCCCGGGCTCTCCAGGAATTTCCCAACCCAGAGTTGGCAACCCTAGGTGAGGGAGTTGGAAGTGTCTTGCACCTGCTCTGAGCGAACTGATCTATTTGGATTGGATCTTGTCTTACAGCAGCCCCCACCCCACCCTTCCTGGCTGAGCATTTAACTAAGCCTATGGGTGTGAATTTCTACATTTCGGAGGAAGGGTGCCCTGACTCACAGAAGCTCATGACAAAGGTGTTGCCCAACTCCTCTGTAATTTTGCTGCAACAGGCTAACACTGCGGAACTACTATGTAAGTGCCTGAAACAAGAGGGTAGGTTTTCCTCCTCACCGATGACAACGTTGGCGTTCAAAGTGGGCAGCCTTTGTTGGACTGAAGCAGCAGAACAAAGTCAGAGTCCGCACACTTCATCAGACAATGAAACGGAATTACAGATCATAGTTGTATATATAGATGGTGGCTTGTTAAATTAGCATAAAACATGCAAGACAGTGAAGCGTTTTCTAACAGACTTAAAGAATGACAGGCTTGCTTTCTGGTTATCACCTGTTTGTTCACTACGGCCAAGAAGAGGGAGCACTGATAAACGGAGAGCCCTCTCAGATCAGACTGAAAGGCCTTCCAAATTCAGCGTCCTGCTTCACACACTAGCCGACCCATATGCTCCAGGAAGCCCTCCCCATTGCGCTTGATATCCAATGGTATACTGCCTCTGGATGTGGAGGTTCCACTGAACTTTCCCAGTGACTAAGTGTGGCTAGACGTCAGAAGAGCCCTGCTGGATCAGACTAGTAGTCCATCTCGTCCAGCATCCTGTCTCACACAGTGGCCAACCAGTTCCTCTGGAGGACCAACCACAGGGCAAAGAGGCCGAGGCCTTCCCCTGACGTTGCCTGCTGGCACTGGGATTCAGAGGTTGACTGCCACTGCATGTGGAGGTTCTCCTCAGTCTCCATGGCTAGCAGCCACTGACTGACCTCTCCTCCATGAATCTATCTAATCCCCTTCTACAGCCGTCTATTTCTGTGGCCCATCACTGCATCCTCTTCCACGAATTCGTTTAAACCCCTTTAAAAGCTGTCCCTGAATCTTCTGTTTTCCATAAACTGTGCCTTTTGTGTTTTGTTTTGTTTTTTTGCAAAGTATTTTCTTTTCATCTGTCCTGAATCTATTCCCTGCAATGGTCATTTTGTGACCCAAAACTTCTAGAATAACAGGAGAGGGAGGGGAAAGTTCTCTCTATACCCTTTCTCTATTACACCACAGAGGATAGGGACAAATCGGCCGAGCCCTCCCCATCTGGGCAGCAGTTGGCTTCGTAAAAGGTTCTCCTCCTTCTCTAACGGAGACCCGGGGCGACTTGCAAATGACATGATGCAAGCCAGGCATTTCTGGCGTAAATGGATACCGAGAAACTTCTTGTGTTTTCTTGCCAGCTCCGTTCCCCTTTGTTTCGAGAGCCTCCAGAGGTTCAGACCACCCCGTGCCAACGGGTTTGATTTCAAAGAAGAGTCCCTGGGATCCAACCAAATGGGCCAAGCACAAACCAGCCTGAGCAGAGGAGAAAGGAGAAGAGATGTTGGACCACCGCCAGGCACAGGGACCTCGATCTCGCATCCCACCCAGTGAGCGGGATCGGCACCCTGTTTGGTTTGGCCGTACCACGTAAGCAGCGGACCCCTGGGAAGTGTGATGGAGGTCTGGCTTGGCAGTGAGGAAGCAGCAACTGCAGGTCAGCAAAATAGAGAAGGGGGGTGCTTAGGGGACTTTCCCACCAATGTTCCCTCTAAGCTGAGTTAGTGTGAGCTAGCTCACAGTTTTTTAGCCTCCGGCTCACACAATTTTGTCATAGCTCAGGAAGGGGTGGCTCCAGAGCAAACTAATTTATGCAATAGCCAGATCGCTCGCTCACAACTTTCACGCCAGTAGCTCACAAAGTAGAATTTTTGCTCACAAGACCCCACAGCTTAGAGGGAGCATTGTTTTCCGCCTAGCTTTGCTCATCTCGGCAATGTCAATTTGGCCCGTTTCACAACTTACAGTGAACACGTGTACAGTCCACGCAAAGTGTATGCTTGGTTTTTCTTTATATGTCCGTTGTGTAATTCTCACGTTCCATTCAACGTACATGCAACTCAATGTGTGATTTAAACGGCACATTTATGCAGCTACTGGTCCGGGTTTTAGCTGTCAAGTGAATGCACGTTAGCTCTTCCTTACGAACAGATGTGCACATGTCCATGCAAGATGTACGTGCATTCACTTGCAGCAGATGAACAGGCCTAATGAAATGCACATTTCTCTCCTCTGTTCTATCCCCCATCGATATGAGAAACAATGGGGTGGTAGGTGCCTCAGCGGGAGAAAAATTCGGGAGACTTTTGGCTGGGGTGGATTCGAAGGGTACTTGGGCTGCTGTGAAATTTTTTTACCATATGTTATAGGTAAAGGTAAAGGTTCCTTTGCTCGAAAGCCAGTCAAATCCGACTCTAGGGTTGCGGTGCTCATCTCCGTTTCAAAGCTGAAGAGCCAGCACTGTCCAAAGACGTTTCCGTGGTCATGTGGCCGGCATGACTAAACACCAAGGCGCACGGAACACTATTACCTTCCCACCAAAGTGGTACCTATTTATCTACTTGCAATTTCTTGCTTTCGAACTGCTAGGTTGGCAGGAGCTGGAACTAGTGAGTACAAAATGATTTATGCAGATTCTAATGTGGCACTACTCGAAACTTACAGGTTAAATGAGTAGTATCATTTAAGTAAATAAGTGAGATATGAGAAAGAAGAGGGCAACACACAAAGGTGCCACACGAAATCTTTTATTACTTATAAACAACTCTGGGCTGCCTGTACGTCTTCCTCTGCCTTGGATCAAAATCACTTCCCCACACATTGACAGCACACACGCCCGAGACAAATAGCGAGGGAGGAATTTTTGAACTTTTTGCTGTGCAGTACTAAGAAGCGTGCTTTCCTGGAAGTAAGCCCCAATGAACAGGCTACATGGACAGCCTACGGGCAAAATGTTATTTGGCTTGAGTCCCCTCCATCCCCCCGTTGTTTGAAGGTCTCTCCCTCTCTCTCCTTGAGATCCTCCAAGGACGCTCTCCTGCCAAATGCCCCTGCCACCAGAGGTGAGCTTGGACGGCTATAAAATGCAGACCTCTCTGCCCAGGCAGGACTGGGCCAACCTGGCCAGCTTTATACTTAGAAGGCTGGTGCAAAAGCTCCTTTTGCAGCACCTTGCTGAATCCCACCAAGCTAGGCGCAGGTGTTAAGGCCTGTCAAGTCCATTCCAGCTCTTACCATCTCTAAAAAGGCTGTCTTCATGATTGTATTTTATTTTGTAGTTTTATATATTTATTATTGACGAGCCCGAGAGTTTCAGCTAGGAAGCAGTCTATACATTTAAGAATGAATTGACAGGATGACGACCTGTAGCCAAACCAGGTGGGGGCTTGGAGGGAATTCATCTCAGAGGGGAGACAAACTCCAGCAGCATTCTTGGAGGCATCCATGAATGCCAAGTCAGAGAAACAGACCATGAAGTGGCTCAGACCAAGTCAGAGAATCAGTCCTTCTAGAAAAGACATGAAGTGCCTTATACCAAAGTCAGAGAATCTCTCCATCTAGCTCAGGACATGTCTTCTTGGTCTGAGGCAGCAGCTGAGGCAGCGGCTTGCCCGTCACAGAAATGCCTTTCCCAACAGTGGCCTAAGATCTTCAGCTGGAGGTGCCTGGGGTTGAATCCCAGGACTTTCTTAAGCAAAGCAGGTAATCGAGTATCGAGCCAAGGACCCTCACTGCCAACTGACTCAAAAAGAAGTAGAACCCCAAACCGGAATGTGATTCCCAGCTATGCCCGTGGCTTCTATGAGCCAGTGTGGTGTAGCAGTTAGAGTGTAGGACCTGGATCAGGGAGAACCAAGTTCAAATCTGCACCCTGCCATGGCATCTTGCTGGTTGACTCCAGGCTAGTCACACACTCTCGGGCCTGACTCACATCACAAGGCCATTGTGAGGAGAAAACGGAGAGGAGAATCCTGTAAGCCACTTTTGAACCCTCCTTGGCGAGCAAGGCAGGGTATAAAAGAATGAAATAAATAAACAAACATCAAGTATGTCACCTTGTGCCATTTGGCGGAAGGGCAGGATTTAAAACAAATATGCTAAATAACAGCACGAATTCCTTCCCACTCCAAGCCGGTCGCCAGCCGCCTCTGTCTCACCTCCTTCCAGCAAGCCACAACTTTCTCCCCAAAGCTCACCCCCCCTCCAGCACTACCGCCGTTAAGGACGAAACCTTCCTGTAGCTAACGGGGCATCTTTGGCAGCGTGGAAGACTAGGGGGAAAATATCTCCATATAAGGAGGGGCATGGCCAGCATAGCAGCTGAACAGATTGGACACAGATCGGCCTGACTTTGTTCTGGTGAGAAGACGGAGAGCAGTCCTGAGCCAAGGAGTAGCAAACTGTCCCCTAAGGCAGACCCTTGACTGAGTTGTGTGGACGATGGAAGGCCTTGCGGGGACCGTGCCACTCGGCGCCACTCAGGACCACAGCTGCCCCCATCACCACCTCAAACACTGTCTCACACACAGCTTTCTTTGCAGACAACAACCCCTTTAATAACAGAGGATAGTTTTGGAAACATACAGCCGAAAGGCACTCCAAGGGTAATCTAGTCCAACCCCCTGCACAATGCAGGGAATTCACAGCTACCCTGCCAGGGACTCTGCGCCAATCTGGCCTGAAGGAAAATTCCTTCCTGAACCCAAAGTGGTGAGCGGGCATTATGCAGGGCATACAAGAAAAGGCCACAAGGGCCAAGCCCTGGCTCATCCCTTCCGGCCCTCCCTCTCACGATCCGCCGAAATGCATAGCGGGCCACAGAATCAGGACTGCTGTCAGATGGCTATCTAGCCTCTGCTTTAAAAACTCTTTTAAGTTTTGCAAAATCTCCTTGTTTGTCTACTTCACAGCAAGGGCCAGAATAGTTCAAAGGACAGAGGCATCTACGTTTTAACCAAGGAGATTAGTCTCCCTTGATTTCACGGTTGCTCTTTGCTAATCCAGAAATGTTCACTGGGTGCTCGGGATGCCATCCTCCAGGTGGGGTAGTAGACATATCCTGGAATTACAACTGATCTCCAGACTACAGAGATCAGTTCTCCTGGAGAAAACGGCTGCTTTGGAGGGCAGGCTCTGTGGCGTTTAAGCCCACCGGCCCTCTCCCCAAGCAATGCCCTCCCCAGGTTCCACCTCCAAATCTCCAGGAATTTTCCAACCTGGAGCTGGCAACCCTACCGGGTACTCTAGTCCAGGGGAACGTCAGCTTTAAAAAAAAAATCTCTAATGCTTAACAACTCTGCAGGTGAGTGTCAAAGGGCGATGCCCGGTGAAGCCGCCCGAGGAGAGTGGCATTGCCAGTGTTTGGAAAGGAGGTCTTCAGAATCCTGCACTGCTCATCGCCTCCAGCCACCTTATCTTGTTACAGCGACTACATAGAACCTCCATGGTCAGGGGCAGCCTACCTCTGCAGCTCCTGACGAACAACAGACAGGGAGGGCAGCAAAACAAGATGCTAGATGCAGAACTAGACGGACCTTTGAGCGGATCCATGATGGGAAATACATGCAAACATACTTATTCTGTTTCATTTACACAGGTTGTGACATCCACCATTTCTTTTTTCAAAGGTTACGGGGCATGGACTGTATGTAACACTATCAGCTTTGGGAGTGTAGCCAGTTATCTGCTTTACGTGGGTAGGTAGTTTTGACCCAATCAGCAAGGAAGGGAGAGAACAATTCCACTTCACGCCTGTGCCCCAGAAGAGACAAGAACAAATATATTTCCTGAACACATGAAGCTGCCTTCTCTGGCATCAGACCCTCCAGCTATCAACATCGGGACCGTCTCCTCTGACGGGTGGAGGCTCTTCAAGAGGGTCTCAGATAGAAGTCTCTCTTATCACCTGCTACCTTTTTAAACTGAAGATGTCAGGGACTGAACCCGGGACCTTCTGCATGCCAAACAGATACCCCACCACTGAGCCACGCTGTCTCCTGCTGATAGTCAAGTCTGGATAAGAAGGAACCACTGCTAGGGGAGGGCGGGGACAGCAACTGGGATCACAGTTGAGGTACGGGAGGTTCCAGTGGCAATTTCTAAGTGTTGCGAATAGTGGCAGAGATCAGTAATGCGAGTTTCCCGGAAACATTCAAATGGGACGATATGCTGACTGAAATTTAGACAATCGATAGAGTGTTAGCAAAATGTAAAGGAAGTTAGCAAAAGAAGGCAAATGCCCCATGTACGGGCCTGGACCATGCACAGACACTGGGGTTTGTCCATCCCTCACCTGCCACATTTAGCCCGTCCAGCATGATTGACTGTAGTACAACAGCCCTGACAACTATTTGGGTGGAACGGGGCAGTGGGGAGGCAGGCAGGCAGGAAGGAAGAAGAGGAGATTGGATTTATACCCCGCCTTTCACTACCTGAAGGAGACTCAGAGCGGCTTACAATCTCCTTTCCCTTCCCCTCCCCACGACAGACACCCTGTGAGGTAGGTGGGGCTGAGAGAGCTCCTTCGAGAACTGCTCGTGAGAGAACAGCTCTGAAACAACTTGCAACTGACCCAAGGTCACACCAGCAGATGCATCTGGAGGAGTGGGGAATCAAACCCGGTTCTCCCAGATTACAGTCCACGCTCCTAACCACTGCACCAAACTGGAAGGAACTACATTTACACGTGGCGAGGAGGAAAATTTCCTGCCCACATCGCTGGTAGAGATATAATGTGGACACCACCCTCGTTGAGCAATGGATCTTTCACAGCCCTTGTTAGGTCAGTCCTCGGGTTAAAATGTTTTGCTGCCCTTCTAGTTTTGAGACACCCCCCCCCCCCCAGGATGCAGTACCATGAAGGAGGGGAAAAACTTGGGCGAGCCTTGGAGTTTAAGGTTCTCAGTGCTGTCACACCTACATCAAACAAGCAAGGCTGATAGCTTTATTGTTGTATTTTGGATGTCAAAGTGGCACAGATGGGCGCCTTAAAATGCACAGGGAGCCGCTTCTACTTTGACAGAGGGTGTTGGTTTCCCCATTATCCAGTGGAATGCGGGAGCTGGAGCAGAAAACTTCAAGCGCTTTTGGAATTGATAAAATAACTCCCTAATTAAGCAGAACTGTCAGTCAACGGGGGCCTTTCCGTGCCGCATCAGG
Source organism: Gekko gecko (assembly GCA_029375565.1). Lineage (NCBI taxonomy): Eukaryota > Metazoa > Chordata > Lepidosauria > Squamata > Gekkonidae > Gekko > Gekko gecko. Next base: position 204,135,633 of record JAPDNY010000005.1, read on the forward strand.
AAACAGAAAGCGCTCCCTGCCACACGTGTTGTGCAGCGCATAGGCGCCAAGACCCACAGCGGGAGAGCATGGGGGGGGAAGCCCCGGGGTCATGACCCAGAGCTACCAGACAGGCCCTCCCATTCAGTACAGCTTCGGGGGTCACAGCGGGATAAGGGAAAGTCAAGAGGTCAAGACTTCTGGCTCCTTGACTTGACAGCTAATCACGTCCCTGGCTGCAATCCGCTTGCCGGTTCCTGACTGTCCCCCGTGCAGGATGTGGGATTACTCTGGAGAAAAGCCACCGAAGACAGCATTCTTCAAACATCTAGAAAGTAAGCAGCAGTGGGGCAAGTTTTGTTTCACAGTAAGCTTTCTTTAAAACAAAAAAGGCTATAAAATTATCTCACGCAAGATGGAGTGAGTTCCCGTCTCTGGCCCCAGCTCCTGCCAACCTAGCAGTTCGAAAGCAAGAAATTGCAAGTGGATAAATAGGTACCGCTTCAGTGGGAAGGTAACAGCGTCCCGTGTGCCTCAGCGTTTAGTCATGCCGGCCACATGACCACGGAAACGTCTTTTGGACAGCGCTGGTTCTTCGGCTCAGAAACTGAGATGAGCACCGCAACCCTAGAGTCAGATACGACTGGCTTTCGAGCAAGGGAAGCCTTTACCTTTGCCTTGGTTTACTACAGTTCCATCCCATCCTTTATTTATTTTTTGAAATGGCTACTCTGTTTCTTCTGCACCCTTACAATGGCACCCACAGCAAAATAAAATTACACAGGAGAACCATTTAAAGCAAAAAAAAACACAGGAAGAATTCCCCACCCCACCCTCCCGTTTTCCAAAAGAAAGCACAAGAGCGTACAAAGAGCTGTGCCGAACCAAGCCCTAGGCCAGCTTCCTGTTTCCAGCAGCAGCCATCCAGATAACTCTGAGAGGCCCAGGGCATGGAGGTACCTAGCCTCACCAGCTGCTGCCCGCTGGAACTGGTATGCCAAGGTACACTGCCTCTGAACATGGAGGTTCTCTTCCTGTGCACTATTTCTCCCGCTCTTTCTCCGAAGAGCTCAGAGTGATGTAAACGACTCCCACGCCCCAATTTGTCTTCCTGGCAAGACTGTAGGGGTAGGTGAAGCTGAGACTGTGTCTGGCCCTCGGTCACAACCCCAAGGCTGAGTCAGGATTTGAACCCGAGTTTCCCAGATCCTACTTCGCCACTCTGACCACTGCGCATACCGCCCCTCGGAATGTACCCGTTTCACTATCATGGGCAACAGCCGGTGACTGACCAATTCACCGCGATTTCTACATCTTATCTCTTGTTAAATTCGTCAACAGCCTGTCTCATCCGGAACCACAAGAACCTCAAAGAGGTCAGAGGCCGAGGCTCCCTTGGAAGCAACTCCCATAATTTGGAAATTGGGGAGGGGAAAGCAAAAAAAGTATTATTTATTTACTTCATTTGCCTCCCGCCTTTCTCCCCAATGGGTGCCCAAAGCAGCTCACGTCGCTCCTCTGCCCTCTATTTTAATCCTCACAACAATCCCGTGAAGTAGGTTAGGCTGAGAGTGGGTGACTTGCTCAAGGACACCAAGCAAGCTGCCGTGGCAGAGTGGGGATTTGAACCTGGGTTTCCCAGATCCCAATCGGACACCAGAGTGCTTGCAGTGATGGAGCCAGAAAGTCTCAGCCCCCAAGTAAGAATATCAGGTTCCAGTACTCCAGATGCACCCAATACCCCTGAGTCCCAAGTCCCAGGCTAGCTGACCCCCAGGATAGCCCAGGATAGCTCAATCACATCAGATCTTGGAAGCTAAGCAGGGTCAGCCCTTCGGATGGGCAGCCACTAAGGAATACCAGGGGTGTGACGCAGAGACAGGCAACGGCAAACCACCTCTGGAACGTCTCTGGCCTCAAAAAGCAGCCTAGCTCGCCACCTAGTGGTGCATAATGCTAAAAGAGCTAGAACTTCTCGCTGCCAGACAATCTTAGGATCTCCTGGCTATATGATAATTATCATTATTTGCTCCCCTTCCACTCCCCAGGACTTCAAAATTGGGGTGGGGGCTGCTATGCAGTTATTGGCCAGATCCTGACCTACTTAGCTTCTGGGAGACAGAGAGACGCTCTTTGAAGGAAGAAATAAATGCAGCTTTATTGGGCTTACAGAGCCCAGGAACCTCTTAGTGCAAGTTCCCGCCCTCCAGTGTGGACTTACAATAGGGTTGCCAACTCTAGCTCTGGAAATACCTGGAGATTTGAGGGTGGAGCCTGAGAGGGTGGGATTTAGGGAGCAGGAGGGACCTTGGTAGGGTGTATACCGCCATGCAGTCCACTTCCCAAAGCAGCCATTTTCCCCAAGGAGCAGTGGAATAAATGCTTTAAACAAACAAATAAGTGATTTCTGCAGTCTAGAGATCAGTTGTCATTTCAGATCTCCGGCTCCCATGTGGAGGTTGGCAACTCTGGGCTCCAGCCTCTGCTCTGTTGGCTTTGCAGACAAGACGAGCTCCAGCTCTGTTCACTTGCGCACTTGCGCCTGGAGTCTTTTCTCACTTCCTGGCCCTCCCCTCCTCCTCCCCCCCTTTTCCAAAAGCAACTCCTGCTGCACAGGGACAGCCAGTGGGCTACACACAGCCTTATTTCAAACCTAATTACAAAGCCACGCTAGACTGTAAATGCAGGCAGGTCGGGGAGAATTCAGGAGACAGAATCGGTGATGCCCCCCTCCCCTAAAAACATGCCCCCACTCCCTTTGGGGCCTCGGTGAGCTCCACCTCCCCTCCTCCCCAAAAGAATGACTTCTCAAAAAGCAGATCTGTATACCCTGGTGCATCGAAGATCTATGTTAACTGCAAGGAAAGATGCTCTGATGTGAGTTAAACGGTGCGCAGGAGATGGGATTCGTTATTGGCTTTAGGAGAGAGGATTGAGGGGTCTACTGGGAGGTTTAAATCTTTGCTTCTAATCCCACCTTGAAGACCGGCTGGTCGGGTGGCCCTCCCTGCCGTGGTTTCCTCTCCGCAAGGCAGGGGGGAAATGCTCAAGATTTCTCAGCGGCTGAGCCCTCTTCCCAGTGTTACACGCACTGCATCGCTGGCCTAAGGAGGGCACGATTAAAGGCTTAAGTCCTGCGTCTTGGCAGGCGTGTTCCCATCCCAACACGTGCAGAGTGGCAGCCGTGAGACTCTCGCAAGCTGCCGAGCTTCAGAACCTGGGGCAGGGAAGAAGACGGAGAGCGGGTCCCTCGCGGATCTTTAATAAACAGCACTCCGCACAGCTTGTTACCGAAAGACTGAGTACCCCTCTGCTTCAGGTTCTCTTGGGGGCGGGGGCAGAAAGCCTTATTCCGACTCCGGCAATGTACAGGGGTCGGCAGGAAAAGGTTTAACCTGAGAAAGTGGGTCTGACAGGCAGAAGGGACAGCGGGTTGCTGAGATACAGATGAAGAGGTGGGGGGGAGAGAAGAAGTCTGTGGCCTCCGGGAGCGAGTGCGAAGTGCAGATTCAGAGCTTTGCACAACAAAGGAAACACTCTCCTTTTTTTTGCTGTCAAGTCACACAGTCAACGTGCGCGACCCTGTAGGGTTTTCAAGGCAAGGGATGTTCAGAGGTGGGTTGCCATTGCCTGCCTCTGCATAGCACCCCCTGGGCTTCCTTGGTGGTCTCCCATCCAAGTACTAACCAGGGCCGACCCTACTTAGCTTCCGAGATCTGATGAGATCGGGCTAGCCTGGGCCACCCAGGTGAAGGCAAACAAAACATAACAAGAAACATTTTAGGAGGCATGCAAACGAAAGAGATACATCAACTACCAGTTCATGCAGGAAAAGGGTAAAGGAAGTCCTACAGCCGTGACAACACCCCCCCCGGCGCACAATCTGACACAATGAACTCGTGCCTGGCTCTCAGAAAGTTGTCTCAATCCCATGCAAAGATCATCAGCACTCCAAGGGCTGGAGAATCAACACAGCCCTGCAACCTGCACACTCTTGTGCCGCAGGACCGAGCAGCACCAACTAACCATTTTCAATCACTTAATGATCTCGCAAACCATGAAGGAAGAAACCCATCCCATGTTCCTGGCAGAAGGGGCAGATTTTCCAGAGAACAAAATAACTTCCATCACCAGAAAGTACTCCCTGGGCGTGAGAAAGAAAGCAATTTCTTTTTAATGCCCCAGTTGCACAAAACGCCATTTCCTTTCCAGACCACTTGGTGTTCCCGGTCCAACTTAATCACCACATTTGGGGTTGAGAAAGATCTTACCCCCCACCACCAACCCACACGCCCAGGTCAAGCGAGCTCTCCTTTCTGTCCCAGGCACACTTTCATCCCTCTCTGGAGGCCGGGGTGTGTCTGCTCCAAGGTGGGAGAGGGAAAAGCGAAGTCACTCTATGGCCCTTCCTGACAAATCTCCCCCACACACAGACACCCCCCCCAAAATGCACTTCGCCACTCAGAGCACAACGTAACCCCATGCTTGTAATTGTGACTTTAAAGCCCTGTGAGGGGAATTTCCATCTTTCTCCCTCTCTGCCCTCAGCCGCTTAACTATTCAATCTAATAGAGCCATCTACCACTGTGCCTTGATCTCCCAATTAGGACCCCACCCTGCAAAGGCAAACAAGCCTCTCTTGTAAGTCATCAATCTTGAATTTTGTTGTCACGGGGCTGAGAGGCTAATGTTTCCTTTGTCCTTTGCTCATGTGGTGGGGCACTTTAACTTCCGGGGGGGGGCGCCGAGGGAGGATGAGACGGAACAGCTCCCTGAAAGCCACCCAACAAGTTCACGGCAGAAGGGAGAGGCAAGCTGTATTTGTAGCTGCTGTTCCACATCTGCTCTTTAGGGGGAGCCACAAAAGGACAGAGTGGCCAGGTGAGGAATGACAGCCGCTTCTTCTCTGGAGATGCACCAGAGAATGGGGGAGCTCTCTCTTGATTCCTCCAGGACATAACGGGAGCAGTGTTCCCTCTAAGCTGAGTTGGTGGGAGCTAGCTCACAGTTTTTTAGCCTCCGGCTCACACATTTTTGTCTTAGCTCAGGAAGGACGGCTCCAGAGAAAACTAATTTATGCTGTAGCCAAATCGCTTGCTCCTTCAGGCCTTGGAGCCTGCAAGCTGCACATCTAGGAGGGTGTCCAAAGAGAAACGTTCGAAATGGGACTAGCACTGGAAGGCCTGTCATCTACACAGGAGACTCGTCACAGCGCGCATCCGCACCCTTTCCCTTTCTCTCACCAGGTTTCATATCTCAGCAATCATGCTACCATTATACCAAAGACAGCCAGGCAAACGTACGTCTCAAGCCATTCAGCATCCCGACTGGGGTACTTCTAAAACACTTCTCCGAAGATCGAGTGGTTTCGAGCTTCTGTATCCGTGGCCTTTGGCTGGTGCATTCAGTGAAACGCTAGTTTTCAAACTATTTACGTTTCCTCGCTTTTGAGTTTCTCTTTCTTCAAAACAAAAATTGCAAAAGGCATTCTGTCGAGCTGCCAGAGTCGCATAATGGAAACGATTCGGGCTACTCCTTGGGTGTATTCCTCTGCTGGCTAGCTTGGCTGGAACTCGGGTCGCCTGGAGTGGAGACGTGTCCTTCACTATGTGTCTCACCTGCCCGGTGGAGGAGCTGCAGCTCAGTGGCAGTGCATTGGCTTCGGACGCAGAAAGTCCCGGGTTCAATCCCTGATATCTCCAGTTAAAAGGATCAGGAAGCAGGTAGTACATAAGACCCCACTGTGAGACCCTGCCAGACTGCAGCCAGTCACAGGTAGACCAACCGTCTGACTCAATAGAAGTCAGTTTCCCATGCTCACCCATGGTGCCAGGGTCAGTGTTAGCACTGCATTACAAGGACTCCTGACTCAATTTTATTCAACCCCACTTCCCTGACCCACAAATGCTTTCCCAGATTTGTTCTCCCGCAACTACGGATCTACCTGCAAGACCTGGTAAATGGCAATGTTGTAGGAAAGTCTGTGTTGCAGCATCAGCAGGGGGGGCGTGAGGCAGAGGGGCACATTTAGAGAAGGCATCTCATTACCCAGGACTTAAATGCTGGCGTCTCTGGGGACAGCAAAACCAGCTGCCGAGCAGATGAACTTTCTTAAGTGGAAGCACACTGGCACCCTCTGAGGACATGTCCAGACAGCTCTGATTTCAGGAAGGGGGGGAGGAGAGAATCAGGAAATGTTTGTGTAGAACACCCAAGCCAGGGAACCCAGGAGAGCTGGAGGTTTTCCTCCATGCTGGTCGTGGAAGAAGCCAGGATGGGCTGCACAGCTCACCACTGGGAAGAACCCACGGTGGAAGTGGAAAATGCCTTCCCGTCATAGCTGATTTATGGCAACCCCGGAGGGTTTTTGAGGCAAGAGTTACAAACAGAGGTAGGTTTCGCCGTGGCCTGCCTCTGTCCAGCGACCCTGGACTTCCTTGCTGGCCTCCCATCCGAGTCCTAACCAGGGCCGACCCTGCTTAGCTTCCCAGATCTGACAAGATCAGGCTCGCCCAGGGCAATCCAGGTGAAGAAGCACCACAATACACCGGTGGCGGGGGGGTGGAGAATGATAGCCATGTTTTGAAAAGGGAGCTTCCCAGACTACAAGCAGAGAATCACACTGCCAAAACAGAAGCACAGAAAGCTACCACGTATACCTGGATCGCCCAGGCTAGCCGAATCTCATCAGGTTGTCAAAGCTAAGCAGAGTCGACCCTGGCCAGCATTTGGATGGGAGACCTCCAAGGAATATCAGGCAGGTACACCCCGTACGTCTCTTGTCTTGCAAACTCAGGGGGGGTGGCAAAACTCAGCTGTGACTTGACAGCAAAAAAAAAAAAATAAGACCAGCAGAACTTTGCAGCTCTAGAAGAGACCCGGTGGGTTCTTTGGCATCCCCCATCACCCTTGTGCCGCATACCCCTTGCCCTGGCCACTTGACCTTAGCCACTGCCCTTACCAACCATTGCATAGACCTCCTTTGCTGTTGGAATCTAACTTCCTTGACAGTTTGTTTTTGATCATTATTATTCAGAGAAAGAGATGCAACAGGGCCTTACTGCCCTTTGTTCTGTTTTGGCCCTTGGTATTGCAATATTCCAGAGGGGGAGAGACAGAGATGGTGTCACAGTTACTAGCTACAAGGAAACTCAGAACAAGCCAAGGCAAAGGTCCATTCGTGGCTCCACCATGGACTCTTCGTGCAAAGTTGGACAACGCGTCTAGGAACAGCGTCAGCTTTGTATGCCTAGCAGTAAGCTCACTGGTGAAGTCAATGGAAGCTTCTGCTGGGATCATGTTATATGTGTCACCATAAAGATCAATGTTGTTAGTCTTTAAGATGCTGGTGGACCGCTGCTTTATTTTGGAGTCCAGACCTACGCGCAGAGTGCCTAAAGCAATACTGTCACATTCTCAGGTGCATCTGAGGAAGTGAACACTGGCTCACAAAAGCTCAGGCTGAAATCAGTTTTGATCATCTTTAAGATGCTACCGGACTCCTGGGTAATTCTGCTATCTCTTTGGGATTGTAATCTCAGACGGGCGCTTCAGGGACACTTTGGTGTTACGGAATCAGCGACAGGTGCACAATACATTCAACGCTGCGCGATGCGCGGACTAGCAGGTGGGTTTATGTCGGGACGCCCACACAAGTCCAATTGAAGTGAACCCCCACCCCAAGGTTCTTGTGTACCCAAAACACACTCAATCCATTTCTTCAGCTATCAACAAGCAACCAGAACACAGAGAGAAATTATTTTTTAAAGAATATGAACAGCAAGTCTTGCTTTGCCATAGAGGCTTGTGGCTCGCTGAATGCTTTAAAAGATCAGCCTGAAAAACCACTGAAATCATTGCCTAACCTAACGTAGTACTAGTTAGCAAAAAAAAAAAAAAAACCCTGAAGATGAAATGTGAAGGGGGGTTGGGGGGAAGGAAATAGAGCAGAACTGTGTTTTGTGCTAACACCTGTGGGTTCCAACATGACACAATCTCCCTTTTCTCTCCCCCACCCCCTGTCCACCGGCCTTGGCAAACCCCAAAGATGCATGCGAGAGGGAGTCTTCCTCGCCAGCTAGACCCAAGCCGGGCATCTCAGTGGAGCAAAGAAAAGTAACCCTTTCTCCCCTCCTCTTCCTTGTAAGCTCAGGGAGAGCAACCCGAGTCTACACTAAATCACAATAAGAGGGGAATCGATTACTACTGACAGAAATGTTTAACAATCCAAAGGCAACTGCCTGGAGCTTTGCCAGCGGAACCGAATCTAAAGAGCACAGGGCCGTGTGCAGGTCTATAAGAGAGGCAGACCAGGAGAACGGAAGACCACGCGCCCTTCTTCTGCACACTATAGCATCACAAGGGTCACTGTGGTCAGTTCACCTGGGGGGAGAGAGCATCCTTCTCCATGCCCTCCATCAAAGGCACACTTCTTAGAAGCCAGATTCTACCTGATTGCTTAGCTTTCTCCAAAGACGCAGCAACAACCCGGCAAATATGGGATCAGATTTCCTCCAAAGCAAGAACAACAGAAATACACAGAAGCAATTTTTTTTCAAAAAGGGGGGAGGGACACACACAAAATTTAGTCCATTTTGGTCATTAGATGGGGAGAGGGTTTTTTACCACTGCACAGAGAACCACTCGATTGTACTGCCCGGTTTCAACCCAACCCGAGCCAAGCCCTCAAAAAACTGTCTCACGCGCCCCGCCAAGTTCAACTCCATTCCAAAGGCCTTGCCAGCCAGTGGCTTTCTGAGGGGATCACACCTCCAAGCCTACCGGAGGACGCAGCTGATTCCTGCAATCCACACTCTATTCCAGAAGGGGTTTTATCATCTAAAAAGATCACCAACCATTCCCCGCACCCAAATCAGAGACCAAAGCTGCAAAACCCCATTTCCTGCAATTGCATTTCCCACCAATTAGATGGGGGGGACTGGGGCACCATTTCAGTCTGAACAGATGGGCAGGTGCTACCCGGCTGCAGCGGGAGAGAAGAGGACAGGTGTTTCCCCCCCTTGCTCCGGGGCTTTGGGGAAGGAAGTTTGGTAGGTGGGCCAGGCAGCCGAACAGGTGCTGATCCCTGTAATGATCTCCCTCGTCGCCAATGCAACAGGAACCTCCATCCATTCTGCCTATAATGAGTGAGAGGGGATTCTCCTCTTCTCCCCTGGCATGCGTAGAGAGAAGCCGGTCTTCTCCGCCCTCAGCCCTGATAAAGAAGCAATCTCCTTCCTGGCAATTAACGCAAGACCCAGAGCAGTTCACGCCACAAAGCCAGAACCTCTGTCCACACTAGACCCCTCCACAAAACTTAGCCAGTCCCTTTCAATAAGCCAGTCCCTGGAGAGACTAGACAGTGCACGTATAGAAGGCGCATGACCGTGTACTTTAATTCAGACTTGTTTCTGGACCGGATTCGATTCTGAATTGTTCTGGAGGGGAGTCATTCACTCAGATCTGTTTAAAAACCTGTCTTCTAGGTAAGTGTGCAAGGAGGGGGGGGTGTCAAAACACCGTTTTAACACCTCTCGTTCTATCCCAGGGAAAGCAAGGGGGGTATTCACACGGGGTGCTGAGCAACTAATCCGTTTTAAACATCCTGCAGAGTAACTCAACCCTTTTTAAAAAAAAAAATAAACAAAACTTCACTAGGGATTCTGCAAACTAGGGCTGGGGGGGGGATCGCCCAAAAGATGTACCTTCCAACCGGCGGAGCTGTTGCTGTCTCCTTTATCCTTAAAATAGGGGACGTATCTGACCATCCAGTCGTAGATCTGCGAGAGGGTGAGGCGCTTCTCCGGGGAGCTCTCGATCGCCTTGGTGATGAGATCCGCGTACGACAGGTTCCCCCAAGCGTTGCGCCGGGAGGTCTTGGCCTTGCGGAGCTGTCCAACGTCGGCGCCCAGGGAAGGCAGCGCCGGGGCGCCTTTGCCTCGCTCCGCCGCCACTCCGGCGTTCTCGGCGCCTTCCGTGCCCCCGGCCAGGGGGTGCTTGGAGCCCACGACGCCGCCGCCGCCGATCCCTCCTCCAGCGCCGGCCCCGGCAGCAGCCGCCGCGGCTCCATCGTCCTCTTCGCCCGGGAAGTCCGGGTGAGGCAGGGGCCAGGTGCCAGCCCGAGGCCGGCTCTGGGGCTCGAAATCCGGATCGATGTCTACCTGATGCGCCTGCAGCTTCTCATCCATGGTCCTCCGGCCTCCCCCCCCGCCCCCTGCCGCCGACGCCTCGCCTCTCTTCCTTTCGGTGCGGGTCCCCCCGGGGGGAGGGTCGTCTGGGTAAATTTCCACGCGAGGCTCGGGGCGGGAGGAGAGCCGGCGCTCAGGGGGGCAGCATGGCCCCGAAGTGGGTCGGAGGGAGGGAGGGAGGGGGGGCAATCCGGAGCGATGGCCTCGAAGAGGCGGGGGAGGGAGGGTGCTGCTGGGAGACGGCAGGCAGGCGGGAGACAGGTAGGTGCGGCGGGGCTGGAGGAGTGGGGTGGCCCGGCGGCTCAGTCCATCGCTTCCCCCCACCCTCCCCGGCCGCGGCAAGACGGCTCTCAGCTGGAAGGGCAAGGAGCGGCGACGGCTGCCTCCATCGAGCGAGAGGGAGAAAAGGGGGGGGGGGGCGCCCGGGCGAGCAACAGATGAGCAAGGAGGCGCGCCCGGCGTGCTTTCGAGGGAGAAGCGAGGCTCCAAGTCCCGGGCTGCAGGGAAAGGTCGTCGAGGGAGGCTGGCAACGGTTTCTCTCGCCCCCCTTCCAAGAAAAAAAGGGCAGGATCCGGCGCTAGAGGCCTCGGAGGCGCGGGGCTGGCATGCTGCTCGCCTCCCCTCTGGCACGCACACCTGGGCTGGCCGGGCAGGTAGCGCGCTCACCTAGCAGCACCTGCAGCCGTCGCGGCGGGCCAGCGCCGTCGTCGTTATCGTCTCGCTCGCCGCCTCTCCGCCGTCCTCCTGCTGCTGCTGCTGCTGCCGCCGCTGCGCCCGTGCCGCCCCGAGCGGGCGCCGCCTCTCTCTGGCGACCCGGCGGGATGGCAACATGCTGAGGGGAGGAGGAGGAGGAGGAAGCGGCGGCCACCACCGGCAGCAGCCAGCCAGCCAGCCACCACTCGTGCGCCTCTTCTGCTGCTGCTTCTTCTTCTTCTTCGCCTGTGGCACACACGCACGCACACACTCGCCGCCCCGCCAGGCGAGCCGGCTGCACCTCTGGTGAAGGGGAGGGGAGGGAGGCGGGGCCTCGCGCAGCACCTTACCCGGGAGGAGGAGGAGCGGCGGGGCTGGGCCGGCCTGCGTGAGAGTCTCCGCTCGGGCGCTCTGCCCGCCTCGCACACAAGGCGGGCCGCTCCAGCCAAACCACATGATCACAACAAGCCGGGCTTTCCCCCTGCGGCGGGGAGTCGCCCGCTCCGACGACGCGCCGGGGAGAGAGAAGGAGGGGGGAGGGACAGTCGGCCGTGGGCAGACCCAGGGCGACCCCGGAGTCCCCGGCCGCCCTCCGGATGTCCCGCGTGCATTATGATTATTTTCCTTGCAGGCGCACAGACGGCGACCCTCTCCCTTTGTCTCGAACGCACAGGCTCTGCACACTCAGCCAGGCTAACTCTGAAGCCCGGTCCTGCCTGTCCCCCCCCCCCCCCCCCGGGCATCCCTCTCTCGCCCCCACCCACCCACTTTCATTGACTCCCAAGCAGCCCTTCCAAGTCGCTGCAAAGTTGCCCTGTTCCGAATTCTCCCCGGTCCCGGATTCCCGCCCTTCTTCCTTGTGCATGGTCTTTTTAAAAAAAAAAATTAAAAATTCCACTTTCGATGTCTCTTTTTCCCAGCCGTCCTCTTGACCCCGCGCACGCACCGGGGCTCCCCCACCAGTGGGACAGAGGGAAGCCCCAAGCCCGGCTCCACCCCCTCCTCCTCCTCCTCCTTTTTTTTTTTTTAATGTTCAGATTGTTACACTGACCTGACCCGAATGCTGCCTTCTGATTGGACGGAGTGCGGCACGAGGGCCCAGACCTCAACGCTCTCCCATTGGCCCGATCCCAGCCGGCGTTCTATGAAAGAAAGAAAAAAAACATAAAAGAAAGGAGGTTGGGCAGGGAAAAGACGCGTTTGGCCGGGCGAAGGGAACCTCCCTCTGTGACGTCACCGCTTCTCGATTTACCCGCGGGTAACCCAGGACAACGAAGCTCACAAGCCTGCCGCCACGCCCACCCATAGCGACCGCCCATTCGGAGCCGGGCGCCCCGCCCATTTGCTGCTCAGGCCTTTGCGAAGCGGCGTCGCCTGGAAAAAAAGTCTTTCTTGGGCCACGCCCCCGTGCCAAAGACCGGCCTCCGGGGCATTCTTTTCTCTCCCCCCCCCATTTTGGCCCAGACAAGGTGCGTTTCAGACGTTGTTGTAATGCATGGGCAAGCCTGTTTCTTCCCTTTGCTCTAGACGGGTGGCTCGAGCAAACTCTTGATCAGCGAATGTAACGTTTTGGAAGATTTTCGTTTATGTCTGTAATCTTTTCAAGTAGAAATTAACGTCTGAAGGAGGGGACGAAGGTATGGGCAATCTTGTAATGAGGTAGCCTGAAGGGTATCCGGGGTTGGTGGGAAACCAGTGCAGAAAAGCGAGAATCTGCGTATAGGGAGCCTAGTATGGTTAACGTCACTTTATTGTGGCAGAAAAGAGGAAGAATCCGATAACACCTTAAAGGCTAACAAAATATGTAGCAAGAGGATGCGCTTTCGTGAGTCAGGGCTCACTTCTTCAGATGGGGACAGCTCATCCCCTGCCACAGATTTTGTTATTCTTTAAGGTACTACTGGACTCTTGCTCGTTTCTGCTGCTACAGACTAACATGGCTACCCATCTTGATCTGTCACTTATTGTATTCAGCATGAACAATGTGACTTTTAAGATTATAAAATTAAAAGTTAGTGCCTAGTGAGGGGTTGTGACTTGGTAGGAGGACATCTGCTTTGCTTACAGAAGGTTCCCAGGTCTGGTCGCTGGTATTTCCAATTAAAGGGATCAGGTCGTAGATTATGATTATGGCATGGAGAAGGTGAACAGAGAGAACCTTTCCTTCCTCTCTGTAGTACTAGATGTTGGGGAGGGGCACAATTTATTTGCTTCTTTTATACCCCCTGTTTCTCCCTAATGGGGACCCAAAGTGGATGACATTGTTCTCCTACATCTCATCCCTACAACAACTCTGTGAGGTAGCTCAGGCTGGAAGTGTATGACTGGCCCAAAGTCACCCAGCAAGCTTCCAGAGCAGAGTGGAGATTCAAACCCGGATGGCCAATGGAGTCAGGATGGAGAAAAGGGGATTATATTTGCTTCATTTTTATAAAAAAAACAAACCATGCTTTCCCACAAGTAAAAGGACTGAACACTTACTTTTTAACTTTGAATGAAAACTGAATATTGAGGAAAGAGGTCTGGAATATACCTGCAGGGGTCAGCCTCCCTGTCCCCAAATTGCATTCACAAGAAGATCACAGCAGCCGCTTCTGTGACTGGGTAAGATGGAGTGCTTGTGTTCTCTAGTCAATGACAGAATAATGTACGTCCCCCTTCAGATATATGACCACTAATGTGAGAAGGTAGTTGTAGGGAGCTTTGACTCTCAAAAGCTTATGCCACAAAAATCTCATTCGTCTCTTAAAGTGCTACTGGACCGGAATCTAACTCTCTCCTACTGCAGATCAATGCGGCTACCCTTCCAAAACTGATTACAGGAAGTTAGCTGGCTATGTTAATTATATGTTTATTTAGAAAACGTAATTTTTGTTTCTTTTTATTATTTATATTCCGTCTTTCTCCCCAATGGGGACCCGGAGCGGTTTACATCATTCTCCTACCTTCCGTTTTACCCTCACAACAACCCTGTGAGGTTGGTTAAGCCGAGAGTGTGTGACTGGCCCAAGGTCACCCAGCAAGTCTCCAGGGCACAAGTGGGGATTCAAACCAGGGTCTCCTGGATGATCCTAGTTGGCCACTTGAGCCACTACACCTTACTTATTTTCCAGAGATCTGCTTGAGGTAGCTGCTAAAGGAAAACATGATAAAATAAGGAAACAAACAGCATCAAAACCATTAAAATGAACAAACTGTGCAATAGAACTGGCACTGATCTTAGCCCCACCCCCCTGCTTTCTACACAATCATGTCTGGTCTCTTGCAAACTTAAATCCATATAACAAGAGCAGTTCTTTGCTCAGATGCTGAGCAGTGAAACCTGTATACACACACACTCACAACAAATACAGGACAACTCACTCCTTAGCTACCTTTCAATGCAACTGCTTAGGGATATAGTCTTCCAGCGTTCCACTAGGCCAGGGGCTCAGCGGCTTTTTAGGGCCAAACTATGTCAGAATTCAAAGCCGAGTGTAACAGCTGGTGAAAGAAAGCCCATGTGCTTAGTACAATACATACCATTTTAATATTACCAATAACTGACAAGTGGATTAAAAATCCATAGAGTTTTTGCACCCCAAACATGGTTAGTTATGAGTCCTTCATTAAAGTGGCAAGCAGAAGGTCTTATAATAAGTAAATAAATGTACAGAGGAACACCCTCCACAAATTGTTTTAGTGCACTGGCATAAGTCTGCACATGGTGTGCACTTGGATAACTAGTACCTCTGTCGGTTCCATTTCTGCAAAGCATGTCTAAGAAGCTCTTTAATCCTATCAGAATCTTTCCCTGCCATTCCCTTTACATATCAGTTATCCTCTACATGCGTGTAAAGAGCTGTCAAGTCACAGCCGACTTATGGCAACCCCAGCAAAGGGTTTGGAAGGCAACCTATTAAGCAGAGATGGTTTGCCATTGTCTTCCTTGGTGGTCTCCCATCCAAGTTCTGACCCAGCTTAGCTTCCGAGATCGGGTTATACTATGCCGTTCCATATTCCATTATTCTATATGCCTTCACATAAAGATATTTCCTTTCTTTAAAGAGCCTTATTTGGTTCCATACTGAGCTGCATTAGACTCTATAGCTGTAGGCTGCCCTAGCCTTCCCTAAACAGCAAATCCTTTCTTGATCCCCCTCCAAAGGATCAGGAAACACATAGCAGAAGGGACCAAACTGGAGAAGGTAACGGTAAAGGTTCCCTTGCTCGAAAGCCAGTCGAATCCGACTCTGGGGTTGCAGTGCTCATCTCCGTTTCAAAGCCGAAGAGCCAGCGCTGTCCGAAGACGTTTCCATGGTCATGTGGCCGGCATGACTAGACGCCGAGGCGCACGGAATGCTGTTACCTTCCCACCGATGTGGTACCTATTTATCTACTTGCAATTTCTTGCTTTCAAACTGCTAGGTTGGCAGGAGCTGGAACTAGAGACGGGAGCTCACTCCGTCATGCGGCACTCTCGGGTCTCGAACTGCTGAACTACTGGCCTTCCGCAGCCTGCAGTTCAGCGTCTTAACCACTTGAGCCACCACAGCTCCGCACTGGAGAAGACACATGGGCAAAACTGTCCCTCTTTCCTCTCATAGGAGAACAGTGCTGCAACCCTTTGTTAACATTCATCCAACCCCATTTTTTTTTACAGGTCCAGGGCCTCTTCAATTCCGCTAGTCAATTAAGAAGTCAAAAAGACTAACAGAATTTTCCAATGTATAAGCTTTTGTGAGTCAAAGCTCACTTTTAACATTTCTGCTTTGCAATTTGCCTTGGGTTGGAACTGAGTCAGGGAAAAACCTGACACAAAACAGTGTTCAGAAAACCCGGGGCAAGAGGGGGTTGAAAGCAAGCTGACCACTGAAGGGAGGAAAGTCAATGCAGAATGGAAAAAAACCCAGAGGGGAAAAGCAAGCTGAAATCAATTTGAATGCAGAAGGACTTGGATAACCCAGTGGTGAAACGGGGAGCAAGGGAAAACACCAGTGCAGAAGAAACCTTGTCAGATACACAGGGGAATGAAGATCCATCAGCCCTTATGTCTAGTTCAGAAGGTGGGCCAGTTGGAGTTAGGATGCAGAGGTATGATGCGAAATGTAACCAGCTTGATTAGTGCTAGGAGAGAGGCATAGAGATGGGAAATGCAGAAAATTAGCATCCATCTAATATATATAAAAGAAAGACCCCTCACTGTAAAATCAACGCCCAGGCCAAACCCCTGGACCTAGAAATATGAAATTCAGGGAGAGCCCTCCTACCATGACTCAGATGCTCTCTAAGAAGGGATTTTTAGAAATTCGACCCCTAAGGCGGTCAAAAGGGGTAAAATGTGCTCCCCCATTGCTTCCTATGTGTCTGCCAGGCTGCTGCCTCCTTGCACCCCCCCTCTCTGATTGGTCAGCTGCAGAGTTCAGTGTTCTGAGGTAAAAAAAAACCAGTTACAGGATACTGCACAGAGCTAATGACAGTTGAGGAAATCAGGAATGGCCAGCACCCACCTGTGAGGTGCAGTAATGCTGCTGGTCCAGCCTCTCTCATGGCTTCCAACACACTCCCCCCATCTCCTACACCTAACAGGCAGTTGTCTGTCAGGTGCAGCAGTGGTTGCAGGGTGCTTAAAGCCACGAGGGAGCCCGCCCCAGCAGTAACGCCTTAGTGATCCTGCCAGCCCCACCTCCACAGTGGCTTCTAATACTCCTCCCCCCTCCCACTCCTACACCGGACAGGCAGCTGCCTATCCGGTGTAGGAGAGGAGGTGGGATGTTTACAGCTGTCAGGGAGGTTTGCTCAGCAGGATTGCGTTAGACCTGCTGCTAGCCCAGCCTCTGTGATGCCTTTAAATACAATCCCCCCCAACACCAGACAGGCCGTTGTCTGTCAGGTGTAGGAGCAGGACCAGGGTACTTTAATCCATCAGGGACACCGCCCCAGCAGGATTACTCCCACCCACAATGGAAATATACCCCAAATCTGTAGAAAACTGGTTTCCTTTATTAGGTTTATTTAACTTCTCACAATGTGGGTTCTAGAAAATTGTTTCATATGAACTTGCTTAATATCTGATTGCTCAGATGGTGTTTTGAATATGTAGTTATGTCCCAGTTCTAAAATGGTACATAAATGAGAAGCATTTTTGTAAAAAAAAAAAAGGGGGGGGTATGCCCTCCCCTCCAAATTCAGTGCCCAGGCCAAACCCCTGCACCAAGAAACCCAAAATAAGGGGAGTGCATTCCTACCATGACGTCAACCTCCACAACACTACGAAGAGATTTCTGAGAAACACCACCCCTAAGGGGGTAAAAAGGGGGCAAAATGTGTTCCCCCAATTGTTTTCTATGTGCCTGGCAGGCTGCTGCCTCCCCCCCCTCTCCCCGTCTGAATTGGTCAACTGTGTAGCTCAGAGTTCTGAGGTAAAACCTGCCTGCTTGCACCCACCATCCTCTGATTGCTCAGCTGCAGATCTCAATGTTCTGAGGTAAAAACACAGTTAGAAGAGACTGCAGAAAGTTGAGGACAGTTACAGAAATCAGCGATTCTCCTGAACAGACATTTCTCATAACAGCCAGCATGGCAATTAAGTTAATGAATGTTCATGGGAAGATAGTAAAGGGCCTTTCTAGGAGCCTGCTCCAGAGTGAGCTCACGAAGCAGCCTGGTGATCCTAGCACCTGAGGGCAGAACCGCCACTGTTGTCTACAGAGAGGCCCTTCGGTAGAGAAAAAACCCAGTATGTATATATCTCACTTCATCCTTTATACTACAATCTTCTCCATTAGAATTCCTGAAACAAATGTTACCTTTCAAACTTCACATCATCAGTCTTATAACTGGATTTATGGAACTTAGACCCCGGTCATACGGGCCAGAAAACGCGGGGGAGAGGCGTGGCAGTTCGCCCCGGAGCTAAATAAGCCGCGGTAGCCCGATCACACGGGCCAAAGGGTTGCCACACTCCAGCTCTGCGCCCCAATCACACCGCGCTGCTGCAGCGCAGCAAAAAAGCAGCGAAGTGCACATGCGCCATTGGGGGGGCGGGCCGCTGTCGGTGTCTTGTGTGTGTGCATGCGCTGTTCAGCGTTGGTGCGCATCCCATGGACACTTACAACATCTGGAAACCCCGGGGACATGGGCGAGCGTCAGAAGCCGCGGGATACTGGCGCTCCCGTGATCAGACGCCAGCCTTTGCCCCAGGGTTTCCGGAAACTAGTACTTCAGACCTACTAGTTTTTTACTCCGCGTTTTCCACGGGAAGCCATAGGTTGGCCATGAGAGCACTACACCTTCCAGATGTGCTCGTATGATCGCGCACGGAAAGTCCGCAGGGCTCCCATGTCTTCAGCAGGGCAAATGCTCAGTGTGAACGGGGCCTTAAATACTCTAGCAAAGCAAGGGTATCAGGCTAGTAATGAAATAAGAATTCTGTGTCCCCATTTGTCCCTGATGAATCCATTGTCCTGAACTAGTTGATGAATTCAAGTGCCGCAATATCATGTTCTGCTCTCCCTTTTAAACTTCTGTTTAGGAGAACTGCTGCTCTTAGGGCAGCAGCAAAATGTCCTGGAAGATTAAAAATGTCCTCCCACTCATTTCTGAGTATTGTGATTTTTTTTAAATGTCAGGTTTATGTCCATTTATTCTTGTGTTTATGAACTGGCCTGTTTGTCCGGTGCAGAGAGTAGAAGAGCATTGCTGACACTCGATGGCATATATAGCACTGAGAGACGAGCCAGTGAATGAACGTGAGGGTGGTATGGCCGATATTGCTAGGTCTGGTCATTGTTTTGTTAGCGTGTATGTGGCATCTGGGTTTATTACAGGCCCCGGTCTCAAGCGTCCATGTCCACACTAGGTCCTGTGTTATTGCAAGTAAGAAGTTGTTTATGTTGATTTATACTTACGGGTGAAAGGGGATTCTTATCTGTATTCCGTGTCACTGAAAGTCAGAAGCCAAGCAGGAGCAATTGTTGCAGATTCCTCAGCGACATGCAAGAGCGTGATCAGGTATAAATGATGCTGCTGTCACACTGTCTTGCCACCATAGATCCAAAGGGAAGCACGTCAGCGAAAAGTGCGACAGCTGTTGTGCACAGCTGGCTACTTTGACACCAGCTGCCCATATGGAGAGGCCGGAGGATGCCTGGATTCCTTTTTGTGCAAGGCTCCTTTTCCCTGCAATCTTCCGCAGCCTCTGCTGACGTTTTGCCCGTTGTCATACTGGGGCCAAACGATGCATAGGTACGTTATTATCCCAAGTGAGACCCTGCAGAGAGGGAGGAGGAGAGTATCTTGCTGAAGAAATTGTTTCAAGGTGTTTTATCTTAGGAGCGTGGGTTTTGTTTAGTTTAGTTTAGTGCATTTATATCCCACCATTTCTCGCAGAAGCTTGGGGCAGTGTACGTTGGTCTCCCCCCCTACACTTTTATGCTATCCTCACAACAACCCTGTGAGGTAGGTCACGCTGCATGACAGCAAGTGGCCTAAGGTCACCCAGTAAGTCTCCTGATGGGCAGAGATCTGACTTTTATCTACATTGTTTATAATCCACCTTTCTTACTTGGACTCAAGACGGATTACACAGAGTGAGTTCATACAATCGATGGTGGGGATGGGGACGGGACACATTCGATAAACAACACTACAGGATTTGGGTGATAGAATGAACCAGAAGTCTAAAAATACAGCCGAACTCTAGTCCAGCACTTTAACCCCCAACATCAAGCTGGTTCACTCACTGGATTAATTCTAAACGTTTCGCAGAACCACAAGAATGCCTCCAATTTTAATCAGCAAGAGGATTGTTTAGAAATGTTTAATAATGGTTTTTATGCAAACGGGAAGTGGGCATCTTAGAAGAGGCATTTGCCCCTCCCAGCAAGGAATGGCTCTTTTGTTGCTCCTCTATATAAAGTCACTGCAGATTAAAAAAATGAAATAGGGAGAAATGCCTTCTGCACTAAGCTTTACATTTATAGGGAATGATTAGTGTGGGCAGAGTATGAAAAATGGGATTCTCCTACCTATCCAGACCAGGACTTCTAACAAGTCCATCCAAAACTGATCCACCCAGCCCAGTATCATGTACTCTGACTGGCTGTTGGCTCTCCAGTTGTCTCAAGGTCTTCTCTAATCTTATTTATTTGCACTTTTCTCCCCACTGGGGACCCAAAACAGCTTACATTGTTCTCCTCCCCTTCATTTTATCCTCACAACAACCCTGTGAGGTAGGTTAAACTGACTGGTAGGGTTGCCAATTCCAGGTGGGGCCTGGAGATCTCCTGTTTTTATAACTGGCCTCCAGAGTACAGAGATCAGTTTCCCTGGAGAAAATGGCTGCTTTGGAGGGTGGACTCTGTGGCGTTGCACCATGATGAGGTCCCTCCCCTCCCCAAACCCCGCCTCCTCCAGGCTCCACCCCTGAAATCTCCTAACCCAGAATCGGGAACCCCAGTCAGCCAGCAAGCTTCCATGGCAGAGCAGGAGGAGTCGATGTATCCAATACTGGACCTCAAGGCCAGGGGCAGATTGGACATAATAGCCACTAGGGAAAATTGTCCTTCTTCCATACAGGGGTGGGCGGGCATGACAGGGGACGGAAGGCCCTTTCCCCCAAGGAGTTTTTTCTTTGAGAGTCAGTTTGGTGTAGTGGTTAAGAGCACAGACTCTAATCTGGGAGAACCGGGTTTGACTCCCCACTTTTCCACATGCAGCTGCTGGTGTGACCTTGGGTCAGTCACAAGTTCTCTCAGAGCTGCTCTTTCAAGAACAAGCCTTGAAAGAGCTCTCTCAGCCCCACCTATCTCATAGGGTGTCTGTTGTGGGATGGGAAAGGGAAAGGTGATTGTAAGCTGCTCTGAGACTCCTTTGGGTAGTGAAGGGTGGGGTATAAATCCAATCTCTTCCTCTCTTCTTCTTCTTCCCAGCCCACCCCTGGAAACTTCATCCTGGGCTCCCCGTTTTAAAACTAATCTGTGCCTTCTTATTCATGATCGGCAATCCCCACTTGCATGGCCAAAAGGAAATCTAGCTACTCCGCCATAACCCAGCCTGTTCATTGCATTCCTGCAATTTCCGTTGCTTCCCCGGGGCTTCTTACAGTCCACACCAAAGAGGGAAGACGGGGCCAGGAATCCCAGCGGCAGAATACTTGTGTGCAAGCCACTTTTTTTTTTCTAGCCCAGGTGCATCCACCCCCAGCCTTCCCATGGCCGGGCCAGCTCCTGCAGCCGAATGTACGGCAGGCACCGCAATCCCGCTCTCTTTCCCTCTCACTCACTCTCTCGTGATACAAGCAGGCGGGTATTTGGGACGTCAGTTATCTTTGGCTGCCTCCGAAAGGTTGGTCTTTCCCCAGCCCCAGAGGGGTGTCTCACAGGTGTGAAAGGTACATTCTTGGTACATGTCACATCCCAGCTGTTTACTGCAATCCAGCTCGCTTTGTGCGGTGGAGCAGGTTGGGCTGAGGACACGGAGGGCGTGTCGGCTCCTCCGAATGCAGAAGCACCTGGGCTGGATGCCGGCCAAGCTGCCTTCTGTAAGCGGAGGGAGGCTTCGTCCAACCTAGCCTGGCGTGCAAGACCCAGGCTGCCAGGCAGGGCAGAGAAGCTGTGCTGCACTTTGGTTGTCACAGGTCGGGAGAGAAGACTCGGTCCCGGAGAGGGCACTGCCACGGGCCATGGCCATATTCTGCACCCTGAAATGGCCTCTATGTTGAGTGTGCGCCAATGCAAAGGGGATACTGTCATCATTATTTTTAAAATAAATCTAGCATTGCACAGGACTAGAATCCTGCTTGGACAGACCTCTCGTCCTTGGTGGGGATCATCATTATCATGTGGCTCAGTGAAGTGGAAGTGGCTCATTGGCAGAGCATCTGCTTGGTGTGCAGAAGGTCCCAGGTTCAATCCCTGGCATCTCCACTTAAACAGGACCAGCTAGTAGGTGATGTGAAAGACTTCCACCTGAGACTCTGGAGAGTTGCTGCCAGTCTGAGTAGGCAATGCTGAGCTCAATGGACCAGTGGTCTGATTCAGTATAAGGCCGCTTCATAGGTTCACTCCTCCGCATGCAGCTGCTGGATGACCTTGGGCAAGCCATAGTTCTCTCAGAACTGTTATCTCGCAAAGAACACCAGAACCAGGGAGGAAGGCCAATAACCATCTTTACCTGCTAGTGGAAGACACCAATAGAAGGAGACAGGGACATTACCCTATGCCTGCATATTTTACCGCATTGGGCAAATAACTTCAGGGATGGGAGCAATTCCAAGGGAACACACAGTGAAAGATTGAGGTGCATCTCAGCCCTGGAGCAGTTGACCACATTAAGAACATAAGAAGAGCCCTGCTGGATCAGACCAATAGACCATCTAGTCCAGCATCCTGTCTCACACAGTGGCCAGCCGGTTCCTCTGAATGGCCAACAACAGGGCATAGAGCAGGGGTGTCAAACATATAGTCCACACAAGCCAGATCCGGCCCTTGCAGGGCTTCTATCCGGCCCAAGAGCAACTGACTCCGTGCTGCTTCCTACTTCCTGTTTCTTACATTGCAGTTCCTTTTGGCCAGTCTCTCCTATTTCCTGCTTCAGAGAGGAGAAAGAAAGTCATCTTTCGATTGGCTGAAGGCTCCTCCCCCCTTCTCTGGAGAGGCAGGGGGGAGGGAAAGAGCCAGCGAAAGGGGTGGAAATGGCATCTCATGGCACTTAGAAGAAGACTAGCAACATTTTATTCCAGGTAGAAGCTTTTGTGTGCAAGCACACTTCTTCAGAGAGAGGGAGGGAGGGAGGGGGAGAGCCAGAGAGAGAGTCCCGTGTTTAAGACCAACAATGTTTTATTCCAGATATAAACTTTTGTGTGCCTGCACACTACAGGGCAGGGAAGGAGTCAGAGAGAGCACGGCAGAGAAAGAGAGAGGAAGGGAGGGATGGAGTCCCAGGGCACTTGGAGAGATCCCTCTTTCCATTTCTATCAGATGGGGGGGGAGAAACCTAACAGCACAGCTTGCATTCCTTATTAGTGAAAAGGAGCAAGAGTCCAGGAGCACCTTAATGACTAACAAAATCTGTGGCAGGGCACGAGCTTTCATGAGTCACTGCTCACTTCTTCAGATACAGCTGGAATGTGAGTCCATCTGTCCTTATATCTTGGGGAGTGGAATGATTTCAGATGCTAAATGACAATAGCAGGCCTTGGTTATGACAGAAGAAACCTAGGACTCAGTTCAGTCCAAGAGGATGCATTGCCTTGAGCTTCGTGATCAGTTGCAGTTCAGCAGTCTCCCTTTCTAATCTCCCTTTGAAATTCCTTTGTTAAGAGAACTGCTCCTCTTAGGTCAGCAACTGAATGCCCTGGAAAGTTAAAGTGTTCCACCACTGGTCTTTGAATGCTGTGGTTTCTAATAACAATAGAAAGAGTAAGAGCCCAGTAGCACCTTGCCAGACTAACAAAATTGTAGTGAGGTATGTGCTTTTGTGAGTCACTGCTCACTTCTTCAAACTTATTTCCATTTATTCTTTGCGTCTTCCTGGACTGAATCCTCCTGTACCAAACAGAGACCTAGGTTTCCTGTCTCATTACCAATGCTGATATCTCCACCCCTCTGCATATCACACCTAATCCAATCATGCCTGCCATTGCCATTCAGCATCTGAAATCGTCTTTATAAAGTTTATATCTCCAGTATCTTGTATTACATTTTATGGCACACATGGCCTGGCCCAACAAAGTGACATACAAGTCAGATCCGGCCCTCATAACAAATGAGTTCGACACCTCTGACATAGAGGCTGAGACCTTCCACTGATGTTGCCTCCTGGCTCTGGGATTCAGAAGTTTATTGCCTCTGAATGTGGAGGTTCCCCTTAGTTGCCAAGGCTAGTAGCCATTGCTGGACTTGTCCTCCGTGAATCTATCTAATCCACTTCTCAAGCTGTTTATTCCTGTGGCCGTCACCACATCCTCTAGCAGCAAATCCCACATTTTAATAATTCTCTGTGTAAAGTAGTATTTCCTATTGTCTGTCCTGACATTGTTCTCCCCTTCCCGTTTTATCCTCACAACAATCCTGCGAGGTGAGTGAGGTCAAGAGGGCAGGGGAGTGACTGGCCCACAGTCAACCAGCAAGCTTCCATGGCATGCTGGGGATTTGTACCCGATCCTACTCCACACGCTAACTACTACACGCTGCTGGCTCTCACTACTGCTGAGGAAGTAAATCCATGCACTTTTGCACAATTTATGCAGGTGGCAAAAATTGGGACTTTTTTTAGGTGTGGGGTAGACATTTGCAACAACCTTCCCCTGTGCTTCGGTGCCAAGTTTGTCTCTGGAGAGAGAACCATGAGCTCGTTGGAGGAAGGGCAGGACAAACACGCACTTCCTAGTTAAAAATGCGCATGCCTCCTAATTTCATTTGGTAGCAACCACTCCCCCCCCCCCATCTGCTCATCCACTTTGCTCCGGCCGGCCATTCCTGCACTTTTCTCCCCAGGGGCGCATGCCTTCCCTGAGCCCTCACTCTGCTCCCGAGCACAAGCACACCCTCCCATCTAATTGGGGCGGTCACTCCCCGATGATCTCAGCACAACACTATGCCACTGGAATTAAGTCAGACACCTGCCATCACAGCCAAGGTTGTAATTAGCAACCTTGCTCTGGGAGCTGGGGGGAGGGGGAGGCGCTGGGTGAGTGGAAGAGACCACAGCAGGCAGGGGAGCATTTCGGCCTCTCTTTCATGAAATCGTGGGCCCTCAAATGCCAGGTTAGAGGGAGGGGAGGGGCCTGGTTTATGTCCATATAACTTTTATGCCTGGGGCACATTGAGTGTCTGTGTGTTAGAGGAGACATGACGCTGGCCGTTGTTCGCTGCTGACACAGTCCACAGGGGGTGTTGGGCTTCCAACCATGGGCCCCCTCTGCTAATCGGACCAGTGGGCAGAATCCAGGTGCTAAGAGCCAATTGTAGGGCCATCCTCGATTGCCCATTGTCTGGGAGCATCTGTGCTCGTGATGTCTTGTGTCGGCAGCCAGCGTGGGAGTCGGCGTGGTATTGGGGTGAAAGCGGGGGTCCCCAGCCTTTCTGAGCTTTTGAGATTCTGACACAGGCTGACGGGTGTAATCACAGAACGGCTGAAGCCCAGGTGCAGGGGAAGGGAGGGGCAATTTAGAAAATACACGGGAAAAAGAGTGAAAGACAATAAAACCAGCACTATGGCAACAACCGCTGCTGAAACAACATGGTTTTATTATGCAGAGACTTATCAGATCTCCATTGGCCAATCAGAAGCCCTGCTGGACAAAAGCCCTACCCTGGCTCTCTAAAAACACTCGATGAGGATCAGGAAAGGTGTCAATGGGCAACATGGCACCCAGAGGTGCCATGCTGGAGACTCCTGAGGTACATTGTCAGGCTATGGTCTGGGAGACCCAGATTTGAATCACCAGTCTTCCTTGGGCACTCATTGGGTGACCTTGGACCTGTGATTCTCAGCCTGACCTATGTCACAGCGTGGTTGCTGTGCAGATAAAATGGAGGAAGGGAGAAGCTGCATGGGGTCCTCAGTGGAGAGCAATCTCGACAAACAGAACACGTTTCTCTTGGCCCTGGCAGACATTTGACACTTTTGCCAGGTTGGTGTAGTGGTTACGTGTGTAGACTCTAATCTGGGGAGAACCGGGTTTGATTCCCCACTCCTCCACTTGCAGCTGCTGGATGACCTTGGGCAGGCCATAGTTCTGTCTGAGCTGTTCTCTCAAGAGCTGTTCTCTCAGAGCTCTCTCAGCCCCACCTACCTCACAGGGTGTCTGTCGTGGGGAGGGGAAGGGAAAGGCGTTTGTGAGCCACTCTGAGATGCTGAGTGAAGGGTGGGATATAAATCCAATCTCCTCCACCTCCTCCTCCTCCTCCTTTTCTTCTTCTCTTTCTTCTTCTTCCTCCTCTTTCTCCTCCAGTCACCACAATCACATCTGGGGAAATGCGTGAAAGAAAAACATCAGTTTTATTTTTCAAAGAACATAATTACACAATATTGTAGTAATAGTCTTACAGGCTGGACAGAGATCCCTGACAACATGGACTCATCTGAGCTCCCTCCAAATCTTTGGGGCCTTTTTAGACCTGGCATAGCACAGTGGTTAAGAGAATGAATGAATGAATGGCTGACCCAGTTTTTTAAAAAAATGCCATTTGGGGTCTCTGGCAACTTGAAAAGCAGGATATAAATAAATAAATCACAATTAAGAGAATGAATAACCCACTTAATAAACACATTAACCTCGGTAGTGGAAAAAAGGATAAATAGCAGATTCAGCTTATTTATTGTGATAAGCCAGTCTGGGTCCTGGTTGGTGAGAAAAGCAGGATAAAAATAAAAAATAAAGTACAATGAAATGAATACATAAGCAGCCCTTGAGAGAATGGATGGGTGGGTGGGTGGGTGGGTGGAGGTGGATGGATGGATGAATGAATGGAATGAATGAATGGAATGAGATGAATGAATGAATGAATGAATGAATGGCAGATTCAGTTTAAAAAGCCAACATAGTCCATGTAAAACCTTTTCTTAGGACTGACCCAATGACATCTCACAGTATCGCTTCCAGGTTCTCGAGAACCTTTTGTCAGGTCAGATGTTACAGAGTAATCATTTTGTGTTGTTTTAATGTGACTTATGATGATAGTGTTATTTTAATGTTGTCTTGTTTTTGTATTGAGATGCTTTTGGTAACATCTGGCCAGATGAAGAGTTCTGGGAAACTTGCAAGCTTGCACACAGTTTGGTGTTGTTGGGTTGCTCCAAATAATAAAAGTATTGTTGTGTGGATTGTGTTCTTGGCTTTTTAGATTTCCCTTGCAACCAACACCACTTGTCTGGGTCCAGTTGCAAAGAACTCTGGTTGTCAGAGTGCCCACTTGTTGACAACACTTAGCTACTGGCCAGCTACTGTGCTGGTTAAGCAAGAGAGATGGCTATCCCTTGAAATGAGGCCAAACCACTTTCTTGGGAGGCGCCCCATTAAAGCGTTTGCTCTCATTTAGCAATTCCGTATTAAGTGGCTGCTGTAGGTTGTATGACGTTGGCACAGGTGTCAGCGAACGTTCTATGCTAGCCTCATGCAGGACGTTGGTGGAAGACCGAGATCAAGATCTGGGCCAGCGGGGAGGCCTTGGTCACGGGTTGGCATCCTCAGCGGGTATTGAATCCTTGGCACCTTTCTGTATCTCCAAAGCTACATTGTGTATTATGGTCCTTATATCTCTTCTTATTCTAGATTGGGGTTCTCAACATGGTGCTCACCAAGTGTTTTTAGAATGTGGGTGTGGCCGTGTGGGGCTCTTGTCCAGCAGGGCTTCTGATTGGGCACTGGAGATCTGATTGGCTGGGCAGATGAAAACAATGTCGTTTCAGCCACAGCTACCACCACAATATTAATTCAGTTTATACCCCACCCTATCCCACAAATTGCCCCTCTTCTCCCCTGCACTTAGGCTTCCTCTGTTCGTATGCCTCTGCCTCTTGCAGCAGCCATTTTCTGGATGGCTCCACCCCCTGTGGCAGCCATTTTGTAATTGCACCCATCACACCATGTCAGAATTCCGAAGCTGACCAGAGGCTCAGAAAGGTTGGGGACTCCTGTTATAGCCTACACCATCAGTGTGTGCCTCCAGTTCTCACTTTTAATTTGTTTGAATATACTATGGACTAGTTTCTTACACTGTTCAGCAGGATGAATTTAAAAATCTGTTGCAGGCCTCACCTGGTCCCCTAGAAACACTGGTATGAATTGAAGGGGGAAAGAAAGGGGATCCCTCCATTCAGATTTGGGACCTCAAATCTTGTTCCTCCCTGCAGGGACCCCTTAAGGCACGTTCTCCAGCATTCAGCGATCAGGCTTTTTCAGTGGCTGCCCAGCATCTCTGAAACCCCAGAAAAGTTCACATGGATTCTGCCCTCCTGCTTTTCCATTGAGACAGAGATATTCCAGAGCAGGGGTCCCCCACCTTTCTGAGCCTGTGGGCACCTTTGGAATTCTAACACACAGTGGTAGGCGCAATCACAAAACACCTGAAGCCCAAGTACAGGGGGGAAAGAGGGGTAATTTTAAAAAATACGCTGGGAAAGAGGAGTGAGAGAGAATAAAACCAGCACTTTGGTGACAACTGCCCCTGAAACAGGCACTTTCACACACACTAAAGCACTTTCAATGCACTTTGCAACTGGATTTTACATTGGCCTATTCTGCATCTAGCATTTGCCCCGTTGTTTTACCAAACCCACACTGGAACAGAAAAAGATGGGGCTCAAAACCACATTCAAATACCTCGGGCCAATGCTATACTGACTGCAGTCACCCCTGAATGGCCATAAAATGGCCATAAATCTATGCAGACAGTTGCCATAAAACCGAGAGATCAGAGGAAGTGAAAGTGGCATGCAACGTAGAGGGCTAATTCTGTTTCAACATGGCTTTGGTAAAACAGCAGAGCAAATGCTAGATGCAGAATGGGCCTGTGTGAAATGGCAAAATCCACTTGCAAACAGTCGCTGAAGTGGACTGACATGGCATTATTTAGCATGTGCGAAAGCAATCAGATCTCCAGTAACCAATCAAAAGCCATGCTGGGCAAGAGCCCTACCTTGTCCTACCTATTTTCTATAAACATTTGGTGGGCACCAAGAAAAGTGTCGGCAGATACCATGGTGCCCACGGTAACCATGTTGGAGACCCCTGTTCCAGAGAGCTTTGAGGATAGCCTGAGCATGGGCAAAGGGGGAACGTACACATTGTGGAGTGTAAGGTGTTTTCTAGATTTTACTTTGGCTGTTTTACAGTTTATTTTCATCCAGTTGTTTTTGTTATCTCATTACCTACCTTGGGTCCTGCAGTGCTGGGGAGGAAGCTGGGTGGACAGATATTTTGAATAACTAAATAAGCAAAAGCATCACATTTTTTTGATGACAACAGAATAGACAAGAAGATGGTGAGGGGTCTGGAGACCAAGTCCTAGGAGGAAAGGTTGAAGGAGCTGGGTATGTTTAACCTGGAGAGGAGATGACTGAGTGGTGATATAATAACCATCTTCAAATACTTGAAGGCCTGTCATATAGAGGACGCTGTGGAGTTGTTTTCTCCTGCTCCAGAACCAACGGGTTGAAATTAAATCCAAAAAGTTTTTGGCTAAATGTTAGGAAGAACTCCCTGACAGTTAGAGCGGTTCCTCAGTGGAACAGGCTTCCTCGGGGGGTGGGGGGGCTCTCCTTTTTTGGAGGTTTTTAAGCAGAGGCTAGTTGGCCATCTGACAGCAATGCTGATTCTGTGAATTTAGGCAGATCATGAGAGGGAGGGCAGGGAGGGTTGCATCAGTACTCAGTTCTCGTGGCCCTTTCTTACACGCCCAGGGAAATGCTGATGGCCACTTTGGGATCAGGAAGCAAATTTTCTCCAGGCCAGTTTGGCTGGAGATCCTGGAGGTTTTCTGTTATCTTCTGGGCATGGAACAGGGGGTCACTAGATTGTGGGGGGGAGATATTTGTGAATTTCCTGCTTTGTGCAGGGGGTTGGACTAGACGACCCTGGAGGTCCCTTCCAACTCTAAGATTCTATTATTCTATTCTATGATTTAGAACATACTCAATGCCTAAGCATTATACCCCAGATTGAAATAAATACACATTCTCTGCCCTAAGGTGTGAAATTTTAGACACCAGGGTTGCACCAAATCAGAGAGGGGGGGCTGAAATATTTTCTTCTACACCCCCCCCCCTGAAAAACCCCAAATGAGAACATTCATTTTTAAAATTTGGACTGCTTTCCTGGCATTGTTCTATCTGCTGCTTCCTTACCTCCCCCCCACCCCCGGCCTGGATACCCTGTCCTGTTTTCTAAACCTTTGAGGGGAACATCCCAACACCGTACAGGCCTGCATGGATCAGGAAGCAAGAATGAGTGAATCCCCCCTTCCGCTTCTGTCTTCCCGATCCACCGTGGGGCTTCCTAGGGCTGCCGTTTGTGATAGAAAGCCACACTGGAGATTTCGCCCCCATCTCATGACCTTTAGAAGACAGTTGAAATAGAATACCAGATGAAAGCATGTGCTTATTACACGCTGCTCCTGCACAGAGCCGCATGGCGCAAGCCTAAACCGAGTTATGCCCTTCTAAGGCCCATTGCCTTCACTGGACTCAGAAAGGTGCAACTCTGATAAGGTTAGCATTGCAAGGCTCACAACAGTCGTGTAAGGTAGGGTATCCAGAGCAAGAGGGGCTTTCTCCCCCCCCCCCAGGTTGCCAGCTCAAGGGGGAGGTGGAACTTGGGGAGGGCAGGATTTGGGGGGAGGAGAGACTTTAGCAGTGCTGTAGACTCCACCCTCCAAAGCAGCCATTTTTTCCAGGGGAATTGCTTTCTGTCATCTGGAGACTAATTGTAATAGCGAGAGCTCCAGGCATCGCCTGGAGGTTGGCAACCCTATCCCCAAAGGAAGCCTCGCAGCTGAGCAAAGAGTTCACCCTGGCTATGGCTCAATTGGTAGAGCCTCTGCTTGGCATGCAGAAGGTCTCCAGTTCAGTCCCTGGCATCTCCAGTTTAAAAGGACCAGGCAGTAGGTGATGCAAAAGACCTCAGCCTGAGACCCGGGAGAGCCGCTTCCAGCAGTGTTCCCTCCAAGCTGAGTTAGTGTGAGCTAGCTCACAGTTTTCTTAGTCTCCGGCTCACACACTTTTGTTTTAGCTCAGGGAGGGTGGCTCCAGAGCAAACTAATTTATGCAGTAGCCAGATTACTCACAACTTTAATGCCAGTAGCTCACAAAGTAGAATTTTTGCTTACAAGACTTCACAGCTTAGAGGGAGCATTGGCTGCCAGTCCGAGTAGATAATACTGACTTAGATGGTCCAAGGGTGGAAGGCAGCTTTGTGTGTTCATTGGGACGCCTAATGCTCAGGCTAGGTGGCCAGGTCCCCCTGGCCACCAACGAGGGATGGGAGGTAGAGTGGCCAGATCCTGATAGGGAAACTCCTGGAGATTTGGGGGTGGAGCCTGGGGAGGCCAGGGACCTCAGTGGGACACAGCGCCACAGAGTCCACCCTCCAGAACATCCATTTTCTCCAGGGGAACTGATCTCTGTAGTTGGAGAGAAGCTGTAATTCTGGGGGATCCCCAGGTCCCACCTGGAGGCTGGCATCCCTACACTCCAGCTACTGAACCACACTGCCCTTGATTTGCCGTGTGGGTCCCAGGGACTCGGAAATGCAAAGCAGGGCTGTCTGTCACCGGGAATTGGTTTGGAGGAGGCAGCAGGTGCCCGATCAGAGAGAGATTGCGCCTCTCCCGTAGCCGCAGCAGCTGGCCTGCCCTTGCGTTATCACCTGTAGCGAGACCCAGCCTGGGATCCCTGGAGTGTGCAGCGCCAGCCAAGCGCAGCATGACAAGAAAGCCCTACCCGTGTCAGAGGGAGACGCAGAGAGACGCCGTTCCAACCTTCCCGCCCATCAGCAGGGCCATCAGCAAAAGGGCCTCTCTTGACAGCCAGCCTGTTTGTTTTTCTTTCTCCCAAGACGGGCCCAGCCGGGGGATGAGATCTGTCATCGGCCCTGGGTTCCTGGGAAAGAGCTCCCTGCCAAGGTGTGGCCGGCACCTTCCACGTGCTCTTTCTCTCTCCCGGATTTTCATTCGGGGCAGGCCCCCCCCGTTAGGAACTCATCTCCCTGCGCAAAGTGTCAAAAGCCCCGATGCTAATCAACGCTTTTTGATTTATTGTCCTCTGGAAGCGCTTTGCTTTTTGGAAGAGGGCAGGGCCTCGCCTTGGAGGGAGCCTTTCGGCTTTTTAATAAGCTGGCAGCTGCTGCTCGGCTGGAAGAGACTTAAAAAAATATGTTCTGGCGGGTGGTCGGGAGGGATAACACCCTGCCCCTCTCAGGGCAGCTCATCTTCCCCACGACCGTGCAAAGTAGGTTAGGCTAAGAGTTAGTGGCTGGCCTAAAATCACCCCGTGAGCTTGGTAGTACTGGC
Source organism: Gekko gecko (assembly GCA_029375565.1). Classification (NCBI taxonomy): domain Eukaryota; kingdom Metazoa; phylum Chordata; class Lepidosauria; order Squamata; family Gekkonidae; genus Gekko; species Gekko gecko. Next base: position 204,167,485 of record JAPDNY010000005.1, read on the forward strand.
AGGATTCCAACCCAGGTTTCCCCAGTCTTGATCCTACTTTTTTTCCCTTGTATTGCTCCCTAAGGGGAATCCAAAGTAGCTTGCAATGTCTTTCTCCCCTGTGAGTAGGTTACCAACCTCCAGGTGGCACCTGGAGAACCCCTCTATTGCAGTTGGTCCCCAGATGACCAAGAGCCGTTCCCTTGGAAAAAACGGCTGCTTTGGAGGATGGACTCTATGGCATTGTACCCAGCTGAGGCTCCAGCCTTCCCCACATCCTGTTGCCCCAGGCTGCCAAATCTCCAGATATTTCCCAGCCCAGAGTTGGCAGCCCTACCTGTGAGGTATGTTAGGCTATGAGAGAGTGGCTGGGCCAAGGTCCCCCAGCCAGCTTCCATGACAGAGGGGGGATATGAACCCAGGTTTCCCCAATCCTAGTCCACTGTGAACACATGAAGTTGCCTTATACTGAATCTGTCCATTGTCGGTATTGTCTACTCTGACCAGCAGCAGCTCTCCGGCATCTCAGGTAAAGGTGTTTCCCAGCACCTGCTAACTTGTCCTTTCGACCAGATGATGGGGATTGAACCTGGGACCTTCTGCATGCCAAGAGGAGGCTCTACTGTTGAGCCACAGCCCCTCCCCTCTTTATTTATTTGCATCCCATATTGATCCGGTGTTCTCCCCTCCATTTCACCCTCACAACGACCCTGTGAGGTAGGTTAGGCTGAGAGAGAGTGACTGGCCCAAGGCCAGCCAACCACCTCCCTGGTGGGAATCTGAACCTGGGTCTCCCAGACCTGAGTCCAGTGCTCTAACCACTGTACCACACTGCCTCTCAGTCCAGGAATGCTTCTCGCGAGTAGGAGTTCAGAAACAGCAGCACTCCTTTAGTCTCTTGTGCCGAGGATGCCACCGGAGTCTGTTGTTTTCCCTGCATCAGACTTAACGCAGCTACCGTGCTGGAATACATTGGCAGGGGACTCTCTTGGTGCCGTCAAGTAACAGCCATGCAGATCCAAGCAGTGTGGGGCAGTGCCAGCTTACCAGGTGTATTTGTGAGTGCTCCTGCAAAGTGTGATCGCACACACACCCTTGTTGATTTACAGGTGTGTGTGTGTTTTCCCCTTGAATGCTGCACTGTGGTTTTGTAAGAGCGCTGGGTGCTCAGTTAAACTGAGATTCCAATTTACATTGGACTAACTGGGGTTTGCAGAATGAAGCCCTTTCTGGGGCATAGGAACTGGTTACACCCCCAGACACGTGAATCTGCCTTAGAATGAACCAGACCAGTGGTCCATCAGGGTCAGCATTGTCTACTCAGACTGGCAGCAGCTCTCAAGGGTCTCAGGCAGAGATCTTGCCCATCACATCCCGCCCAGTCCTTTTAACTGGAGATGCTGGGAACTGAACTTGGGACCTTCTGCATTTGAAGCAGAGGCTCTTCCACTGAGCCACGACCCCTCCTGGTCGATGGTTTCCAAGACTAGCTGGAAAGAACATACCGAGTCCTTCACAGAGCAGAGGCTCGATGCCGTCTTCTATCTTCCTCCTGTTGATGCATACTGAGAGGCATGCCTTACAGCTCCGTACATATGTGCCATCAAGTCGCAGCCAACTTATGGCAACTCCAGCAAGGGGGTTTCAAGGCGATTGAGAAGCAGAGATAGTTTGCCATTGCCGTCCTCTGTAGAGTCTTCCTTGGTGGTCTCCCATCCAAGTACCAACCCTGCTTAACTTCCAAGATCTGATGAGATTGGGCTACACCGTGGACTTATGGTGACCCCAGCAAGAGGGTTTTGAGGCCATTGAGAAGCAGAGTTGGTTTGCCATTGCCTTCCTCTGCAGAGTCTTCCTTGGTGGTCTCCTGTCTAAGTACCAGCCCTGCTTAGTTTACAAGATCTGATAAGATCGGGCTATACCATGTCGCCTTCCCTACTGTACAGCTCTGTATACCTGATTCTATGCCTGCTCTCCATAACCAAAAAAGTTTTGCAGAGTCTGTTGATACACGCACATACATCATTTGGTTTCCTGCCATATGAACACACATGAAGCTGCCTTATACTGAATCAGACCATGGGTCTATCAAGGTCAGTATTTGTCTACTTGGGCTGGCAGCAGCTCTCCAGGGTCTCAGGTGGAGATCTTCCACGTCCCCTACTACCTGATCCTTAGCTGATGGGCAGTAGGTTTAGGACAGACAAAAAGAGGAACTACTTTACACAGAGAATTATTAAAATGTGGAATTTGCTGCCAGAGGATGTAGTGATAGCCACAGGAATAAACAGCTTTAAAAGTGGATGAGATAGATAAGGTCCAGGTGGGGGGGGATTCCCTGTTTTCAGGGCTTCTGCCTGCCACCTCCAAACAGCGATGTCGCTGAACAACATCCCCAACCCGATGACAACACCTGGATGTGATGTCATTGTGTTGGGGATGTTGTGCAGTGACACTCTGGTTTGAGGGCAAAACAATAATAGTTCAAAGCCGGTTTTACCATAGAGTTTTGCCCAAAAAACAGTGTTGCCCCCTGACGGCACCGATGCGATGTCACTTCCGAGTGATGTCATCATGTCGGGGATGTCCCAGAACACCCCCTAAATCCCCTCGCCTGCACGACGAGGGGACCTGGCGATCCTAAGGATAAGTCTTATCAATGGCTACTAGACATGGTGACTTGAGGGGACCCTCCACATTCAGAGGCAGTCAATGTCTGAATCCCAGAGCCAGGAGTCAACATCAGGGGAAGGCCTCGACCTCTATGCCCTGTTCTTGGTCCTCCAAAGGAACTGGTTGGCCGCTGTGTGCTACAGGATGCAGGACTGGATGCACCATTGGTCTGATCCAGCAGGGCTCTTCGTATGCTCTTATGTTCTTAACTGGAGGTGCCAGGGGTTGAACCTGGGATTTCCTGTATGCAAAGCAAAGACTCTTCCACTGAGCCACAGCCCTGCCTCTCTCTACACACAAAGCTGCATTATACTGAATCAGACCTTTGGTCCATCGAGGTCAATGCTGTCTGCTCAGATTGGCAGTGGCTCTCCAGGGTCTCAGGCAGAGGTTTTTCCCATCACCTACTACCTGCTCCTTTCAACTGGAGATGCCGGAGATTGAGCCTGGGATCTTCTGTGTGCCAAGCAGATGTTCTATCACAGAGCCACGGCCCTGCATGGTTACTCAACCATTGATGCCTTGCCACTGAAAGTGTGAAGTAACCGTGCTGCCAAGCATTTCATTGACTATGAAAATTCCATTTTGAGGCCAAACTATATGTAAGTGGGGAAACTGATGGATAGGATCTCCCGAAAAGGCTAAAAATAGTTTGATGAGAGGGGGAAATATGGAAAGGTACAGTTTGGAGATGAGGTAAGTGAGCAGACACTTTTGCTTGTGTGAGTGCCCATGCGCCAAAGCTGGATTTATGCACAAGCTAAGTAAACTACAGTTTAGGGCTGTGAGCCTCAGATTATGAGGTGTTGCTAAACATTTTTGAGAGGCTAGTAAAGGTAAAGGTTCCCTTGCTCGAAAGCCAGTCGAATCCGACTCTAGGGTTGCGGTGCTCATCTCCGTTTCAAAGCCGAAGAGCCAGCGCTGTCCGAAGACATTTCCGTGGTCATGTGGCCGGCATGACTAAACACCAAGGTGCAAACGTTACTAAATTAACAATTTGGGGGTGAAATGCTATGAGGCCTCTTAGACCTGATATAGTTTGAAGCAGGGGTCTTCAACATGGTGCTTGGGGGCACCATAAGGTTGCCAGGTCTGGGTTGGAAAATACCTGGAGACTTTGGGGTTGGATCCAGGAGAGGGCGGGGTTTGGGGAGGGGAGGGGCCTCAGCATGGTACAATGCCGTAGAGTCCACCTGGAGGCTGGAAACCTTAGAGTGTCATGGTGCCCACCAGCACCTTTCCTGGTGCCTGCTAAGTGTTTTGAGAAAGTGGGTGGGGTCCTGCCCAGTGGTGCTTTGGATTGCATGTTTGAAATCTAACTGGCCGTGCAGATTAAAATAACATTTCAGTGGCAGCCGCTGCAACAGTGCTGGCTTTATTCTCTCTCTGACTCCTCAACCCCCTGTGCATTTTTCAAAATTGACTCCTTTTATCCCCTGCACTCGGGCTTCTTCTGGATGCGTGTGGTTGGCTCCACCTCCCACGTGGCCGTTCTGTGGTTGCACCCATTCCCCTGTTTCAAAATTCTAAAGGTGCCCACAGGCTCAGACAGTTTGGCGGCCCCCGGCTTAGGGCCTCAGCAAGTCTTAACCCAGAGGATTTGGTGAATGTGCCACGAATCGCCAATGCCCGTCAAGCATTTCCGAGTCTCCTACATGGATGCTCGCCGCCCCCCGAACAGTCCAACTCGCTTTTTGCTGAGCCTAGAAGAGGTCACCCTTCAATAAACATGGCTTTGCTCTTAGCTGCTGCGCCCTTAGGTTTGCCAGATTCTGTCTGGATACACAACGGCGTGGGGATGTTCAGAATCTTTTCCGTCGCCAGAAATGTACAGTTCTATGCCTCTCCGACTAACACACACACCCGCACACAAAAACCACCCCTTCCTGATCCCTCATGTATATGTGTGTTTTATGCCTTGTCTTTTTTCTTCCCTCTCCCAGCAAGTTATTATCAAGATAGCAAACTTTCATCACTGCAAATGAATTAGCCATGGAGACACATTCAGATAACAGCACAATTTCCTTTGATCAAACAGTGGAAAGAAGAAATAAGCCCAGCATCAAAGGTATGCACAAAAATGTATCCACTTTTGCTTCATGGTATATTTGGATAATCAGGAAGAGTCGCCTTGCAGAATCGTCAACCGGATTGCACACAGTCCTGGTTTGGGGCTGGAAGAAAGCTCTCTCCTCTCACGGAGCTCCCCCAAGAGTTTGTAGGAGGGATAATAAGAAAAAGGGTGGGGAAATAACACATGCAGGAGAAACGTAACCTGCTCCTTAACATGCTAACTTTCTATGCTCAGGGAGCTGGTCCCGTCTTGCAGATGGGAGCTTCAGAGTTTCCCCTATAATCTGTGTTGGTACTGTCCTAGGAGGGCTTGGCCGTGTCCTGTCACTAAGCACTAAGTTCCAAGATGAGAGCTGGGTCGCTTTCAGATGGTGCCCATTTGTTTATTCAGTTGCAACATTTTTTAGTACACCTTTCTCCAAAATTGTATATTTATTTAGCAGTTTATACCCCAATTTTCTTCCCAGGTGGGACCCAAGGTGGCTTAGAGTAGGGTTGCCAGCTCTGGGCTGGGAAATACCTGGAGATTTTGGGGGGTGGAGCCTGGGGAGAGCAGGATTTGGGGAGGGGAGGGACCTCAGCATGGTATAATGCCTTACAGTCCACCTTCCAAAGCTGCCATTTTCCCCAGGGGGAGTGATCTCTGTAGTCTGGAGATCAGACGAAATTCTGGGGAATCTCCAGGCCCCACCTGGAGGTTGGCAACCCTAGCTCACAGTATCATTCTTCTCCCTTTTCCATTGTTATCATCATCACAACAACCTTGTGAGGTGGGTTTGGCTGAGCGACTGTGGCTGGCCCAAGGTCACCCGGCGAGCTTCTATGGCAAAGTGGGGATTCGAACCTGAGTTTCCCTGAATCGTAGTCTTGCACCACAACTGCTACACCGCACTGACTCTCAAGAAGGGCTTGAAGCAAATATGATGAATGCTGTTTAAACCCCTGTTATCACAAAAGTCGGGAACACAGGAGGGGCCGTGGCTCAGTGGTAGAGCAACTGCTTGGCATGCAGAAGGTCCCAGGTTCAACCACCAGCATTTCCAATTAAAAGGATCTGCTGGTAGGTAATATGAAGGGCCTCTGCCTGAGGCTTTTGAGACCCACTGCCCATCTGAGTAGACAATACTGATCTTGATGGACTGATGGTCTGGTGTGCCATAAGGCAGCTTCATGTGTTCATGTGTTTTCATTACCATTCACATGAATGCGTCTGTGAATACTGTGCGTCGATGCAGCCATTTTGGTATAGTAGGTTCTTCTGGAGCAGTTGCAGTCAAGTTTGGAGGTCACTCCAGGACATTGTTGCGCTCTCTGCAGGAGTTCCAAGCCAGTGTTTTGGTCTGAGAATCCAGGATAGTGAATGTACTTGTCTCCTGACAAATGTCAGGGCAGCCTCGAATTGCCCTCGGGTATCGGTGATGTAGGCTGAGGCATTTGTGGTGGCTTCTGCTCTCTCTACAGGAAGAAACTCGCAGAACTCCGTATTCTCCAACGTACTGCTTCTCTACTGACGTATCAGCTCGTAACCCCCCTCCCCTCCCCTCCCCGCACACACACACACACACCTCATTTAGCGCATGGCTCTGATAAGATCTTTCCAGAGCTGACTGACATGTGTATAGGCTCCTGGCCTGGCATCCCATCCCTCAACATCTCATCACTTAATGACTCGCACCGGAACATGCAAACGGCTTCTGTTGAAAGCCTCAAGGAGGCGGTGGGAAATTTCTGCCTGCGGCGTTTGTATTTGGGGATGGTTGTTTTTCCGCACGTCGCTTAGCGTTGAAGGCTTCGGGAGGGGAACGTGCGTGGTTCTCATCTTCAGGGGGAAAAAACCCAGAATACCATTGCAAGGGGATGGGCACTGCTGGATTCTAAGCTAGTGGACGTCAGGATGACCTTCTACCATGCTGCAGGTGTTTAAGCCCTGGGCGTGGCCAGGGGTGTTTTCAGCAGGAAGGGGAATTATGGGAAGATGGCTGCCAGCTGAGATCCCGACGAATGGTTCTTTGCTGCAGGTTTTTAAAGTCTGGGCATGGCTGGAGCCATGAGCCCCTGGGCACAAGACGAAGGATAGGAACCGAACGGCTTTTGGCCTCAGCTCTTAGCTGGCGGCTTGCAGTCAGTGATCTTAGCTGTGATTGACTAATCCAGGGGACACCACTCCTGGATGTTTTATGTGCTTTTGGGAGATGTTTTTATTGCAATTTGGTTAAAATTGTATTTTTTTTGTAAGATATTTTGGGTCCCCACTGGGGAGAAAAGAAGCACAGAAATACATTATTTGACAGATTCGTGGAAGGGAGTTCTATCAATGGCTACTAGTCATTGTGACAAAAGAGAATCGCTGCATCCAAAGGCAGGAAAGCTCTGAAACCAACACTAGGGGGCAATTTCAGTGTCCCCATGCCCGTGTGTTGGACCTCCAAGGCAATTGGTTGGCCAGCATCTGAGACAGGATGCTGGACTAGATGGACCACTGGTCTGATCCAGCAGGGCCCTTCTTTTGGTCTTATGACCATGCAGTCAATTCCTGCACCACCAGGGCTGTAGATCAAAGGTAGGAGTGACAGGCATCTGGGTAAGGTTGCCAGCTGGGTTCTGGAGTTCTCCTGGAATTACAACTGATCTCTAGACTACAGAGATCAGTTCCCCTGGAGGAAATGGCAGGATCAGAAGGTGGAGTCTAGGTGAAACACAAACGCTGCAGCAACTTTACATCCCCGCTGAACTCCATCCCCTTCCCAAATTCCAGCCTCCTCTAGTGGGAGAAAAAAATGGAAGGGAAATGTCATGGATGGTGGCACTCTAGGAATCTTCCCTAGTCACTATGGTATTTGCCATAGAAATGAGAGAAATTTCTAGATCATCATCCAGAAGTGATGTCACATCCTCCCGAAAGCCTACCATCTCCAGGCTCTACCCCCAAATATTGAGGAATTTCCCAAGCCAAGGGTTGACAGCCCTACATGTGGGAGAGTCAAATCACAATCCATCATCCTCTTGGGCTGGGTAGTCAGGTGAAACTGAGCCCCCCCCTCCAGAATTACATCCGTGGCAGATCTATACCTGGTTCTTCCCTGCATGGTTCCAAGGACACTACAGATCTCTACTCTCCATCAGTAAAACCAGAGAGCCAATCTCATACCCCTGGCTGATTTAACATGCCACCTAAAATGTCACAGATGAAAACAGAGACAGCCTTAGTCTCATATCAGGGATCACTGTGCAATGCCTCCGCCTCCAATGTTACACGTTACCGAAAGCTTTCAACCTGCTATGCTCATTAACTCTGTCCTGGCGTGCCCTGTGCTCACTTAGAAGCAAGGGGGGCGTCTAACACCTTCTGCAATGTAGTACTAAACAGAGTTACATCCTTCTAAGCCCATTGACTTTAGTGGGCATAGGCGGGTGGAAATTTATTTGGATTGCAATTGTCTTATGATATGTTATCCACAGTTGGAAACAGACCAGCATGTGTAGTGGGCAGGCTGTAGATATAGTGTTCTAGAGCACTGTTCCCCAACCTGTGGGTCAGGACCCAAAAGTGGGTCATGAAGGTACTGGAAATGGGTCATGGGCTAGCACTCCCTAATGGTCACCCCTGCCCTTTCCATGGCTCCCTTTTGTATTTTGGAAACAGTGTCTTCCATGTCATCCATTAGTTCGTATTCTTTCTTCACAGTATATACTTGATCAAGTATAACATGTTGTGATGGTTGCTAGAGTGAGTTTCTTGCCCTGGCCTGGATAGCCCAGGCAAGCCTGATTTTGTCAGATCTCAGAAGCTAAGCAGGGCCAACCCTAGCAAGTATTTGGATGGGAGACATCCAGAGAATGCCAGGGTCGGGAGGCAGAGGCAGGCTATCAAGCCTCCATGCCCCAGTAGGAGTCACCAGGGGTCGCCATGACTTCCAGGCATGGACACACATGCACACACACACAGAAATGCAGAAATACTGGAGCGAGTTTCTTAGACTGTTTGCCAAGCAGTAGAGAGAGTAATGGAAAAGGAGAGAGTGGTCAAAGGCTGGAATGAAACCTCCATACACAAAGGCTGTGTATGTCGGAATGCCACTTGCTCGGAGTTCACAGCGGGGGCAGCTACTCCCTTTGTGGGATGTTTGTTGGTTTCTCAAAAACACCTGGCTGGCCACTGTAGAAAGTGGAACGCCGAACTAGATGGGTCACAAGTTTGCCTGGGGTGCCAAAAACCGTTGGGCCAGCCTTGGATGGGTTACCATACCAAGTAAATTTGGACTTTGGGGTCACCATAATCGAAAGACTGGGCACTGCCGTCCTAGAGCATCGCATACTATACTAGGGATAAGAGGCTTCCTGTGCTGCCCCAGCCGGAGAGCTTCTGTTCTAGAGCAGGGGTTGCCCAGCTTGGTTGAGGTTGTGGACCCTTTGGGAATTGTGAGACCAGAAAGTGGGTTCCACGGTCCACTCACACATGAAGCTGCCTTATACTGAATCAGACTGTTAGTCCGTCAGAGTCAGTATTGTCTATGCAGACTGGCAGCAGCTCCCAGGTAGAGAGGTCTGTCCCATCACCTGCTACCTGGTCAACTGGCGATGCCAGGTATCGAACCTGGGACTCTCTACAAGCCAAGTGGATGCTCTGCCACTGAGCCACGATCCATCTGCTCGAGATTCTATTTATTTCTTTGCAAGGGTTCTACTTTGCCTTTCTCCTTCACAGGGAGAATACAAGAGAATGAAAGGAGTAGCTCGACCTAAACACAGCTCCTCTGGCGGAGGGGGCTGTGCGGCTCAGTGGCAGAGCCTCTGCTCGGCATGCAGAAGGTCTCAGGTTCAAACCCCAGCACCTCCAGTTGAACAGAACAGAACAGAGAACAGAACAGAAACCTTTATTGGCATAACCTGGCAAAGCCGAAGCAAAGGAGAAGTTTAAGGAATAACACATAATACGAAGAACGACATCGGCTGAGTACAGACTGGCAGTTTGCTCCGGTAGCCAATCATAGCAAAAAAGCCCCGGAATAAACTATACCAGGTTTTCCCGTTCACACAGCGGGGGCCGCTGCAGGAAGATACGGGACGGAGGCGTGCGGGAGCGTTCAGACTGCCGCGCTGGAGGCGTGCTATATTTGCCGTTTCCCCATTAATTCGGCTTTGGGTGTATGGGTGTATGTGCACATGAGCACCCATGCGCTCATGCGCATAAGCGCATTTTGCTGATTGGGGGAGGACCCCACAGCGTCGGCACCGCATTGGGGAGTGGAGCAGAGCACAGCCAATCACACCGCTGCTGCCTTCTGCTCAACGCGGGTTGCTCCTGGCTTTTCGGCTGCGTGTTCAGACTCCCCAGAAGCGGAGAAACGCGCGACACACACGGGCTTTCGGATTTGCTACGGGTTTTATCGGGTATCTTTTTAATCCGGCGGTGAAGCGCAACAGCACGGGTTGGCTACGGGTGGAGGACGCCAGGCAGATGTGCCTGTGTGAATGCCCCATTTACTCCAGGATTGAGTCGTCGCTGGCCCGGGTCCCTACCGGGGCAAATTGCCAGTCTGAACTCAGCCATTGACTGGTATTCTCGATGACTTGGAGTACAAATCGGTCCTAACATAGTTTGCAAGATTCGCAAAGCACTACTCTTGACTTCAGCCTTTGCAGACATATGCCAGAAGTCTAGCCAGCCTCTCTGACCCCGCAGTCACGCAGAAACCAGCAGCAGTTCACTATGAGAAGTCAGGCTCTGCAAAGGAAATTCCTACACAGGATATTCCTCTGGATATTCCTACACAGACATCGTGGGAAGATCTATCTTCCATTACGCAGGCATCCTCCCCCCCCACCTTTACAGTTAAAAAGATCAGGTAGGAGGTGATGTGAAAGACCTTGACCCAAGACCCTGGAGAGCCTCTGCCAGCTGATGCAGGAGATACGGACTTTGATGAACCCAATGGGCTGCCTCAGGATGAGAGAGCTTTGTGGTAGGGAGAGGGGCTGTGGTTTAGCGGTAGAGACTCTGCTCCGTATACAGAAGGTCACAGGTTCGCTCCCCAGCATCTCTAGTTAGAAAGATCAGTAGGATGTGATACGAAAGACTTCTGCTTGAGATCCTGGAGAGCCGCTACTAGTCAGAATAGACAGTACCAACTTCGGTAGATGAAGCATCTGATTCAGAAGGCAGCACTATATTTAATTTATTTATCATATTTAGAGTCCACCTTTGTCACTGGGACTCAAGGCAGATTGCACAGCGTGAGTCAGTCAGGACTGCCAAAGCCTGGAGCCGACCAGGAAGAACTGAAGAGCGCAGCATGAGTGTTCACATGACACGTGAGGCAGCGCAACACAATTATGTCACAGGAGGATCCCGCTTACAGACAGCTGTGCAAGGCAGGATAGGTGACAGTCCCCAGCCACTTAGCCCAGTCAGACTGCAAACCCTTTCGTGCCATGCAGCCCTGTGGCCTGTGCAGAAAGGTCCTCTTGGATGATTCGGTTTTGCGTAGTATGCAGGAAGCCAGGAGAGTGGGACCTTCCTGACCTCCTCATCCAGGCCGTTCTGTACGGTGGTGGCCACAATGGAGAGAGCGTCGAGTATGGGGAGTTGTTGCTGTTGCCCGTTTGTGGGTTGGCACCCGCAGAAACCCCTGCTGACCTGAGCAGCGCTGTTGTGGCAGGGCAGAGCAAGAGAGGCGGTCCTGCAGATAAGAGGGGCCAGGGCCACAGAGGGCTTTTTTATGAGATAGCCAATGCCTTCAACTGAGCCTCATAACAAACGGGCAGCCAATGGAGTACTTCTTGACCCAAAGAGTGATTAACACATGGAATTCACTGCCACAGGAGGTGGTGGCAGCTACAAGCATGGACAGTTTCAAGAGGGAATTGGATAAACATCTGGAGCAGAAGTCCCTCAGTGGCTATTTGCCACAAGGTATAGATAGGAACTCTCAGTCTGGGGCAGGTGATGCACTCTATTCTTGGTGCTGGAGGGGGCAGCAGTGGGAGGGCTTCTAGTGTCCTGGCCCCACTGCTGGACCTCCTGATGGCACCTGGTATTTTTGGCCACTGTGTGACAGAGTGTTGGACTAGATGGGCCATTGGCCTGATCCAACATTGGCTTCTCTTATGTTCTTATGTTCTTATGAGTGTCTGTGGAATGGGAGTCATATGCATGCTCTGTCTGAGGAGGGGCTGTGGCTCAGTGGTAGAGCTAGGGTTGCCAGTCTCCAGGTGGGGTCTGGAGATCTCCCGCCTTCACAACTGATCTCCAGCTGACAGAGATCAGCTCCCCTGGAGAAAATGGCTGCTTTGAAGGGTGGACTCTATGGCATTGTACCATGCTGAGGCCCCTCCCATCCCCAAACCCCGCCCTCTCCTGGATCCACCCCCATAGTCCCCAGATATTTTCCAGCCCAGACCTGGCAACCCTAGAGAGAGCCTCTGCTTGGCATGCAGAAGGTCCCAGGTTCAATCCCAAGCATCTTCATTTAAAAGGACGAGGCAGTAGGTGATGTAGAAGACCTCTGCCTGAGACCCTGGAGAGCTGCTGTCAGTCTGAGTAGACAATACTGATCTAGACAGACCAAGGATAAGGCAGCTTCATGTGTAGTGCCTGATAATAACCGAGCTGCAGCTATTATCAAGCATTCCTCAAGTGTTCTTGTGAGACTTCCAAGGAGGGGGAGGGGCTGTGGCTCAGTGGCAGCTCATCTGCTTGGCATGCAGAAGGTGCCAGGTTCAAGGTACAGCATGTACGAGTTAAAGCAGAGGCGTCAAATTCATTTGCTAACAAGGGCCAGATCTGACATAAGAGTTACTTTGTCAGGCCAAGCCATGTCTGCCCTAAAATGAAATGCCCGGTACTCAATGCTCCCTCTAAGCTGTGGAGTCTTGTGAGCAAAAGTTCTGCTTTGTGAGCTACTGGCATTACAGTTGTGAGTGAGCGATTTGGCTGCTGCATAGATTAGTTTGCTCTGGAGCTCTCCTTTCCTGAGTTAAGACAAAAATCTGTGAGCTGGAGGCTAAAAAACTGTGAGCTAGCTCACACTAACTCAGCTTAGAGGGGACACTGCCGGAGATATAAACATTATAAAGGACACAGGCAAACCCAATTAACAATATTATTTTTTTACTCAAAAATACAAACGAAAGCAATTGATTCACAGGAGTGAAAGTAGTTGATTTACTGGGGAATCCACAGAAGCCCCAATAAATGTATTTAATCATATGCAAGAACTAGGTTTTTTCTAAGGTATACCCTCCCCATCCCCCAGCCATTTCCTTTCATTTCTTGACAGCTTCAGCCACACATACCTCAGTGGGTGTGCCCCTGCGCCCGCTCCCTACAGTCAGTCTCCTGCCTTCCCTCTCTTGCACCAGTGGCCCCCGGGCCATATGTTTGACACCCCTGAGTTAAAGGATCAGGTAGCAGGTGGCTCAAGTGGTTAAGACGCTGAACTGCAGGCTGTGGAAGGTCAGTAGTTCAGCGGTTCAAGACCCGGGTGCCACAAGATGGGGTGAGCTCCCGTCTCTAGTTCCAGCTCCTGCCAACCTAGCAGTTTGAAAGCAAGAAATTGCAAGTAGATAAATAGGTACCACTTTGGTGGGAAGGTAACAGCATTCCGTGCGCCTTGGTGTTTAGTCATGCCGGCCACATGACCACGGAAACGTCTTCGGACAGCGCTGGCTCTTCGGCTTTGAAATGGAGATGAGCACCGCAACCCTAGAGTCGGATTCGACTGGCTTTCGAGCAAGGGAACCTTTACCTTTACTTAGCAGGTGATGAGCCCCTGGTGGAGAACCAGCTGCCAGTCAGAGTAGACAACACGGACCTTGACAGACCAATGATCTAGCTCAGAAGGCAGCGTCGTGCGTTTATAAAAACAGAACGACAGAATGAATCAGACAGCAGCAGGCAAACGCTCTCCCTCCAATTGTCATATAAACCAGCTGTAGGAAGACGCCAGGCCAGAGCAGGGGTACATTTAGGTGCCCAATATTCTGTTCTCAGAGTTGGGTTTAGGAAGAATGATTTATAAATCATCTGCTGTCTGAAGATGCTGCGTAGTTCTTCTGGAAGCAAGGCAGGCCTCACCCGCGTTAGGCCTCTGAGAAATAATTCCTGATTTTATGTTACCCCTTCTCTGGGGAAAAAAAAGTCACACGCTGGTAAGCTTGCCTGCTGCGCAAGAGAACCTGTCCTCCTCTTTCTCCTTCCAATTCCCATTTTCTGAGCATTTCCAGATCTCTCTCTGTGCTTCACATTTAGAATCAGGGGTGGTGGGAGGTGTACACACACACCATCTCCTGGAATGCGTTCTCTCTCTTCCCTCTCCACTCCACTCCTAGGCTTGGACTCTGCCCAGCATTTCTCGGCAAGCTGGGGGAGCGTGGCTGCTTTCCCAGTAGCACACACTGGCTACGTTGTTTTCCTGAGCCTCCCTGGGAGCAGGAGCGCTGAGTCCAAAACCCCGCATTTGCATGGCCGGCATGCTCTGGAAGGGCCATCCGCTCAGGCTCGGTGTCCAAGCCGAATGTGCTGGACCGCTTTTGAAGGTCAGTGTGCAGAGAAAAACTGAGAGTGTGTGCACACAGAAATGCCACTGAGAGGAAGAGGGAGGAAGCCATGCCTACAACAGGGTTGAATAGACCTGCACATACGCACATATGTTCTAGCTCTTGTATAGTTCTGCATACCACACGGGGTAGAGGGAAGGCAACGTGAAGAAGAAGAAGAAGAAGAAGAAGAAGAAGAAGAAGAAGAAGAAGAAGAAGAAGAAGAAGAAGAAGAAGAAGAAGAAGAAGAAGAAGAAGAGAAGAAGAGAGGAGGAGGAGGAGGAGGAGGAGGAGGAGGAGGAGGAGGAGGAGGAGGAGGAGGGGAGGAGGGGGGGGGAGGAGAGGAGGATTTATACTCCACCCTTTGCTCGGAGTCTCAGAGTGGCTTACAATCGCCTTCCTTTCCTCTCCTCACAACAGACACCCTGTAAGGTAAGTGGGGCTGAGAGAGCTCTGAGTGAACTGCTCTTGAGAGAACAGCTCTGAGAGAACTGTGACTGCCCCAAGGTCACCTACCTGGCTGCATGTGGAGGAGTGGGGAATAAACCTGCTTCTCCAGATTAGATTCTGCAGCTCTTAACCACTACACCAAACTAGCCAAGTCTCACTCACTCTGAGCAGGACCAATACTTGGAAAGGAGACCACCAAGGGATGCTCTGCAGAGGAAGGCAATGGCAAACCACCTCTGCTTCTCACTTGCCTTGAAAGCCCTTGCTGGGGCTGCCCTAAGTCAGCTACGACTTGATGGCACTTTACAGTCATATACATATCGCAAAGGGTCTCCTTCTGGGGAATATCCAGGGCAGACGAACACTTTGCAAGAGGAGAACCACAAAAATAAAAAAAATCCCTCACCTTATTAGACATCAGTAAAATCTGTCGGGCCCAGTGTCCCTCCATGGCAGAGGCATCTGCAGTCAATGGTATCCGTCCAACTGTTATCAAGAGGTCTGTATTTTTGAGTTGTTCCTACGCAGAACCAGCCAGAGTACCAAGCAGGGCTGTGATGTGAGCAGCCGGCCACTGGTATCCAAGTGTGGAAGCAGACAGGTTGATATAGCCGCCGGGGGTGGGGGCGGGAGGCCTGGCCATTTGACTTTCAGGGAAGTCTCCCGGTGGACCATGGCTGTAGAGCCCCAGCTACCCTGCCAGTGCCTCAGCGCCACTCGGACTGGGCCTTTCAGCAGCAAGATACCTGGAGTCGGCTCCACCAGTGGTCTCGTGCCACATGGCTTCTGTTTGTGGGAGAAAGCAAGGGGCAAGGGAATGCCTGTTGTGGGCACTGCTGAGCCGAGTGTCCCCTACAGCATGGCTTCCTACTAACATTTAAACTGGGTTGCCAGGTCTGGGTTGGGGAATCCCTGGAGATTTGGGGGGTGGAGCCTGGGGACGGGCGAGGTTTGAGGAGGGAGGGACCTCAGCAGGATGTAATGCCATAAACTCCACCCTCCAAAGCTCCCGTTTCCTCCAGGGGAACTCTTCTCCCTAGTCTGGAGATCAGCTGTGAGTCTGGGAGATCTCCAGCCATCACCTGGGGGTTGGCAGCCCTCGTTTTAAAACCAGAATGGTTTTCTTTTGGCAGGAAAAATATAATGGCCCCCTTTTTTTAACATGTTCGTTTAAAAAAATCGGATTGCATCCACCCAGTTTTTCCACTGCTGAAGGAGGGTGCCCCATCTAACCACCAAAAAAGCTGTGGCGGGGATCGTGAGGTCTGCAGAGAAGAATGTGGGACGGGGGGGATGCCAGGGTTAGGGTTAGGGTTGTGGGCACTGCTGAGCCAAGTGTCCCCTGCAATGTGACTTCCTACTGACATTTAAACTGGGTTGCCAGGTCTGGGTTGGGAAATTCCTGGAGATTTGGGGGGGTGGAGCCTGGGGAGGGCGGGGTTTGGAGAGGGACAGATTTGGGTGACGGGCTGAAACAGCTGGGTGGATGTGACCCATTAATTGAGGTGTGGATGCCAAATGATACTTTCTGTTTAACAATCGATATATGCAAAGAATGGCAGACTCTCCTTTTGCAGTGAGCTGCAGAAATTCCCTCAAGTAGTCCAGGCTGGTAGGAAAAGGGAAGGAGAGCGTGTGTGATAGATGCCAGGTGACCCAGTGTGGTTTATGGGAGCAGGCGAATTTGTACCTGGATCGCCTAGCTCGGGTTACAACCTCCAGGAGCAAACAGGGATCAGGGACTGGTACGCTGGCACCACACTGGCTTGCTGATAACAATTCCAGTTAAAAATAAACAAAAGCGATGTCATAGAACACTTTTAGGATTTACAAAAACTCTATGGTAAAACCATGGAGTTTTTTTCAATTCCTAGAGAGTCCATGATGCCACTTCCAGTTTTTAGGTAAAGGTAAAGGTTCCCTTGCTCGAAAGCCAGTCGGATCCGACTCTAGGGTTGCGGTGCTCATCTCCATTTCAAAGCCGAAGAGCCAGCGCTGTCCGAAGACGTTTCCGTGGTCATGTGGCCAGCATGACTAAACACCAGGGTGCACGGAACGCTGTTACCTTCCCACCGAAGTGATACCTATTTATCTACTTGCAATTTCTTACTTTCGAACTGCTACGTTGGCAGGAGCTGGAACCAGAGACGGGAGCTCACTCCGTCATGCAGCACTCTCGGGTCTCGAACTGCTGAACTACTGACCTTCCACAGCCTGCAGTTCAGCGTCTTAACCACTTGAGCCACTGCAGTTTTTACTAGAAGTAAAATTTCCCCCTTAATTTCCTCCCTCTGGCACACTGGGGATGCCAGAAGTTCTCCCACTATCCTGCCCAGGCAGAGTCTATCGCTTTAACCACTACGCCATGCTGACCCTAACACTACCATTGGTGCCGAATCAGTGACTACCGCTCAGGTTGGAAGGGCTATCTGCTATCCATGAGGGCGGTCAGATAAGATATTTAGCACTGTGGAAAATCACAGCTGCTTCTTTCGAACGATCCGTGCCGTTTTGTTCCCTTCAAAGTTTCTGGATTCCGGGCTCACGAAGAAGGCGGGAATTTGTCCAAGGATATTTTTAAAATGCAGGCGGAATGAAGCTAACTAGCAAGACATCTGAAAAATCCCGCGATCCAACATTCCTGAGGCTTGGGCTCGAAAGACCTGCCGACCTCGAACGAGAGGTCAGCTCGTAAAGTACGCTCAGTTCCCTGGAAGCCTTCCAAGGGGAGGAATGGAGGAAGGTTTCCAAGGGCCGCAGAGGAATGCTCAAGCTGCCACAGACACACGCACACACGCAGAGCAAAGCGGAAGCTTCTATCGCTTGGCCCGCACCGAAGTGTCGTTCCCAAGACAGACGGAGACCAGAGATGCCGTCCAAAGGAAGACCTGCTCCTCCCGGCCCAGCTGAGCCGAAAGCAGAGGGTGGAAGTAATCGGCAGGCTTGCGGTCCAAGGAGAGGCTGCAGCTTCCTTGGCTAGGCCAAAGCGCGGATGGTTTGGGCTTGGCTCGGAGGGGCTGGCTGAGATCTGGCGTCCTCTGGCCTCAGCTGGCACCGAGTTGCTTTCCGGGCTGCCCTTGCAGCATGCCGGCTTGTTAAAGTCAAATGCTTTCAGCACTTGGAAATCCAGCCTTGTCTGCTTTGCCCAGCTTTTGCCCTCTCTGGCACAGTGCATGGCATTGCAACAACGAATGCACATTCCAGATGGGCAGCCGTCTTTGTCTGCAGCAGTGGAATAAAATGAGAGCCCGGTGGCCCCTTAAAGTCTACCAAAATGTATTGCAGAATAAGTGTGGTTTTTGTGTGTGAGGCAGGCCTCACTTCATCAGATAGACTGGAGTGTGCATCCATATGAGATGATATATTAATGTTTATTTTATTGACTTCGTTTCTTCCCCACCAGTGGGGACCCAGAGCAGCTTATGCTGTTCTCCTCTCTTCCATTTCATCTTCACAACAACCCTGTGAAGTCAGTTAGGCTGAGAATGCAGCATTAGTCCAAGGTCACCCAGCAAGCTTCCATAGCAGAGGGGGGAATTCGCACCTGGGCCTCCCAGATCTTAGTTTAGCACTTTAACTGCTATTTATTATTATTTATTTTATAGACTTCATTTATACCTCACCAAGGGGACTCAAACCCTGTGAGGTAGGATAGGGAAGTAGGGTTGCCAGGTCAGACCTTGTTGCCAGCAGGGGGATTTGGGGATATTCCTGGAGGGGAAGGGGATGTTGCACAACGTCCCCAACACATGAGGTCACCTGTCAGTGATGTCATCGCATTGGCGATGTTGCATGGCAACGCTCTGGTTTGAGGGCAAATTTACCATAGAGTTTTCCCCTCAAACCAGAGCGTCCCCTGCAACATCACTGACAGGGTGATGTCACTTACGGGTCACATCATTGCATCAGGGACATCACCCAGGGACGTGGCTGTCGGGGGTGGGGGGATTTCCCCTTCCAGCCAACTGGTGGGCAGAAGCTGCAAAAACTGGGGAAACCCCCGCCAGGACCTGGGGACTGGCAGCCCTAAAAGGAAGTGGAGCACTGACTGTTTAGAGAAAAATGAGAAGAACAAATTGTTATAGAACATGGAAGAAGGAGAGAACCTTAACCTAACTGCTGAAGGAGGAACAACAACAACAGAAGTTCTGCAGGAGCAGGAAGTCTCCAGAAGAGCCATTGAGGAGACAGGAAGGACATAATTTGAAAATGTGGGAGGTCCCTAATCTAGCCATGCTAACCAGCAGTCCTTCAGCTGACCCCCTGTAGGGTGATCTTCAGATCTTCTTCATAAGGCTGCGCTATAGGCTTGGTATATTCCAACAAGTCTAGTAGTATATGACTGGGACAAGGTCATCCAGCGAGTTTCCATGGCACAAGTGAGGATTCGAACCTGGATTTCTCAGTTCCTAGTCCAACACTTCAACCAGTACACCACGCTGGTTCTCTCCACTCTTCTAACAAGATTTGGCTGTGTTAACAAAGTGGGACCCTTTGGACTTGCATGAACCGGCATTGTATCAGTTCTGTCTGCAGAATCATTCTGACTCCTTCAAAAGCTGGCTACTTTCTTAAGAAGCAGCCTTACACCAAGTCGGACTGTTGGTCTGTGGAGCTCAGAATTGTCTTCTTTAACTGACAGGTAGCTTTCCAGGATCCCAGACATTTGGGGAGGGGAGCATCTAGACAAACAAAAAGAACAAGCGTCCTCAAAAAAGAGAACAAAAAAAGGACAAATTTACATAAAATCCCCATATGTTAATTGATATTCATAGATGCAAATGTACCCATAATTACTAGGATTCAAGCCGAAACACAACTCATGATAGTTTCCGCTTTGTCGTGCTATCCAGGTGCTAACTGTGGATGGGGAAACTTTGCAAGGCCTCGGTTCTCCCTTCTGGCTCACCCTCTTCCATTCCCCCCCAGACTGCCTGGCCAGTTTCTCCCAACCACAAGCAATTCTGGGTACCCTGGAGCTGCGTAGGAATCCAACCTCAACATCTGCTGCAACTGGACTGGAGCAGGATTGGGACATGTTGGAAGACACATTTCAAAATAAGAGGTCTGAGAAAGAGGCCACCCTGAGGCAAAGAAAAATGTGCTTTTAACTGAGAAATGGTAAGATTTGAATCTGGGGCCACCGGCATGCGAAGGAAGCATGAATCGCAGGCGTCGCAACTGAGCCCAGGAAATGTGTTGCTTAAAGTTCAGGCGCTGTTCTTGCATTGCTCACACTGTTCTTGCATTGTTTTCTAACTTTGTGAGCATCCAGCTTTATTGCACTATTGGTTAGATGAGTTATACTGTTTTTATTGCATTGGTCCCTGGTTTTATAACCCTCTTTCATTGTGTGGTTTTATTATGACACTGTCCTTTTTGCATTGTTCTCTTAATGTAACCAGTCTTAAATGACTGTATATGTTATACTGTTTTATTACGGCATTCCCAAACTAGGTAATCCACTTTGAGTCTCAGCAAGAAAGGTGGCCCATAAATTAAATAAATCAATCTAGGATTTACGAAGGACAGGGGGATTTTTTTAAGGCAACTGAAGTACAGCATAGCAAGGAATGACAGGTGCGCAGAGACTAATATAATAGCTGTACAAGATGGCTGCCCATTTACCTGCCTGGGGTGGGGAATTACCTGCCCCCAGCCCGAATTGAGAAGCAGGAGAAAAAAATGGCTTCCCACATAGAAACACTCAAGCAATTTCCCTTAGTCTCTATGGTAAAGACAATGGAGACTAGTGGAGGCAGCCTAGAGAAGTTTCATCACGTGCCCTTGCAAACTCCACCCTCCCCAGGCACTGCCTCCAGATCTCCAAGTGTTTGACAGAGCAGGGTTGGCAACCGTATGTACAAGCCGTAGCATGTGCACACTCACACAGAGAGAAAAGGTGTATACTTTAGGGATATGCATCAAGGTGGATGCTTACAGTTGTAATCAAGTATTTGGACAGTCAAGCTCAAACAGACAGTATTAATTAATTGCTGTAGATTTTCCAGGTTGTGTGGCCGTGGTCTTGGCATTGTAGGACCTGACGTTTTGCCAGTAGCTGTGACTGGCATCCTCAGAGGTATAACACAGAAAGATGGAGTACTCTCTGTGTCCAGCCATCTCCATTAAGCCATCTCCAGCAATCTTAAGCAACTGCCCCCACTGTCATATTCTTATAACTTGAATTGTGCATGTTTGCTCATTTATATATTATACATACAAACAAAGCTCTGCATATGCCTTTAAGCTCTTATTTGAACTGGTGGTGGTGGAAAGTGCCATCAAATTGCAACTGACTTTGGGCGACGCCCTAGGGTTTTCAAGACATGAACATTCAGGGGTGGTTTTTCCATTGCCTGCCTCTGCTCTGCCTGGACTTCCTTAGTGGTCTCCCATCCAAATACTAACCAGGGCTGGCCCTGCTTCGCTCCCAAGATCTGCTGAGATTAGGTTAGCCTGGGAGATCCAGGTCAGAGTACTAGTACGAGTACCAATATAGCAGTCCCTTCGATGTGTGCAGTTATTTGCCTGTTCACGCCTCCTTTCCCCCCACTCCCCCATGGCACGTATACAAACTCCCAAGCAAGCACAAACCACACTGAAAGTATGGCTTATGTCTCACGGAAGTGGTAAACTTCTGATTGGTCTGCACCACTCCAGACTGCTGTTGTGGGCACACATATTTGACCATGCCTCCATAGGAAAAAAAAGTCCAGTTCCCTGTAGATAGAGAAGTAGCATGTCAGGAACAAAGGCTAGGCTACAACCCCTCTGCCTGACAGTGACTTTTCCATGTGGTCCACTGGAGATCAGAAGACAGCTAAAACTGGAATCAAGACTTCTGGGCAAAAGACAGGAGGTGGACACCTAAGAGGAACTCAAGTTTGGAAAGAAGGAGTTGTATTTAGCTGGACAGCCGACTGGGAACCATGTGCAGATAGATAGCAGGAGAAAGGGTGAGCAAACTTAACTGTTTCATTTCTTTTTATATTTTTTTGGTGGTTTGGGTGCTGCATTATTTGCATTTCACTTTGTAGACTACATATATATAGGTAGTTGCTCTCTCAGCCCCACTTACCTCGCAAGGTATTTATTCTGGGGAGGGGAAGGGAAAGGAGATTGTAAGCCGCTCTGAGACTCCTTCAGGTAGTGAAGGGCGCGGTATAAATCCAACCTCCTCCTCCTCCTCCACCACCTCCACCTCCTTCTCCTCCTCCTTCTTCCTGCTATTACAGTCGATCTCTAGATGACCAAGATCAGTTCCCCTGGAGAAAATGGCTGCTTTGGAGGGTGGGCTCCATGGCATTGAACCCTGGTGAGGTCCTCCTTCCCCAAACCCTGCCCTCACCAGGTTCCACTTCCCAAATCTCCAGGTATTTCCCAACCCAGAACTGGCAACCCTAAATTAGCATACAACATTGATTTGTTTATACACAAACAGCACTGGAATAATAAGCATATTTTTAAGGCGATATCTTCAGTTTTTCAAAAAGTGGCATGAAAATAACAACTTCTGAGTTCAGTTCACACAAACAAAATTGAAATAGGGATTTTCTGGTCTTAAGAGCAGGAGGCATAAATGCAAAAATCATCCTAAACGGAGAAGCAAGGAGACAGAATCAGCCAGAATGGTCAGGTAGTGGCAAAGTTCTAAGCCAGAAAGCACTGCCCAGTTCAGTAGATTCCCCTCCCGCCCTTATTTAGGTCTGAAACAGAAAGATGCTGGCCAAGGAAGGACAGGATACTGGCCTGCCCATGAGGATTCCAAACGGTGCCAATTTTCTGACAGCAGATGAAGTGATAATAAGGTTTCAAAACTGACTTGTGGAATTCACTGCCACCAATGTCAGCCATTGGAACCTGCATGTTCAGGGGCAGTGTATCTTCGAATGCCAGTTGCTGGGGTGTAACAGAGAGATGGCTGCCCAGCTTTTAAGCCCTCTGGCTTGGCCACTGTGAGCAACAGGGTGCCGGACTTAAGGACGACCATCAGTTTGATTAGAGAGGGCTGTTTGGCCAAAAAGGCAAATAAGTGGGTTCTAGATCAAATCAAGCCTGAACTCTCCCTACAAGCTGAAATGGCTAAACTGAGGCTGTCATATTTTGGTCGCATCATGAGAAGAGAAGAGTCACTGTCTGGAAAAGACAATTGTGCTAGGAAAAGTTGACGGCAGCAGGAAAAGAGGAAGGCCCAACACGAGATGGACTGGCTCAGTCAAGGCAGCCACAGCCCTCAGATTGCAAGGCTGCTAATTATTGGACATTGTGGAGGACATCAATTCATGGGGTCGCCATAAATCGGAAGCGACTTGACAGCACTGAACACTTTTGTAACCATCGTTGTGTCATTTTGTCCCCCAGTGCTGGGACTCGCCAGGTTGAGTTCTAGAACACTGTAACCTTTGATTCCCTCTTCCCAGGACCTCCCGATCTGGGGGGAGGGAGGAGGGAGGGGAGAGCCGTCAAGAGCAATAAAGTTCTGAAAGTGTTTTGCATTGCAGCTTATGTGTGACTACATCATTTGTGATACTCTTTTCTTTTTTACCATTAATGTACTCATAACACTGTTTTCGCTTATGCAGAAATCTATTCAGTCGAAATGAATCCTTCCAAAAGAATGTTGTGAAAAATGCACCAGCTTTTGTGCCAGCGGGAGATAAGAACAGAGTGCCAAAAGGAAGCTGCCAGTCTGTGCTCTGATTACAGGCGGTGTGTAATAAGAGACACACGCACACACCCCACCGTCTCGGGAAGACTTTATTTCCATTTCTCATATTTCTCTTTATTCTGACAATGTATTCCTTATATTATTATATTCTCATCACTGGTTTTTTTTTAAGCAAGTTTCATCCAGCAGCAGCATCCAGCAGCAAAAGAGTGATCTTCTGTGTGATGTCACAGGCCCCCTTGTCTGCCATTGGCTTACCTGCTCCGATGTCACAGTGGGCTTAGGAAACTTTGGTCCACGACACTAGTAGAAAGCATTATCAAGTTGCAGCTAACTTAAGGTGATCCCATAGGGTTTTCAAGAGGAGAGATGAACAGACGTGGTTTGCCATTGCCTGCCTGGACTTCCTTAGTGGTCTCCAATGCTCCCGCTAAACTGTGAAGTCATGTGAGCAAAAATTCTACTTTGTGAGCTATTGGCATTACAGTTGTGAGGAAGCGATTTGGCTGCTGCATAAATTAGTTTGCTCTGGAGCCATCCTTTCTGAGCTAAGACAAAAATGTGTGAGCTGGAAGCTAAAAAAGCTGTGAGCTAGCTCACACTGACTCAGCTTAGAGGGAACACTGGTGGTCTCCCATTCAAGTACTAACCAGGGCTGATGCTTCTTTGCTTCTGAGATCTGATGACATAGGGGTAGCCTGGGCCATCCAGGTCAGAGTGGGATGCTGGATACACAAAGGTCTAATTCAGAGATATATATGGTTGCCAGCCTCCAGATCAGCTATTACATTATTATATGATAGTACATGATATTCAATGGGGTTTACTCCCAGGAAAGCATCCTTAGGACTGCAGCCTTAGACTCCTAGGGACATTGATGGGATTTGACTTGTGGGAGCAGCTCAAAGTCAGCAGATCCAGGGAGATTAGACAGATTTATGGAGGAGGGGTCCATCAGTGCCCATGTTGACTAAAGGGGACCTCCACATCCAGAGGCAGTAAATGTCTGGATATGAGTGCTAGGAGGAAATGTTGGGGGCCTCTACACTGTTGTTGGCCCTCCAAGGCAACTGGTTGGTCACTGTGAGACAGGATGCTGGACTAGATGGATCCCAGGTCTGAGCCAGCAGGGCTCTTCTGATGTTCTTGTGGTGAGCTTAGTTCAAAGTGGACCTTGGAGCTCCCTCTGATTCATTGGCATACGTGCCTGGAAGTCTGGGCCCTTGTCCAGGCCAAGGCTACTTTAGGGCCTCAGAAACCTCTTTACATGGACACAGTTGAGTTAAGGGAGCCAACGGACCAAGGGGATCCATTGGTGGTACCATACATACCAAGGTCACCTAATTTTTCTAGGGTCTGTTCCTGGTAAATCATTAGCCATGTTCACACCTTAGAGTGAACACACACACACACATTCTTTGTATATGAATGTCTTTTGGTTTGTAAGGAAGATCCACATTTACATTCACTTTACAAATGTAAAGTACCTGGATGAATATGCAATTTCAATCACATTGAGCCATATGTGCATTGAACATAACATGAGAATTAGTCAATGCACATGTGAAGAAGAATCAGGTATACATGGATTGTACCTGCATTGACTATAAGTTGTGAACAGGACTACTGTCCCTATTTTATCCTCATTTTTGCCTTTAGGAAGGATGCCAGGGATAGTTTTTTTAACAAGTGCTAGAGTTATTATTTGGGAAATATCTTTTTCCACGTCCTCCTTCTGGGTCTCAAGAAGCTGAATCTCTGAGTGGATGGTGGAAACATCTTGACTTTCTATATAAAAGAATGCACATTAACAGTAAGGTTTCATGCAGTGCACATTGTACATATTTCAGTGAGATTTGGAAGTGCCAATAGCAGATCGTAAGCAAATTGTGTTTTTGCTTGCAGATCTGCAGCCTGGAAAACAAAGACCTTCTTAGAGTGCAGGATAGGAGATTGCAGCATGAATGAAAACAGTGGATAGAGACTTTAGAAATAGAGTGGCTCGGGCAGTAACCCCTCGTAGGAGAACAGAAGTGTTACAGTCATGCCCTCTGTTTTAATCTGAGAAATGTCAAGGGGCAGGGCTGGTTCCAGGTTTTGCAGGGCCCTGGACAGAGAGTTTCCCGGAGGCCCCCTTTCCTTATTCACCCATGTGTCTTACTACCTGCCTGGGCATCTCTTCCTCCCTGGCTCACAAGCCCTCCCGCTGCCTGTCCTCACAGCCTGCCACCCTGCCCACAATCCCTCTCCAGATGGCACTGGGCAGTGTGTGTGTCTGGACACATTGATGGCAAAGCACTCACAAGTGAGCCGGCAGAGAAATGGCATGTTGGGGGGTGATCAGCAGTAGCAGTGTACCCCACCAGAAGCCCTGGGGCTGGCCGCTGCCCCCACCTGAGGGTATACTGATGCCGGCCCTGTCGAAAGGCCGGGGTTTATAAAAACTCCTCCCAAAGTGAAGTACAGAAGGAGCAGTATTGTTTCAGGAGCTAAGCTTCTGGAGACAGGGTTAAGGGAGACGGCGGATCAAGGAACAAGGAAGGAAAGATTGCTGTTGTTTGCCTGCAGCTTACCCAGGAATTCCACTGAGGTCATAGACGGCTGTGAGCCATGTTGCCCATTCCAGTTCTTCTTGTGGTTATGCTTCACCCAAGTGGGCTGTGAACTGCTCAGGTGCAAACGTTGTGTTGTATGTGCATGTGAGTTGGCGCGGCTGAGAATGATCGGGAGCTTTGGGTTGGAAGAGCAACAGCGGTGTGGTGCGCTCAGTGCTGAAATTCAGTAATGGTTTTGAGTGTAATGTTTTTTTTTCGAAAACACATTCCAATTCCCGTAGGAGTCTTTCAAATGCTACTGTAGCGCAACACTTACCTGTAGATGAAAAAGCTATTCGGGGTTTTGATTCTTTTCCCCCCTCCATATGATCTGATGAGTTAGTAACTTCCTGGTGTTGCTGAACTGATTACCTGCCAAGCGACTCTCATAACCTCTCTAAAGGCTGAAAAGCGGGTCATGCGGAACTTGGCACTGTTATGTTGTAAGCTCTGCCCTCCCCCACACCAGAAGCATCCAAGTTTGGGTTGCCAACTAGGGTTGCCAACATCCAGCTGGCACCTGGAAATCTCCCACTATTACAGTTGATCTACAGATGACCAAGATCAGTTCCCCTGGAGAAAATGGCTGCTTTGGAGGATGGACTCTATGACTTTATACCCTGATGAGGTCCTTCTCCTTCCAAACCCTGCCCTTCCCTGGCTCCAGCCCCACAAATCTCCAGGTATTTCCAGAGCTGGGAACCATATTGCCAACCTCCAGGCAGGGCCTGGAGTTCTCCTGGAATTGCAACTTATTACAAGTGATCTACAGACTGCAGAGTTCAGTTCCCTGGGAGGAAATGGCAGATTTGGAAGATGGACTCCAGGCATCACGTGGCCAGGGAGATCCCCCTCCCCTCCCCAAACTCTGCCCTCGCCAGCCCCCTGCCCTCAATCTGAACAATCCTCATCCACATGGTTCCATCCACAGTTTATCCTTTACTGTACCTGCCAGTTTGGTGTAGTGGTTAAGTGTGTGGACTCTTATCTGGGAGAACCGGGTTTGATTCCCCACTCCCCCACTGGCACCTGCTGATGTGACCTTGGGTCAGTCACAAGCTCTGGCACAGCTGTTCTCTCAAGGACAGTTTCTGTCAGAAGTTCTCTCAGCCCCACCTACCTCACAGGGTGTCTGTTGTGGGGAGGGGAAAGGAAAGGAGTTTGTAAGCCACTCTGAGACGCCTTTGGGCAGTGAAGGGCAGGGTATAAATCCAATCTCCTCCTCTTCTTCTTCTTCTTCTTCTTCTTCTTCTTCTTCTTCTTCTTCTTCTTCTTCTTCTTCTTCTTCTGTGGCCAAAATTAGTGGTGAAAAGCGGCCTCATGTCACAGCCGACTTGTGATGACCCTTATAACGTTTTAAAGGCAAGAGACGAACAGAGGTGTTTCGCCGTTCCCTCCCTCTGCGAGGCAACCCTGGACTTCCTTGGTGGTCTCCCATCCAAGTAGTCACCAGGGCCGGCCCTGCTTAGGTTCCGAGATCTGACAAGATCAGGCTAGGCTGGAGAAAATTAAGTTTCTATGTTCTCTGGAGTAAAGGGGAGGAAGGGAAGCTATATGAATCGTGCCCACATTGGGCAGAACATCAACTGGTCACTCCCCCTGATTGAGGGGACTTCTCCTGTAAAGATCCCCATGTGGAAACCAGTTCAGTTGCCCATTGGCTTCTAGCCAATAGACTACCGAGGCACAGATTTGGAGGTTCAGACTGAACCAGGAGGTCCAGAATCAGCAAGCCGCTGATGTTCAGTTCTCCTGTCAGTTCACATGGACGCAGCCCATCTGACGGCACATCAGATCCTTTCTTCCTTTCAGCGGGAAGTCTCAGCTGGACCGTTGGCATGAAGCGAGCGTTCCAGAGAGGCAATCTTCGTTGACAATCTCCGCCATGTCCGCGCAAGCTGTTGCCCGTGCCGGATTTGCATGTGACATGTACTTTTCTCTTACAGCTGTGTGTTACTTAGCAACCTAAACAGCAACGAGGTTCATAGTTGGGATTTAAGAAAACGAACGGTTAGGCTCCTCTGACAGCAGGAACGTGCCAGGTATTCCAGGCCGTGACAGGACTGCCCAGGAAGGAGCGGTGGTCCTCGGAGGTCACCGAAAGAAGCACAGACAGAGGTCATTGGGTGGCACTCTTCCAAGAGAGTGACCCGCTTCCTCCCCCCCCAAAAAAAATTCTATATCTCACCATAGTGCCCACTGAGGTATTTCTGGATGCCTGTTTGTTTCTTCAACAAAGCAGCACTCCCCCAAAACAACGAGTCGGCACTGGCTTTCATCTACCTCACTAGAGCTAGAGGTGCTTTGGAAGACCATCACCTTTGAGTCTGCAGGCAGAAATAGCTGCTCCCATTATAGGAGGATGCTTCTTTCGGAACTTTCTCTGATTGCTCCCCCACAGCGGCAGCCATTTTGTGATAGGTCCCAACTCCCACCATGGTAGCCATTCCCAGTGGCATTCACTACCCTTTCTCAAAATTCCAATTATTCTTTGCCCCGAGGTATGACCTCGTTTGCAAGACAGCCGAGCAGGGCTCTTCCTTATAAATGAAACTTTCTTCACAGCTTCAACATGCAATAAGAAAGTTTGATGTCCGGCCAAATTTACAGTTCCTATGATGACTATGATGGATTAGAAATAGTAAGATAATTAGGGCTTAGCAGGATGCAGATGAAGAGCCGAAGCTTCTAAGAAAAACCCAGTGAAAAGATTGTGGCTTTTTCCTGGTGTTTCCAGCATGATTATCTCCTTGAGAACGTAGAGAAAAAAGTGCAGGTGAAGCAAATGGGGGGGAAAGAACTGCCCAATGGTGAGGGAGAAACAGTGTCACATGGCATACTGCTGCAACATGCAGCCAAACTTGCAAACACCTATTCTTAAAGATACGCTAAGCATTTATACGATATCTACTGACTATAGCCCTATAGGGCAGTACTCCAGTGGTGCCCAGAAGGTGAACGAGGATCCCTGAAGTAGAGTCCAGTAAACAACAGGATGGGAGTTTTTGGAGTGTTTTTAAGTGTCATTTCTCTTCCCCATCTTACTACAGACAGTCTGACAAAATAGTAATAATAAGAAGAGGAAGAGGAAGAAGCCATTTTGAATTTGGAATAGCTGTTCAGTCATGAAAGTGGGAAAAGCCACTGACAGCGCCTTCCAAATGGATCCATCTGCTAATTCTTACTAGAACCTCTCTATTGAATTTAGCATTCCATCGTGCCCCGTGTAGGTAGCTTACCAAATGTGAAGCTGACTCCATATAACAAGCATGAATGGGGTGTTCTGCCATTATTATTTCAGCAATGTGTCAATGTTGACTTGTCCTGAGTTGTTCTCTGAGGAGGAGTGTAAAGTTAGGGGGGGGGGCCCCACAGATTATCATCAAAGTGCTGTGATAAACATAGACAAAGGCAATATTGCTAGTTGGGGTTGCCGAATTTCCAGGCTGGGTTTCAAAGAAACATACATAAAACAATGAAGTTCAAAGTCACAGAAACTTCTAGAACCAATGGTTTGCCCAGACCAAGTGCTGAAAGGTATTTTAGCCTCTATGATACTGTCCGAAATCTATACTTTGGATAAGAGTTATTTTGAATTCCAGAATTTTAAAAAACTAATTATATTGAACATCTTTATTAAATAAATACCTTCTGTAAGGCCCCTTAAAACAACCTACTATTAAAATCATGGCCAATTAACAGAAGAGTTGGTTCCAGACCTCTTAAAATAATAGGAATACAATCCATCTTGACCCTAAAACAAGGAGACTTGCAACTTGGTAAAGTTGGACAAGAAAGATGGATGGATTTACAGCACTAGGTATCCATGAGTGTATTAAATTTACTTCAGCATTCTTTTACAGAAGAAAAATGCAAATCATCTACAAAATAGGAAATTGGTGAAGCAGACAATGGAATCTGGCTTAGTACTGGAAGCACTGGGGGCAGGGAGGTACAAACCACCATGGATTTTTTAAAAAGAGAAAGAATTTCATATGCTGAAAGAAGCTCTTACTTGTTTAAATGGATACTGGGGTGTCCCAAATTCTTACTTGGGGTGAATTAATGCTCCAGATGATGAGTGGAAATTCTGCGGAGCTGCCATGGCTCAGAGGTAGAGAATCTGCAAAGGTCCCAGGTTTAATCCCTGGTCCATTCTGCATCTGGCATTCACATTTTGTGAGCACTGAGGAAAAGGTGCAGCTCAAAGCCACATTCAGATACCCCAGGGCAACGCGGTACTGGCTTTGAAGTTACCCCGAATGGTCATAAATTTATGCAAAAAGCAGAAGATACCATAAAACCTGATGAACAAAGAAAGTGAAAGCAGCATGCAGTGTAGAGGGAAGATTTATGACCTGATGTGACTGCAGGGAAACAGATGGGTGCAGAATCAGCCCCTAGTGTCTCCAGTGAAAAGCACATGGTGGGAAAGACCTCTGCCAAAGACCCTGGAGAGTTGCTGCCAGTCAGAGTAGGCAATACTGGCCTTGATAGACCAATGGTGGCTTCATGTGTTCGTCTGCGTTCATCATGACCTCTTTCAAAGATGATCCCTGCATGTGAATGAAAGCTGCAGAGATCATCAGCTGATTGAGAGCTGTCCAACTGAGGGCCATAAACAGGGCAGGGCACGTAGCATCCTTGAACAGAAGTTTTGCATGCCAAAAGTCCCAGGTTCGATCCCTAGCGTCTCCGATACAAAGGATGAAGAAGCAGTTGATGCAAAAGCGTCCATGGAAAGCTGCTGCCAGTCTGACTAGACAATAATGACCTTGATAGACCAGTGGTCTGACTAAGGAGGTGTATTCCACCTTGGCTATGGCTGTGGTCATTAGGCAGTTCAGGCATAGTAGTGTAGTGGTTAGAGTACCGGGCTAGGATCTGGGGAAACAAGGTTCAACTCTCCCATTCTGCCCTGGAAGCTGGGTGGCCTTGGGCCAGTCACATTCTCTCAGCCTGAACCTACCTCACAGGGTTGTTGTGGGGATAAAATGGAGGAGGAGAATAGAATGTCAGCCACTGGGGCTCCCCATTGGGGAGGAAGTTGGGTTATAAATGAATAAAGAAACAACATTTAACCTGGATGTCCCAGACTACTCAGGTCTCGGTTGACCCTGGTTAATCAGCTGATTGTTTGCCTGTAATTAAGTGCCTAGGGTGAATTTGAATAGCTGCTGGCCACACCCTCTCCTGGGGGAGGCTTCTATTTAAGGCAGGAAGCTTGCCAGAAGTAGAGCTGACCCAGCTGAGCTCTGAGAAGGAGCAAGGTGTTAGAGCTGCCAGAGGGGTGAGTGTTTTTTTATATTTATTTACTTACAGCTGAGGTGCTTTAGCTGAGAAAGTACTGTGTGGGGGACTGTATTTGGGAGTGTGTGGGTGAGCTGTAGCAGACTCCTGGCTGCTGGAGTTAGGGTGTGAAAGGGTCATTGTTTGCCTGTAATTAAGTGCCTAGGGTGAATTTGAATAGCTACTGGCCACACCCTCTCCTGGGGGAGGCTTCTATTTAAGGCAGGAAGCTTGCAAGAGGCACGAGCCTCTGGCACGAGCCAAAGGGTGAGGCTCTTGGCCTGTGGCTCTTAGCCTAGGGGCTCTGTAAGAAGCCCAGGAAGAGCCAGAAAGCCAGGGACCTCGGCTCCTTTGGTTCCCAGTAAGGTAAGTAGACTTCTACAACAGGAACCGTATAAATACAAAGGGTTTTAAAAGGGGGGTTATATAAAAGTATTTGTTTAAAAACAATTATGAAGCCAGAATGCCAGCAGGGGGTTGGGGGCTATCCAGTGTTTTGCATGGAGTGTCACATGTATGACTATCTGCCCACTGGTCAGAAGTCTTGGGTGTGTGCTCGGTGCAAGGAGCTCCTGGTTCTCAGGGAGTGAGTTTGCTCCTTTGAAGCCAAGGTGGCTGACCTGGAGAAGCAGAGACAGTCAGTTAGGTGCATGGAGAAGACTCTCGGGGACTTGTTAGATATGTCCCACTCTGGATCTGGCAGCCCAGCTGCTGCCAGGGAGCATGAGGGTCAAGGGGAAATGGGGCACCATGCCGAGGATAAGGGGAATGTGCTCTCAGAAGGGACCTCTTCTTCAGCTGGTGAACGGGTATCCTTTCGTACCAAGGAACCGTCCCTGGGAAGGGTGGGAGGGGGCTCTTGGTAGTTGGTGATTCAATCCTTAGGCAGGTAGACAGCTGGGTGGTGAACCCGCGTACTTGCCTGCCTGGTGCGAAGGTAGTGGACATTACGTATGTTTTAGATAGGCTGGTAGATAGTGCTGGGGAGGAGCCAGTGGTCGTGGTGCATGTCGGCACCAATGATGTGGGGAAATGCAGTCGCGAGGTCCTGGAAGAGAAATTTAGGCTGCTGGGCAGGAAACTCAAGGCCAGGACCTCCAAGGTAGCCTTCTCAGAAGTGCTACCTGTTCCACGCGCAGGGCCGGAGAGACAGGCACAGATCAGGAGTCTCAATGCATGGATGAGACGATGGTGTACAGGGGAAGGGTTCAAGTTTGTTAGGCACTGGGATGCTTTTTGGGACAAGAGGGAGCTGTACAAAAGGGACGGTCTCCACTTGTCCCAAGAAGGAACCAGGCTGCTGGCGCTCAAAATCAAAAAGGTGGCAGAGCAGTTTTTAAACTGAATAATGGGGGGAAAGCCGACAGGAGATTAAAAGTCTCTGGTTCGGGATGGCTCATTTCAAAGAGATGAAGGGGTAGCTATTACTTTCGTACAAGGAAATGGATTAAAATTGTCCACTGAGACTGTGGCTAATGATAGGAAACTGCCTGGCAAGGTCTCGAGGCAGCAAGAGGAAGGCTGTGGGCTTAACAAACATGGGAAACTATAAGTGTTTATACACAAATGCTAGAAGTCTCCAAGGTAAAATCAGGGAGTTGGAATGCTTGGTGTTGGGGGGAAATAGACATTGTGGGTATTTCAGAAACTTGGTGGGATGAGGAAAATCAGTGGGATACGGTGATTCCTGGTTATAAATTATATTGGAAGGATGGGGGGAAGGGTTGGAGGTGGGGTGGCTCTGTATGTCAGAGAGGGTATACAGTCCAGTAAGATTGAGAGGGAAAGAAAATTGGATTCGCTTCTGGAAATGCTATGGGTTGAAATAGTGAGTCCAAAAGGAGGCTTAACAGTGGGAGTTTATCGCCCACCAGATCAAAAGGTAGAGGAGGATTATAAAATGATGAATGAATTAAAGAGAGCGGCTAGATGGAATAACTGTGTCGTAATAGGCAACTTTAACTACCCACACATTGATTGGGTCAATATGAGTTCTAGTCGGGAAAAAGAGATTGCGTTCTTAGACACTCTCAATGACTGTGCTGTGGAACAGATGGTCACAGATCCCACCAGGGAAGAGGCGATCCTGGATTTGGTCCTAAGTAACCTGGTGAAAGATGTAAAAGTCATTGCACTGCTTGGGAACAGTGACCCTAATGTCATTGAGTTTAACATTTGTACAGATAGGGAGTTGCCCAAAAAGACTGACGCAACCACTTTTAACTTTAAAAGGGGTAACTTCTCTGGTATGAGGGGACATGTGAGGAAGAAATTGAAAGGAAGAGTGGAGAAGGTCAAGACTATTGGGGAAGCTTGGAGACTATTTAAAAATACAATCCTAGAAGCTCAGAAAAAATATATACCGCAGGTTAGGAAAGGCAAAAATAGGTATAGAAAAAAGCCTGCATGGCTAACAAATAAAGTAATGGAAGCTGTAAAAGGTAAGAAGGATTCCTTTAAGCAGTGGAAAGCTAGTCTCAGTGAGGTTGATAAAGGGAACACAGACTGTGGCAAATAAAATGCAAGTCTGTGATCAGGCAAGCAAAAAGGGAATATGAGGAGCATATCGCAAAAAACATAAAGGCCAACAATAAAACTTTCTTCAAATACGTTAGAAGTAGGAAGCCAGCCAGGGAGGCAGTGGGGCCCTTGGATGACCAAGGGGTAAAAGGAGTAGTGAAGGATGATAGGGAAATGGCTGAGAAGCTGAATGCATTTTTTGCCTCTGTCTTCACTGTCGAAGAGGAGAAGTGCTTGCCCACTCCAGAAGCATCGATTTCGGGAGGGGGTTTGAAAGACCTGAATCAGATTGCAGTGACAAGAGAGGAAGTCCTCCGACTGATGGACAATTTAAAAACTAATAAATCACCAGGCCCGGATGGCATTCATCCGAGAGTTCTGAAAGAACTCAAATGTGAACTTGTGGATCTCCTGACAAAAATATGTCATCTTTCTTTAAAATCTGCCTCCATTCCTGAGGACTGGAAGGTAGCTAATATCACTCCCATCTTTAAAAAGGGCTCCAGGGGAGATCCGGGAAATTACAGGCCAGTCAGTCTGACATCGATACCGGGTAAGTTGGTGGAAACTGTTATTAAGGAAAGAATTAGTAGGCACACTGATGAACAAAAACTATTGAGGCAGACTCAGCATGGGTTCTGTAAGGGAAGATCTTGTCTCACTAACCTGTTAGTGTTTTTTGAGGGAGTGAACAAACATGTGGACAAGGGGGACCCAATAGATATTATTTACCTTGACTTCCGGAAAGCTTTTGATACAGTTTCTCATCAAAGGCTCCTAAGTAAGCTCAATAGTCATGGGATAAAAGGACAAGTCCTCTTGTGGATCAAAAACTGGCTTATAAATAGGAAACAGAGAGTGAGTATAAATGGGAAACTTTCTCAGCGGAGGGTGGTAAGTAGTGGGGTACCACAGGGATCGGTACTCGGTCCGATGCTTTTTAACTTGTTTATTAATGATTTGGAATTGGGAGTAAGCAGTGAAGTGGCTAAATTTGCAGATGACACGAAGTTGTTCAGGGTGGTGAAAACCAGGGAGGATTGTGAGGCACTCCAAAGGGATCTGTTGAGGATGGGTGAGTGGGCGTCAACATGGCAAATAGGATTCAATGTGGCCAAGTGCAAAGTGATGCACATTGGAGCCAAAAATCCTAAATATAAATACACGTTGATGGGGTCTGAACTGGCAGAGACGGACCAAAAGAGAGATCTTGGAGTCATAGTAGATAATAAAAATGTCTAGACAGTGTGTAGCTGCAATAAAGAAAGCCAACGCTATGCTGGGGATTATTAGGAAGGGAATTGAAAACAAATCAGCCAATATCATCATGCCCCTGTATAAATCATTGGTACGACCTCATTTGGAATACTGTGTACAATTCTGGTCGCCACATCTCAAAAAGGATATCATAGCATTGGAAAAAGTGCAGAGAAGGGCAACTAGAATGATAAAAGGGTTGGAACACCTTCCCTATGAAGAAAAGTTAAAACGCTTGGGGCTCTTTAGCTTGGAGAAGCGACGGCTGAGGGGTGACATGATCGAGGTCTATAAGATTATGAATGGGATTGAGCAGGTTGAGAAAGAAGTACTTTTCTCCCTTTCTCACAATACAAGAACTCGTGGGCACTCCATGAAATTGCTGAGCAGTCGGGTTAGAACAGATAAAAGGAAATACTTCTTCACCCAAAGAGTGATTAACATATGGAATTCACTGCCACAGGAGGTGGTGGCAGCTACAAGCATGGACAGTTTCAAGAGGGAATTAGATAAACATATGGAGCAGAAGTCCATCAGTGGCTATTAGCCACAGGGTGTAGATGGGAACTTTCAATCTGGGGCAGGTGATGCACTCTATTCTCGGTGCTGAAGGGGGCAGCAGTGGGAGGGCTTCTAGTGTCCTGGCCCCGCTGCTGGACCTCCTGATGGCACGTGGTATATTTTGGCTGCTGTGTGACAGAGTGTTGGACTAGATGGGCCATTGGCCTGATTCAACATTGGCTTCTCTTATGTTCTTATGTTCTTATGTTAGTCTTTGGATGGGAGACCACCAAGGAATACAGATCGCTACGCAAAAGCAGGCAATGGCAAACCACCTCTGTTAGTCTCTTGCCTTGAAAACCCCACCAGGGTCGCCATAAGTCAGCTGAGATTTGGGGACACTTTTCACACACACACAGACCTGTATCCCTAGGCAGGACCCCACATGCCTTATGAGGCCTTAGACCTGTGGTTTTTGAAACACCAATCCCTTATACTATGCCACATGGCAAACCATTTTTCATTTCCCCCCCAAACTATATAAAAGGCTTTCAGAAACTGTTTATGATATGGTACAAGTGGCCTGCTCTTCCTTTTTTTGTTGTTTAAGATCCCCAGATCCCACCAGGCGTGTCAAAAATAGCTCTTTGGACCTCAGCCCTTCAAGACAAGGCCTGGACTAGGCGAGTGGCTGCCTCTGGTGCTTGGGGGTTTGGGCTTGCCTGGCAGCCGGCCGCCGTATGACTGCGTAGCGCGTGTGGAATGATGAACTCAAGTTAGCCATGGCGCCGTGCCTGAATGACTACATGGGCGTTTGGGGAGGTGTCCTCAGGAGTCTGAGTGGGAGGCTGGCCGTTAGCTCATCCTGTAGGAACTCCTCTAGCCCCGGAAACCCTGGTGGGATGTGCAGTCAAGGAGGACTCTCCACAGCTGCTTTGCTTATTTTGTTAGAAAATGTACGTCCCTCCTTGTCACTATATCACGGCTGCTGGGACTCCAGCTAAGGTGATCCCAGCCACCGCGCAGTAGGGTTGCCATCCCCCCAGTCGGGGCAGGGGATCTCTGGATTTTGGGGTTCCCAATCCGCTGCTGGCCGGTGGGGGAAGCCCCACCCCCAAACAGCAGTGTCCCATGGGGATGCTGCCGATGCGATGACATCACCGGTAGTGACATCATCACACTGAGGCCATCGCACGGCGATGCTCTGGCATTTGGGGGGGGGGACTCTATGATTACCATAGAGGTTTTGCCCCAAATGCTAGAGTGTCGCTGAGCAACAGCCCCAGTGTGATGACATCACTATCACATCCAGATGAGGAGCCCCCACCACAGGAATGGTAATGCCTGGCAACCCTAGGTGGTGGGGGGGGAATAAACAAAAATTCCATCACATCTACAATGTGATTTTATTTCCAGGGGGGAAACAGAAATGATGTCAACAACTGATGCAACACTCTAGGATTCACCAGTGGACCCTAGTGTATTGTGCTGATGGTGTGATGTCACTTCTGGGTTTGCCCCAGAAATGATGTCATGTCTCTGCTCCCCAGTCTGCCGCCAATGGCTGGCAACTCTGTGCTGTATCTAACAGTAAAGCGGATGGTTTCAACTGTCTCTGTACAGGGATTTTTGTTGACTGTAAGAAACAAACAAGCAAAAAAAAAAGGACTGATGAGGACTAAGCATAGTCTCAGAAGCAGGGAATGTTGAGAGCAGTTGAGTCTCTGACTGTCTTCTCCAGTTCCGGAGAGCTTACAGAATCTTGGAAGGGGATATTTGAATTCCAAAAGGTTTATCCCCCACTGTGGTTTCTTGCGGTCCCCCAGTTTGCTGTTTTGAAAACCAACAGTTAAAAATAACACACACATTTTAAAAAATCGTAATACCTAAATACATCACAAAAATCACAAATACCTAAACAAATCTAAAGTATGCAAAAGAGCTGTCTTTAATCTTACAGAGCAGTCTAAAAACAAGTGAGCAGGAAATAAAATTGAACCAGGGAAGCAAAACTGAAACTGGGATTTCAGAGTTGAAGCCACAGGAATGAGAACATTTGAAAACATTCCTATTATTGTACAAATTCTTACCATTTTATCCCAACCTTCCTGCAAGCAAACCTGTGTAGCATTAGGGCTGCCAAGCCTCTGCCCACAACCCAAGGGAGATTTTTTGGGGGGGGGAGGCTGGAGAGGGTTGTGTCTGCCCAGGAAGTGATGTCACTTTACAGATGATGGTGTATGAATTCCCCCCACCTCCAATCTCCTTGGTAAAAACCTGAAGAGATTTCAGTGGGGGGGGACATGACTCCTAGAGCATAACCTGAAAGTTACATCACTTCTGGGTCAGATTATGTTCCCCTCCCCTCTTTTTCTCCTGCCAGAAACATCAGCGGTGGCGGGAATATAAGCACAGTGGTGGGGAACTGTCCTCTGGATGCAGGCACTTGGTAAAACTAGGCAGCATACACCATTTTCCCTTTCGCAACAACCCCACCGATGGACCTTCTGATGGCACCTGGTATTTTTGGCCACTGTGTGACAGAGAGTTGAACTGGATGGGGCCATTGGCCTGATCCAACATTGTCTTCTCTTATGTTCTTATGTAACCTCCAGAAGATCACATGCTGTAGGTCACCCAGTGAGCGTGATAGAACGGGCCTTGAATCTAGGCTTTCCCTAGGGATGCCAGGCAACCATGTGATATATCAACATCACTTCCAGGTGAAAACCCGGATGTGATGTCAGCACATCATCCATGTTATGTCCGCTGACCACCACTAGGCAACAGCGACCTTACCTGAGCTTGGAGCTCAAGAGACAATAGGGACTAGGATCCTGAAACCTCAAGCGGTCACCAATAGGAACCTTGGCGGGAAGTTTAAACCCCACCAGTGGGACCTGGGGGTGGTCCACGGGGACTACATATAGTTGGCCACTGGCCGGTATTGGGTTGTTCTGTTGTGTACGAGTAAACCATGTGGTGATTATCACGCTGTTTCCGGATTCCTTAATGCGTGGAACGCACTACACAACAATCCAACACTCTGGGAATTCTGGTATTCCAGAGGTGTCAGCTGACCTGCTGATACCATGTCTGGATTTTCACTTGGACGTGATGTCAACATGTGTTGTGATGTCATTTCTGCTTCCCACTGTTATCCCATTGGCCCAGATGCAAGTGCAGGTGGGAGTGCCCAGCCGGCGAGAGATTGCCTGCCTGAAATGGGCAAAGGGCATTCCTAGCTTTCCCTAACCACAGCCCAATCCCCATTCTTAGCCTTCCCTAACTACAGCCCAGCCCCCTAACCTCCACACCACGCTGCCTCTTAAAGGACATAGAGTGAGGTGGTCTTTGCGACTTCTCTTTTCTGTGTGGAGTTTTCAACCCACCAACTACCGGAGTAAATATGAATGAAATATGCAGTTTTTCATTGGCTATACAAAGCCCCAGGATAACTTGTGGCTGTTCTTAAGGATGAGCTTGCCTGGCCCTGGTTTCCCCCGTCCAGCTTGAGCAAGACAGATAGAGGAGTCCATCACTGCAAAGATTTCCCCTGCCGACTCCTGCCTCTTGCCAGCCACTGAGTCCCGGTCAGATGGACGGGAGGTTTATCTCAGCTGCTTTATTGACTTTCAAAAACGATTCCAGCCCCAAAGAGGATTATCTGGGATTATCAGTGGAGCATCCCCTCTGCTCTGCTGAGGAGAGAGCATTGGTCAGGCCTGCCTTTTGGAGTTACAGTGGTAAGAATCCTGCCCTTTGAATACTGCATGTGTGAACATGGTCTCTTGGCTGCAGGAAGGCAGAACCATCTGTTGGGCTGGACTGGGGCCTGCTTCTGCTCTCTGTCTGTCTGTCGGTCTCTCTCTCACTCTCTCACAAGCATTTTGGCAGCTTGCCCCGAACAGAGGTGCCAGGAAGCACAGAGACCATATAATGCTGTCTCCACAGTCTGGCTGAAGAATAGGTGCCATCCTTGGCTATGAAACTACTTCATGCCGCGGCTCCGGCCCAGGAACGGGCAAACGCTCCTGATTTTGCCTCTTTTTTCAATGTCTATTTGTTTATCTTTTGGTCAACCGTTTCCCCCTTGTCCACTTGTCACTCTTGGCGCTTGTCGTTCAAGCAGACAACGGTGTGAAAAGGAGGAGTCACAAGTTCGAGGTGCATGAGGGAGAAACAAAAGAGGAACATGGATTTTCAGCCGGCAACCGCAAGGGTTGAGATGCGTACAAGGAGCCCTCCTCTTTAGATTACTGTCCCTCATTGCTCCGGGACTGTAGACCAGGAGGGAGGGGGAAGCAGTAGTCTCTGCCCTCAGTAGGGATGCCAGCCTCCTGGTGCAGGCCCGTGGCCATGGGGGGAGGGCTGACGAGGGCGACTCCCCCACACACAAATATGCTCAGCTCTCTCAGAGGAGGGAGAGGAGCGGCCTCACTGGGTCTTCCTGCTTCCAAAGCCAGCTTGGAGCTCAAGCCCCCCACTCCCCCACGGCTCAGGCTGCCATTGGAGTGAGCGAGCCACTGGGCGGATAGAGCTGCCTCCAATTTGCCCCCCCAACAAAAAAATTCTGGCTTTGAGGCTGTAAAGGTGGGGCCTGGGGAATCTCCTGGAATTACAGCTCATCTCCAGACTACAGAGATCAGTCCCCCTGGAGAAACCTTGCCTCTTCCAGACAGCAGTTCAAATGGGGCAAGCTCCTTGAAACTCAAAGAAACGTAGCTTTGGAGGGTAGACTCAATGGCATTGTGCACCACAGAGGTCCCTGTCCTCCCCAGGCTCCACCCCCAAATCACTAGGAGTTTCCCAGCCTGGAGCTGGCAACCCTACCCCCCATCCCCTGCCAGTGGCCCAGGGGGACCTGACAACCCTAGCCCTTGGCCAGAAACTCAAGAGCTGGGGGGGTATCCTTTCTCTCCCAAGGAGGCTACAGGCTCAAGGCCAGTGTATCGTTATAATCTGTTATGCACAGCCTTGGAGGCAGGGTTGCCAGCTCTGAAACTCCTGGAGATTTGGGAGTGGAGCACAGAGAGGGCGGAGTTGGAGGGAGGGACCTCAGTGGGGTACAATGCCACAGTGGCCACCCACTGGAAATGGATTTCCTAAACTAAGTCCAAGAGCTAGGTGCTCCTCAGAAAGAGGAAGGTGCCTTTGAGCATGTGCAGAATACTTTCCCCATTTGAACTGCTGCCTAGAAGAGACAATTTCTCCAAAACTCAGCACAATAGGTGAGGTTGACAGTATGTAACTGGCCAGGATTCAGACCTGGGGTTAGGGTTGCCAGCAATGCTCCCTCTAAGCTGTGGAGTCTTGTGAGCAAAAGTTCTACTTTGTGAGCTACTGGCATTAAAGTTGCGAACTGGCGATTTGGCTACTGCATAAATTAGTTTGCTCTGGAGCCATCCTTCCTGAGCTAAGACAAATATGTGTGAGCTGGAGGCTAAAAAACTGTGAGCTAGCTCACGCTAACTCAGCTTAGAGGGAACACTTGTTGCCAGGTCCTCCCTGGCCACTGGCGGGGGAGGTGGGGTGTAGAGTTGCCAGCTCCAGATTGCAAAACTCCTGGAGATTTGGGGGTGGAGCCTGGGAAGGACAGGGTTCTCAGTGGGGTACAGTGCCATAGAGTCCACCCTCCAAAGCATCCATTTTCTCCAGGGGAACTAACCTCTGTAGTCTGGAGATGAGCTGTAATTCCAGGGGATCCCCAGGTCCCACCTGGAGGTTGGCATCCCTACTTGGGGCAGAGTGGAGAGTTGAAACTGGGCTTCCCAGATCCTAGTCCAACACACAAGCCACTGCATGATATTACCAAAAAAACAGCAGATCATGCCTGTGATCTGCTATGCTGAGAATGATCCCATGTCCCGAGCCTGGTCTTGTAGCAAACCAGCTGTACTGACTCATTGGGAGAGACTCTTCTCGCTGGGGCACTGTTGCCGCTGCTCCGCACAGCCTGTGGGAGTGAGGGCACGAAGCCCGGTGCCTAAGCCCCAAGGGAGCCAGGCTGGGAAATGCCCAGTTCCATCGATGCGCCACAGGAACCCATAAATCTGCCTTCTGGCGGATAATGACAGCTCTGGGCAGCTCATGCTGCTTTTATGGTGAAGCAAAAATGTCTTGCAGGCAGGGAGTGGCGGTCATCTGTCAGCCAAACTCTGGTGTTCCTATATCAGTGGGACTGAGAGCAAAGCATAGAAAGTTCTGTCCCAGCCCACGACCACCAACAACAATCATGTCGTAGGCCTACCAAGAGGGTGCCCATAGATTCTTCCATTCCAGGGAGGCTGCATTAGAACAGGGGTCCCCTGTCTCACAGGGGATTGTGGGAACTGGCCTTGGAGAGGGCTGCCAG
Source organism: Gekko gecko (assembly GCA_029375565.1). Classification (NCBI taxonomy): domain Eukaryota; kingdom Metazoa; phylum Chordata; class Lepidosauria; order Squamata; family Gekkonidae; genus Gekko; species Gekko gecko. The sequence goes on from JAPDNY010000005.1 coordinate 204,209,384, forward strand.
CTCTCCCATCTGGCAGCCCCCCTTACCCTGCAGCTGCTTGGTAGGGCAGTGGGAGTAAAGGGGCTTTCCAGGCAAGTGAGAAGCAGAGGCTGTTTGCCATTGCCTTCCTCTGCAGAGTCTTCCTTGGAGGTCTCCCTTCCAAGTACTGACCCCTCTTAGTTTCTGACCATTGAGCCAGTTGTGAAATCATGTGCTTTACATCAAGAAAGTCCCAGGTTTACTCCTTGATAGGACCACATTGAAGATCTCTGATAGCAGGTGGGGGGGTGGACCTCTCTCTGCCTGTGACCCTGGAGAGCCGCTGCCAGTCTGGGTAGACAATTCCCAGTTGGGGAGACCAATAGACCATATTTTTAAAAATTCTGGGGTGGGGCTGTGGCTCAGTGATAGAGCACATACTTTGGGTATGCACAGGCTTTGCCACATGGAGTCTTTGCGGCAGCTCAGTTTCTCCCCTCCCTTAGTGGCCTATGGTGCATGGGTGTTTTGCCTCACTTTCACCGTGCTTGTCCATTGGGTTTTCTTTTTCATTCTGCATTGATTTGCCTCCCTTCAGCGCTCAGTTCGCTTTCCAGTTGCCGTTTCCCCGGGTTTTCTGAGACTGCTTTGTGCCGGTTTTCCCCTTGCTTCCCTTCCAAGCTGAAGGTAATTCAAAAGCATACAGATTCCCTCGTATCCCCCCCACACCCTTTTCCACCCCTCAAAGGTCACTCCCCACCCACATTGAGGTTGTCCTCCCACTCTGCACCTTCCTTTAATTTTTTTACAAGCGGCACAAGTCTAGTGATGTGAAACTGTCACTAGTCTCAGATCACTGACTAAAAAAAATTAAAATGGGAGTGGCTGCAGCAGCAGCACCAACAGCAGCCAGCTCTGTCACTGGGCGCGTTCCAATGCCACCTCTGCTTCATTCCCGGCCGAGCAAAACTGAGAGTGGAGAAACTGCATGGAAGAACCGAGCATGCATGGAGTGGGGCCGGGCTGAGCTGAGCCACCTCCCTTCCTTGCCGCTGCCACACCTGCCCCGTCTCCTTCTCCTTCTCCTCCGAGACTCCCAGTGTAGTGATGCTTCCCCCACCCGCAGGGCAGAGCTGAGGCAGGGTGCAGCAGCCTCCTCCTTCTCTCAGTGTCTTTCCCTCCTCCTCACCTCCACCATAGAAACCTGCTAAGGAAGCCATCAGCCCCCCCTCCAGCTGGAGGGAGCCTGAAATTATGCCTCCCCCAAGAGAATCAGGTCTCCTTCCGGGCAACTGCCCTTCAACCATGGGATGAGAAGCTCTCTTGCTTCCGCCAGAAGGACGCTTCCCTGCACTTAGGCCAAGCTTCACAAAGCAACATCCAGGCTCCCTGGAGAGCAAGCGAGAGAGCATGGAGGCAGTGGGGGTCAGGTCAGCCATGCAGCGCTCAGTAGATAGGAATCCTGCCGCCTCAGGCACCCCACAGTGTCCTGTCCCTTCCAAGAATTAGGGTGCCCTTCATTGCCCTTCACCTTTCAAAGTATCCTGCCCCCACAGCCAGTGATATTCTTCACACCCCCTAAGTTGGCAAACATATACAAAGAAAGTTATTTCAGGGAGACATTTCGATCACTTAAGATACTAATAAATTATTCTGTTTCGAAAAAATTAGAACAGCGGGGAGAGGTTTTTTAAAAAAAAGTCTGGTCAGTTTCAACATCAGGTTTCCCCCTTTGCCTGCATTCCTTTCTGTTCCTTTTCATTCAGTGAACTGATGCTAAAATGCCTGTGTAACGCCTGAACCACAATGAAGGTGCTTGCCGAATGCTATTGCGCAGCTGCAATAGGGCAATTGTGTAAAAAAAATTTTAAAAAACTTTGGACGCCACCCCCACACAGGTGACATTCCCACCTCAATTAAGAAAAACTGGTTTTTTTGTTGTTGTAGCTGCAGAATAAATACACCAGAGAAAAAAAATAATGTATGGCAGGCACAGAATTTGAAGTCAAGCTTAAAGGCTTGACTACTCAGATTCTCTGAAGTAGGCCGTGCATGCATAATAAGCCAGTATCATTTGCCAGTTGTTCCTCTCCAATGTTTTTATTTGCTCCTTTAGAGTTTCTAATATGTTTTTAGACACACATCCCCCCCCGAAAAAAAAGAGCCATGACCGGCAAATGACATTTTACTTAAGAGAGGAGGGAAACTGACACCTGACATCTCTAGCAGCAGATCTCAGGCAGCGGACGATGCAGATCTTTTTCTGCTGAGATGCTGAAGAGCAGCTGCCAGTTAGAGTAGGCAATATTCAGTTAGATGGACCCATAGTCTGAGTTGGTATAAAACAGCTTCATATGACCAGATTTGGGGGGAAAGGCCATGGCTCAGTGAGAGACCACATTCTTTGCATGCAGGAAGTCCCAGGGTCAGTTCTTGGCATCTCCCATTAATGGGTATGGGGACGATCTCTCTCTGCCTGAGACACTGGAGAGCAGCTGCCAGTCAGAGCAGGTGATTCTGAGTAGACACCCTAATAGTCTGACTTGCTATAAGATGGTTTTATATCTCCAAATCAAGCCATTGTGTTTGGAGATCATTAGTGGAAAATTGTGAGGATGCGGGTTATACTAATTGTGCCCCCGCACACACCTTCTGTGTTGCTTTTGACCTTCTAGCTGGGGAATTTGCAGCCCAGGTTCAGGGTTGCCAACCAGCTGTGGGGGGGACTCCAGCAGGGCTGGCCTCTGGGACAGCTGGCAGATGTTTGTGTTAAAAAAAGTAGTCTGGGCTAGTAGTCAAAACTTTCCAAGGCAAAGTCGGGAGCATCGTTTCTCTCAAGTGAACATGCTCAAGCCACGCAACTAAAACATGTGCTCCAAGGACCACTGCATATGGCATGGCACAAGAGGCCGCCTGGTGCATTGGGCGCCTTCCCCCACAGTTGCCCACCCCCATGCAGTAGGGAGCCAAGGCTGGAGACTGGGAGGGGTGCAGAACAACATGGCATCTCAGCAACACCCCCTGCAGGGATCGTTCTTCACACCTGCTACTCTGTACACCTCCTTCCTCTTGCGTTTGAAGGCTCCCCAGAGGCACAGTTCCCAACAGCCACAGGCACACGGACTTCTGGCTATTAGCTCTGCCCCTGCTGGATGGCTCCCAGTTCCACATCCCAGCCTCACCCAACTAACCTAATTATTTAACATCTGAAGTTGGCAGCCCTCCCAGAATTCCTTGCAGCTCGTTGGAGGACAGTGGCAGAGTTAGGTCTACCAACAGCCACACTGGAGCACAGAACCGTCAGTGACTGACCTGGGAATGTAAGTCACCAAGAATGGGCAGCTCCACCACCCCCCCAAGAAAAAAACCAGGAAAAAAATGAAATAGATGTTTTTAATTTTTTTCTTTTGACTTCTGTTTAAGCCTCTGTGTTCTTGATAAGGAGGGTCTAAACAGATGCGGCAAAGCTCATGGCAAATATTGTGTGCGGACAGCTCCAATTTGGATCAGGACTGGTGTGGGGGGAGCCCTTCCTCTGAGCTCAGCTAATGGAAATCAGGTTTCCTGTGCTGTTATTGTTTTAAAGGGGGGGGGGAATTCAGCCTTTTTAAAAGTCACGTTCTGCCTTCAAAATGCTAATAAAAAGGCAGAAAGCCTAGTTTCATGCAGCAAAAATGAGCAAAAGGTTTTGTTTATTTATTTACTTCATTCATACCTTGCGTTTCTCCCCAATGGGGACCCAAAGCGTCTTACATCATTCTCCTCTCCTTTGTTTTATCTTCACAACAACCCTGTGAGGTAGGCTAGGCTGGGAACATGTCACCCATCACGTTTTCATGGCGGAGTGGGAATCCAAACCTGGGTCTTCTGGATCCTAGTCCAACATTCTGCTTTGCATACAGAAAGTCCAAGGTTCAGTCCCCAGCACTTCCATTTAAATCAGGAGTCCCCAAGACCATGCCTGTGGATCCCCCCCCACAAGTGTTCTTAGAAAGTGGGGCAGGGCTTGATGGGGCTCTTGCCTAGCAGAGCTTCTGATTGGCCTTTGGAGATTTGATTGGCTGTGCAGAGTTTTAAAAACGTTGCTAGGGGAGCAGGTGCTACCACAGCACAAAGATCTTCACTGTGTGACTGAAGGTCAGCTGCGGCAGCCATTTTGTGACTGGCTCCGCCTTTTGTGGCAGACATTTTGTGACAGTCACTGTGCTGCTGTGCCCAGCATGCCGTGTCCAAATTCCAAAGGTGCCCACAAGCTGGAAAAGGTTGTGGATCCCTGCTCTAACTGGACGAGAGGAGAATTATGTAAGCTGATTTGGGTCCCCACTGGTAGGAAAGGCAGAATATAAATGAAGAAATAAATAGGCCTCTCAAACGGACATATCTTTGTCTTTTTCTAAAAAGTGACTGCTGAGCTGGTAACGGTGTTCTAGCTATTATGAGATCGACAAATCTAATCACAACAAATGTGCTTAAAACATGTAAGGGTTTGCTTCAGTGCACGTCGTACGTTAATTCCTGTATCTGTCTAAACACAGGCCTTTCTACTAGGCTGAAATCCTCCCTCTCTCCCTTCCCCATCATCCTTTTGACACCCGTTATCACCTGTGACGCCTCCTCCGGAGGTCTACTGTAAAATTCACCTCCCGCCATCTCTCGCCAACCCAGTCACCAGCTGCCGATGTGGGAAATGCTTGACCCAGTTTCATGGCTCATTAGCAAGTCTGGTTCTTCGTGAGAAGCCAGTTTCTCGATTCTGATCCTAGCCCTGATTAATTTCAGGAGGTTACGCAACTCCTCCCTGCGTTTCCTCCCTTGGCAGCTCTTATGAAACCCAAGGCAGGTAGGTATTGATGCCAGCCATGCCTTCTGATATTGGCACTTGGGGCCTAAAGCAGGCCTACCCAGGAGAGAGAGAGAGAGAGAGAGAGAGAGAGAGAGAGAGAGAGAGAGAGAGAGAGAGAGAGAGAGAGTTTGGTATTATGGGATTATTCATTTCACACCCATCAGTCCCACAGGCAATGAACCTACCTGCATTCTGTCTAGCTAATCCTTCTTGGCACCTGGAGAAGTGAGAAGGGATCTGTTGTCTGGCAGCGGCTGTCCACTTCCACTATGGGAGACAGGCAAAGCATTCAGGGACTGGGGGAAAATTTTACCCAGAGAAGCCAGCATGGGGTAGCAGTCAGTGTTCCCTCTAAGCTGAGTTAGTGTGAGCTAGCTCACAGTTTTTTAACCCTCCGGCTCACGCATTTTTGTCTTACCTCAGAAAGGATGGCTCTGGTCCAGAGGAAACTAATTTATGCCGTAGCCAAATCACCTGCCTGCTCACAGCTTTAATACTGGTAGCTCACAAAGGAGAATTTTTGCTCACAGGGCTCCACAGCTCAGAGGGAGCGTTGGTAGCAGTTAGCAAACTGGACTGTGATCGGGGAAGCCCGGGTTCCAATCCCCCACTCCACTGGATGACCTTGGGCCAGTCGCACTCTTCCAGCCTCCCCTACCTCACAAGGTGGTTGTGCTGAGGAGAAAAATGGGAAAGGAGAGGAGGACAGCGTTGCCAGCTGCTGTGCATCCGTGCTGGGGAGAAAAGTGGGGTCTAAGCAAATAAATTCCTCTGTTGTGGGGGGAATAAAAGCTATCGGGACGTCCTTTTAGGGCATCTTCAGGGGCTCTCTTCTTGGTGCCTGCACCATCTGAAGACAGGTGGCCACACATGTACGTAAGGGCAGCCAAGCGGCAACTGACTTCTGGCCACCGCAGCAAGGGCCTTTTGAGGCAAGTGAGAGGCAGAGGTGGCCTCCTGTCGCCTTCAGAGTCTTCCTTGGTGGTCTCCTTTCCCCGCTTAGCGTCCGAGCTTTGATGAGATCAGGTTATACCAGGATTGTTATTTTTTGTTCGGGGTGCATTGAAATGTTTAAGGGGGCAGTTAAATGAATCTGAAAGCTTGTCTTTAAAGGGGGAGACTCCCGGCCATTTTCTAGCCCTTCCAAGAATTCCACAGTGGGAGGGAGAGGGATGCCTGAAGGCAAGCCACGGTGCTGCTGCCTGTGGGGGTCTCTCCTCAAAAATAAGGTTTCTAAACATATGCACATATTAAAAAATATAAAAAGTTACCCCCTAAAAAAATAAGGTTTCTGGCATGGCTGTTTGTGGGGCTGGCCTTTTAATTAAGGAGCGGGGCCTCAAAATGCCTCATTGTGGCTACGGGCCTGGGTTAAACCATCCCGTCTTCCCTCCTGGTGGGTGGGTGCTGGCCAGGAAGAAGAAAAGGAGGAGGAGGAGGAGGAGGAGATTGGATTTATACCCAGAACTTCACTTAGAGTCTCAGAGCGGCTGACAAACTCCTTTCCCTTCCCCTCCCCACAACAGACACCCCGTGAGGTAGGTGGAGCTGAGAGTGCTCTTTCGAGGACTGCCCTTTCAAGGACAGCTCTTGTCGGAACTATGGCTTGCCCAAGGTCATCCAGCAGCTGCAAGTGGAGGAGTGGGGAATCAAACCCTGTTCTCCAGATTAGAGTCCACACACTTAACCACTACACCAAACTACGCCAAGTCTTTTGTATTGTGGCGTCCTGTTTCCAAAGTAATCCCCCCCCCCCAAAAAAAATGTAGTTTGATGCTTACCCTTCTATCAAATCATGAGTCCAAATCTGCTTTCTTTTTCCAAACATTCCACAAATTGCTGCTGCAATTTCTTTTCGTGGAGCTGTTTTTGTTTCAGTTAGATGTGGCTTTTTTTACTTCCTGCTAATTGCTTATTTACTTCTCACAGGGTTCCCTTTCCTTTGGTTCTACAAGCTGCCTGTCTTGGCAGTGGGAAGTTGGGAACATGTTTTTTTTTTAACAAAAGAATTGGTCTGTAAACAGTTTGAAAATGCTGCAGTGCCATGGAGAGAACCTTGCACTAGCAAGAGGAGGAAATGGAAGACTTACGTTGCTGCCTTCCTCCTTCAGGTTACCGTCACAACAACTAGGGTTGCCAGTCTCCAGGTGGGGCCTGGAGTTCTCCTGGAATCACAAGTGATCTCCAGACTACACAGCTGTTTCCCTGGAGGAAATGACAGCTTGGAAGAGCAGACTGCATGGCGTACCATAGAGTCTAGGAGAAATGGAAGTCCTAGAGTGACACCTCATCCTTGCTTAGTGCTTTCCTATCCCTAAATTCCACCCTCCCCTAGGCATTGTACCCCATATCTCCAGGGATTTTCCAAGCTAGAGTTGGTAAATTCGAACAACAATCCTGGTGAGGGAAGTGAGGCTTAGAGAGTGTGACTGGCCAATGATCTTCATTGAAGATTTGAACTCAGGACTCCCAGATCCTAGTCCAACGCACTAACCATGACACCCAACAAACATTACTACTCACATATCTATATATTCAGGGGCTTACTTTTGCCACTTCTGCCCTTTCCTTCTCTCAAAAATTACACTCTGTACTGTCACCATGCCTTTGTTCGCTCAGCAAAGCACCGGCTACATGGTTGTCACAAACATCCAAACATGAATGTCACGATCACAGTCGGGGTCTTTTGGGAGTGGAGCACGCCGGAGCACTGCTCCAGCAGCCCAGGAGCTAGCACAAATGGTGGTAGCAGCAAACCCCACCCTCTCCTCCCTGCACTGAAGTGCTGGGGCCGGGGGAGGCCCGGAGAGCCCCACCACCAGGTCCCCCAGGCCCGCGCAGAAGCGCTGCAGCTTAGGAGAGGCTCGGAGAGCCCCGCAGCCGGGTCCCCTGGGCTCGCACAGAAGCACTGCGGCTCAGGGGAGGCTCGGAGAGCACTGCCACCAGGTCCCCTGGGTCCGCGCAGAAACACCGTGGCTCGGGGGAGGCCTGGAGAGCCCCGCCGCCGGCTTCCCCGGCCCACGCCGATGTGGTAATCGAAGGAATCGGTTGGGGTGGCAGGGGCTTGATGGGGGTGGGTGGGAGAGCCTCCTTCCCTCCATCTCTTTGCCATCTTTCCCTCCTTTCCTTTTCTTTCCCTCCTTTTCTTTCTCTCTTTCCATTCTCTTCCTTCCTTCCTTCCTTCCTTCCTTCCTTCCTTCCTTCTTCTCTTTCCTCCTTTCCTTCTCTTTCTTTCATTCCCTCCTTTCCTTCTTTCCTTTTCTTCTTTTCCTCCTTCTTCCCTTCTCTCTTTCTTTCCCACCTTCTTCTCTTCTCTTTTTCCTCCTTTCCCTCTTTCCCTCCTTCTTCCCTTCTCTCTCTTTCTTTCCCTCCTTCTTTCCTTCTCTTTCTTTCCCTCCTTCTTTCCTTCTCTTTCTTTCCCTCTTTCCTTCTCTCTTTTTATTCCTTCTCTCTTTCTTTCCCTCTTTCCTTCCTTCTTTCCTTCTCTCTACTCTCTCTCTCTCTTTCCTTCCCTCTTTCCTCCTTCTGTGACCCAACTATAGTTAGAAGGAGTTTAAACTTTAAACCCTTCTCTCTTCGCTCCCCCACCCCCACAGGCCATCTGGGGAAGAGAAGGGGAGGCTTTTGAAGATGCCTTTCCCCCCTTTTGCTTCCCCTTCTGACATCACTTCTGGTGATGCCAGGGGGCATGGCATATGCTAATAGCCTAGTAGCTCATTAGCATACCATATGCTAATGAGCTCCTGCAGCTCTTTTTCTACAAAATGACCCCTGACCACAGTTATAGCAGCAGTCCTCATGAAAACACTACACCCTTTGCAAGACCTGTTCTGCGATAGCAAGGATGTCATCCTGACCCTTCACCTGCAGTGTTAACCCAGCACAATCTTAATTATCGCTTTGCATCACACAGGTGTTCAGCAATTGTGAAAATAAATGCTTGGGTGCCACACCAGAGCGATCTCTGCATCAAAGGCTCCCGGGCTTTCTGCAAGGACTCCTCAAACTGGCTGCACAACCATTAAAGATGGGCAGACCTACACAACTTGCATTCCAGATTCTGGGACACCCCAGTCAGATTCTAATGAATGTCTAATGTGATCCAGGGTCAGGGCTGTTAAGTGTCTGGTGGAGCAAAATTCCCCAAGACCAGCTTGCTCAAGGTGGGGTGGGGGGAATAGGGTTGCCAGTTGGGAAATACTTGGAGATTTGGGGGATGGAGCCTGGGAAGGTGGGGTTTGAGGAGGAGAGGGACCTCAGCAGGGTATGAGGCCATGGACTCCACTCTCCAGAGCAGCCATTTTCTCCAGGGGAGCTGATCTTGGTTGTCTGGAGATCAGTTGTAAAAGCGGGAGATAGAATCACAGAATCATAGAGTTGGAAGGGATCTCCAGGGTCATCTAGTCCAACCCCCTGCACGATGCAGGAAATTCACAAATACCCCCCACACACAAACACACCCAGTGACCCCTGTTCCACGCCCAGAAGATAACAAAAAAACCTCCAGGATATCCAGCCAAACTGGCCTGGAGAAAATTTGCTTCCTGATCCCAAAGTGGCGATCAGTGTTTCCCTGGGTGTGTAAGAAAGGGCCATGGGAACTAAGCACTGATCCATCCCTTCCTGTCCTCCCTCTCACGATCTGCCTAAGCTCACAGAATCAGCATTGCTGTCAGATGACCATCTAGCCTCTGCTTAAAAGCCTCCAAAGAAGGAGAGCCCACCACCACCCGAGGAAGCCTGTCCCACTGAGGAACTGCTCTAACTGCCAGGAAGTTCTTCCTAATGTTTAGCCAAAACCTCTTTTGATTTAATTTCAACCCATTGGTTCTGGTCTGACCTTCTGAGACAGCAGAAAAAAACTCTGCACCATCCTCTATATGACAGCCCTTCAAGTACTTGAAGATGGTTATCAGATCTCCAGTTACTATCTGGAGATTGGCAACCCTAGGGTGGAAGCCAAGGTGTCCTCCTGTTTAGTTTTAGCACTCATTCAGTGGCTCAACGCTGGGCTTCAGCAACAACTAGAAGCCTCTCTAGGAATCTACAGTCACTCATTTTAACCCATTGCTTGACTTGAGATCATTTTAAGGGCTATTAGTGAGCCAGTGAGCACTGGCTTCCTATTTTTTTCCAGTTAAGCAAAGGGATAAAATGAGGGATTATGGATTCCTAGAGAGGCGTGTAGCTGTTGCTGAAGCAACAAGATTCCTAGAGAGATTTTTGCCCTGCCTCTATTCCATTAAAGATGGGCAAATTCCCTTCTTCCCATGTGTGTGTGTGCATGTGTGTGTGTGTCTGTGTCTTCCCAAAATGTGAAAGGGTGGACCAGGCACTAGGAATATTTTTTCCAGGGCCTCTCACAGTTCTCACCAGCCCTGCCTAATTTGGTTCCACTTAGGGCTGCTGCAGGTTTTGCGGCAAACCTGTTTTGACAGTCAAAATTGCCATGTGTTGAATCTGACGTGGGCAGTTCGCTGAGTCCATTCAGTTTAGCACCAAGCAACTCGAATGCCCTCTGAGAGGATTTGGATTGTAGTTCTGCGAAACTGAGCAGATGCAAAGACACTGCCAGTCCAAATAGATGGGCAGAAATGGACGTCGCTAAAGATACTCCTTTCTTCTCCTGACCTTCCAGAAGAACACAAAGAAGTCCAGAGAACAAATGGAAGGATGTTTATCTGCAAATAGGGATGCCAGCCTCCTGGTGGGACCTGGGGATCCCCAGGAATTATAGCTCATCTCCAGATGACAGAGATCAGTTTCCCCCGGAGAAAATGGGTGCTTTGAAGGGTGGGCTCTATGGCACTGTACCCACTAAGGTCCCTGTCCTCCCGAGGCTCCATCCCCAAGGTCTCCAGGCGTTTCCCAGCCTGGATCTGGCAACCTTATGATGCCCAGCCCCTCCCAGTGGCCAGGAGAGCCCAGGCACCCCTATCTGCAAAAAGGAAGAATATTTCAAAGTTGGAGTATATTTCCCTGAACTCCCAAAGGTTTTATTCTCTTCCTTCTCTTTTCCGTTAGGGAATATAAGCAACAGCAACAAAAATTTAACAAAGCAGAGGGGAAGGCATCGGCCTTGCGGTTTTCTAAAAGGTGACACTGAATCTTCCAAACAAAGGCGAGATCTTGGAAAGAGAGAGATTTGTTGCATCTTCCAGGCGGTTTTATTTTTATTGGTACGTCCATGTTTCATCTCTTGAAATCCAGATGCAGAAAATAACTGGCAAACAGAGGAAGTGGAGTTATTTTTTTCTAGTTGTATTGTCAGTGAGTCCATTTCCTTCCTTCCTTCTTTCTTTTCCCCTTCCTTCCTACACCCCCTTTTCCTTCCTTTTCTTTCCTTCCTTCTTTCCTTTCCTTTTCCTTCTTTCCCACCCTCCTTTCCAAGACACTCCAGAATAATGGATGAATTCCATTATTCTGGTGTAATATGAATATGAGTAAAGTTACCAATCTCTAAAGGCTTGACCAGGATACCATCTAAGTAGGGTTGCCAGCCTCCAGGTGATGCCTGGAGATTTCCCCCTATTACATGAGAGAAATCAGTTCCCCTGGAGAAAATGGCTGCTTTGAAGGGTGGCCAATACGGCATTGCACCCTGCTGAGGCCCCTCCCCCAAGGCTCCACCCCTAAATCTCCAGGTATTTCCCAACCCAGAGCCGGCAACCCTACATCTAAGGGACCGCAGTCTGACCTCCCTGACTTGTGACCTCCCACATCCCCTGCCTGGCAGCACCTCCAATAGTTTGCTAGATGGGTTACAGATAGGGATGCCAACCTCCAGGTGGTGGCTGGAGATCTCCTGATTTCCAGGCGACAGAGATCAGTTCACCTGGAGAAAAATGGCCACTTTGGAAGGTGGACTCTATGATGTTATACCTCACTGAGGTCCCTCCACTCCCCAAAATCCCACCCTCCCTAGGGTCCACCCCCAAAATCTCCAGGTATTTCCCAACCCAGAGCTGGGATACAGAGAAGCCGGGGGCCGCTTGCTCTTTTCAAGAGGCACAGCCGGTTCAAAGGCACATGTGCCCCTGTCTGCATTGAAGCGATGCTGGGCTTCAGGTGAGAGCATTGCTGAGAACCCAACGGCAGTCTCTTCTTCATTAGGGAAGGCTGCAAAATTCTCCAGCCTTGTATCTCTCTTTGGATTGGCTAGATTTGAGTCTAGTAGCACCCGAGAGACCAACAAGATGGGGTGGGGGGAGTTACGAACTTTCAAGAGTCAAATCTCCCTTTGTCAGATAGCTTTTCTGATTCTCATGCCACTGGCCTCGAATCCAGCTGTTCTACTGCAGACCGACATGGCTACCCTTTGAGATGAAATGAGCTCCTTTGGATTTGGGAGCTCTGAGTTAGCCGGTCTTTGGTGGGTGGGCTCCACGACATCGTACCCTGGAGGGCTGGTGGTGCTTTCGGAATTCTCCGTTGTTCCATTCTGTTATTTCTGAACTTTGTACTTAGCACTGCACAGGCCCTCTTTGCAACCACAGTGAATGTATTACTGATGCGCATCTGTGCGCTCATAAAACACTGCCCCAAAGCATTCTTGATGCAATTATAGGTACAGGTGTCTCCAGGTGCGCTTTGTCTGTTGTTCTGCCAATCTGCAGCAGTGCAGGGGTGCATCAGTAAAATGCCCCGTCGAAAGGATCTTGACACAGTCATATAAGGTCGTGGTTTTTTCAGCGTGCACGTGAACATAGGGGGACACAGAGAGAGAGAAAAACGAGAAGGTTTTGGTAAAAGGCACACATTGTATTTCTGGAATTAATTTTAGAAATTCTCCTGGCTAAATCAGGATTAAGAGGGAGCGGATGGGAGGCCAAAGTGAAATTCCAGATCAGTGAAGAAATGGAATGGGAGAAATCCACTCTGTTCTACTTGAAACCGGTCTGGACCTTAGCAAGGGCCCTGGCTTGCAGAACAGCTAGTGCTAGCCCTGGAGAATCGGGGCCTCTTTGCGAATCACTTACTCTTGAATGGGAGAACGTCAGCGGAGAAACACCAGATCGGAAGTGTCTGTACGTGCCAAAATGTTGATGCTGCTTTTTCATGGAAAAAACCCACGAGCAAGAGCAAGGATCGAGCCCCTGCTCGCCTATCAAGTCTTGTAAGAGCCAAACGGACTTTAATTCTGATCTAACATTTATCCTAGTTAATGCCTTCAAAAGATGTTCTCTTGCAGAGGAAAAATATTAAAGCTGCATTCAGACCGCACTGCAAGCCTGGTGTGCATGAACATCGCATACACAAATGTAGTGGTTAAGAGCGGCAGACTCTAATCTGGAGAACCGGGTTTGATTCCCCACTCCCCCACATGCAGCCCGCTGGGTGACCTTGGGCCAGTCACTGTTCTCTCACAGCTGTTCCCTCAAGAGCAGTTCTCTCAGAGATCTTTCAGCCCCACCTACCTCACAGGGTGCCTGTCGTGGGGAGAGGAAGGGAAGGAGATTACAAACCACTCTGAAAATCCAAGTGGAGGGTTGGGTATAAATCCGACTCTTCTCCTCCTCCTCCTCCTCCTCCTCCTCCTCCTCCGCTTCTTCCACTCTCCTTTCATGTGCAAAGTCCAAATGAGGATGAAAAGTACTGAGGCCTGAGATTCAGCATGGTGAAATCAGCTCAAGTTTATTTGGTTCCATCAGAACGAAGATAAAAATAGCTGGTCCACAGCCGGCTTATATGCGTGTACCCACTCACACCCAACATACCCCCAATACCTGTGACAGGTTCTATTTACATGGCCCTAGTAACTATAGGTTTCCTTCAGGATCCGGGCGCTCCCATTGGTCCACGCTAGGATTCGCAGTGTCTATTGTTCTAGGAACGAAGGTCTGAGGGTCCACTTGACCGTATGGCCAGGTGCACGCAGTCGCGGCCATCTTGATACATAACAGAGGACATCATGGGACATGTATATATTTGCTTCATTTACACCCTGCCTTTCTTCCCAGTGGAACCCAGAGGGTGGCTTACATTGTTCTCCTGTCCTCCATAAAAACCCTGTGAGGCAGGTGAGGCTGCCAGTGTGTGACTGGTGACCCAGAGTCACCCACCAAGCTTCCACGGCAGAGTGGGGATTCAATTCTGGATTTCCCAGATCGTAGCCCGATGCCCTAACCACTACACCACACTGGCTCTTGCATTACCGTTTGACTGAATGCTCCTGAATCCAGACTGGGTTAAGATTGTCCTCTTCCATGAGTGGAAGAGGGAGGGAACAGAGGAGCATGGCATGTGACAGCATTGCAGAGAAACAAGAGTCAGATGTCTGAAGGCTGCCAAAGTCAGGATCGGTTTGGAAGCAGCCTACAACTCGCTCCATGTCCAAGGCCTGTACCATGCAAAGAGCTCAGTATTATGTTGGCATCCCTAGAAGTCTGACCCACAGAGAGAAGGACACATCTCAGCATTGTGGGCAGATGCATTTCAGTGCAGGGCTTACAACCCTATGGATCGATCCAGCCTTTTCCTTCCATTGCACGGCATGGTGTGGGGCCAGGCACTGCAGGAGGAACGCCCTGTCCTTAGCCTGCAGCCTCCCAAGCATGACCTGTTGGCAAGCCATGCGGGAACATCACACCGAGCTAATCGTGACCCGGGGGATTTGGCCCAGCATGCCCAGCTGCTGGCACTCGTGGGCGTAAGCCCCAACAACAGCCTTCCCGCGTTGCTTTAATGAGGGTGTGGTTCTGGCGAGAAGTGCCAAGGCTGAGCGTTTCCATCATGTCACCCATTCCACCCCCAAAGTCCCCAGGGCATTTTGAAAAGGATGTGGTTTGCCCCAGGCCCACACAGAGCAGTCCCCTAGAGGGAGGGAGGGAGGGAGAGAAAACTGGCCCATGCACAACAGAAAGGGTGGTCTGGAACTCTGCCATGGGGCCGGCTAGCATTGCCAGGTCCTCCCAGCCACTGGCATGTGGCACAGGCAGAGGGAGGGTCTTTGATGGGGGGAGAAGGCACAATCAAGTGGGGGTTGGAAGGGAAGGGAGGGCTGAGGGGGATGTGTTTTTAGGCAGAAGGAGGCCCCTAGACAGGGGCAGATCTCTCTATATATAATCATTCTGTTTTGGTCATGGACTCTCCTGAACATTCCACATGCGCCCACAGCCTTTGGCTTCGTGATCTGTCACTCAGAAGCTGTCCCTATCCACTGGCTGCGTTGCCTGAGTCTCACCTCCAATATTCTAAACAGTTTACTGTTCCTCTCCCCCCCAATAGCCAGTTGGAACACAAAGGTCATTTGCATATGCGGCCTGATTGGCCTTTGCCTCTAACATGCTAAACAGTTCGCTACTGCTGTTGGGAGTCACTCAGTGTGTCCTGAGGTAAAGTACATTTTCCCTTAAACAGTCACTGGAGTTGCCAATCTCCCTGTGGGGCCTGGAGATCTCCCAGAAATCATCGTGTTCCCCAGCCACAGCACATCATTTCTCCTACAGAAAATTTCCCAGCTATTACAATAGCTGCTTTGGGCAGTGGACTCTATGACATTATACCCTGCTGAAGTCCCTCCACAGGCTCTACCCCTCAGATCTACAGGTCTGGCCCTCCCCTCAGTATTGCCAGCCTCCAGGCAGCACCTGGAGATCTCCAAGATCAGTTCTCCTGGAGAAAATGGCTGCTTTGGGCAATGGACTGTATGGAATTATACCCTGCTGAGGTCCCTCCACACCCCAAACCCTGCCCTCCCTGGGCTCTATCCCTCAAATCTACAGGTATTTCCCAACCCAGAGCTGGCAACCCTGTAACTGGCTATGGAACTGCTTTCCAGGCCGTTGGAACCCAGAAGACATGGCATAGGAGGAGGTGTTTTTCTACCTTAGCTGCCACTGCATAACCCCAAATCAACATAAGTCAGAGGTGGAGGGAACCATACCTGTTACCATGAGGCTGTCCTCCCATACTACCCACTTGGGGCAGCAAAATTTCTTGAGACAGCCCTGCCTTATAGCTAAGCAAAAGGAAATAAACATGGCTTGCCTCCCTCTATTTTCCCCTTCCCTCCGCCGCCTCACCAGCCACAGCCGGGACACTCACCTGGGAGCTTCCTTCTAGAGCTTGTTGTATTTCTTCCCACTATGAAACTAATGAAGCTTAAGCTTCAGGGCACCTTATCCTGGAGGGGCCCTGAAGCAGCTTTTTTTTTTTTTACCAAGTGAGGTCAAAGAAGAAGGGGACGGCAGAGGATGAGATGGTTAGACAGTGTCATCGAGGCAACGAACATGAAATTGAGCAGACTCTGGAGGATGGCAGAAGACAGGAGGGCCTGGTGAGATATGGTCCATGGGGTTGCGGAGAGTCGGATTTGACTTTGCGAGTGAACAACAACAACAAATTAAAATAAGGCTCTTTTAGTGGCTCAGGTGGTTAAGACGCTGAACTGCAAGCTGTGGAAGGTCAGTAGTTCAGCAGTTCGAGACCCGAGAGTGCCACATGATGGAGTGAGCTCCCGTCTCTAGTTCCAGCTCCTGCCAACCTAGCAGTTCAAAACCAAGAAATTGCAAGTAGATAAGTAGCTACCACTTTGGTGGGAAGGTAACAGCGTTCCGTGCGCCTTGGTGTTTAATCACGCCGGCCACATGACCATGGAAATGTCTTCAGACAACGCTGGCTCTTCGGCTTTGAAACGGAGACGAGCACCGCAACCCTAGAGTCGGATTCGACTGGCTTTCGAGCAAGGGAACCTTTACCTTTTAGTGACAGAATCACAAGCCAATCGCCTGAGGTACTTAATATTGACCTTAGAATATACGCATTTCATATGGCCAGTACAGCAATTTTAATCAAAATCTGAGATGCAGTGATTTATTTTTATTTTAAATCATGGTGATCTGCCATGGAACAACCCCATTGAAGAAGAGAACAGCGGTTACACAGAACTCTTTGCTGGTGGGAAGGGGCCCGGTGTGGGACCCATTTTCAAGGGCTTCACCCCACCACCCCGTTCTCCCCCATTTGGGCCTTGAGGTCCTTGCAAGGACAGCAAGGCCCTGTGGACCTTGTTGGGTGCTGCCCTATTGTTGCTGGTTGAGAAGGGGCTCCCATAACAGGTCAAGCTCCAGGGTCCCAAAAATGTTGGCCTGCCACTGCCCCTCGGCACTGTCTGGAACCAGGAACCGGCACTGCTCTGGTGTCTGGAAGTGGGGCAAAGCACAGGTTGCAATGTCCTGGAAGCATAAGTGTATGTCAGTTTAGGTTCGCACAGGTTTTGAAGACATCAAGACTGACTCCTTCAAGCAAAACCAACGTGGCCCCATCAGATCAATGCTGTTTTCCCTAACGCTACAAATATCCCCTGTCTGCAATGAACGGAAGCCCATTTTGAAGGGAGTCTAATGTTTGCAGTTCTAAGGTGCAGGCAGCACATTCCTCTCCACACCATATCTGAGCCAAAGGGGACGATCCAAGACACTTAGCACTCCAGCTCTGGCACAGAGACGCTCTGAACATCGCCGCCGGTTCCTGGATAACTCTCAACGATGCACTGCATCTCCTTCCATCACTTCACACCTCCTCTCTTTTGTTGATAAAATTTGGCATCTTTAAGATGCTCTTAGTCAGAACCTGATTATTCAGTTTATAAAAAGCAGGCTTTTAACGCTGGCTGAGGTTGGATTTGCAGCAGGGTGGTGGAGCACGCGCACGGAACTGCAGGGCGATTGCTTTAGGGGGTAAGACACCAGGTGCCAGAGTGGTGTAATGGCTAGAGTGTCAGGCTAGGATCCGGGAGAACCAGATTCGAATCCCTACTCAACCACGGAAGCTTGCTGGGTGACTAGGGACCAGTCAAGACGGGCAGCCATGTTAGTCTGTCTGTAGCAGTAGAAAAGAGCAAGAGTCCAGGGAGCACCTTAAAGGCTAACAAAATTCGTGGCAGGGGAGGAGCTTTCCTGAATCACTGCTCAGTTCTTCACGTACAGCTAGATTAAAGTTTGTCGGCCCTTACATCTCAGAGAGTGGAGTGATTTCACATTTCAGATGCCAAATGACAAGCTCACCCCCTGCCACAAATCTTGTTATTCTCTATGGTGCTACTGGATTCTTGCGCTTTTCTTCTACTGTGGACCGGTCACTCTCTGGTCCTTTCCGCACTTGGATCTCATCCCTGGTTTTATCGGAGTTCAACTCGCGACACAATACCTTGCATTTATCCCCGGTTATAACAGCATCCGTTTATCCCGGGACAAGTGTGGGGTGAATCTGGGGTGACCTCAAGGTAATGTGGAAAAAAAACAAAACCCCGAGATAATTACAGGGGTGAACTCGAGTGTAGAGTAGAGTGTAAGTTCGGGAACAGGGCTGAACCAGGATTTAAGGTCTAGTGCAGAATCACCCTCTCTCAGCCTAACCTACCTCACAGGGTTGTTGTTGGGAGGATAAAAGGGAGGAAAAGAGAATGATGTAAGCAGGCAGATAGATGATAGACAGACAGACAGACAAATGATAGACAGACAGATACTTGCTTTGTTCATACCCTGCATTCTCCCAAACCAGGACCCCCAAAAAGTTTCTGTTGCTCTTCTCACCTTCATTTTATCCTCACAACAACCCTGTGAGGTAGGTATGGCGACTGGCCCAAAGTCACCCAGTGAGCTTCCATAGCAGAGTTTGGATTTGAACCTGGGTCTCCTAGATCCTAGCTGGGCACTCTATTGATAGATTTGCATCAACCTCAAGGAATCACAGCCAAGCTCTAAATATCCAAGAGCAGGGAAACGGGGCATCAAGACCAGCAGATGTAGCCCTAGATGGACCTTCCCTTCTCTTTACTTAAAACCGGGGGGGGGGGGTGTTAAAAAAAGAGGTGCCGGAATGCTCAAGAGGGAAATGTTCAATCCATATACTGAAAACTCATGAACTTTTAAACATTTTTTAAAGAACTTTGTCGAAGAGGTTCCGGAACACCATTCCAGCACATTCTCCCAGGAAAAAAATCCTGCTTAAAACACATGGTAATGGGAATTGGACTAAAGAACCCTAGCCACATTCCTCTGCAGAGTTCCTTCATCACCCTTCCCGCACCTGGGGTAACACAGCA
Source organism: Gekko gecko (assembly GCA_029375565.1). Lineage (NCBI taxonomy): Eukaryota > Metazoa > Chordata > Lepidosauria > Squamata > Gekkonidae > Gekko > Gekko gecko. The sequence continues at coordinate 204,228,232 of JAPDNY010000005.1, forward strand.
AACCCCTCCCCTCCCCGCGGTCTCCCCGTGACCCTGCCTAGCCTTTGATCCTCAAACCTGGAGCTGCTAATGAGAGGCTGTTGCCAGCAGGCAGAAGGTGTCCGGTGGCGTTTGCTGACGTTCTGAGATTAGGATCAGGGCTAGATCAACTATTATGCTAAGTACTGGTAGGATACCAGCAAAACCACTGTAGCGACAGCTCAGGCATCCAGGGAGCTCTCCTGGTTTGGAGGGAGGTGTGCCCCTGCCATTTCCTGTGCCCAGGAAGGGCTGATAGCTCACCTGTCACGTAGCAGAGGAACTATTTCAAATTGCATATTGAAGCTCGTGCAAGAGAGTCATTTCCAGAGATGTGGCAGTGTGCTCATTGGCCCCAAGTTGTACCAAACACCAATTGATTAATTGATTAAGAATACAAGTACGTTGCCTCTCCAGATCTGCTCGAGGCAGTTCATTTCCACTAATGCCACCCCTCTGCCGTTGCAGTGGCATACCAATTTGTTCTGTTTTTGTTGCTCTCTGGCAGGACCTGCCTACAAAAAGGCAGCTCAAACCATTGTTCTGAATGTCACAGGGATCTATTGGCTAATGCCCATGTCATCAAAGCTGATAGGCAATGCTTTTATCATTTGCACCACCCATGCTTGGTGGCTGAATTTTGTCAGGGGGGTCTTGCATTTTACATTCATATAAAGATGTTACAATGGTGTCATATGCTAGGGTTGCCAACCTCCAGGTGGCAACTGGTGACCTGAGATTACCACTGATCTTCAGGGGACAGAGATCAGTTCACCTGGAGAAAATGGCCACTTTGGAAGGTGGGCTCTATACCCCATTGAAGCCCCTCCCCTCCCCAAACCCTGCCCTGCCCTCCTCAGGCTCTACCCCCCAAATCTCCAGGGATTTCCCAGCACGGATCTGGCAATGCTAATCCTATGCAGATTCCTATTTTTCTAATCTCACTGGTTTTAATGGAAGCATGTAACTCTGTTTAGAACAGCACCAATATTTGATTGCCCCCTAATGCCTGCGGTGGCTCAAGTGGTTAAGACGCAGAACTGCAGGCTGTGGAAGGTCAGTGGTTCAGCAGTTCAAGACCTGGGTGCCGCATGACGGAATGAGCTCCCGTCTCTAGTTCCAGCTCCTGCCAACCTAGCAGTTTGAAAGCAAGAAATTGCAAGTAGATAAATAGCTACCACTTCGGTGGGAAGGTAACAGTATTCTGTGCGCCTTGGTGTTTAGTCATGCTGGCCACATGACCACAGAAACGTCTTCAGACAGTGCTGGCTCTTCGGCTTTCAAACGGAGATGAGCACCACAACCCTAGAGTCGGATTCGACTGGCTTTTGAGCAAGGGAACCTTTACCTTTAATGCCTGGTCATTTTCACCATTTCAGAAAAAAAGGGAATTGGAAGCAGCCGTTTGCTATAATATATAATGACATCATCTTCATCATTACTACTACTACTACTATTATTAGTTTTTCATTCTCTCACAAGACCACTAAAGTTTCTATCCCTTCTTGTTCCCTGCCAATGCGCTATGCCTCAGGTGCTAAACTACAGCACATAAAGTAAGATCACAGAAACTTTTATTGCCTGCAGAAACAGCCCAGGCCATGAATCACTGGGAAGACACACTACCCGTGCAGAGGATTTATGTTTTTTAAAAAATCCAGGGATAGTTCAGTCACTGCACTAAAAAATGAAGGCAATCATTAAGGTTTTAGTGACGCCATCTTGTAAAAGGCAAAATGCTGAGCTTAGAAACAAATCAGCGTGTGGCACAAACGTGGGCTGAGCGTGAAAAAAATACAAGGGGTTTTTGGCCATGTCCGCAGCACCCTAGCCGACACATGGGAAGGCCGTCGCCAGCAAAGGAGCATGTCAGGGCAACGGAAGGGGTGCTTGATAGCCCGCCCCTCTGGAGCTTGGCTCTTGAAACAGAGGGAAGCGGTTGGCTTCCTAAACTGAATAGACATTATATGCAATGTAGCTTTTACGTTAAAAAGTGGGAAGGGGCCATGGCTCTGTGGTAAAGCATTTGTTTTGCATGCAGAAGATCCCAAGTTCAATCCCAAGCCTTTCCAGCATGCTGTAGTGGTTAAGAGCAGCGGATTCTAATCTGGAGCACCGGGTTTGATTCCCCACTCCACTGCACGAAGCTAGCTGGGTGACCTTGGACCAGTCACCGTTCTCTCAAAACTCTCTCAGCCCCTCACAAGGTAACGATTGTGGGGAGAGGAAGGGAAGGCGTTTGTAAGCCACTTTCAGGCTCCTTAGGGTAGAGGAAAGCGGGGTATAAAACCAACTCTTCATCTTCTGGTTAAAAGGGTCAGGTGGAAGGTGATCTGAAAGACCTCTGCCTGAGACCCTGGAGCGTGGCTGCCAGTCAGAGTAGACAATACTCACTTGGATAAATTTCTAGGCAGTAGAAGCTGTCTGGCCCTGCACTTTCTTGAATGACCCTTGCCCCTCCTTTCTTGAGCTATGCAGGTGAAGGTCTCCGTGTCAGTGTCAAGGAGAAAGTGTGGTTCAGGTGGGGAGTCGTGCTGGTCTGGAGCAATAGAATGAAGTTCGGATCTGGTGGCACTTTTAAGACCAACAAAGTTAAATTCTGAGTATAAGCTTTCATGGGCATGCACACTTCTTTGGATACATTGTGTGCATGCACACGATAGCTTATACCCAAGATTAAACTTTGTTGGTCTTAAAAGTGCCACTGGACTCCAACTTTGTTCTAAGGAGAAAGTGCGTGAGAGGCATTTGTCATACCGATAAGCATTCTCGCCAAGCTTGGTTTTAGTCAGAAAAGCTAAAGCAAATGTCTTCTGTGCAAGCTATCTGGACACACACATACAAAACCCTTAAGGCAATTGCCTCACGAGAAAATATGCTAAAAGCGTGAGGCATATTTTCAATACCCATATTCTTTCAAGGACATTTTTCATTAAACCCGCCCTCCCCCCCAGATTATTCCTGAAGTTGTTCATGAAACACAAATCCCTATGATGGGTAGGCGAATGTCCTTGCTTTGATGCAAAGCTAAACTTGTGTTTTGTAGGGTTTGTTTTGTTTTGTTTTGTTTAAAGTATCCTTATACATGCCAGAACTGCAGAAAAGGGCACAGAGGGATGTGAGCAAATGGTTCGCAAGGTAGCAGGACTTGGTTTCCGGGGAGAATATCTGTCTTCTGCTTTAAATAAATAACCATTTGAAAATAACCATCGCACTTTAAAATGTATTTATTGGCTTCATTTACAGTCTGCCTTTCTTGCAAAGACTAATTAAATTATATAATGGAAAATGCAAAAGGGTGCAGGCAGGGAAGGAAGGAAGGAACTGTGTGGGTTGTCATCACTAGTGATGACACGGGCACTGTGTACAGCCCAGGTACTATCCAATAGGCACCTGTCTTCATGAGTGATGTCACAGGCACTAACCAATGGTTTTGCACAGTACTCTTGCAAACAGCTTCGTGCAACAGTCACTGCTGCAATGGATACACTAGCTAAGTTGAGTGGAGATTATCACAAAATGTAAAGACCTGTATGTGCCAGGACAGTGCGCTCTCCCTACTATACAACCACAGTCTTGAGAAAAGCCTTCTGGATCTCGCACTATCACTGGTAGAGTTGCCAGGTCCTCCAGGGATGGGAGGTAGAGTTGTCAGATCTAGGCTGGGAAACTTCTGGAGATGTGGGGATGAAGCCTGGGGAGGACACGGACCACAGTGGGATACAATGCCATAGAGTCCGCCCTCCAATACATCCATTTTCTCCAGGGGAACTGATCTCTGTAGTCTGGAGTTGAGCTGTAATCCCCAAGTCCCACCTGGAGGCTGGCATCCCTGAAGCTGCTTGCTACACAGAAAAAAGCATTGTTTGGATCACCCTGGAGAACTTGTGGAAGTGACCTGAGTTGACTTCAGCTTGAGAAGTTCCTGGAGATTTGGTGCCAGTGCCGTGGGAGGGCAGAAGATGGGGAGGGAAGGGAGCTCAGTGGGTTTGTGATTCCGTGCGGTCTACCCTTTGAAGCGGCCATTTCCTCCAGGGGGACAGACCTGGAGTTCCATTATAATTCCAGCAGATCTCCAGGCCCCACCTGGAGGTCAGCAGCCCCACCTAGCAGGAAGAAGTCAGTGGTTGCATCTCGCTGCCTTTTCCAGCATCCTGCTTTTATGGCTGCTTTACAGCAGTTTTGCGCCAAGGAACACTGCCGTTTGTGTCAGTAGCCAGTTGTTCTTCCATCTCAAGACCTCAGGAGCAAGTGAGTTCAACCACCAATCAGGAAATAGATCAGTATTTTTGTTGTTTCTTTTAAAGCCTTTGCCCTGCAACTTCATCTGCTAAGGAAACAGTTCCTAGTTAAAGCGACTTATTTATTTGTGCAGTTCTCACAATACGCGAAACATTTTTTTTCCTTTCTGGCCTTTTCTAATTAATCCTGCAAAACAAAAATTTTGTTGTTGTTGTTGCAGTCAGTTCCTGGTTCCTGTCATCCAAACAATTAGTTGTTATAATTATTTCTAGCCTGCGCTGGCTTCTAATCTCACCCAAGCATGAGCCATGGGCTCCCAGCCCGTCTATCATACGTCCTCCGCTTCTCCTTTGCGTGCAGCTTGCTGATTGCTTCTCTGTGCGTGTTTAAGAGGGAAAAGACCAAACTCTCGAGGAGGCAGTCATGCAGAAGGGCTGAGATGTCAAGCTGCAGGAGAGATCCACTGCACCGGGCAGAGCCGTCCGAGGGTGGCGGATCAAAGAACGATTCTCTACTTCCCCAAGGCTGACAGCTCTGGCCCCAGGGCTCCGGTTCCTGGGCACAGCTTGAGAGATGAGAAAATGGAACATCCCATGTCGGACACGGAAGGAGAGCAGAGCAAGAAGCACGGCAGTGCTTGCAAGGGTTCCAGCACAGTGTCAAACACCATCCAGGAAGGTGTGTCATCCGATGCCAAACAACCTCATCCTTGATTTGTTGACGCTAAGGCAGATGGAACCCTCGAACAGCTGTGAGCTTCAAGGAGCTCAGACCACAATGGGGAGGGGGTAGCTCCGTGGTAGGGCCTCTGCTTGGCATGCAGAAGGTCCCAGGTTCAATCCCCTGCATCTCCGGTAAGAATCAGGTTTTGTTGATGGTGAAAAGTGCCCTCAAATGACAGCTGACTTATGCTGACCCCGTAGGGTTTGCAAGGCAAGCGGGGCTCATTTCCTAGAAAAATAGGTGCAGGCACTCATTTGCATAACTCATTGGCATATGCCACACCCCCTGACAAAGGGCAGGCATGTTTAAAATGGGTTAAGGCATATGCAAATAAGTTTAAATCTCCCCCCTTCCCTGAGTCTCTCCACAAAAGCAGAGAGGCTCAAGGGAAAAGGGGCCATGTCTTCCTGCCTCCCCTTTCCCTCTCCAGCCAACTCACCACGGCGGGCTGGCTGGATAAGGGAAGCGCAAGGAGACAGATATGCCTGGGTTCCCTGGCCCGATCTTCTCCAGGCTGTGGGGCACCTGGAGAAGATCGGGCAGGGAACCCAGGCATTTAAATCCCCCACCTGAGTCTCTCTGTGGGTGGGCCAGGAAAGCTGGGGGGCGGGGCCTGGGCTCCTTACTGCCAGAGCACCACTCCGGGATGCTGCAGCAGGAAATGACCCAAGAGGCAAGAGACATTCAGAGATGGGCTTTCCATTGCCTACCTCCATGTCACGATCCTGGCATTCCTTGGTTGTCTCCCATCCAAATACTAGCCAGGGCTGACCCTGCTTACCTTCCAAGATTGGACAAAATTGGGCAAGCCTGGGCTATCAGGCATCGGGTGATGTGAAAGACTTCTACCGGAGACCTAGGAGAGCTGGTGCCAGTCTGAATAGACAGTACTGAATTTGCTGCACCAATGGTCTGATTTCAGTATAAGGTAGCTTCATTTGCTCAAGTGAGTGAGTGAGAGACAGAGAGACCCAGCTTCAAATCCCCGCTCCACCATGGCTCTGGCAGAGTCAGCCACACATTCTCATCTTAACCTACCTCACTAAGTAGCTGTTGTGAGGATATAATGCAGGAGGGGAGAACAATGTTATAAGCCACTTTGGGTCTCCATTGGGAGAAAAGTAGGTTATAAATCAGTAGATAATGATTGGTTTTTCCCCCTCAAAAATGTTCACCTAAGAAAACTCCTAAGTACTGATTCCAAACTGAGGCCAAGGAGAATTTGTTCCTAACTCTCAGTTATGCTTTAACTGGCTGGTTTTATGACATTTACCTCTTGCATTCTAAGAATGAGGAAGATGCCGTTTCCCACCTTGTCCATTTATCTATTATGTATTTATTTATTTACTTTATTTATATCCTGCCTTTCTCCTCAATGGGGACCCAAAGCAGCTTACACCCTTCTCCTCTCTTCTGTTTTGTTTTCACAACAGCCCTGTGAGGTAGGCTAGGCTGAGAGTGTGTGACTGGCCCAAGTTCACCCGGAAAGCTTCCGTGGCAGAGTGGGGATTCGAACCTGGCTTCCCAGATCCTAGTCTGACAGTTGAAGCACTGCACCACGCTGGCTCTCATATTTTGTGTTCACCTCTGTGTGAAACTGTGAAGAAGCCATCCTTTTCCCCATCAGGTGTGACATTCTCCAAATCAGCTTTCCTGAACTAGTTTAGGGTAACGGCAGAATGATTTTCTCTGGGATAAACACAACGGTCATCTGTTGGCATTTGATCAAATCGGGAGGGGGAGGGAGAGAGATGGATCTAGAAAGGTGGAGAGAGAAAAGGATAAGATCCCAGATAGCATCTATAAATCAGATGCTCTTGTTGTTTCTAAGTAGCTGTAATTCAGACTGGCTGGCAACGCTGTATTCCACGGGATTGGCGGAGTGCAGGATTCTGAAATATGGCTGATGAGAAATTATCTTGCGAGCGGCATGTTCGTTTTATGGAGAATCCACGTCAGATGCCCATAAATCTTTCAAAGAGCATTTCAGGTACTTTTATGGCACCGTGCGTGGGATTTATTGTCTGTTTTCAGGAAGAAAAGGGGGGGATAATTTAAAGGGACTCTGTCAGGTGCACTTTATCGCTTGTACTTATTTATTTATTTTAATTCCCTTTGTTTGCAAAGTGCTCTTTGGCATGGGAGGATGCAGCCAGGACTTGTTTTGTCTGGCCAGTTCCGAAGTTTTATTGTTCCGCTGGATTTGGGGAGCGAGACCAGAGGTAAATGTGGCAGCAAGATCGCTGCTGGAGGGGGAGGGGGAGGGGGAAATGGCCAGTATGTTGATGGTGTGATGGGATCATTGGCTACAGATGATCAGCAGCGTTATTTACTATACCTTATAGTCAAGTGGGTGGCTGGTAACGAATCATGACGCCAGCAAAACCAGGCCACCTACAGAGAGGTTGCTGGTGTTGCTACATACTCAGGGAACTAACTCTGCAGCTGTGCAGGAGAGCATAACTTCATAAAATCATCCAAAGAAAAAGAAACAAAAGGGGGGAGAGGACTGAGCATGAATTAGGAGGCCCAGCATGCTGAAATGGGTTGAGAATAGAGTTGTCGGTCAGTAACTGGCAACCAACGGGTGCCCAAGGGGTCAAGGACACAGGGACATTATCAGGCAATGGCATGATGTCATTTCCAGGGGAAACCTGGAAGTGATGTTATGCTTCTCCAGGAATTACCATGTATTTAATAGAGTTTCCAACGATTCCTAGATTGGACTGGCATCACTTCTGGGTTTCCTCTGGAAATGACATCAGGCCATCGCCTGATGGCAATTTTTTAAAGTTATTTTTCTCCTGCTAGCTCCACAAGTAGGAGCCGGGGGGGGGGAAGCATCCCTGCCCTTGGCAGGAAACTGGCAAACTTGACCGAAAAGCAGTAAAGGAGGAAAGATAGGGTTGCCAACTCCATCTTGGGAAATTCCTGGAGATTTGGGGGAGAGGCTTGGGTTAGGTGAAGCTAGGAAAGGGGAGGGAGCTCCATGGAGATGTGATGCCTCTGAAACGGCTGTTTCCTCTGGAGGAATGGATCCCTGCTCTCTAGAGATCAGCTGCAATTCCAGAAGAACTCCAGGCTTACCTGCAAGTTGGCAACCATACGGGGATTGGGGACAGACAGTAGTTGGTCAGCTCTAGAATTACTATCCTCAAAGTGGAGCTTGACGTTCTCCTGGGATTACATCTGATTTCCAGATAGGTTTGCCAGTTGCCCGGAGGGGGTGGGGGTCCCCCGGTTTGGTGGGCTCTGGCTCACCACCGGCCAGCTGGATGGCGGGGGAAGCCCCTCCCCCAAACAAACATCCCTGTGCAACATCAGTGATGCCCTAATCAGCACATCAGCAATGTCAGGGGTGACACCCTACTTTTTGGGCAAAACTCCATGGTTTGTAGCAGTTTTTGCCATAGAGTTTTGCCCAAAAAGTAGAGCATTGCCCCAACATCACTGATGCGATGATGTCACTTCCAGGAGTGGTGTCAGTGCATTGCTGATGGCCTCGCCCATCCCCGGAACACCCCACAAATCCCCCACACCAGCAGGAAAGGCAACCCTGTTTCTGGACCACAGAGATTAGTTTGTCTGGAGGAAATGTCAGTTTCAGAAGGCAGACTCTATGATATACCATAGAGTAATAGAAGTCCTACAGTGAGATCACATCTCCACTCAGCACCCTCCCCAAATCTCTTCCCTCCCAGGCACCGCCTCCACATTTCCAGGAATTTCTGAAGCTGGAGGTGGCAATCCTAGGTTAACCCTCTGAGAATCTGTAGAACCCTGAAGGAAGTTATTTCAGGGGCTAGTTTGGAGTAGAAATTTCTGATCTCCCCCCCACCCCGGTTCCTTGTGAGCCCTCAATGTGAAACTATAACCATGAGTCAAGTATCTGGCTCTGTGAGCCACCAATAGATACATAAAAGGCATGTAAATATTCTAAGAACACCACAGTTACACAAAAAAACAAAGTTAATCAGTACTACGTATGGGTGTGAAAACTGGACAATGAAGAAAGGTGACAGGACGAAAGTTGATCCATTTGAAATGTGGAGTTGGAGGAGAGTTTTACAGATACTGTGGACAAACAAAAAGACAAATAAGGGGGCCTTAGACCAAATCAAGCCTGACCTCTCCCTAGAAGCTCAAATGACTAAACTGAGACTATTGTACTTTGGTCACATTATGAGAAGCCAAGAGTCACTGGAGAAGACAATCATGCTAGGAAAAGTTGAAGGCAGCAGGAAAAAGAGGAAGACCCACCATGGGATGGATGGATTCAACCAGAGCTTTTTCAGTAGGAAAAACCCAGCAGGAACTCATTAGCATAATAGGCCACACCCCTGACATCACAGCTTATTAGCATATTAGGCCACACCCCTGACAGCAGAGTTTATTAGCATATTAGGCCACAACCCCACATTACCAGAAGTGTGGTCCTCCAGCCACACCTATCTTTTGCTTCTTATTCTGTTTACCTTGTTTGTTGTCAAAACTCAGGGCTTTTTTTGGAGCAGGAACTCCTTTGCATGTCAGGCCACACACCCCTAATGTAGCCAATCCTAATGATTTTCTGCTGTTGGGTGTGGCCTGTTATGCTAATGAGTTCCTGCTGGGCGTGGCCAACTCAGGAGCCAGCCAGAACTCCATTCCTGTGCGTTCTTGCCCGAAAATAGCCCTGGATTCAACAGAGGGAGCCACAGCCCTCAGTTTGCAAGACCTGTAAGGCTGTCAGCCACAGGCCGTTTTAGACAATGTTAATTCATAAGATCACCATAAATTGGAAGCAACTTGGTAGCGTTTAAAACACACAAAGATTAACACCTTCCAAAAGGGGGGTGGGGTTGTCAGGAACTGAGCATGCTCCAGAAAATTTGGGGAAGAGGAGGAAATATACAAAATCTTCCTTTTCTGGTAGCTGCTCCAAGCTTGGCATTTATTCTTTCCAAAAGTGCCTGAAACATCTTAGGTCCTGTTTCTAGGAGTGCAGCCCAACAGGTCTCTGCCTCCAGGTTCACTCGCTGTCTAAAGGCTTTGAAACAAAAGGAGAGGAGGCTTGAAAGGAAATGGAACTGTTTGCGCTCGGCTGGGTAAGGAGCGCAGCTAAAACCAATACAACAATTAACAGAGGACTAGGAAAAGAATCAAAGAAGTCCAATAGAACAATCAAGAAGGAAATGGAAGAGAGGAGCACTGAGTTTTTAATAAGAGCTCAACAGAGGACAAAGAAACCCCAAATCTAAAGGAACCCCCCAACTGGACCTGGAGAATGGCAAGGCTAGTGTGGTGAAAGACGTCCTCTTGGCCTGTCCTGAATCTGTTTCAGTGGGTGATCCTGATTTCTACTACTATGAGAGGGGGAGAAAAAGTATCTCCTTATCTATATATCTAATAGTGAAGTCTGGACCCCATCTGTGGATATCTAAATCCATGGATTAGGGCCATGCCGATACTAAACAGGTTTTTCTGCAAACTTGGGGGAAACCCCAGGCTTGCAGACAAATCCGAAATGTTTAAAGAAATATATTGGGGGTTTAAATTCCCCCCCAATAAAAGAACCCCCCACCAAGCTGGTAGCCAAGGAGTCAGGTGGGAAGGTACAGCAGCCCTCCCCTCCCCTCCCTGCCGAGGTGGCAATGAGGGAGTCCAGTCCAGCTGCAAGGGTGATGGGGGAAAGGATTATCCCTCCCTTATCACTGGCTCCCCACTTGTACTATATTACAAGAACTTGGTTGAAATCAAGCAATGATCCAAGGCTTTAAAAAAAAAAAATCTGCTCTGACCACACCGATGGAAGCAGAATTGCTCTCCTATAGCTCATTCTTGATGACTCCGGGTTGTGTATGGCAAGCGGGTGGGATTTTTTCTAGTCCAATCTCTGCCATGTATGGAACTCGGCATTGTGATATCTAGGGTTCCAAGTCCTCAGGTCCCAGCAGGGGTTCCCCTGCTTTTCAGGGCTCCTCCCCACTGCCGGCTAGCTGGCTGGCAGGGGAAACCCTGCCCCCAAACAGCCATGTCTGGGTGCAACATCCCTGATGCAATGATGTCAGCCGGAAGTGACATCATCATTTTGGGGACATAGCATGTGACACTCTGGTTTGAGGACAAAACTCTATGGTATGGTGATGTCATCACATCAGCAACATCCCAGAATGCCCCCCAAATCCCCTCACCAGCGCGGCAAGGGGACCTGGCAACCCTACCCATGTCACAGTTGCTCCTATGAGGTTGTCCTTTGTTAGGTCAGAGTTAGGGCTGGGGCTGTGATTCAATGGTAGATCCTCTGCTTGGAATGCAGAACGTCCCAGCTTTAATCCCTGACATCTCCTATCAAAAGGATCAGGTAGTAAGTGGTGTGCAAGACTTCCAGCTGAGATTGTGGACAGCTGCTGCCAGTCAGATTATACAGTACTGATCTCGATGGATCAACGGTCTAATTCAGAACAAGGCAATTTCATGTGTTCTTATTAATGGGAGTGGGTGTGGCTCAGTGGTAGAGCAACTGCTGTGCATGCAGAAGGTCCCAGGTTCAATCCCTGGCATCTCCAGTGTAAAAAGACTCTGGAGAACCACTAGTAGTTAAGAGTAGCCGATATATGACCTGTGACTCTGCATAAGGTTTCTCAAGAGGCATTCAGCTTGCCATTGTGGGAAACAGGATGCTGGGCTAGGTGGGCCTTTGGTCTGACTCAGCAGGGCTTTTCTTGGGTCTCCTATGACATAAAAACATCAGAAGAGCCCTGCGGATCAGACCAGGAGTCCATCTAGTCCAGCATCCTGTTTGACATGGTGGCCAACCAGTTATTGTGGAAGGGCAACACCAGGGCATGGAAGCCAAGGCCGCCTACTCTATGGATGCTTAATTCCAATACTGCATAGCTTTTAACAAATGTGTGCTCAGGATGGACAAACCCCATCTCAGGCAGCCCCTCTCTCCCAAGATTGTTCATTTGATCGCAGTTGCACTTCCCTGCCGTTCGCAAGGCCCCTCCGCGAGTAGCCGGGTTTTGTTTGTTTCCGCGGGTGTCTATCGAGCAGCGTCTGATTTCTTTTCCCCTGCCTTTCGTACACTGCCATTGGAAACGGGAGCTCGCAGTGGGCTCAGCAATTAGTGGTAGCAAAGGAAATATAAGGCAAAAACAAGAATTGCTAATAAAGCTGACACATTAAACAATGAGTCACACTTCCATAAGGAGCCCAACTCGAGTTATAACCCTAAATAAACAAGCTGTGAGAAACAGTTTACAAAATATGAATGTGTTACTTTGCTTAACTGCTGCAGCGAAGCTGTGATCTGAACCCTGAGATGTGTTTAAGCATGGGAAGCGAGCACACAGCCTGGCATTTTGCTCCGACTCAAGGAGAGGGCCTTGGAGAAGCTGCCATTGCAGTACAGGAATGGAGGAAGATAGTTTCCCTTTGAGAAAAGAAATGCACTGGACGTGGGAAGCTGCTTTCAGTGGGTTCCACAGTCCAGGCTTCCTTCAATTAAGGTAAGGGAACTGGAGAAGGATGGGGGAAGCTTCCTTAGAATAGGGTTGCCAGGTCCTACCTGGCTGCCAGCGGGTGGACTCCTGATCCTTCCTTGAGTTCTTCTGACATCATCACATTTCCGATGATGGGTCGATGCTCTAGGTTGTGGGCAAAACTCTATGGTTTGGGGGGGGGGCTCAAAACCATAGAGTTTTCCTCAAAACCTAGAGTGTCACTGTGACAGTACCTCTCTTTTATTTTGTGTGGTTAGGCGTAGTTTTAAATTTCTCGTTGTTCATTTCTCTCACTTAAAGTATCTATCGCTGCCACCAGGACTTTAATTCCAGTCTTTAATTAACCTTTCCCACAGTATTGTGCCCAAACTTTAAGGCTCCTTCGTTGGACTATGTGGTTCTGAGGATAAGACTCTGGGTTAACAATAAACAAGAAAAAAACTTTATTGATAAAAGAAGTGTATTGCTTACAAGATGTTTTGTTAAGTTGCTCAGTGAAATCTTTCCATTTTTGCTCAGGTCTCTGTCAGCCTTCCCCCCCCCCCGCACTCTTAAAATACTCTGACTATATTAGATTTTGCCTAATATGCCCCCATAAGCATATTTTCTTCCTCCTTTAGAATCCTAATGCCGTTCACAGCACTTCTATATTATTCTAGTTAGAAGACAGACTCTGTGTAGATTGACCACAACTGACAGCTGCTGACTTCAGTCTTCAAACTTCAGACTTCAAATTTCAAACTTCAGACTCTGCCTTCTCTCTCTCTCCATACACACACACTTCCTAGCTCCACCCACACACTCTCAGTCAACGACCAATCACCTCACTCACTCATCTCTTTCTTTCACCCCCCTTGTTCTTCTGACACTGATCAACCATTTAAAGAAGTACACAACATATAACTTGAAATCATTACAGTCACCCTCGATGTCAGAAATGAGATGACGTCACCACCGGGAGGGAGCTTCTCAGGGGTGGGACTTCCCCCACTGGCCAGCTGGGCCATGGCAGATTGGGCCCCCAAAAATTGGGGGATCCCCTCGCCCCACTGGAGGAATGGCTACCCTAACTTAGAGGACTACAATGCCTAAAGTCCGTTGGGATGGAGCCATCATCCATGACTGTTTGGAATGCACTGTGTGTCTATGCACAAGGCTTCCAAGAGCTCTGTCCACTTTTGATGCATTGATTCTTTTCCTGCCTTTCATTAGTGGCTTTGATTTAAAACACACACACACCTTCCCCTCCCTTCTTTTGCCTTCTGTAATGGTAGATTGCATGCACAGTTTTGTGCAACACGACACAACTAGGGTTATCAGTCTCCCTCTGGGCTTCTGTTCTGTCAAGGTAATGTACACATCAGTAAGCATTGTCAGATATTGAAAGGAACATCGAAGAGATGTATGTTCCTCTTCAGTTGGCGTCTCCAACCAGGATATAGGCATCAACTTTTCTGGGACATATTTCAGGGGGGATGTCTGCAGATTTATTGGGAAGTAGGCTTGACAATTGACCGCTATTAGTGGTGGGGATGGGGGAGAAAGGATATCTATGACATGTCGACGACACTTCTGACAGGGATCCAGAAGTTACGTCAATGATGCTCTAGGAGTCTTCCCCATCTTTGTGATTTTTAACATAGAGATCTGGCAAAATCCTAGAGTGTCAGTGACATCATTTCCAGGTTGCAGCCAGAACTGATAATGATGTGTTGCCAACATCCTTTTCCCCATGTCCTGCCCCTGGAGTCTCCCAGGGCTTCCAAGCATGCACCCAGGAACCCTGTTTGGAAGTATCCTATCTCCAGTCTGTGCTTCAGCTGGCAAGGTTGAGTGGATTTTCTCTTGATGTCTCGTGGAATTTTGCCCTAAGAACATAAGAGAAGCCAATACTGGATCAGGCCAATGGCCCATCCAGTCCAACACTCTGTCACACAGTGGCCAAAAATACCAGGTGCCTAATATGAACAAAATATATACCATGAGATGGCAACAAATATGCATAGACTCTTCTTTAAATTTATTCATAAATAATGTAATGGTGCTCAATGGAACTTATATTACACACAATCCGTGTTATTTGTAATCAATACAAGTACTACAAAAGACAATATTGCCTACTTTTCACAACAACCCATGGAAACAAACAGCAGCATGTTCTGCTACACAATGCAGCATGTGAAAGATTCTGACGGGGTCAGAATTCTGCGTAATAGAAGTTCCATGGAGCACCATTACATTATACATAAGTAAATTTAAAGAAGTGTCTATGCATATTTGTTGCCATCTCATCTATATTTTGTTCATGTTAGGTTACGTGTTCATGAGCCTACAATTTGGTGTGACAAAAATACCAGGTGCCCTGTGCAGCTTTCCATCCCCTACTTAAATCTGCCGCAACTAGGAGAAATTCTACCATCAGATTCCAGAATGCAGCATGTTCATTTGTCACATCTTTTTCTAAAACTCCATGCTGCCAATGTGCATGTGCATTTTTACTAAAAAAAAAAAACCCTGCAGAACAAAAGAAGCAATCTCGGTGTAACTGTACCTGCAACTGCACCAATTGCATCTTGTTCGGTGTTTATTTTGATGCAATGCACATAGAAACATTGATTTTTAAAACGGCAATTTTAAAAGGCCATTTCTGTGTCATTGCACATATTGTTTCGGCTCACTTTTATCAATGCATTCAAAGCACCCTCAAAACACATTGGCAAGAGGAGGGGGAAACTCACAAACGATGGGAGGGGACTGAAAGATGTGGCAAAACGGGGCCCAGGGCAGCCCACACCTACAGCAAAACAATGAACAATTTCTAGGGCATTTTGCTTCCCTTTCAGAAAAGAAGATGAAACCATTTGGCGCTCCGAGTGGATTTTGGAAGTAGTCCTCATATTAAAACATAAGTGCTTTCCCATCGACTCCAAGTGGATCGGTATACTCGCTCCTCCAAGAGTTTCAAACTTGGCAGCAAGCCACGAGGTTGCAGGCATCTGGGTGGCAAATGACGTCGTTGCTATTACATTAGCGTTGTAAAAGCTGACACGGAGAGCATCTGCCCAGATGTACTTACACAAACCGCCCCGCAGTTGCACTCTACACCCATCTCACTTTCATCTCCCTTGTGTAATGCCTCTTTGGCCAGTGTCACACCCATTGCACAAGAACCCCATACCTTCCTGGAACCCAGTTTCCTCTAAAAGCATTAGGAGGCTGCTCTTTTGCATCCCTGGTCCACCTAGCCCTGTATCATCTCCTTTTACTTGGTGGGAGCTCTGTAGGGACTCTGGTTGGCCTTTCTCTGTTCCCTGATACCTTTCTGGCTCAAAGGGCCAGAGAATGAACCTGGACCTTCTGCATGCAAACCCTGTCCTCTGACGCTGATCCACACACACTGCCCTTTGCCCAAACTTAGGAGCATTCTGGGTTTTATGAACGTGCCTTCTGCTGGGTCAGGAGCTCAATGGGTGCTTGGATGGGCAGCACAGTTGGTGGGAAACACCAGCTGGAGACATGGCGGTCATGTTGGTGTATGCTCACAATGCCCTTCTTCCTTCCATGTCTCGTGTGGGTGGATCGCACAGACACTTGGCGGCAGCCCTCCAAGGCTTCAGGTCGAGCTCTCTCACATCTCCTGCTACTTGGTGCCTTTAATTGAGGGTAATGGGGATCAGACCGGGACCTTCTGCATGCAAGGCAAGATGCTCTACTACTAAGCCATGGCCCCTCCCCTTAGCCAGAATCCATCACACTGCTGTATACTAAGTCAGGCCCTTGGTCTATCAAGGTCAGTATTGTCTGCTGTGAGTGGCAGCAGCTCTCCAGGTCAAGGTCTTTCGCATCAGCTATGACCTGATTCTTTTTTAACTGAAAATGCCAGGAGTCAACCTGGGACCTTCTGCATGCGAAGCAGGATCTCTGCTATTGAACCCATGATGCTGCTTTAACCTGAGTCAGACCACTGTGGGCAGCATTGTCTACTCTGACCAACAGCAGCACCCTCCGGGTCTCAGGCATACGTTGTTCACATCACCTACAACCATGATCCTTTTTTAACTGGAGATGCCAGGGATTGAACCTGGGACTTTCTGCATGCCAAGCAGATGCTCTGCCACTGAGCCACGGCCCCTCCGCTCTTGTAGTTTCAGCATCATCCTTATAGGTCAAGAGGCAGCATGGTGTAGTGGTTAAAGTGACAGGCTAGGATATGGGAAACCTCAGTTCAAATCCCCACTTGTGTCCTGGAAACTTGATGGGTGACTTTGGGGCCAGTCACACATCCTCCGCCTAACCTACCTCACAGGGTTGTTGTGAAGATAAAACGGAGGAGGGGGAGAATGATGTCAGCCATGTTGGGTCCCCACAAGGGAGAAAGGTGGGACATAGATAAAGAAATAGGAAGCTCCGTCTAGAGCAGTTCTCTGGATCCAAGTCACTGAGTGCAGCCCTACCCAACAGGATTCATTCTTTAGCCTTTGGGAAAGGCTATTGCACACCTTCCACGAATGAAGGCATGGGCGTCCTTTTGTTTTTTTTGCAAACAGCATCGCTGCTCCGAGAGCACCCTTTTGCAGCAGACGGTTGTTTGAAACCGGAATCCGAGTTCACGCTTTTAATCTACGTTTAATGAATCCCTTGATTAATCCTACGGATTCATAGATAGGTGCATTCAGCCCTAATTAACACAAAAGGAGGGGAGAGCGTCTCGTTGCATTCTCTAGACAGCGCATTAATTCAAGCGTGCCAATTCCCCACTGCTTGATCACTCGGGGCAACCAAGTTTTAACTGGGCACGTTTATCGCTTTCCACTTCAACTTAGAAAATGCCATTTTTTTTTTCCTAGCCAGTAAAGCAAATTTATTTCTTGTAACATGATAAATGCTTCTCTCTCTCTTTTTGGGGGGGCATTGCTTGCTTAAATAATGCAGCTTTTATTCATTGTTAATGTTCTTATGTGTGCCATAAAAAACTGATCTGGAGAGAATTTGATTGTGATTTGTTTTCCACTGGTTGCACCAGTGCAAAATGACCCACCCGGTTTTTATTGTGCCTTGGAGATACTCTAGGCCCTGCAGCTGATATAGTTCTTTAACTGTGCTTGTACCATATCTGTTTTCTCATTATGTGCCTCATTTATTTTATTTAAATCTCACTTTTCTCCCCAATGGGGACCCAAAGCGGTTGACATCATTCTGTGCTCCTCCACTTTATCCTCACAACAACCCTGCAAGGTAGGTTAGGTTGAGAGAGTGTGACTGGCCCAAGGTCACCCAGCAAGCTTCCATGGCAGAGCAGGAATTCGAACCTGGGTTTACCCTGATCCTAGTCCCAAACTTTAACCACTACCCCCTGCTGGCTGTCTGCAATTTCAGTGTGTGATTTCCAATTTCTGCCTTCCACTAGGATACTTCCTCTGATCTGAAATACCAGTCAAGGTTGACTCTTGGTCAGAGGTCCCCAGTCATATTGAGCTTGTGGACACATTGAGAGTTTTGAGGGAGGGCGTGGGCACCGCCATAAAATGGCTACCGGGGGGGGGGGGGCAATCACAAAATATCAAGAGGCTGCAAGACAAGCATCTTCCAACAGTGGAGGCAGTTGTCTTTCAATGGATGCTCCATGCACACATGAAGGTGCCTTGTACCAAATCACACCCTGGGTCTAGCAGGGGCAGCATTGTCTATTTAGAGTGGCAGCAGCTCACCAGGGTTTCAGAGAAAGGTCTTTCACATCACCTACTACCTAATCCTTAACTGGAGACGCCAGGGATTGAACCTGGGACCTTCTGCATGCTGAACAGATGCTCTATCACTGTACTACAACCCATCCCCAGAAGTCATGTTTCCCAGGCTCTTCTGGAGCACTTCTGCCTCCAGTGAAGTGCCCAAAAGCCAGGACTATTTTTGGGCAGGAACGCACAGGAACGGAGTTCTGCCTGGCTCCCAAGTTGGCCACGCCCAGGAGGAACTCATTAGCATAACAGGCCACACCCAACAGCAGAAACTCATTAGGATTGGCTACATTAGGGGTGTGTGGCCTAACATGCAAAGGAGTTCCTGCTACAAAAAAAGACCTGGGTTTTGACAACAAACAAGGTTAACAGAATAAGAAGCAAAAGGTGGGTGCGGCTAGATGACCACATTTCTGGTATCACGGGGGTGTGGCCTAATAGGCTAATTAGCCATGCTGTCAGGGTGTGGTCTAATATGCTAATAAGTTCCTGCTGGGCTTTTTCTACAAAAAAAGCCCTGCCAAAAGCCAGGACTGGATGTTCATTTTGGTGGAAAGATACTATGTTAAAGAAGCACATGGTTCCCAGAAAATCCATTGCTGGGCAGCATGGTGCCCGTGGGCACCATGTTGGTGATCACTGCTCAGTTTCAGTGGCAAGATGTGAAGTCGGAAACCTGTTAGGAAAAGTCAAGCTTTCCTCCAGAGTTCTCCGAGAAAACTCCAAAATATCAGGCCAATTCCAATGTGAGCCAGAAGGGAATTCACACATCATTGGTGGGCCTGTAGCTACAGAGGAGCCTCTCGGGGCCCGGCCCCCAAATTACTGCCAAGCAACCCTCCCCGAATTTCACATCCAGTCCAGCCCAGGCCCCCTTACAGCGAGAGGGAGAGAACAGAGTCTTTGCATTCGGTCCAGAGGTCTGTGGGCTGGCAAACTGTTTGGGAATGGAGGATGCATTGTTTATTCCGCCTGAAGAGTGTGTCTGTGTGTCTGTGTATGTTTGTGTGTGTGCGTGAGCGCTCTCCCCACAAGAAAAAAAATTGCCCCACAAACCGAAAAATCCCAGCTATGGCCCACTGGTAGTTAAAACCTTATCTGTTTAAGGCTTTTTATGCATGCACAACTCACTGCAGATTTTATGAGCAGTAAGTCTTTAAGCTTGACTCCGAATTCCGTTCCCACCTTACACGCCATTCTTTTTCCTCCGGTATATTCATTTTGCAGCTACAAAAGAAAAATGCAGTTTTTCTAAATCGGGGTGGAACGTCACTTGTGGCATGTGGGGGGTGGCGTCCAAAAGTTCTTTTTAATTTACACAATCGCCCTATCACAGCTTCACAGTAGCATCCAGCAAGTACCTTTCATTGAAATAGGCCAGAGACTCCCATTTCTGCACTTTCATTATGTTCAGTTTATCATTTTCATACTAGAAGCCATACTGAATGGATAAGAATATGACCGTCTTTACCGCCTTTGCGCCTACCCCTTCCTCTGCAACAAGATACATATTGCACCAAGCTCTGCAGGAGCAACTATAGAAAGCATCGTCAAGAAAAGCAAACCAGAGCTCCCCACATGCACAGTGAGCCCAGCTGGGCTGACCTCTCCTGCCACCCTGTCTAAACCAGGCAGCGGGAGGAGGCAGCACAGAGCTGCATGTGTGGGGAGTCATGGGTTCCCTGTACACACGGTGAGCCCATTTCTGCACAGTTTAAACTGGGCGGCAGGAGAAGTCATCCCAGCCTGGCTCGCTGTGTATGCGTGGAACTCTGGTTTGCTTTTTTTTTATAGTGCTTGATAAATACGAGACAACACACCGGAGGTCAGTTCAAAAGTGATTTCAGCTTTATTTCAGCTCCAAGTTAGACCAGCTAAGGACTAGACCAGCTAGACAAAATACAGTCCCAAAACAGCAGTTTATATACAATTCTGGCTGTAGTAGCCACGCCCACATACTGTGAAATAACCAATAACATTTGTACATCATAACCAATCACAATCCAGGTATAAGGACCAATCATTTTACACCCTGATACCCAATCAAAGATGTTCCCTCCATAAGCCCTTTGATTGGGCAATACTGTGCAGCATTTCCGATCCGCATAATGAGCACCTGCTCACTATGCTTCCCATTATGTCTCTGAGGACATAACAACTCCTCCCCCTTAGATGGAACACACTCATAGTCTGCTAAATGGGGAGGGGCCCTTCTGCTTCGTCCAGACCGCCTTAACTCCGGGGCTTCAGTTGTTGTGGGGTCAGTGTCGGACTCAGCGCCAGGCATTGCTGGGCTGTCAGGGCCCACAGGGTCCGAGAGTGCAGGGGTCTGCCCTGCCTCAGGTTCTGGACGAGAACCAGCAGCACTCACCTCGTCCGGAGGCAAGTGGGACTGCTCCCTGGGCCTGAAACAATCTCCGGTCTCGATCTCCTGATCCGCAGGAGACCATCGCTACCGGAGTTGGTCTATGTGGCGGCGTATCTTCCGGCCGTCAGATAGCCTCACCACATACATTCTTGACCCCAATTTGTTGGTGACTTCGCCATTAAGCCACCGGTGCCCCTCAGCGTAGTTCCGGGCGAAGACCCAGTCTCTGGGCTGGAACTCCCTGGATGGAGTGGCTGGTTCGGGCCGCACGGATTTGCTGCCATCCAGGTCTGGGTGCAGGCGGTCGAGGAGAGTTGTCAGCCTTCTCCCCATCAGAAGCTCGGCCAGGCTTTTCCCTGTAGCACAGCTTGGAGTGACATGCTGCCACAGGAGAAAATCGGCCACTCAATGGTCCCAGTCCTCGCCTTGCAGCCGGGCGAGGGTCTCTTTCGCCGTCCGCACCATTCTTTCCGCCTGGCCGTTGGAGGCGGGGTGGAATGGTGCTGTGGTGATATGCCGGATGCCGTATCCCTCTAGGAAGCCGGCAAACTCCCTAGAGGTAAGCTGAGGGCCGTTGTCGCTGACGACCACTTCAGGCAGCCCATGGGTGGCGAAAAGTTGGCGCAAAGCCTTTATTAAATTCGCCACCGTTCTTGACCGCATGGGGACTACCTCCAGCCACTTCGAATAGGCATCAACTACCACCAACAGCATCTGGCCGTTGATGGGGCCAGCGAAATCAAAATGCAGCCTTGACCAAGGCTTTTCAGCTCTGAACATTTCACTCGGAGGTGAGCGTGGTGGATCAGGTCGGGACTGCTGGTAGCTCACGCAGCCCCAAACTCGGTCCTCGATGTCAGCATCGAGCCCAGGCCACCATAAGTATCCCCGAGCCAGGGTCTTCATCCAAACAATTCCTGGATGCCCGGCATGCAGGGATTTCAGTACGCTCTCTCTAAGTTTGGGGGGAATTACTACTCTGCTTCCCCACAGAATGCAGCCCTTAGAAATAGAGAGCTCAGTCCTTCTCCCCCAATATGCCTTAAACTCAGGCTCGTTACACACACTCGGCCACCCCTCCACACCCAGTTTAAAATACGGGAGAGTATCAAGTCCTTCTGGGTGGATGCAGCAACATCTTCGGACCGAAGTGGCGACTGTGGCAGTTCATCCAACAGGCAAATGTCCGCTGTTGGAGCCGGATCGAAACCAGTCTCAGGCAGAGGGCAGCGGCTCAGAGCGTCAGCGTGGGTGATGCATTTTCCTGGCCTGTGCTCAAGATCGTATTCGTAAGCAGCCAGGAACAGAGCCCACCTCAGCATCCTGGGCGACAATATGTTAGGCGTGGGGCGGTCAGGGGCGAAGATCCCTAATAAAGGCTTGTGATCCGTAACTAATAGAAAGCGGCGGCCATACAAAAAGTCATGGAACTTTTTAACTGCACTTACAAGTGCCAGGCCCTCTTTATCGATTTGGGCATACATTTTTTTCAGCCCCACTCAGCGACCTAGAATAATAGGCAATTGGTGCCTCAGACCCGTCAGGCATGACATGACTCAGGACTGCCCCAATACCAAACGGCAACGCGTCAGCCGCCAGAACCAACATTTTTGTTTCGTCGAAGTGCGTCAGGACACTGTGTGAGGTTAACAATTTTTTCACATTTTGAAAGGCTTCCTCCTGACGCTGCCCCCAAACCCATTTCACACCTTTATCCAATAAGCGGTGTAACGGCTCGGCTACCGAAGCTTTGTGAGGCAAGAACGCATGGTAAAAATTAATGAGCCCTAAATAGGCTTGTAGCTCCGTTTTGTTTTGTGGCCTAGGCGCGTTATGAATGGCTAATACCTTCCCTGGGGTTGGGTGAACTCCCTGTTCGTCAATCTTAAATCCCAAGAATTCTACGCTTGGAACCCCAATGGTACATTTTTCTTTCTTTACACGCAACCCAGCTTTGTGAAACCGCTGTAACACCTGCTTGACCCTTTCAAGCAATTCCTCCTCAGATTTTCCCGCAATCAGCACATCGTCAAAATAAGGAATTACTCCCTGGAGGCCTCTAAGCAACCCTTCCATTAATCCCTGGAAGATTCCTGGTGCGACATTAACCCCGAATTGGAGGCGCTTGACTCGAAACGCACCTCTATGAGTCACGATGGTTTGTGCTTCTGCAGCATTGCTATCCACAGGCAGTTGTTGATAAGCCTGGGCAAGGTCCAATTTTGCAAAAACTTTGCCCCCCCCCCCAGAGACGCAAGTACATGACTTATCACAGGTACAGGATATGAGTGCTGTTGCAACGCCTTATTGATTGTACACTTATAATCTGCACAAATTCTTATAGAACCATCGGGTTTGACAGGAGTAACGATGGGTGTTTCCCATTTGCTATATGGTACCGGTTCTAAGACCCCTTGCGCAATGAGCTTGTCGAGCTCCATTTCTATTTTTGGTCGCAATGCTAACGGTACCTTCCTATATTTCAGCCTGATAGGCCTTACATTTGGATCCAGTTCAAATGAAACCGGGAGACCTGTATAGGTTCCCAACCCTTTTCCAAAAACCTGAGGAAACTCGTTATACAAACAATCCCATTTATCACAACACACTGCATTAATGCCAGAAATAGCAATGCCCAACGGTTCAAACCAATCAAGCCCTAAGAGGCTTACCCTGTCCCCTTCAGCAACAATTAGGGACAGAGCTGCCTTTCTCTCCTTGAAGTTGACTTCAAATTCAGCCTCACCGGCCAACGGAATTCTGTGCCCTTGGAAATCAGCAAGACAGGCGTCAGTTGGTAGGAGACGGCGGCGGCTTCGGCGAGGGAAAAGACGATCTAGCGTATGCGTCGCAATGATGGTTCTAGCCGACCCCGAATCAACTTCGAAAGGGCAGGCAACGCCGTCAAGATACACGGTGACGAAAATCTTTTTCCTCCGGGGCACTCCCGTGGTGAGGACAGTCGACGAGCAGGGGTTGGACGACAGGGCCGGGTATCGGGACGACAGGAATGAAGAGCAGGTAGTGTTGACCTTGCTTCGGAATTGAGAGCGCTGTGGAGGTGACGTAGGCGGCGACCTCCTCGATTTGCAGACCCTGGCGATGTGCCCGCGTTTTCCGCATGCTCGACATACCAGCTCTCTGGCCCAACAGGTGTCATGCTCGTGCTTCCTGCCACAACCTAGGCACTGACGCGTAGGTGCAGTCTTCACTCTGGTCTGCGGTTGGCTGCTGGAACGCGGTTCTCGTATGTCATCAACGGCAGGCACTGGTTCCCGGTCCTCGACCTGGAGTTGGATGCTGGAATCAGTTGTCGCCGGCTGCTGCCATACCTCTCTCGTTGCTCTTTCAGCAGCTTCAGCGGCGATGGCTTCCTCAAACGCGACCTTGAAAGTCAGCGTTTTCAAAGCGAACAGTCGTTGCTGCAACTTAGCATCGCGGTGACCGCAAACCAAATGGTCTCGCAAAGCCGTCTCGAGATCATCGAAATTGCAAGCCCTTGCCAACTTCCGTAAAGCCGCCACAAACTCAGCTACGGATTCGTCAGAACCCTGCCGCCTCTCGTAGAACGCGTGCCGGGAAGCGATCTCTGAAGGCTGCGGAGCGAAATGGGCCTTCAACTTCTCCATCAACGTGGCGTACGGCACGGACTTGATGTCATCAGGCGTGACGAGTGAGTGGGCAATGTCAAACACCTCCTTGCCACACGAGCTAAATAGCGCAGCTCGTTTCTTCGCAGCATCCGTCACCCCACTGCTCTCGAGGTGAAACTCGAACCGGGTAAGGTACGCCTCCCAGTCTTCAGTTGCGGGCTCGAACGGCTCGAACCGGTGCTTGGAGCTCATCGCGGCGCTTCCCGGAGCGGACGGCCCCCTCAGAAGCTCGCGGTCGATCGGAACTTCCTCCGTGGTGTCTCAGCGGGGCTGCCTATCCGCTATATCCCATCCTCGTCGCCAGTTGATAAATACGAGACAACACACCGGAGGTCAGTTCAAAAGTGATTTCAGCTTTATTTCAGCTCCAAGTTAGACCAGCTAAGGACTAGACCAGCTAGACAAAATACAGTCCCAAAACAGCAGTTTATATACAATTCTGGCTGTAGTAGCCACGCCCACATACTGTGAAATAACCAATAACATTTGTACATCATAACCAATCACAATCCAGGTATAAGGACCAATCATTTTACACCCTGATACCCAATCAAAGATGTTCCCTCCATAAGCCCTTTGATTGGGCAATACTGTGCAGCATTTCAGATCCGCATAATGAGCACCTGCTCACTATGCTTCCCATTATGTCTCTGAGGACATAACAGTGCTTTCAACGGTCGCTTCTGCACGGAGCTTGGTGTGATACATATCTTGTCGTGGAGGAAGGGGTAAACACAAAGGCTGTAAAGTTGTGTGGTTTTTTTACAAGCAGCAAGAAACTAGCGATGGCCTCGTATTGCTAGAAAAAAAATTGGTGAGTGGGAGAGTGGTCTATGAGGGGTGGAGACAAGGTGGGGATGAAATCCAAGGGAATCTGTATGCTTTTGACTTCCCTTCGGCTTGGAAGCGGAGCAAGGGGAAAAACCGGCACAAAAGCCCTCTCAGAAAACTTGGGGAAACAGCGAACGGGAAGCAAACTGAGCGCTGAAGGGAGGAGAAACAATGCAGAATGAAAAAGAAAACCTGACAGACAAGCGCAATGAAAGTGAGGCAGGCAAGGCATCAATCAAGATTGCTGTTCTCAGCTCACCATTGTGACTCTGTCTTTGCTGAGAGCCCAGTATGGAGACATTAAACAGGCGGCCGTTTATTTCCCTCTGTGACATAAAAAGCATCACCTGATGTCTGCACCTCAAGCTGCAGCGGAAGGCCCAAGAGCAGGCCCAGCCAGTTTTATCCAGGCCAGTTGGCCCTCCAGTCCAAGCCCAGGCACTGCAAACCCTTGATGTGCAAATAGAAATTACGCCCAAGCTGCATCACGCCCTACTCCGACACGGGCATCACCTATGGAGCACTAATCTCTTTACTACACATTGTGGAAGTGACTGGAAACCATGATATGAACACAGGGAGCTGTCTTGTAATGTGTCTGACCACTAATCCTTACAGCCCAATGTTGTCCACTCTGATCAGCAGTGGCTCTCTAGCATCTCAGACCTTCCCCAACATCTGCAACCTGTTCCTTATCTAAAGATGCCAACAGTTGAGCCCGGGGCCTTCTGCAAGCAACGAAGGTGCTCCATCATTGAGCCACAGCCCCACACGGGTTTCCCATTTGCTCATCTACAGCCCCATTCACACGGAGCATTTGCCCCGCCGAAGGCACAGTACCCCTGTGGAGTTTCCGTGCACGATCACACAGGCACATCTGGGAGGCGTAGCACTCCCGTGGCCAACCCGCGGCTTCCCTCTGAAGATGCGGAGTAAAAAACTAGCAGGGAAGAAGCTAGTTTCCGGAAACCCCGGGGCAAAGGCCAGCATCTGATCGCGGGAGCGCCAGTATCCCGCAGCATCTGACGCCCGCCCATGTCCCGGGGTTTCCAGATGTTGTACGTTTCCATGGGATGCGCATGAACGCCAAATGGCGCATGCGCACACGCAAGACACTAACAGCGGCCCGCCCCCCCAACAGCGCATGTGCACTTTACACCAACACGGCTGGCATGCTCTGCTGCGCCGCTTTTTCGCCACACTGCAGCAGCGCGGTGTGATCAGCGCTTGGAGCTGGAGTGTGGCAACCCGGTGGCTCGTGTGATTGGGCTACCGTGCCTTATTTTGCTCCAGGGTGAACAGCCACGCCTCCCCCGCCCCGCGTTTTCTGGCCCATATGACTGGGGCCTACAGTAGGTAGACCCCTGGCCTTTATCTATCACGCCTCCAGGGAAATTCACAACTTTTATATACAAAGTTAATGCCCAACAACAGGTTTCTAGGATATTACGAATGGGGAGATCTTCAAATGTCTCATCCAAGCTGTTTTGACCCTAATTTATTATTGATGCTGCTCCTTTCTCCCCAGGGGGGACCCAAAGCAGTTTCCATCCTTCTCCTCTCCTCCACTGTATCCCCACAACAACCCTGTGAGGTAGGTTAGGCTGAGACTGACTGGCCCAAAGTCACCCAGCGAGCTTCTGTGGGACAATTGGGGATTCCAGCCTCTTTCTTCCCAGATCCTAGTCTGACACTCTTAACCACGATACCACTACAACACAGTGGCCGAGACTTACATTCTCATTTTGCTCTGTGCAAATAGAATCCTTGATATTTCATCGTTTGCACTCATCTGAGTTTCTGTACACCAATTTTTCCCCCCACTGAGAACATAGGCATTTGATCTAGGCCACTATTTGAGGGGAACAATGCAGAGTAATAGAGGAAAACAATAGATTGGGAAGGACTAGAGATCTCTTCAAGAAAATTGGAGAAATCAAGGGAACGTTCCATGCAAAGCTGGCCATGATAAAGGACAAAAACGGTAGGGACCTAACAGAAGCAGAAGAGATTAGGAAAAGATGGCAAGAATACACAGAAGAACTATACAAGAAGGACCTCAATGTCCTTGACAACCACGATGGTATAATCACTGACCTCGAGCCAGACATCCTGGAAAGCGAAGTTAAATGGGCCTTAGAAAGCATTACTAACAACAAAGCTAGTGGAGGTGATGGTATCCCAGCTGAGTTATTCAAAGTCTTAAAAGAAGATGCTGTTAAAGTGCTGCACTCAATTTGCCAACAAATTTGGAAAACACAACAGTGGCCACAGGATTGGAAAAGGTCAGTTTACATTCCAATCCTAAAGAAGGGCAACATCAAAGAATGTTCAAACTATTGCACAATTGCACTCATTTCACACGCTAGCAAGGTCATGCTCAAAATCCTACAAGCTAGGCTCCAACAGTACGTGGATAGAGAACTACCAGAAGTACAAGCTGGGTTTCGAAGAGGTAGAGGAACTAGAGATCAAATTGCCAACATTCGCTGGATTATGGAGAAAGCAAGAGAGTACCAGAAAAACATCTACTTCTGCTTCATTGACTATGCTAAAGCCTTTGATTGTGTGGATCACAATAAATTATGGCAGGTTCTTAAAGAGATGGGAGTACCAGACCACCTCACCTGTCTCCTGAGAAACCTGTATAAGGGTCAAGAAGCAACAGTTAGAACCGGATATGGAACAACTGATTGGTTTAGCATAGGAAAAGGAGTACGACAAGGATGTATATTGTCACCTTGCTTATTTAACTTATATGCAGAGTACATCATGCGAAATGCTGGCCTGGATGAATCACAAGCTGGAGTTAAGATTGCTGGGGAAAAGATCAATAACCTCAGATATGCAGACGATACCACTCTGATGGCAGAAAGTGAAGAGGACCTAAAGAGCCTCTTGCTCAGGGTGAAAGAGGAGAGTGCAAAAGTGGGCTTGAAGCTCAACATCAAAAAAACTAAGATCATGGCATCTGGCCCCATCACTCCTTGGCAAATAGAAGGGGAAGTCGTAGAAGTAGTGACAGACTTCACGTTCCTAGGATCCCAGATCACTGCAGATGGTGACTGCAGCCATGAAATTAAAAGACGCCTGCTCCTTGGGAGGAAAGCGATGGCAAACCTAAACAGCATGATAAAAAGCAGAGACATCACCTTGCCAACAAAAGTCCGCATGGTCAAAGCAATGGTATTCCCCGTAGTAATGTATGGCTGCGAGAGTTGGACTATAAGGAAGGCTGAGCGCCGAAGAATAGATTCTTTTGAACTATGGTGCTGGAGAAGACTCTTGAGAGTCCCTTGGACTGCAAGGAGATCAAATCAGTCAATCCTAAAAGAAATCAACCCTGACTGTTCCCTTGAAGGCCAGATTCTGAAGCTGAAGCTCAAATACTTTGGCCACCAAATGAGAAGGGAGCATTCACTGGAGAAGACCCTGATGCTGGGAAAGATTGAAGGTCAAAGAAGAAGGGGACGGCAAAGGATGAGATGGTTAGACAGTGTCATCAATGCAACGAACATGAAATTGAGCAGACTTCAGTGGACAGCGGAAGACAGGAGGGCCTGGCGTAATCTGGTCCATGGGGTCGGACTCGACTGTGCGACTGAACAACAACAACAACAACAACTATTTGAGGGGCAGCAAATCAAGCATTAGACATCCCATGCATCCATATAAATTCCATATCTACAATCGCATTGATCTGGATAGCCTAGGCAAGCTCGCTCTTATCAGAACCTGGAAGCTAAGCAAGGCTGACCCTGGCAAGTCATTGTATGGGAGACCTCCAAGGAATACCAGGGCCGGGAGGCAGAGGCAGGCAATAGCGAGCCACCTCTTTGAAATGTCCAAGCCCCACTGAAGGTTGTTAGAAGTCAAGCATGACTTCCAGGCAAACACACACAGAGACAAAACTCACCAAAAAAAATCCATATCTGAAATGGACAAGGAGGTAAATTCCGTGAAACTGATAGATTAACCAACCTCAAAGTGGGCCCTGGAGTTCTCCTGGAATTCTAACTACCCGCCAGACTACAGCACCCCAGGAGGAAATGGTAGCTTTGAAGGGCAAATTCTACGGTATACCACAAAGTCTAGGTTGAACAGAAGACCGGGAAGAAAGACTTCCTGTGGAGCTCCCTCCTGTCACCAGACTCTGACCTCCCCAAGCGTTGTTCCCAAATCTCTAGGGATCTCCCAAGCCAGAGTTTGCGACCCCTCAGAAGATAGTGGGTTGAGGAGACCCGTGTCCTGAGAAGCTGCTTTGACGGTGAATAGGATATAAATCCAAAGGGACTGAAGTGCTCTAGCCCAGGACTGTCAGGTTTATGGCCTGCAGGCCAGAACCAGCTCATCCAGGGCTCTTATCTGGCCCACAAGCACCTGGTCATTACCTTTATTGCCAGATGACAGAGGCAGTGCATTATGTCCCTGTATACTGTCCCAGCGCTAATGTATAACAGGAGGAGGAAGTAGGAGGGTGGCATCAGGGAGATACTTCAAGGAAATACTGTAAAAGTGTTAGAGGAAAAGATGAAGAGATTGATTTATACCCACGGCCGGATCGCCCATTGGGCGAACTAGGCACTCACCTAGGGCACGCCGGCCTCAGGGGCGCCAAATGGCACCCCGCTCCCCCCAAAAAAGGCCCCCCCGCCACCCTGACCGGGCGCCCGCCACCACCGCTGAAAAGCGCCCACCTAGGGCGCAAGTCGACCTCCCCCTCCTCCAGGGGGGGGGAGGAAGAGGAGGAGGAGGTCGATGGCCGGTGGCCGGCGGCGGCCAGCAGGATCTTCCTGCTGCCGCCGCCGAAAAGCATCCACTTAGGGCACAAGTTGCCCTCCCCTCCTCCCGGGGTGGGAGGCGGCAGCGGCCAGCGGGGACTCCCCGCCGCTGCCGCCGCCGCTGCAGAGCGCCCAGCCGGGGCACAGCTTGCCTGCCCTCCCCCTCCTCCCTGGGGGGGAGAGGAGGGGGGGCGGCATG
The DNA here is from genome assembly GCA_029375565.1 of Gekko gecko. Taxonomy (NCBI): domain Eukaryota; kingdom Metazoa; phylum Chordata; class Lepidosauria; order Squamata; family Gekkonidae; genus Gekko; species Gekko gecko. The sequence goes on from JAPDNY010000005.1 coordinate 204,258,269, forward strand.
GCTGGGTCTCCAGGCCGAACCAGGAGGTTGGGATCTGCGCCCACCTAGGGCACAGAAATACCTGGAGCCGGCCCTGTTTATACCCCACCCTTCACTGCCCGAAGGAGTCTCAGAGCGGCTTACAATCGCCTTTCCCTTCCCCTCCCCACAACAGACACCCTGTGACAGAGCTCTTTCGAGGACTGCTCTTGAGAGAACAGCTCTGAAAGAACTTGTAACTGACCCAAGGTCACACCAACAGCTGCACGTGGAGGAGTGGGGAATAAAACCTGGTTCTCCCAGATTAGAGTCTGCCGCACTTAACCCCTACCCCAAACTGGCTTTCTTATTGTTTTAAGCATGCTTGTATTTTGAGTAAAAAAATAATACCATTAATTGGGTTTGCCTGTGTTCTTTATAAAGTTCATATCTCTGGTACCTGGCATGGCACATGAGGCCTGGCCTGACAAAGTGACCTTTATGTCAGATCCGGCCCTCGCAATAAATGGGTTTGACTCCTCTGCTCTAGCCTAGTCACTGTCCTGCAAGCCCAGTGTTTCGTGGGCTTGCAGGACACTCCTCCCCACTCCTTCACGTGCAGTTGTTGGTGTGACCTTGGGTCAGTTACAAGTCTGGGCACTTTCCCCAGACGCAAAGGAGCCTTCCTCTGATGCAAGAGGCTCTCTGAGGATTCACGGGTGTGGCTTGCAATGGGAAATCGAATTGCGATGTGAGGAGTGACGTGAGGAGTGCTCGTGTCGTCTTGGTGAATTCTTAGCAACTTTTGTGGCAGCTTTGCAAAACCACATGTCAGTGGAGACGAGCCTGCTGCCAATTTCGTCCAGTTTGCTACAAGGATTTGAAGGCGCTTTGGGAATGGACTCCAATCCAGCTGGGCATGGATAAGTGTTTGTAGAAGAGTTGATAGGTTCCAAGTTTCTGCCTGGAGCATGCAGGTGAGAGGAGGTGTCAAAGAAAGAATACAGACACGTTCTATTGTCATGCTTACCCCTCCATTCATAGGGCTGCCAGCCTCCACCTGTATATTGGCTGAAGATTTCCTGGGATTACAGTTGATCTCCAGGCAACGGAGACCAGTCCACCTGGAGAAAATGGTCCTTTGGAAGATGGACTCTGTGGCATTATATCTGGCTGAGGCCCTGCCCGTCCTGTCCCCCAATCCTGCCCTCCCCAGGCTCCAAGCCCCCAAATCTCCAGGTGTTTTCCTGGCCCAGACCTGGTAACTCTGCCCTCAGCACACCACCACAGGCCGAGGCCTGAGCGCAACTGTTTTAATAAACACCATTTGAGCATCAGGGAGGCCCTGCCATTTGTGGGAGAGAGGGTTGGATCTAGGGGTCACTAACCTCCAAGAGGAGCCCGTGGAGCTCCTGGAATTGGTACTCTTTGGATGTAATATGGATATAGGAGTAATATTACAGATCTCTCAAGGTTTAGCCAAGATACCATCTAAATAGGGTTGCCAATTTCCAGGTAGGGCCCGGAGAGCTCCCCCTATTACAACCGATCTCCAGACAACAGAGATCAGTTCCTCTGGAGAAAATGGCTGCTTTGGAGGTGGCTTCTATGGCAGTGTACCCTGCTGGAGTCCCTTCCCTCCCCAAACTATACCCTCCCAAGGCTCCACCCCCCCAAATCTCCAGGCATCTCCCAACCCGGAGCTGGAAACCCTGGTGGAATGTAGCCCAGCATGCAAATCTGTAAAGTCAAAAGTGAAAGTTTAAGAGGTGAAAAGATACGGGAAAATATAATTTGGTTTTTTTAAAAAAAATAGGGAATATTTTCTCCTCCCTGAACACACCCTTGTGTCCTCTCCTTGTCTCACACGCAGTCGTCCAGTGGTCCTGTGTACAAAGTTCTTTGCTTATCTCATAATGAATGAAAGTGATCCCAGATTCTACCCATCAGCAGAACTGAGTTGTCTGAAGATTGCCCACTGGTTGATCCTTAGCAGAACAGCCAGGAAGAGGATGTTGTTGGACTGGAGATCAATGCTGGGTTGCGTAGCCCACCAGCAAAAACAGCCCTTTGAGTTGGCATGCAGAAGCTCCCCGTCTCAATCCCTGGCATCTCCAGTTAGAAGGATCAGGTGGTAGGGGAGGTGAAAGACCTCTGGCTGAGACTCTGGAGAGTTACTGCCAGCCTGAATAGACAACACCAACCTTGATGGGCCAATGGTCTGCATCAGTATAAGGCAACTTTACGTGTCTATCACAAACAGCTAGAACAGGGGTCTCCAACATGGTGCCCATGGGTTGCCTTGACGTCCACAGACACCTTTCCCAGCACCTTCCAAGAGCTAGGTGGGGCTTTTCCCTAGCCGGGCTTCTGATCAGCTGTGCAAATTAAAAGGAATCCTGTTAAACAGAGCTTCTGCCTGAAATGTTGAAGAGTGGTTGGCCCCACCTTCTGTGACAGCCATTTTGTGATTGTGCCCACTGTCCCTTGTCAGAGTTCCAAAAAGGTTGGAGACCCCTGAGCTAGAAGATGTCTGTTGGGCAAGGAAGTCAAAGCCTAATATTTTCTGTACCTTGCTCATTAGAATTCTAACATACAATCGCAGCTTCACGTGGCTTCTATGAAATGGGGTTGCCCCAGTTCTTCACCAGAGAACCAGTATGGTGTAGATGTCAAACTAGGATCTGGGAGACGCAGGTTCAAATCCTCACTTCGTCATAGAAGCTTGCCAGGTGACCTTGGGCCTGTTGCACACAACCCCAGCCTAGCATACCTCCCAGGTAGGTTTGCCAGGTCTTACCATTCCCGTGGGGGGGATCCTAGCCCCTTGTCTGGATGTTTCTGTCACATGCGCAAAGTGCATGTCATCATGCTTGGGCTGTTGTGCGGTGACACTCTAGCATTTGGGGCAAAAACGTTCCCCCTGAATGCTAGAGCACCACCATGTGACGGCCCCAGCATGATGACATCACTATTGATGACATCATCGTGTCGGCAGTGTACCCACAGCACCCTGCTGTTCAGGGGTAGGGCTTCCCTGCTGTCTAGCTGGCCGGCAGCGGATTACCGCCCCCCCCCGAATCAGGGGATCCCCTGCCCCAATTGGGGAGATGGCAATCCTACTCCCTGGGTTGTTGTTGTGAGGATCCCACATTCTGCTCCCCACAGTATTGCACCAGATGCCCTTGGAAGGCCTACAAGCAGGCAGCCATAGCTTCTGGTTGCACCCTCCCAAGCAACTGGTGCTTGGAATTCCACTGCCTCCAAATATGAAGCTTCCCTTTAGCCATCAGGGCCACTAATAGACCTATTCTCCCTCTTGCATTTGTCTGATCCCCTTTGTAAAGTTACCTGAGCTTGGAACTTTCAATATATCATGTGGCAGTGAGTTCCGTAAATTCATCGTGCATCACATGAAGTTGTTCTTCCCTTTTTCCTGTCTTGGATCTACTCCACAGTAGCTTCCTCAGGTGCCCTGGTGTGTATGTGTGTGTGTGTGGGGGGGTTTACCTCTATCCACTTTCCCTGCACCATGCATAAGGTCAGCCAAGTGTTGATTATAACGTATGGGATACAAAAACGCTGCTTGTTGTGTGGGGTCATCATTAATAATTACTATTAAGCTTGAAAGCGATCAGGGACACGGACAATAGAAGATAAATTTTAGTGGGATGAAAGTCATTTGCAAGAAGGATGGCTGTACGTGGTGTCATCCCGCCCCTGAAGAGAGAGTCTTCAACGGGATGTCAAAAACTTGACAAACCTGCTTCATCAGAAGTGATAGTCTGATCAAAGAAATTATGTGTGTATAGCATGAGAAGCTCTCGAAACAAGGGTCGCCAGCTCTGGGTTGGGAAAGACCTGGAGATTTGGAGAGGTGGAGCCTGGGGAGGGCGGGGTTTGGGAAGGGGAGGAGCCTCAGCAGGGTACAATGCTGTACTGGCCACCCTCCAAGCAGCCACGTTCTCCGGGGGGCTGATCTTGGTCTTCGGGAGGTCAACTGTAATAGTGGGAGATCTCCAGGTGCTGCCTGGAGATTGGTAACCCTGCTCAAAAGTCCTCTGGGGAAACTCTGCCAAATATTTAAAGGGCCTTTTTTCCCCTGGGAATCCATGCCCACCCCCCTTCCATTTGTCCAGAGTGCTCCAGTAACTGCTAAACTGTAATTCCTTAGAAAACACACATCGTCATTTAAGTCAGAAAATGAGTGTGGTTCTTTGAAAGTTGTCAAGGAGCAGCTGACGCAGTCAATCCCTCCTTCTCTAAAGCAGGAGTTCTCCCGCAGGGTATGGCGTGCCAGATTTTCTAGGCACAGAGAAGGAAAGTGCCATAATTAAGAGGGTTATGGATGGCGCGCAAGGAAGAGGCAGGCAACAGCAAACCACCTCTGGAGGTCTCTTGCCTTGAAAACCTCATGGGGTCGCCGTTAGGCCGGCTGTGACTTGATGGCAAAAAAAGAAGAAGTGGGATGGGAGAATGGTCAGTCAGTGACGCAAGTGGCAGGCACAGATCTTGATGGGACTCGAGGGCTTCTTTGAGCTGCGTCACCAAAAGGGAGACAACGGAGGTGAACGGTTGCCAGGAATCTCAAGCGCAAACCATGCATGAATACAATGGGGCTTACTTCCGAGTAGCCCGGTGTTCCCTCTAAGCTGTGCACATGAGTGGCTGCTCATTAACACAGGAAGCCCCGCTTAGCTCCCGGTCGAATACCGAGTCAAGTTCAAGGTTTTGGTATTGACCTATAAGCAGTATTCCCTCTAAGTTGAGTTAATGTGAGCCAGCTCACCATTTTTTAGCCTCCGGCTCACACATTTTTGTCTCAGCTCAGGAAGGGATGGTTCCAGAGCAAGCTAATTCCTGCAGTAGCCAAACTGCTCGCTTACAACTTTAATGCCGTTAGCTCACAAAGGAGGATTTTTGCTCACAAGACTCCACAGCTTAGAGGGAACATTGCCTATAAGGCCTTGAATGGTCAGGGTCCAACTGTCTCCTTCGTTATGTCCCTGGGAGAGCGTTACACTCCTCAGATAACTTGCTGGTGGTCCCTGGCCCTAAAGATATCTGGCTGTCCTCGACCAGGGCCGGGACCTTTTCGGTCCTGGCCCCAGCCTGGTGGAACTCTCTGCCAAATGATGTCAGGGCCCTGCGGGACCTTATGCAGTTCCTCAGGGCCTGTAAGGCAGAGATGTTCCGCCAGGCTTTTGGTTGAGGACAGCGACAGTTTCCCTTCTTGGCTGGCACCATTTCTCATTCCTCCTGCTGTTTACCTGTATTTCGCCCTCTTTTCCCCTCACCCGCGAAGTAGCTGGGAGTCTGAAATCAGATTATTCGCCATCTCTTTTCTGGGATATGTGTTATGAATGTTTTAATGATTTCATCTGGTTGTGTTTTATGGATACTGCATATTACCCAGAGCCCAGCAATAGCAGGGATTGGGCAATTAGTAAATCCAATAAATAGATAAATAAATACAATCTGGAGCCCCGCGGGGCCTCGCACTGCCCATGGCCTATTTTAAAATTATGGCAGTTACATCCTGCTCAGGATGTGAACTGTTCCGCTCAGTCGGGGGGCAGAATGAGAGGGAACATCGGACCCACCTCCAAGGAGCCCTCTCAAAGGGCATTTTGTCAGTCAGTGTTACCTGGAGTGGTCACGCCCTGTCTGAAAAACAGGGGAGTGGGAATGCTTAGGATAACCAGAAGCTCTGACAAGAGACACTGCTCAGTGCCATTTCCACCTCTCCCTCGGTAATAATAAAAATAATTACGACAGCGTGTGCCCAGATACCCATGTCGCAATCAGGCCCTGAGGACGCCCTCTCGATCGTGCCCTGCTGACGCAGTGATGGGCAAGTGGTAGATAAGACACCCTCTGGACAGCCCACAACCCCTTCCCTCTTAACCCGATTAGAAACATCACTGCACTGATATGTATTCTGTGTTCCGTCTAAGAGCTCTCATGTTCTTGAATTTTCCTTTCAAAAGTCTTCCCCGTGGTTGTCCCTGTATCAGATGCAGGGAAGGGCAGAGAGACAGAGAGTGGATTGCCTAGAGACACGACACAGTGAGATTCGAATTCGGGACTTCTTCAGCCCAAGCTTCCAGTGACTCTGTCTGCGTCCCCAGAGGCTTAACTGTGAATGGCAGCCACTGAGGGGCCAAATGGATGGGGGCCATGAGGGAAAGTCTTTTTAACTCCCCTCCCCCACACACACACAAATGCTGTTTCCCTGAAATGACTTTTTACCCTTCCCTCCGTTCCAGGCTGCTTCAAACCACAACAGGGGAGGAGAGAACAGGAAGCTGGATTTAGGGTTGCCAGGTCTCCCTGACCAGCAGCTGTCGGTGGAAGGGAAGGGTTGCGAGTTCCAGGTTGGGGAACTCCGGGAGGTTTGGGGGCGGAGCCTGGGGAGGACCGGGACCTCAGTGGGGTACAATGCCCATAGACTCCACCCTCCAAGGCACCCATTTCCTCCAGGGGAACTGACCTCTGTAGTCTGGAAAGGAGCTGCAATTCCAGGAGATCCCCAGGTCCCACCTGGAGGCTGGCATCCCTACCTGGATTGTATCCATTTTTCCTCCAGTGAGGCTAAAAACAAGTTGAGGGGAGGACGCTAGTCCTGACTGGGCAATTGGTACAGAGGCAACCTTGTCCACCCCTCCTTCCCTGAGGCTGTGGCCCTGATCCAGACAGCATAGGGTTGCCAGCTCTGGGTTGGGAAATACCTGGCAATCTGGGGAGGGGTGTGTGGGTGGGTGTGCACGCGCTCATGCCTGGGAGTCATGCTTGACTTCTGGCAACCCCTAGTGGGGCTTGGATGTTTCAGAGAGGTGGCTTGCTGTTGCCTGCCTCTGCCTCCCAGCCCTGGTATTCCTTGGAGGTTTCCCATCCAAGTACTTGCCAGGGTCAGCCCTGCTTAGCTTCCGAGATCTGATGAGATCGGGCTTGCCGGGGCTATCCAGGTCAGGGCTACGCTATCCACTCTTACTTCCTTTCATTTCCTCATTTCCCCTCTCCCTGTTTGCCTTTCAAACGATAGCAGGCCTCATGGTTGCCAGGCTCCAGGTGGGGCCTGGAGAATCCCTGGAACTGGAGTTGATTTCCAGATGACAGAGATCAGCCCCCCTGGAGCAAATGACTGCTTTGGAGCATGGACACTATAGCATCAGACACCCCCCCACACTGTGGTCCCTCCCCCTGGGCTGCCAACCTCCAGGTGGGGCCTGGAGATCTCCTGGTATTACACCTTATCTCCAGACAACAGAGCTCACTTCCCCTGGAGAACATGGCTGCCTTGGTGGGTGAAGTCTCTGGCACTGCACTCTGCTGAGGTCCCTCCCCAGGCTCCACCTCCAAAAGCTCCAGATATTTTCCATCCCAGAGCTGGCAACCCTGCTCCCCTCCGCAAATTCCATCCTCCCTGGTCTCCATTCCCCAAACCTCCAGGAATTCCCCGACCTGGAGGTGGCAACCCTAGCAGCCCGGCTTCTTGCTTCCTCGTTTTCTTCCCACATAATGGGAGGATACTTTAAAACCCTTTTCCCCCCATTTCAAACCCAGCCCTGCTCTGGCTCTTCCCTCCCCTCCCTCCAGGCTTCTTTTCTTGCATCGCGGGACTGAGGAAGTCGTTCTAGCTGCTGCTGTCAAGGGTTGACTGTGGGTTCCCTTTCCCGGGGGCCCCTGGTAAGCCCCAGCGCGCCATTGGCCTCCCAAGCGCATCAAACGCTGCGCGCTCCGTTCCCCCAGCAAACACTACAAAGCTCCGCCACAGGGCAACCTCCCTCTGATAATTACTTCGGCACACACCTTGGGTCTTAAGTACATGGTAAGCAACAGATCAGCATGAGAAATCTCCGCACGGCTCGACTGGGAATCGTCGTTTTCCACGACTCCCACCTTGCCAGTCAAAGGTGATTTACTCTGATCTGCTCTATTGGTTTTATCGAGTGAATGTGGCCGATACCTGGAGAGAGCCGGAGAGAGAAATGTGCTGGTGCGCTAGGACGGTGCCAGGCCTTTCCCGGTTGCCTGTACCGAGGGCTGAGGTGTGTGTGTGCGTGCGTGCCTTTTTATTTAAATAAAAATTGCACCAGAATTATTTGCCGTGTTTTATGCACCCATCTGCTTGCTGTAGTCTCTCCATAAATCAGGCGCACCGGCTTGCATGCGCCGCGCGCTCTCATGCACGTGTCTGCTTCCCATGTAGATTACTTATGATGAGAGTCTAATTAGACCCAGGGAAGCCTGCCTACTGCGCCAGCCTGGGGAGAACTTAATTAAAGTCAATGGAGAAAATTATAGGTGAACAAAAAATTAGGGCAGTGAGGAGAGAGAGGGAAAAAATAGAGAGAGGAATCAGAGGGAGAGAAGCTAACCGGGAGGAGGGGAGGCGGTGCAGAGTCCCTAGGCTTAAATGCTCCCCTGCCGGAGCTCACTTGGGGCACGATCCACCAGGAAGGCCCCTTCAAAGGAACAGAAGCTGCACAAAAGCAAGCCTTTGGGCTTAGCCATGAGTTTGCAGGAGAACATTGCCGATGCATTTCTGATGTTCTCCCCCCATATAAATATATATATATATATATATTCTTCGTCATGTTCCAATTTTGTTGCCTCTTCTCAGCAGCTGTGTTGGGTACTGCCTTCTTTTTTCTGTAAAAATGAGAAAGAGAGTTCTTCTTGCTGGCTACATGGTGCCACATAGCTTTGCCTTAACAACACTGCAAAGCCAAGTCAGAGTGAGAGCGATGCTTGCTGCCCTTGCTCGGGATGGGAGAACCATTTTGTTCCATTTTGCAATCCCAAATTAAAAGTGGTTCTTCTTGCCGGCTACACAATCTAGTCACTCTACGATCAGGTATCTGTAGGGTTGCCAGTTTCCAGGCAGCACCTGGAGATCTCCAGGAGTTACAGCTGATCTCCAGATGAAAGAGATCACTTCCTCTGGAGAAAGTGGCTGCTTTGCAGGCTGGACTCTGGGCTTTATATCCCACTGAGGTCCCTCCCCAGGCTCCATCCATGAGCCTCCATGAATTTAGCCACCCAGAGTTGGCAATCCTATGTAGCTGGTATGATGACATCAGGTTGCCATGTAGTCAAGCTGCTTTGGTTTTGTAGCAGCACAACGCCCAGTCAGAGGAAGAACAATGTTTCTTACCCTCGCTCTGAATGGGAGGACAATTTCTCCCCATGTTGCAAGTCCAAATTGCTGCCAAAACGGGGAGGAGGGAGAGAAACAGGAAGCTGATGCTCCTTCGCCGTCTCAGCTCAGACCTACGAGAGATCTTCTCCGCAGAACAAAGCTACCTCTCAATTAGTTTTGAGGCAGTTCACATTCTTTAACAGCTTCTTCTCAGTGTCAGACAAATAGGCAAAGTACACATTTACATGTCATTGAGTGAAATGGCCAGAGGGTTTCCAGATCATTTTTTTCCTATCCAGTCTCTTGCGTCTTCAAGAACTGCATAAGAAATTTACCACGCCAAGCTTTCCCCATCCCTGCCTCTCCACGTAGGGAAACCTTTCTGCTGCCGCTTATCCACTTGTCCGGACATTGCTAAAGTCACAAGTGCTTGACCGGGGGAAAAGTGTTTGGCAACATTCAGGGTGCACACGGCACACCCCCAAAGCCCTCATGGCTGTCACGAGGACTTGCGACCAGAGGTGCCCTGGGATTTCTGTGCTCAGAACCTATTTCCCGGATTTGCATGGCCCAATCCGGATTGTGACTGTGGCGTGTAGGGAGAGGGGGGTCGACACCCAGTTTGGACAGGCTGTGGCAAGGGGAAGGGAGGGAGGGTGAAGACTCTCTCTCCCTGGGCTGTTTTCCTGGGTAGAAATCCACCTTGGGGCTTCTGAATGTGTGATCAGATGCAAAATGTACCGTTCCACAAAGGAGGGGGGCATTCCAAAAGGACACTCGTGCCATTAAAAAATCCAAGTCACGTGAAAGCCGCCTAGGGAGGCAGTGAGCTCCCCCCCCCACTGGCAGTCTTTAAGCAGCAGCTGGACAAACACTTATCAGGGACGCTCCGGGCTGATCCTGCATTGAGCAGGGGGTTGGACCGGGTGGTCTGCATGGCCCCTTCCAACTCTGTGATTCTATGATTCTATGAAAGTGGTCTGATGTCTGTTCTCAGTGCCCTTACGGCACAGCCACGTTGTTCCCTTTCTGGTGGCCTACAGACCATGCAAGGGAAGGCGGTGGGCACCGCCCGATCTCATCAGATCTCAGAAGTTAAGCTTGGGTTGGCACTTGGATGGGAGACCACCAAGTGAGACTGACTCCGCAGAGGAAGGCAATGGCCAACCACCTCTGCTGAATCACTTGCCTTGAAAACCCCTTGCTGGGGCCACCATAAGCCGGCCGGAACCAATGTTCCCTCTAAGCTGTGGGGTCTTGTGAGCTAAAATTCAAGTTTGTGCGCTACTGGCATGAAAGTTGTGAGCGAGCGATTTGCCTGCTGCATAAATCAGTTTGCTCTGGAGCCCTCCTTCCTGAGCGGAGACAAATAACGTGTGAGCCGGAGGGTAAAAAACTGTGAGCTGGCTCCCACTAACTCAGCTTAGAGGGCACCCTGGGCTGCAACTTGACGGCACTTTACACACCGTGAAACGTGTAGGAGAACATTTTTATTACTTCTTTGACTTCCTGGTTGTTCCAGCAAGATCCGATGCCGCCTGCGTGCCAAGAAGGGTGTGAGGTTAGGCCTGGGGGTTTGCTGTACTGTGTTTGTGCATCTGGTTTTTAAAGAGTTTTTCCTTCTTGGTTTTCAGGGTTTTTATGTCCCTCGCTCCCCATAAAGTTTGGTTGGTGTTCATGATGCCTTTTGTGTGGCGCCTGAATACAGCACTGTTCACCAATGCCATCAAATTCCCAGTTCTGAGGGTTTTCTCCTACTCCATAAGGGATTCCTGCCCTGATCTGGATGTTCCAGGCTAGCCTGCTCTTGTCAGATCTTGGAAGCTAAGCAGGGACGGCCTGGGTTAGTACTTGGATGGGAGACCACCAAGGAAGTCCAGGGTCGCTATCTAGAGGCAGCCAATGGCAAACCACCTCTGGTCGTCTCTGGCCTCGAAAAACTTACAGGTTCGCCATAAGTTGGCCGTGACTCGACAGCACTTTCCACCACCACCATGAAGGCTGCGTACCAATGTCACAGGATGTGACTCTAAGCAGCAAAGTGTGTGCAACCTACTATTTGCATACTACTGTGCAGCCACCAAATGAGAAGGGAGCACTCACTGGAGAAGACCCTGATGCTGGGAAAGACTGAAGGTCAAAGAAGAAAGGGCCGGCAAAGGATGAGATGGTTAGACAGTGTCATCGGTGCAACGAACATGAAGTTAAGCAAACTCTAGAGGATGACAGAAGACAGGAGGGTTTGGTGTGATGTGGTTCATGGGGTCACGAAGAGTCAGACTCGTCTGTGCGACTGAACAAGTGCAGTTACAAATTTTCCTTCTCCAAAAAAATATTGCATTCCAGGGCTAGATTGAGACATTCTGGCTGAGTTCAGACTGGCAGTTTGAAGCGGGAGCCAGTCGTGGCAAAAAAGCCCCGGAACAAACTGTTCCAGGTTTTCCCAGCCACACTGCGCCGACTGATGCGGGAGCATACTGGGAGGAGGCACGTGGGAGTGTTCAGACTGCTGGCCCGGAGGCATGGCTGTAAACAGTTCTTCCCTGGTAATTCGGCTATGTGTGCATGTGCGCATATGCACATAAGCGCATCCGGCCGATTTGGAGAGGATCCCGTTGCGCCGGCACCGCATTGGGCAGTAGAGCAGAGCACAGCCAATCATATTGCTGCTGCTTTATGTGCAACGCAGGTTGCTCCCGGCTTTTCGGGTTGGCATTCACACTTCCCGGAAGCGGAATGAAGCAGGATAAACGGACTCTTAGGGATTTACTACTGCTTTTACCAGGTATCTTTTAAACGTGGGAGCGAAGCAGAACAGCACAGGTTGACTATGGGTGGGGAACGCCAGGCAGATGTGCCTGTGTGAACGCCCCCTTTAATACACTTGTAAAACGTGGCTGAAACATGGCTATAGCAGGGCAAACTGCCAGTCTGAACTCAGCCTTTGAGGCCCTAAACTACGTCAGTCTTAAGAGGCCCCATAGCATTACCCCCCCCCCCCCAAAAAATCTAGTAATGTTAGGAGTTTGGTGGGAGGTTGTATTGTGTAAGATCTTGGAAGATAAGTAGAGTCAGTGCTTGGAGGGGAGACCACCAAGGAAGACTCTGCAGAGGAAGTCACTGGCCAACCACCTCTGCTTCTCATTTGCCTTGAAAGCCCCTTGCTGGGGTCACCAGCACTTCACACACAACCAAGTGTAGCTTAGTTAATGCGTGCGTATCCAGCTCTGCCAGATCTGCCCAGTTAGATTTGTCCGTTTGCCCTAGCAGCAGCTCAGGGGCGGGATTTCTGCCAGGGAAATGGCATGAGAGCAAAGGTTAAAGCCCTCTCTCTCCCTCGCACCATGGCCCGGATCCAAATTGCGCATACCCACGCCCACGTGCACACACCCTACAGCTGCCTTTTCACTTTAAAAAAAAACATCTGGCGATCTGTGATCAGATATCCCACATAGTATGCCGTTATGTTGTAATATGTCAGCCTGTAGATGCTCAGTTAGATTGAACCACCACATCAATATCTTATCTCACTTAAGAAATTAAAAAAGGCGGGGGGGGGGCTGTGGTTTAGAACAGAAGGAAAGGACAGAAACTAACCCCTCAAGTGTACCCAGAGGTGATGTGGCGCAGGGGTAGGGCATCTGCTTGGCATGCAGAAGGCCCCATATTCAGTCCCTGGCATCTTCAGTGAGAAGGAAGAGGTAGGAGGTGATGTGAAAGACTGTGAAGAGCTGCTGCCAGCCAGAGTAGGCAATACTAACTTCTATAGACCAAAAGCTCTGGCTCAATATAAGGCAGCTTCATCTGTTGACGGTAAGGGAACAAGCTGCGGCTCAGTGTTAATTTGGTAAAGCATCTTCTCTGCAAGCAGAAGGCCCCAGGTTCAATCCCTGGCATCTCCAGTGAGAAGGATCCAGCAGGAGGTGATAGGAAAGACCTCTGCCTGAGACCCCGGAGAGCCGCTACCAGTCAATGTAGGCAATACTGACCTTAACAGACCAATGGACTGACTTCGGCAGCTTCTTGTGAGCTCAGTAAGAGGAGGGGCCACAGCTCAGAGCTAGAGCATTGGCATTGCATGAAGAAGGCCTCCGGTTCTGTCACTGACATCCCAGTTAAAGGGTTGTCGGAATGGGGCAAGACCTTTAGGGCAGTCCTCAACAGAGTTCCATCTTTCTAAGCTTAAGTTTGTGCTGTGGGACTCTGGAGAACTTCTGCCAGTACGTTGCCAACCACCAGTGGGGCTTGGAAATCTCCCAGAATTACAACTGATCTCCAAACTACAGCAATCAGTTCGTCTGGAGAAAATAGCTGCTTTGGAGGGTGGACTTTATGGCATTATACCCTGCTACAGGCCCTCCCCAGTTCTTACACAGTGTCTCCTGCTAGGGAGGGCACTACAGCAGGATTCCTCCTAACCCAGGCCCCCCCATTCCTCATTGCCACTTAACAGATTGGTGGGTAGGGTTGCCCACTTTAAGGGCCCTCGATCTGCCGGCCTAGATCCAGCCAGTGGGGGGAACCCTGCCCGCAAAGTGCCTGAATCAGGCCAACGTGCCCAGCACAATGGTATCACTGGGAGGTCATCACACCAGGCACGTCGCTGGGGGGTGCTCTAGCATTCAGCCTGAAAACTCTATGGTATCATAGCATAGAGTTTCTTGCCGAACGTTGGAGCATCCCCCTGGCGACATGCCTAGCATGATGATGTCACTTCCAGGTGATGTATTGCTATACGTGCGTGCCAGAAGATCCCAGGAGAGGAGCTTCTCTCCCCTGCCGGCAAAAGGTAAGGGACCCGGCAACCCTATTGGCGGGATGGGGTCTGAACCACAGAGACTGACCAAGAGAGAGATCTGGGAGTCGTAGTAGATAACTCACTGAAAATGTCGAGACAGTGTGCAACTGCAATAAAAAAGGCCAATGCTATGCTGGGGATTATTAGGAAGGGTATTGAAAACAGATCAGCCAATATCATCATGCTCCTATATAAGTCAATGGTGTGACCTCATTTGGAATACTGTGTACAGTTCTGGTCGCCACACCTCAAAAAGGATATTATAGCTTTGGGAAAAGTGCAGAAAAGGGCAACTAGAATGATAAAAGGGTTGGAACACTTTCCCTATGAAGAAAGCGCTTGGGGCTTTTTAGCTTGGAGAAATGATGGCTGAGGGGTGACACGATCGAGGTTGATAAGATTATGCATGGGGTAGAGCAGGTAGAGAAAGAGGTACTTTTCTCCCTTTCTCACAATACACGAACTCGTGGGCACTCAATGAAGTTGTTGAGCGGTCAGGTTAGAATGGATAAAAGGAAGTACTCCTTCACCCAAAGAGTGATTAACACATGGAATTCACTGCCACAGGAGGTGGTGGCAGCTACAAGCACGGATGGCTTCAAGAGGGAATTAGATAAACATATGGAGCAGAGGACCATTGGTGGTTATTAGCCACAAGATATAGATAGGGACTCTGGGACAAGTGAGGCTCTGTATTCTTGGAGCTTGGGGGGGGGTGTCAACAGTGGAAGGGCTTCTAGTGTCCTGGCCCCACTGCTGGACCTCCTGAAGGCACCTGGTATTTTTGGCCACTGTGTGACACAGAGTGTTGGACTGGATGGGCCATTGGCCTGATCCAACATTAGCCTCTCTTATGTTCTTATGACATAGGGTTGCCAGCCTCCGGGTGGTGGCTGGAGATCTCCTGGAATTACAACTGATACTCCAGGTGACAGAGCTCAGTTCCCTTGGAGAAAATGGAAGATGAACTTTGCGACATTATACCCTGCTGATGTCCTTCCCCTCCCCAAACATGCCCTTTCCAAGCTCCACCCCCCAAATCACCAGGACTTTCCCACACCAGACCTGGCAGCCCTGGGCGTGAGGGGGGATGAGGGGGCTCTTCAGCAGGACACTGAAGATCTCACCCCTGCCCCCCCCTCGGGTGCCAACTACAGTTGAAGAGCTAGATCTGAGCCCTGTAGCACCTCAGAGACAACCAGATTTTCGGGGTATGAGCTACCCTCTGAAACCAGCTGCAGTTGGCAGCCCTGCTCCAAGGAGGTGGAGGTACTCCAGGTGCAGAACCGACTCTTTCTGTTGGGGAAGAAGCAAGCGAGCACTGGAAGGAAACACTGGCAGGTATGATGGGGCTCTTAAGCACGACACTCCAGATCCCTGCTCTCTCTGCCCTCTCTTCTAAATGGATGCACCCTGCAGATACAAAGGTGATTTCTCCCCAAGAGCCAATGTGGTGTAGTGGTTAAGAGCGGTGAACTCTTGGAGAACCAGGTTTGATACCCCGCTCCTCCGCATGAAGCCTGGTGGGTGATTTTGGGCCAGTCACAGCACTCTCAGAGTCCTCTCGGCCCCGCCTACCTCACAGGTTGTCTGTCGTGGGGAGAGGAAGGGAAGGTGATTGTAAGCCACTTTGAGACTCCTTCAGCTAGAGAAGGATGGGGTATAAAACCAACTCTTCTTCTTCTTCTTCAGATCAAAATGGAACAGCTGAAGGTTAGGAGCAAGTAACCATTCCCAATTTGTGCTCTTTTTAATGTGTTTACATTTGTATCTGTTATTTAGGCTCTGTGCCAGGGGTTTCCACCCTTTTTTTGGGGGGGGGTTGTTTTTTTAATATGTGTGTGCGTGTGTCTGCACCTGGAAGTCCTGGTGACCTCTGGTGACTGACCCCTACTGAGGGCCTGGAAGATATTCAGAGAAGTGGCTGAATAAAGCCTGCCATCACTTCCCGACTGTCGGCCTTCCAAGGAGATCTCCTATCCAAGTGCTTGCCAGAGTTAACCCTGTTTGGTGTAGTGGTTAAGTGTGTGGACTCTAACCTGGGAGAACCGGGTTTGATTCCCCACTCCTCCACTTGCACCTGCTGATGTGACCTTGGGTCAGTCACAAGTTCTGGCACAGCTGTTCTTGAAAAAGAGTAGTTTCTGTCAGAGCTCTCTCAGCCCCACCTACCTCACAGGGTGTCTGTTGTGGGGAGGGGAAGGGGAAGGGGAAGGAGTTTGTAAGCTGCTCTGAGACTCCTTTGGGTAGTAAAGGGTGGGGTATAAATCCAATCTCCTCCTCCTCCTCTTCTTCCTCTTCCTTTTCTTCCTCTTCTTCTTCTTCTTCTGCTTAGCTTCTGAGATCTGATGAGATCAGCTTGCCTGGGCTATCCAGGTTAGGGGGTTCCCAACTTTTTTGAGGCTTCAGGCACCACTGGAGTTCTGACACAGAGTGGTGAGTGCAACTGCACAATGGCTGCCACAGGAGGTGGAGCCAACCACACATAGGAAGCCCAAGTGCAGGGGAGAAGAGGGGTAATTTAAAAGAGGCACGAAAGGGAATAAAACCTACGCTGTGGTGTGCAGCTGCATCTGAATCAATATTAACTCAATCTGCACAGCCAATCAGAAGCCATGCTGGGCATGGCAGGACCGCATGGGCCCACCCACTTTCTAAAATCACTTTAGTGAGCACCATGGAAGGTGCTGACAGGCACCATGGGGCCCATGGGCACCAAGTTGGAGAACCCTACTTTATCTTTCCCCAGCTGTTTTTTGTTTCTTTTTTTGTTTGTTTAAGATTTGCTCATGTTGAGCATAACAATATGCTTTTTAACACCATTTTTACACTATTTATATGTACATCATTTATATATGTAATGCACATATAATGTCTGAAGCACATTTATATACAAACAAGTTAAAAAAAATGCATGCCTCTTCCAAGGGACAGTTTGGTACCAGGAAACAAAAAAGAAGAAGAAGAAAGAAAGTGAGAACAAAAGAATCGGGAGTTCTTTTTGCTTAAAGGGGAAGAAAAACATTTAAAAGGGTCTTTCTGTATCCAAATAGCTGGGATAAAAAACTGCAAATTCAAGAGAAGGCTTTAGAAATCAGAGTGTCAGGCAGTGGCTATTTGGATGCCCCTGGTGCCCAGGCAACCCAAACTTCCCTGCTCATGTTCCTTACTAGAGTTTCAGCCTTGCCCTGCCCACATTGCCGCTGCTGGACAGTACATTTGACACTTCTGGGCCAGGAAATTCCTAGAGGTATGGAGGTGAGCCTGGGGAAAGGCAGAATTTGTAGAGGGGAGGGGACTCAGCAGATATGATGCTATAGAGCAGGGGTGTCGAACGTATGGCCCATGGGCTGGATCCAGCCCCTGCAGGACTGCTATCCAGCCCCTGAGCAACTGGCTCTTTGCTGCTTCCTGTTCCTGCTTCCTGTTCCCTGCATCACAGCTCCTTTTGCCCTACCTCTCCTATTTCCTGCTTCGCAGAGCAAAGAAAGAAAGCCAAGCCTCCCTTCCCTTGATTGGCTGAGGGCTCCTCCCCCTGCTCTTCTGGGGAGGGAAAGAGCAAGAGAAAGAGAGAGAGAGAAACAGAGTCCCATGGCATTTTTAAGACCAACAATATTTTTATTCCAGGTGTGTGCTTTTGTGTACAAGCACACTTCTTCCGGGGGGAGGAGATGGCATCCCATGGCACTTAGAGAGATCCCCCTTTCCAGTTCTAACAAATGGAGGGGGGAGGAAACCCAAAAGCACAGCTTGCATTCTTTATTAGTGGAAGGGAGCAAGAGTCCAGTAATACCTTAATGACTAAAAAAAATTGTTGCAGGGCATCACTACTCACTTCTTCAGATACATAGAATGTGAGTCCATCTGTCCTTCTATCTTGGCATGTGAAGTGATTTCAGACACATAATGACAATTGCAGACAATGGTAATGAGACAGGAACCCTAGGTCTCAGTTCTGTCCAGGAGGATGCATTGTCTTGAGCTTCATGATCAGTTGCAATTCAGCAACCTCTCTTTCTAATCTCCCTTTGAAATCCCTTTGTAAGAGAACTGCTACTCTTAGGAATGTCCTGGAAAGTTAAAATGTTCCCCTGTTGGTTTTTGAATGTTGTGGTTTCTAATAGCAGTAGAAAGAGTATCAATCCAGTAGCATCTTAAAGACTAACAAAATTTGTGGTAGGGTATGGGTTTTCATGAGCCACTGCTCACTTCTTTAGACTTATTTCCATTTATTCTTTGCATCCTCCTGAACTGAATCCTCCTGTACCAAATTGAGACCTAGGTTTCCTGTCTCATTAACAATTCTGATATCTCCATGCCTACTATCACCCTTCATATCACACCTAATGCAATCATGCCTGCTATTGCTATTCGGCATCTGAAATCATCTTTATAAAGTTTATATCTCTGGTACCTGGCATTATGTTTTATGGCACTCATGGCCTGGCCCGACTAAGTGACATTTATCAGATCTGGCCCTCATAACAAATGAGTTCGACACTTTGGGTCTATCCTCCAAAGCAGCTGTTTTCTCCAGGAGAACTGTTCTCTGACACCTGGAGATCAGTTGTAATTCTGGGGGATTTCTTCGCCCACCTGGATAGCTGAGTCTACGGCTAGGGTTGCCAGCTCTGGGTTGGGAAATACCTGGAGGTCCTGGGAATGGAGCCTGGGGAGTGTTGTAAAATATTCAAAAGTATTTAATTACTCAGAGTATCGATGGATCTTGCTCTATTGGAAAGAAGAGATTTCTTTGCGTTTAAAAAACCTTTATTTCTAAGGGGAAAAGGTATACAGGAAACCTACAAATAAAACAAACATCTAAGAGCTACACTTCTAAGCCGCTTACAGTTGAAGGCATGGTTACACACACTACACACAGACAATGGAGAAACTGTCCTTCTTCTCGACCCCTAGAAAGGAACAACCGGTTTGTATCACAATAGAAGTTATTTTTCCTGGGCTAAACCCCCATTGGCTCTGTCCCAATTTTCCCTTCCAGGTCAGTCTAGACAATAGCAATACTAGGTAAACAAGTTAACCGTATAATGACTGGATTGTCAGACCTTGTAAACACATACATCTCCAACAGGAAGGACAGGGGTTTTTTGGTGGGGGAGGCTTGAATGGGGTACAATGCCATAGAGACAAGGTTCCAAAGAAGACATTTTCTCCAGGGGAACTGATCTCTGCCACCTGGAGATCTGTTGTAATTCTGAGATATCTCCAGGCCCCACCTGGAAGTTGGCAAGCCTAGTCTACAGCCTTCTCTGAGGCACTTCATGCCAGCTGTGATAGGCATGTCCCAGTTCTGCCAGCACTGGCTTCTGCTAGGGTTTGGGAGTGGAAGGTCTTCTTTGGCGAAAAGAGCAAAGTAAATGATGATTTCAGAAGACCTTTGCGGGCATGCCCATCAGCCAATGGCTGATTGGCAGAGCGGTGCCACACAGGGACTAAAGCAGCATCCCTGCATCTCCTTGATTTATTGGCAAGGCCAGTAGGTGTTGCATTAGGTTAAGTATTAACAGATCTCCAGAGCCTCATTATCCGTCCCCTTTTCGCTCTCCAACCCAAGAGTTACTGCTCCGAAAATCTATAGGCTTGGCAGCCACTTGGCTGATTCCCAGATTTTCATCATGCCGCCTTTAAGGTTAACCCCCTGCAGATTTCAGCTCTCTACCCACATGCAGCTGAGGTTGTACTTGGCATATCGGAATACCTAATGTGTTGTGGTTACAGACAAGAACGAGCTGATGTATTTATGCTGTTGATGCCCGCTTGCTACCAAGGGGAGAGAGGAAGGGGGGTTGAGGAAAAGAGCAAAAGCTCACACTCTCTCTGGGAGTACTGGGAGGGTGATGGGTTTCTCTTTATTCCATAAGAATCGGAGAGGATGAACGTGTAAATGTGCTGCAGAAAGACATATCTAGTCCTGAAGCGGGTTTGCCTGCAGCTCAGTTCCTGCTCTGCATACAGAAAATCTGTGCCTGTAGCCACTGTGGGGCATTTGGGGGCACAGCCCCACCACGGATGAGCCCTGCCCCACCCCGGGAGGATGCCAGACTCCCCCCCCTCACTCTTTGTGCACCACGCCCTTACCCCTGTCTCAGGGCTCTTTTTGTAGCAGGAACTCCTTTGCACATTAGGCGACACACCCCCAAGGTAGCCAATCCTCCAAGATCTTACAGTAGCCCCTGGAAGAAGAGCTCTGTAAGCTCTTGGAGTATTGGCTACCTTAGGGGTGTTTTGCCTAATATGCAAAGGAGTCCCTGCTACAAAAAGAGCCCTGCCCCTGCCCCTCCCAGACCTCTCCAGCTCTTCCAGAGAAGCCACCCTGCTGCCTCTGGTCAGTTTCAGTCCCCCCCCATCAGCTGTTAAACCTAACAGCTGATACCTGGGGAGTGAAACTGACCAGAAGCCCCAGGGTGGCTTCCCTTTCCTTCCCCAGCCTCTTAGCTGCTGCCACGGGGGTGGGGGGTGGGCAAGGGGAAGGAAAGGGAAGGGAAGCCGCCCTGCCGCTTCTGGTTTGCTCCCCCACATGCCCCCTCCAATTTTCTGGCTATGGGGCTGAGAAGGTCCATGGTTCAATCTCTGGCATCTCCCGTAAAAGTCGATGGGAAGCAGGAGAGGAAACCGGGGAGATCTCAGAGAGCTACAGAAGAGCTGAGCCGAGCATCTGCCTTTTCCCTTCTGGCCAGGAAGTTAATATCTGGGCTTGGTCACAGGTAAGCACAAGGGAAGGAGATTGGAGAGGCGGACGAGCCCCATGGGAGTCCAGCTGAACATCTGCCCTTGCCTTATTGCAGATGACAAAGCCTGGGCTTGGTCCCCAGCCAGGGCAGGGAAGGAAGCTGGGGAGCTCCGAGCGAGCTAAACAAGAGCTGAGCCGAGTGCCTGCTCTGCCTTCCTTATTTCAAGGAAGTCACTGCCTGGGCTTGGTTGCAGGCAGGAGCTGGGAAGGAAATTGGGGGCGGGTGTGTGTGTGTGTGTGCATGAGCTATCCAAGAGCTGAGCTGTCCCCTTAGTGCAGACAACTTAAAGCCTGGACTTGGTCACAGGCCAGAGCAGGGAAGGAAACCAGGGAGCTAAATAAGGGCTGAGTTCAGCATCTGCCCTTCCCTTTTCGCGAGCAACTTAAAGCCTGGGCTCCGTCAGAGGCCTGAGCTGGGGAAGAACCAGGAACGTCTAAGGAAGCTAAATCAGAGCTGAGCTCCTCCCTTATTGCAGGTAACTTAAAGCCTGGGCTTGGTCACCAGCAAGAGGAGAGAAGGAAATTGGGAAGAGGTGAATGAGCTACGTAACAGCTGGGCTGAGCATCTGCCCCTCCCTTCTTGCAACCCTGGGCTTAGCTGGAGGCCTGATGAGGGCAGGAAATTGGGGAGATCTAAGTGCGCTGATGAAGAGCTGGGCTGAGCACCTGCCCCTCTGGTTTGACAGGTCGCTTCAAGCCAGAGCTTGGCCAGAGGCAAGAGTTCTTCGCCTTTAGCCTGTGGCTTGCTGCTTGTGCCCTGTGCCAGCTATCCCAGCAGCTCCGGCACCAATATGAGCCATCCTTGTGGCTCATCTCCTGGAAAAAAGTTTGACCAGGGACTGCTGGGGTGGATGTGCTTTAATGGGAATTGCTGGTAAACTCCTTTGAGTACCCTTTGAGTCTGGGAGAAAAAATAAGACGAAAACAATCAAATAAATAAATATTAAAAATAAATAACACAAGCTGCGGTCAGATATGCCATTTGGTGCGGTCAGGAAGCACTCCTATTTCATCCGTTGGTATTTGGCATGGAGTTGCTCGATCACACATCCCATTTCGCTGCAGGCTCAGCCCATCACTGTACAATCAGACAGCACAGACATGTGGGTTTCTTTGGGGGTTTTGCCTGATTTTCTGCATGGGCATAAACGACGGTGCAGTTCTTTGGACGTGTGCTTTTTAACTCCCGGGAATCAGGTTGCCACTGTCACAGCTCCCTATTGCTTCCACTGAGCACCATGATCCCTGTGGATCACAGTGATCCATGGTTGCCATAGATCACTCCCTTTCCCACTCATTTTCACAGCTGGCCTGGAGGTGGGGACGATTATGCAGTTATGCACATATCGCTAAGTAGGGAGGAAATGGTGTCGAGTTGGGATGGACTGAGGAGTCCATCTGGACAGCCTGAGAGAGTGTTTGAGTGATCAGACTAGGAGAAATGCATCCGTGGCCCATCGGCAAGTGTTAGGACTAGACTTTTCCCGGTGTCTTTTAACTCCGTTTCCGTGGCAGGGCAGCACGGGGTGCCGATGACTGTGGGACCTTTCCCAGATGTTGCTGTCTCATCATGCACTTTAGATCTGTCAGGCATTTGCAGCTAAGTCAGATCTAATGGCACAGCTGACCACAGCCTAAGGCTTAGGCTTGCCAACCGCCAGGTGGTGGCTGGAGATCTCCTGCTATTACAACTGATCTCCAAGGGACAGAGACTGGTTCACCGGGAAAAAATGCCTGCTTTGGTGGACCTATGCCATTATACCCCATTGGAAGACCTCCCCTCCCCAAAACCTGGTCTCCCTAGGCTCCACCCCCAAAATCTCCAGGTCTTTCCCAACCCAGAGTTGGCAACCCTGCTAAGGCTGCAGAGGGAGCAAACCCTCCACTTTCTCAGGAAACTGAATCTAAACAGCCCCTCTTCCGCAAAGCAAACACCTGATCCCAGATTTCCTCCACCTCCCTTGTGAAGGAAGAGGCCAGCCCAGGAAGCATTTGTGTCTGCCTCCTCCACTGTGCACAAGGTTCCCTGTTTGCCTGCCCTAGCAGACAATCTCCTGCTCCCACACCTGGGCCCCTGCCAGGATGGGGCAAAGAAATGGCATGTTGAGACACCATTTCCTGTTGAGTGCCTGGAACTGCCCCCATCGCATCATGCTATGCTCTAGGAATCCCCCACTCCCAGTGGTAAAACAGCCATAGAGATCAGGGAAATCCCTAGAGCATCATACAACACGATGCTATCGCTTCTGTGCACTCACCTAGAAGTGATGCCATGGGATTATGTAATGCTGTTTTCTCCCAGTCTCTCCCCCATTCTCCCTGGGGTTGCCACTGGAGGGCTGGCTACCCTAATTGTAGGGGAACATCTTGATATGTTACAACTGTTTCCACCATAGGGTTGCCAGCTCCAGGTTGGAATATTCCTAGAGATTTGGGGGTAGAGCCTCGGGGGCGGCAGGTTTGGGGGAGTGGAGGGACCTCTGTGGGGTACAATGCCATAGACTCCACCCTCCAAAGCAGCCATTTTCTCCAGGGGAAATGATCTCTGTAGCCTGGAGATCCATTGGAATGCTGGGAGATCTCCAGGCCCCACCTGGAGGCTGGCAGCCCTGTGACCCGGCAGCCATTTTGTGCTGCTGATCTTCCTCTATATTTCTAAGTGCCTGCAGGTTCAGCACATTTGGAGACCCCTGCTTTAGAACAGAGGAGGCAAGCCACATGACCAAAGCGACATGACTGCCACATCACATCTGAGGACACCCTTCAACGGCATCCTCGGCTTCAGTGACTCACACGGACACATGAAGCTGCCTGATGCCTGTTGGCGGAGTTTAAACATACAGAAGAACAGACCACCAACTGCTGAAAGAAAATAACTCAGTTTATTAAAGAAGAAATAAAGTCTGATAGAACAGAGGAGACGAGGAGAGGCTTAACTAACTGACTAACTGCTGTGAGAGACAGGAACAAAGGGGGAGGGCTCAGTTGGAGCAGGAAGTCTCCAAAGAGCCAATCAGGAGACTGGAAGGACATAATCTGAAATTGTGGGAAGTTCCTAATCTAGCTATGCTAATTAGCAGCCCTTCAACTGCCCCCTATAGGCTGTTCTTCTGATCTTCTTCAAGTTGGTGCACTATAGACCTTGTATAGTCCAACAATACTGAGTCAGGCCTTTGGTCCATCAAGGCCAGTCTTGTCTACTCTGGCTGGCAGCAGCTCTCCAGGGTCTCAGTCAGAGATCTCTCAGCCCACCTACTGCCCGGTCCTTTTAACTGGAGATGCCAGGGATTGAACCTGGGACCTTCTGCACGCCAAGCAGATGCTCTGTCGGTGTGTCATGGCCCCCTCCCAGACTCGGGGACCATTTGCAGCCACAGTGGCTTTGGAACCAGTAGGAGAAGCAGAGCTGCCTCAAAGCCACTAATGGTCTAACAACACCACGCTTTGATCGGACAAGCCAGTTGGACAGCCAGAGCGTGTGGCGGGGAATGAGGAAGGTTAACGAGTTGAGCAAGGTCGTTAGCCACACCAGCTCCTCCTGTTAATCGGCATTCCAGCCTGATGCCATGCAATCCCTGAACTATGATCGTTGCATTTGGGGCCACGCCCTATACGCGGCAACAGATTGCGGGAGTATCAAAATTGCTGCTGGCGATGGGGTTTCCAGCTCTGGCTTGGGAACATGCAGGAAGATTTAAGGGTCGTGCCTGGGGAGAGCAGTATGTGGGGAAGGGAAGGAACTCAGCAGGAACGTGATACCGTCGACGCCACCCTCCAAAGCTGTCATTTATTCAAGGGGACCCGATCTCTGTGGACTCCAGCCCACCTGGAGGTTAGCAGCCCTACAGATAACCTCTCTCTTTTCAGATCTCGGAAGCTAAGCAGGACTGAACCTGAAAAGTACTTGGAAGGGGGGACCTCCAAGGAATACCAGGGCCGGGAGGCAGAGGCAGGCATCAGCAAGCCACCTCTCTGAAACATCCAAGTCCCACTAAGGGTTGCCAGAAGTCAGCCATGACTTCCAGGCAGACACTCATACACACACAAAAAAAATTGCACCAAATTTAAAAAGAAACAAAGATAACCCCTTTCTTTCTTACATGCAGCTCTGGCCAAAATACACCAAAGGTCTCTGCCTTCCAGTTGGTTCAGTGACTCTTCCAGATGACAAAAAGCACAGCGTTTCAGCTATATAAGCGGTGCCGTCTTTCCTCGTAATGCTCCCTCTAAGCTGTGGAGACTTGTGAGCAAAAATTCTACTTTGTGAGCTCCTGGCATTAAAGTGGTGAGCGAGCGATTGGGCTGCTGCATGAACTAGTTTGCTCTGGAGCCCTCCTTCCTGAGCTGAGACAAAAATGTGTGAGCCGGAGGCTAAAAAACTGTGAGCTAGCTCTCACACTAACTCAGCTTAGAGGAAACTCGAGTGTGAGGATTCTCTCGCTACAGGAAGATTTGGGGCCTTTTTTACCAAGTGTGGGTGTTATGTATTGTATGTGAATCAGTCCTATCTTTTCTCATGTAAAGCTTGCTTCTGAATGTGGCCCCTCAGATGTCGCATTGTCATTGGTCGGTTTCTGAGAAACCTTGTAAATACCCAATCACTATGTGAGAATGTATCAGAGAGGGAACGGTCCTGATTGGCCTTTATCCCTACATTGTTATTGGTTCTTACTCGACAATGGGTGTGGCTTTGGCAGCCCGTGAGAGTTTAAAAGAAGGAGCTGTGCTCCACTGTTTCGTGGGTGTTTACTGGTGTGTTCTGAGTTGGTGTTGCCATTACAAATAAAGCTGAATCGCTTGCTGAAATCACTTTGTTGTTAAGTTGTCCATACTTAACAGTGGGGGTATGTGCACTCTTGTGTTGGAGAGGGGGAATGTGCAGTCTTCAAAAGTCATGTGTTAAAAGAAACCAGACCAGGGGGCATTGCTTAGGGTTGCCAACCTCAAGGTGAAAGCCTGGAGATCTCCCAGAATTGGAACTCACCTCCAGGCAACAGAGATCAGTTCCCCAGAAGAAAATGGCTGCCGTGGATGGTGAGCTGCCTGGCCTTGTACCCCACTGAGGTCCTGCCCTTCCCCAAACCCCCCTTCCCAGGCTCCAGCCCCAAAATCTACAGGTGTCTCCCAACTCAGAGTTGGCACAGTCCCAGTATTGCTAAATGGGTCGGCTTTTCCGAAGACTGTCATCATGTTGGAATCTCTTATTAAAAAAAAAAACCACACCCTCATTGCAGGAGTTTGGGGTATTCTGTTTAAGTTCAGGAGTAAGGTTTAATTTGAAACATGCCAGTTTGGTGTAGTGGTTAAAAGAGTGGCTGACTCTAATCTGGAGAACCGGGTTTGACTCCCCACTCCTCCACATGAGGCTATCGGGGTGTCCTTGCGTCAGTCACGGTTCTCTCAGAGTTCTCTCAGCCCCACCTACCTCACAGGGTGTCTGTTGTGGGGAGAGGAAGGGGAGGCGATTGTAAGCTGCTCTGAGACTCCTTCGCGTAGAAGAAGAAGAAGAAGAGATTGGATTTATACCCCGCCCTTCACTTGGAGTCTCAGAGCGGCTTACAAACTCCTTTCCCTTCCCCTCCCCACAACAGACACCCTGTGAGGTAGGCGGGGCTGAGAGAACTCTAACACAAACTGCTCTTTTTCAAGGACAGCTGTGCCAGAGCTTGTGACTGACCCAAGGTCACATCAGCAGGTGCAAGTGGAGGAGTGGGGAATCAAACCCGGTTCTCCCAGATTAGAGTCTGCACACTTAACCACTACACCAAACTGGTGTAGTGAAGAGTGGGGTATAAAGCCAACTCTCCTCTTCCTCCTCCTCCTCCTCTACACGAACAGTTTTCAAAGTCTGGTTCGGCTCAGGAATGCATAAAAGAGTGCTTCTGAGCACATTCAGACTTCCGAGATAGATTTGGCAGAACAGAGAAAGGCAGTTAAGAGCCTTAATTGAGAGAATGTGGCTTTTGGAGGGGGGTGGGGGATGAACTCCAGCTCCCAGGCTCTCTGGTGCATAATGCTTTGGGGACAGCCTATCCTGTGTCCTGGCATTTGATGGGTGTGGATGGAAATAAGTCTGTTGGAGGTCATCTTCCGCTCATGCCAGTCTGACTTCATAAATGTTCAGCACATTACATCCTTGTGGGAGATGGAGTCATAAGCACATGAAAGGAACATGCTCCATCCCCAGGGACGCACAGGGTGGATCTGAAAATACTGACAACCCAACTGGGTCTCTGTTTATTGGGGCTTTCTTCCAAGTGTGCTGCGAATCTGTCTCTCTTTTTTTTGCTTCTTTGCTTTTTCATGCTCCCTTTCCCCCAAGGTGCTGATACCATTTCATCCGCACAACGACCCTGTGAGGCAGGCCAGGCTGAGAGCGAGCGACTTATATAGAGCCATCCAGGGTTCTTCATGACTGACTGGGGACTCAGACCCGGGTCTCTCCTGATGCTCCAGCCACTAGACCACACTGGCTTTTCTGCAGAATAAGGTTGCCAGCTCCTGGATGGGAAATACCTAGAGATCTGGGGGTGCTGGAGCCTGAGGAGGGCAGGGTTTGGGAAGGGGAGGGACTTCAGTGGGGTATAATGTCACAGATTCCACCTTCCCAAGCAGCCATTTTCTCCAGGTGACCTG
The DNA here is from genome assembly GCA_029375565.1 of Gekko gecko. Lineage (NCBI taxonomy): Eukaryota > Metazoa > Chordata > Lepidosauria > Squamata > Gekkonidae > Gekko > Gekko gecko. The sequence continues at coordinate 204,285,557 of JAPDNY010000005.1, forward strand.
ATCTCTGTTGACTGGAGATTGATTGTAATCCCGGGAGATCTCCAGCCACCCCCTGGAGGCTGGCAACCCTTTTGCTAGTTTCCAAAGTGTCCCTCGAGCAACAGTTATGATTTGTCTTAATTAGCTGATGGCGACGTTCGTTCCTGAAAAGGCTTCAGTTTCTGATTTCTGCACATCAGACTTCAAAGGGAAAAGAAATCAGGTGCGCAGGGGATCGATTTCTTCCCCCTTCCAGCTCCGCGCTGGAGAGCATTTCATTTTAAAAAATGCAATCAGCTTCTCCACTCTTCCATTTAGGAAAGGTCTAAAAGGTCTAAAAATCTGGTTACAGCCGAATGTGTCCCTTGGATTTCTGGCCAGGTGCCAGCAATTGTGGTTTGTTTACTTTATTTCAACACCACCCTTTTCCCAGCGGGGGGCACCACGGCCGCTTACATCATTCTCCTCCCCTCCGTTTTATCCTCACCACAACCCTGTGAGGAAAGTTAGGTTGAGAGAATGTGACTGGCCAAGGTCACCCAGCAAGCTTCCATGGCACAAGTGGGGATTCGAACCTGGGTCCCCCAGATCCTAGTCTGACTCCCTAAGCGCCGCTCCACGCTGCCTCTCTATTTATTTATTTACTGACTGGCTTCATTTATACCCTGCCTTTCTCCTCACTGGGGACCCAAAGCTGCTGACATCATTTCCCTCTCCTCCACTGAACCTCCCAACAACGCTGTGAGGCAGGTTAGGCTCCAAGTACGTGACTGGCCCAAGGTCAGCTTCCATGGGAAGTGTGGGGATTGTTGCTGCTAAGTCCTGCTACGAGGTCTCTGAGTGCCCTCAGCGCCTTTGTGTCTCTGAGGCCCTCCTTGGCCCTCTTGTTGTGAACATCTCTTGAGGTTCCCATCGGAGTTTATTCTCTGTGGAAGAAGACCCACTGAGGAACTTGGCAAGAAATATACGAGGAAGACGCTAGGCCCGTGCACATGTTCAGTGCATGTGCAGTCGACCAATGGTGGATCCAATGCAGAGGAGACCATCAGTCCCTGAGCAAGAGTTGGCAGCCACCAGAGTCTGGGTGGGGGTTCCCCGGCTCCTGGGGGCTCAAATCTGCTGGGATCTCAAATCTCTCCCTCCCTGCTAAAAGATTTAAATGGCCAGCTGGTCAGCAGGCCATGTGCTCCCCGCCAATCAGCTGAAGCCCTTTAAATCTTTTAGCAGGGAGGAGGGAGTGGCTGTGGGTGGCCACAGCTTGGGGGTGGGGCTTGGGGCATCCCCACCCACCCCCGGTATGCCCCCAAATCCCCCTCCCCATATTGACAAGGGGACCTGGCAACCCTGCCCTGAGCAGACCCACCATCACCACAAGGGGGGGCTGTGGCTCAGTGATGGGGCATCTGCTTTGCATGCAGAAGGTCCCAGGTTCAATCCCCAGCATCTCCAGTTAAAAAAAAGGACCAGGCAGTAGGTGATGTGAGAGACCTTCACCTGAGACCCTGGAGATCCACAGCCAGTCTAAGTAGACAATAGTGAGATAAGGCAGCATCATATGTACATGACTGTCACATGAAACCGTGGTTTAGTTCAACCATGGTTTAGTTCAACTGTGGTTTGTTTCTGAAGCCAAGATTCAGTTTGCAGATGATGACTCAAATCCTGGTTTGCCTCCACAAATGTTGATTTGGCACCTTCACTTTCTAGCCAGAGAAGGCAGTGCCAAGGAACAAGCCAAAATTAAGCCAGGATGCCTGCATTCCCACATCACACAAAACCACAGAGAAAAATAATGGTGGTTAATAAACCAACTTCAAACCATGGGTACCTAGTTAGTGGAACAGCCCAAGTTTAGACAATTGCACTAACCAGGGTCAGCATTACTAAATCACAGATTTGAACTGAATCTTCATGCTGGCGGGGCGGGGGGGGGGCAAAATCAGCAACTGCCTGTGCCTGTGCTTTAACATAAGAACATAAGAGAAGGCATATTGGATTAGGCCAATGGCCCATCCAGTCCAACACTCTGTGTCACACAGTGGCCAAAACCCAGGTGCCATCGGGAGGTCCGCCAGCAGGGCCAGAACTCCACTGTTGCCCCCCAAGCACCAAGAATACAGAGCATCACTGCCCTAGACATAGTGTGTTCCATCTATACTGGGTTTGATTCCCCATTCCCCCACATGCAGCTGCTGGTGTGACCTTGGGTCAGTCACAAGTTCTCTCAGAGCTGTTCTCTCAAGAACAGTCCTCGAACGAGCTCTCTCAGTCCCATCTACCTCACAGGGTGACTGTTGTGGGGAGGGGAAGGGAAAGGATATTGTAAGCCACTCTGAGACTCTGTGTGAAGGGTGGGGTATAAATCCAGTGTCCTCCTCTTCCTCCTCCTCCTCCTTTTGGCTAATAGCCACTGATGGACCTCTGCTACATATGTTTATCCAGTTCCCTTTGGAAGCTATCTGTGCTTATAACCATCACCACCACCACTTCTTGTGGCAGTGAATTCCACATGTTAATTACTCTTTGGATGAAGAAGCACTTCCTTTTATCTGTTCAGCGCCTACTACTCATTAATTTCATTGTGTGCCCACGAGTTCTTGTATTGTGGGAAAGGGAGAAAAGTACTTCCTTCTCTACTTTCTCTATCCCAAGCATCATTTTGTAAACCTCTGTCATGTCACCCCTCAGTCATCATTTCTCCAAGCAAAAGAGCCCTTACCTCCTTAACCTTCCTTCACAGGGAAGGTGTTCCATCCCCTTAATCATCTTAGGCCCCGGTCATACGGGCCAGAAAACGCAGGGGGGAGGCGTGGCAGTTCGCCCTGGAGCAAAATAAGGCGCGGTAGCCCGATCACACGGGCCACCGGGTTGCCATGCTCTGGCGCCGAGCACCGATCACACAGTGCTGCTACAGCGTGGCAAAAAAGCGGCGCAGCAGAGCAGCAAGCCGCACTGTAGCAGAGGACACATGTGCCGTTGGGGGGGGCGCTGCTGGTGTCTTGCATATGCGCATGCCTCATTCAGCGTTGGTGCGCATCCCATGGAAACTTACAACATCCGGAAACCCCGGGACATGGGCCGGCGTCGGAAGCCGCGGGATACTGGCGCTCCCACGATCAGACGCCGCCCCCACTGGCTCGCTGAGGGGTGGCGGATTGGGCCCCCTGAAAGCAGGTAAACCCCCACCCGCATTGGGGGGATGGCAACCCTATCTACAGCCCTAACCCTATTGCATTCTTTATTGCATGTCCCATTCTGTTGATTGTAGTGACTCTCTCTGTGTAATCTACCTTCAGTCCCAGTGAGGAAGATGGACTACGAATAAATGACGTCTTAAAAAATCACCCCCTAAATGTCTGCACAGGGGCAAGGCCAGGAAAAAGAGATGGTAGCCCCCTCTGCTGCCCTGACCTGGATAGCCCAGGCTACCCAATCTTGTCAGATCTCGGAATCTAAGCAGAGTCAGCCCTGGCTAGGATTTGGGTGGGAGAGCACCGAGGAATACCAGGGTCGTGACTCAGAGGCAGGCAATGGCAAGCCACCTCTGAACATCTCTTGTCCTGAAGACCCGACGGGCCGCCATACGCCAGCGGTGATTCGACGGCATTTTCCACCACCACCACCACCTCTCGTTGCTCGCGTAGACAAAGACAAGGGGATAACAGGGATTGCAAACGGCAGCCGTTCTTCCTCTGTCTTCCTGAGGAAAGACTTAACAGCTTGGTTCACTTGGCTGTCTGTCAAGGCAAGGAGCCATTAGCAGCTGCCTTACAAGGCATCATGTGCTGGAACGAACAACAGTTATGTAACGCCTGTAGTATCAGCGGAGTTATAAACCCTTGTCAGAAATTAATGTACGGCTGGCCCAGTGATACAATCTCGATCAAAGAGGCCTATCAACTTTGCATTATAAGGCAGAGAAGTTTTTTTTGCATTGGAAAGTGCTCATGCGCCATCAGTGGGAAGGGATTAGGCCCGTAGATATGCAACCCGTTGCGCAACCAGCGGATCACTCCCTGTAACAGTAGGTGGCCCGTCTGATCACCACCTCATCAAAAAACGAGGCCACCTACAAACCAGAGGAAGATTTCTGCACAGCCGGGGGAGCCAGCAGAAACGGGGAGACGTGGTTTAGGGGTTCCAGGACTTAGGGACGGAAAAAAAACCAAAAGCAAAATCTAAAAAGATTGGCTGTGATCCTAAGAATGCTTTTCCTGGGAGTAAAATGGGACTTCCAAATAGACCTGCTTAGGATGGCTCCCATTGTGTGCGCATGGAGAAAACATCCTGTCCCTTGAATAGGGGCTCAATGTGTGAAAACAGGCAGTGGAGCTTTTTGTGGCATGGAAGTAAACCACATGACCTGTTAAATAACATCCCACTAAGCTTCTATTAAAGGGACCAGATGCTTTCCTCCAGGCCTGTTGGCAACCCTGCATTGTCATTCACTCCATATGGAGCTTCAAATGAAATTTTCCCCACCCTAGTGTTGCCAACCTCCAGGGGGTGGCTGGAGATCTCCCACAATCACAACTGATCTCCAGGCAACAGAGATCAGTTCACCTGAAGCAAATGGCTGCTTTGGGAGGTGGACTGTAATGATTCCATGTTTTGGTGTGTGTGTTCCTTTAAATGTTTAATTTGACTGCAGTACTGTAAGGAGAGTGATAGAGGGAGACAAGTGTATTTTGATTGGCTGATGACTGAGAGTGTGGGAGGAGATGTTCTGAGAGGAATCTGTGTGTGTGTGTGTGTGTGTGTGTGAGGAGATTCTGTGATATGAGAGAGACAAGTGTGGAAGAGTTTTGAAGAGAGTCTGTGTGACAGTTATGAAGGATTCTGTTTGTGAAGTTTGAAGAGTGAGCATAGTCTGTGTGACTATGGGTTTTTGAGTCTAATTCTGTGTGAATAAGACCAACAGTTTAGTCTGTGTGACTATATCTATTTATATGAGATAAAGAAAGATTATATAAAATGTATAAGCCTCCCAGAGTGGAGTTTGAGAGACTGTTTGTAGCACCAAGCTTTGCCAGATATATTTACAAGTTCCTTTCTTCAGCAACTGTTCAAAATAACCAGAAACCTATTTTGTTCTTTATTAAAGAAATCAATTTTTGTTTAAACTTATCCCAGAAATCAGTACAGTACTTCCTCAGGGCCACATAGTCCTCTGAAGTGCCCAGACCCTAGGTCATACTACCAAAAGAGAATTGGAACTTTAATTTCTGGTGGCAGCAGAAAACTACCAAGTTTATATACACAGAGAGTGTTTAAAGGTAAAACCATTTCCCCTATAAGCAAGAACCTCACATGGACTCTGTGGCATTAAAGCCCCCTGAAGTCCCTCCCCTCCCCAAACCCTGGTCCCCCTAGGTTTGCCCCCAAAATCTCCAGGTATTTCCCAACCTGCAGCTGGCAACCCTACCATGCCCCAGCACTGTTGCTGTCTCCCAGAGTCGGAGTGAATATATCAAAACAGCCAGGGCTGGTTCCAGAGGGCACACCTCTAGCCAGGAAGGGCTGAGATTTCTGGTGGTCTCAAATTCCAGCGGAGCTGCCTCGGGTAATCACAGCTTCAGGGTGAAGAGCAGACTCTCTCATCAGACAGCAGCGTTGCTATGCTGCAGTTTTGGGGATATTCAGTAACACTGCACTGTTCATCCCCCCCCTCCAAGTATTTTCCCCACAACATGTCATTGTTACTAGTTTAGGGCTGACCTAAATCAGGTGGTAGGAGAGCTATAATCCTATCTCACCAGTGTTTTAAAGATACAAATAGCAACCACATAGAGCCCCAATTTGAGGAGTAGAGCAGATTTAACTCTTCGAGCACTGTGTGGTTGGGCCAGTCAAACCATGCCTGTCTTTTTTCCCTTTCCAAGCTAATTCATGTGGGGGAGTAGAAGAAGAAGAAGAAGAGATTGGATTTAAATCCCACCCTTCACTGCCCAAAGGTGTCTCAGAGCGGCTTACAAACTCCTTTCCCTTCCCCTCCCCACAACAGACACCCTGTGAGGTAGGTGGGGCTGAGAGAACTTCTAACAGAAACTGCTCTCTTGCAGAGAACAGCTGTGCCAGAGCTTGTGACTGACCCAAGGTCACATCAGCAGGTGCAAGTGGAGGAGTGGGGAATCAAACCCAGTTCTCCCAGATAAGAGTCTGCGCACTTACCCACTACACCAGACTGCCAATTTTGATTGGCAGGAACCAACGAAGTTAAACCCACTCCTGCCCTTGTGCAGCTGGTATTTCTACTTGAAAAGGGCTGGGACTGAGGACTCCTGTTGGGAATTTCATCCTTAAAATCAAAGGCTAGGTACACAGACAAGGAGCCAGACACATGCTTAAGTTTATAAAGAAGAATAGCTTTACTGAAAACATTACAGAAGGGTACTTTGGATAAAAAAAAAGAACTAGCTGCTAACTACGTCCTATCAGCTACACGGCTAAGACAGCAATGGTGATTCTTCCCTTTCTTCTTGGTCAGCAAACAAGGACTGGAAGAGCAGCTATAAGAGAATGTGAATACATGCATATAACATCAAAGCAATTTCTACAAACAAAATGCTAACTGACCAATAGAAAGGTTACGGGTCAAAACACTTCCTACTTAGTTTTCCAGGGTAGACTAAAGACGACCTTTAAACGGATACAGGTTACATAACATCATGTCCTGTTTACTAGCAACTAATAATATCAGTTAACCCCATAATGACTGAAATGCAAGCGACTTGTAACTCAACAATTTCCCACCGTCTTGACTGGTTGGCTTTAAGCAGACAGATTCCTAGAGGACAATCGGACATTACCTACAATGGTTAAATAAAACCTCATTTTTGAGAGGCAGTGTACCAGTTGCTGCGTGGGAGGCAACAGGGTGGGTGGGGTGCTGTTGCCACAAGGTTTATGACCTTCTCAGGAGCATTTGTAAGGCCATTTTGAGAAACAGGAAAACAAAACCATTGCACTGAGTGGGCAGGACTCAAATCCTGAGGCAGGATTGGGCAAGGGGTTGGGCCAGATGGCCTGTGTGGTCCCTTCCAACTCTATGATTCTGTGACTCTATGACTCCTCTTGTGTTGCCATGTCTAACTAGCAGAACTCCTGGATAGCAGTGATGGTGTACCAGCTGTCGTTTTTTGAGGGGTGGGGTTAGAAAATGTTAATAATGTTGCGCATTCCCCACTTCCCCGTGAAGTGAGTTCAGATCATCTGCTGGCTGTGAATGCAAGGAAGGCACCTCTTGAAACTTAATTTTTATCTCCATGTTTTGTAAACAGGGCTTGTTATTTATTGATTTATTTTATTTATTTCTAGAATATTTCTGGCTGCCTCTTCAGAGTCCTGCTGCTCAAGGCTTACAATTAAAAAAAACCAGTATTAAAACACGGGCCGTTAAAACACAAACCATTAGATATAAGTAGCATAAAAACTATCCATAAAATAGAACTGGACCACTTAAAAGGCTGATAAGCTAAAACCCCTAATTAAGAGCCAGGGTCATTAGTTTTGGGGTGGTGACTAAATGAAAGTTAAGTAGGCTCCAGGTAGGGTTGCCTGGCAACAGGTGGGGGTTTGGGGGGACTCACCAGGAGAGAGAGGAAGGCCCAGGCGATGTGGCAACGTCACCGGAAATGGTGCCATTACACTGTGATATTGTGGTGACACTTTGGTATTTGGGCAAAAACGGCTTCTACCATAGAGTTTTTGCCCAAATACCAAAGTGTCACCCAGACGTCGCTGGTGTTATGACATCACTTCCTGTGCATGCCAGAAGTGACATTGCCACATTGCTGGCAATATCACCTGGGTCTTCCTCTCTCTCCTGGTAAGTTTCCCCATTGGCTAACTGATTGGTGGCAGAGGGTGGGGCCTGGTGGAGGGTGACTCCCACCCCCACTGGGAAGAGTGGCAACCCTAGGTCCAGGCGAGCCACAAGGGAGAGGACATTCCAAAGATGGGATGCCGCCAAAGAAAGTGCCTTGTTTCTAGTTGCCACGCTGAAAACAGGGGCACAGAGAGCAGGACTTCAGATGCGGATCTGAACAGATGGGCTGGAGAGTATGGGAGGAGGTGGTCTTTCAGTTATTAGTCTGACCTATGGCCCTGGGAGGTTTATTTGCAGAGATAAAAACAACCTTGGTACTGGTGTGCATTTTGAGGAAGATTGGTTATGTATATGCGGTCTTCACGTGGGTGACTGAAGAGTGAGTCCTGGTGGAGACCTTACACAAGACCTCCTTCCATATTAAGCTGCCTTATGCGGAGCCACGCCACTTGTCCATCCAGTTCACTGTTGTTTACTCTGACTGGCAGTGGCTCTCCAGAGTCTCCAACAGAGATATTTCATTCACCTGCTACCTGATTTTGTGTTTACTGGAGAAGCCAGGGATTGAACCTGGAACCTTCTGCATGCAAACAGATGCTCTACCACTGATCCACAACCTCTCAACAAGAACACACGAAACTGCCTTATACTGAGTCAAAGCATTGGCCCATCCAACCCTATGTTGTCTACTCTGACCGGCAGCTGCTCTCCAGAGTCTCAAGCAAAGAGAAGTCTTTCCCAATATCACCTACCAGGAGATCAATGAAATCAGGGTTCCCCAACCTTTTCAAGGCCGCAGGCACCTTTGGAATTCCAGTACAGCGTGGTGGGCGCAGCTACCAAATGGCTGCCACAGAATGGCTGCCACAGGAGGCTATTGCAGCTTATGGCATGGTGGCAGCTGCTACCAAAACAACATGTTTTAAAATATGCAGAGCCGCCCTGACCTGGATAGCCCAGGCAAGCCCAATTTCATCTGATTTTGGAAGCTAAGCAGGGTTGACTCCAGCAGGTACCTGCATGGGAGACCTCCTTGAAATACCAGAGGCTGATGGGGGCAGGCTTTATCCAGCCACCTTTATCCAGGCCCCCAGTAGGGGTCAGTCACCAGAGGCTGCCATGCCTTCCAGGTGTGCACAATACAAAAACACCAACCTTTTTTAAAATCTGCAGAGCTAATCAAATCTCCAACTCTCAGTCAGAGACCTTGCTGAGCCAAAGCCATACCTGGCCCCGCCCACTTTCTAAAATACTTGGCAGGCACCAGAGGAGGCATTGAAAGCTGCATGGCACCCACAGGCACCCTGTTGGGGTCCCCTGATTTAGATGGAGGTGCTGCGGAGCACTGAACCGGAGACTTTCTGCATGCAAAGCCTGTGTTCTGCCACTGATTGATCGATTGATTGATTGATTGATTGACTGATTGATTTGTTAGACTTCTATCCCGCCCTCCTGCCAAAGTGGCTCAGGGCGGCTTACAAACAATTATAAAACCAGCATAAATACACTGAGCCACAACCCCTCCCCCCCTTATGCTTCTCTTCGAAAGCCCGGTATCATCTGAGGAACTGGGACCTAAGAAGCCTTTCAGAGATGGAAGGGCAGCTGCAAGAGGATCCGTGCTAGTTCCAGTCGGTGGGGAAGCCCCAGAAAGTTATGTTCCCAATCTCCAAAGGGATGCTAGGGAATTCCTGGCTGAGGGGCAATGCTTTGGGAGCATTTCTCCAGTGCAAACAAAGACGGGAGGAAGACAGACGTGTAAATGTGTGCAGAGACAAAACACCCTTCTAGGGGAAAGCAGATCTGATGGGGAAGATAGGGAGCATAACCTACACTCTTCCCCCCCCCAGAAAGTCTTCCCCTCCCCATTTCTGCCACTGTTTGTCTCCATGGATTTTTATCCTTGCAAACATGCCTTTGACGTACACGATGAGGGTCAGATAATGGGCTGGGGCAGGAGAAGTTGCAGAGAGAGTTACGGGAAGACACTCGGCTGCCGTTCTGCAGGAGCCTTCGTGCCCCCAGACTTGTACACATGAACCCCTGAAGCTCCCTTATGCTGAATCAGATTCCATCAGAGTAAGTACTGTCTGCCCCGACTTGCTGTGGCTCTTGAGCGTCTCAGGTGGAGGCCTTTCCCATCGCCTACTGCCTCGTCCGTTCAACTGGAGATGCTGGGGATTGAACCTGGGACCTCCTACATGCAAAGCAGAGGTTCTACCACTGAGCCACAGTCCCTCCGTCCACAAGTACACTCATGCGATGTGTATTTGTCTATGTGAGCAACTTTAACGAATAACAGTTTCTTGGTTAAGTACACTAGAGAATCCCCAAGGCCTTTAAATTCACCTTTTCAAACCATGGTGGTGGGAAGGATAAATAAAAATCTGGCTCTGGAGTTTCTCAGAAGCTATCCATGGAGGTGCCCTCCTGTGAACATTAAAGCTTGAGAGTATCACCTGTAGACCACAAAGTCTATAGTAAAGGTAAAGGTTTCCCTTGCTCGAAAGCCAGTCGAATCCGACTCTAGAGGGCGGTGCTCATCTCCATTTCCAAGCCAAAGAGCCAGAGCTGTTTGAAGACATTTCCATGGTCATGTGGCCAGCATGACTAAATGCCAAGGCGCATGGAATGCTGTTACCTTCCCATTGAAGTGGTACCTATTTATCTACTTGCAGTTTCTTGCTTTTGAACTGCTAGGTTGGCAGGAGCTGGGACCAGAGACGGGAGCTCACTCTGTCATGCGGCACTAGGTTCTCAAACTGCCATACTATAGACCTTCCAGTCTGCAGTTCAGCATCTTAACCTCTGAGCCACCGCGGTCCCAGGTACAAAGCTGATAGGTGACTTCATTTGTCAATGCACCAGAAAATGGCGCAGGCAGGTACCTGTGATTCAAAGGTTCTTTCCACATTTGCCTGCCACTCCAGATTTTCTCAGTGTTTGAGTCGAGGTGATTTAAGTCCATGCCAAAACAGCATCCAAAAAACCCAGGGCAACAGTGGGCTGAACTGGACCAACCACTGAAGGGAGGTAACATAATGCAGAATGGAAAAATAACCCAGAATTTTTTTTAAAAAAGTTGCATTTGATTTTAGTGCACAATAAGGGGGGATGAAATAAAAAGCTGGTTGAATTCAATTTTAGAGCAGAATTGCTTGGAGGACATGGATTAAAAGGAGAGTGCGGAAAGGGCCTAAGATGTCAATGGCAACAAGCACCAGCAATTCCAAGACATGCATGGAAATCGGCGCATTGCATGCAGTGTTTTGCTTCAGACTGGCCTTCACCATGCAATTCCAATTGTGCTCTGGTCTTCATTAGCTCCGAGTAATTCATTAGATGGCCTTTTGAACATTCAAATCAGAAGGAAGAATATTAAAAAAAAAAAGTAATTATACTTGGCAAAAGTTGGGGCCGTATGTGGAAATTGTATGCAAATGGCTGTCTAAATCAGGGTGGCATCTCTTTAGGCAGATCGAGAAGTTGCAAAGCCGTCCCCGGCATCATTGATATGTAATCAACCTAGATGTATCATTCTGCTCCTTACTTAGGCAAATTTTAATGGCCATATTCAAGTAGGTAATTGGTATTTATCACAATGGCTGATGTGAAGAAGCTATAATCTTGTTACGAGTGGAACTGGACTGTCATAAATCAAGCGGCTACAAGGTTACTGCCAGACATCGGCATGTTTCAGTTTCCCAGATGCTTTTAATCACCTTTTTCAACCTTCACCTTTTTTTTAAAGGCAGGCAAACAACCTTCCACTTTTTGCTGTGTCTTTTTTCCCCCCAGGTGCCATTAGGAAGCTTTTGGGCTACCTTCGTCCTTAAAGAAGATCAGATTTCCCGCTCCCTTAATCAGTTTGCTTGGGTGGAAGAAACACATCACACAGGTAAATAATATGCATACCTAATCCACCCCTTGAAAATGAAGCTGGGTTGGATCTCCTAGATCTGGTCCACAAACTGAAGCACTTTCCCCCCTTCCAGTGCAAGGAAGGAGCCTTTTGCCAGGAGAAGAGCTGCAGTTCAGATTTGCTTTGTGTGCAAAAGGTCCTGGGTTCGAGCCACAGCACCTTCAGTTGCAAGGATCAGGTAGGAGGTGATGGGAGAGACCTCTTCCCAAGATCCTGGAGAGCTGCTGCCAGTCGGAGTAGACCACACAGAACTTGGAAGCGTCTGACTCAGTATAAAGCATCTCTTCGTGTATTCAGGGGGAAATGTCATCATTTGCGGACCAGAGAGACAGGATCCTGTCCATTGTTTCGAGGCAAACTGAGAAGGCCTAATAACAGATTATTTCCCTCAGCTCCAGGATCTTTGGGAAAATGGAAGCAAAGGAATCTAGTATTACTGTACGAAACTTCCAGATATGCAGGAGGATTGTTTCTGCCAGTGTCAACTCTGGCAGGCAATCAGGGAAATGAATCTTCGTTCATCAAACCAGGCTCAGCTACATTTAGACAACATAAACCGGAATGTATTTGAGTTTGATGCTAGTCTTGTGCAGTCCTTCCTGTTTCCCTTCAGTTGTGAAGCCAGTATGGTGTAGTAGATATGGTGCTGAGCTAGAATGTTCAAAGAACCAAGGTTCAATCAGCACTGTGCCACTGGGTGACCTTGGGCAAGTCTTCACCTCTCAGCCTAACCAGGGTTGTTATGAGGAATCAAGTGGAGGAGGGGAGGGCTGCCAGGTGTATGCCTGGAACCCCCCCAGGAGACACTGGGAGGCAGGGCATGGGGGAAAGGACAGCATCCATGTCACTTCCAACTAAAACCCAGACGTGATGTCACCAACACTCTAGGACCGATTTCTCACAAGCAGCTGCGCCGCCCTCGCTCTTCCCTTTTCCCCGATTGTATTTGTCAGTTTCCCACTAGTTGCTGTGTGGCCGCATTTTGACGCACAGCATCCCCCGATTTCCCCTGCATCTTCTAGATCCTTGTTTTTTGAGATCAAGAAGATGCGGGGGAAATCGGGGGATGCTGCGGGTCAGAATGCGGCCATGCAGCAAGTAGTGGGAAATTGACAAATACAATCGGGGGGGAAAGGGAAGAGCGAGGGCAGCGCAGCTGCTTGTGGGAAATCGGTCTAGGATTTCACTGATCTCTATGGTATCTGCAGCTCATGATGGGGGGGGGGGTTGAATGAGAAAAGAGTGGTGTGTGTGTGTTAAAACACACTCTCCCAGTACTGCAGCCCCAGTCTGACTTGCATTCCCTCCCTGAGGCCAATCATGGCTTTATACGGAGTGATCTGTGATCAAACTTCTTTGTGCATCTCTGACTGCAAGAGGTATTTATTAGCGCTGCTAACTTTGGGTTGGGAAATCCCTGGGCGTTTGGGAGTGGAGTCTGGCAAGGAGAAGAGGGGAGGGAGCCCAGTGGGGACATGACGCTGTAGAGTCCACCCTTCAAAGCAGCCATTTTCTCCAAGGCAACCAATCCCTGTCGTCGAGAGATCAGGTGTTGTTCTGGGAGATCTCCAGGCCTCGCCTGGAGTTTGGCAAGCTCGGGTATTCTAAGCCTCGAGGCCGGAGACCAAGGCTGAGACAGCGACATTCTTCTGCCTTAGGCTTTGATCGCCCTTTCCCTCCCGGCCTCTGGCCTCCTTGTGCTGGAAGTTTTAGAGCACCCTCCAGTGTCTTAGCCATGGAAGGGATCCAGCTTTGCTCCAAATCATCTGCAAGTAATTCCAGGGCTTTATCTGATCTCTCCGTAGGGAGGGAGACCGAGCCAGATTCCAGTTCTTTCGCTCGGCACTTGGCCTTGCCTCCCTTCTCTTGGAAACGCAGACATCCACTCGCAGAACAGGAGCCAGCTCTGTACAAATATGCACGCACACATGTCCGGGGGGGGGGGGCGTGCCTGAGAGAGGCCAAGTTATTTTGGAGCCTGAATCCAAGGAAAGGGCCTCCGGTGGTCCCCATCCACCCCATACAGTCCTAGTTTTCTGGCTTCTGTCCCAGGTGAATGGTTGTCTCGTCAAAGTCCTGATTTTCTCCTCAGTAGGGATGAGCAAACTGACTTGTTACAGGGCTCTTTTTGTAGCAGGAACTCCTTTTGCATATTAGGCGACACACCCCTAATGTAGCCAATCGTCCAAGAGCTTACAGAGCTCTTCTTACAGGGTTTACTGTACTGTAAGCTCTCAGAGGATTGGCTACATTAGGGGTGTGTCGCCTAATATGCAAAGGAGTTCCTGCTACAAAAAGAGCCCTGCTCGTTTATATATTTCATTTGTATCATGTACAGCTAGGGGTGCCTTCTCTGGGTTGGGAAATTCCTGGAGATTTGGAGGGTGGGGCCTGAGGATGGCAGAACTTGGGAAGGTGAGGGATAGGGTTAGTGTTGCCAGGTATCCCCTGGCGACTAGCAGGGGGAAGGGGACTTACCGGCAGTGAGAGGGAGGCTTAAGCCACTGTTGCTGGTGATGTGGTGACTTCAATTCTGGCATGCACCAGAACTGACATCATCACCGGCGACACAGGGACACTCTGGAATTCGGGCAAAATCTCTGTGGTAGAAGCCATTTTTACCACTGAGTTTTCCCAAATGCCAGAGTGTCGCTGCATCACCAGCAACACAATGGTGACACTTCCAGTGCACACCAGAAGTGACATCTCCATGTTGCTGGCCATGATGGCCTAGGCCTTCCTTTGCTACCAGTAAGCCAGTTGATTGGTGGTGGGGGCTATATCCAGGGATAGGGAATTCCCACCACAGAGGAGGCTGGCCACCCTACTTCAGAGGGGCATAATGCCATAAAATCCACCAAAGCATCCATTTTGTCCAGGGGTACTGATTTCTGTAGGGCCGCGGTGGCTCAGGGGTTAAGACGCTGAGCTGCAGACTGGAAGGTCTGTAGCTCGGCAGTTCAAGACCCTAGCGCCACGTGACAGAGTGAGCTCCAGTCTTTGGCCCCAGCTCCTGCCAAACTAGCAGTTCAAAAGCAAGAAATTGCAAGTAGATAAATAGGGACCACTTCGGTGGGAAGGTAACAGCATTCCGTGCACCTCGGCCACATGACCATGGAATCATCTTCGGACAGTGCTGGCTCTTCGGCTTGGAAAAGGAGATGAGCACTGCCCCCTAGAGTCAGATTCGATTAGCTTGCAAGCAAGGGAAACCTTTACCTTTACTGATTTCTGTAGACTGGAGATCCATTGCAATTCCAGGAGGTCTCCGGGCCTCACCTCGAGGATGACAACCCGATGTACACCTCTAGCAACACAATTTGTACACACAGTTTCTACAGGCTAGAATCCTGCAACTCCACTTATCTTTCCTCTGTACCAAGCAGCCTTCCTCTCAAAGAAGAAGTCTCAGATTTGACTGGCGGTAGGATACAAGCTAAAGTGTTTTATATGTGTATGTTGTGTTTTTTTTTAATTTGAAACATTTTACCTCACCCCTCCACCCAGCTCACACTCCCCAGTGTGGTGAACAATGAAAACATTTCAAAAAAATTAAAATGCCTACCTACAAAACAAAGAAAACAATTCAACAAAACACAAACACATAACAGGAAGGAGAATCGATGAGGGAACTCCAAACTAAACAGAAAATTCTTCACTCCCTGGCAGAAGACAGTGAAAGAGGGGAACAAATGACTCTCCCCGGGGAAAGAATCCCACAGTTTCAGGACTGAGAAGGCCCATTCTCACGTTTTCTATCCTCTGACCTCACACAGAGGAGGCGTCCAAAGCAGAGCCTCTGAAGATGTCCATAGTGGCCGAGTTGGTTCATATGGGAGAAAGCTGTCCTTGTATGTACATGTATAATTTATCCAAGATGCAGATTTAATGACACACAAATAACACTGAAAACTGTGTGACTTTGGGGGTTTGGCCTGTGAGGCTCAGCCTCTCCGGGAACCATGGGTGTGCCTCCAGAGTTGGGGTTTAGGAGACAGCACCCTTTCGAGAAGTGTGACCCAAGTCCAGGAACTCTCTCAGTCCTGGTTGTCAATGCCTGAACTCTCAAGATGTCTGGCACAGGGGAATGGTCTTGAAGGCGGCATCTCTTGGCACAACGTTGGTGTGGGGAAACAGATAACCAAAGAACAGCTTGATTAGTTTTATTCTCTGTGTTTGAAACCAGGGTGGGATTTACCTCACACTGTTTTGTTTCAGATTGGAAACACCCACACTGAAAGAAAGGTGCTTTGTATTACAGGATTCCCAAAAATTGGCTCTCCACAAATACGGGGCTGAGTTCAGACTGGCAATTTGCCCCGATATAGCCACTTTCCAGCCTTGTTTCCCAAGTGGATTAAAGGGGGCGTTCACACAGGCACATCTTCCTGGCATTCCCCACCTGTAGGCAGCCCGTGTTGTTCCGCTTCGCTCCCACGTTAAAAATATACCTGTTACAAGTGGTGGCAAATCCTGGAGAGTGCCTTTATCCCACGTCAGTCCACTTCCCAGAAGTGTGAATGCTCAGTCGAAAAGCCGGGAGCAACACAGGTTGCTCCTGGCGCATATGATTGGCACATATGATTGGCTGTGCTCAGCTCTACTGCCCAATGCGCAATGGGATCCTCCTCATATCGGCTGGATGCCTATGTATGTATGGGCGCATGAGCGTTCATGCGCCCATGCGCCCACACACACATAGGCATCCAGCCGATTTACCAGGGAAAAGCCGTTTACAGCCACACCTCCGGGCCAGCAGTCTGAATGCTTCCGGGCGCCTCTTCCCGGTATGCTGCTGCATCTGTCGGCCCCGTGTGACCGGGAAAACCTGGAACAGTTTATCCCGGGGCTTTTTTGCCACGACTGGCTCCCACTGCAAACCGCCAGTATGAACTCAGCCTGGGAATTGCAGGATTGTTTTGAGTGTCACTCTTTTCAAAGGGTGGTGGACCTGGCATCCAGAGGCCAGGTGTACTCTCACTGATAGCCAGTAGTCACAAAACTGAAATGGTACTTCTGAAATTAATAGCCAAAATGATATCCACGCTCCCAAAATGCCATGAAAACAATAATCATGTCCTTTGTGAAAGGACCTGCTTCACCCTACCACACACTGCTGTTCGAGGTACACTACCACATTAGGGACCATCTTAGGTACACAGACCCATGATGTCATGGTGGTGATGGTAGAAAGTGCCATGAAGTCGCAGCTGATTTATGGCAACCCTGTAGGGTTTTCAAGGCCAGAGACATTCAGAGGTGGTTTGCCATGGCCTGCCTCTGCCTAGCAAGCCTCGACTTCCTTGGTGGTCTCCCATCCAAGTTCTAACCAGGGCCAACCCTGCTTAGGTTCATGAAATCTGACAAGGGAGGGCTAGCCTGGGCTATCCAGCACAGGGCAAATCTATCTACTACATTTTATCCTATCCTTCCTTCCAGGAGCTTGGACTTCCTTGGTGGTCTCCCATCCAAGAACTAACCAGGGCTTGCTTTGCTTCCGAGAGCTGACAAGATTGGGCGATGATGTCATAAACTCCTCCCCCCCAAAAAAGCAAGGGTGGTGGATCCCTCCTTTTTAGACAAGTCAAAGGAGAGCTGGTCCCTTCTTGCTAGTCCGTCTTTAGTACCCTGTACGTAGTGAGCATTCCAGTGTGAAGAAGGGTAGAGGGACGAGAGATACCTTCAAGCAAACAGCAGAGACAAGCCAAGAGGCAAAGTGAGACGTGGTCACGGGTGATCATAACCAGAAGGGCGCCAGACCAAGGATAAGCAGCGGTGGGAGGATCCTGGCCAGGGACTCTGACAGGCAACGAAGAAAGTGTCTGAGCAAAGTTTGTGAAATGAACAAGCGGTTGAGCAACCCTCTGTATCCCTCAACCATGCACTTCTAATTGGGGAAAGGACGTGTTCAGTCACCACAGTAATAAACACATATAAATGCCTGCACACCAGTGCAAAGGGGCCGGGCCGTTTTGCTGTTTCACGCACTGCAGGTGATTGAGGGTTATTTTCAACCTTATCTGAAAAGGATATTTTTTTTTCCCTAGCAAACACTACTGAGGCTTTTGAAATCCAGTGAGGACAGGCATTTGCAGGGTCCAGGAGCAAAGCCTGCCACAGACAAAAAAGTTTCAGAGACGCCTATTTGTGCTTTCACACATGCTAAATAATGCCATTTCAGTCCCCTTCAGCGACTGCCTGCAAGTGGGTTTGGTGATTTCACACAGCAAAATCCAGTTGCAAAGTGCAGTGAAAGTGGATTGGAGGTGCATTGTTGAGTGGGTGTTAAAGAATACACTGAGGGTCAAGTGAAAATAGACTTTCAAACCAGACAATTCAAACCAATCCCCACTGAAAACTCTGGGCCCGTTGGACTGGTCTTCCAGTTCTTGCTGCACTGCAACCTACCTGCTTTGGGAAGGAAGGCGTGTCCTCCCTACAGTTGCAAGGCAAGAAGGTCAAAAGGCACTGAGGATGGGGAGAGCCTTTAAAATTCCCCCAGGCTTGATTGGGGACCATCACTGACTTGACATTGCGAAAACAAGGTAAAAAGGATCCTTCGGGTGACACTGCATGTCAGGTCATGTCACAACATCATTAAAACGTTCTGTCTCGTTGACGAGCAAGACAGAAGGCTGCCACCAGTTCGGAGACGACTGATCCAGTCGGCAGGCCGTGGAAGCATTTCCCTGCACTTGCTATGCAGCTGGGAACATTTCCAAAAGAAAGCACCCACCCCCCACCCCAGGTTCTCCTTGCGGCATTAAGCCTTAATCCCATTAGAAGATTTATAGCATATCCAGCCTCCGATAGATAGATATAGACCCGGACAGGTTTCTGCACAGATACCTCATGCGGTGCCAAGCTATTGAAGAAAGATATCCTTCTCTCCCCACCCCCCACCCCCCTTCCTTCCTCCCTCCTGAGAGCTTATCTTCTCCCACCACCACCCCCTTCCTGTTCAAAGGCAGTCGAACACCAGATTTTAGAGAGAGCTCACACTGTCGGGAATGCTTGGTAATATTCCGTTAACTTGCGGCTCGAACATTCCGGCACTATTCATTTAAGGCCGGCATCTGGCGTGCAGCAACAAGATGGCTGATAGAATAAAATTAGGGAGGTTGATCTGATTAAGCAATGCAAGCAGTTTGCATCAGGCACCCGTTATAAAAATGCGCATCCCGGAGGGGAATTGCAAAAGAGAGGGGAATCTCATTTCTTGGCTGCAACAGGGGCCCCAAAGGCATTATGGAGACCTCAGTTTGTGTGTAGGAGCTGAACTCTCCTAGGGACAGGTGGTGCTTAAGGAAGGCGGAACATGGACAAGGAGATCAGCCGCTGACAACCTCAGTACAGTTCAATAGCGGCCATGGGCACAAGCCCACTGAAATCAACAGACATTTATTTCTTTGGTACATTTATAGGCCGCCTTTCAGCCACTTTGTTCAAGGCAGTCCCAGGTGGCCAGCCATGTTGGTCTGAAGCGGTAGAACAAATTTTGAATTCAGTGGCACCTTTACTGCCCACCCTCTATATGAATGACCTGGCCCGTAATTACAGTGCGGCTAATGAGGTCTCTGCCAATAATAAGATTGTACACACAGTTTCTACAGGCTAGAATTGTTTTGAGAAGAAGGGGAGGGCATGCGCATGGCACGCACTTCTTCTCAAAAACATTTAAAGGGATCCTTTAAATGTTTTTGAGAAGAAGAAGAAGAGATTGGATTTATACCCCGCCCTTCACTTGGAGTCTCAGAGCGGCTTACAAACTCCTTTCCCTTCCCCTCCCCACAACAGACACCCTACTGTGAGGTAGGTGGGGCTGAGAGAACTCTAACAGAAACTGCTCTTTTTCAAGAACAGCTGTGCCAGAGCTTGTGACTGACCCAAGGTCACATCAGCAGGTGCAAGTGGAGGAGTGGGGAATCAAACCCAGTTCTCCCAGATAAGAGTCTGCACACCTAACCACTAAACTAGCAGGGGGTGGCTCATACACCAAGATGCAGGGGGTGGCTCATACCCCACTCCCTCCCCTCCTGCAAGATTTAAAGCTCCCCACCAATCAGCTGAAGGGCCCTTTAAACCTTGCAGAAGGAGAGGGAGAGGAGTGGCTGTCAGCAGTCAGGCTTGGGGGAGATTGGAGCTGACATGAAAATAATGGCAGCCCCACCAGAAAAAATTTTGCCCCACAAGCCACAAATCCTGGCTACAGGCCTGTGTATGACTGTTATTTCTATTACATTGTATCTGAAGAAGCGTGCGCGCGCATGAAAACTCATACCTTTGTTGGTCTTTTTTTTTTGTATTTTTTAAATTTCTCATATGTGAATGTGCGTGCACCTGGAAGTCATGGCTGACTCTGGTAACTGACTCCTCCTGGGGGCCTGGAGGGTATCCAGAGAGGTGGCTGAATAAGGCCTGCCCCCACCTCCCGACTGCTGGTATTCCAAGGTGGTCTCCCATCCAAGTACTTGCCAGAGTTGACCCTGCTTAGTTTCCGAGGTCTGATGAGATGAGGCTTGCCTGGGCTACTGAGGTCAGGGCAAACCTTTGTTGGTCTTAAAGGTGCCACTGGACTTTGAAAGTGTTCAAGGCAGTTCACAGTTCAAAGGAATTTATTTCAGCATGATACACTGAGTGGTAAAAGAAGACAAACAAGCAAAGTCAGGCTAACTCAGAGATAACCTGCATAATGCCCAAGGGGAATGACTGCTACCAGCAACAGATGATCTGTGGGGTGGCTGACTGGTGGTCCTAGCTGGGCTGATGGAGGCTCCCTTGTTGTCTAACCTCTCCTTGTACAGCAACAAATGAGAGGGTACCTGATGGAACTGGTTCTGGGAGGGAAGGAAGGGCCATGGCACTTGCTCTTTGCCAAGCCAATCAGGGGGACTTTCCATGAGTGTCAGATGACTATGTAAGTTGGTGGTGCATCAGAAGAAAGAGATATGGCTCGGTGGTAGAGCATCTGCTTAGTGTGCAGGCTCAGTTCCCAGCATCGCCAGCTTAAAAAGAATCAGGCTGTTAATATGTAGGGCTATTTCTGGGCAAGAATGCACAGGAATGGAGTTCCGGCTGGCTCCCGAGTTGGCCATGCCTAGCAGGAACTCATTAGCATAATAGGCCACACCCAACAGCAGAAAGTGATTAGGACTGACTACATTAGGGCTGTCTGGCCTAACATGCAAAGGAGTTCCTGCTACAAAAAAAAAGCCCTCGTCTTGACAACAAACAAGGTAAACAGAATAAGAAGCAAAAGGTGGGTGTGGCTGGATGACCACACTTCTGGTAACACAGGGGTGCAACCTAATATGCCAATAAGCTGTGCTGTCAGGGGTGTGGCCTAATATGCTAATGAGTCTCTACTGTTGGGTGTGGCCTATTATGCTAATGAGTTCCTGCTGGGCTTTTCCTACAAAAAAAGCCCTGTTAGTATGTATATAAGTGCCATCAAGTTGCAACCAGCTTGTGGCGACCACAGCAAGGGGCTTTCAAGGCAAGTGAGAAGCAGAGGTAGTTTGTCACGGCCTTCCTCTGCAGAGTCCATGCCGCTATCTGTCCATCGGGCAGTAGGTATTAATGTGAAACGATCTTGATGTGAGACCCTGGAGAGCCACTGACAGGCAGCGAAGGCAATATTGACCCTGACGAACCGATGGCCTGACTCAGTCAAAGGCGGTGTTATACGTTCAAAACTTCCAGCTACACAGCGCATCAAAAATTGGGACAAAGATACAGGAGGGGAAGAGTCAAATGGCAGGCAATCCCAACTGAGGAGACTGAGGGGACTTCACTGTTTCATCTCTTCCTCCAAGACTGCTGATGGAAGAGATTCTCAGAGAGGAGGCCCTAAATGGCAGTGGGTCCCACTTAGGGCATCTGGCAGTTATTTCTTAATTTGTTTAGATATTTATACTCCACTTTCCTCCCAAGGGATGCCAGTCCCCACATGAGGGTGGGGGGATCCCCCAAATTTTGGGGCTCCCCCAGGATGCCGGCCAGCTGGCCAGCAGGGGAAGCCCTGTCCCAACAGTCGTCTGTGGCCCTGCTTGAAAAGAGTGGGCACTGTGCACGCCTGCCCTGCAAGCCACGGATTTGCGGCTTGCAGGGCAGGAGCGCAGGCACCCACTCTTTTCACAGTTAATCATTCCACCAATTTACACATCAATCTCCGATATATTTATTTGCTTCACTATGTTTCCCCCAGGAATTAAATCCAAAAAAATGATGGCCATATAAACTAATTTTGTTTATTGATTGATTGATTGATGGGATTTTTATCCTGCTCCCCCCCCCCCGTAGGCAGGCTCAGGGCAGGGTACAATGTACTAACAAATGCATAAAAACAGTTTAAAAAACCCAACTAAACCTACTGTCAGGGTCTGGTGCTCCTGGAGCTCAGCTTCAGGGGGGGGGGGTACACTACTCAAGGGTGCATTTTCTGACAGGGAGGCTGGTCTGACTGGGCCAACTGGAGTCTCCAGGTCAGGTGCAAGGGCAACCCTGCGTAGAGCAAATTACAGTAATCCAGTCTGGAGGTGACCACTGCAGGATCACTGTAGCCAAGTTGCAGGAAGAGAGACAGGGAATCAACTGCCTGACCAGCCGAAGATGATAAAAGGGTGACCTGGCACTGTTCGTGACCTGGGCCTTGTTATTCCTTGTTATTCCTGTTTGGTCTTTGCATCTGTTAAACTTTATTTGTGTTGTATACAAATTTGCTGCTCACTCTCTGCCTGTGTGTATGGACTGGTAGCTTCCATTTCAGTGTATCTGAAGAAGTGGGCATGCACACGAAAGCTTATAGCTTGAATAAAACTTTGTTGGCCTTAAAGGTGCTGCTGGACTCGAATTTTCTTCTACCTCACAGGGTTGCTGTGAGAATAAAATGGAGGAGATGGAATTGATGTAAGCTATTTTGGGTCCCTATTTGGGTAGAAAGGCAGACTATGGCCACGGTCACACGGGCCAGATAACGTGGTGGGGAGATGTGGCTATTTGCGCCGTCGCTATTTGACCCGCCACTAGGCGATCAGATGCGACGGTGGGGAACTGGGGCTTTTTTCAGAGGCACGTGTTTCCGGCATGCTTCAACGTGACAAGAGGAGCGCGCTGGAGCGATCAGATGGAGAAAGTCTGTCTGTGGCCCACCACAACTGTTTGATAGTGGGCTTTTGCTGGCACTTTTTAACTCCGGATCTTCGGCTGGATGATCCAGGTTGGCAACGGGTGCCGAACGCTTCCCAGATGTGTCCATTTGATCGCGCCCTTAAATTCCACCCGGCACTCGTGAGTATCCCGCGGCAAATTCTGCGTGTGACTGGACCCTATAAATGTTTTCAGTCATGCGATATGGGAGAGTACGAGTATTATTATTTTATTGGTGAAACAATATTTTTAATTGGCTACAAAGGAAAACTCAAAAAGTTCACTAACACTCTGTGGAATAAATTACTCAAAGAAACTTACTGGTTTTCAACCATTAAGGAGAGAAGGAAGGTTCTTCTCTCAGATGGGTACCTTCATTCTATATTGTCAGAAGGAATTTTTTTAATATACCCAGTGGAAGTTTTAATTGATTATTATTTGATGCTCTTTTCTGACTTGCCGTGTGATTCGTCCTTGTCAGTTGCCCAGTGTTTTTGAAATGAGCCAGGTGATGGGGGGGGAGAGAAATTAAATTTTAAAATAAATAAATTAAAGATGCCCCATAAGTCACCCAGCTCAGAAAGCAAATCGAAAAGACCATTTAATGGGCTGGCATTATTATTTTAGAACGCTTGAGGGTGACCCAGAGGGTGCCTTCATGCTTAAAAACACCATTGAGCCTCCCTTATTGTTAAAAGAGAAAGTGAAGGTAGAAGAGAAAAGAAACCAATTTAAAAAAAAAAATAGAAAATGCGGGCTAGTGATGTGGTTTCCAGACTTACTTCCTTCTGCAAGCAAGGGATATGCCGTCTTGAGGGATACAAAGATGGCTACTACGAAGCCCTGCATCTCACAAAGGATTCTGGGGCTGTTCTAGGGTCAGGGGTGGACTGGCCATTATGGCCACTGGGAGAAGTCTGGGGGGGGGGACAATGTCCTCAGGAGCTCCTGTTAGGGTTGCCAGGTCATACCTTTCTGCTGGAGGGGGGATCAATGGGCCTTTCCTGGAGTTCACTGTCCAAAGCGGCTGTTTTCTCCAGGGGAACTGATCCCTGTCATATGGACATCAGTTGTAATTTTCAGAGCTCTCCAGGCTCCACCTGGAGGCTGGCAACCCTATCAGTTGATTGTGAGCCACCACAGGGCAGAGGGAGGCCTCGAGGCTGCCATGACCTGAGTGACTCACACAGTGACAGCTACCTCACTTGCCTGCTTTCTAGGGATGCCAGCCTCCAGGTGGGACCTGGGGATCCCTCGGAATTACAGCTCATCTCCAGACTACAGAGATCAGTTCTTCGGGAGAAAATGGATGCTTTGGAGGGTGTGCTCTTTGGTATTGTACCCCACTGAAGTCCCTGTCCTCCTCAGGTTCGTACCCAGATCTCCAGCATTTTTCCACCCTGCAGCTGGCAACCCTAAGTGGCTGCTCTTGTGTGAATTGCCTAGCGATGCTATAGCCAACTTGGGTGCTGCGTGTGACTCACCAAGCTGGGTTTCACTCCACTAGGGGAGGGGAGGGCATGGGAGGGGTGGGACGCTTTCCCAGGCCATGTTAGCCTCCCAGAATGCCCCTCTTTAGTTCCCATGGAGCCTCTGCCCTGCTTTGGGGAGTTGGATTGCCAACTCCGGGTTAGAAGATTTCTGGGTATTTAGGGGTAGAATCTGGGGAGGGAAGGAAGTCAGCCGGGTGTAATGCCATAGAGTCCACTCTCCACAGTAGCCATTTTCTCTGGGGGAACTGGGGTTACCAGCCCCCAGGTCCAGATGGGGGATCCCCCAGTTTCGGGGGCTTCTCTCCACCATGGACTAGCTGGCAAGTGGGGGAAACCCCTCACCTAAACAGGAACGTGGTGCAGCCATAGAGTTTCGCCCAAATACCGGAGTGTCCCCACTTGAAATGGAACTTATATGGTGACTCATATAGTGCCTTATGAATTTGTCTTATGACTTTATTGAGAATACAATTTGTGTATATAAGAATTATGTATTTGAAGACTAATGAATATACTTGAAATTTATATCAGCAATTTAGTCATGATAACCTGTGTGGATTTGTTGCTGTACCTTTTTTGTTAGCCTCCAGGTGGGACCTGGGGATCCCCCCGAATTACAGCTCATACCCAGACTGCAGAGATCAGTTCCCATAGAGAAAACAGAATGCTTTGGTGGGTGGACTCCAGGGCATTGTACCCCACTGAGGTCCCTGTCCTCCCCAGGCTCCACCCCCAAATTTCCAGGAGTTTCCCAGCCTGGATTGGGCAACTCTGTGCCCCTCCCACCCCCACAGGTGGTCAGGGAGGACCTGGCAACCCTAAACCCTAAGCAGGTCTATTTGACAGCAACTCCCATCTTATTTAAGGGAGGAAAGTAGCCTTAGGATTATTGCCAGTCAGGAGTTCCAAACACCCGGTTCTAGAAACAGCAAACGCGGCTTATCGTTGGCAATCGTGTGGAGAGTCACACCAAGGGGGGGATTTCCTCTATTATCATTCTGTCCTAGCTGTATATCTCAAACAAGCTGACATTGGAGAGAGCCAATGTTGTATAGTGGTTAGAGCATCAGACTAACATCTGGGAGGTCAGGGTTTGAATCCCCCCGGCTCATTGGACGACCACGGGCCAGTCACACTTTCTCAGGCCAACTTCCCTCACAGAGTTGTTGTGAGGATAAAACAGGCGAGGGAGAATCATGTCCGGTTCACGGAGCTCCTTGAAGGAAGGATAGGATACAAAAGTACTGGACAGATTTGCCCTGACCTGGATAGCCCAGGTTAGCCCAATCTCATCAGATCTCAGAAGCTAAGCAGGGTTGGTCCCGGCTAGCACTTGGATAGGAGGCCACCAAGGATGTCCAGGGTCACGACTGAAAGGCCGGCAATGGCAAACTACCTCTGAACATCTTTGTAGTGTTTTATCTATGCCGGTGTTTGACTGTACAATAAAATTTGATTTGATTTGCCGTAACATCTCTTTCCTTGAAAACCCTATGAAGTCACCATAAATTGGCTGCAACTTAAGAACATAAGATGAGTCCTATTGGATCAGATCCGTGGTCCATCATCTCGCCCAGCACTCTGCCTCACATAGAGACAGCCAACCATTTCCTCTGGAGGTCCATCAACAGGGCATAGAGGCCAAGGCCTTCTCCTGATGTTGCTTCCCAGCACTGGTATTCAGAGGCTGACTGCCTCTGAACTTGGAGATACCCTTTAGTCACCACGGCTAGTAGCCACAGATAGCTCTCTCCTCCACGAATCTGTCTAATCCCCTTGTACAGCTGTCTATACCTGTGGCCATCACCACATCATCTGGCAGCAAACTCCACATTTTAATTACTTGCTGTATAAAGAAGTATTTCCTTTTGATCATCCTGAAACTTGACAGCATTTTCCACCACCGCCCAGATAGGTTAAAGGACCTTTTTCAGAATGTTTATTTTTAGATTTCAGCAGGGTTGACTTTGAATCCCCGTCCTGATCCCTCTTTTCTTCTGCGCAAATCAAACTGGTGCTACTGTTTCCTCGCATCACGTTTTCCCTGTAGAATGTGGTGCACGTTTCCATTAGTGTTTGTGCATCAATAAACCAGCTTTATTTGTACAAATGACATACTCGGTGTGTATTGAACACTGTATAAATTGCACATTAAAGCCATATAAGATGTGTATAAAATCAATGGTGAGAAGTGGAGAAATGAAACCATGGGCCAAAACATAAACTGAGAGGGAGGGAAACAAAATGGGAGAAACTATCTGGATTTTAGAAATTTGCAAGTTTACTTTGAAGGATGTTTCAGAAAAACAAGCACCTTGCGGCTGCACAGAATTATTTGGGGAGGATCGATGTGGTAGCTTAGTTGACTAAATTGCCTTTGTCTGAATTCCTGAGGTCTTTCCGAATATTTAGAAATCTGTACTTTACAGGGTGCAGATACTATTTATATGATTAGCATAAACCTCCTGGCTTTCTATTAGAAAAAGTAGATTCAGGTGGGTAGTTGTGTTGGTCTGAAGCAGCAGAACAAAGTTTGAGTCCAGCGGCACCTTTAAGACCAACAAAATTTTATTCAAGGTATGAGTTTTCGTGTGCATGCCCACTTCCTCAGATACCGGTCCATACACAGAGGCAGAGGGTGAGCATCAAATTAGCATACAGCGCAATGAAGATGTTTTAACAGACACAAGGACCAAACTGGAATACCAAGCTTAGTTTATATGGTCACCATTTGTTTGTGTTTCTGGCGGGAAACATAGTGAAGGAAGCGTGCGTGGACACATAAGCTCATACTTTGAATAAAACTTGGTTGGTCTTAAAGGTGCCACTGGTCTCAAACTTTCTTCTGTTAGAAAAACTGACGATGCATTTTGTAACACTTCAGTTTCCCATATTTGGTGTTTTTACATGTCAGTGGTATTCTGCCCCCAGCAATGTATACCTCTCACAGCATCTATAATTGCAAACATTGGGGGAAAATATAGGATATTAATTGGGTTGCGTGGCATAGCCCCCCCTCTGTGCAAGACATATATGCCAAAGGGATGGTATGCCACAATGTGCAGCATTGCTGGGGTGGAATTAGGGTTGTCAACTCAGCGTTAGGAAATTCCTGGATATTTGGGGGAAGAGGTTCAGCCTTGGGATGGCAGAGGTTGGGAAAGGGACCTCAGTGGGGTATAATGCCATAAAGCCCGCCCTCCAAAGCAGGCATTTTCTTAGGGTTGCCAGCTCTGGGTTGGGAAATACCTGGAGATTTGGGGGGTAGAGCCTGGGGAGGGCAGAGACCTCAGCGGGGTACAATGCCATAGAAGAAGAGAAGAAGAGATTGGATTTATACCCCACCCTTCACTTGGAGTCTCAGAGCGGCTTACAAACTCCTTTCCCTTCCCCTCCCCACAACAGACACCCTGTGAGGTAGGTGGGGCTGAGAGAACTCTAACACAGACTGTCCTTGAGAGAACAGCTGTGCCAGAGCTTGTGACTGTCCCAAGGTCACATCAGCAGGTGCAAGTGGAGGAGTGGGGAATCAAACCCAGTTCTCCCAGATTAGAGTCCGCACACTTAACCACTACATCAAACTGGCTCTCCATAGAGTTAGGGTTGCCAGGTCCTTCCTGGAAACTAGCAGGAGATGGGGGGGGGACTTACCAGTAGAAAGAAGAAGGCCTAGGCCACCTCACCAGTGTCATACAGGAAGTGACATTATCATGCCAGCAACTTCCAGGCGATTCTGTGGTATTTGGGCAAAAACTCGATGGTTAAACCAGCTTCTACTATAGAGTTTTTGCCCAAATACCAGAGTGTCATCCAGAAGTTGCTGACCTGATTATGTCATTTCCTGTGCAATGCTGGGACCATGGCCTTGGCCTTCTTTCTACTGGTAAGTCCCCCCACCAGCCAGCTGATCGGTGCCTGGGGGGGCAGGGCCTGGCAGCGGGGAACCCTGCCTCCACCGGGGGTCTGGCAACCCATCATAGAATCCACCCTCTAAAGCAGCCATTTTCTCCAGGGGAACAGATTTCTATTGCCTGGAGATGACTTGTAATAGCAGGAGCAGTGTTCCCTCTAAACTGAGTTAGTGTGAGCTAGCTCACAGTTTTTTAGCCTCTGGCTCACATATTTTTGACTTAGCTCAGGAAGGACGGCTCCAACACAAACTCATTTATGCAGGAGCCAAATCACTCACTCACAACTTTAATGCCAGTAGCTCACAAAATTGAATTTTTGCTCACAAGACTCCACAGCTTAGGGGGAACATTGAGCAGGAGATCTCCAGGCCCCACCTGAAGTATGGTTGCCAGCCTCCAGGTGGGGCCTGGGGATCTCCCGCTTTTACAACCGATCTCCAGCTGACAGAGATCAGCTCCCCTGGAGAAAATGGCTGCTTTAAAGGGTGGACTCTTTGGCATTGTACCATGCTGAGGCTCCTCCCTTCCCCTCCCCAAACCCCAACCTCTCCTGGCTCCGCCCCCAAAGTCTTCAGGTGTTTTCCAACCCAGACCTGACAACCCTATCCTGAAGGTTGGCACCCATATCCCTTCAACACACATTTTCTTCACATCTGCCCAGTCTAATCTGATCCATGAAGAAAAACGGAAAGTTATAAACCGTCTAAAAAAACTAACCTTCCTGAAAGCCAGGCTTAGCTTTTTGGAGATGTTGGTCTCGGCGATGGGGAATTAATGTTCACATTTCCCTCACCAATGATCCGGCAACGAAAAGAGAAAATATCTCCCCCACCCCCGCCTCCCCTAACTAGTTGATTCCTCACCCGGTAAAAGTCTTTCTACGCTGAACGGAGTTGATTGGGTTCCATCTCATGAACGAAGTGTAATCATTTACTGTTTCACCTTAACTCCGGTCTGGATGGAAGCCGCTGGTTATCTATTTACCTATCTGTGTTTTGTGTATTATTCCCCCCCCCGGTGAATTACGTCTGCAAGGCAGTAAAGTGTTATGTATTCACAAGCCCCATAATCTTTAAAAGCACGGTGATGCATGTTCCAGATGAGAAAAGAGCCTCCATCCAGTATGTTAATAGACAGCATTAGAGCAATAATGAAAAGCACTTGAGACAAGTAAGGCCCTATCAAACGCTGAGTAATAGGGTTGCAAAGAATGAATCATAATGCACCTCCTCTGCACAAGGATATTAAGACATCTGCGTTCGGGGTCTATTCACTCCAACAGCTGCCTCCTTCCCCTGATTGAAATGGGAGCAGGAAAGCGTTGTGCGGTGAGGTCTCCTCTCCTCTTCACCCCGTGTGCTACTCTGTCCTCCATGCTCACCGAACACAATAGCCCAGAAAGGCAGATGCACTAAGGACCAGCTTGACAGGCCCCGATGCCGCTTCCGTGGCTGCCAGGCAAGCAGCCGACACAGGGTATTCCAGGCGTGCTTTCTGGGATTCCTCATTCCCCCTGTCACTCTTCGTGGCCCTGCGGAAGACTGCTTCCGATGGGACCGGTCCATTGAACTGCCAAGGCCTTGTGAAGGACTGGAGTGTGAATGGGGAACAGGCCATTTTCCCCTTGAGGGTGGGCTTTGAGCTCAAAAGAAGCCTCTTTTCATCTTAGTGGGGAAAAGTTTTTTATTTGTTTGTTTGTTTGCTTGTTTAACAAATTTTATACCCCATGTTTCTGTCTTCACCAGGGCCACCCATGTGGCTAACAAATAGGATTGCAAGACCCCCTGGTGGTAGTGGGGGGTCCCCCATTGCCAGGCCTTGCTCCCCAGCTGCTGATCAGGTAGCCAGTGGGGGGACTTAGCAGTAGAAAGAAGAAGGCCTAGGCCATGTTGCCTGCATTGTACAAGAAGTGATGTCATCACGCCAATGACTTCTGGGTGATGCTCTGGTATTTGGGCAAAAACTCTATGGTAGAAGCCAGTTTTACCATAGAGTTTTTGCCCAAATACCAGAGCATCACTCAGAAGTTGCTGGCATGTTGACATCACTTCCTGTGCAATGCTGGCAGTGTGGCCTAAGCCTTCTTCTTCTTTCTACTGTTAAGTCCCCCCATCCCCCACTGGTTGTCAGTAAGGACTTGGCAACCCTACTAACAAATGGAATTTTATATGATAAAATCACACTTTAAAATCACTAAAATCAGCTCTCCTCCCCCCAAGTAAACGCATCCATCATTCAAACAATTAAAAACAGAGCTATGTACAAAGGCATAAAAACATGAATGCAAACATTGGTCAGGAAATGCCAAATGAAACAAAGAAGTCTTCACCTGTGAGCAGAAGATGGCATCAGAAGAGGACAGACCAATTAATAAAGAGAGACACAAATGAGGTTTATAAAGCTATGCATGGGGTGGTGAAGATGGAGAGAGAAGTTTTTCCCCCTGCCCCATAATATTAGAAGTTATGAAATTGATGGGCACTAGGCTCAGAACAGGTAATAGGGTGTACTAGAATGAGTAACTGAATTGTGGCATTCACTGCCAGTGGACATAGTTATGGCCATGAACATGGACGGCTTTAAAAGGGGATTAGACAAATTCATGGAGAAGTCCTTCAATAGCTACTAGCCATGGTGACTGAAGGGAATCTTCATGTACAGAGGCAGCAAACCTCTGAGGTGGAGGCGGGGAGGAGGAGGAGGAGGAGGAAGAAGAAGAAGAAGAAGAAGAAGAAGAAGAAGAAGAAGAAGAAGAAGAAGAAGAAGAAGAAGAAGAAGAAGAAGAAGAAGAAGAAGAAGAAGAAGAAGAAGAAGGAGTTGGTTTTATACCCTGCTCGTCACTACCCAAAGAAGTCTTGGAGTGGCTTAGAATCACCTTCCCTTCCTCTCCCCACAACGGACACCCTGTGAGGTAGGTGGGGCTGAGAGAGCTCTGAGAGAACTGTGACTGACCCAAGGTCACCCAGCTGGCTTTATGTGGAGGAGTGGGGAATCAAACCCAGTTCTCCAGATTAGAGTCCACCATTCTTAACCACTACACCAAACCAGATCTCAAGTCCTAGTAAGCAAGGCCTTGGCCTCTGTGTCCAGTTTGTTGGCCTTCCAGAGCAACCTGGTGGCTGCTGTGTGGAACAAGAAGCTAGGACTAGATGATCCACTGTGTTCCTGTTATATTCTTATAACTGACATCTTTGCATCTCAGCACACCTTGGGGCCAGAGCATGTATGCCACCACCTGTCACAGCTGGTCTGATGTTTTAGTTAAGTCAGTAAACATCATAGAGACTAGGAGGCAATTCCTAGAGTGTCACCATCGATCCCATTTCACCCCTCACCCAATTTTCCCTTGGGGTCAGAGTTTGCTCACTGCTGTTGGGCAAACAGCTAGCCTAGCCAAACGACAGCATGAAGGCTAAGGCCTTCCTCCCGATGTGGCCTCCTTTCACTAGTATTCAGAGGCTGACTGCCTCTGCATGTGGAGGTTCCCTTTAGTCACCATGACTAGTAGCCATTAATAAACTGTTATCAATAAATGCAGAAATTGAGACAATGGACATCCCGGGAGAAATCATAATTGCTTATCATATAAAAAGTGAACTGAGTTCATAGAAAACTGAAATGCCAGCCGTTTGTAAGACGGAATGCTCCAAGCCTCCTTCTCATCTATCATTGGCAGGAGCTGATTGTTGGTAGCTGTGCAGTAAATGCTTTCCTTTGGAGCAAAACTCTTTAATTTTCATATAGCTCTGTGAGAGTCTAGCAAGGGCTCTTCTGTCCGACCACAGCTCTGGCCCCGACAGCCGGGTTTCTTCGAAACAGCCTGAGGATTCAGCAAAACTAGCTCGTGTTGTGTGGAACGCAGGCTGCCAAACTTGCCATTACAGCTGAACGGTGCAAGCCCAGCACTGAACAACCCAACAGATGGGAGAGCTTGAATACAGGAGGGCCTTGTAATGGAAAAAGATGAATAATTCCAGGAGGTATTCTTATGCCAGCTCTCTCTGAACACTTGGCTCGCTGTAAGAATCGGAGAACCTGGAGTACTGCCTGACACAGGATAGAATCTTAATCAGCAACGCCATCCCACGCAGCGAAAGCGGGAGGACAGAGAAAGGAGGGCCGGAGGTAGAAAGAGCCATTTTTAGAGAGGACGCCAGCCTGGGAAAAGACCAGCATTCCATAGTTTGGCATTCCATAGGCTATGCCTTGAGTTGGCACAGTTGAACTATACCCAAAAGCCTTTTCTTTAGGCATGGCGGTTTCCATTTGTCTCATCCCTGGTGTTTCGACATTGTCAAACGTGTGTGAATTTTCTGTCTTTTTGAATTTTTCGATCCCCATCTTGCTGGTGCAAAACGAATCCCTGCTTCCTTTCTCTACAGGCCGTTTTCTATCTCCTCACACTGCAATCTTTCCCGGGGGGGGGGGAGTCTTCATCACTCAGTGTTCTCGGTGCGTCCATAAATCATCATTCTAGATATATATATTTATACATATAAACAATGTGCACTGGATGAATATAGAGTGCATCAATTGCATATAAAATGGTATACCGTGCATCCACAAGTAGAAACGAATCTACGAAACCAACAGGATAATGAAAGGAATGGAAACAATTGACAAAAAAAATACAAGAATATAGAACAGCTAGACTCCAGCCCCAGAACACCTTAGAGACCAACAAGATTTCCTAGGTATAAGCTTTCAAGTGCCAAAGCTCCCTTTATCAGATATGCAGAAACTGAAAGAGGCTATAGTTCATTTTACTTGTACCATTAAGGAACCCTTGGAGAAGTGGGGGGGGAATAGCAAAATGATCTGTCCCCCCAAATCATGCCAGGTGTGATTCTTCATCCTCATCCCCATCATCTATAAATCATTAAAAAGTAGAAACGTTCTACAACGGTCAAATTAAAAGAAAAGAATACACCCTTCCTTGCAGTTTAACACTCGGAAACAGAGGCTCTTCACCTTTAATATATGACCACCTTTCAAGTTTGCATGAAGACCCAGTGTGGTGTGATTGTTAGAGTGTCTGACTAAAATCTGAGAGCCCCGGGTTCAAATCCCCCCACACTGCCATGGAAGCCTGCTGGGTGATGTTGGTTCAGTCATATTCTCTCTCCACCCCAAGTACCACACTGGGTAGCTGTTGTGAGAATAAAATGGAGGTGGGTGAGAGCCCATTGTGGTGTAGTGGTTAAGAGCGACGGACTCATCTGGAGAACCAGGTTCAATTTCACACTCCTCCCCAGAAAGCCAGCTGGGTGACCTCTTTCAGAGCTCTAACAGCCCCCAAATAACTCTTGCTCACCACCTAGTGGTGCATAAGCACTAAAAGAGCTAAAACTTAAGGCTGCCAGACAATCTTCAGATCTCCTGGCTATACTACACACAATGCCATATGATAATTATTATTTTTAATGGAGTTGGGGAGAATTATGTTTTGAGCTACTTTTGGCCCTCCTTGGGGAGAAAAGTGGAGTGCTAAGGAAATAAATATTATCGAATGATCCCTGCCACAAGTTAAAAAACAGAACATCAAAACAAGACATGTTGTACATATTGGTATATATTTATGATATACATATGCAATACAGACAGATCTGGAATACAATGACAAGGATTTGGGAGACCCACGTTCAAATCCCTGCGCTCTGCCACGGAAGCCAGCTGGGTGACTTTAGGCCAGTCATTCACACATAGCCTAATCTACCTCACAGGGTGGCTGTGAGGATAAAACGGAGGAGAAAGGGTGCGTGTGTTTAAGTGAAGTAAATAAATGATGGAACCAAGGCACACATACATGGGGACAGTTATGCCTGATCACTGTTAAGCCAATTCCTTAAAGTTAGACTGGATGTCCTATTTATTGTGTGCCACGTTTTAAAGGGCTTGGGTGGAGAAAACGGAAGTCTAGGATTTCGTCCTCAGGGCCAAACGAGCAGTATGCAACAAGCCTTCTCTGCCGGTGGTCAGAAGCCATTACGATTGGGCAAAAGGGACTGTCACAAACCCTAATGCATTGTCCCCTAAGATTTGCAGTTCCAAAGCATAATGCGCCCTTGGTTTTAAATTGTATTTCAAGACTTTTGGGAAATTGTATTTCAAGACTTTTGGGTCTTTCTCTGGTTTTAGTTCTTTTGGTTAAGAAGGGTGGAAGCGTTTTCTTTTAAATGAACGGTGTAACAGAAAAGCCAATGTGGATACTTGTGCTTCCCACAGAATCATAAGGATAGAGGAGATCCAATCAGCAATCCTTTGCCCTCGGACGCCTCTTTAGCATCTCTTCCAAAATGCTGCTCTGAATCATGCTGCCCTGTTATGTGCAGCAGCTCTCGCAAGGCTTGATGTGGGATGGGAACTGAGAGTGAGCATCGTGGGCAAACAGGATCCTCACTGCTGGGAAGCTCTTCGGAATATACCTTGATTCCCACCTACTGCTTGGAAGGCAGGTCGATAGAGTTGCCAACTCCAGCTACAGAAATTCCTGGACATTTGGGGGTGGTGCCTGGAGAGGGTCCGGGGAGGAAAGGGACCTCCCCAAACATGCCATGCCCTAGTGTCCGCCCTCTGAAGCCGCCATTTTCTCCAGGGGAACTGATGCATGTCATCTGTAGATCAGTTGTCATTCTGGGAGAATTCCAGTCCCTGCCTGGAAGCCAGAAATCTTACGGGAGGACGAGGCCATTTTGTCTAGTCTGAGGGCTCAAAAGGAGGTACTGGATTGGATCTGCTAAGACTTCTGTGGTCAAAAGTAGGGGACTGTTTTTTGCTGATTCTCTTTTTCTGGGGTAGCTCAAAATGCTGATCCTGGGGACCAGGAGACTCCCAAGGTAGTTTTGAGGAAAACTTGAAGTTTCCGGGGGGGGGATTAGCAAAAATCACCCATGAAAATCTAGACAGGATCCAAGCCATTTTATTTACCCAACAAGACAGCTAGGCTTTCCCCCAAGTATGTTATCAAGAAAAGGAAGGAGATCATTTTACATTCCCACGCAAGTTACAAGTATGTACAGGAAAGGCCCCCAAATTTTGGGGGTCTCCAGGTACCTTTGAAATTTTGACAGCGAGGTGGGTGCAGCAGCAAAATGACTGCCACAAAATGGCTGCCGCAGAAGGCAAAGCCAGTCACAAAATGGCTGCTGCAGTTTACCTTCGGTCACACAGTGAAGATCCTTGAGCTATGGGGGCAGCTGCTGCCAAAGCAACATCTTTTAAAAATCTGCCCAGTCGATCATATTTCCAATGGCCCATCAGAAGCCTTGCTAGGCAAAAGTCCCACCTGGCCCCCTCACACACACTTTCAAAAACCATTTGGTGGGCACCAGGAAAGATATTGGCAGGGTGACATGGTGCTCACAGGATACCACATTGGGGAGACCTGGGTGTGTGTGTGTGTGTGTGTGTGTGTGAAGTGCCATCAAGTCACAGCTGACATGGAACCTCATCAGGGCCGTAGCCAGGATTTTTTTAATTCAGGGGGGCCTTTAAATAAGTTAGGGGAGCACTGACCACAAAATAAAAAATAAAATAAAAACAAAATTTTTAAAACTCATTTTTTGCAGCATTCGCAGTCTGCCCACCTATGCGGGGAAGCAAGCTGAGCTTGGGGAAGGGGAGGTGGTGAGGAGCCCTCCAGGTGGCCCAGAGAATTGGGGGACCTGGGGGGCTGCGTGGAAGTCAGGGGGGCTTGGCAGGAAGTCAGGGGGCCAGGCCCCGAAATGCCCTGCTGTAGCTATGGGCCTGGACCTCATCGAGTTTTCAAGGCAAGAGACGTTCAGAGGTGGTTTGCCATTGATTTCCTCTGCATAGCGACCGTGGAATTCCTTGGTGGTCTCCCATCCCAATACTAACCAGGGGCAACCCTGCTTAACTTCCAAGATTAGACAAGATCAGGCTACCCTGGGCCATCCAGGTCACTCCTGCTGTACAATAAGTGTAAAAACACAGGCCGCCTTTTGGAGTCAACACAGACATTTGGAAGGTGGACTGAGAGGCACTGGACTAGACTCCTGTTGATTTCAGACAGGCAGGATCTGCTTGAGTGGGCTTGCCTGCAATACCCGGTCAACCTGTGTCTCCTCTTGAGACCGTTTCTTTTAATTTGAGAAAGAAGGGGGGGGGCTTCAACAAAACCTGATGCCGTTCTGGAGCCGCTCCACTGTTTTTTTGGACTCCAAATGCGGGTCCAGATTTTTCAAGCGCGCTCGATGCCCAGCTTTGCACCCACGCTGCTAAGCTTTCTCATAAACCTGGCTCGCGATGTCTCTGCCGCCATACAAATTGGAACAGGAGGCCAGAACCCCTGCTGGTAGCAGCTGATGTCATCCCATTGAGAATAGAGCAGTTTGCAGCTCCCTACCGCCCCGGGGGGGGGGGTGTTTGAAATCTGGCAGCGTGTTTGGAAGCATGATCGGGGACAACCTCACTGCCATCGGGTTTCCTGAAATGCCTGGCTCCCGCGTGCAAACAATGTTGTGTTGGCAGACAGGTTCTACAATGGCGGAGGGCGAATTCAAGCCCTCCCTCCCTCCCCTTTCTCCCTCTTCTGTGCCATTGCCATATGGTGGGCTCCCCTTGTAGGTCTCGCTTGACTGAAAGGTTCCAGTGTGGGAGGGGAAGAGAGTGGTGATCACAGACCCTAGATGCTCCAGAATGCTGGATTTCACACAGTTGCCATGGGGTGAGGGACCCAGGAAACACTGCGCATCTAGGATAACAGTGAGCTGTTCTTAGGGTTGCCAGGTCTGGGTTGGAAAATACCTGGAGATTTTGGGGGTAGATCCAGGAGAGGACGGGGTTTGGGGAGGGGAGGGGCCTCAGCATGGTACAGTGCCATAGACTCCACCCTTCAAAGCAGCCATTTTCTCCAGGGGAGCTGATCTCTTGTCAGCTGGAGATCAGTTGCAAAAGTGGGAGATCCCCAGGCCCCACCTGGAGGCTGGCAACCCTAGCTGGTCTCTTTGTGACAAAAGGGAACCTCCACATTCAGAGGCAGTCAACATCTGAATCCCGGTGCCAGGAGGCAACATCAGGGGAAGGCCTCAGCCTCTACGCCCTGTTGCTGGGCCTCCAGGTGAGCTGGTTGGCCACTGTGTGAGACTAGATAGACCACTAGTGTGATCCAGCAGGGCTCTACTTACGTTTCTGTGTTCACACTGCATCTGAGCCGTTGACTTCAATGGTGTTAGAAGGATGTAACTCTGCTTGGGACTGCGCCGCCCTGCAGCTGCATTGGTCTACCTTGCAGGATTGTTGTTGCTTGTGCACAACTAACCAAATTACAAGTACTCACTCTGTGGCTTGGAGAGGGTCACGTTCACAATTGTCTCCAAACATAAGAGCAACATTTACTTCCCTGCCTGGCATGAGGCCTGAGGGAGAGTCACGCCATGCCCATTCCTCCAGCAGTGGTTTTTTGAAGGTGGGAACCAGCCGCCAACCAGAAGCCCTACCAGGCAAGAGCCTTACTGAGACATTGGATAAGTGTAGAGTTCCCAGCTCTAGGTTGGGAATTGCCTGTAGGTTTTGCGGATGGAGCCTGGGGGAGGTGGGGTTTGGAAAGAAGGAGGAGGAGGAGGAGGAGGAGGAGGAGGAGAAGAAGAAGAAGAAGAAGAAGAGGAAGAGGAAGAGGAGACCAGTGGCACACTGGGGAAATGGTACTCAAAGAACCACACATGGCTCCTGAGCCACTGAGTTATATCACCGAACCCAAAACCATTTTTGGTCCTGTTTTTCTTTCCTTTTGCTTACAGTTACCAGTGGAAAGTTACCACAGTTTTCAGTGGACCAGAACTGTCTCTTTCTGTGGCGCTAGCCTAAACTGTAACTTTCGATGTTATTATCAAGATGGGTAGCCGTCAGGCCTGTAGCCAGGATTTTTTAATTTGGGAGGCCTTTAAATAAATCAGGGGGCACCACAAACACACTCCTGCACACACCCCCAAAGGAGCGCCTGGGCCAGATGGGAAGTTGGGGGGGCTTGGCGGTAAGTCAGGGGGCCAGGCCCCATGATGCCCCACTGTAGCTACGGGCCTGGTAGCCGTGTTAGTCTGCCTGTAGCAGTAGAAAAGAGCAAGAGTCCAAGCAGCACCTTGGTCTTTTTAAAAACCATGTGATGGCTGATTCCTGTTTGGTTTTCTAATGTATCATTGCCTTGTACAGATTGTTTGCTTGACCTTATTGGTAGCTGCCTCAGGATCTGCACCTTAGCCTTTGTACCAATGTATTAAATAAAACACACATGGATCACTGAGATACTCTGTCTGCCCAAAAGGAAGACTAGGGTCCCGTTCACACGGAGCATTTGCCCTGCTGAAGGCACGGTAGCCCTGCGGACTTTCCGTGCGCTATCATACCAGCACATCTGGGAGGCATAGTACTCCTGTGGCCAACCCGCGGCTTCCCGTGGAAAACACGGAGTAAAAAACTACTAGGATCGAAGTACTAGTTTCCGGAAACCTCGGGGAAAGGCTAGTGTCTGATCACGGGAGCGCCAGTATCCCGCGGCTTCCAATGCCGGCCCATGTCCCAGGGTTTCCGGATGTTGTAAGTTTCCATGGGATGCGCACCAACGCTGAATGAGGCATGCGCATACGCAAGACACCGACAGCGGCCCCCCCCCCCACGGCACATGCATCCTTTGCTACAGCGCGGCTTGCTGCTCTGCTGCACTGCTTTTTTGCCGCGCTGTAGCAGTGCTGTATGATCGGCGCTGGGCGCCGGAGCGTGGCAACCCGGTGGCCCATGTGATCAGGCTACTGTGCCTTATTTTGCTCCGGGGCGAACTGCCATGCCTTCCCCCCACGTTTTCTGGCCCGTATGACCGGAGCCTAGGTTTATTTTTCCAGGTTGCTGTCAAGAAAAAGAAAGAGGTCATCTTACATTTGCATACAAGTTACAGGTATGTACAGTCATTTTAAAAACCATTTTGTTTATGACATGGGGGGGCAGCTCATCTCACATGCAGGGTCATCTTCCTTTGCTGAAAACACGTGTGAAGGACTGTTAATATTTAAAGGTACTGTGTTCATTATTATTATTTAAAGAATCAAGGAGGATGCCTTTTACATTTGTTTGTTTTGTGGCCACAGGTCTTAGTGGGTTGTGTGTGTGTGTAGAGAAGTCAGCCTAGCCCATAACCCGCCACCCCAAGCATCAAAGAACACAGTCATACAGAAGATTTGGATAAATGTATGGAATAAAGTGACCACAACTTTATTGGTTACAGCTGTAAGAAGCATTGGCATAGCATGGGTCCCCAGATCAGCAGCATCAGCTGGCCCAGTGCCGGACGATATCTGATCTGCCACCCAACCAGCCAGCTTGGGTGATGAGACCATGGGATGGCAGGCCCTTAGGGATTGGCCCCTAAGTGAGTATAGTGGTTGTAGTGGTTAAGAGTGTGGACTCTAATCTGAAGAATCAGGTTTGATTCCCCACTTCTCCACATGAAGCTGCTCGTGTGACCTTGGGTCAGTTACAAGTTCACCCAGAGCTGTTCTCTCAAGAGCAGTTCTCGAAAGAGCTCTCTCAGCCCCATGTACCTCACAGGGTATCTGCTGTGGGGAGGGGGAGGGAAAGGAGATTGTAAACCGCTCTGAGACTCCTTCAGGTAGTGAAGGGCGCGGTATTAATCCCATCTCTTCTTCTTCTTCTTCTTCTTCTTCTTCTTCTTCTTCTTCTTCTTCTTCTTCTTCTTCTTCTTCTTCTTCTTCTTAGCGTGAGGGTGTGTGCTGGTAGTCCTGGAGCTGGCCTGCTCCCTTAAAGCCCTCATGCCACGACCCCTTAAGGGGATCCCCATATCCTGGAAAGCAGCATGCAAGCGGTTTCCTAAAATGGATCCGGCCCCATGCTGATACCACCAAGAGCCGTGACAGTTAATAAAAATTCAACATAGAAAAGGAGTAATGACATAACCAATCTATTCTAACTCGGCTAGTGCAGAAACAGCAAACATTCCTCAAGCCCCTGGCTGGCTACAAGTTATTCATACCTGCTTCCCCTTTACTCTCCAAGGGTGGGAGGGTGCCTTTTTAATTTGTTTGGTTTTTTTCCTTTCGAGTCGCTGCCAACTTAGGACAACCCCTTGGGGTTTTTAAGGCAAGAGACGTCCAGAGGTGGCTGGCTGCTGCCTCTCCCTGCGTAGCAACCCGGTGGTCTCCCATCCAAGTACTAACCAGGGCCGACCCTGCTTAGCTTCCGAGATATCTATCAAGATCAGGCTAGCCTAGGCCAACCAGGCCAGGGCAGAGAATCCCATCTGTTTTAGGAAACTTCCAGCTATAGCAAGTCTTTTGAAATTAGTAAGAGATCTCAACCAATGCTCCCTCTAAGCGGTGGAGTCTTGTGAGCCAAAAATTCTACTTTTTGAGCTACTGGCATTAAAGATGTGAGGGAGCGATTTGGCCACTGCATAAATTAGTTTGCTCTGGAGCCACCCCTTCCTGAGCTAAGACAAAAATGTGTGAGCCGGAGGCTAAAAAACTGTGAGCTAGCTCACACTAACTCAGCTGAGAGGGGACACTGGTCTCAACATTCTGTTTTTGGGCAGATAGAACAAAACATCTCATTTGAAGCATTAGTAAAATGGAGGTCTTGTGCCAATAAATTATTTTTGTATATGCTCCTGTTTATCCCGTTTTCATCCTTTCCTTCCTACGAGGAGCCCAGGATAACGTAGCCACCCTCCTTCTCTCTCCCTGCCAGCTTCAGTTCCAGCTTGCCTTCCTCTCCCCCCCTCCTCCTTCTGCTCACCACCGGCTGCATACGTGTGCCATTTTGGGTTGCTATGGCAACCCCAAAGGCTGCCTGAATTCCAGTGGGGTGGTGGTGACATCTGCGCATGCCCAGACTTTGTTCCTAATGGGGGGGGGGGCTACCACAACATGAGTGGAGGGGTTGTCAGACTCTCCCCCCCCTCCACAAACCTGGGGATTCTTCCAAGTTAGCAAAATGAACTTGTAACTTTGGCTGGTCCCATTGCGAGGCCTTTACTGAGTCAGACCATTGGCCCATTCAGCTCAGTATTCTCTGTTTTGGCTCGGTCTTTCCTCCTTTTGCATAAGATCCTTTGCCTGAAGATATCAGGATCCGAAACACCTCTTCACGCATTACACAGTACACAGGTTGGAACTGAGCTCCCACTTTGTGTCAGAAGTAACACAACCACATACAAATTGTAGGTTCTTCTCAATTCCTGTGTGTATGGTATCTGGTTAGGATCAGGGCCACAGTGTACATGGAGAAGGGACTTCAGCTTTCCCCACAATAGCATTTTCCAACCTGAAACAGGACTGGGGGGCATTGTTAGGGGGAACCCACATAGGGTTGCCAGCTCTGGGTTGAGCAATACCTGGAGATTTGTGGGTGGAGCCTGGGGAGGGCAGGGTTTGGGGAGGGGAGGGGAGGGGAGTCCACCCTCCAAAGCAGCCATTTGCTCCAGGGAAACTGATCTCGGTCGTCTGGAGATAAATTGTAATATTGGGAGATGTCCAGGTCCGAACTGGAGGCCAGCTACTCTAAACCTACCTGTTTCCTGGGGTACATGTAGGTTTCCTCAGCAGGCCCAATACCATCCCTCTGGGTCTGTACCATGCCAACAGAGTCTGGGGAGGAGGTCAAAGGTCTTTCTCCATGGACACCAGTTCCTAATTCTAACAGGGCACTGAAAACAAGGAAGATTAGAAGAATTTCGAAATTACATGTCACCGTGTTAACATCTGACACAGAGTGGGGATCCCAGGGCCAACTTTGATGTGTACGGAGCCAGTGTGTTGACCCATTATTGTCTGTTTGGCCTTTGTCTCAGGCACAGAAAGATATTTGCTCGTGCAGCCTGTGATCGTTCAACACGCGATGCCAGGGACTGGACCCAAAGATCTGGTCTTTTGTTAATGTTTCTGCTGCATTTGCATGGCACAACCCTCTCCCTGCACTGTGTTTCAAAGTCACACATGAACCTGCCTTATACTGAATCAGACCATTAAGTCAATATTGCCTACTCAGACTGGCAGCAGCTCTCAGACAAAGGTCTTTCACATCACCTACTGCCTGGTCCTTTTAACTGGAGATGCCGGGGATTGGACCTGGGACCTCCCACTGTGCCATGAACCCTGAACAATGAGGACACAAAGTCTTTGTGTTTTGAAATGAGATCAGTTCTCCCTGCAATCTGGGAAGACACTGCAGTATTCACAAGACCAGGACAGCCTATCCATGTTTATGCACTTTGAATGAATTCAGGCTGAAATGTTTAAAAACCTGAACGTGTGAGGAGGGGGAGAACCAAACCCTCTGATCACATGAATGCATCTTAAGAAAGAAAACAATGAGAACTGACTGTTTATCCTGTTCGCAAGAATGACAAGAAAATTGGACCAAAATGAATGTTTTCATGAAGATTTTTGTCATTCTGGTTTTTAAAAAATTGTAAAAGCCTTGGTTAAAAAAAGATTGACCCCCCCCCAATACAAATGGGCCCTAATGGAACTATGATTGAATAAATAATGACGGGCATTTTGATTATACCCCAAACTGATTGTGCCTTAAGCT
Organism: Gekko gecko; assembly: GCA_029375565.1. Taxonomy (NCBI): domain Eukaryota; kingdom Metazoa; phylum Chordata; class Lepidosauria; order Squamata; family Gekkonidae; genus Gekko; species Gekko gecko. The sequence goes on from JAPDNY010000005.1 coordinate 204,328,394, forward strand.
AAAATGTTCACAATTCGTGGTATAGACAAACAGGTAAGAACGAGGCGGTAGACTTCGAAGGTATTGGAAAGGACTGTACCACTTCAGAGTACAGCCGGGAACTGTCATTTTTAAACAGTGGCCAGGACAATAACTTCCTGCCAGTTACACAAAATCTAGCGCAACAGGGAGAGAGGTTGTCGTCCAGTCCAAATAGGGTTGCCAATCTCCAGGCGGTGGCTGGATATTTCTCAGAATTACATTTAATTGTCAGGCTAAAAAGATCAGTTCTCCTGGAGAAAATGGCAGCTTCAGGGGGTGGGCTCTATGGCATTATACCCTGCTGAGGTCATTCCTCTTCCAAAATCCCACCCTCCCTGGGCTCCGCCCCCCCACCCCCAAAGCTGCAGGAATTTCCCACCCCAGAGTTGGTAAACCTAAACCCAATCTCTGCTGTGCTAGATTTCCATTTGCAATAAGTTTCTTATGAACAGAATTAATCAAATAATGCCATGCCCTAGCTAGGGTTGCCACCTCTGGCCTGGGCAATTCCTGGAGATTTGGGGGGTAGGGGGAGATGCCTGGGGCGGCTGGAGTTTGAGGAGGAAAGGGAGCTCAGATGCACTTCCATAGAATACGCCCTCCAAAGTGCCATTTCTTCCAGGAGAACTGATCACTGTAGGCTGGGTATCAGCCTATTTCTTTCCTCTGCCCCTTGTAGACTAACCTCTGCTTCCAAAAGAACCAAATTCCATGCCAACGAAGTCATAATGCCAATGTTTATTTAGAAGCAGGTATATATAGGATAGATAGAAGATAATTTAATCTGCTCTGTTAGGCCCAGGGAAGAGTTAAAGAGCCAGGAAAGGTGCTGGACAGAAGGGGTTGCAGCTCACCATGTGCTTAGCATCAGAAAGGTCCCTAGGCAGGGTTGCCAGCCTCCAGGTGAGGCCTGGAGATCTTCTGGAATTGCAACTGATCTCCATATTACAAGGATCAGTTCTCCAGGAGGAAACGGCAGCTTCTATGACATCACATCCTTGCTGAGATCCCTCCCCAAACCTCACCCTAGGCAGGCTCCAGCCCCAAATTCCCCAGAATTTCCCAAGCCTGAGCTGGCAACCCTTTCCCAAGATCAAGGCAGGTCAATTGGAGGATCACAGAGAGAAAGTCTTGGGAAAGACTTCTTCCTCTCAGTGCCCACAGCGCTACTGCTGGTCAGAATAAATAACAGAGAAGTGGCTGGGCCAGGGGGTCTGACTAGGTATAGGGCAGCTTCATCTGTATGTTCTTCCTCCATTTGGATGGAAAATCCCGCTCAGCTTCTTATCCCACTCCCATCTGTTTCCTGGGGTTTCGTCAGCCAGCGCACAGCCAAATTTTCGCGAGTTTTGATTTTCGTGTCAAAACTTGCACATTTTATGGGGGAGCCTTTTTAAAAAATATATATATCCTTTGGGGGCTTTTGCACGGCTTTTTCGGAGCGATGACGAACATCCCAAAACGACACAGATGGGCACCATTTCAAGGTGGCACTTGCAAGCTCACTGAAAAACAAAGGGGCTTTTATCATTCTTTTTTTGCAACGTTTCTGACTTGTGTTTCAAACTGTCAGGCATCAATCATAAAATAACATTTTTTAAAAAAAAACCCTCAAAATTAAAAACAATCAAATGGCAAAATCCAAAGCAAGATGACAGAGACCAAGACAACAGAGCTGGGGAAGGGAGGGAGGGAGGAGTTAAATGGAGCCTGTATGGTATACTGGTTAGAGTACTGGACTAGGAACTGTGAGAGGTTCAATGCCCCTGTCTGCCATGGAAGCTCACTGGGTAACTTTGAGCTGGATACACAAAACAGAAGAGACTTGGGTTCATCTCTCCACTCCCACCACGAAAGGTTGTTGGGCTCCCTTGGACCAGGGATTCTCTCTCAACTGCCTCAAGGTGTTATGTACTGAATGTGAATCGCTTCCACATGTTAAGCTTGAGTCTGAATGTGGCTCTTCAGATGTCGCATTGCTATTGGTCGGTTTCTGCGAAACCTCCTGTAAATGCCAATCACTGTGTGAGATTGTTGCAAAGAGGGAACGGTCCTGATTGGCCCTTATCCCTGCAATGTCATTGGTCATTAACTTGTTATGGGGGTGTGGCTTTGACAGCCCGGGAGAGTTTAAAAGAAGGCGCTGCGCTCCACTATTTTGTGGGTGTTTGATGATGTGTTCTGAGTTGGTGTTGCTGTTACGAAATAAAACTGAATCACTTGCTGAAATCACCTCGTTGTTAAGTTGTCCATACCTAACACAAGGCCTGAGGTATCTCCCCGCCTTCTTTGTTAAACATCGAGGCTGAGGGAGACTTCTGGAGAACTCACTGCTTTGTGTCATTTTGTTGATCCTAGTAAAAGGCAGACTGCAACCAAGAAATCAGAAGCAAATTTAGAGTGGGAAGGGCAGCCATGAAAGAGCTAGAAAAGATCTTTAAGTGTGAGGACTGGTTGCTGACAACCAAGATCAAGATGATACATGCCATAGTATTCCCCAGCACTACGTATGGGTGTGAAAGTTGGACAAGGAAGAAAGCTGACAGGAAGAAAGTTGATTCATTTGAAATGTGGTGTTGGGGGGAGAGTTTTACGAATACCATAGACTGCCAAAAGGATAAATAAATGGGTTCTAGAACAACTCAATCCTGAACTCTTCCCGGAAGCTAAAATGACTAACTAAACTAAACTAAACTGAAGCGATCGTACTTTGCTCACATCATGAGAAGACAAGATTCCCTGGAAAAGATAATAATGCTAGGCAGGGCTTTTTTTAAAAAAAAGAGGTTCTGGAAACTGATCTCTGTAGTTTGGAGATCCACTGAAATTCCAGACAGACTCTACCTTGAGGCTATGAAGGGGTCAGAGTGTCAGAATTGGATGTGGGAGACCCAGATTCAAATCCCCTCTCTGCTGGGCGACCTTGGGTCAGTCTCACACTCTGAGTCTAACCTACCTCACAGGGTGGTTGTGGAGCCACGTATGCTGTTATGAGTTCCCTGGAGGAAGTGTAGGGTAAAGATATGTTTCTTTGATGACCAGTAAAAAGCCCAGTAGCACTTTTAAGACTAACAAACTTTACTGTAGCATAAGCTTTTGAGAAACACAACTCTCTTCATCAGACTGACAAAGGGAGTTGTGTTTCTCAAAAGCTTATTCTACAATAAAGTTTGTTAGTCTTAAGGGTGCTACTGGGCTTTTCACTATTTTGCGGCAAAAGACTAACACGGCTAACTAGATTTGATGACCAGTATTCCCTTTCTGAAAAGCAGCTACGATAGAAATCGTGGAACCTCTCCTGGATCTGGGGAAGACAAGAGAGACTTGTCTCTTCTCCACAGAACTTGCATGGCTGGTCTTGAACTTTGCAGGATTCTTGGAATACTCATCCTCCTTCAGGGGGCAACCAGCCTATGCTCAGCTTTAGGGCAGATCTTTCTGGCTGGTGAGACAATGTTGACAGGCCGCATCGCTGTTTTCATGTTGCTGCTTATGAGGGAGGCGGGAGGCAGCCAATTGGGGAAGGCACTTGAAATGGTTGCGGTCTCCACCCTGTCCAAGGAAAACCGTAGGCTGGATGCGCTTCAAAAGCCTCGGGTGGTTGTGCAATCTGTGCGGGTCTTGGCTTAGCATATCTTTGCGATACGATCTCAGCGGCAGAAGTAGCCACAAAGCCACATCACTGTCAGTCCCCTTTTGGCATAATGTCCATGACGCTTGTGGCGGAATGTATCACCTCATCTGTTAGGTGCATTGAGCAATGGGCAAGCCCTCGGGCCACTCCATGCGTGGCGTGCTGGGAGGGTTGGATCTATGAAATAGCACGCTGGCTTTGATTTGTCTTTTTTTCCCCTGTCAAGTCGCAGCTGGCTCCCAGTGACCCCGTAGGGTTTTCAAGGCAAGAGACGAACAGTTGGTTTGCCATTGCCTGCCTGTGCGTAGTAACCCTGGACTCCCTTGGTGGTCTCCCATCCAAGTTTTAGCCAGACCCAACCCTGCTAAGCTTCCAGGATCTGATGAGATCGGGCTACCCTGGGCTATCCAGGTCAGGGCTTGATTTGTCATGCCGATGACTCAAGCCAAGGTCGGAATAAGGCATGAGCGATGCAGGAATATTCCCGACACCTTAGGGCCCTAACTACACAATACAAAATCTTTGTGTTCCCCCCTCTGTCCCCCTCTTGCTGAATTTAATCCCCAGGTATGCACAGATCAGATTTCGGTTGTGACTCTGGAGAGCACGGAGAGAGAGCTTAAGCAGGGCTGCCGAACCCCTGGCTGGGTTGGGGAATTCCCTGTCCTAAGATCCCATTGCCCATGGCTACTCAAAGTGGCAGCAGGGTAAAAAAACTAAAACTCACCACCACTGTCACAAGCATGATGACGTAATTTCCAGGGGAAATGCAGAAGCAACGGTGGTAGCTCTAGAAATCATCAGAAATGCTATGGTTTTACCATAGAGTTTCCAGCAATTCCTAGACCTACCACTATCGCTTTCAGAAGTGACATCATCATGCTTATGATGCCAACACCCCCGTGTCCCTGTCCCAGCTCTAGGCTTGCCACCCCCCCAGGTGGGGGCGGGGGATCCCCGCATTTGTGGACTCAGGCCTGCCACCAGCCACTTGGCCATCGGGGGAAACCTCACCCCCCAAAAGACATCCCTTGGCAATGTCATCAACACGATGATGTCACTTCTGGAAGTGACATCATCGTGTTGGCCACGTCAGGGGCAATGCTTCACTTTTGGGGCAAAACTCTATGGTTTGTAGCCATTTCATCGCATCGATGCCATCCCCACCTGCCACCAGAATGCCCCCAAATTCCCCACTGCCAACAGGTAAGGACCTGGCGACCCTTCCTAGCTCTCCTGCCAGTGGCCAGGCTCAGCCTGACCACCCTAGGCTTAAGCCTCCCAGCTGCATCCTTTTCCCAGCCTGAAATAGCCTCTAAGAAGTTGCTGTTTGCCCCACTGGGGAAACCTATGTGGAGGCCATTGGTAAATTTTCCACAGCAGGCAAATAACAGCTCCCCAGAGGTGTTTCAGGTCTGGAAAATGGCACCAGGGGGAGACTTAAGCCCCTCTCTTCCCACATGCTGAGATCCCAATCTGAATTGAGCCCCCATGCTTCTGGATCCAGTCACAGACCTCCCAAACTATAGGGTTGCCAGGCCGAGCCTAAAAACCAGCAGGAGAGCCAGAGATCGGAATCTGGGGGTGCCGCAGTATCCTGTGCAACATGACCTCACTTCCAGGTTTTCCCCGGAAGTGACATTGCAGCTCACAGGATGCCGGCTTGCTTTTCCCCCCTCTTGCCACCCTTGGAGTGGTGGCAGGCAACGAGGGCTTCCGGTGTATGGTTGCCAACCTCCAGTTAATGGCTGGAGATCTCCTAGGGTTACAACTGATCTCCAGGTGACAGAGATCAGTTCGCCTGGAGAAAATGGCTGCTTTAGAAGGCAGACTCTATGGCACGTTACCCCAGTGAAGTCCCTCCCCTTCCCAAACCCCGCCCTCCTCAAGCTCCACTCCCAAAATCTCCTGGTATTTCCCAACCCAGAGCTGGCAACCCTGTTCTGGTGGCAGTACTATCCCAGAGCCCATCAGGATCTGCAGGACCAGGGAGGATACACGTGAGACACGAGGACTTTGTAACATGTTGTTAGGCTAGGGTTGCCAGTCCCCACAAAAAGGCAAGCAACTGAAAATAAACACGATGTGCCTACATCACCTGGAAGTGACGGAACGTCAGTGGCATGAGGGGATGGCGCTCTGGGCAAAACTCTATGATAAGAAGCTAATTCTACCATAGAGGTTTTGCCCACAAACCAGAGCATGGCCCTGATGTCCCCAATGTACTTATGTCACCACATTTATTTCCAGTTTCTTCTCTCCCCGCACCCAGTAAGTGCACCCCCATCCCCCGCCCGATTATCTGACAGACCTGGCAACATTATGTTAGGCCCTTAGACACACTCAAGGCATTGCAGATTGACAGAGGCTTGCCAGGCCTAGCCTGGCAATTGGCGGGACGGTTGGGGGCAGGGACACGGTAGAGTGATAGAGTTTCTGGTGATTCCTAGAGCTACTGCCATCACTTCCAGGCTTTCCCAATTAGTGATGTCACCATGCTCAGAATGCCAGTGAGCTTTAGCATTTCCCCTTGCCACCACTGGAGTGGTGGTAGGCAACAAGAACTCAGGGCAGGGTATCCCCCACCACAACTTGGGGTTTGGCAGTCCTGGGTTGACAAAAGAACAGCAAGAATAAGAACTGTCCTCTGATAGCCGGAGGTTGCCACCAGCATGAAACCGTTGTTCCACACAACGTCAACAACAGCAGTTACTTTAACCACGGTTTCCTCCCCCCCACCACCCCATACTCATTTCAATGGGTGTCACTGGCACGGCAACCTGTTACTGAGAGAAACAGCGTCTGGGCATGATTGGCGTGTTTCGCCATGCTGTTATCGGTGGCAGCTGGCATTCCGAAAGGTAAGCTTTCAACAGCCCTCTAATGACACCCCACACGGTGCTGGCAGCTCAGCCCGTCTTGCAAAACGCTCTCCTCTACAGGCGAGTGTGGGCAATCGCCCTGGTTTTTGAGCGAGCGCAAGAGCAGGGCCCTCAGTAGGTAACTGGAGCAGACAGCAGCGGTACCTCATTAAACCCGCATGGTCTGTGCTACAGGGCAGCTCTGCGGCACGGTGCGTTATCAAGACTCATAACCCATTTTGACTCGAGCACCGCATAGTGAATTTTATTCTTCCTGTTGCATCAGGAACTATTTGGGGTTGCCAACGGTCTTCCTGCTGGGAACCAGCCGGCCGGCCTCCTTTATTTATTGACTTTCGGCCTTCTTTATTGATTGGCTTTATTTTAAATCATGCAGCTTTTCCTAGGCTCAGAATACAAACTCGGATGGCGATGCATACGTCCGATTCAAAGCATGCATTATAACCATAGAGTTCTTCTCCGGCTCAGATTATCACCCGAGCTGGGAAGGGGGGGGGATTCCTTGCTCTCTGTCCCTTGTGCCCCTGCAGTGGCGGCAGTGATGGCATCAATCACATCCTTAGGAATCCTGGGAAATATAATTATGATGCCTTCAGAGCTACATTTCCCAGGGCTTCTGGGGAATGATAAGCCCAGAGGATAATGGTAAGCCTACAGCAATCCCATCATACAGATGTCAACAAAGGCATGATCCATCGAAGGGCAGAAGACAGAGCTAGAGCTAAGGGACGATGGCAGCCCTACAGAATCCATTTATTTATTGCATTCATTTTTCACCTCTCTTCGTTTGGGAGTCGCTGTGGCTGAGTAGCAGAGCATCTCCTTGGCATGCAGAAGGTCCCGGGTTCAATCCCCAGCATCTCCAGTTAAAGGATCTGGCAATAGGTGATGGGAAAGACCTCTGCTCCTCAGACCCTGGAAAGCTGCTGCCCATCTCGAGAGACAATGCTGGCTTTGATGGACCAAGGGTTCTGATTCAGTAGAAGGCAGCTTCATGTGTTGGTGTATTCATTCATGGTATTCAAGGTGGCACACATATGATTCCCAGGCAGTTTTCCCATCTGGACCTGAGTAGACTGAACCCTGCTTAGACTCAGCAAGAGGACTGGACCTTTTAACCATTTCCTGGGATAGCACTTTCCTAGCATGGAAAGTGCCCACGGACAGGTTTCCTGCTTCCTATTTTCTTCTTCTCCAATGCATCTCTTCCCCGAAGCAAAGAGTCGGCTTTCCTCCACCTCCCTGAAACCAAGAGTGCTCCAGAAGGTCTCAGGAGGTATCACCTTTGCAGGGAACACCCATTCAAAACCAGCTGCTTCCATTGTAGGAGTAGGCTCAGGTTGGAACTTCTTGATGGTCTATAATTGCTGCTCCCCGTAGCGGCCATTTTGGGGTGGTGCCCCCTTTGCTTCCCCAGAATGCAAAGTGTGCCCCATAGACTCGACAAGACCCCTGCCTTAAATAAATTATGGTTTGGTTGGGATCCCTTGAAAAATTCCCTCCACCGGGAATAACAGTTTGCTGGTGGAACAAGATCGCAGTCACATTTGTGAGTGCTCGGTCTGGGTAATTAGAATTGGCAAGATAGTGGAGATGTCTTGGGCAATCGCTCGCATACCTTGGGTGTGTTTCAAGGCGGGAAAGCGAAATCTTTCATCTGACCTAGATGTGTGGCATGTTACCCAATCGCCGGAGCACTGGGTGGTGTCTGCGTGAAGGACACGATAGGAAGTTGTGAAATTGCTTCCAGAAGCCTGGGAGAAAAGGGCTGCTCCCCATGTATCCATCAAGGGAAGAGGTTCAGGCTAGCTATGGGGTCCGCCTGCTTGACCACTGAACACGTGGCTGGCCTCCCCCCCCACCACCCAGTTTGGGCTGGAATGATATCAGCTGGTAGCAAAGGTGCCATTTGCAGCAATGCCCCTGATTATGTTTATTAAAAGTTTGGACTAGATCAGGGGTCAGCAACCTTTTATAATTAACGAGCCAAACCATATCAACATTCAGAGCAGGAGACCAACAAAGAGCTGATATAAGAAAGCCCATTTGCTTCACTGAAACTATACAACTTTTAACAGTGCTGATAACTGGCCTGTGCTTTTATGTGTCATACACAGATGGCTTTAAAAGGGGGTCCAAGCAGGCATCGCCAACCTTTTTCAGCCTGTGGGCACCTTTGGAATTCTGACACAGGGTGGTGGGCACAACCACAAAATGGCAGCTGTGGGAGGTGGAGACATCCACAAAATGGTTACCTCAGGAGGAAGAGTTGGTCACACACATACAGGAAGCCCAAGGGCAGGGGTAAGGTAAAGGTAAAGGTTTCCCTTGCTCGAAAGCCAGTTAAATCCAAGTCTAGGGTTGCAGTGCTCATCTCCATTTCCAAGCCAAAGAGCCAGCGCTGTCCAAAGACGTTTCCATGGTCACGTGGCCAGCACGACTTAACGCCAAGGCACATGGAACTCTGTTGCCTTCCCGCCAAAGTGGTACCTATTTATCTACTTGCAGTTTCTTGCTTTTCGAACTGCTAGGTTGGCAGGAGCTGGAACCAGAGACGGGAGCTCACTCCGTCATGTGGCACTTGGGTCTTGAACTACTGAACTACCAACCTTCCAGCCTGCAGTTCAGTGCCTTAACCACTGAGCTCTTCTTCCAGGTATGTTCTTTCTGTCTGTCACTGTATCACCACCACCCCTGGCTGTGGATGAAACATGCACTAGCAAAGGCTGGGAAGCAAAAAATGCCAACTCCCCAGCCCATCCATGGCTGCCCCCTTAATAGCCATCTGATCACTAGCAATTAGCAGGTGACGAATAACATTTAGCTCCATGACATGACATGGCTTCACCTGCTGATTTCTGCAGAACCAATTTCTTTTGAAGGCAGTAGAGCCAGCCAAGCTGTTCTCCCTCTGCCCTGGCCGACTGGCAGCCCAGTTGAAGGAATGTCTTTCTTTAGCGGACGAACGCTGCCGCCAATGTATTCAACGGCTCCCTTTCAATGGGGCTCTGGAAAAAAAACCAGATTCCGTGGCTGGTCTCCGTCCCACACGGAGCTTGGCTCCTGAAGCAAAGCGGCTGCGTCAGGGGCTGCCAGAGCATGAGCCGCACATGTAAGACAAGCCCAGTAATGATCTGCTCCCTGCCCACACTTATGGCCATGCCACATGTTCAGCTGATAGAGTTGGCTGGCTCAGATCGCTGGGAGAGGGAGGAGAGCCAGGCTGCGAGGGGTTCCGACAGGCAGGCTGCAGAAGGGAGCACATGTTCTCCTTCAGAGGGTGGGGAGGGAGCAGGCCAGGGGAAGCGGGCGCATGTGGAGCATTCGGTGGGCTCTGGCAGCTGCCAGCATTACAACATGCGCCAACCAGTAATCGGTCATATTAAAAGCAATCTTTGTTATTTGAATGTAGATGAATTCTTATAAATTCTCTTGCAAAGGAAATTGCCGGCCTGTGCCAACGGTATCCAGCTAAATGATACAAACAGTTAGCGGTGAGAAGCATTCTTCCAATGCGTGGTCATAAGCAAACGTTCCCCATTTTGTTTCTGTTTAGGGCCATCTCTGCATTGGTTGATTTGGTTGTTGGTTTTGTATTGTTTGTTTATTTGATACGGTTTATACCCCGCCCGCCCCACCAAGGCAGTCTCAGGGCGGCTTACATGGAATTTCATATAAAACACAATTAAAACCTATCAAAGGCATATAGACATAAAATAACAATCATTAAGATATTCCTAAAACGCTGGAACATGATCTGATAAAAACAAGAGCAAAGTTATTTATGATACGGCTCAGCTGACCGTATGTTCCAATGGTATTCACGCCAGCTCAGTTCACTCAACTTATTGTGCGGCGGGCACAGGCTAGAGATGAAAGATAATAAAGCCAGGACACAGGGACACTCCTCGGTGTGTGTACACATCATACGGTTTTTGTATGCAATTTTGATGGTATGTATTCTGTGGTGGCTCAAGTGGTTAAGACGCTGCAGTGCTCAAGTGGTTAAGACGCTGAACTGCAGGCTATGGAAGGTCAGTAGTTCAGCAGTTCGAGACCCGAGTGCCACATGACAGGGTGAGCTCCCATCTCTAGTTCCAGCTCCTGCCAACCTAGCAGTTCAAAAGCAAGAAATTGCAAATAGATAAATAGGTACCACTTCAGTGGGAAGGTAACAGCGTTCCGTGCACCTTGGTGTTTAGTCATGCCGGCCATATGACCACGGAAACATCTTCGGACAGCGCTGGCTCTTCGGCTTTGAAATGGAGATGAGCACCGCAACCCTAGAGTCGGATTCAACTGGCTTTTGAGCAAGGGAACCTTTACCTTTACCTATTCTGTGGTGTATGTATAAAGCTGATTTATTGATGTATGCACACAAAAATGCATACGTTTTCCAGGAAGAATTTGATGCAAGGAAACACCATGGATATAAGTCAGGAGTGCCCAGCATGGTGCTGGTGAGCGCCATGGCTCCTGCTAACACTTTTTCTGGTGCCCACCAAGTGTCTTTAGGAAGTGGGTGGGGCCAGGTAGGGCTTTTGCCCAGCAAGGCTTCTGATAGGCTATTGGAGATTTGATTGGCTGTTCAGATTTTTTTAAAAAATGTTGCTTTGGCAGCAGCTGCCACCACAGCATAACGATCTACACTGTCTTACTGAAGCTGAGCTTCTGGAAATCATTTTGCAGCTGGCTCTGCCTCCTACAGCAGCCATTCTGTTGCTGCTGCCCACCTTGCCATGTCAGAATACCAAATCTGCCCGCAGACTTGAAACGGTTGGGGACTCCTGATGTAAAGAACTGGGGTTCAATATGCACAAGGGAGAAATCAGAAAAGGGGGAATGGGATAAAATAGCAGGGAAGTAAAACTCAGAATCATCTCCAATCCTTACTTTACCAGCATTCTTGAGGGGAAGGGGGGGGGTCATCCCAAACCTACTGTTAACAATACATTTGCATGCATCATGTTCGTGGCCATGTTTTGTTCGAGCCTGTCTCCACATTAACTCACAGGTGCCCATGCTGGAGGAAGTCTTCTCTTCAAGCGTCTCGTGCAAACAGGCAAACAGTTATTATAGAGTGTTTGGTGAAGGTAACCTTTTGCATAATTCAAAATACATCAGAAATACAAGGCAGTACGCAATCTGTCCTGTCATTAAGGGGCATTTGGAGTGTTCTCCTCTCCCCAGTTCCCAGCTGCTGTCAGCAGGACTGGAAGCAGATGCAGGAGAAGTGGGCCACGCTACCTCTCCTCTCCAAGAGCCCTCTCCTTTGAGCAGCTTCTAAAAATTATTATCATACTGTCTTGGCATTTATCGCCACTCCGAACTGTCCAGATTGGGGTTTACGTGGTCTGGACTTTCCCCCTTTACTTTGGGGGCTTCCGAGTGTTTCCAGCTTGGATTGCCAGATCTGGGTTGGGGAACACCTGGAGGTTTTGAGACTGGAGCCTGGGGCAGGTGGGGCACAGTGCCACTGAGGCCCCTTCCAAAACAGCAGTTTTCTCCAGGGAACCGATCCTTCTCATCCGGAGATCAATGGTGATCGTGGGAGATCTCCAGCTATCACCTGGAGGTTGGCAACCCAAGTGTCCATGCAGGGAATGGCCACATCCGGGAGCAAGACAGAGTGCATTGTAGTTCATTGCTTCGGAGGCTCATCCACCTGCTGCCGAATCTGATACGTTTGGAGCATCGGATTAGAACATGTCTGAAATATACCGGGTTCGAGATGCGTAAAGTGATCAGGTTATAGTTTATTAGTGATTTCAGCAAGGGGAAAGAAGACTGAAAATCCCTGGTTGAAGCCGGGAATTTATGCCTGAAAGAGGTTACACCCAAAACACACCCCACTCCCAATGATAGGCTATTTACACTCCACTGTTTCCCAATTGGTTTACTCTAGGATCCCTGTCTCCCTACTGGTCCATTCTAGGATCCTAGCAAGCTACTGTTATGCATCCTCAAGCTAAGTCCTTTTGCAAGCAGTGTTCCCTCTAAGCTGAGTTAGTGTGAGCAGCTCACAGATTTTTAGCTTCCAGCTCACAGATTTTTGCCTTAGCTCAGGAAGGAGGGCTCCAGAGCAAACTAATTTATGCAACAGCCAAATCACTTGCTTTAATGCTGGTAGTTCACAAAGTAGAATTTTTGCTCACAGGACTCCACAGCTTAGAGGGAGCATTGTTTGCAAGTACCGTTCAGGCTCAATACATAACAATGTCTTTGTACCCCAGCTTTTTGATTGGTTCTTTTTCCCCATCCTCCCTTCTGGAGCTCGTTTAACTGAAGGTTTTATGTGGATTTTGTATGTGACTGTGATGCTGAAATGATTTGGAGGGAGGGATCTCTGTTGCAGTTCTAAGCTTTCATCTGCAGTTATTGGCAGAAATGACTGGGTTTTGTTGTTTTAATGTCTGAAGACCAATTGGTTGTTTCGGCTCTTGAAAAGATGCAGGGAGGGGGACAAGATCACCTGATCCCACTATGCTGTGGACCCAATCAAGATCGGGTCCTCGTGACATTTTTAAATGGCCAGATTCTTCTTTGAAATGGTCTCAGCGGCCACAGATGGCTCCCGTGTCTGCTGTAGTGCGTAGTTTGGCCCTGAGACAGGGTGCTGAACTAGATGATCCTCTGGTCATGAACACACATGAACACATAAAGCTGCCTTAGACAGAATCAGACCCTTGGTTAGCCCAGGCTAGCCCGATCCTCTCAGATCTTGGAAACTAAGCAGGGTCGACCCTGGCTAGTATTTGGGAGAGTGAACTCCAAGGAAGACCAAGGTCACGACACAGAGGCAGACAATGACAAACCACCTCTGAAATGTCTCTTGCCTTAAAAATAAGTCTACCTTGCCACCTAGTGGTACATAATGATAGAGCTAGAACTTTTAGCTACCAGACAATTTTAGGATCTCATGGCTATTCTACACACAACGCCATACAATAATTATTATTAGACCCTTGGACCATCAAAAATCAGCATTGTCTACTCAGACTGGCAGCAGCTCTCCAGGGTAGGCAGAGAGGGGTCTCTCACATCACCTACTGCCTGGTCTTTTTAACTGGAGATGCTAAGGATTGAACCTGGGACCTTCTGCACGCAAAGCAGCTGCTCTGTCACTGAGCCACAGCCCCTCCCTCCTACCAGTCTGATCCAGCAGGGCTCTTCTCATGCTGGTAATTTGCTCACTGCCTCAGAAACCTTGTAGAGATGAAATAAAGGAGGGAAAAGAGTAAGAGTGGGTGGGGAGCACCCTGAATCTTTTCTGAGAAAGTTTTCCGGTTGCATGAGAAGCTGGAGGGGAGGCAAGAATTTGCACCACAAAAAAACATTCGCCCCAGCATTCCTCTCGCCTTTTGCACAGGATGTCCTACTGCCTGGTTTGGTCCCACATGCCCAATCAGCAGATCCAGAATTTACACCAGCACAGTGTGAGAACAGGCTTATGCAATGCACAGGTGCGCACGTCCACCTACACACATACACAAACACAATGCTCAAACCCAGAAAAGTGAGGAATGTTGAGCAAGGAGATTGGGAGCTCGTGATCGGCGGCGCACTCGAAATGGGTGGAAACTGCTGGGCTTTGGTGATGCAGATTCCACAACCAAGGCAGCCCCGTCTTTTACGCAGAATCCACGAATGCCATGCCTGGGTCACAGAATGATGCCATTCGGCGTGGAGCTCTTCTATTAATTATTATACATTTAGAAGATCTATATCCCACCTTTCAGCCCAATCAGGGCAACTAACAACTAAAAACAGAGTAGTATAAAAATATAAAACAAATTTAAAAACAGAACTAAAATAAGTAGAGATAAAAACATACGGCAAGGAGGAAGGATTATTGAGGGAACACCAGACAAAACCAGAAAAGAAGACAGTAATAGAAGGGGATAAACTGGCCCATAGTTACAGTGGGGCTATTGAGGGCTCCAACCCTTTCCTTTTTTTTTTTTTAATAAGAATGTTATTGATTTTGCAATACTACAGGACATGGGGAAAGAATACCAATACCCTACCTCTAAATCTACGGGAAACAGGGATAGGAAAATAATACATCGAAACTACTGGAGTGGGGAAGGAATGCTATAACCCTACCTCTAAACAATCTAATGGATAAGGGGGAGGAGACACTAAAATGGTGACACAGTCTGGTTTACATACATCTATATCTATCTAACCTAGTAATATATAGTTGTTATTGCTTATAAAAATTATACAGGGAAGAAATGAAGAGGTTGCTTTAATTAACTAGTTAACTCGTCCCTTTTCTTAAAGGGCCAGCTCCCTTCCATAAAGCCCCCCCCCCGCTTCTTCCCAAAAGCTTTAAAAGGGATCCTTTAAATGTTTTTGAGAAGAAGAGGGGAGAGTGCACCCCTCTCCCTCCTTCCTGCAAGATTTAAAGGGCCCTCCAGCTGACTGGCAGGCCACGTGTTCCCTGCCGATCAGCTGAAGGGCCCTTTAAATCTTGCAGGAGAGGAGGGAGAGGGGCATGCACCACCACCACCCTTCATTATGACAAATAATGGCAGCCCCACCAGAAAAGACACCTGCACAGCCAAGGAAAGCCTTGCACTGAAGCAGCATGTTGGATCAGAAGTGGACCCGTGGAAGACCCGACGCCATCCATCCCGGCCTCTCTGAGCCACTGCAGATCCAGGTAGACGGCACGCCAGCCTCCCTGAGAATCACAGCCACAAGGAGCCAGCATCCAGACTTATAGAGAAGCCATACTTTGCAGAGACGACATGGACCTTCTTGCTCACACACCACAGCAAGCCTTGTCTCCATCATGCAGGCATTTCCCCCACACACACCTTCTTCCAGCAGCTTTACCTGAAACTGCACGTGGTCATCTTCAAGTGAAACAAAAGAACTTGGCCGCGACAGGATTAACTGGGCTGCCTAGCACACCCATCGCCCATCAAAATAACACAGGTGCAGACTATCGGATCGTTAATGCTAAGGGCTGGCCAAGCACCTTGAATGACAGCCTATTCTTCTCCTTTGTCTTAAACCCAAATTCTGAAAGGTGTCACTTAAAGAAACATTATGTCAATTGCTCAACCATTAACCGTATTCTTTTAGCCCATCAAGGCGCTAGCAGCGTCTAGCATGTTCCTGGGGACTATGTACTTGGTGGCTCATACCCACAAGCCCCTTTTTAGGGTATAAAAGGAGAGAACCTGACCATGCTCTCTCTCATTTCCTCTCTACCTGACCCCATCCTACCTTGCTGACTCTCAGTTTAAGCGCTGCCCAGAATCTACCACGTGCTCTGCCGGTCAGAACACGACCCGTTTCCTTATAGTCTCCCTTATTTTTCGCTGCAGGATCGCTTCGTCTTGTCGGACAGGTCAGTATTACCCAACCAACGAATTTCTCTTGCTAATGCAAAAGTCTCTATACCTTTCTGCCTCAATTTCCTAGCTCTGTGTTTATTTTATTATTATATTTCTATCCCGCCCTCCCCATGGACGGGCTCAGGGCGGCTTGCATTTACTGGCAACATGTGCCAATCCACAATAAAACACTTAAAAACAGTAAAAACAACCTAACAATAGACAATTCATACTTTAAAATGCTCGGAATAGTGATCGTCCTTCAGTGAATTAAGATGGTGTATTGTCAGATGTGGTTCTAAATCCCGATTCAGCAGTATCCCAGCCTCCCACAAAGGTAGGGCTCGTTCTCCATACAGGGCCACCTTTGTCATAGATGTTGGTGATGACCATGGTTGACGGTGGAATGATGGTTCCTAGTTGAAGGCCAGGTGGAAGAGCTCCGTCTTGCCGGCCCTGTGAAACTGTACAAGGTCCCGCAGAGCCCTGATCTCCTCCGGGAGCTCATTCCATAGGAGCCGCCACTGAAAAGGCCCTGGGCCTAGTAGCCATGAGCCTGGCATCCTTGAGGCCTGGAATAGTTAGTCATTGTTGTGACCCCAAACGTAGTGCTGTCTGGGGTATATATGGGGAATAGTGGTCCCTCAGGTATGTCGGACCCTGGCCATATAGGGCTTTAAAAGTAAGTACCAGCACCTTGAAGCGAATTCGGTATGCTGTTGGCAGCCAGTGCAGTGCCTTCAGCACAGGCTGGGTGTGCTCCCATCTAGGGAGACCCATCAACAGCCTGGCCGTGACATTCTGCACTAGCTGCAGCTCCCGGATTTGCAACAAGGGCAGCCGCATGTAGAGAGTGTTACAGTAGTGCAACCTCGAAGTGACCGTCACATGGATCACTGTAGCCAGGTCACCACAGATGAGGAAGGGAACCAACTGCTGGATCAGCCGAAGATGGTAAAAGGCTGACCTAGCCGTGGCTGCCACCTGGGCCTCCATTGTTAAGGAGGGATCCAGGAGCACTCCCAGACTCCTAACCTCTGGTGCTGGCACCAGTGGCACCCTGGCAAAGGTCGGGAGCGGGATCTCTCTCCCCAGACCGCCCCTATTCAGGCACAGGACCTCCGTCTTCGCTGGATTTAGCTTCAGCCGGCTCAGTCTCAGCCACGGCTTGCAATGCCCAGTCAAGATCTTCTGGACTGGAGTCCAACCAGCCACCCAACATCAGATAGAGCTGGGTGTCATCTGCATACTGGTGACACCCCAGCCCATGCCTCCGTGCAATCTGGGCAAGGGGGCACATATAGATGTTAAACATCGTCAGGGAAAGCACCACCCTGAGGCACACCGCACTCAAGCAGGTGTCTCCTGGACTGCTGTTCCCCTAGCACCACCCTTTATCCCCAGCCCTGGAGAAAAGAAGCAAGCCATTGCAAGGCAAGCCCCTGTATCCCCATGTTGGCAAGGCAGCTGGTCAGCAACTGATGGTCAACTGTCTCAAATGCAGATCTAACAACAACAGTACTAACGAGCCATCCCGATCCAGATGTTTCCGGAGGCCGTCAGTAAGGGCAACCAGCACTGTCTCCATCCCATGTCCCGGGCAAAAGCTGGACTAGAAGGGATCTAGGACGGAGGTGTCATCCAGAAAGTTGGTACCAGTTCATTTATCACATTTGACAGAGATTTCCGTTTGACTGTATTCGGCATACTAAATTTTCATAAATCTTGGATAGATTAAAATCAAAACAACCAAATCCTGCTTTGTGATATGTTTGCCAGCACTTTTTAGTTCTTGACTCAGAGCAAGCATTTGATCTCTCTTGCAAATTACTCCCTTCAGGCATCCTTATGCTAAATAGCTTCTATTGGATATTGAGCTGGCTCTTTAGAGAAGAGTTAATATAAAGTCTCTCCCCTTCATTCCAGATTGACTTTGTGGTTTGTATTTGAATGACTCACAAAATGTCTCTATCAGACAAACCTTTCATTACTGCACCTCTTGCCTTCTCATTGTGCATGTCCCAGGACTTCTATTTTGATGGAGTGTCATCTCCTGGCCAGGATTCATCAACAACATACCAAAGTCCCATTTCAAGCAAGTGGCTTTTCATTCCAGATAAGAAAATTGTTGTCAGTCAACCTATCTAGTAGGTAATAGTGCTGAGCTGTGCAAGAAGCAGTCATTTTGCAGTGTTGTCGTGGGTATGCTTGAATTTTATTGTATGTGTGTGCAAACTCCCTAGTAAAGAAACCATTTCATCAAGATCTGGTCTCTGCGTCCATTTCTGGTCATCTGGACCAAGTGGGACTCCTGTATACATAGGTTATTGCTCCCTTATATGCCTACTGCCCATTAATATTCATATTCCCCACATTTATTAATAACTGAAGGCAATTTGGCTAACAGCTGACCCTGCTTAGCTTCCAAGATCTGATGAGGCTGGGCTGGGCCATCCAGGGCAGGGCTCTCAGGATCCCACTCACCTAACTGCCTTGGAGACCCTATTCGTGTTGGAAGGTGTCATATAAATGTTTGAAATAAATAAATAAACTTCACAGGATCTCATTCTAGACTGTATGTATGATAGCCGTGGAAGGGAGGTCAGGTAGGTCAAGATGTTTTGCTGCCTGAGGCAACAGCAGTGGCCACCGCTGCCATGCACACACCCCTTTGTGCCTCACTGCTTCTGCCCTCTGTGCAGGATCTGATGGTGATAACCCTCTTTGCTACTTCTCTTTAAAAACCATCGGGGCAAAATGTGTGAGCCCTACAGAGCTGCACAGGAACACATGAAGCAGTTTTGGTCTATCAAGGTCAGTATTGTCTGCTCTGACTGGCAGTGGCACTCCAGGGTCTGAGGTAGAGGTCTTTCCCATCCCCTACTGCCTGATCCTTTTAATTGGAGATGCTCAAGATTGAACCTGCATGCAAAAATGGGTGTGTTGCTACTGAACCGTCACAGCCCTCCCTTTCCTGAATTCTTATGATTCCATGCTTGAGAGGAGATGGATGGCAGGGTCTCGATTAATTACTCTCAGCATTCCACAGTTAAGGATACATCAATCTCCGGTTTTGACATATTTATTTCCTTCACTGTTCCCACCCCCAGAATTGAACCCAAACAAATGGTAACCATATAAACTAAACTTATTATTCCTGTTTGATCCTTGAATCTGTTAAACATCTTCATTATGCTGTATGATAATTTACTGCTTACCCTCTACCTATGTGTATGGACTGGTAATTTCCATTTTTGTTTTGCTGTCTTGTTTTGACTCTAATTTGGTAGAATCATAGAATGATAGAACGTTAGAGTTGGAAGGGACCTTGCAGGTCATCTAGTCCAACCCCCTGCACTCTGCAGGATCATAGGCGAAAGATAGCTCTACATACCTACAACATACCCGAAAGATGGTCGTCCAGCCTCCACTTGAAAACATCCAGCGAAAGAGCATCCACCACCTCCTGAGGCAGGCTGTTCCACTGTTCAACCACTCTAACAGTTAGGAATATTAAGAATGATTTGAATGTACGAGAATATTGGGTGGAAATGTTAACGGGGGCGGAGCATCTTGGGAAGCCAGGGGGGAGGGGGAGATAAAAATTGGAAAAGGATATGATAAGAATTGTAAACAAAATGTGGAATATGTTATTATATATCCGGTAAATAAATTTTCTTTTTTTAAAAAAGGAAGTTTCTCCTGATATTTGTTGTTCAGTCGCACAGTCGAGTCCGATTCTTCGCGACCCCATGGACCAGATTACGCCAGGCCCTCCTGTCTTCCGCTGTCCACTGAAGTTTGCTCAATTTCATGTTCGTTGCATCGATGACACTATCTAACCATCTCATCCTTTGCTGTCCCCTTCTTCTTTCACCTTCAATCTTTCCCAGCATCAGAGTCTTCTCCAATGAATTTAGCCGGTAATTTATATTTAGCCGGTAACAGCTCCCTTGTAATTTCCACTCATTATAGGTATAGGAGAGCCAGTTTGGTGTAGTGGTTAGGAGCACAGACTCCAGACTCTAATCTGGGAGAACTGGGTTTGATTCCACACTCCTCCACATGCAGCTGCTGGTGTGACCTTGGGTCAGTCACAAGTTCTTTCAGAGCTGCTCTCTCACAAGCAATTCTCAAAAGAGCTCTCTCAGCCCCACCTACCTCACAGGGTGTCAGTTGTGGGGAGGGGAAGGGAAAGGAGATTGTATGCCACTCTGAAACTCCTTCAGGTAGTAAAGAGTGGGGTATAAATCCAATCTCCTCCTCCTCCTCCTCCTGGCAACTAAACCTCCCCTCTTTTCCTATATGTAATGATTAAGGAAATTCTGTTTCACTGTATCTGAAGAAGTGTGCTTGCACTCAAAAACTTATGCCTTGAATAAAACTTTGATGGTCTTAAAGGTGCCACCGGACTCAAACTTTGTTCTGCTGCTTCAGACCAACATGGCTACCCACCTGATTCTATCGTACAAGATCTATTCTCCTCCAAGAATTCCGGGACTGGCATACATGAAGGGGCATGCTGCTTTTAAAGACACCCAGGGGACCTAGAAGGTGAGAAAGAGGACGTCCCCTAGCCATTGAATGGGAGCAGCAGTCAAGGTGAGCAGCAGGGGGTAAGATGTGAGGTCAGCACACACACCCTAAATCCACTGCCTGAGGCAATCAGAGCGCTCCATTCCAGAGCTGGCCCCAGGTCAGGCATTGACAGAAGGCTGAAGCTTGCTTAAGGTCAGGGCAGGGACAAAATTCAAACCAAGATACTCCGCAACAGCATTTCAGCTGCCATAGTAGCAGAAGCTTCTTTCTGTAGCATCGATTAGGACCAAAAAGAAGCGTCACCTGAACTTTGGCTGGTGTGTTTAATAGCAGAACGGTCAGGCACCGGATGGGGAATGTAGCTTATCAGTGCAGCGCTACCCAATGCGATGGTTTCCTTTCGTGAATACATTTCCATCCTTTTATTAATTCGTTTAAATTTCCAGCTCTCTCTCTCTCACGCAGGCACACATACCGTCCCAAATCTGGAAGGCTCAAGGCAGGTAACAAAAACAAGTTTTAAATCCTACTTAAATTACGTGTTAAGATCAATTAAATAGCTAGGGGGCATTTTCACTCAATGCTCCCTTTAAAAGTACCTTAGATTCTCTGGCACCGTTCGTGGATACGTGTCGACGTTGCTAATGTGGGAAAGAGGGACTGTTTTAAATCGAAAGGCAATCGAGGTTTTGCGTTTGCACTGTAGATATGAGAAACACACACACACATCTAGGGCTGGTCATGATATTTTAAAACCTGCTAATTATAAAACAGGATGCTTTTGAAATGGAGCCCTCAGGGATGGAAAGGAAGTTTCTTGTAATGCCGGTTTCTTTGTGCCCTGGATCAAGAAGGGCTGCCAACCACAGAGTCCTGCTTCCAAAGCACCCATTTTCTCCAGGGGGACTGATCTCTACAGGCATCATCTGGAGATTGGCAGCCCTTCTTGGTCCAGGGCACAAAGAAACCAGCATTACATAGAGATCAGTTTCCCTGGAGAAAATGGGTGCTTTGAAAGGAGGACTCTGTGGTGTTATACCCCACTGAGGCTCCTCCCGTCCACAACCCTACTCTCCACAGGATCCACCCCCTGATTTCCAAGAATTTCTCAAGCCAGAGTTGGCAGCCCTAGGAACAAGTTAAAGCAGGGGCAAGGATGGCCCGCTATTCCATCCCCTCATATGTTTACTAGTCAGAAATAAGGACACAATTGCAAACATCTACCCACATCTCAAGGGTTTCTGCCTGCCTTGAACTCTCCCATTAAACCCCGAGGAAGGCTCCTCTCAGTTCGCTGTACTCATTTACTCCGTCTTCAAAGTCAAGGCGGGCCTTGATTTTAGATGAAGTAGAAATAATTGTAATTTGCCTGCAGCTCAACAATGCAAAATGAGTCTCGCTAGCCTGTTAAAATGGCAAACTGCGTACTTCAGGGTCACTGGGTGTGATCACACAAGCAGTTTGACCCGACATAGCCACCCCTCCCCTCCGGATCAAATGGGTGCACACAGCCACATCTATCAGGCATTCCCCGGGCATACTCACCCCATTGTAGGATGTCTTGGAGCCGGGTTAAAAAGGCGCCAAAAGTGGTGTTTTCAGTTCCCCATGCATTCATTGCACATGGCCGGATGTCTGAACACAGGGGAGCGTGTGCAGAATGAACTGGTGATCTGAACCTGCAGTTCCGTTCCCACCGCTAAGGTGGGTTTTTTAGGTGTTTTTGTCATTCTGTGCACATGTGCATAAGTGCATATGCACCAACTTTCATTTTAAAAAATGGCCAGGCAGCGTGCTCCGTGGCTGAGGCACTGCAGTAATGTGGATGCTTGACCAGGGGATGTCTGGGTGGATAACCCACAGCAGGGTGTGCCATCTGGATGATATGCCCCGCAACAATTTAAACCAGCACAATTAAAGGTGGCATCATATCACGCCAATCCGCCATTGTGACCACACCCACTGTGTGTTCATGTGTATTTTGCTTTTACATGTACGCAGGGATGAAATCCAAGCCAGTGGTTGCCACCTCTGGGTTGGGAAATACCTGGGAGGTTTTGGTGGAGCCGGAGGAGGGCAAGGTTTGGGGAGAGGAGGGACAGTGGAATCAAATGCCACAGAGTCCACCTTCCAAAGCTGCCATTTCCTCTGAGTGAACTGATCTCTGTCACTTGGAGATGAGCTGTAATCCCAGAAGATCTCTGGCCACCCCCTGGAGGTTGGCAACCCTAGGGCAGGCCCAGCCTGCCTACTAGGGTTGCCACCTTCCAGGGGGTGGCCAGAGATCTCCCGCAGTTAGAACTGATCTCCAGGCAACAGACATCAGTTCACCTGGAGAAAATGGCCACTTTGGAAGGAGATCACCTGGAATTATGACTGATCTCCAGACTATAGAGATCAGTTCCCCTGGAGAAAATGGATGCTTTGAAAGGAGAACTCTATGCCAGGCTGAAAACAGGAGAGCCAGAAATGGGAATCTGAGGGTGTTGTGGTAACCTGTGCACCACGATCTCAGTTTTCCCCAGAAGGGACATCACAGCTCATGGAACGCCAGCTTGCTTCCCCCCCCCCACATCTTGCCACTCTTGGAGTGGTGGCAGGCAATGAGGGCTTCCGGTGTACGGTTGCCAACCTCCAGGTGATGGCCGGAGATCTCCTGCTATCACAACTGATCTCCAGGCAACTGAGATCAGTTCACCTGGATAAAATGGCCACTTTGGAAGGCAGACTCTCTATGACATTATACCCCATTGAAATCCCTCCCCTCTCCAAAATCTCCAGGTATTTCCCAACCCGGACATGCAACCCTACTACCTACCTATTTTAAAGACTGGGTCCACTGCCCAGATGCATAACCCAAGTTATAAATGGTTATAGTGCTGGACTGGGATCTGGGAGCCCTACGTTCAGATCCCTGCCTCTGCATGGAAGCTGGTGGGGGTGACCTCAGCCCAGTCACGCGCTCTCAGCCTAACCTGCCTCACAGAGTTGTTCTGAGGATAAAATGGAGGAGTGGAGAACAATGTAAACCACTTTATGCCCAGTCCCGTCAGATTTCAGAAGCTAAGCAGGTTCGGCCCTGGCTAGTATTTGGAAGGGCGACTCCAAGGAAGACCAGGTCATGATGCAGAAGCAAGCAATGGCAAACCATCTCTGAAACATCTCTTGCCTTAAAAACAAGCCTAGTTCGCCACCTAGTGCTGCATAACAGTAAAAGAGCTAGAACTTCCAGCTGCCAGACAATCTTAGGGTCTCCTGGCTATTCTACACACAACAGCATACGATAATTGTTATTATTATTGCAGGGTGTAAATATATAAATAAATAATTTTGGAAGTAGGTCTCATTTAACCTTTTCCTTGTTAGGTTCTCAGTATTTAACAGCTTTAGAGTAACGGGAAAGGAATGTGCAGAAAATTAAACCTCATTCTAAGATGATGGCTCTATGAGCCGTCTTGATAGACAGAGATCTCGGTGGGACTTTTTAAAAGAGAGTTGTTTTCTGCCAGTTCTTAGAATTCTGTGATCCTTTGCTTATTTCACTGTTGCCACTCCTCTCCAGTCTCATGTTCAGTGGGAGAAAGGCGGGCTCCGTACACAGGGAGAACAGGAAGGGATGTTATTCATTCTCTGCCTTACCCAAGACTTTTAGGAACTTGGAATACTACTCAAGTAAGATTCTTTTTCCCCAGGAGTCTCAGGTTTAGCAGAATGCAAATGATGCCAAAGCTTGAAATGTAAGTGATTAACTAGTGTCAGGCCCATAAAATCAATTTGGCAGGTGTTCGATGGCTAAAATTAGTTTTAACTGAAAGCTGGAGGCATCACTGCGTGAGGCTTTGCGCTTTGTTTCGGGTTCACAGCGTGTGTCGCATATATAACCCTTGCAGTGGGGACAGCTCGGCGTCCACCGATTTCTGGCCATCCTGATATCTCTGTTTACGCCGGCCACAGACTAAAGCCACGGGGCTGCTTCCTTCGGTACGAGAGCCTTTGAAGAGGGGAAACTCCCAACAGCTCCACGAATGCACAACAGCGGCTGTGAATTTAACAGCCCTCTTTAAAACTAAATATTTATACAACCATCTGTGGCTGCCAGAAAAGTTTTGTCGAATTCCAGTATATTCCTTCATTATGATTTAGGCTATAAGAGGAAGAAAATAGATACTGAAACTGACCAGCCCACACTCCTCTCTCTATTCAATCAACAAATAGGTAGTACTTTGATGGAAAGATATTCCCCTTGTTAAAATAAATATCGAAGATGAGGAACGGAAGCCTGTCTATTGCATCTTTATCCCGCCCTCCCAGGCATGATGCAGGGGCCGTCCTCACCTCCATGTTATCTTTACAACAATCCAATAAGGTTACGTTAGCCTGAGAAAGAATGTCTAGCCCATGGTTAGCCAGTGAACTTTACAGCCAATAGGAGATTTGAAAGTGGGTCTCCCACTCCTACAGGGTTGCCAGCTTCCAGGTGGCACCTGGCGATCTCCTGCAATTACAATTGATCTCCAGGCAATCAAGATCAGTTCTCCTGGAGAAAATGGCTACTTTGGAAGGTGGACTCTATGGCATTGTACCCCAAACCCTGCCCTTCCCAGGCTCCACCTGCAAAATCCCCAGGTATTTCCCAATCCAGAGCTGGCAACCCTGTACGCCTGACATGCTAACTCCTCCTCCTCGGTGAATTAAATTTTACATTTTGACAATAATACAGACAGACTTGCTACACCCTCACACCTTGGATCGTGGATTTTGAGAGGATCATAGTATGCAAGGTACTCTCTTGGAACAGGAGTACGACTGTTAAGGGCCATGAAGTTTCATAGAGGAGACAGGAGCTGGGGTAAGCCATCCATAAGTCACCAAGGACGTCCAGCTCATATTGTAGACCAGTGGTCTTCAACCTTTCCAGATTTATCTTTAACCCTCCCAGTTAGAAGCATGGCATATAAACAGGTTTGCCAGCTGCTAGGTGGAAGTGGAGCATCCCCCGCACTCCAGCTGGCATTTCCCACTGCCACTCGGACCAGTGGAAGAGAAAGATAAAAATTTTAAAATAGCACAATGCCATTTCTGGGAAAACCTGAAAGTCATGTCAGACCTCTCTAGGAACTGTCAAAAACTCTATGGTTTTACCATAGTTTTCAATAATGGGATTTGGGACAATTCCTAGAAGGGCATGAAATCACTTCTGGGTTTTCCTGGAAGTGATGTCACACCACTGGCCGCCTGTGCCCCCCAGGGCCTCTCCTCTTTTCCTGGCTGATTGCCAGGCCAGACCTGGCAACCCTAGCATATGAAGCATGTGCAATGACACACAACAGGAGGGAAGTCAGAATTAAGACTTCACCAGATTCAAGGCCAGGAGGACTAAAGGAATTGGGGACAGGAGGCACAATGTACCTTAATGAGGGACAAACTAAGGAGAGGAGAGCCTGTGTAGGTGCTGGCAACCGTCCAATGGGGCCTGGCAGTATCCCAGAATTACAACTGATCTCCACACCACTGACATCAGTTCCCCTGGAGAAAAAGGCTGCTTTGGAGGGCAGGCTCTATAGCATCACATCCCCGTTGAACTCCTTCCCCTAACTCCGCCCTCCACAGGCTCCACCCCCAAATCTCCAAAAATGTCCCAACCTGGACCTGGCAGCTCTATGTGGGGAGTGACCAGGCCTCCCCATCCTGCTGCTCCACTCCAAAGAGAAGCGGTATTTGACCCTTGTTCTCTGCACATATGCAGTTGGTCCTTCCAAAAAATGGCAGCTCTGTAGGGCCTCACAACCCAGCATGTGGGTCATGATCCATAGCCTGAAGGCTGCTGCTGCTCTAGACACATTTAGCTCAGGGTTACCAGCTCCAGGTTGGGGGTGGAGCCTGAGGAGGGCAGGGTTGGGGGAGGAGATGGAATTCAATGGGGTATAATGCCATAGAGTTCACCTTCCAATAGGGCTGCCAGCTCTGGGTTGGAAAATACCTGGAGACTTTGGGGGTGGATCGGGGTGGGGGTTGGGGAGGGGAAGGACATCAGCATGGTATGATGCCATAGAGTTCACCCTTCAAAGCAGCCATTTTCTCCAGGGGAGCTGATCTGTCAGCTGGAGATTAGTTGTAAAAGCAGGAGATCCGCAGGCCCCACCTGGAGGCTGGCGAACCTACCTTCCAAAGCAGCCTTTTTCTCCAGGTGAGTGGATTTCTGTCACTTGGAGATCAGCTGTAATAGCAGATCTCCAGCCACCACCTGGAGGCTGGCAACCCTCATTTAGCTTCTGCCCGTAAGTATCCAGAATGCTATAGGAACAAGACCTTTCATGCAAAACTATCACTACAGAGGGGCCTGGCTCCCTAGACTAGGTCCCTTCCTTGGACTTTCACTAAAGCTTTAAAATTAAATCTCTTTTCCTTGTGGGGATATAAAGGGCTGGATCCAACCAACTTTTTCACTCCAGTTCCCCTCCTTACTACAGCCCAGAGAGAGAAGGGGCCAGCAAGCTAAATAGAAACCATTCTTAAGTGAAAACAAAACTAACCTGGCCTGTTGTTCATGACACCACACCATCTAAAATAACTTTTATACATGCAGGTCCTGTGATTCTCAGCATAGCATATTCTACCCAACAGCTCACTCAGAATTTTGCTCAGTATTCTACCCAGCAGTGCACTCGCACTTTTCAGCGTTTTGGCCAACGAAATAAGGGTCAAGAACCTAGGCAAATTAAGCTTCATTCCATTGATATGCAAAGCAATTACCTTGTTTTAAACACAGCAGACTGCCTCGTTTTCTGCATCATTTTCTCCAGTCTCAACACACACGCACAGATACGCTGTCAGACTTGGTAGGCCTCATCAACACAAAATGTTCAGCCACAGGCCTGGAGTTAGGTAGAAACCAGCCCAGCCTGTAGTGAGCTAGGCCAAGTCCATCTCTTTCCTAGAAAGAGTTTACTATCCGCTGCTGGGCAACAGCCAGCATAGCCAGTCATGTTAGGTTAAATAATTTACTCCTCATAAATCTTTTTTGAGAAACCATTTTCCCTTCCCAGGGAGACGCATTACTGGCTCACACACACACGGACCTGACCAGGAATTATAAGTGCCTGTTTGTGAGGCAGTTTCAACAGGGCCGGCTGAGGGAGGAAAAGAATAAAATATAGATTCTTGAACTCAGACCTGGGGAGGCTGCGGGGCATCAATCTTGTTAAAAGAACTAGGGTGGACTTCAGCAGCCGGCCCACTTCATTTTGACTCCTGACAGGCTCCCGTGATTTGTGCCCGCTCAGCAGATGAGAAGCCCTATAACTCAGAGACCAAATGGGACTTAGCAGCCCGCAACCTAGAAAGCACAGAATGACTCCAGCGTGCTTGGAAGGCTCCACCGTACTCCCCACAGCCCTTGACGGGGGGTTAGACTCTTTCCCTCAATAGCCAAGGCTCATCCTCTCAGGGCCAGTTCATGTGTGACAATTTCCTACATGTTTCTCCTTTCTGCAAGGCACTCTGTCCACCAAATGTATGTGTGAGGAGAAGTGTTCCTGTAGAGTGCACATGAGATGGTAAAATGCAAAGGCGGTACAATGGACTGAAAGTGGGGATATCATTTTGGAATACTCCGCTAGGTGTACAGAAAAGCAGAAAATGGGTACAGCAGGAGGAACAGTTTGAGGCCAGGTCTTTAACTGCTATGTAGCATTTGCTATAATGGAACAGGACTGTAGTCTATTGGCAGCGTTTCCCAGCCTGTGTGTCAGGACCTAAAAGTGGGTCACAAAGCCTCTGAAAGTGGGTCATGGGCCAGCCCTCCCCAATGGTTGCCACTACCCTTTCCGTCGTTCTCTTTTATCTATATCTGTCTGCCTGCCTGCCTGCCTGTCTGTCTACCTACCTACCTATCTGATTTATATCCCACTTCCTCTACCCCAAATGGGACTCAGGGTGGCTAACAACATATAAAATACACCCAGTAAGAACTAAAACAAAGATACAATAAATATTTAAAATATAAAACGATTAAAAATCCATCCCCATTAAAAAAAATCTATCCACCATCAAGTAGGGTAGCATGCGTGGATGGTGAAGACAGAGCTGAAGCGTACCAGCTGCCTGGTGGATCATAATCACCCAAAGGCCACCCCCCAAAAAAGCCGTCTTGCATGTCCTGCAGAACTGGGGGGAGGGGGTCCTGCAAGGCACGCACCTCTCTAGGCAGCTGGTTCCACAGGACGGGGGCCACTACTGAGAAGGCCCTCACCCTTGTTGACACAAGGCAGACAGTTCACGGACCAGGGGCCTTCAATAAATGTAAAGATGAAGACTGGAGAAGACAAGGAGGATAATGCCAGGAGAGGCGGTCCCGAAGGTATGAGGGTCCCAGGGCATTTAAGGCTTTAAAGGTAAGTACCAACACTTTGAATTGGCACCGGAAACTAACTGGGAGCCAGTGCAGCTGCCGTGTTTGTATTTTGGAAACCCAAATATTACCCTAGAAACTCACGAATCAGAAACGGCTTCAATCCAGCAGAATCTCGGTAATGTGAAATTCCCTTGTATCTCCCATGTCACACATTAGTTGGTATTTTGTCTTCTCTGCCTATACATGTTGATCAAGTAAACCATGTCCTGATGGTCACTAGAGTGAGTTTCTTAGAAACTTAGTGCGGAGTGGGGACTAGAGGAAGAACAAGAGAGTGTAGAAGGAGAGGGTGGTCAAAGGCTAGAATGTCACCTCCATGGGCAAAGGCCCTGTATGTCGGATCGCACACTCGCTTGGAGTTTATAGTGGGGGCTTTAGCGTACTTGGTGCGATGTTTGCTGGTTTCCCAAAACCATCTGGCCAACCACTGCAGAAAACTGAATGCTGAATGAGATGGATGCCAAGGGCATAGTTTGCCTAGGGTGTCACAAAACCTTGGCCATCCTTGGATTGGGTCACCATACCAAATAACTTTGGACTGGTAAGTCACCACAATGAACTTGGGAACCACTGGTCTATTGCAATGATTATTCTCGGCGTTACCCTGTTTTTTACGGCATTGAGAACCAGTGTGGTGGAGAACTCCAAATGTCTGACCGGGCTCTGAGAGACCCAGGTTCCAAACCGTACTCCACCACAGAAGCTTGCTGGATGACCTTAAGCCAGTTGTAGCCTAGCCTACCTCACAGGATTGTTGTGAGGATAAAATGGGAGAGAGGAAAATGATGTAAACCATTCAGGGTCTACACTGGGTAGAAGGATGAGGCATAAATGAAGTAAATAAATAATGATAACCACGCATTCCACTTACTGCTGTTTATAATACACCTTGCAGTTTCTTCTTCACATTGTCTTTTCATTCTGCGCTATAACATTGTTGGGTGTTTTGCACGAGTACATTGCTTTTGTTCTGTAGCCTGCCTTGAATCTCGGCAAGAAAGGTAGGCTACAAATAAATAAATAAATTCACCTAAGTTTTTGACACAGGGGAGCATTAAAAGAAGTTATCCTTTACCTGGAGTCACATGAAGATGTTTTATACTGAATCAGACCCTTGGTCCATCAAAGTCAGTATCGTCTGCTTGGAATGGCAGCCGCTCTCCAAGGCTCTCAGGCAGAGGCCTTTCACATCACCTCTTCCCTGATCCTTTTGGCCGGAGATTCCAGGGATTGACCCTGGGACCTTCTGCATGCCAAGCAGATGCTCTGCCACCGAACCACAGCCCCTCTCCATCGGAGCCAGTGCTATCCAGTTCAGTCCCATGGAGTCTTTGAGTGTGGACCAGGAGTTCTGTTTCAATGGGTATACACTAGGTAAGAAGCTGACAGTGCCCATAGTTCCCTAAATGCTTGTGTGTCCGTATGTACATGGGGTGAAACAGGACTGGACACACATAACCTCATACACAGATTTCCCAGCCGGAAGGGACATGTGGCCCTCAAAACAACACATGCCTCTAAGTGCTATTTCTGCACCTGAA
Source organism: Gekko gecko (assembly GCA_029375565.1). Classification (NCBI taxonomy): domain Eukaryota; kingdom Metazoa; phylum Chordata; class Lepidosauria; order Squamata; family Gekkonidae; genus Gekko; species Gekko gecko. Next base: position 204,358,774 of record JAPDNY010000005.1, read on the forward strand.
ACAAAGGATTGCAATATTATTTTCCTGGCACTTGGGAAATGATGCACCAAACTGCAAATGCTGAGGCAGAGAAATGGCACATTATGCTGCTATGTGCTGAATCGAAGCAACAGTTTAATCGGTTTCAATTTGGGGTGGTCCTGATCTATGTCGCTGCAAATGTTTCACAGTACCAGCTTTATGGATCAGCAAGGTGGAACTCTAGAGCAAGAGACTCTGGCACAACTGAAAGGACAGAGCTTCAGGAAGGTGGATCTCCAGCCAATGTCAGAGTTCAGCTTTGCCTAAAGTGCCGGAAAGGGCTCCACTGCCAATTCTGTACATAAGTGGGGCTCCAAAAGACAGTAAATCAGAAGGAATATCTGCATAACACTGCAAGGCCCAAATCTTGGAACCAATTTATTGCTATCACCTCCCTTCCTGAAGAGGGAGAAATCCTGAGATGGGGAGAGTGGACTGAAAGTGCAGGTGAAGAATGCAATTTCTGAATGCTCGCTCATATTTTAATAACTCCTTGTAAGTTTTTTAAAAAAAAATTAGCCCAGCAGGAAGAGAAAATGCTAGTCCTGCCCATTCCCTTACATGCTAATTTTCTACCTGCAGGGAGTTTTCTATGAGGAAGCATAAAAAAGGTAATCTCCCTCCTGAAGTGGCACAAAGGCAGGCCACCACCTGTGAATGGAGGCCCATCCACAGGTTTGCTAAACCTCCAGTTTCTACTGCTCACCTAAGACTGTGAAAACAAGGGATTTGTCAGGCACCTGGCAAGCCACAAAACATGGCTAGTATTTGGCACGGCAGATCACAACACTGTTTTAAAGCAGGAGTCCTCAATGTTGTGTCTATGGGCATGACTGACATTTTCCTGCTAAGTGATTTTACAAAGTGGGTGGTGCCAGGTGGGGCTTTTACTTAGCAAGGCTTCTGATTGGTCACTAGAGGTTTGATCACCTGTGCAAAACATTGCCTTGGCGGCAGCTGCCACCACGGCACAAGGATCTTCACGGGGTGATTGAAAGCAAGCTGCAGCAGCCATCTTGTGGCTGGCCCCACCTCATACAGCAGCCATTGTATGGAACCATTTTGTGGATGAGCCCACCACACTGTGTCAGATAGGGTTGCCAAGTACTTACCGTAATTCAGCAGGGGACATACAGTCCCCAGCCAGAACATTCCTCCTTGGAACATCCACGCTGCACGATGCCGTCACCAGGAAGTGACGCTGGGTGACGCTCTGGCAATGGGGCTGGAAACTTGATTCCCCCCCGGGAATGGTCCTGCCAAGAAGTATGTGTCCCCCACCGAATTACGGTAAGTTCTTGGGAAGCCTGGTGTCAGAATTCCAAAGCTGCCCACAGGCTGAAGAAGTTGGGGACCCCCATCCCCAGTCCAGCAATATCACACTCCATGTATTTAATTCTCTGTTTGTTTTCCTCAGCTGTTGCTCTTGTATGCCCTTCTACCCAGGGCTTTTTTTGTAGAAAAAGCCCAGCAGGAACTCATTAGCATAATAGGCCACACCCAACAGCAGAAACTCGTTAGCATATTAGGCCACACCCCTGACAGCATAGTGCATTAGCCTATTAGGCCACACCCCCATGTTACCGGAAGTGTGGTCATACAGCCACACCCACTTTTTGCTTCTTATTCTGTTTACCTTGTTTGTTGTCAAAACCCAGGGCTTTTTTGTAGCAGGAACTCCTTTGCATGTTAGGCCACACACCCCTAATGTAGCTAGTCCTAATGAGTTACTGCTGTTGGGTGTGGCCTATTATGCTAATGAGTTCCTGGTGGGTATGGCCAACTCAGGAGCCAGTGGGAACTCTGTTCCTGTGCCTTCCTGCCCAAAAATAAGCCCTGCTTCTACCCAAGTTCCAACTCTCTTTCTCCACTATTGCATTTAAGTGCCTCCTTCAGTGCCTCCCTGGATTTACCCCATTGATCCTTCTTTTCCTTTCCTTGCTAATGCCCTTCATTTTAGATTGCAAGACTGCTTTATTTTTGTACAGCACCTTGTGAAATAGAACTTCTAGGCTCAAAGGCAGCATATCACTGAATACTGCTGTTGGGGAGCAACAATCAGGAAGAGCTGGAGACTACGTCTTGCTCCAGGGTTTCCATGAAGCCATTGGCTGGCCATTGTGGCAAACAGGATGCTGGACTGGCTGGGAATTTAGTTTGGCCCAGTTGAGTGGAAACGGCAGATTGGCTAGACACGGCTGTGACCAGGACTGGACCCAGTACCCCATCTAGGAATTCTTCAAAGCGGGGGGGGGGGAATGTTTGTAAAAATCCAAGGTAAAATGCAAATGCATAATGAACTTTTGGGCTTGATTAGAAACATTTCTGTTGGGGCAGAAGAAATCAGTGCCTTGCTATTCACTGCTCTGAAGCCCCACTTGAAAATGGGGCAGCCCCACTTGATGAGAGAGGCATACTATAGCCCTGTGGCTAGAATTCTGAATGGAGGGGGGGCTGGAGGTGACCACTGGTTTGGTGTAGTGGTTAGGTGTGCAAACTCTAATCTGGGAGAACCGAATTTGATTCCCTATTTTATTTGCACCTGCTGATGTGACTTTGGGTCAGTCACAAGCTCTGGCACAGCTGTTCCTGAAAGAGCAGTTTGTGTCAGAGTTCTCTCAGCCCCACCTACCTCACAGGGTGTCTGTTGTGGGGAGGGGAAGGGAAAGGAGTTTGTAAGCCGCTCTGAGACTCCAAGTGAAGGGCGGGGTATAAATCCAATCTCTTCTTCTTCATTGGGTTCAAATCCCTGCTCAGCCACACATCTTACTTAATGGTGTTTGGCCAGTCACCATTGGCCTGGTTCAGCCATATAAGAGGTGGTAGAATGAGCTATACCTACAGTTGCCAACCTCCAGGTGGAGCATGGATTTCTCCCAAAATTACAGCTGATCTCCTGACTACAGAAATCAATTCCCTTGCAAGAAATCACAGCTTCAGAAGGAAAACTCTATAGCACACCATAAATCCTAAGTGAAATCACTCCCCAAATTTCCTTCCACAGGCACATAGAGTTGCCATACTCCAGGTAGTTCCTGGGGATCTCCAGGAGCCCTGACCTTCAGACTACAGAGCTCACTCAGTTCCCTCAGAGAAAATGGTGGCTTCAGAGGGCAAACTCTGTGGTATACCATAGATTGCTGCTGAAATCTCTCCCCAATTTCCCCCCTCCACAGGCTAGTACTGCTAAACTCCAGATAGGGCCCAGAGGTCTCCCACAGTCAGCACTGATTTCCAGACTAAAGAGATTGGTTCCTCTGTAGAAAATGGCTGCTTTGGAAGGTGGTCTCTATGACATCATACCTTGCTGAGATCCTTCTCTCCAGAGTCCACTCCCAAATTTCCAGGAATTTCCCAACCCGGAGTCGGCAACCCTACAGTGCACCATTGCCAAATCTCCCGGAGTTTCCCAGACCAAAGTTGGTAACCCTAACTTTACCCACTGCAAACAGTAGTTGCCTTTGGAGGAGAGAGAGCTGCATTTCAGCTTCTATGCAAAAAAATCCCATGCTAAGAGATAGTACTGTAGGGGGGATAGTACTGTGGCAGCTGGCTTTCTAGTTGCAGGGAGACTCACAGGCAATTTGGCATTCCAGAACGTTGCCACTGCAGTGACAGTAAGCAAAAGCCCCAGCATGCATTCTAGCCCTTCATTTCCCTCCACATGCAGGAAGAACTAGGGTTGCCAACCTCCAGGTGGTGGCTGGAGATCTCCTGGGATCAGTTTACCTAGAGAAAATGGCTGCTTTGGAAGATGCGCTCTAAGGCATTATGCCCCATTGAAGTGCTTCCCCTCCCCAAACCCCGCCCTCCTCAGGTTCCAACTCTAAAATTTCCAGGTATTTCCCAACCTGGATCTGGCAGCCCTGGGAAGAACCGGCCTTGCAGAAGGCAGATTTTAAAGAAAGAGAGAGAAACGCCCATCTTCTTATGTGGAGGAACTGATACCTTTAAGGCCGCCGTCCTAAAAGGACTTTTCCTCGGAGTAAACCTTGTCGAACAATGGTCTTACTTCTAAGGAGACTCGCTTCCTTAAATAGTGCAAATAATACATTCGTGATCCTGGCTGGGATCCTTAGCAATTGCTTTTCATGTGTTTTCAGGATCTAAAAGAAACGGAGGGGGGGGAGATTAATTATGCAACCCGGCTTTTTTTTTTTTTGTCCACCCTATCATAAAAAGCAGTCGCGCGTTGAAGGGCAGCCTCAGAGATGCCGCGGCGGCTCCCTTTTCTCTCGCCTTATCGGAGCCCGGAAGGAAGCTCGCCTCGCTAGGGGGAGACGCCTCGGGCCCTTCCGTTGCTCTTTCCAAAAAAAAGGAAACGGATCCGATCTTTTGCAAGCCCCCCTTGCCGGGCCTGAACTTTGCAAGGAACCCTCTGATCTTTTGCAAAATTGCAATGGGCCGGGCTCGGTGGGGGACCTGGCCACGCCGGCTGCATGTGGGGGGAGGAGAGGGGGGATATTAGGAAGGGGGGCGGCGGCGGAGAGGGAAGGCCTGGCAAGCTTCTCCTTGAATATTAATGAAGCATCAAAGCTTTTAGCCGCACGGCAGTGTCTGCGCGAGACGGCTCTCTAGGGCTCTGCTCGGCTTGGCACAATAAAAGCCGCGGTAATTATTTCCAATAACTAATTTAGATTATCATTAGCCCCCACATTGGAGGCGCGCAGAAACGCTGCCCTTTTCAAAACACTTGAACCGCCGGGCCCCGAAGAACAAAAAAGGGGGGGGGGAAACCCTCGCGCTTCGCAAAGAAATCCGTTCTGCTTTTTTATATATTTTTTTCTCTTTTTTGCCAACAGTCCTCATAATAAAAAGAGAAGACGTTTGCTACGCATTAGCCCTCACAGCGGCGGGGGAGATGCGTGACACCGGGGGAGGGGGGCAGCGATCTCCCCCTCAACACACCCCCCCCAGTCGCACACTTTGGCGCCGACTTCCTTCCATGCCTCCCGAAGTCCATCCACAAGTCACATTCCTTTAGCGGGGAGGGGTCTCTACTTCCTGCATTTAACAAATACCGCTGACACCTCCGGCTTTCACTGAAAATCTTGCAGCGTGACTTCATTCTTTTAGAATATTTCATAGGTCTACTCTTCTCTTTATAAGGCATTCGCCCTTCCCTCAGCGGAGTGCAATGCCTTCAGGTAGAGAGGGAAGCCTAAAATGTCTCAAAAATGCTCTTTCCTTTCCCATTTGCCTTCCTCCCCTTTCCAACACCTCTCCCCACTTTGATATAGATAAAGGTAAAGGTTTCCCTTGCTGGAAAGCCAGTCGAATCCGACTCTAGGGTTGCGGTGCTCATCTCCGTTTCAAAGCCGAAGAGCCAGCGCTGTCCGAAGACATTTCCATGGTCATGTGGCCGGCATGACTAAACACCAAGGCGCACGGAACGCTGTTACCTTCCCACCAAAGTGGTACCTATTTATCTACTTGCAATTTCTTGCTTTCGAACTGCTAGGTTGGCAGGAGCGCTTTGATATATACGGTTGCTAACTCTAGATTGGGGAATACCTGGAGGTTTTGGGGGTGCCACCTGGGGAGGGAAGGGCGGGACCCCAATGTGGTATAATGCCATACAGTCCATCCTTCAAAGCAGCCATTTCCGACTGGAGGACTGATTTGTCACCTGGAGATCTGTTCCAGTTCTGGGAGATCTCCAGACCCCACCTGGAGGCTAATACCAGAGGAGATAGCACCACAATTCCACTACCCCCCATCAATTTCTCTGCCTTCCAACTTCCTTCCAACTCAAGACAGCCTGTTTTCATTCTACAATGCAGTTACATTCCACCCCGCCCTCCACAGAACATCTGGCATTGGCATTCAAAAGGGTGCCTTGACTCTGTGAACTTGGGGAGAGGCAGTGGCTCAGTGGTAAAGCATCTGCTTGGCAGGCAGAAGGTCTCAGGTGCAGTCCATGGCATCTCTAGTCAAAAAGGACCAGGCAGCAGGTGATGTGAAAGACCTCTACCTGAGTTCCTGGAGAGCTGCTGCCAGGCAATACTGACCTTGAGGGGACCAATAGTCTAACTCAGTATAAGGTTCATGTATACTGGAGGGGCTGTGGCTCAATGGAAGGGCCTTTGCTTTGAATGCAGAAGGTCCCAAGTTCAGTTCCTGTTATCTCCGGTTAAAAAGGACCAGGGGCACTAGATGACAGGAAAGACCTCTGTCTGAGACCCCAGAAAGCCGCTGCCAGCCTGAGTAGGTGATACTGACTTTAATGGACAGACGGTCTGATTCAGTATAAGGTAGCTTCATGTGTTCATGTGAACTTGCCAAGGGATTAAGCCCTTCTCTAGGCACCCTTGTCTTCTCAGGCACCTGGAAAGTTAGCAGCCCCCCACCCCCACCTTTGGAACTCTCTGGCCAGGGAGGTTTGCTATTGTTTAGGCAGTTTGAAAGCAAGAAATTGCAAGTAGTTGAATAGGTACCACTTCGGTGGGAAGGTAACAGCATTCCGTGCACCTTGGAACATCTAGTCATGCCGGCCACATGACCACAGAAATGTCTTTGGACAGCGCTGGCTCTTTGGCTTGGAAATGGAGATGAGCACTGCATCCCTAGAGTCAGATTTGACTGGCTTTCGAGCAAGGGAAACCTTTACTTTTACCTTAGGCCCCATGGAGAAGCATTTGTTTGCTTTTTAATGTTTTGAGTTTCAGCCATGAAATTAAAAGATGCCTGCTCCTTGGGAGGAAAGTGATGGCAAACCTAGACAGCATATTAAAAAGAAGGGACATCACCCTGCCAACAAAAGTCCGTATGGTCAAAGCAATGGTATTCCCAGTAGTACTGTATGGCTGCAAGAGTTTGACTATAAGGAAGGCCGAGTGCCGAAGAATAGATTCTTTTGAATTATGGTGCTGGAGAAGACTCTTGAGAGTCCCCTGGACTGCAAATCAATCCTAAAAGAAATCAACCCTGACTGTTCCTTGGAAGGCCAGATCCTGAAGCTGAAGCTCAAATACTTTGGCCACCAAATGAGAAGGGAGCACTCACTGGAGAAGACCCTGATGCTGGGAAAGATTGAAGGTCAAAGAAGAAGGGGATGGCAAAGGATGAGATGGTTGTTGTTGTTGTTCAGTCGCACAGTCGAGTCCAACTCTTTGCGACCCCATGGACCAGATCACGCCAGGCCCTCCTGTCTTCCGCTGTCCGCTGAAGTTTGCTCAATTTCATGTTCGTTGCATCGATGACACTGTCTAACCATCTCATCCTTTGCCGTCCCCTTCTTCTTCATGAGATGGTTAGACAGTGTTATTGAGGCAACGAACATGAAATTAAGCAAACTCCAGAGCACGCCGGAAGACAGGAGGGCCTGGCGTGATGTGGTCCATGGGGTCGCAAAGAGTTGGACTCAACTGTGTGACTGAACAAGACAAGTTTTATTATAAGCTTATCAAGCACTGGAGGGTTGTTTCTCTAACCACTACACCACATCAACAGACCTTTTAGGAATACATTCATTTTTTAAAAAAAACACCAGGAATTTAAAAATATTTATACACTGTGTTGCAGTAGATAGGTAGCACTGAGGACTTTTCGAAAATAGAAGGGCGTTGGCTCAGGATTTCTTAAAGAATGGTAATGTATTTCAGTGACTCTTCTAGCTGACGGAATGCAGGCAGGTCAGCATGGTTCCAGTCTGGTGTAGTGGTTAGGAGCGCGGACCCTAATATGGGAGAACCCAGTTTGATTCCCCACTCATCCACATGCAGCTGCTGGTGTGACCTTGGGTCAGTCACAGGTTCCTTCAGAGCTTATTCTCAAGGGCAATTCTCTCATGGGCAGTTTCTGTCAGAGCTCTCTCAGCCCCATCTACCTCACAGGGGTGTCTGTTGTGGGGAGGGGAAGGGAAAGGAGATTGTAACCCGCTCTGAGACTCGGGTAGTGAAGGACGAGGTATAAATCTAATATGTTCTTTTCTTCTGCCCCCAGCCTAACTGCATAGAAGATTTATTTATTTAATTTGTTTATTTATTAAATTAGATTTTTGAACCATCCTCCCCTGAGGGACAGGGCTCAGGGCCGTGTACATCAATTAAAAACGTTCACATAATAATTCACAGTTAAAATAATAAAATTCACAGTTTATATTAAGATACAATATACACTAGATCTGCAAGGAGATCAAATCAAATCATTCAATCCTAAAAGAAATCAACCTTGAGTGTTCCCTGGAAGGCCAGATCCTGAAGTTGAAGCTCAAATACTTTGGCCACCAAATGAGAAGGGAGCATTCACTGGAGAAGACCCTGATGCTGGGAAAGATTGAAGGTCAAAGAAGAAGGGGACGGCAAAGGATGAGATGGTTAGACAGCATCATCGATGCAACAAACATGAAATTGAGCAAACTTCAGCGAACAGCAGAAGACAGGAGGGCCTGGCGTAATCTGGTCCATGGGGTCGCGAAGACTCGGACTCGACTGTGCGACTGAACAACAACAACACTAGTTAACTTAGTAACTAGTAAGATAGCGATGAGATGGCCACTGCCTTGTGGGGGGGGGTTAGGTCAGGTGCCACTACAGCATGGCTGCCAGAGGTGGGAGGGACACACACACAACCTATCACAACATCAGGCCATTCATAAAACAATGGGAGACTGCAAGCCAAACCTCCTCCTATGACAGTAGGGAGGGGCTGCGGCTCAGTGATAGAGCACCTGCCAGCATCTCCAGTTAAAAGGACCAGGCAATAGGTGATGTGAAAGACCCCTGCCTGAGATCCTGGAGAGCTGCTGCCGGACTGAGTAGACAAGACTGACCTTGGTGGACCAAGGGCAGCACATGGCAGCGTTAGCTGTCAACTCTTGTGTGTATGGCATAGGGATGCTCTGTTCGATTGGTTGTGATAAAAGGTATTACGTGGGTTGTGTTCTGGTTTTTGGTATTTCCCTTTTGGACTGACTGGCACCGCTGCTAACAGCCCCATCGCTCTCTTCCCTCCAAATCCATCCCCCCATTTCCGAGCTGTGAGGAATCCCTTCATACAACTGTAATTAAAAAAAAAAAGCTTTACAAAATGTATGAACACAAACTTTTGTTTGGCACCTTGCAGAGGCCAGTGTTTTGGGACAGAGAAATAGCGGGCGCTGGGCAGAAAAGGGATTAGGTAACTCACCCCCCCCCCAAAACACACACACCCTTCACTCTAGATCTCTCTCCCCTCCCCCAGCTGCTTTGCTTTTGAAAAATAACACCAGGGTGCCTTTATGTGCACGGGCAAGTAATGTGTGGCTAATCCCTTGAATGGTTTTCCAAACCAGTTAAGCCAGAAACATTTGTATTTAAATCGCCTTAAATCCCGTAAGACTGAATGGACTTCTAAGCAGGGTCGATTCCAGCAAGTCCTTGGATGGGAGACCTCCTTGGAATACCAGCCCTCGGGAGCACAGGGGCCGGCTTTATTCAGCCACCTCTCTGAATACCCTTCAGGCCCCCAGGAGGGGTCAGTCACCAGAGGTCACCGTGACTTTCCAGTCGCGCACACACAAACACATGCACATATGAAAATACGAACAAAAAACAAACAAGAAAGACTAAGTGGGCTTCAACAAGAGTATTTTCACATGCACAGTTCAAAATGTGGCATGCTTGTGATAAAGGTATTTTATACCCTGCTTTTCTCCCCAACAGGGCCTCAAAGTGGGCTTGCAACATCATTCTCCCCACCTCTCCCCCCTTTATCCTTGCAACAACAACCTTGTGAGGTAGGTTAAATTGAGAGTGAGGGAGTGACCCAAGGTCACCTGTAGAAGGAAGCCGCTGTTAAAATCACACAAGCTGTGCACCAATTTAACATGTTCTAGCACACGTATGTCTTAAATCTGAATTGCACCCACAGTAGCTCAAAAAATACCCGTTTCGGCTTTATTTGTAAAAAAGTGACCTGTTTAAAAGTTTGATAAATTGCACAGAGGGGCTCGTAAGAGGTCAAGCCTTTATTCTGCTGTATAATTATTGGTGCAGTGGTTAGCGTCAAACTCGGATCTGGGTTCACTGTGCTATGAAGTTCAGAGAAGGAACTAGTGCCAATCACCTACCTGGCAGGGTCGCTGTGAGGATAAAAACAGGGAAGGCAGCACTGTGCTTTCACTGCCCTGAACTCCTTGCAGGAAGTGGATGTGTTGAGTGCTGTCAAGTCGCTGCCAACGTATGGTGACCCTATGAATTAATGATCTCCGAAACGTCCTTTCACTGAAAGCCTTGCTCAAGCCTTGCAAACTGGGGGCCATGGCTTCTTTTATTGAGTCGCGCTGTCACATGTTGGGGTCTCTGCTCTTCCTGCTGTCTTCAGTTTTTGCAAGCATTTTCCAGAGAGTCATCTTCTCATGATGTGACCAAAGTACGATAGCCTCAATTTAGTCATCTTAGCTTCTAGGGAGAATTCGGACTTGATCTAAAACCCACTGCTTTGTCTTTTTGACGGCCCACAGTATCAGTAAAACTCTTCCCCAACACCACAGTTCAAGTGAAGTCTGGAACTCCCAGATAGGATGGACAAAAGGAATACTTCTTTCCACAGAGAGCGATTAACATATGGAATCCGCCGCCAGAGGATGTAGTGATCAGTGTACCCTCTAAACTGAGTTAGTGTGGGCTAGCTCACAATTTTTTAGCCTCTGACTCACACATTTCTGTCTTCGCTCAGAAAGGACGGCTCCAGAGCAAACTAATTTATGGACTAGGCAACTTGCTCACAACTTTAATGCCAGCAGCTCACAAAGAAAAATTTTTGCTCACAAGACTCCACAGCTTAGTGGGAGCATTGGTAGTGATGGCCACAGGAATGGACAGCTTAAAAAGGGGATTAGATAGATTAATGGAGGATAGGTCTATCATTGGCTTCTAGCCGTGGTGACTGAGGGGAACCTCCATGTTCAGAGGCAGTCAGCCTCTGAATCCCAGGGCCAGGAGGCAACAGCAGGGGAAGGTCTCAGCCTCTGCTGGCTCTCCAGAAGAACTGGCTGGCCACTGTGTGAGACAGGACGCTGGACGAGATGGACCACTGATCTGATCCAGCAGGGCTCCTCTTAGATTCTTATCAGAAAGAACGGAAGCATTGCATAACGATTCACATAAGCAGTACACAAATTACATAAATGGGATCCTACTTACAATAAAAAAAGGAGCTGCGGTGGCTCAAGTGGTTAAGACGCTGAACTGCAGGCTGTGGAAGGTCAGTAGTTCAGCAGTTCGAGACCCGAGAGTGCCGCATGATGGGGTAAGCTCCCGTCTCTAGTTCCAGCTCCTGCCAACCTAGCAGTTCGAAAGCAAGAAATTGCAAGTAGATAAATAGGTACCACTTCAGTGGGAAGGTAACAGCGTTCTGTGCGCCTTGGTGTTTAGTCATGCCATCCACATAACCATGGAAACGTCTTCGGACAGCGCTGGCTCTTCGGCTTTGAAACGGAGATGAGCACCGCAACCCTAGAGTCGGATTTGACTGGCTTTCAAGCAAGGGAACCTTTACCTTTACTTTACTTACAATAAGCTAATCACAGCAACATAGACCACAGTCCTCCATCATTTATCCAGGCAAGTTTGTAAAACCGTTTTGTGCAGTGCAGCCTTTTTAGCTGCACAGAGAAGCCCTCTTGAATAGTTCAGTTTTGCATAGCTCGTAGCGTTTATGAGCGGCAGACCCTAACCTGGAGAACCGAGTTTGACTCCCCACTCCTCCACATGAAACCAGCTGGGTGACCTTGGGTCAGTCACAGCTCTCTCAGGGCTCTCTCAGCCCCACCTACCTCACAAGGGTGTCTGTTGTGAGGAAGGGGAGGGGAGGGAAGGTAATTGTAAGCTGCTCTGAGACTCCTGCGGGTAGTGAAAAGCAGGGCATAAAAACCAACTCTTCTTCTTATGGAAGGCTAGGAGAGTGGGCGCATTTTCACGGGTTGCAGGAAGAGCGGGTTTAAAAAAATGTACTAGACCCATAGATAATCCGCCTAGGAAGATGAATCTTGGAGGCGACTGAGAACAAGAATCTGCCCTGGCAAACAAGTGCCTTTTCCTCCTGACACTGCCCCCCCTCTGCTCCGTGCCTGCAGCTTTGAAGTCTCTCCAAGAAGAGGGGCAGATATATTTTAAATAAATAAATGCGGTAACGACAGAGGTTGTGGCAGGCCACCCAAACCACAGCTGGATTGGAAGCATCGCAGAGGCACGGAAGGCCCACGCTTTTATTGCAGCAGTTCTCCTTGACTAAGTCGACTGGGGAACCTTTAATGGCAGTCCGTGAATGAGTCAGCAAGGGAGGGATCGGGGTTTGCTCTGCCGTTCAGTCCCTGGGGGGGGAATCCGGACTGACTCAGTCAAAGCTTTCGCTGGCTCACTTTCATCGTAATGAAGCCCTGTGTCCAAGCAGGGGATTTGTGATAATTACAGATGTCAGAATCCCCCAATGAAAGCACACAACATCGGGCTAGGGGTGAATAGCGGACTGCAGACCTGCCTGGTAGTTTGCGAAGCGAGATTCTGGGGCAAAGTTTGGGGGGAGGGAAATAGACTGAGGCCCTAGGCAGGTTCTGAGTTAAGATGATGGGATGACCGTGGGGCAGTCGCTGTCTCTCGGCCTAACCCACCTTACAGGGTTGTTGTGAGATAAAAATAGGGGCAAAGAAGCCACCCTGAGGAACGGCAGAGTAAAATTCAATAAATGCACATACATGTGTTAAAAAATAACGATGGGTTATTTTTGTGTATCTCTCTGTCTGTTGAATTTGTGTATCTCTCTGTCTGTTGAATTTTAATCCCGCTCTTCCTTCAAAGGTCTCAGGGTCTCCCTTCTTCCATTTTAGATCCACCACCACCCTACAAGGTATGGTAGGCCATATGAAGTAGCTAGCTAATTCTATCCTCCATAGACATAGAAAAAGACTACAGTGACACAATATAGCCTGTATAGACACTTCTGCCCTAAAAGCAAAGTGGTTTTTTGTTTGTTTGTTCCACTGCAAAAGTATAGAGTTTCGTAACCATAGAGATTCCAAGTTCTGCAGTGGCACCATTCTGTGCCCGTGGAGAATGGCAGCCAATAGTGACCAGAAAGCAATTTGGGGGTCAGGAAGCAATTTTCTCCAGGCCAGTTCGGCCAGGGATCCTGGAGGGTTTTGTTTTGTTGGGTTGTTGGTTTTTTTTGCCATTTCTGGGTATGGAGCAGGGGTCACTGGGGGTGGGAGTGGGGAGGTAGTTGTGAATTTCCTGAATTGTGCTGGAGGTTGGACTAGATGACTCTGGAGATCCCTTCCAACTCTATATGATTTTATGATAGTTTTGATCAAAGATCCAGGCTGTAATTCTAGCCTTCTTTGTCTATGACTACAGCGTTCCATGCGCCTCGGCATCTAGTCATGCCGGCCACATGACCACGGAAATGTCTTCGGACAGTGCTGGCTCTTCAGCTTTGAAACAGAGATGAGCACCACAACCCTAGAGTCGGATTCGACTGGCTTTCGAGCAAGGGAACCTTTACCTTTACCTTAACACTTCTGATTCTTCTCCATTATTATGTGCCATCAAGTCTCAACTGATTTACGGCAACCCCAGCAAGGGGCTTTCAAGGCAAGTGATTAAGCAGAGGCGGTTGCCCATTGCCCTCCTCTGCAGAGTCTTCCTCAGGGGTCTCCCATCCAAGTACCAACCCTGCTTAGCTTATGAGAGCTAATGCGATCAGGTTATATCATGCCACCTCCCCTGTCTGTTTTGTTTTACTATTCTTTTAGGCCCTCTGGGTAGTATATGTGGTCCTCCTCCCACAACAACCCTGTTGGGTAGGTTAGGCTGAGAGAGACTGTTGAGTATTGTGGCTGAATGGAGATTTGAACCTGATCCGTCTAGTCCCAAAATGCTAACTACTGTAGCACACCGCCTCTGCCAGTACATGTTTTCCAACCTAAGACATGCAGTTCTTCTTGTTGTTGGCCAAAGGTTAACTTTGCTAAAGAAGTGCTTTCACTAGAAGTCACATCTTATAAGGAATAACTGGTTTGTTCATTTTTCATCTCTTGACTGATGTCAATCTCTCTCTCTCTCTCTCTCTTTTTTTGGAAAGAAGTATTTCTCGTTTGGAAGGTTTGGGGTTGGCAACATTGACAGACAGCTGCGTTCTTGGCCATTTTCTAGATTTCCCCGATGGGCATTGCTTTGATGTTCATGTTTTCCACTGTGCATTCGAGATGCTCAGGAGAAAGGTAGCCATATAAATATTTTAAACAAATGCTTTAAAAATGTGATCCGTGCAATGGCAAGCCAACCCTGTGGACATTTTCATAAGTTAATGGCCTCAGTCTATTTGGGAAATAGCTGCATTTATTTTTATATATATTTAACTGTTTTCTCTCCCCCCCCGGACACTGGGATTGGATCGGGGCGTAGGATTGCCAGATCCAGGTAGGGAAACTCCTGGAGGTTTGAGGATGGAGCCTGGGAAGGACAGGGGACCTCAATGGCGTACAGTACCATAGAGTCCACCCTCCAAAGCATCCCTTTTCTCCAGGGGAACTGATCTCCGTAGTCTGGAGATGAGCTGTAATTCCAGGGGATCCCCAGATCCCACCTGAAATCTGGCATTCCTATCACCTAGAGCAGTTTACAACATTGTTATCCCCTCCTTCCTTTTATCCTCAAAACAACAACCCTGTGAGGTAGATTAAGCTGAAACAGTGACTGGTGCAGAGTCACCCAGTGAGTTCCCGTGGGTCTGAAGAGCCCAAGTCTGATCTCCTAACCCTTACACCATACTGATACGCCCAAAGGGATTATTCAGTTGGAGATAAATTATCTGGGAAGACACTGTGCTTATGGGGTTTTCTTGGCGTGGAAGCTCACTGGATGACCTTGGACTGGGTACTCTTTCTCAGCCTAACCCTCCTCAAAGGGTTGTTGTTGTTGAGAGGATATAATGGAAGAATTTACAAGCTGCTTTGGGTCTCCACTGGGAAGAAAAAGTAGGATATAAATCTCTAAATAAATACACAACCTCCCAATAATGTTCACCATGTGACGTTAGCCACCTCACAGCATTGTTGTAAGGGTGAAATGGAGTGGGACAGAACCATACTGTCCCAAACTCCCTGGAGGAAAAGTGGAATAACAAAAAAGAGAAGTCTGGCTTGCAGGTATGGGCCACGCCAAGAGCGATTTAATCACCCCTTGTGGGAGGAAAAAGCCCTTTCCCCCGCCACAGAAATAAAACACTTTGGATGTCCTTCATGGGGAACAACAGCGCCACCCAGTGTTGAATGCAAGCCAGCACGGACCCCTGTTCCAGGCGGGCAACCGCCTTGACGTGCCTCCCATTCTCCACAGCAGGAGCCAAGGGCAAGCGGAAAGCCGCTGTCTCCGTTTGGCACGTCACCCGCATCCTCCACCTTAAGAAATTAAGTGGGTAGAAAATCAGAGCTGGGCTGCGTTTCCTGACAGCTCTGAATTAAGAGATTCCAGCTTCTTCTTCTTCTTCTTCTTCTTTTCCTTAAATAGACCCTGCTTCCAATTCCCTGAAAGTTAAAGAGCGTGAACGTAATTGGTATGCAGGATGTATCCGCGCTCAAAGGTACCAGAACTAATGCTGTCCTGTTAATGAACTGAGTGAGTAATAGCCATGGGTATAGAAAGCTTATGTCTGAAACTAATCCTAGTTAATGAATCTATTGTTACAGGTATTAAATGGTGACAAGGGGTTTCATCCATCAAGCCTCCATTAATCACAGCATCCCCGCCTTTGCTTATTATTTAGGCGCCAGAAAAAGGGTTCTTAATGATATTAGGAATAGACCGGTCGTGGTACGTGACCTGGGACAAGCAGAGGATTCGAGGTGACGAGCGTCTGATCGGATGAGTGTTTGAGAGGGGGATTCGAGCGGCTCTCCGCTTCCCCTGGAGCGTTATCTTGTCTGTGCAAGCCCAGCTTGTCAGGAGGGGATAGCACATAACGGGCTACCCGTACATGCTTGGTGCTGCCATAATCGCTGTTTTGCAAAGCTGGCCTTGACTCCGGTTCTTTTTAAATGTCCTTGGAAATCTATGCGCAAGGACCAAATAGTGCTCCTAGGAATGGGGGGGAAGCCTGCCAAAGGGTCATTGGATCTCGGCCTCAGCCCCTGAATAAGATCCTCCGCATTCATTCCATGCATCCTCCACACATTCACATGTCTGCAGTGGATTGCTGGCCTCCCGGATTGTGTGGGTGTAGACCCACGCAATCCAGGAGGCTAGAAACACATTGCAGACATGTGTGTGCAGTCTAATTGTCGTAATCTTTTGTTGAATCCTTACTTTGTAGTGCTGTTTGTGCCTAAGGCTCTGTCAAGTCACAGCCGACTTATGAAGACCCTGTAGGATTTTCAAGGAAAGAGACCAAAAGAGGTGGTTTGCCATTGCCTTCCTTTGCATAGTGATCCGGGAATTCCTTGGTGGTCTCCCATCCAAATATTAACCAGGGTCAACCCTGCTTAGCTTCCAGGATCTGATGAGATCGGGCTAGCCTGGGCCATCTGGATTACAACTTCCTCTTTTTTTTGGTAGCACTATCTATCTATTATAATTCATACTATGGTATTTCCCATAATGATGTATGGGTCTGAAAGCTGGACAGTGGAGAAAGCTGACCGGAAGAAAACCGACTTGTTTGAACTGTGGTGTGGGGGGTTATGGTTATGTGGTTTATGTGGTTGTGGACCGCCAAAAAGACAAGCAAGTGGGGTCTAGATCAAATCAAGCCTGAATTCTCCGTAGAAGCTAATGGGACTGAACTGAGACTACCATAGCTGCTGTAGATTTTCCGGGTTGCGTGGCCGTGGTCTTGGCATTGTAGGACCTGACGTTTCGCCAGTAGCTGTGACTGGCATCCTCAGAGGTACAACACAGAAAGATGGAGTGCTCTCTATGTCAAGGGATGTCTATGAGACTACCATACTTTGGTCACACGTCATGAGAAAATGAGAGTCACTGGGAAAGGCAATAATGGCAGGAAAAGCTGAAGGCAGCAGGAAAAGGAGAAGACCCAAGAGGAGATGGATGGACTCAATCAAGGCAGCCACAGCCTTTTCTTTGTAGGACCTGAGGAAGGCTGTTAATGAGATGATGTTCTGGAGTTCATTAACTGGACTAACCATAAATTGGAAGGACTTGATAGCATATAACAAACACAGCTGTCTATTAGAGATGTTACATCCTAAGTAGAGTTACCCCCTTCCAAGCCTAACAGGCTGGCAATGTTACTGACGTATAGTCAGAGGTGTTACTAACCTACACCCAGAGGTGATTCGTAAAGACGTACAGTTCTATAAAAAGAAATTGTAATGCCCAAGTAACCTTATACCAAGCCAGACCATTGATCATTCAGCTTTCTCCTAGCAGTGGCTCTCAGGCATGTCTTTCCCAGCACAGAAGAAGAAGAAGAAGAGAAGAGATTGGATTTATACCTCGCCCTTCACTTGGAGTCTCAGAGCGGCTTACAAACTTCTTTCCCTTCCCCTCCCCACAACAGGCACCCTGTGAGGTAGGCGGGGCTGAGAGAACTCTAACACAAACTGCTCTTTCAGGAACAGCTGTGCCAGAGCTGGTGACTGACCCAAGGTCACATCAGCAGGTGCAAGTGGAGGAGTGGGGAATCTAACACGATTCTCCCAGATTAGAGTCCACACACTTAACTACTACACCAAACTGGCTGCCTAAGAAGCTTTAACTAGAAATGGTGGGGATTGAACCTGTGGCCTTTGGCATACAAAACAGGCCCTCTACCACTGAGCCATAGCCCCTCATCAAGAGTATTCCCAGAAAGTGGACTTATGCCAACCATTGGTTCAACTGGCACAGGCTTTCCATGGTCAGAGGAAGCAAGAGGTCTCGAACAACCAATGCTCAGCCCTGTGTTCTCATGGAGTGACCGAGGCTCAAGGGAAGTAAAGGCGGCCAGATGTGGTGATGGAATGCAGGCTGCAAAAAGCCACTGTGCTCCTCAACCGCAACAGCAAAATGGACCAGAAATAGACCAAAACACACTCAAGTTTTGCATTTGCATTTGCTTTGAATCCATCTCATTCAAACACTTTCTGTCCTTTGATCACACGCCGTCTGCATTTTTGATCGTGTGTTGGGCTACATGCTGCGGCACAGTCGTTTTACTCGCATGCCTTATAAAAGCGACAGTATTCCTTCCCTATTTCCAGTAGGCCCAAAGATTGAAAAAGAATCTCACTGGCAAGAGACCCATTGCCTGCCTTTCAGGGTTCCTAGAGCTGATGAGTAATTAGGTGCCAAGTGAGAGGTTAATTGAGAGGTATATTTAGTTTCTATGTGTATGCTTACATGCCATTTATTTCTTATTTTTAATTGTGGAAAATGTTTATTATGGAAGCTAATGGGACTGAAGTGGCTTATGTCAGAGTTCTCTGGTTTAAGTGGATTCTAGATCAACCTGTCTGGGCAAATGTTTGCAAAAACTAGAGGCCTTTGGAAGTCTTGCTCACACTGGCCTAGAAGCCAGGTTGCCATCCCCCAGTTCCCAGCGGGGTTTCCCCCACTTTGTGGGGCTCCAGTTTGCCACCAGCCAGCTGGCCGGCAGGGGAAGCCCCGCCTCCAAACAGTGAAATTATGTCATCACGTTGGGGATGTTATGGTGACACTCTAGTTTTTGGGCAAACTCTATGGTTTTGAAGGCAAAAAAACCCATAGAGTTTTGCCCAAAAACTAGTGTCACCCTCCCCCAGCATCCCCAACTCTGAGAAGAAGCTGAATCCCCCAGCTGACAACCAGGTAGGACCTGGCATTCCTACCTGGAAGTACAATTGCAGCTACCTAGTGGTGGCTCGGAGGTTAAGACGCTGAGCTGCAGACCAGAAGGCCTGTAGTTCAGTGGTTCAAGACCCGAGTGCCGCATGACAGAGTGAGCTCCTGTCTCTGGCCCCAGCTCCTGCCAAACTAGCAGTTCGAAAGCAAAAAAATGCAAGTAGATAGATAGATACCTCTTCAGTGGGAAAGGTAACAGTGTTCCATGTGCCTCAGTGTTTAGTCATGCTGGCCACATGATGATGGAAAAGTCTTCAGACAGTGCTGGCTCTTCAGCTTGGAAACAGAGATGAGCACCACGCCCTAGAGTCAGATTCGACTGGCTTTCGAGCAAGGAAATTTTAGTGGTGATTGACAGGTGTAGCTGCACATGCGCAGCTGAACTCTTCAAACAGATGAGGTTGCATGATAAGGGGGGAGACTATGTTCTGAGGTCTGACGTTTCAGTCTTCTCTTGGTATTCGATTGAATAAGCCCCTCTTATAATAATTCGATTGAATAAGCCCCAACCTTTTTGAGCCTGTGGGCAACTTTGGAATTCTGGCATCGTGTAGTGGGCACAGCCACAAAATGGCAGCTCCAGGAGGCGGAGCCAGTAGCAAAATGGCTGCTGCAGCAGCTTTCCTTCAGTCACACAGTGAGGATCCTTGTGCTGTAGTGGCAGCTGTTCTTTTTAAAAATCTGCACAGCCAATCTAATCTCCAGTGGCCAGTCAAAAGCCTTGCTGGATTGCCCTGACCTGGATAGCCCAGGCAAGCCCACAGTCAGGAGGTGAGGGCAGGCTTCATTCAGCCACCTCTCTGAATACCCTCCAGGCCTCCAGTAGGGGTCAGTCACCAGCAGGGCTCTTTGTATAGCAGGAACTCCTTTGCATATTAGGCGACACACCCCTAATGTAGCCAATCCTCCAAGAGCTTGCAGAGCTCTTCTTACAGGGGCTACTGTAAGCTCTCGGAGGATTGGCTACATCAGGGGTGTGTGGCCTAATATGCAAAGGAGTTCCTGCTACAAAAAGAGCCCTGGTCACCAGAGGTCGCCATGACTTCCAGGTGCACACACACTCACAGTGCACACATACATATAAAAATACCCAAAAAAGCCTTGCTGGACAAAAGGCCTCCGGGCCCCACCTACTTTGGGGGACGGAAGGACTTGGCAGGCACCAAGAAAAGTGTGAGCAGGCTCAATGGTGCTCACAGGCACCACACTGGGGAGTCCTGTCCTAGTTATACATATCAATGGGAATCCACCAATGGGGTAGATGAAATCTATTCAGTGCTCTTTATTCCGAGACAGATGACCATTGGGACTTCCTCGCACAGCATTCCTCAAATTGGAGTTGGCAGAACCCTGGGGTGGTCCCACCACAGGAATGCAGGTTCCGCAGTCAGTAATGGTCAGACTGAACTTCCCATCCCTTCCTCTTCTGCAGATCCTGCCTCTTGTGCTGTAGTGAAACAAACCAGCGCCCTGCAGAAAATAAGCAAGAGGGTTTAGGCAACCCTAAATATGCAGAACGTATCATAAGGAAAGCCGGATTAGATTTAGATGAAGGTAGCGGGGAAATTGGTGGAAGGAGCGTTAACAATTTGAGATATATGCAGATGACACCCCATTACTGGCAGAAAATAGTGACGGCTTGGAGGGACTACTGATGAAGGTTAAAGCGGAAAGTGCCAGAGCAGCATTACAGCTGAACATCAAGAAGACAAAAGTAGTGATTGCTGGGGAATGACACAGCTTTAAGGGCGACAATGAAGAAATTAAAATTGTTTTGAGATTTTTTTTTTATTCCTCAGCTCCGTCATCAACCAAAAGGGAGGCTGCGACCGGGAAATCAGACGGAGGTTGAGACTGGGAAGGGCAGCCATGGAGGAGCTAGAAAAGATCCCTGAAGTGTAAGTCTGTGTCACTGGTGACCAAGGCAAGATAATTCATATCAGGGTATTCGTACAGGTGTGAAAGCCGGGCAGTGAAGCAAGTTGATCCATTTGAAATGTGGTGTTCATGGAAATCCACAAACAATCTAAACATCACCCTCTGCTATAAAAAAATTTGGAACATATACATAATGGAAAAAACCTCAGACATTTTGAAACAAATCCATCGGCGAACATAATGATATCACATGTCTATGGTCTCCCATTATAGCACATCTAACCACTAAAGAAACAATACCTGATATAATAAGCACTCTCCATCTCTTGTAGAACTCCAAAGCGTACTAAGACACATAGTATGATTGTATGGGAATAAGCCACAGTACATTGCAGATGAGAATGTATAGAGTACTATATGTATATGTAGACTATATATGCATGTCTATCTTATTCATTATTATTGTAATTGAAAAATGGATAAAACTACTTTGGAAATGTGGTGTTGGAGGAGAGTTTTATGGATCCTGTGGACTGCCAAAAAGACAAATAAAGTGGGTTCTTGATCAAATCAAGCCTGAACTCTCCATAGAAGCTAAAGCGACCAAGCTGAGGCTACCGTACTTTGGTCACATTCTGAGAAGACAAAAGTCGCTGGAAAAAGACAATAATGCTAAAAAAAAAAAAAAGTTGAAGGCAGCAGGGAAAGAGGAAGGCCCACCATGCGGTGGATTTACTCCGTCACGGAAGCCACAGCCCTCAGATTGCAAGACCTGAGCGAGGCTGGTAATGGCAAGAAATTTTGGAGGTCGTTAATTCTTAGGGTCACCATAAATCGGAAGCCAGTTGATGGAATTTAACACACACACACGCACTCCAATATGAGCCTGACCTGGCTTGGATGGCCCAGGCTAACCCGATCTTGTCAGATCTCGGAAGCTAAGCAGGGTCAGTCCTGGTTAGTACTTGGATGGGAGACTCCAGGGTCGCTATGCAGAGGCAGGCTATGGCAAACCACCTCAGGTCATCTCTTGCCATAAGTCGGGTATGACTTGCCAATACTTTCCAGCCCAAAATATGAGCCTAGAAAGAGTAGCCATGATGACCTTCAAAACCGACCAAGGAAAAGAGCTGATTTTAAAAGGAACTGGGGCTGTAGTCAAATAATCTCAAGAGTTCTCTTTCCTTCAAAGGTAGACAAACATCAGTAGATGGGGGGAAGGATCCATGAGAAGGTTTTCTCATTGCTAAGTCAGCTATCAGTCATAAGGTTGCCAACTTCCAGCTGGCACCTGGAGATCTCCCACTATTATAATTGATCTCCAGGCTACAGAGAGCCGTTCCCCTGGAGAAAATAGCTGCTTTGTAGGGTGGACTCTATGGCATTATACCCCGCTAAGTTCCCTCCCCTAGTCTCCACCCCAAAAAATTCAAGGTATTTTTCAACTCAGAGCTGGCAATCCTACCGATTAAGTGTAGCAACAGTGGGGTTTCCATATGGCGGGTTTCCCCGCACTTGCCCTGCCCTGTGTTTTAGCCTGGCACCTAAAAGGAAGTAAAATAGGTGAGCCTCAGTACAGATGGTGTTCCAAAAGTAAGGGGCCACCACAGAACATGCCCTGTCTCTAGCCACCACCTGTCTCACCTCTGAAGGTGGGGGTCACAGAAAGCAGGGCTTGGGAGGCAGATCTTAACTCACAGGCTGGATAGAAACATAGAAACATGGACCTGGAAGGGACCTCAAGGGTCATCTAGTCCAAACCTCTGCACAATGCAGGAAATTCACAGCTACCCCCCACTTCCCCCCCCGTGACCCCTGCTCAGCTCTGAATTAACCATTAAGCAAAATAGGCACATGCTTAGGGCACCAAGGGAAGGTGGGCATCTCGGGGGGGTGGTGGTGGCTTATATTGCTTACTGCTATTTAGTGTTAAATAAATAAAAAAAATAAGTTTATATTTAATATGGGTATGGGATCTGGCCTGGGGAATACCTTGGAAGGAAACTGATTTTTTAATCTCTTATTTCACCTTCAGCACTTGTTGAGTCTTAATGCCTTGTCAGTTTAGCGATGGAAGGGCCAGAGGGGCACCATTGCTGGGCACCCGTTGACCTTAATCCGGCCCCGACCCTGCTCCGTGCCCAGAGGAAGGCTAAACAGTATGTGATCGCCCTTCAGGTACCCTGCCCCCTGCTGGATTCTCTGGGCTTGGTACTGCCGGGGAACCACGGAAAAATAGCAGAGTGCTCAAAGGCTTTAGCGTAGCAGAACTTGGGGGGCTAGGCGTGGCAACAGACTTACAAAGCTACATGGAGTCAATAGACGGTTCTAAGACTAACAAGTAACTTTTATTAAAGGGAATACATGCTTGAGAGTGCAGGTAAGAGGTAGATATAGATTGCCGATCCTAACTAACTAGATGGTGTTGGATGCTGGACGCATGCCCAGCCTCCATGTCGCAAGATGGAGATCAAGCACCTTCTTCTTGCGTGCCAGAGAGAAGAGAGGGTGAGAGTGAGGGTGGGAGTGGAAGCGGAGGAAATTGCCCCTAAGAGTAGCGTCCTACTTCAAAGGAAAGGATCAGAGAGCAGGAAGGAAAGGATTTTCTGTGTGTCCTGACCTCTCTGTCCAAACTCTTTGGTGCCATCTTCTCAAGTCTGAGACAGAAGACAGTGCCAAGTCCTCCACTTCTAACAGCCCCAAGCCATTGAGGGCCTTAATAGTAAGAACCAGCACTTTGAGCTGTGCCTGGAAACAGATGGGGAGCTGTGCTGGAGTGCAGGGGAGCAGAACGCACACCGTTGGGGGAAGCTAACCGGGTGACCTTGCACCAGCCACCTCCAAAATTTCCTGTCACCAACAGCCTTATTCAGGTCTTGCAGACTTAGGGCCCTTGTGGCCTCCTTGACAAAGTAAATCCACCTCATGTTGACAGAGTAAGGCTGATTTCCCACTACAGCTGCCTCGGGGTTGCACCGCCATTTGCCCCGATACTATTCGTCAATTTCACACCCGAAGCCGCGGGGCTGCATTTTGACCCGCGGCTTCGCCCGATTTCCCCCACAGTTTGTAATCCTCAAAAAACAGGATCACGAAACTGCGGGGAAATCGGCGAAGCCGCGGGTCAAAATGCAGCCCCGCGGCTTCGGGTGTGAAATTGACGAATAGTATCGGGGCAAACGGCGGCACAACCCCGAGGCAGCTGTAGTGGGAAATCAGCCTAAATCTGTTATGTACTGAATGTGAATCGCTCCTATCTATTCACATGTTAAGCTTGAGTCTGAATGTGGCTCTTCAGATGTCGCATTGCTATTGGTCAGTTTCTGCAAAACCTGTGTAATTACCCAATCACTGAGTGATATTGCTGCAAAGAGGGAACGGTCCTGATTGGCCTTTATCCCTGCAATGCCATTGGTCTTTAACTTGTTATGGGTGTGGCTTGGACAGCCCGGGAGAGTTTAAAAGAAGGAGCTGTGCTCCCCTTGTTGTCGTGTGTTCCTGACTTACAGTTGCTGTTTAATAAAGCTGAAATCACTTGAAGCTGAATCCTTTGTTGAGTCTCATACTTAACAAAATCCACCTCCTGTCTCTTTTCCTGCTGCCTTCAGTTTTTTTGTAGCATTATTGTCTCTTTCCCAGTGATTCTTGTCTTCTCAGAATGTGGCCAAAGTACGGTGGCCTCAGTTTGGTTGCTTTAGCTTCTACGGAAGACCTGGGGCAGGGAAAGTGGCATCCGTAGGGGTGGAACAGAGAAGGTAAACACTTTCCCATCCACACCGCATCCACACACAAATATACACACACACCGGGATGGATCACTCCAAAAACATTGTAGCAAAATATTAGGAAAGATTGCTGCGCAGCCCAGGAAAAATCAGAAGATGATAGGGTTGCCAGCTCTGGGTTGGGAAATACCTGGAGATTTTGGGTGAGGAGCTTGAGGAGGGGAGGGACTTTAATAAGGTATAATGGAGGAGGGGGAGGGGAGGGGCATCAGCAGGGTACCATGCCACAGAGTCCACCTTCCAAAGCAGTTGTTTTCACCAGGGGAACTGATCTCTGTCACCTGGAGATCAATTGTAATCCCAAGAGATGTCCAGTCA
Source organism: Gekko gecko (assembly GCA_029375565.1). Taxonomy (NCBI): domain Eukaryota; kingdom Metazoa; phylum Chordata; class Lepidosauria; order Squamata; family Gekkonidae; genus Gekko; species Gekko gecko. The sequence continues at coordinate 204,383,573 of JAPDNY010000005.1, forward strand.
ACCCCTGGAAGTTGGCAGCCCTAGAGGATGACAAATACATCACAAGGGGGTTTGTGGAAGCGGGGGGCGTGCCCCCATTTCACATTAGCAAAACATTGGTGTGAAAGGAACCAATCGTGCCTTGAGTGTTAGCAAAATAGGATCCCTCCGTAATGATACTAAAACCTTGAGAGGAGATGGGCAGACTACCTACAACAAACCCCTGGCCAAGAAGCTGGACATCAGAAAAGGCCCCTCCACTGCAAGTAGCGAAAAAGCTGTGAAATCAGGTAACAACAGAAATTGCACTAAAAAAGTGATGCTTATGAAACATCAGATGAAAGACACTTTCTCTCCTCTACCAAGATGTAAACTCCTGCAGCATTTATCCCAGGGAGCAGAGCGAGCCTTGCAGTTCTCTAGCCATCTGCAGGGTGATCAGGTTTTATCAGCCCATGGCAGGTAATCAGACCTGTGAAATTCCCCCAGACGACTCCAGCCAAGTCATTTTGTGACTCGGTTTTATTTTTAGTGGGATGGCAGATGTGTAAGAAAGAAGCACGCTCCCCCTTCCTGGTGATTCAGAGCCAAGAGTCTACCCCTTGCCAAAGTTGAAAGCAAGCTGAAATGTAACAGGAAACAATACGCTCAAACCTTACCGTCGTGCCAATCGCGCTCATATCGCACATGCTCACCCCTTTTGGTTTTTCTCTATTGCTAATTAGCGTCGTAACAAACCCAGGCCTAGCCAGAACTTCCCAGATGTCCCTCTCCATTTTCTTGTGGGTTGGCACTCGGATTGCCGCCGAAGCACCAGGAACGGAACAAAGACCCTGCAGTCCCTATGGTTCTATCCCTGCCACTTGGTTTTGAGCTCCGTCGCCAAGCTGAGGGTTACAGGCAGTTCATCCGACCAGATTCTGGAAACAAAAGAACACACGAGGCTGCCCTAGATGGAATCAGACCGCTGGTCCATCAGAGTCGGTATTGTCTACTCAGACTGGCAGCAGCTCTCCATGGTCTCTGGCAGAGTTCTTTCACATCACTTAATTGTTCCTTTGAACTGGAGATGCCAGAGATTGAACCTGGGACCTTCTCTCTGCCAAGCAGATGTTCTACCATTGAGCCACAGCCCCTTCCTGGGTGGAAGAAGAATGTTCAGGGAGGTACAAGAACCTAAGAAGAGCCCTGCTGGATCAGAACTAGTGGTCTCTCTAGTCCAGTATCCTGTTTTGCAAGGCAGCCACCATTTGCCCTGGAGGGCCAGACAACAGGGCATAGAGGCCTGCCCTTAATGTTGTCTCCTAGCTCTGGTATTGAGAGTTTGCTGCATGTGCAGATAGAACATACCATGTTTAGTAGCCATGGATGGACCTCTCTTCTGTGAATCAGTCTGATCCACTTTTAAAGCCATCTATGCTCATGGCCACCCTGTTGGAGTTTGCAAGTTCATCTTTCCGACTCGTGAAAGAGTTGAAATGCTTATGCATGCATGCTAATGTTAGCTATTTAGTTTAGGGACCAATTAGCTTTATGAAGATAGTTCCTGCAAGAAAGAAGGTGACAATATTCTTAATGAAGTAGACTGTGGAGTTCTATTGGCTGAGCAAGTTTTATTGGGGGGGGGCTATGTGTGTTTGTGCTTGTCCACAGGAAATAGAGAACTTTTAGGAAAGTTTATTGTCCTTTGTTCTCACACACGAGGTTTAGCATCCAAACCATCATCATGGACCTTGGAACCAGCTAGATAGGATGTTTGTTATTTTGCTTCCAAGTGTACCCTTTTTCTCCTTTATATAGTAAACTTCTTTTTCCTTAACCTAGTACACACATCTGGCTGTCTCATTACGCTGCTTGAATATTCCAACACACCCTGACCTGTATGACCCAGGCTATCCCAATCTCATCAGATCTCGGAAGGTAAACAGCGTCGCCCCTAGTTATCATTTGGATGGGAGGTCACCAAGGAAATCCAGGGTTGCCAAGCAGAGCCAGGCCATGGCAAACCACCTCTGTAAGGTCTCTTGTCTTGAAAACCCTGCAGGGCCACCATAAGTAGGCTATGGCTTGATGGCACTTTCCACCATCACATGCTCATGGCCACAACCTCCACCAGCAGTGAATTCCACAAGTTAACTGCTTGTGGAGCCTTCTTTCCTTTTGTTCTTCCTGAATCTGTTGCCCATTAACTTCAGCAATTGTCCCCGGTTTCTAGTTTCATGGGAGTGGGAGAACAAGCTTCATCTCTCCACTTTCTCTACCCGGATGCCCAATTTTATAAACCTCTGTCACTTGACTTTCCACTGGTGTGTTCCTCGTTTCAGTGTCCTACTTGCAGTATCATAGAGATGGAAGCCGGAAAGGTGTTGTTAGCCAGACTTGATGTACAGAATGCTGGAAAAGGCAAGAAGACAATTAGACAGAACAGTGAGGTCAGCACTTTCTCTCCTGTAAAGGGTCATTCCTTGTCTGTCTCCACATTGCTACTCTTAAGGCAATTTCCCCCTTCTTCTTGGAAGTGCCACACTCAGTCTTACCCTCTCTCTCAGCTAGAGATGCAGTTAGGAACCTACCTCTGTCTCACCTCTTTCCTGTCAAAGACGTTAATTCCTAAATAAACCTTTTATCTACTCTTTAATCAGGTTGTGCACCGCTGCTGCATTAATTACTCTGCCAACACAGAATGCTGTAGGATGCAAAGCTGAACAAACCTCAGATTTACAGACTTTGATTTTTATAAAATCTCAAAAGTTTCATAGCCCACTTCCTTACTGAGATCCCAAAGAGGCTAAAAGCACATCATAAGAACATAATCTGGGGTCCCATGAATCGGAAGAACCGCCTCTCAACTTAGGGACTCGTGTGCACCACTTACCCTAGGCAGATCGATGCTCAGTGAACGTAGCTCCCATTAACACGTGGTCCAGTTAGGCAGAAGCCATTACCGCACCTTCTCTTTTTTTGTATACCCACATACAGGCATAATTTATAAATTTAATCTTAATAGTAAACCACAACTGGTCAAATTTTCGGCATCCCTGTTAGTGTGGGCACCTTAAAAGGCTACCCAATGGGTTGGCCAACATATCAGGAACCCCATCCCCACCCCTTCCAGCCCAAGCTTTCTCTATGGTTGCCATAGAGCTATGGAATGAGCTCCCCCTGGAGATGCAAACGATGACCTCATCACTGGCTAAGATGATGATGATGATGATGATGATGACGATGACGATGAAGAAACTCATAGCCATCCCATGAAGTTCTAGGTAAGAGACAAGCAAAGGTGGATTGCCATTGCCTTCCTCTGCATAGCAACCCTGGACTTCCTTGGTGGTCTCCCATCCAAGTTTTAACCATGACCAACCCTGCTTAGCAACCTCAAACTGATCAGGGCCATTCAGGGTAGGACGTACTAGCCCTTAGGAAGGCTTTAAAAATGTGTTTTATTTCAGAGGGTGTTTAAATGCATTTTATTAACATATATGTGTCCAGGCTGCTGTGTATGATTATGGCTTGATGTGCTTTGAGGGACTGTTACACACCTTGGGCCTCTCGGATAGGGTTGCCAGCCTCCAGGTGGTAGCTGGAGATCTCCTGCTATTACCGTTGATCTCCAGGCAATAGAGATCAGTTCCTCTGGAGAAAATGGCTGCTTTGGAGGGTGGCTTCTAGAGTATTGTACCCTGCTGAAGTCCCTCCCCTCCCTAAACCCCGCCTTCCTCAGGCTCCACCCCCCAAATCTCCTGCTATTTCCCAACCTGGAGCTGGCAACCCTGCTCTTGGAGGAAAGGCAGGCTGCAAATGTTTTGGAATAAAATACCCAATTGAAACCCATCAGGCAAATAAACACACTCACACAACAGGCTAGGGTTGCCAGCTATGAGTGGGAAAATATCTGGAGATTGGGGGGGTGGAGCCTAGTGTTTGGGACGAGGAGGGGAGGGACTTCAGTAGGGTACAATACCATAGAAGCCACCCTCCAAAGCAGCCATTTTCTCCAGAGGAACTGATCTCTATTGCCTGGAGATCAATGGTAATAGCAGGAGATTTCCAGGCCCCACCTGGAGGTTGGCATCCCTACAACATGCTCATGCCAAGAAGGTTGTGCCATCAGATCCTGAAGGGACTACCAAGAGTGTGAGGAGAAACCAGTGGCTACCACCCTTCCCATCCCTTTCTTTGAGTTCCTGAAAGACCAGTGAGCTCCGAGGGAAAGGCTAGAGAGAAACCCAGGCCAGGAAGTTAATCTTCTCAGTTCCTCAGAAGATGATGGACAGATTGAGGCATTTTTTTACCGTTTATTGTTTGGCCTTTTTTCAAATTTTAAGTCATAAACTGCCTTGGATATCTTCTGGACTATTTTGGGGCAGGAAGGCACAGGAATGGAGTTCTGGCTGGCTCCCGATTTGGCCACGCCCAGCAGGAACTCATTAGCATAATAGGCCACACCCAACAGCAGAAACTCATTAGGATTGGCTACATTAGGGCTGTGTGGCCTAACATGCAAGGAGTTCCTGCTTCAAAAAAGCCCTGGGTTTTGACAACAAACAAGGTAAACAGAATAAGAAGCAAAAGGTGGGTGTGGCTGTATGACCACACTTCTGGTAATATGGGGGTGTGGCCTAATATACTAATGAGCTGTGTTGTCATAGTGTAGTCTAATATGCTAATATGTTTCTACTGGTGGGTGTGGCCTATTATGCTAAAGAGTTCCTGCTGGGCTTTTTCTACAAAAAAAAGCCCTGGATATCTTGACAAAAAAGTGATATATACAGGTTGCCTCCAGATAGGGCCTGGAGATCTCCTGGAATTACAACTGATCTCCAGACGACAGAAATCCCTGGAGAAAGTGGCTGCTTTGGAGGGTGGATTCTGTGGCACCATACCCCGCTGATGTCCCTCCTCTTCCCAAACCCTGATGTCCCTCCTCTCCCCAAACCCTGGTCTCCCCAGGCTCCATCCCAAAATCTCCAGGTATTTTCCATCAGAGAGTTGGTAGCCTTATAAACAAATAAAAGGAATAAATGACTGAAAAATCATTTCTAATGCCTAGTGAAACAGTTATTTTAAATACCCGTCAAAAAGTCTGCAGCAGCAAGATCGAGCAGATCTCCACACCAGGGAGATTGTTCCACAGGCTGAGATTGTGCCACTGCTGAGAAGACATGAGATCACATGGTGGCCACCGAGCTAAAATAATTGCCCAGCGTGCCCCCGCATGTATTTCTGACTTATTGTGAGACCGACGGACCTTGTATTCACCACTCCTTAATAAAGGACTTACAACATCCAGAAACTTTATGGATTATGAATCCACACGTCAGTTGTCTATAAGGTTAAATTGTATATGTTCAGCTATGCAAACAGGCTTTCTTATACTGGCTGTATGCTGATCTCGTGCTAAATTTTGACATAGCTTGGGTCTTGAATTATAAAACGTTGCTAACTAAATAAATGGAGAGACAGATACTATATTGGTAAGCAGGGCCTTTTTTTGGAAAAAGAGGTGCCGGAACTCTCAAGAGGGAAATGAAGTTTTCATTCTGTATACTGAAAACTCATGAACTTTTAAACGTTTTTAAAAGAATTTTGTCAAAGAGGTTCTGGAAATCTGTTCCAGTGTGTTCCCCCAGAAAAAAAAAAAGCCCAGTAGATAAGATATGTGTTCATAGATGTAAATTCAGCACACACTTATTAGAAAAGTTATATAAAATAATTGAAGCAATAGTCTAGTCTGTGTCGATACATTTTTGAGACTTCTTGCTAGTTTATGACCTGATTACTTTTTACATATTGGGCTACTATGCAAAAAAAAAATTATAAGTGCGTTCCTAAACAGAGTCCAGTTCTTCTAAGCCCATGGTGTACCTCTGTTTAGCAGTGCATTGTATAAATGTTCCAGGCCCCAGAGGAAAGGTGCTGTTTAGGACACACATACACCATAAAAGAGATCTCTCTCCAATAGCTTTATAGAACAGTTCCTGCGTGAGTGGTTCTCATTCTTTACAGCAGAGGATCTTGGGATGATAATAAAAGGTTATGACTCTTATTTGAGCCCATGAAAAAGGACTGGATACCATTTTCCTAAATTCCTCTGGGCATCACCAACAATCTTGCTACAATTGGGTTGTGTGTTGGGTCCCTCTAGAGGCCAAGTTGTGCCACTGCACCGGGCTGACCAAGCAATCACAACATCAGCTAGACAGGAATGTAACCCGTGAGCTGGATGAGGCATCCAAGTGATGACTCAACAAGGGGTGCTACTGGAGTTCACTAACACCTGCCTGTACCCCCTGCTTCTTGCCATTCCCGCCCACAAGCTTCTTTCCACACCATTCAGTTTGGGGTAGTGGTTAAGTGCACGGACTCTAATCTGGGAGAACTGGGTTCGATTCTCCACTCCTCCACTTGCATCTGCTGGATGACCTTGGGCAAACCATAGTTCTGGCACAGCTGTTCTCTCAAGGACAGTTCTGAAAAGAGCTCTCTCAGCCCCGCCTACCTCACAGGACTTTGTAAGCCGCTCTGAGATTCCTTTGGGTAGTGAAGGGCGGGGTATAAATCCGATCTCCTCCTCTTCTTCTTCTTCTTCTTCTTCTTCTTCTTCTTCTTCTTCTTCTTCTTCTTCTTCTTCTTCTTCTTCTTCTCCCCCGCCCCGGTATCTTGAAACACTTCGGTATGCTGTGCATGCCCAATGGGCTTCCCAAACTCTCTGCTCCAGGAAGCCCTACTGGGCATGTGTAGCTTGGGCTTGGGGAATATTTTCCCACTTAGCCCTACCTTTCCTTGCTGTCTCTTCAGTCACCCAGGGCTCATGCTGGTGTGCTTCATCTTTCTCTCTCTTTCTCTGACCTAAGTTCCCAAATGGAGGCCCAGGAAGAAAAGCCCGTCCTTGCCCCTTTGGCAACTCCTAACTCTGGATTTCTACTTCCCTCCTATCTCTTTCTTGTGCTTGATATTCCCTCGCTCCCCGCAAACAAACAAACGAAACATGTGGGTTAAAACTACAACCTAGTGAGTTGTCGAGTGGATACTTAAGCTGCAAAATAGCTCACCTACACACTTCACGTACCACCGTGTCGAAACACACCAAGAAAACTTCCTTCAGTGTCTCCAGGATCATTTGAGGAGAACCTTGTGGGGGGTAACACTGCTTTGGTCATGTTGCCGTTGTGTCTGCTGAAATAGCAAAATATCCCCTGGAGAAGTGAAACCACGGTTCATATTTAACGCTCCTAAGTATATAAGTGGAGGGCTTGTCTGAGCGATGTGTGCAGCGGCCATGATGTGCGCTTGGCTGTGAGCAAAAGATCACTTCAATGCTGAGGTGTGATGTTCACAATCTGTACAGCATTAAAGTAACCAAGAGCAAGTGCTTGTTCATAGGGAAGTAACTTTGCCACCGTGACAGGTTCTCCGGGCTTTGTTTTGAACGAGAGCGGCACTAAACCGTGCCTCTGTGGAGGGTGCATTTTCCTCTCCACCCACATCAAGTCACAGCTGACTTATGGCAGCCATGTAGCATTTTCAAGGCAAGGGATGAACAGAGGTGTTTTGCCGTTGCCTGCCTCTGCCTAGCAACCCTCGACTTCCTTCGTGGTCTCCCATCCAAGTACTAACCAGGGCTGACCCTGCTTAACTTCCAAGATCTGATGAAGACTCAAGGCACTTTCACATATCAGGATTCCAGCCTTGGCCAAGTTGGCCTGGACAGGCTCCTCCAAAATCTTTCATACATTTTTACCACGCCAAGGAGTTCAAGATGGTATAGTTAGTTCAGTCCCCCCCCTCAATTTCTCCTCACAACAGTAAACTAGGCTGAGAGGTAGTGACTAGCTAACCTATCACTGTTGAGTAAGGCTGAGCGGGTATTTAAACCTGGGTCTGGATGTGCTCTGCCCATCTACTTCATGGCAGTGATTGAGAAGAAAGTCACAGCGTTGAGTATGTACTGCCAGGCTAAGCAAGAAGAAGACACCTAGACTTGATTCCTAGGCCTGCTATTGGCTGAGCCATCCAAGCCTTACAAAGGCATGGGACCATTGGAGTGGCACTCTAGGCTGTACAAAATGGAGGTCTGTGAGGCATCATGGGAAAGAGGGGAGATTATCTGGGAAGCCCACCTCAGCTTTCCAAAAGTCTCCCTCTGGGAATTTCTAAACTCACAAAGAACACAAATTTCTCTTCTCCCACCCCCCACCCCCTTTAACATCCTCTTTGACATACATAACTAAAAGTTATCTTGAGTCTAAGGCAGGATATAAACATTTTTAATTAGTGGAATTAAGTCAGAAACTCCTGGGGTGGACCCCTTTAGAGTGAAGGCAGGGAATCAAAAACAAGAAAAACTATATTCAGATAGAAAATTAGCAGAGCGCAGATTGTGTTAGACTAGAATTTTTCCCCCTGCTGTATCAGATTTGTTTTTTTCTTGGGGGGGGGGGGCGTTGTTTTTGGTTTTTTATTTGATTTTTACTTTTAAAACTTTTTTTCACTAACACTCACAAATGGTACTCCCATCCCAAGCTACGATGGAATACAGTTTATTCTACCACCTCAGGAGCTGTCCATCTCTCTGATCTGACATGAGGCAATCCAATCTGTTCGAAACACTCAAAATGGCAGACGAGACTTCCAAAGTCTTCATCTCTGCTATTGACTCACTTCCCATCACAGCTTTGCCACAAGTACATCGGAGAGCAATTTCCTCCTCTGGGCAAACAAGCCAGGGCACTTTCCTGGGAGTAAGCCCCAGTCAATAATATGCAGCTTACTTCTGAGGGGACCTGCTTAAGTTTGCTCCCTTCTTGGTCTGTGAAAACCAGGGTTCAAAGTTCATCTCAGTGGCAGTTGGTATCTTTGTGGGAACTGGAATCTCATCCAATATTCACCTTTGAATGTTATTAAGTTGCTGCTGAGACCCTCACCCACTTTACATAAATCTTTGTTGTGGGCCAGTTATGGGCCAGTTGTGGCAATGGTCCCAGTTTCCATCAGCTTTTCCCTACTTGATTTTAGACACAGCTTGAAGACATTTTAATCCCCCAGTTGTCTTTAGATGAGATTTTACTAGTGGTCCCCTTTTGGATCTTTCTGTCCCTTCCTCCTTGGGTGGGGAGGCTCTAATTAAAAGCAGGTTTTAGACTACATTTGAATAACCAATGGATTAACCATATTTACACCTGGAGTCAGCCATAGGGTTGGGAAATTCCTGGAGTTTTGGGGGTAGAGTTTGGGAAGGGCAGGGTTTGACAAGGTATAGTTCCGTACAGTCCACCCTCCAAAGCAGCCATTTGCCTCAAGAACTGATCTCTGTTTTCTGGAGATCAGTTGTAATTCCAGGTAATCCCCAGATGCTGTAGCCTTTCCTTCTTCCCAGAAAGCCAAAGGCACCATCTGATACCAGCTTCACCCAGCACCCACCTATTCAAACCACCTGGCATTCTTCACAGGATGTGAGCAAGAGGTCTTAAGATCAAGGCATACAACACCCACCAAACGTTTGGGTGGGCTTTTTAACATTGTCCCCTGCTGTAGGCTTCTGGAGAACACAAATGTTGGCATATATGTGTGTGTGTTATTTTGCTTGGTCTTAGCCAAAGGTATTCTGTGGCTATTCAGTTTTGAATTTTGCCCCAGACCGGCACAACGACTTTCAACCTCTATTTTTAAATGTTTCCTTGTTATTTTTTCTTTTCTATAAAGCACCTCCTTGTCGAGTGGCACAAGGTAAAGAAATGCATACATAAGTATAATTTTAAATTAGCATTAGGCCTCCATCCATTAAAAAAAAAAGGATGCAAACATCTCAGCACCAGATTAATGATTCATAATAGCTATATGCACCAAAGAAAAACCCTTTAAAAAGCCCATAGCATAACAAACATCCTAAGCGGAGTTACACCCTTTCTAAATCCATTTAAGTCTGCAGGATTAGAAAGGTATAACTCTGTTTAGGATGGCAATGCAATGTGCATGATCCAATTAAAGAGTGGCAGAACCAGAGATCAGTGGTAGACATTTTCTTAACAATGACAGGGCTTCTTTTCCCAGCTTGTGCGGGGGGGGGGGGGGCAGACTCAACCATCAAGTGAGCACCCAGCGCCCTCCGCTGGAGAAAACTCAGCTTGCCAAAGCATCAAATCACTACAATCACCCATTAGATTCTGTTGCCAAGGCAACCATGCGTTCTGCTCTTTATCGTGTTAGGAACATTCACTTTGGCGGTGTTACTCTTCAGCGTCTCTGACTTGGGGGCAGGCTGAAAGATGTAAGAATCAGTCACAGAACTGAGCTCCGAACAGGCTTAGGAAAAGCCGCGCACCGCCTGCCCAGAGTCTAAGGGGATTCCCTTCTTGGGGTTTTTTGGGGAGTGGCAGAGATTCCAACATACAGAACACACGTGGACTGTATCCACTATGAGTGGATTCACACATATCCTTCAGTCTTTTAGAATGTGAACTAGAAACATTCGCGCACTTTGCAATGGATGTTAGAAGTATGCATTTTGTGCTTGGGTGTCAGTGCTTCCTCAGACTTTCCACTCCCCAGGCTCCACCCCCAAATCTCCAGGAATTTTCCAACCCAGAGTTGGCATCCCTACCTGTGATACAAGCCAGCCCATTAGCTGCAAGAAAGTCTGTTTAGTTACTGACTGATCTGGGTATTGCAACAGTTTCTTACAGCCCTTTTTGCTTCCTGAGAAGAGAGATACATTTCTGCTAGGAATCGATATTCTTTATAAATTGGGAGTTTTCTGCTTCACCAGTGTAATGCATCTCTAGAAATCAGCCGTGTCCTTTTAAACAAGAGCCGGCAAAATGTGAAAGGACCCTGACAATTGTTGATTTCTTTTTTTGCAAATGGCCATTATGAATAAGTCATCTGATATTAATCTACTTGTGGCTCATCTTTAAAAGGATGGAGACCTGATCCCAATTTAAAATGACATTTATGTCTGCATTTCATTCTATTGTGCCTCCCATCAATTAGCTGTCTAATGTAAAACCAAACAAAAAACCCCCAGTGTATGTTTAACAAATAGAGGTTACAGGTAAGTGGCCTGTGGCCAGAGTGAAATCCACAACCAAAAATCCATGGAATAACTTTTATTAAGGTATGAAAAACCCAACACCTATGCAGTACTGTTTAATCTAGAAATATCTGCTCTCACACTTTATCTGACTATTGTTCCAGCACTTTAGGACAATTGATTGTTTATGGCTGTTTTTATGAATGATTTTAATAGTATTTATATATGTATTTTTATGTCAGCTGCCTTGAGCCTGCTTTGGTGGGGAGAGCACGGTATAAATTGAAATAACAACAACAACATACAAAAAAAGAAAAAATTAAAAATCAGCACAAATCTTCTGACCAAAATAACAGAAAAGTGTGTGTAAGCATTAGAGTTCTCCAGAACTCTTTGACAAGCTGGATGTTTGGTTTTGTTTTAAAAGAAGGGGAGGATACTTCGGGCCTTGATTTTTGTCTTTGTTAAACACAGCGGTTGCCCTCTGTGTGAAACAGGACCCTGGATTAGGATGGGCTACTGGTCTGATCCAGCAGGGCTCTTCTTGTGTTCTTAAACCTGCATCCCATGTCAAATGCTGGGTGGGTTTGAAGAGATAGGTGCTAAGGGGTGATGGTATCAAGTCACACCTTTGTTCTTGTCCTGGGAAGTCACCTTCAAATGAAAGTACAAATACCAGAGGTTGATAAAATGTACTCTAAAAGAAGGAGCAGGGTGTCACCGCTGAAAAGGCCCTGTATTCTGTACCATGGATAAGCAACCCACAGCAGACTTGTTGGAACAGTGGCACACCAACTCATTTTGCTCAGCATTTGTGGCTGGTTCTCAGCCAAGAAGCAAACCCCGGAGCACTTTATATCATGTTGTGCAATTATCACACAATTTTTACATTATTCTCCACTGTCAACAGATGCAAAATGTAGATTAGACAGATTCATGGAGGCTACATCTATAAGTGACTACTAGCCATGGGGACTGAAAGGAACCTCCACGTTAAGAGGCAGTAAACCTTTGAATCCCAGAGCCAGGAGGCAACAACAAAGGAAGGACTCGGCCCCTATGGCCTGTTGTTGGCCCTCCAGAGGAACTGGTTGGCCACTGTGAGACAAGATGCTGGACTAGATGGACCACTGGCCTGATCCAGCAGGGCTCTTCTTAGGGTCTTACACAAGATTAAAATTTATGGAAGGTAAGCAAGGGTACATGCAAGAAAATATTTTTAAATAGTGTATTCATTTTATTTATTTATTTATTCAATTTATACCCTGCCCTCCCTGCTGAGGCAGGCTCAGGGCGGCTTCCATAAAATGCATATACAAATACAATTAAAATCCATCATAAAAACAGCCAAAAACATAAACAAATCAGTTATCCTAAAGTGCTGGAACAGTACTCAGATAAAGTGCAGCAGAGAATTTCAGATTTACACAATACTCCATAGGTGGCAATAGTAATGATGTTCCTGTACCAGCCCCATTGATTTCCTTATATACATGCAGCACAGGCGGGCTAAAGATGGTGAGGCCAGGGCACAGGGACACTCCTCAGTGTATATGCGGCTCCTTAGTCAAATGCCTGGTGGAAGACCTCCGCCTTGCACGCCCTGTGGAACTGTAAAAGGTTCCACAGGGCCCTGATCTCTTCCGGGAGCTCATTCCACCAGCATGGAGCCACCACCAAGAAGGCCCTGGCCCTGGTTACCACCAACCTGGTGTCTTTGGGACCTGGAAGGGCCAACCGGTTTTGGGCCCCTGAACACAGTACTCTCTGGGGAACATATGGGGAAAGGCGGTCCCTTAGGTATGCCAGGCCCTGACCGTAAAGGGCTTTAAAGGTCAAAAACAGCACTTTGAAGTGAATCCCAGGGCTATTTTTGGGCTGAAACGCACTGGAACGACGTTCCGACTGCCTTCTGATTTGGCCACGCCCCTTTCCTGCCGGCTCCCCGCACTGAAAGGGAGCTCCTTTAAGTGCAGGGAGCCAGAAGCCCCTGCCCTCCTTATTTCCTTTTCTCCTTCTTTCTTTCCCTCCTTCTTTCCTTCTCTTTCTTTCTTTTTCTTTCCCTCTTTCCTCCTTCTTTCCTTCTTTCGTTCTCTCTCTCTCTCTGCCTTTCCCTTTTCCCCTTCTTTTCCCCTTCTCTTTTTCTTTCTTTCCCTCCTTCTTTCCTTCTCTTTCTTTTTTTCTTTCCCTTTCCCTCAACCTTTCCTTCTCTCTCTGTTTCTTTCTTTCCTTCTTTCCCTCCTTTTTTCCTTCTCTCTTTCTTTCTTTCCCTCCTTCTTTCCTTCTCACCTTCTTTCCCTCATTTCCTTCTCTCCTTCTTTCTTTCCCTCTTTCCTGCCTTCTTTCCCTCTCTTTCTTATTCTTTCTTTCTCTCTTTCCCTCTTTTTTCTCCTCTCTTTCTTTCTTTCCCTCCTTCTTTCCTTCTCTCCTTCTTTCCCTCCTTATGTCCTTCTCTCCTTCTTTCTTTCCCTCTTTACCACTCTTTCTTTCTTTTCTTTCTTTCCCTCTTTCCCTCCTTTTTTCCTCCTCTCTTTCCTTCTTTCCCTCCTTCTTTCCTTCTCTTTCATTTTCTCTTTCCATCCATTCCTTCTCTCTCTCTCTCTCTCTCTCTCTCTTTATTTCTGTGCAGATCTGCGCGTTCCCTCCCCCCAATAACTAGCAATCCAAAACAGTCCAGTGGCACCTTTCTGCTGTTACCGCTCCCTGAGGCACTCCACAAACCAGTGGGTCCCTATGGGACAGCTGTTCCCCTATTGCCACCTGTTGTCCCTGACCCTGAAGGAAGGATGCAAGCCATTGTAAGGCAAGCCCCTGAACTCCAGAATTGGCAAGGTGGTAGATCAGTAGCTGATGGTCGACCGTGACACACGCTGCCAACAGGTCTAACAACAATAGCACTGCCGACCTGCCTCGATCCAGATGCCTCCGAAGGTGAGGGTGACCAGTACAGTCTCCATCCCATGTCCCAGGCGAAAACTGGACTGGAAGGGGTCTAAAATGGAAGGGTCATCCAAAAAACTCTGTAGCTGGACTACCACAGTCCCCTCGATTAGCTTGTCCAAATAGGGCAAGTTGGAAACCAGTCGATAGTTGGCCAATTTGGCCGGATCCAGAGATGGTTTTTTCAAGAGGGGACGGACCACTGCATCCTGTGAAGGAGAGCTTGTACCTGATGAGTTGATCTGTAACTATTATACATTGCCCCCTTCCTGATATTTTCTGGTGGGCTCCACGTCCTGTGGCAGTCATTTTGAGTTTGTTTCAACCTAGGTTTGCTGGGGAGATCCTCTGGCAACCTGGAGTGCAAGCAGGAGGAAACAGAGGGAAATGATGGCACACATTAACATCACACTGGTCTGCTGACGTCACTTCCAGTGAAAACCAGAACTGGTGTCAGGGATGCTCTAGGACCGTGGTTGGCAAACTGCGTCTCACGAGCCACGTGCAGCTCTTTCGCCCCTTGAGTGTGGCTCTTCCCTCTCCGTGGGCAGTCATCCATCCGTGGTGCCAGGCCGGCCGGGGCAGGCAATGGAGGCGATGCTGGGGTGGGCGGGCAAGACGAGGGGGAGGGAGGAACGCCATCTCTCGGGCGCCGCATGGTTCAGCCAGGCCAGGGGGCCGCGCCTGCGCTCTCCAGCAATCCCTCTGGTGGCCCAAGGGAGGAGAGCCCTGCGAGCCTCGTGCGCGGATCCTGCAGCGGGCGGGCATTCCCATGCGGCGCACGCATATGCAGGCACCCTGAGCCCCGCACTGCATTGGCCTGCCAGGGCCACCAGGAGGGAGGCAGCCTGGAAGTGAAACTGAGGCGTGCCCTGGTGGGGCTGAACAACAGTGGGGGGTCCCTCTCTGGCCGCCGCCTCCTCCTCCTGTCCCCGGGGGGGGGGAGACCTGCTCTTGTGGCTTCTGGGTGCCTCTTGAATGCGCGGAACGGGGGACCATGGGGAGGAGCCGGGAGGCAAGCGGGATGGGAGGCACCCGGCTGCAGAGGGGTCATCTTCTGGTCCCTTATGTGTGGCTCCAGCAGCCCATGGGGGCAGACTGGACACTAGAAGCCCTCCCACTGCTGCCCATCCCCGGCACTAAGTATAGAATGCATCCCCTGTTTCCCCAGGGCCCTACCAAATGCTCCCGGAACACCTACAGAGAGGGCTGGGAAGCCAAAGCCACCTTCTCTGACAGCTTGGAGAAACGACGCTGAGGGGTGACATGATCGAGGTTTATAAGATTATGCCTGGGGTAGAGCAGGTTGAGAAAGAAGTACTTTTCTCCCTTTCTCACAATACAAGAACTCGTGGTGGGCACTCAATGAAGTTGCTGAGCAGTCGGAGTACAACAGATAAAAGGCAGTACTTCTTAACACATGGAATTCACTGCCGCAGGAGGTGGTGGCAGCTGCAAGCATGGACAGTTTCAAGAGGGAATTAGATCAACATCTGGAGCAGAAGTCCATCAGTGCAGGGCCGGCTCCAGGTGTCTGGGCGCCCTAGGCAGGACAGCCTGGGGCGCCCCCACTGGGGATGCCAACCTCCCGGTGGGACCTGGAGACCGGGGCGTCAGCGGGGCGCTGGCTTTCCTGGAGGCTCCGCAGCTGCGGGACCCCCAGGAAAGCCGGGAAGGGGGCGGGGGGTCCAGCCTCCGCCCCCTCCCTCCCGGCGCCGGCTTTTCTGCGGGCCCCGCGGCTGCGGGACCCCCAGAAAAGCCGGGAAGGGGGCAGGGGGGTCCAGCCTCCGCCCCCTCCCTCCCGGCGCCGGCTTTTCTGCGGGCCCCGCGGCTGCGGGACCCCCAGAAAAGCCGGGAAGGGGGCAGGGGGGTCCAGCCTCCGCCCCCTCCCTCCCGGCATCGGGTTTTCTGCGAGCCCCGCTGGGAAGGGGGCGGGGGACTGGCGGCGCCGGCGGGCACCGGGTTAGGACGGCGGGGGGAGCAGTTTTCGGGGGTGGGGGGAGTGGGGCGCCATTTGGCGCCCCTCAGGCCGGGGCGCCCTAGGCGGGCGCCTAGTTCGCCCTATGGGCGGTCCGGCCCTGCATCAGTGGCTACTAGCCACAAGGTATAGGGAGGAACTCTCATTCTTGGTGCTGGGGGGGGCAACAGTGGGAGGGCTTCTGGAGTTCTGGCCCCACTGGTGGACCTCCTGGTGGCACCTGGTATTCTTGGCCACTGTGTGATAGAGTGTTGGACTGGATGAACCATTGGCCTGATTCAACATTGGCTTCTCTTATGTTCTTATGACTTCATGCGTAGCCTGTCTTTCTCACCCATGGAAGTCCAAAGCAGTCTGTGTCAGTCTCCCACTTCCCTCTTATCTTCACAACAGCCCTGCAAAGCAGGCCAGTCTGCAAGTTTGTGTCTAGATTGAGGTCACCCAATGAGTGGGGACTTGAACTAATTAAGTTAATAACAATGTACTTACCTATATAGTTTAAGTTTTAAAAAATTGGCTCTCAAAAGAAATTTCAGTCGTTGTACTGTTGATATTTGGCTCTCTTGACTAATGAGTTTGCCCACCACTGCTCTAGGATATGCAAGTCTTTATGGTAAAGCCATAGCAGGGACATGGGGAGGGACATGGGGCAGTCGTTGGCAACAGCATGATGTGGCTTCTGGGGAAACCTGGAAATGATGTCATTGGAAAAGGCTATGTCTGGTGTACAAAGAAGAAAAGACCCTGCAGGGGGCAGCAAGAAGACAATTAGACAGAACAGTGAGGTCAGCACCTTCTCTCCTGTTAAGTGTCATTCCTTAACTCTGTCTCCAGATTGCTACTCTCAGGACCATTTCTCCCTTCTTCTCAGAAGTGCTGCCCTCAGTCTTACCCTCCCTCTCAGCTAGAGATGTCATTAGGAACCTATCTCTGTCTCTCTTCTTTCCTATCAAGTATAATAATTCCTTAATAAACTATCTACTGTTTAATCAGGTTGTGCATCATTGCTGTGTTATTTACTCTGACGACAGTCATGTCTGTCTAGGAATTGCTGGAAACTCTATGGATCCTTTGCCCCTGCCTTCTGTAAAAGTAAAAAGATAAAAAGTAAGGAAGAAAGTTTAAAAAGTTTAAAAAAAGGATGTTGGGCTGATGGCATGATATCACTTCTAGATCAGTCCTCTCTAGGAATCACCAATAAAAACTCTATGGTAAAACCACAGAGTTTGCAGCAATTCCTAGAGAGAAGTGACATCACTCTCAAGAGAAATGTCACATTGTCACTGATGTCTCCCCCCACACACACGTCACTGAATGCTGCCAGGCAATGCCCACTGGTGGAAGAAAGTCTCCCACCCCCAGAGGATGCATGGTAACCCTACTCCTATAGTAACTATTTAACGGTTGCTCCCACCACCCTGTGTCAGAATTTCAAAGGTGACTGTGGGCTCAAAAATTTTGGGCACCCCGCCTTTAGATATTGCAGTGCACTTGATAGATATAGCCCAAAGGAGACACCAAGCATCCTCCAGCAACAGATGTTAACAGTCACTGGGATGAGGTCTCATTCTCTAGACCATAGTCCTTCAAGCAGACCGTCTGCTCAGTGTTCCCTCTAAGCCGAGTTAGTGTGAACTAGCTCACAGTTTTTTAGCTTCCAGCTCACAGATTTTGTCATAGCTCAGGAAGGGATGGCTCCAGAGCAAACTAATTTATGCAGTAGCCAAATGGCTCGTTCACACCTTTAATGCCAGTAGCTCACAAAGTAGAATTTTTGCTCACGAGACTCCACAGCTTAGCGGGAGCATTGCATCTGCTTCACCGCTGGAGTACTGTGGAATCAAGGTGACAAATATCCACACTCCAACCCTCCGACAGTCCTACCCTGAAAATGAAGCAAAAATAAAGCCTTGTAGGTTTGAGTTACCCAAGGGAGACAGTGGTATTGCAAAGATCCTGCGGTGTCCCCTGGCTTCAGTAATGCTATCAAAAACCAGCTAGACTTCAGGGCTGGGTGTTTAGGAAGAAGGCCAGAAGACACATTGACCCCTGCAGTCCGGAGAAAGGGGGGGAGCTGCTCAAGCAGTGGAGGAGCTGTTACAGGCTTGGCAAAGTTGAAGGAACCCCTAGTCTACGGTTTCAGTTTCCCCACTATATTCACCTGATTATTTCCTTATTTTTTAGTAGCGTCATTAAGAGAAACTCTGAGTTCCTCTCTGCCCAATTTCTCCCTGAAATCCAGCAATCTGCTGCTTTCCCTCTTTTTTCCCCCCTTTTTTCCTTTTTTTTTTTTAGAATTTGGACTCTATTTTGAATAAATTCCATTTTGGTCAAAGAAGAAATTCAAACAGTGCAAGAAGGGAGATTCTGCAAAAAAAAAAAATAGAATTTTGCTCTGCACATGCTCAGAGGCAGCCAATATCTCTCCAAACCTTCCTATCCTCCTGCTAGAGCACCACCCTATGATGTGTAACACCAAAAAAAACACTGTAGGGGCTGAAGGATACATGGAGGTGTAACAGGAAACGACCAAAAGAAACCAAAGAGAAATTCCTCTTTTGAAAGAAAAAGAGAGTAAGATGGATCAATGGCTGTATCTAAAAAAATGAATTCTAAGGGAAAAAATATTCAGCTGCCCATAACAAGGCTACTTTCTGGGACCTCCATAATGAAACCGGTTTTCTATTTGCATGCAGGACTGTAGTCACAATGGGGCATTTAGGTGCGATGCCCCCTCACTTGTAGCCCACACCCCACAAATTCTGCTGCTTTGCCTGTGACCTTACCTGCCAGCCACACGCATTTCCTTTGGCTGCTACAGGAGGAGACCCTACTGGTGCAATTAATAGGAAGTATGAACTCCTATTCTCTACTCTGCTACTCTTCTTCTCCTGTAGTGGCCAAGACGAACAACTGTGGCCAGCTGATGGAATACCTGCCTGCCTGCTGATAGAATCTCTCTCTCTTTCTCTCTTTTTTTTCTCTCTCTCTCCACCCCCCTGCGCTCCCCCTCTCCTGCCCCCGCCCAGATTTCCCAGCATCCCACCACCCAAATTTTTCTGGCTATGCCCCTGTTTGCATAGACAGGTATGTGTCCTCTGTTTTGATTCGGGCACCACTTTGAGATTCAGCAACCCCCACCAATACAGTACAAGAATCTCCCCCCAAAAAAGAATTTGCCATCCTTGATGGATGGTGTAGAGCAGAAGAAGAAGAAGAGATTGGATTTATATCCCACCCTTCACTCGGAGTCTCAGAGCGGCTTACAAACTCCTTTCCCTTCCCCTCCCCACAACAGACACCCTGTGAGGTAGGAGGGGCTGAGAGAGCTCTTTTCAGAACTGTCCTTGAGAGAACAGCTCTGACACAACTATGGCTTGCCCAAGGTCATCCAGCAGCTGCAAGTGGAGGAGTGGGGAATCAAACCTAGTTCTCCCAGATTAGAGTCTGCGCACTTAACCACTACACCAAACTGGAGGATGTCACTGAGCTGCAGGGACACCCAGTGATGTTGCAGGGAATTCAAGAACACATGTTCCACCCATGTGAGGTTTACGGTTGCCATCTCTGGGTTGGGAAATTCCTGGACATTTGGGGGTGGAGGTGGGGAGGGCAGGGTTTAGGGAGGGGAGCGACCTCAGCATAGAAGTAATGCTATAGAGTCTACTCTCCAAAGTGCTGGGATGTTAAAGGTCTATAGTGCAGCCTTATGAAGAATATCTGAAGATCACCCTACAGGGGGACAGCTGAAGGACTGGTAGTTAGCAAAACTAGATTAGGGACAGCCCATAACTTCAAATCATGTCCTTGCTGTCTCCTGATTGGCTCTTCTGGGGACTTCCTGTTCCTGCAGAGCTTCCTTCTTCTTGTTGTTCCTCCTTCAGCAGTTAGGCTAGGCAGTTAAGTCTCTCTCACTCTTCTATGCTCTATCAAAGTTTGTTCATCTTTAATAAACCTACTTATTTTTCTCTAAACAGCCAGTACTCCCATTTCCTTGCATATTTAAACTCTGCCAGCCCAAAGTAGCCATTTGCTCCAGGGGAAATGATCTCTATAGCCTGGAGATCAGTTGTAATTCCGGGAAGTCTCCAGGTCCCCACCTGGAGGTTGGCACTCTCCAGTGGGGTTGCCGCAAACCAAAAGAAGAAGCCAGATTTCCATGCTGTGTGTTAGACGACCCTTGGATTGTTCTGCTCCCTCAAGCAGAGGTGTAGTTTGGCAGTACGAACCTTAGGATCTCCCGGTCATTGCCTTGGAGATACATCTCTCAACCGTGCCTTGGCCTAAGCCAGTTTTAACCATTCTCTCTGCCTAGTCAGGCCTTGCTTTTAGTAGAAAAATGAAAGACAGCTAATTGGTTGCAGCTGGGCCGGGCGCATGGTGTGCGATTCACAAGTTGGCTCTCTTTTGATTATGGATAGGATGGGTTTGTAGTATGAGTGAAGCAGTCCAACCACAGCCTTGGATGTGCTCTTTCATGTAGGAAGTGCCTCGGTGTTGCACGGACTTCCTTTTATTGCTGGGGAGGCAAGAGAGAGAGAGAGATGACTAAGACAGGAAATGCGTGCCTCCGAATAGGCAGTTAAATGCTGGCTCGGTCCATCTGCGCTGCGTGAATTCATTTAGCCAGCTGTCACGCTGACCTTCAGCACTGCAGAAGGGTTCCTGGGTTTCGGCCATGAAATAGCGTCAAATTAAACATCCGTTTGAAATTCGGCGGCGGCAGCAAGCTAACAAGGAGCTTTGGCACAACGTCCAGGTGGAGGAGGGAGCATCGAATCCTTTGCCTGCCTGTGCTTCCTCCCCTGCGAGCCAATAACATTGTATTTCATCTTTTCTCCAAGGAGTTCAGAGAGACTTGATGCTTTCACACATGCAGAATAACGCAATTTCATTCCACTTTCAATTGTTGTTGTTCAGTCGCACAGTCGAGTCCAACTCTTTGCAACCCCATGGACCAGATCACGTCAGGCCCTCCTGTCTTCCGCTGTCCACTGAAGTTTGCTTAATTTCATGTTCGTTGCATCGATGACACTGTCTAACCATCTCATCCTTTGCCGTCCCCTTCTTTGACCTTCAATCTTTCCCAGCATCAGGGCCTTCTCCAGTGAGTGCTCCCTTCTCATTTGGTGGCCAAAGTATTTGAGCTTCAGCTTCAGGATCTGGCCTTCCAGGGAACAATCAGGGTTGATTTCTTTTAGGATTGACTGATTTGATCTCCTTGCAGTCCAAGGGACTCTCAAGAGTCTTCTCCAGCACCATAGTTCAAAAGAATCTATTCTTCGGCGCTTGGCCTTCCTTATAGTCCAACTCTCGCAGCCATACATTACTACAGGGAATACCATTGCTTTGACCATGCGGACTTTTGTTGGCAAGGTGATGTCTCTGCTTTTATCATGCTATTTAGGTTTGCCATCGCTTTCCTCCCAAGGAGCAGGCGTCTTTTAATTTCATGGCTGCAGTCACCATCTGCAGTGATCTGGGATCCTAGGAACGTGAAGTCTGTCACTACTTCTACGACTTCCCCTTCTATTTGCCAAGGAGTGATGGGCCCAGATGCCATGATCTTAGTTTTTTTGATGTTGAGCTTCAAGCCCACTTTTGCGCTCTCCTCTTTCACCCTGAGCAAGAGGCTCTTTAGGTCCTCTTCACTTTCTGCCATCAGAGTGGTATTTTCTGCATATCTGAGGTTATTGATCTTTTCCCCCGCAATCTTAACTCCAGCTTGTGATTCATCCAGGCCAGCATTTCGCATGAAGTACTCGGCATATAAATTAAATAAGCAAGGTGACAATATACATCCTTGTCGTACTTTCAATGCACTTTAGTAATCGTTTGCAAGTGGATTTTGCCATTCCACCCAGTAAAACACAGTCGCAAACTGCACGGAAAGTGGATTGAAAGTGTATTATTCATCGTGTGGGAAAGTGTCCAGAGTTGCCGGCAGGCCTGTAGATATGGTGGGGCTTGGGGGGGGGCGCTGTGCCCCCTTTCTTAAAGGCACAGCCCCACAAGAATTTCTCCTGTAAATGCTTTTTTCAATCATTTTAAAACATTTTTAAAAGGTGTGCTTTAAGCAGAGTGGGGTGCTGTAGTTGACTAATTCCCGCAGTGAGCAAGGGATGACCTCCAGGATCCCTTCTAACTCTATGTCAAGAAACTGGTCTCCTTTAAGAGAGTTTTCCTGCCAACATGTTAGCTTTCTTGACTACAGAAGTCATCACCCCCACTTGCCAGCTTCTTATCAGAATTGCTGCTTAGGCTGGCAGGAGTGATTAACTTGCAGCAGCTGAGAACTGTCATCTAAAGTGGTTGACAGCTTGCGGTTTAGAGATCTATCCTGGTAACAGCTTTCTGTTGGCTAAATGGCTTTTCTTTCTGCACTGAGAACTTCAGCCCCACCAGAAGAAAAAAAAAATTGCCCCACAAGCCACAAAACCCTGGCTACAGGCCTGGTTGCCAGTTCTGCGTTAGGAAATTCCTGGAGATTTGGGGATGGAGTCTGTGGAAGGTGGGGTTTGCGGAGGGAAGGGACCAGGGCAGGCCCCAGGTTTTTTCACGCACTAGGTGAGGCTGTTGTGGCACCCCCTCCATAGGTGAGGCTGCCTTGTGGTGTCCCCACCACCACAGAGCCTCTGAGGGGCCAGTCCCTAAGGCAGCTGGAGGGCAGGGCACGGAGCCTGGGGGACTCAGTGTGGAAACAGCCTCCCCGAAGAGACCCATGCTCTGGAAGCAGCCCCGCCCCCAAGGCCGCCTGCCTGGCTCTCCCCTTACAGCAGGAGCCCTTGGCGGAACTCACAACGAAGCACCTGGCTTGACCCAGCTGCTGCCACCACCGCACTTGCCCTGCTGGAGCGCACTTTCAGGTGCAGGAGAGAGAGCCTGTGAACCAGGGGCTGTCGCTGCCTCCACTAGGCCCCGCCCCTGGGGAGCCCACAGGCCACGCAGCTTGGCCAGGGTGTGGAGAGGCTTAGCCGGAGGGAGAGAGGCTGGCTAGGGCACGGGGAGGAGAAGGAGGCATACTTTCCTGCAGCCAGGGAGCCCGCAGCCCCCCAAGGCAGGTGGATTGCAGGCTGGCACTCTCGTTGGGCAGGCTGGCGCCCTAGGTGAGGGTATAAAAATTAACAATGGCAGGCCGGTCCTGGGAGGGACCTCAGCAGGGTATAAAGCCATAGAGTCCACCTTCCAAGCAGGCATTTACTCCAGGGGAACCGATCGCTGTAAACTGGAGATCAGTTGTAATTCCAGATCTCCAGGCCCCACCTGGAGGTTTGGAACCCAAGCAGCGTACATGGCTCTTCCCTTCCCTGCTGTATCCTCACAACAAGGTTAAGAGGAGAGGAAATGACTGGCCCAAGGTCACCCAGTGAGCTTTATGGCTGAGCGGGGAATTGAACCTGGGTCTCCCCGCTCCTACATTGCATCCACAGAGGGCTGGATATTGCACTAATGTCATGATAGGGCAAATCATCCCCAAAGGGTTTGAACAAGACAATCCAGGAGGCAATTGATAAGGCAACGATGGAGCAGCATGCTCCTTAATCTGACACTTAACTGCTATGGCACACTTTTCCAGAGCCACAGCCAGGATTTTTTTTTAATTTGGGGGGCATTTAAATAAGTTGGGGGGCACCCCAGTATACACCCTCAGGCTGCGTCGGGAGCAACAAGACAGTAAAGCAGCTGGGGAGGGCAAGGGTGCCAGTAATCATGGCAGGGCAAAGGCTCAGCTGTGGCATGCATGAAAAATAAAATAAACCAGCTGGATGGGAAGTCGGGAGGCCTAGGCAGTAAGTCGGGGGGCCTGGCCCCAAGATGCCCCAGTGTGGCTACAGGCCTGCTCTTTTCTCTTGGGGATTTTTTTCCTGCTTAGCAAGTTGTTATTTCTGCTCTTAAAACCTCACTGGGAGGAAAACAGCTGCGGAGAAGCAGTTTCGGGGGGGGGGGGTTTGGTGTCAGTCCTGCCCCAGCCACATACACTTGCACTTAATGTGCTTTAAATTGCCCAGATTCTGCTTCGTAGGGACTTGATGGCATGGCCAATTCGACTGCTGCCATGTTTAATTTAGCTCTCATTTTGACTGTAACCAGCTCCAAAAATGCAGTTCAAAATGGTAGACTCCATTTAAGATTTCAGGTGAGCATTTCATGGTTCCTAGGCTCAGAACAAGAAGCAACTGCTACCGGAAAAAAAAGGGTCTTCAAAAAGTAAAAGTGTGAAGGAGCCCAGATCCCCCATCCCAAATTTTTTTGCAAGTATGAAATAGCAAGTAGGTGTATTTTTCTCTGATGTTTACACATGCAGGCCATTGAGATGGCAGAGAACTGAGCGGCAGAATGGACTGCGCCACTGCAGACAGCAGGGGGTGCATCCCAGTTCTGAATGCTCCTCCTTATTCATTAAAAACTCCACGCAAATAGAAAACTAGCACCAGAGGGAGAAAGCTTCAAATCCCTCTTTTTTGCTTGCCGTGCCAATTTTCTATTGGAGGATGGTTTTCAATACGAATGGACAAGATCCGCATTTTGGTGATTCATTTCATGGTTCATGGCTGAACCGCAAACCAAACCACAAATCGATAGGCTGGTTTGCAAACTGAACCAGTTTTTATCAGTTCATGAGCTATTTAAAGTTTAAATCCCTGCTTTCTGCTCCCCACAAAAAATGACAGGGAGCAGAAAGCAACGATTTAAATGGCTCTGAGCCACTTAAACCAGCTAGCAGAAAGCAGGGGGTGAAATGGCTGGGAGGCATTTGGCCCCCTGCTTTCTGCATGCTGGGGCTTTTGGAGGCGAGCAAAAAGCAAGGAGTTAAATGGCTGGGAGGCATTTCACCCCCTGCTTTCTGCTTGCTGGTTTAAGTGACTCGGAGCCATTTCTTTCTATTTGCTGCAGCTTTGGGCAGCAAGCAGAAAGCAGGGGGTGAGGTCAGGGCTGGCTCGCCCACTAGGCGAACTAGGCGCTCGCCTAGGGTGCCGGCCTGCAGGGGCGCCAAAATGCCCCCCACCCCCGTAACCCCCCCCGGGCCGCCCAGCACCAGCAGCCCCAGCTTTCCTGGGTGCCTCGTGGCTGCGAAGTGCACAGAAAAGCCACCGCCGCCACTGGGAGGGAAGGGGCGGGCTCTCCTGGGCACCTTGCAGCTGCGAGGCACCCGGGAGAGCCGCACCGCTGCCGCCACCAGGAGGGAAGGGGTGGGCGTTCGAAGCCCGCCCCTTCCCCGGCTCTCCTGGCGCTGGGCCATCTCCAGGCCCCACTGGGAGGTTGGCATCCCCAGTGGGGTGGGCGCCCCAGGCTGTCCTGCCTAGGGTGCCCAGACACCTGGGGCCGGCCCTGGGTGAGGTAGCTCCAATCCATTTAAACTTCTGCTTTCTGCTCCCTGGCAAAAGCAGCGAGGAGCAGAAAGCAGCAGTTTAAATGGTTCTGAGCAATTTACCAAACAGTTGAGTGGCAAGGATGGGGGTCTAAGGATGGGATTCTCACAAATCAGGACACATCAAGCTCCAGTTCTAACATATTTATTACCTATGTTGTCGTCCGTCCCCCCAGTTGAAGCGAAACGGATGATAACCAGAAGCCAAGCTTGTCATTCTTTTGATCTGTTTTAAAAAATATTTTCACTATTTGGCACACTAATTTAACAAGCCACCCCTATATATATATACAATTATGATATGTAATTCCATTTCATCATCTGACAAAGTGTGCATGCCCACAAAAGCTCACATCTCGAATAAAAATTTGTTGGTCTTAAAAGTGCCATTGGACTCTGACTTTGTTGTATGGCTTCAGACCAACACAGCTGCCCACCTTGACCTGCATGAAGAGTGAGATTCACATTCAATCGCACCTTTAAGACCTAGATTTCCAGTATGTAAGCTTTTGAGAGTCAAAGATATCTTCGTCATCTGATGAAGGGAGTTTTGACTCTCAAAAGCTTATACCCTGGAAATTTTATTGGTCTTTATGGTACTCCTGGACTCAGATTTTGCTCTTATATGGAGATATGTTGGACAGTTGTAGATTTACCAAAGCACTTGTGCTCCCTCTGCCTTTCTCTTGGAAATGAATATCTCTCTCCAGAGAATATTACCCAATGCGTGTGGTTTTAGTCTCCCTGCACTGCCCTCTGCCCTCAGATCATAACCACATCTGCTTGCATATTTGGAAATGCTCTGTACTTTTATAAATCAGCTTCTTCAGACATCCCCAGTGCCTTTGAAATGGACATGAAAGGCAGTCGGCATGCAAGCAGCCCGCTTTGCTTGAGGAGACAAACGTCCTCAAACACACACACACACAAACACACAAACGGCCCTTTCCTGCAATGCATGCAGTCTTCAGCTACCTACGAATGGGAAGATTTGGGACTCTTGCTCAAGAAAAGTATAAAACAGCCAGTGAAGCCACAGGTAGACTCCATCTGGGATTCTATGTGAGCGTTAGTGGTTCAAGAGGAGTGCCCATGACTGTTGGGAAAGAAAGAGGGGAACAAAAACTTAACCCCCCAAAATGGATTAAGAACCCAAAAGGTTAAATGGATACAAATTAGGGGGCCCAATGTTAAAATCAGTAAATATACAATATAAATATTACAAATTATAAAAAAAATACATGTATTTATTACAAATTAGTTTAAAAACAATTATAGGCCCACATATAGCCTCAATAAGGATTACAAATTGTGCAATATGCACAATTGGGACCTTATGTGACCCTAAAACAGTCGTGTTTTGGCCTATCAGCCTTCTTCAACGGTCAAGCATAAATGTTGCACATAGGCTCAATTATTGCAATACCAGGGCTATTTTGGGGCAGGAACGCACAGGAACAGAGTTCCCGCTGGCTCCCAAGTTGGCCATGCCCAGCAGGAGCTCATTAGCATAACAGGCCACACCCAACAGCAGAAACTCGTTAGGACTGGCTACATGAGGTGTGTGTGGCCTAACATGCAAAGGAGTTCCTGCTCCAAAAAAAGCCCTTGGTTTTGACAACAAACAAGGTAAACAGAATAAGAAGCAAAAAGTGGGTGTGGCTGGATGACCACACTTCTGGTAACATGGGGTGTGTGGCCTAATATGCTAATGAGCTGTGATGTCTGGGGTGTGGCCTAATATGCTAATGAGTTCCTGCTGGGCTTTTTTGTAGATGCTGTGCAATACTAACATTAATCAATATAGGACAGAGTGAAAATTATGTTCTGATAAATATCAGTGACGCAAGGCAAGGATGCACTGTATAAGCCTCATGTGGTATCGCCTTGTGCCCAAATCAGGTACGTATCACTCAAATGGCATTTCAATCATGTACCCTCCTATTTGGTCCAGGAGGTTCAATTGCAAAAGCAAATATGGAGCCAGTGTAACAATTAGTGTGTAGTTTGCCTAGCAAACACTGGAAGATTCGGAAGCGGGCAGTGCTTAGGGAGGGTAAGATTTTGGGAGGATGTGGTTTCATTTTTGTCTCTTGAACTGTGGGTTCAGTATGCTGGAGGACAACACAATTTCTAGAACCTGTGCAGCCAAAGGAATCAAACCTCTCTTGGCTTTCAAGTCATCGAGATGCAGAAGCTACTTCAACTCCGTGGCGATTCTCCATGTTGGGACTCATTTCATTGCATTCATTTATTTACTTACTTAACTTATATCCCGCCTTTCTCCCCAATGGGGACCCAAAGCGGTTTATGTCATTCTCTTCTCCTCCATTTTAACTGCCATGCACCCTCATGTGGTAGGTTAGGCTGAGAGGGTGTGACGGCCCCAGGGTCACCCAGTGAGCTTCCGCGACAGGGTAGGGATTTGAACTTGGGATTCCCAGGTCCTAGGCTGATACTCTGACCACAGCACCACACTGGACTGTAGAGGCATTCACAGCGGCAATTCATCATCCACGTGATAGCTCACCCTGTTGTTTCCTTGCTTCAATGTCTTTCCATCATAGGCACAGGCACCATACCACTAGAAGGATTTCCCAGGTTTTTTTTAAAAAAAAATTGGCAATTGCTAAATTGCTAGAAAGCACTATTGTTATAATAATTTTTTGCCACAGTCTAGTAGTTCCTCAGAATTCCCAGTTTTCATTTAAAAAAAAAAGATACTCCAGACATTTTCATCGCAAAGATATAAGGGGAAGGTGTGAAGGTGCTTTGACTGCAATGTTTCCAAAACAATCATATCAAACCAGCATTGAGGAAGGTCACAGCAAAGCAGGTTGAAATCCACCGCGTGGACAATTAGGAGATGACATTGTGTGAATGCTCCAAAACAGCCAAAGCAGAGAAAAACATCTGTGTGGAACCAAACCGGAACATGCAACTCTTGTTCAGCACCATGCAGCAGGGAGAGGTGCCTTACACAAGAGGCAGGTGTAAGCCTTGAATAGTGAGGCTTGAGGTAAGAATAAGGAATCTTCCCTTTCAGCCGTAATGTGATCTGTGCACTTTCCCCAGTTCTTTGAAATTATGTTTAAGACTGGAAGAGAGGAAAAGATGGGGGTGGTGTCTCCCCACATGGTCATCTTTAAGGTAACTGGCCAAAGGTACTGATTGTATACTTTGCATCCTGGAGCAGAAGTCCATCAGTGGCTATTAGCCACAGGGTATAGATGGGGATTCTCAGTCTGGGGCAGGTGATGCACTCTGTTCTTGGTGCTGGGTGGGGGCAGCAGTGGGAGGGCTTCTAGTGTCCTGGCCCCACTGCTGGACCTCCTGATGGTACCTGGTATTTTTGGCCACTGTGTGACAGAGTGTTGGGCTAGATGGGCCATTGGCCTGATTCATTTCGGTTGCAAGGCAAAATGTTGAGGGGAGTGAAGCTCTTTTTTTGGGGGGGGGAAATAAGGACAGCCTTAAAGAAAGCTAATTGGAATAGATGAGTTATTAGTAGTGATGCTCCGCAGTGGAAATAATCTTTGAGACTTGGGCAGGCTTATTCGAGAGTTATTTTGTGCATTTTGATGATAGGAGCTCTGCTCCAGCGACTCTATAACTTATCCTGGAATTCACTCTGTGCAAAAAGGAGGCCTTTGATCAAAACACTGAACTGTATTTCTCAAAACAAGAATCTCTGCAGAGAGCCATTAGCCATCTAAGAGCAATTGAACGGAACTTTCAGGGGGACCGAAATTATAGCCCGATGCTGCTCCTGCCACAGTCTCCAAGGAAATCGCAGTTACTCTAATTAACAACAAAGAATCAAAGCAGAAGGACAACATCAAAATGGGACTCAAAGAAGATATAACATTTCCCTTTATCTGCTGTTCCTGAATGCCAAGATCATGAGTCGGAGCACAGACAGACAGGCAGACAAAACAAAAAACAACACTCCAACCTTCTGTCCTGAACTCCATTTCTGACACATGACATGGGAAATCTATCCTCAGATCTCCCGCCATTTGGGGGTTTGCTGGAAAGCAGCTAGGGAGGAGGGGGGACTCTTATTTTGATTCCTACCCCCAGAAAATGCTTTTTCTGCAAGTGGGGCCTTGAAATAGGGAGCAAAACAACTTTGAAAAAGTGGGTCACTGGAGCGAAAAGGGTGGACGTGGGTAAGTTTCAGCTCCCTCGCTTCAAACTGCTTTCCCCCTCCCTGCTTCATACCACCCAAATCGAACCACTGTCCTGTCTGAATCAGCTTTAAAGGGTGACTTTCCAGTTTTGTAGTTTGGTGTAGTGGTTAGGGACGTGGACTCTGATCTGGGACAACTGGGTTTGATTCCCCACTCTTCCACATGCAGTTGCTGGTGTAACCTTGGGTCAGTTACAAGTTCTTTCAGAGCCGTTGTCTCATGAGCAGTGCTTGAAAGAGCTCTCTCGACCCCATTTACCTCACAGGGTGTGGGGAGGGGAAGGGAAAGGAGATTGTAAGCCGCTCTGAGACTCCTTTGGGTAGTGAAGGGCTGGGTATAAATCCAATCTCCTCCTCCTCCTCCTCTTCTTCCTCTTCTTCTCCTTGTCTTTTATTTGACACACTTTTCTGAAGGAATTTCTTTAAAAAAATCATCATTACTATTACTATACTCTTTAATAAAGTGGGCAACGCATATCAGTTGTGTTAGCAGAAAAAGCAAGGGCGCTCACAGACAAGCCTAACCTACCTCACAGGGTTGTTTTGAGGGTAAGCTTGAAAAGAGGAGAATGTTGTAAGCTGTTTTGGGTCACCATTTGGGGAGAAAGGCAAGGTGTAAATGAAATAAATAAATATAATATAATAACTACCCCCAATCCAGCATCTTGCTTTCAATAACCATTTTGGGGGGAGAAATGTGACTCCGTATGTTTCTTCCTACATTTTCACAACACAGCCATAAATGTAGGAAATTAACACTTGTCTCAAAAAAACTGAGAGAAAAGAGCTGCGTGAGGGACATCTGTGGCTTGTCATTTTAAAGGGTTTTTTCCCCCCTCTCTCTCTCTGCTGCAGACTTGCTTGTTCCCAGGAGGACCGAAAAGCAATTACTCTCCATAGGGAATAGTAGCAGGGAAGTGTGAATTCCTTTTGAGAGGAAAAAATAGGGCACCTGGAAGAGATGGAAAAAGCTTATCGTTTCATCCTGCCCACCCAGCCTCTTCATTTTGCCTCCCCCTCTCCCCAAAGACACCCACACCACCCCTCCATCCTTTCTCGCAGAGCCTTAAGGATGAGAAACCGTATTTGAATATTTGCATAATAATATTGCTGATCCCGATTCCCCTGGGATAGGGAAGCCGCAGATCGCAAGAGCTAAAGACTCCCCTGTGCTCCACAGACGTATAAACAAAATAATTTGCTCCCTGATGCCGGAAAGAGCTTGGAGAACCCCCCTGGAAAAAAAAATGCAAAAGCCGTGCACACCTTGGTGTGAATTACGGCCAATTAACACCAAAGCCAGTCTCAAGAACCCAGAGATGTACACCACCGAGAGAGCACCGGCGCTAGACAGACACACCTCACCACAGTTAGCTAAGACAAGAGGCATGTGTGCATGTCAGTGTGTGTGTGTGTGTCAGTCTGGATTTAGACGTGGCTGGGGAGACCAGAGTGATCTAGTGGTTACAGCGGGGTCCCCCAGTGTGGTGCCTGTGGGTGCCATGGCGCCTGTGAACACCTGTCCTGGAGCCCGCCAAATACTTTCAGAAACTGGGCGGGGCCAGGTGGGGCTTGTGCCCAGCAGCACTTCTGATTGGCTGTGCAGATAAAAAGGCATCCTGTTAAACAGAGACTTCTGCCTGAAATGTTGAAGAGTTACTATTAGAGTTATGTATAACCCCGCTCCCTGATATTTTGTGATTGGCGTCTCCTCTGAAGGTGCTCACGAGCTCAAAAGGATCGGGGACTCCAAGGTTAGAGTGTAGTGGTTAGAATGTCAGACTATGATCCAGGAGACCTGAGATTGAATTCTCAGAAGCATTGCTGGGGTGAACCTGGGCCAGTTGCTTGCTCTCTAATCTGGGCTGGTTGCTCAACCTCACCTGCATTATAGGGTTGTTGTTGTGACGATGGGGTGAACAATGCTGTAAGCTGCTTTGGGCCACACCACTGGAGGAAGGAAAACAGGGTATAGGGCTATTTTGGGGCAGGAACACACAGGAACGGAGTTCCGCCTGGCTCCTGAGTTGGCCACGCCCAGCAGGAACTCTTTAGCATAACAGGCCACACCCAACAGCAGAAACTCATTAGGGGTGTGTGGCTTAACATGCAAAGGAGTTCCTGCTACAAAAAAGCCCTGGGTTTTGACAATAAACAAGGTAAACAGAATAAGAAGCAAAATGTAGTTGTGGCTGGATGACCACACTTCTGGTAACATGGGGGTGTGGCCTAATATGCTAATGAGCTGTGGTGTCAGGGGTGTGACCTAATATGCTAATGAGTTTCTGCTGTTGGGTGTGGCCTATTATGCTAATGAGTTCCCACTGGGCTTTTTCTACAAAAAAAGTCCTGAATATCAAAATGAGATCTTTAAAAAATCCAGAACTTTGCCATGCAATTTTGCATAGACTTGAGTCTGATTTTAAAACTTGTGTTGTTGCAATCTGCAGTTTATGCAAAGCTAATACACACTGTCATCAGCAGCACAATGGGCTGGACCCACATGAGTGTTTCCATGGATCCAGTGGATCCAGGGCAATATCTACCAAGGCTATGGATCTTGGGCATGAAGACAAAACATGTGTCCCTACTTTGCGCAGATTTCGACATAAGTTAA
Source organism: Gekko gecko (assembly GCA_029375565.1). Lineage (NCBI taxonomy): Eukaryota > Metazoa > Chordata > Lepidosauria > Squamata > Gekkonidae > Gekko > Gekko gecko. The sequence continues at coordinate 204,415,681 of JAPDNY010000005.1, forward strand.
ATGTAACACTGAACCCGTGCAACATGTCTTTCTGAAGCTTTTTGCTTCGCTTTTAAATCACACCATGCAAAGAAGCTGTCATTCCTTGGTTAGGATGTTAGAGACTAGCAGCCCACGCACGCATAGTGCTGGTGAGCACGCATAGCTGCTTTTTGCATAGGTGGCAACCCAGTTTAACAAAATGTGGATTTGAAGGACTGGCTCTTCCTATGCTGTCCTGCTCACCAGCTGAGATCCTCTGCATAACCCCCCCCCTTTCTGTACTCCCACCTGCGGCAGTGAGTGGAGTGGCAACCAGGGATGGAGCTTTTTCAGGGGAGGCACCACACCTGTAGAATGCGTTGAAGCTCATGTGACTCTTTGAGGCTCATGTGACAGCTACTTCACTCTCTTTTAGGTGCCAGGCCAGCGCATTTCTTTTCTAACCCAAGCTTTTAGTTACAGCAGTTGACCTTTTTTTCACAGTCCAAGGAGTCTTTTATGAGATTTATTTTAGACCGCTCAGTGTTGCTATAAATGCTATAAATAAAAAGGTAAAACTCTCCCAATTCCCCCCCAAGACAAGTAATAATGCTTATAGTAATATATTGAATATACTGAATATATAAGCACATACAATACTTCAAGCAAATGTAATGTACATCATAGAGTCTCACAAACCATAGAATGGTAAGTCTTGAAAGAAACACTGTCCTAAACAGTCCACGAGCACAAGCCCACCAAGGGGCAGTAACAATCCATAGGAAAAATACTGCCCAGTATACCCCGACAGTATTGTACATGATGTTCAGACCGTTTTGAAGAAAATCCTTCATCAAAGGGTATAATAAGTCAATGTAGGTACAGTGACCATGCACAAATCAAAGTTCTATTTTATATTAAGCGGCGTCCAAGGCCTCTTAACAAGTTCACTACCCAATGGTACCAAGTCTAACAGGCAAAAATGTTTAATGCTATAGCTGGATTCTTAATGGGCGTAATGTTTAAATGATTTTTATGTTTTATGATATATATCATGTTTTGTTTCATAAGGTGCCTCGAACACGTTCTCTGGAGGTGGCATATTAGTTTCCCCAGTTCATAAATAAAACGCAATAGGTCACCCAGGTAAAGTCTTATGGTGCTCACCAGCATCACAATTCAACTATCAAGCAGTTAATTATGAAGACTGATATCAATAGAACTATCTGCCAGGCTAGGCTGGTTTGCTCTTCTCTCTAGATGGAAATCCCACCACTCTCTACAATCCCAGAATGCTTGTTTAGCCTTACAGTTCCATGATACAGGTGAGCAATTATGCGCACATGATTAAATGCACTACTGTCTGTGATCTCTGAAGGCCGTATATTAGGTATACTGTTTTCAGATAGATATTGCTGTTGTGGCTTACGGATCATAGAAACTGTGAACCATGTTTTATTTGAATTCCCGTGGTATAAGGAGGCTAGAAAGAAATGGATCAAGCTACTTATGTGGCCAGCGAAATGAGCCTCCTCTGGATATTTTAGTTACTAAATTGTATTGGATCCTAGGCCAGGAAAAAGACCTTTTTTAAAACTAAAATTTTGCCCAGGCCATTTGGGCAGCTTGTGACATAAGAACATAAGAGAAGCCAGTGTTGGATCAGGCCAATGGCCCATCCAGTCCAACACTCTGTGTCACACAGTGGCTAAAAATACCAGGTGCCCTCAGTAGGTCCACCAGTGGGACCAGGACACTAGAAGCCCTCCCACTATTGCCCCCCCACAAGCACCAAGAATACAGTGCAGCACTTGCCCCAGACTGAGAGTCCCTATCTATACCTTGTGGCTAATAGCCACAGATGGACTTCTGCTCCATATGTTTATCTAATTCCCTCTTGTCCGTGCTTGTAGCCGCCACCACCTCCTGTGGCAGTGAATTCCATGTGTTAATCACTCTTTGGGTGAAGAAGTACTTCCTTTTATTTGTTCTACCTGACTGCTCAGCAATTTCATTGAGAGACCATGAGTTCTTGTATTGTGAGAAAGGGAGAAAAGTACCTCTTTCTCGACCTGCTCTATCCCATGCATAATCTTATAAACAAGACATCTTCTCTAATATCATATAACCTGTCTTCTCTGTCTTGAATTTTTCCTGTCTTCCTTTTATTCTTAGCTGGGATAGATCAATACTACTCAAGATGTGTAGGTCAGAGGAAGGAAGGAAGGAAGGAAGGAAGGAAGGAAGGAAGGAAGGAAGGAAGGAAGGAAGGAAGGAAGGAAGGAAGGAAGGAAGGAATTAACTGTATACACAGACAGAGGTAGCCACAAACACATAGCTGACATAGACACAGATGGAAAGAGTATGGCAAGAGACCTGTCACACTTTTCCCAGCTGTTGCTGAGTGTGCTTTTTCTTCACAAGTGTTAGTCAAAACAGCACCAGAATCTAGGAACTGGGGAAACAAAGCATTTCCCCGACTGGTGACACAACATGGCATAGGTGCGGCTTAATGAACACACAGGGGGCAGTCTTAGGGACGCTGCCTTTACACATGTTGGATAAAAGTGCACTTTTAATGCACTTTCAGTGCACTTTAGCAGACATTTGCAACTAGATTTCCTCAGGTGAAACAGGGAACCCCAGTTGTAAACAATAATGACTACAGTGCATTGAAAGTACATTATCCAACATGTGCGAAGGTACCCATGGGCAGTGCAAGGGGAAGGGCGATCAGCTGGACAGCAGTGGGGGGGCGCTACCCTACATCTGATCACCCATTGTATTGCATGGGAGATTCTGGCATCCCATCCTTACATTTTGCCCAGGCCCCCAGAATCACCAAGGCTGCACCTATTAGCACACAGCAGTGCCTTTGCGCCACCAATCGTGTGCTACCAGTCACAGTTGGCCCCACCCACCATCTTGTGCTACCCCCCTCCCCCCCAGTGCTGCTGGAATTACCCAGATCAAACTGGAAGAAATGACTTTGGGATTTTTATCTCTATACCCCTTCCTACATTGGGGCCTAAACTGTTTTTCCTTGCCAAATGTGTGGCATGGGCCCCAACCACTCCTCCTATGCGCTACTAATGCAATTCTAAGTAATTGTACCCTTCTAATCCCATGGATTTAGAAAGGTGTAACTCTGTTTAGGATTTCATTGTACATCTTCCAGTTCAAGTTTGGTGGTGGTGGTGGTTTTTTAAAAAATAAATGATTAAGGGTATTAAATAAGTATAAAGTATAAAGCTAATCCCGTAATGAATTCAGCTGGATTTAAATAGTTGCAACACAATCAGATATTGATTATCTGGAGAGGTGATTACGGGAGAAAAGCCACAGCATTATTTGCCTGGAAGTTGGAACCCTGTAGAAACTTGCAAGATGAGTCCTGCAATCCTGTCGGATGCAAGCTCATTGATCAAGCCTGGCCTCCCTGTTTCCTTCCAAACACCATCTGATCAGATTCAATTATTGCTGTTTTATCATTTTAAACTTTTAACCAATATATATATTTATTGTATTCATCCAAATGTATTTATAAATTGTTGTTTACTGCCCTGAGCCCCATGCCAGGGTGGGGGCAGTATATAAATCAAATAAACAAACATTTTATTTACACAGACCCTATCATGCCAAATGGCTGGCAAAGTATGTCCATCCATCTACCATGCTTAGGTCCTGACAGAAGACCAGCTGGGCAGTGGTAGCTTAATCTGTTGCAATGGTCAATTTTTTCACACTCATGATCCATGCTGAATACCAAACTGCAATGCTCCCTCTAAGCTGTGGAGTCTTGTGAGCAAAAATTTTACTTTGTGAGCTACTAGCGTTAAAATTGTGAGCAAGCAATTTGATTACTACATAAATTAGTTTGTGCTGGAACCATCCTTCCTGAGCTAAGACAAAAATGTGTGAGCTGGAGGCTAAAAAACTGTGAGCTGGAGGCTAAAAAACACTAACTCAGCTTAGAGGGAACACTGTATGGAAGCCAATTCAATTTTTTTAGCCATATATGTCAATTTTCCCCCTATGCATATATTGTGTGTACAGAACTAAGATCTTCCTAGTTTTGTGATGCTAAATTTAACATTGGGGGGAGAGGGTAAGAAAGCTTCCATCTGGATTCAGAACTGGACAAAAAGGTTATTGATAAGTTCTAATTCAGCAATATCACGCTGGAGTAGAGTTTCAAACCTCCAGGTTGGGCCTGGAGTTCTCCCAAAATTACAGCTAATCTCCAGACTACTGAGATCACTTCCCCTGGAGAAAATGGCAGCTTTGGTGGGCATCACATCCCTGCTTGGCACCTTCTCCCACCCCGGGCACTGCCCCAAAGTTCCAGGCATTTCCCAAGATGGAGTTGCCAACCTTATGCTGGAGTCTCCTTTCGAAGGCCCTGTGGTGTCTTTGGGGAAATTATCTTTTGTAGTTTATCTGGTTTTCATAGAAACACCTGTAGAGATTGTGTGCATGTTTATGGATGCATACGTATCTATATGTATATTCCAGGGCATCCTTATACCGTTACTCCTGTCTCAACTGAAAGTGTTGTGGCTCAGTGGCAGACTGCATCTTTAGCATGCAGAAGGTCCCAGGTTCAATGCCTGGCATTTCCAGTTAAAAGGGTCAGGTAGGAGGTAATGTGAAAGACCTCTGCCTGAGACCCTGCAGAGCTGCTACATATCCAAGTGAACAATACTTGCCTTGATAGACCAAGAATCTGACTCAGTACAAAGCAACTTCACGTGTTCATGCTAGAGGGACTGTGCATAGCATTGCACTGTTTGAATCTATGAAGGAGGAGGAGGAGGAGGATTGGATTTATACCCCACCCTTCACTCGGAGTCTCAGAGCAGCTTACAAACACTTTCCCTCCCCACAACAGACACCCTGTGAGATAGGTTGGGTATGAGAGAGCACTGCTCTTGAGAGAAAGAGCTCTGAGAGAACTTGTGACTGACCCAAAGCCAGCCAGCTGGCTTCATGTGAAGGAGTGGGGAATCAAACCCGGTTCTCCAGATTAGAGTCTGCCGCTCTTAACCACTACACAAAACTGGCTCTTGGTGCTCAAGCTTATTGAGATGTTATTCATCCAGGGACCAGAATAATACAGGAGTCCTCTGGCACCTTAAAGACTTAACATTTATTCCAGCAAATGTTTTCATGAGTCAGAGCTCAGCTTTGTTAGATGCATAACGATCAGGTGTATTGGATGAAGGGAGTGCTAACTCACCAAAGGTTATGCTGAAGTGCGTTCTGTCACAATGCCATCTTGAACAGTTACATCCCTCTAAGGCCATCCACTTCAATTGGATTTAGAAGGGTGTTAATGTAGGCTGATACTGTTAAGTCTTTAAGGTGTCACTGGGCTCCTGTTTCATTATCCAAACGAGAATCTGACCCTTCTCCTTCTGAGCCCATTGAGCCTTCCTTTAGGAGGATGCAGCTTTATTTAGCATGGCACTGTTCGGTACCTCTGCATTTAAAAAAAATTCTATTGCTACAGTCTTAACATGGCTACTCATCTAAAACAACTCAGGGATTGTTAAAAAAAAAATTGTATCCCCCCCCGAGTTCTCTCTGCTCTATATTTTGAGAGCAACACCAGGCAGCTCTTCTCAGCATCCTAGTCTGGTCTATTCTCCTCAAAAAGTGCTTGTAGGCAGGGTATAAATGAAGTAAATAAGTAAGTAACAAATAAGATAGATCTATTCTTGAATCAAATAACAGGAGCTTTCATTTACAAAAGCTTAAACTAGAATACACATCTGTTAGTCTCTAAAATGCCACTGGACTTATTTTTTCCCCCTTTCTTTTGCATTTTGTATATGTGTGTGTGTGTCCATGCCTGGAAGTCATAGCGACCTCTGGCAACTCCTACTGGGGCATGGAGGACATTCAGAGAAGTGGCTTGATAGCCTGCCTCTGCCTCCCAACCCTGGTATTCTTTGGAGATCTCCCATCCAAATACTTGCCAAGGTCGACCCTGCTTAGCTTCCAAGATCTGACAAGATTGGACTTGCCTGGGCTATCTAAGTCAGGTTTATTCTTTTATTTCTGACTGATACGAATGCCCATCTGGAATTACCATCATAGTGTGTGTAGCATTTGATGTGGTTTACTCCGAGAAAAGAGGTTGGGGTTTTTTTTTCCTAGGATGGCACTCTTTTCCCCTCCTTAGCAGGTGTGTTTGAGAAAGATTCCAAATCTCAGAACACAATCCACATAAGGACCAACTAAGTGACACATGAATAGTGTAGAACAAAGTTTGAGCCCAGTGGCATCTTTGAAACTATCAAAGTTTAATTCTGGGCATAAGCTAAGCGTGCGTACACACTTCTTTGGATACATTGTGTGCATGCACACGAAAGTTTAAACTTCTGGTGGTCCTAAAGTTGCCACTGGACTAAAAACTTTGTTCTATTGCTTCAGACCAACACAGTCACCCACCTGAATCTACACAAGTAGTGTGCAAGCTTTCAACTTCTCCAGCACTGTTCTTCAGGCTGGAAGCTACCAAAATAATTTTGTCATGATGCTAGGAGATGGCAATAAAATCCTGTTGCGGTCTACTTCTGTGTCGCGCCCCAGATGTTAGATGCAAAGCTGAAGCTAGGCTCCCAGCCGCTTTTATTTCTTTTTTCATTCTCAAACGAGCAAGAGGTCACAAAACCATTACACTCCGCAGGGAGAGAGAGAGAGAAAAATACAAACAACACCCAACGGCCCTTCTTTTACGCCTCTTTGCCTATCGAGAATTATAAATCTCTTTTTCAGGAGGGAGGGGAAAAAAAACACACACACACTCGGCCATCCATGGCGTTAACTCGAGAGGCAATTTTAAGATGTGACACGAGGGAGAGAAGCAGACCGTTGGAGGAAAAAGCTCTCTCTCTCTCTCTCTGGCGCGCGCTCTCTCTCTCTCTCTCTGCGGTGTGACTTCTGAGGAGGCGAAACGTGGAGCGAGGCGTCGGATTATTCCCCGCCGCCGGGGGAGGCAGGCAGGCTGGGAGGAGGGAGGCTTGGCGGCGGGGAGAGAGAGGCGGCGGCGGCGCTCCCGCCAAGCCAGCGTCTGGGCCCTTTCTCTTCCCGCTCTTCCTCCTGACAGGCCGGGCTCCCCGGCGCGTCCTCAGGCGGCAGGGGGCGGCGCTGGGCCGGGCCAGGCTAGGCTAGGCTAGGCTAGGCTAGGCCAAGCAAGGCAGGCTCCCTTTTCTCTCTCCCTCTCCGCTCCCCCACCGCTCACTGCGCTTCGGAACATGGCGGCAGCAATGACGGCGGCGAAGGAGTGAACGAGGGGACGCCTCGGCGGCCGCAGGTGAGCCGGGAAGAGGCGGGCGGGGAAGGAGGCGGCGGCGGCTGGCGGCTCCCGCTCGGGCTCCGAGCCGGGTAGGCCGACGCCGGCAGGAGGGGTGGGAGAGCGGGGCGACGGCCTGGGTCCGTCCGCCAAGCCAGCCAGCCAGGGCAGGCCCGGCCCTTCGGGGGCCACCCTGGCGGAGTGACAGGGACCGGCCCGCGCCTCCTCCTGCTGCGCGTGGGGCGCCTTCTGGGGCGGCGGCGGGGCCTCCTCAGAGTGTCATTGTGTCGTGGGTGCCCCCTTGGCCACCCTTGCCCGTCTTCCCCTCAACCCTTGCATACCCTTTGCTGGTGATTGTATTATTGTTATTATTGTTATTATTTAGTCTCCTGGAGTATAACGGGACGCCTCTTCTCTTTGCCTTCTTCGTCCCCCTTCCTTCTCTTTCGCCTTCTTGCACAGAGGCCTCCTCTCTGGAGCAGCATCCTCTCTTGCATGACACCCCATCACGGTGCCCCTGGCGGGATCCTACAGTGCAGTCCTGTGCAAGGTGGATCCAAAGTGATTATGGGCTTGCCAGGCCGTAGGGTAGAACCAGAAGCCCAGGGGCGACTGAAAGACCGAGGAGGTTTATTGCCGTTTAAGCTTTTGCCCGTCGGAGCTCAGCTTCATCTTGACTCCTGGGCTGGAGTACCGTTTTGTTTTATTTTGCTGCTGCACGTGAACCGATCTGGAGCTGTGCTGAAGAACTCCAGAAGGGTGGCCTTGTGAGTTTGTTAAGGCAAAATTAAATAAATCCATATTTGGTTCCATTAACCCGGGGAGGGGGCGGTATCTTAGTAGACAGTGTGGTGTGGTGTAGTGTAGTGGTTAGTGCCGGAGTGGTTTCTGGGAGGCCCAGGTTCAAATTTCCACTCTGCCATGGATGTCTGCTAGTCCCATTCCCTCAGCCTAACCTTCCTCACAGGGTTATTATGAAGATAAAATGGAGGAGACAAGAATAATGTAAGCCACTCTGGGTCCCCATTGGAGGGAAAGGTGGGGTATAAATGAAGTAAATATTCTTACAGTTCATGAAGTGAGCTCTGGTTTTCAAAGTTTATGCTGGAATAAATTCTTCTAGTCTTTAAAATGACATCAGACTCACGTTTTATTTTATTTCTGACTGTCATGGATGGCCATCTGGAATTTTCATGGTGTGTGTAGGATTGTACCGCTAATGCAGCATCCTGTTTCCAATGTGGATGCTTCCTGGAAGTCCGCCAGCAGGGCATAGAGACCCCCAGCATTTCTCTCTGCTGTTTGCCAGGTGCCATTGGACTCAAACTTTGTTCTGCTGTTCAAACTTTGTTCTGCCATTGGACTCAAACATTGCTTCAGACCAACACGGCTACCCACTTGAATCTATATTTATTATGTGTTACATTTATATCCCATCTATCACTCACCATGGAGCTCAAGGCAGTAGCCACCAGCAGGGTGTAAAGACTTTTAGTGGCTCCCCTGCTGTTTGCCCTCAGTAGCTAGAGTTCAGAAGTATACTGCCTTTTAGCATAGAAGTTCTGTCATGGCTCATAGCTATAAATATATAAAGACATGAAAAATACACTATATACTTGTTCAGTGTTGTGAGATTCCTGTATATTGTGTTGGAGAGGAGAAAGGTCATATGAAGTTACTTTGGAAATGGATCTTATAAAAATACCATAAGTTTAAAAATGGTCTTATTCCAGAAAGTTTGAGAACCTCTGGTCTAACTCAGGTAGGACCGTAGGCACCCCCTTATCTGGTGGCAGTGAGTTCTGTCAGTTAACTGTGAGTTATATGACGTATTTATTATCTTTGAGTCCAATGGCACCTTTAAGACCAACAAAGTTTTATTCTAGGCATATGCTTTCATGTATATGTACACAAAAGCTTTTACCTACAATAAAACTTTGTTGGTCTTAAGGATACCACTGGACTCAAACTTTGTACTGCTGTTTCAGACCAACATGGCTACCCACCTGAATCTATATTTATTATGTGTTACACTTACATCCCATCTATCACTTGCCATGGAGCTCAAGGTAGCATGCATAGAATAACAGTCCCATACAGGCGCATAACTTTTTAGTTTCAGCAAATTTGCTATATCACCTGTTCTAGAATAATAAGAGGAAAGAGGAAAAATTGCCTCTATCCTGTTTCTTAACCTCATGCATAATTTTGTAAACCTCTGCTCTGTGTCTCTGCTTTCGCCGTCCTTTCCATTACCCCCCAAAAAACCTACAAAGTTCAAATGCTTTAGGCTTTCCTAGGAAAGATGCTCTAGTTTATACTTTTGAGATTCATCACCTGTGCCTTTCCTTCCCTTCTTCACCTGGCCTCAGAATGAAGGCTGAAAAAAGCCCTCTCCCTAAGAATTCTGGCTTTACAAAAGAGTAAGACCAACAACTGTCAAAGATGTACATTTTGGACTAGTTCCTCGCCTCATCCCATTTTACAGTATCTCTATAATGTCTTTTATGTTAGGATTAGTCAGGTTTATCTATTATGTTACGTTATATTCTGTTGGCTTACATTTTTGAAATGTCTGAGACTGTAGGAAAGTGCTATAGTGGTGTGTGGATGTAAGTTAGTTTGCATCTTTTTTCTCTCCAAAAATAGCATCTTTATTATTGGTACAAAAGCACAAACTGCAATGTTTCTTTCTTGATTGCAGTTCTGATGACACCTCCAGTTTCTCCTCAGCGTCTTGCACCGCCTGGTCACAAACCTGGATGCACGCGTGAACCCAGTGAGGCTTGATTCTGTATCTTGAGTTTGGGATCAGGGTGGTTTGCAGGATTTAGGAAACAGAATACCTTTTATTGTATATATACTACAATATATATAATGCTACAAGATGAAGGCTTATAAGGAATCATGCCTCAGAAGGGGACAATTTGGAAATTCTCCCCTTGTGGGATTCTCTTAGTTCTCCAGGTCTTCAGCAGGGTGACTTCTCCCCACACACCTATTTTCAACATCCTGTCCCTTCTGGAGCATCTTTAATCTTCATCAGGCAAAGATTCCTTTCCTTGTCAGTAGGTGGCCTCCCTGTGTTGCTTTTGTCATCCACACAGGAGCCAGTCAGTTTACTATTAGATGCTGCAATGCTGCCAGATGCCTTGTGTTTGCACGTGCAGTATGGTGTTGGCTGTCAGTATATGTATATCTGTGTTTTCTCATAGTTTTGAAAACATAATGGGCAAGCCAACAAGAGGTGGAATATGTGCAGTTAAATTTTGGGAAGTTGATTTCTCTTACCAGTAGTCCATAAATGTAGGTGAGTAGCCATGTTGCTCTGAAGCAGTAGAACAAAGTTTGAGTTCACGAAAGCTGATACCCAGAATTAAACTTGGTTGGTCTTAAAGGTGCCACTGGACTCAAACTTGGTTCTAGTGCTTCATAAGTTTAATGTTTACTTATTTATCTTGTTTCCCCTAAAGGAAGCAGTGCATTTGAGTCATAAGATTAGCTTGGGGGGGGGAGCTTTTTATTTTAAGATCACTCGCCCGTGCCCACCCACCCCTCCCTCAAAGTTATGTGAGAATCCTGTGGATAAAATGCACTGCTTCCTATGGGGAAAACAAGTTGAAATTTTGTTTCTAGGTGATGATGAAGCAAGCAGGATATGCTTTCCATATATATATGGGTTTAGGGCAAATTGAGCTATGTTGAACCCAGCCAGCAAAAAGATTGGTCCCAGAATTCACTTAAAATAGGGTAATATAGCTTAAGTCATTGCTTTCGTACTTGTTGCATATTGTGGATTTTGACCCCTTTTTGGTGTTTCTTGATTATTGATTAAGCAATAAACTCTAGAATCTTGTCTTGATTATCAGGAGTTAACAGCAGTGGCCTCTCCACGGACAGATTTTGACTTCAAGCATTTGTTGGGGGATATTGGAAAGGACCAGCCATCTGAATGAAGCAGTGCATGGTTGCTGGCATTCACTTGCTAGCTTGATTTTAGTCAGTGTTGTGGCAGCTTCTGTGAGCGTGGAGCTTTATAGAATACAAGAAGATAGGTCCCTGCCCCCAGGAGCTTACAATCTAAAATTTTATACTGGACAGGATGTGTAACAGAAGGAAACAGAAGTGGGCATAAATAGCAAGAATATGTTATAAAGTAGTTTCAGCGGGGACTAAGAGACTGTGCCTTTTGGTGTTACTATGCTTAACTATGCAATGTTGTTTCCAGTGCACCACAGATGCATGCACATATCCAGAGATAGAGAGAGAAGCCATTGACCTATATAGGTAAGATTGGGTCATATGTTTCCCAGAAGACAGGGAAAAAATGTTGTCTTCCTTAAGAAGCTCAGGGGCAAACTGCATGTCACTGTAGCTTTGCTGCATGCATTTGTTTTTGTTCTTGTTTTATATGACAAGCAGCCTTGGGCAGCTGTGATTTTGAGGGGAGGAGAAGCAGGCAGGATGGGGTATTTAAAACCTTTGCCCTTTTTTCCAGCTTAGAGCCACCATTTCTCTACTGCACCCCGCTGCTCACCCATCCTACCAGATGTGTATTTACAAGCGTAAATACCTATGTGGAACCCTACTGAGGAGGAACAATAGTTCCTCTGGCCTACTTAGCATAGTACAGGAAGAAACAAATAAGAGAGGCCAGTTGAGGCACAGCAGTAGGAAAAGCATCCTAACTTGTGGGGAGTTCAGTTGTAGGGCAGTCTGCTTCATATAGCCATACTTAGAGATTCATCAAAAAGCTGTGGTTTTTAGCAGTGGCTTACTTTCGGGGGAGGGGATCCGTGTTTAGGCTCAAATTTTCCTGGAAGATGCACCCTCTGATATGGAAACTCTTATCTTTTAGTGCCAGATATTCGGAAGCTGACTCTAATTACTCATGATAAGATAAAAAAGCAGCTTCCTTTGCTTCAGAGGTGCATGCTCTGAAAATTTTGTCTCATATGTGCTTAGGAGTTAGACCTGGCATTGAACCAAAGCTGAACTTTAGATGACCTCTTGGATTCATGCCAACCCTGTGTGTGATAACAATGAAGATAATATGACAGATGCAAAAGGGCAGCTCTGTTAGCCTGCTGTAGCAATATTAAAAAAGTCCAGTGGTGCCATAAAGACTAACAACATTTAGTCTTTAAAGTGCCACTGGATTTTTTGTTTTAGTAATATGACAGCTGCAGCTTGCAAGAGGAAGTCCCACGAAACTTCTTACTAGCCTACCTGTTTCTAGCTTGATAAAACAGAAGTCCAACAGCATCTTAAGGGCAAATCAATGTTTATTCCATCATGAGTTTTTATGAATCATGGCTCACTTCCTTAGATGAAATGAACACAAAATTATTTGTTCCTGTCTTGACCATTTCTGGTGCACAGAGAGACACAAAGCAAAAAGGAAAGAGCTAACTCATGCAGTTATTAGTCCTTTACTGCTTGGTTGAGACTCATAGTTGTTCTGTGCCACCTGGGCAAGTTGCTATTTGCAAGGCCATATTTTGACATAGAGGAGAGTTCAGTCCAGATCTTTCCCTTACTTAAATGTTTACAGAAGCTAAAAGGAGGTTTGAAGAGGGGTGGCACCTCAGACAGGTACGATGCTATAGACTCCACCCTCCAATCCAGCCATTCCCTGATGGGGAACCATTGTTGCCAATCTCCAGGTGGCGGCTGGAGATCACTCAAAATTACAACTGCTCTCTAGGAGGGAGGGGGGAGGAGATGGAAAACTAAAGGTAGGTTGATGGTTGGCTGGGAGGGAGATAGAGTTGTCAACTCTAGGTTGGGAAATTCCTGGAGATTTGAGGGGTCGAACCTGGAGAGGGTGAGTGTTGAGGAGGGGTGGGACCTCAGACAGGTACAATGCCGTAGACTCCACCCTCCAAACCAGCCACTCCCTCCTGGGGAACCACTGTTACCAATCTTGGAGGTGGGCTGGAGATCACTCAAAATTACTACTGCTCTTCAGGTAACAAAGATCAGTTCCTCTGGAGAAAATGGTGGACTCTGTCATTATATCCTGCTGAAATTGCCACAGCAAATTGTTACGGAGTGCCCAAAGCCGGGGCACTCTCCCAGAGCCTCTTTCCAGAGCCCGTTGTATTTATTTCCACAACGGGCCTTATTCCTAGTACCTATATAAAACATGATTTTCCTGCAAACCTCAGTTGTCCTTCGAGTATGTAGCACATCCTTCCTGTCACACCCTTTGCTTTATTTTCCTGCCACCATGTGGAACATGTTGCTTGAAAATGGAGGAAGGGGTATTTTTTCCCCTTGGAAAATGACATAACTGTTCTTGTAGAATCACCTGCTGAAGCCCCCGGTGAGAAGTTCTACCTTGCTGCTTTCCATAATTGAGAGCACTTCCAAGCCCCCTTGATCTTAAGCATGTGCAGAAATCAGTGGTTATTCAAAGTGCTGAACTCTTCTAGTGTGGTTGTAGTCAGTCTTTGGAGGTTGGGGTTGGGCAGATGTGCCACAAGTCAAGTCCTTAACATATGAAAGGTTGCACTCTAATGTGCTACGGCCTTCTGTGGCTTGGAGGTTTGTTTTGTTTCTAGCCAATTGAGCCAAGAGGAAGCAGTAACGAACTGCAGTTCTGGAGGAGACAGGCAGGGATGTCCTGGATTTTATGGCACAGTAAAGCCCCCTCTATACTGAACACTGTCCCGGCTACCTGGGGTGCCCCTGCTGTAAACTAGCCACCTGTCTCTAGAAGGAAAAGCTAAAAGAGAGACTGAAATGCATTGTTAAAAGCAGAATGCAAATCAACTTCTCTGACCATTAACCACCTTTCTGTTGTCCTTGTTGAAGAGTTGGTATGCTTTCCTCTCCCCCTTCAGTATTTTGAGATGCTGGCCACTGTCTGGTTGGTATAAATTAATGCTGGACATTGATGCTCCATCACCAGTCATCTCTGCAATCTTTTAATTTTTTAAAAAGGACCCTTCCTCTTAGGTATTCTCAGTGAGGAGACAGAGAACTTCCACAAACTACTTCTTCTAGAGTTCTGTATTATGTCCCAGTTGAATAGAGGAGTGTGGGGGAGGTGTCCCCCCCCCCCTTCATCCCAGATTGAGATATGGCATTATTGAACAACATATTTATACATGTACGGGAAAGGCAGTAGATTGTCTTTTGACCTCATAGCTTTTAAGACTACAGTGCTAAGCATGAGCCTTTTACATCACTGGATTTGCTTTCTGGGAAAGATGGTTAGGCTTGGGCTACAACTCTTCTGTTTGTTTCCGACAGTGCCACTGAAAGTGGTCAGCAATCCTGGATCACATTAGAAGACATCAGGATAATTAAATTCAGTTCATACGCTGTCTTTGAGGCTGCTGCCTGCATTTGGTTATATATTTTGCATTCATCTAAAACGTTGGGTCCTCTTCTAAGTTTGCTTTTGTTCCTGCGACAGTATGAGCCATCCAGAATTCCCCCCCCCCTTCCATGATTTGGTTTTCCCTGACTTCTTAATCCCGCCACTGTGACTTTGCAAGTATGTGTGGCTGTTAACGTTCTTCTCCTGTTCAAAAAGCTACGCCACGCTGCTCCACTGTTGAAATAACTGACGCCGTGCCAGAAACTGCGTGAGGCTCTGACTCCTTTATGATAACAGTATCTCGGGAGCTGTTCCAATTCATGAGTCGCTGGAATGGTTTGCTGTTCTCCTGTGGAGCAAGTTAAGATCAGATGCTGAGCAGCGCTTCCTCTGAATGTATCTTTGATGCCTAGTGTTTAGGAGGCTCCTAAATAATGGAGGATTATGGAGGTGATTTTTGCCAGTGTGTGTGCTAATTGCTGGTGTGCAGGAAGCAAGCTGTCCTGGTACTTGGTCATTAATAGTGTAGCTCTGTCCTTGGTCTCTTACTGGTGGTCTTTGATGCTAAGTCCTTGCTCTTAGAATAGGCATGGCAAGAAGAGATAAACCAAGAATGTCCTCCTGTCTTCTTCCCATGCACTTACTCCCAGTTCTAGGATCCCTTTTCCCCTCCTGTCTTGGAAAATCTCCTCCTCTCTTTTATTCACTGGTGAGTACCTTGCTTGCCTTTCTCATGACTCCAGCTTCTGGACTATTCAGCCAAGAGACTTTTCAGCAGGCATGGAATGTGTGCTCTCTCTGCCTTTTGGCACACAAGTCAGCTTGGTACCTTTCTTAGCTGTCTGCTCAGAGTTCTTGGCCCTCTTCTGCCATTCCGGTGTTCCACTCATTCATACGCACCTGCACACACACATTTTGTTTTGCAGTTTTGGGAGGGGTCCGGTAGCTGCAAAGGAGATTGATGCTCAGTTTCTGTGTATTAAAAAAGAAAAACTGGACCACCCTCCCTGCTTGACATGGGGTTGGGGGCAGGAGCATGGATAAATGCAGTGGAATGCCTCATCTCATCTAGCTGGGCCCTAAGGCTGTGATGTTAATGTGCATTTGCTTGCTTGTTGAATTTGGGGTAACGTGTTTCCCCAAAATATAAACAGGATCAGGTTTCAAATATGCATCTTGAGGATGCCAGAGGGTTTTTGAGGGGGAGGGGGAGGCACTGAAATATTTTGTGCACTTTGCAACCTGGTTTCTGTAACTTTGGTCGGTGTATTTTTGTCCTGCCGCACATCTATCAGGTCAGTTAGCCTGCTGGTCAGTGATCAAGTGGGGAAAAGAAACAGTTGGGCTCCCACGTATCACAGCCTGGCATGGGCTGTTCTTTTAATCTGTCATCTCACCAACCCCAGCTGTAAATCGGAAGAATTTGGTGTGATATTAGAGAAATGGAGTTCCGTTTTGGCAATGAAAAGTGGTGAAATTGGTGCAGTCGGTAGACTGTCGGTGCAGTCCTAGATGTTTTACACCCTTCTGAGCTCATTGACTTCAATGGACTTGCTTATGGTGGAAGAGGCTGTCAAATCACAGGCAACTTAGAGCTACCCCTCATGGGGTTTTCAAGGCAAGAGATGAACAGAGGTGGTTTGCCATTTCCTGCCTCTGTGTAGCGACCCTAGGTTTTCTTGGTGGTCTCCCATCCAAGTACTATCCGGGTCAGGTCAGTAGACGTAGAAGGCTGTACCCCTAGTTAGGATTACACTCTGCGTTGGTTAGCAGATTGATTCCTTAGTGGTTTTACAGGATAGTTAGTTTATTTTTTAATCGCAGACCTTGGCATCTCATTGAAAAATGAGACAACTTAGGTCCCCTTTCTGGCATTCATAAATTCAAAATGGGAAACTTAGGCCCCGGTCACATGAGAGGATTTGCCCCACAAAACCAACGGGTTGAGGGCGCATCAAATGGGCAGGATCATACGGCAACATCTGGGAAGCATAGCGCACCCAGCACCAACCTGTACCATTGGCCTGAAGAAGCGGATTTAAAAAGTACCAGCAAAAGGGTAGTAGCAACCAGAAAACGCGGGACACAGGCGAGCGTCGGATCGCGGAAGTGGAGGTAATCCGGTGCATCCGGCACCTGCATGCATCCCCTCACACCAGATGTGTTTTTTCCAAGCCTCCACAGTATGCGAAGAAACGTCAGAGTATGCATGCGCAAGACCCTTTGATGCGCTTCAACATTACCGGTGTGATCGCCGGCTATCGGCATCTGCGTGGCATCTCGGGGACCGTCTGATCACGCTACCGCACATCTCCCTTCAGCGGCGCAGTATCCCACTCGTGTGACCAGGGCCTTAGAATCAGCATTGCGTTGTGAATTCTCAGAGACGAGAAGGCATATTACAGTCGTGTGGTTTGATTTAAAAACCACCTGTTTTGTTTTTTCAGGAAGCCTTGCTTTTGAGGCACAAATTATGTTTTGTCAACATTAACAGCTGATATTTGATACTGAGGGTATAATCAGACAGAACTCTCCTATGTGGTATTTCCATAACGTTGTTGTTTTTTTTAACCTCCTCTCAGGAACTTTGTCTTTATTCTGGTTTTTTTTTTTTTTGGTCCTGTCCCGCCAGTAAGCCTGAGCCAGTTCCAGGGTGAGGACCTGTGACCAGCAATATAATGCGGAAGCCAAGCCCTCAGAAAGGTAAGCATGAATATTCAGCTAAAGGAAGGAAAGGCCTTGAGAAACCTTTCCTTTAATTGGGATGTGTCAGCAGATCAGGATATACGTGAGAGGAGGTGTGGCTAAGTGGCACAATGCCTACTTTGCATGCAAAGGGTTCCAGAGTCAGTCCCCAACTTTCTCCAGTTTAAGGATTTGGGGTGGGAGGTGCCAGGAAAGGCCTTTCTTTGCCCGAGACCCTGGAGAACTGCTGCCAGTCAGGTACTATGCTGGGTAGATCAGCCTCATGACTGTTTATAAGGCAATTCTTTAGATATTCAATACATGAGGGTTAGTGGTTTGTGCATCAGTGGGGCCAGAGACTTTTTCTGAGATTGCGGCCGACATTTAGATCTTGGTCCTCTTGCTTAGAAAGCCACTTCCAGTCCGCAGAAATGGGTATGATTTTTATTTAGTTCATTTGCTTTCTCTTTTTGTGTCAGTGGATCCCTTAACTGTGGCTCATCATTTCTTTGTTGTAAGCACACCTGGGGCTCTTTCAGCAGAAACGGAATTTCAGAGTGGGTGGGTGGACATGCACCCACTTTTGGGGCCCTGCTTCCACACGGCCTCAGATAAAGAGAGGAGTGTGTGTGTGTGTGTGTGTGTGTGTGTGCATGCGTGCAGGATCATCTCCGTCAGCACCATCAGCCACTACCTGGTGGTGGTGGAAAGTGCCGTCAAGTTGCAGCCAACTTATGGTGAACTTGTAGGGTTCTCATGGCAAGAGGCATTCAGAGATGGTTTGCCATTGCCTGCCTTTCTGTAGCAATCCCAGACTTCCTCGGTGGCCTTCCATCTAAACACTGACCAGGACTGACCCTGCTTAGCTTCTGAGATCTTACATAATTGTGCTAGCCTGGGCCCTTTTTGAAAACAGCATGGAAAACGTTAAGGGGCTTTTCCAACCCTTCCTGTGCTGAGCTGCACTGTAGCATTAAGCATGGTTTGGAGGGGAAAGAGAGGGTTTTGGGGAGGGCAGTCTGTCAAAATTGCCATTGAGAATGTGCTTTTGCCCAGGATAAAGGGGCAGGGAGCAGGAAGTGGGTGGCAGCAATGGGCACTACAGGAGTGGAGTAGTGCCATGAGGTTTTTGTGCCCCATAGATGCAGCCTGTGTTAGCTCCTTTTTCACAGATATTGGCACAGGAATGATTATGATGAAGACGCAGTTACCTAGACCATGTTGTTTAGCAATAGGCTGTATTTTGGTTCCCATTGTTTGCAGTCTCCCTTAGCTTTGCTGTGAACAAATTGATTTTCGGTCGTGTAATTATTTTTAAGGGGAACGTTGCTTGCAGCTCTGTTAACAGGCAAGGCCAAAGCCGAAAGGAGCACAAGTAACCCTATGCTGCCGCTTTGGCACCATCTGCTCACGTGCTCAACGTGGCACAAGCCGGTGTGATACTGGCAGATGCCTCTTTCCCTTTTAATGAGGCATGAAACTGACAACCAGCCTACCTCGTGGCCCTTTCCCCTAGCAGCCGTAGTCTTTCATCCCACTGTAAGGCAACTGTGATTTCAGGTCCAGGAAACACTCCATACGGCTTGCATTCAACATGCAACAAGAATGTAAGCATGAACTGGGGCTTCTGGGTTAAGGTACTTTTTCATTACAACTCTATTTACTCCCTCCTTTAGCATTTTTTCCCACTGTCTTTGAACATTTGATTAGCGATTTTCTGCCCCAAAGCAGGGGAGGGAATCTCAGTAAAGAAGAGAATATGTGTATCACTCTATTTACATTTCCCATGCAAAGCTGAAGGGTTATTGTAGGACATTCCCCTCTTTTTTCTGCATTGCCTCTTGCCCATCCTAGGGAGCATCAGCCTCCCTCTAGAACCACTTGCCCTTTGACAGAGCAAAATTAAATGGAGGAAAGCAGAAGTCCATGGGAGCCTGCTGGGAGGCAGCTAGAGAGCCTGATAACGAAGGGGCTGCTTGATTAGTCAGCGGTGTGGTGGTCTCGGCCTCAGCTGGCTCACTCCAGCCCTTGCATTTCAAGCTTGTCCTCATTTACTTAGTGGAGCAAATCCTCTAGCCACTGTTGCTGTTGTGTCTTCTGGTGTTACAAACACTGTCTGCCATATGCCCTGAACCCAGCACCTGTGCCTGTAAGGCAGGCGGGTTCCTTCTCATTGCAGACGGGTTTCCTAGAAAGCGGTTGAAGATACTATTATTTAGCTGTAACTGACATACATACTCACTGAGTTTCTGCAGGCTTCTTGTCTTTTGTCACTTTTTAAATATCTTCATTTAAAAAGGGGGGCTCTTGCTTTTAATATGGTTTCTCCTGTAGACTGTCAGGTAATTGGTTGCTTGAGTTAATGAGCATTTGAACACTGTACCATTCTACTGGAGGAGGAGGGGGTCTTTTCACATTGCCAATATGTCTTCTTCATTTTCTGTGCTTGGGGTCCCCCCCAAAAAAATCTTATTTTTGAGAAGAGATAGAGGACCTCCCCCCACAATATACAGTATTCCATTTCTGGCAGGCTTTCAGCTCCTCTGGAGGGTATCACACGGATGCTGTCTCACTCTCTGAGCTAATGTATCGTGCAAGCAGTAGCAGGAGAAGCGTCTCATGGAAACATTGGCAGGTTTTCCTTGGCGTATTCCTGCAATCAAGAGTAGAAAGGTAGCCATCTTGATTACCCCGACTGCCCTGGTCCTGAGGATCCTTGCGGGGAGTAGCACAGGCTGGGAAGCATCACCGTTGGCTTATTTAATGTATTTTATATCCCTCAGTCTCTCGGCTAGGAACTGGTTCTCGTGGCAATTTACTAGTAACTGAACATTCCCAGTAAAAATAAACAAAGACCAACTTTCTAAAACTCAGGACAAACAAATCAATTTGAAACAGCTGCTGTCTCTTAGAGGAGGGCTACTAGCTGTGGTGACTAAAAAGAACCTCCCTATACAGAAACATTAAAGCATTGAATATCAGTGCATGGAGGCAGCATCGGGGGAGTGCCTTGGCTCCTGTGCCCCCCTTGGCCTTCCAGGGCAGCTTGGTGAAACAATGTGCTGGACTAGCTGGACCATGGGTGTGATCCAGTAGGGCTGTTCTTACATTCTTATGGCTTGCATGCAGAAGAACTCATATTTTTTAAAAAAATGAACTGCCTTTCACCCAGCGTTGCAATCATAAAAGGTTTGGTGCTGGGTGATCAGTCCATATGACTGGAATGCGCGATCAGAAGGGCTTACTCAAGATGTTCCCTAAAATGGTATCTTTTGATTATTCTCCATATTTTATCAGCAAGAAACTTGGCAAATGTATCTCAGCCGATGTGGAGAGAATGGGGTTGGGTGCAAAGGAGAGCGATGAGGATGATCGGGGGACCAAGCCCTATGAGGAAAGGCTGAGGGACTTGGGGATGTTCAGTCTGGAGAAGAGGAGGCTGAAGGGGGACATGATGGCTGTCTTGAAGTATCTGAAGGGCTGTCACTCTAGAGGAGGGCAGGGAGCTGCTCCTGTTGGCAGCAGAGGAGAGGACTCGCAATAATGGATTTAAATTAAGGGTGGGAAGGGACCAGCTGGATATTAGGGAAAAAAATTTTACAGCAAGAGTTATGCAGCAGTGTGATCAGCTCCCTAGGGAGGTGGTGAGCTCCCCCTCACTGGCCGTCTTTAAGCAGCGACTGGATGAACACCTGTCAGGGTTGGTCTGGGCTGATCCTGCCTTGAGCAGGGGGGTGGACTAGATGGCCTGCATGGCCCCTTCCAACTCTGTGCTTCTGTGATTCTATGACACAAGTGTTTATTTGAGAATAGGCAGTCCAAAGCTTATATTGTCTTGTAGACCAGTTATTTTTTCACAAGTGTGAAAGTTGAAGGGGAAAAACAAACTGAGGACTACTGTACAGAGTTGGAAGGCTTAGATATGAGAACTAGACACGTCTTAAATATTTCCCTTCCAAGGCTGGAGCTGAGGAGAGAGGAAGGGCAAGCATCCCTAAGGAAGGCTCGCAATTTTTGCATTGTGATTTCAATTTTAACTTTAAACTCTTTTCTCCCACCCACCCCCTTCCCTTTCATTTGTGAAATATACAGGAATTCTACCATGTAAATGTCAGAAATGATTCTTGGAATCCCTTTTTGCTTGTTAAGAATATTCATCCCCCTTCTCTCTCCTGCTTCTTCACTGCTTAGAGGAAAGGGATGGATAAAAGTAAGTGATAATGCTATTAGCTTGGGTGTTTCACCTGGACAGCATGTTTTGAAGAAGCAAGGTTTGAGAATATGCATGAAAGCAGGGGTTAAAAAATGGGATAGCTTCCTTTCCTGCAATTTAATATTTCGTGCCTCTTGCTTTTTCCTTTTTGGAAACAGTATGAAATAGTACGAGTGTAATTTTATTGCACTGATGAATAAGGGCAGATTTCTGTGACTCTCCCGGAATGTCAGGAAGCAGATTTAAGAAGTCCGTTTTCCCATTTGGCTCATGATGAAAGTGTTCTAGGAGTGCCACACTGTGATCACAGACTGCTTAGTAAGGTTGTGTTGTCTGGAAGTGGCGGCCCAAGATGAATGCAGGGTCACCGGTGATCTGTTCTCATGATAAACTATTTAATGGGGCAGTAACATAAGACACACACACCCCTGCACATTCAGCCAGCATCTAAGTGAGTCACCACATGCTGGCAGCGTGGGGCTATACAGATGGGGAGGGGAAGCATTGGCGAGCTGGATGAATCCTGCAGGTACTGTTTATCACTTTTATTGGTAAGACAGAGAGCCTCCTGGGGAAGCCTATGTGGTAAGAATGTATGAAATGCACATTTTTTAAAAAAAGTGTGGTCCTTTCTCCCCACAATTCGATCACCTTACCTCAAGCAAAACGGTACCTTGATAGACCAGAAGGGTCATAAATTGGCAGCTTGGAAGATGTTCAGGGTGGAAGTTGAGGGACAGTTGTGGCTGTTCCCTCATAGTTCTCCTGATTCTCAACAAAGGCTTTCCTCAGTTCCGCTGCTGATGGGAATCTGAGAAATAAAGAGAAATGACAAATCCCTTTCTCTGTCCTCACCCCACTCCCGGTGACTAGTTGCTGGCTGTCAAGTTGACCTTTACAGAAAAGGGCAAGTCTCCTGATTTTTAAATTAGCCACTCAATATTTTAATATGTAGGGTTTTGATTTGTGCTGGTTTTTTTAGTTTAATCTGTTTTAATCAAAATGGTGTGTATGGGAAAGGGGAAGAACGGCAGCTGCATCCAGCATTGCTTACTCTGCAGGTTATGAGCAGGTAGAGCAATGAACGGAGGGCAAAATGAGGTATAATGACTTATTCATGAAGAGAAAGCTGTAGTAACTTGATTCCTCACTCACATGCTTATGCGGTGTTGTGTTGTTTGCCTTAATAGCAATAGACTGGAAAGATGGCAAAAAGCACAAGTACGGGCGCCTGTCAGAACCTCCCTCTCAGTACCAAGGTATGAAATGAATCCATCTTGTTCTTTCTTTCCTGTCATTGTTGGCAGATGGCGATTTCCTCTGCCAATCCCACTGGGTACAGAATAGGCCCAATGGTATCTTTTGATGGGGCTGCTGGAGCACTGTTGTAGTATGCAGGCCATTGGGTGCTACAGAGCTTTTCATTGAGCCAGCTCCATCTGCCTGACAGTCATGCCTCTCTTTTATAATACTGACCAATCGTATTATTATTTATTTACTTCGTTTATATCCCACCTTCTTCCTCAATGGGGACCGAAAGTAGCTTACATTGTTCTCCCCTTCTCCCTTTTATCCTCACAAAAAACCTGTGAGGTAGATCAGGTTGAGAGTGTGTGACTGACCCAAGGTCACCTGGCGAGCTTCCATGGCAGAGTGGGGATTCAAACCTGGGTTTCCCAGATGCTAATCTGACACTCTCTTCACTACACCACACTGGCTCTCCAAAGAACATGTAATGGTCACTGGTTGGAATGGGCATGAACCGAAGTTTGTGATGGGTTTACCGTCACAGACTTCCACAGACTTCTTAAGCAGTTCATGGTAGTTCGCGGGTACAGCAGAAAGAGTGGTTTAAAGGGACTCTGGGTCCCTTTAAACTCCAGTTTCTGTTCCCTGCAAAAGCTGCAAAAACAGCTGAGTGGTGGAGAGCCTGGCTTTCTTGTGCAATCCCTTTAAAGTTTAAAGAGACTATTCAAGAAAGCCCCCAAAACAGCTGAGCAGCTGCTCTCCCTTCCGCTCAGCTGTTTTCCGGGCTTTCTGCAAACCCTGTTTAAAAGGACTGTGGTCCCTTTCAACATAGTTTGTGGGGCCATAAGCCAGTTTGGTTTTATGAACAAACCTCCCGGTTCAGTTTGGTTCGTGGTTTAGCCACAAATTGCATTTTTCCAGTTTGGGCCCATCCCTAGTCATTGTAGCCCCTCATGTGAAAGCATGGTGTTTATACAACCAGGTGGCACGAGGCTGGTTCATATATGCATGTATGTTGCTTTATGACTTGTAGCTGAGTATGTGACTAACGCCATTAAAAAGTATTATGTCTGAGGTAAAGCAATACTTAAGCCCAGGCTGCAGTATTTGGTGCATGGCGGGTCGATTGTGTGTTAACATGAATTTTTGCAATGAACGCGGCATGTTTGAGCTGGTCAAGAGAGAATTTTTCTCCTTGGAGCAGTCAAGTTATGGGACTTTGATGAACTGGAGAATCTCCAAGGGAGGTCACTGTGAGGACTGGAACACTAACAGAGCAACTCCCAGATCCCAGAGAATCTCACTAGCCAAATTCTAGTTTATGCTCTGGCAAAAGGCCTACTTTTACATTTTAAACTTGTGGCTAATAATGTGGACACAGACCAGCCATGGAGTTCATAGTTTGGTAGCTAGTATCATGGCTTGACCGCTGCTTGGGGTACTTACTTCACAAAGGGGCAACTTTCTGTTTAATCGCTTAGGGTTTTGGCCGCTGTGGTGCCTCCGTCCAAGTTCTCTGTAACAATGTCTTCTTAGTCGCTGAGGGTTCAACCCCCCCGTAGAACGCAGGACCACACTGTCTCATGCAAGACTGTGACACTTCCTGCAGCTCATACAGCATTTGTGACTTCTAGGGTTATTTCCCCAGAAAGGAGTAGCAGAAAGAAGAGCAATGAATAGGAACAACCAGGGGGAAATATTTTGTGAAAAATGCCAGAACAGCCAGGCCTAAAACCCAAACAGCGTTAGTTAAATGGCTGTAGCAGCAATGGTAGCTCCTCTGGCCTGATCTGCCAGTATGCCGTCCCGAAGGATTTAGGTTCTCGTTCCTTTATCTCTTCATCAGATATCAGCAGAAGGGAGAATTTAATGTTAGCTGAAGGCCAGTGTGTTAATGAATAAGAACAATTTTAGAAAGAACCTCAAATCTGATTGCTGTAGAGCAGTTTTAAAAATTAGTCAGATCCCACTTACAGGCACAGGGGCGGGGGGCGGGGGGATTCTTGGGGGAGTTATTTGGTTTTTTGCAATGTAAATAAAGAAGAATAAGGCACAACAAAGTGCTGTAGCTGAACCAGTAGTTTCTCTTGTGTAAGCAGCCTTTTAAAGACCAGCTCCCCCTTACTCCTGGCCTGGGTCACTCTTGAATTGGTGAGGAAAAGAACAAGGCAAATTGGTAGGGCTTGAGACCGTTTTCCAGAATCCTCAGAACTTCTATTGAACTCAGTCTCCCCCCCTCCCCGCCTCTATACTTACAGGTCACTTTGCCTGGGACAAATACTTGAAAGAGACATGCTCCATCCCAGCCCCTTCTCATTGCTTCAAGCAGGTAATGGGAGCGTTTTGTTTTTTTTAAAAAAGAGTTGGGGTAAAGGGTCTCCTTTTGGTCAGAACATGGACAAATGTGGGGTAGCCTCTTATTCTTTTGGAGGCGGGGGAATGAAGGCCAAAATTCCCATAATTTGGAAGCTATGGAAACAGACATGTCCCCCCCACTGGAATATGTGTAATACTTTCTACGCTCATGTAATCGTTACTGTTCAGTGTGAAATAACAAGTGAAACTATATTGTTCAGTACTTTGAAAAGCACCAGTAGGAAATTGTACCTTTAGAGGAATTTTTTTGAAAAAACTTCTCTAATGTAAATTGTGCAGCAATAAATTTCGATATAATAATGTATCACCTGCCAGTGTGAACAGGGCTGCACACTTATATGTATACATGTTGGGATTTGGTTCTGAATAAATATGCATAGGAACAGACTGTAAGTGTTGCTGAAGAGAGGTGTTGCTGAAGAGAAAGTTGCTGAAGGCCCAGTTTTATTTATTTATACTCTGCCCTTCTCCTTGATGAGGACCCAGAGTGGCATATATCATCCCCTTGTCCTCCATTTTATCCTTGTGGATAAAAGGACTTTGGGGTTAGCCATGGTGACCAAAGGGAACCTCCATGTTCAGAGGCAGTAAACCTCTGGATCCCAGTGCTGGAGGCAACATCAAGGGAAGGCATCCTCAATGCCCTGTTGTTGGACCTCCAGAAGAACTGATTGGCCACTGTGTGAGACAGACTGCTGAACTGGAGGGAACACTGATCTGATTCAGCAGGGCTCTTCTGTAAGCATTTTAGAGGACGGTTAAAAATACCTTGAGAGGGCCATACTTGTATTTCTGAGTAAGGATTCTCTGTCATTGTCATTTGGGACACGGAGCTCTGAAGACCCTGTTGTCCTTAAGCTGCCAGGAGCAATTCAGGGAACAAGGGGGGTTGTGAGGGAAGCATGTGGTTCAGTTCCCAAGTCTGACAGAGATCCTGGTTCTCCTCAGTCCTACACCCCACCCACCAATGAATTCAAGATCAGCATGAAGCTCGAGGCCCAGGACCCCAGGAACACCACCTCCACTTGCATCGCCACTGTGGTGGGGCTGACGGGAGCCCGTCTGCGACTACGCCTGGACGGGAGCGACAATAAGAATGACTTCTGGCGCCTGGTGGACTCTGCAGAAATCCAGCCCATTGGGAACTGCGAGAAGGATGGAGGGATGCTGCAGCCCCCGCTGGGTGAATAGACACTTCTGTTTTCCAAGGAGCATGTTTAGGTTGTGGGTTAAATCCCGAGGGAGGATGAGCTATTCCTTCTGCTGCTCGTATTATACGAAAAGGGGCTTTGGAGTACTGGCTAATGTCAAGGAGGTGAAACAGAGAACAAAGCACTATGCAGAAATGAGGTGTCTGTGTGTATCTGCTCGTGTTCTGTGAAGCAGCGGTTCCCAACCATTTCAGTGTGGTAACCCACAAGTCCAAATTTACTTGGTATGGTGACCCACCCAGGGTCAGCCCAAGGTTCTTTGAAGCCCTAGGCAAACTATGACCTTGGCACCCATCTAGTTCAGCATTCCTTTTTCTACAGTGGCTAACCAGATGTTTTTGAGAAACCAACAAATATCCCACAAAGGGCACAGCTGCCGCCACTATGAACCCCAAGCAAGTTGCATTCCAGCAGACACAGCCTTTGACCACTCTCTTCTTCTTCATTATCCCCTGTAACTCCCCTAAGAAACTCACTCAAGTGACCATCAGGACATGTTTTAACTTGATCAATATGTATAAGCAGAGAAGACAAAATACCAACTAATGTATGACATGGAAGATACCGTTTCTAGGGTCGGAGCTTGGTTTCCACAATACAAGACAGAGTCATGGAAAGGGCAGGGGCAGCCGTTAGGGAGGGCTGGCCCGCGATCCACTTTTAGAGGCTTTGCAACTCACTTTAGGGTCCTGACCCGTGGGTTGGGGAACACTGCTGTGAACGATATTGGGACCCTTGGTGCATTTTCTCTGTAGACAGTGGCGTTCATCATGACCCCTTAACCCACTTTAGTAGTGACTTCTTCTGGCTTGACATATTCCCCCCCACCCCAGTAAGCACTGCCTTTTCTTCTTACCTGCTTTGGGTGAATTATTTTTTGCACTTTGATGGTGGCAGAAAGCAGCATCCCTCTGACCTGTGGGAAATTAAATCTTGCTGTGGTAATGCCCTCAGGTTTGAAATGATAATGAACATCGCACGCACACATGCCAAGATGACTTGCTAACTACAGGGGTCATTTTTCTCAAGGTTTGACAAAGCCAGGGCTTTACATGAGAGAACTGGGATATAGTCACTGTGTACAAATATACATTGAGTTTAAGGTAGATGAGTCTGATCCGCACCACATAAGTCAACTAGGCCCTTGTGTTTCTACTATGTCCAGCCCACCAATAACTTGGCCACAGCTCAATGGTCCATAAAAAGCACCTTTTAAAGAAAATAAAAGCCATCTTTCTTTGTTAGAAATGTGTAGGATTTCCAATTTTAATTCGTTCAAATTTAGTTCCCTGCTGTGAGATGCTGTTACAGCTTTTCTCCTAGAGGGTAAAGGAAAGGAATCCCTGCTCTTCACCCAAGCCAAGAAAGGAATTTCAGGGTTTTCCCTGTACCTTTCTGTTTAATGAGCCAAACAATCTCTGGCTATAAACTGGGGTCCACCAACTGCAGCTAGCCTTAATAGCCAGCTGTTACTTG
This sequence comes from Gekko gecko, assembly GCA_029375565.1. Taxonomy (NCBI): domain Eukaryota; kingdom Metazoa; phylum Chordata; class Lepidosauria; order Squamata; family Gekkonidae; genus Gekko; species Gekko gecko. The sequence continues at coordinate 204,443,481 of JAPDNY010000005.1, forward strand.
TGATTACCTCTGATGCTGCCTTTCCCTAAAGTTCCCCTGGTCTTTCACTTTATGCCAGGCTTCCAAGAGGCTCAAAAGCACAGAATAGATTTATTATAGCTGCTGAATTGTGTTTATGGCGCCAAGGTCTAAGAACCATCTTAAAATAATTCTTAGACTATTCTAAGAGTCCAATTTTAGAATCATCTTGTCTCTGCTTTCCAGTATCCTTTCTGGCTCCCCCCCATACCTTCTGATAGATATTTACTTATTTTATTTTCATTATTTATGGTCTGCCTTTCTCGCTTGGACTTTAGGCATTTTGCAGAGAGTCAGTCAATACAATCGATAGGATAGAATATTCAATAAACAATACAGTAGGACAAGGGTTGTAGAAACAACCAGATGTCTAAAAACAGAACTGAAGTAAAGCATAAGTATTAACACAACACATTAAATGATGCAAAATTCCATACTAGGATCCTAGTTTCAACAAGCTAGACACAGTCCATAATAATTTTGATTAATAAATTTGATACGTTTGGTCAGAAGAGCTGAGGCCAGTACTTAGTAATCTATTTCTCCTAGTCACCAGTTGAGAACAGAGAGCTCTTTTTTAGAGTTTTTTATGTTTAATGAACTAGTTTTCATTGGGTAACCCAATCATCTGTTGGAAATAATCTTGGAAAACAAGGGTTTTTTTTGCTGTTTTTTTCATAGCCACTAGAGGGCAGGAGATATAATCTTGATGTAGCCTCGAAGCCAATCACAAACCAGAATTAGATGGGTAACCAGTAATCTTATGTGGCCCATAAACTCTCTTGGCTGCTTTTCTGAGCATGTCAACATGGGGGGGGGTGTTTCTGCAGGTATTCCAAAGGTAGTTAATATAGTTCTGAAAGTAAGTCCATGAAAGCTAGTAGAGTTGTTTTTATTTCATAACCAGTACACACATGCTGCATTAACTTTTGGCCTGTAAGAGAAGGAGAAATGCCCTCACAAAACAATTTATTTATTATGAGATTTATACCCCGCCCTCCCCACGAGGCAGGCTCATGAGGAAACTCCAGCTTTTTAAGTCCTTACCATCCCCGTTCTCCTTTAAGTGTCAATGTCATGGTAACTTCTGCAGCTGAGTCCCAGCAGGGAAGAAGCAGGCTTGGTCAGACTATCAGTCCTGCTTGTGCACTTAAAGATGCACAAACGACTTTGCCCTATCTCTTACCAGCCAGCTTATTAGACAGAGAGCTTCCTGTCTGCACACAGGAGAGCAGTTCTTCCCACATTTGCCCTACCAAGCTGGGTGCAAATCTTCCCTGCCTGGACACCACAAGGCATATGTTGCTCACCGTAGGTGGTTGGGCTAGAGGCTATTTGCAAGTCTAAAGTAAGAACAGGTTCCAAAGAGCACACCTGATGATCCACCGTATAGCTGCACTTCAGAGTTTTCAATCACTATCATATGAATGACTCCAGAAGTGCAGTTTTTATCCCTGTCCTTCCCCCAGCATCCTCAGGAGTTCAGTGGTAACTAAGATTACAATTGGAAGGTAGAGGGAGGGAGAAGTTAGTTGTGGAAGTCTGGATGCAGAGCTTTATCAAACCACCCATAAAACACTGTAAATCAGCAGCCACCGCCACCCTCTGATTACTCTATTTACCAGAAAACAATGGGGCTCAAAGACTACCCATGTATCCTCCACCATATTCAAGGGATGTTCCAGCATTACTGAGTCTCAGTGTTCACAGCCTTTTGATTTCAGCTACCCATTTAAAAAATTGCACTGCACTTTTTGTTAGTAGTGCGTCCAAAGAACCAGGTGATAACAGGGCTTGGTGGTGGTGGAAAGTGCTGTCAAGTTGCAGCCGACTTATGATGATCCTGTAGGGTTTTTAAGACAAAGACAAGAGATGTTCAGAGGTGGGTTGCCATTGCCTGTCTCTGCATAGAAATCCTGGACTTCCTTGGTGGTCTCCCCTCCAAGTACTAACCAGAGCTGACCCTGCTTAGCTTCTGAGATCTGACAAGATCATGCTAGCCTGGGCGATCCAGGTCAGGTTATAACAGGGCATAAACTGTGCTTTTTGAAAGATAAAATCACTCCAAAGCAGATCTCTATATTTCGTTAATTTATAGTGCATGGATGTTTGAGAATTTACCTGGAAACCTCCATGTGTCTTCATGATCGAAGGGCCTCTCATGTATGGAGAAGATGTTGTTGTGTTCTGTTACTACCTTTATTGTTCCAATTTTTAGTATATGTGCTGTGTGTCCCCCCCCATCTCTGTTTGTTTGCAGGGTTTCGGCTGAATGCTTCATCATGGCCCATGTTTCTCCTGAAAACTCTGAATGGAGCAGAAATGGCTCCTGTTCGGATTTTCCATAAGGTACTTCAGTATGAAGCTTGTATTCATCCCTGTTTTAAACCCCATGTTGCTGAATTTAATGTGATGAGATTTTGGTTGTCTGTGTGATTGGGGCTTAGTTTGTAACATGTGGCAGCTGGATTTCCCTGACCTGATGTTGCCTCAGTCAGATGTCAGACGTAAGGGAACTTGTTTCCCAAGCATCCAGAATTCCAATTCAGATTGGGACTGTGGTGTTGGGGGGATGGGGCTTCAGTCTTTACCCCTGCACTGCATTACTGACTCAAAATGTCCCCAGAGGGTACTATTTGCCCAAATGGGGTGCAGTACGTGTAGCCCATTAGTCCTCCCAGCCGTTCTGGGTGAGGAAAACAGTGGGGGAAGGGGGCTGAAGCCCTTCTCCCCCATGCCGCATTCCAATCTGAACTGTGATTCTAGGTGCTTGGGAAGCAAGTTCCCCCTCACTTAATCACTGACTGTCTCCAAGTTAGATCAGAGGAAACCAGGACCCCAAACACTGAAAAATCAAACCATGTTGTTTTGGCCTTAGTTTCTGCGGAAAGTGCAGGATGACGACTTTGTTTTGTTAAAGGAAGATGTGTTAAAGGGGGTACCCTTCTGGTTCAGAGCAGTCTGTCGAGTGTATAAGATATGAATGTAGAAGGTAACTTCCAATATTTCTGAAAGACAAGTGAATATTTGGGATGAAGTCCATAATTTCGATGAGAGCATGGCTTGTATGGTGCACAGTAACTTCGGGGGGGGGGCAGACTGGTGGGGGTGCGTAAGCAGTATTTGCAGCCCAGGGAGGTAAGTCTCAGGTGTGCTTGGATCCAGGCAGGAGACAAAGCTCAGTCAAGTTGCAGATAAAGGCAGCATCAGAATTAGTCCATGAACATGAGGGTAGAGAGACAAGCAGTCAGTAGGAAAGCAAGGCTGGGGCTGACGGGCATGAGAAGGAGAGGTGATCTGATTCAGAGAGCCCCTTATGGCTCTCTGCGTCCCTCTTCAGATCTAACACTGCACTATTGTAAATCTTAGATATTTTCTTATCTTAGCTAATGTAAAGTAAACACCCGGGGGAACACTGTTAATCCTTGCTGGGTTCAGTCCAAACTAAATTTTCTGCCCATGGAAGGCACTGCCATCAGCATTAACAAAACTTGCCTGCCTCCCGGTGCAGTCCACTGATCTCAGGAAAATTGCTGCTCCTGGAGAATTGGGGACCCTCAAGAATGACATGAGGAGCAAATCAGGGGGTCTGCATCAGGAACAGAGAATGGCAGATGCTGCACCTTCCCTTCCATTATAGTAGAAGACTTAGTCTGGATCCAACCCACTGACTGGAAGTCTGTCTCTGCTACTAAATGTTTATGTGTCCTCCTCCATTCTGAGAAGAACCCAAGAACTGTTCTGTGCATCTCTGCTGCGCTTTCCTTAACCAGATCAACCAACTCTTAACCATGGTTAACATGATTTAGTGACAGAAAGCTGGTTGCCATAACCAGGATCAGCAAGTTTCCTGAACAGATAATCCATTTACATTTCCCCCCTCGAATTAGACTAATAATTGAGAATTATTCAAATCGCTGTTATTTGGACCTAAACTATTTAGTTTAAGGAAAATAAGCTGCGATTCCGTGTTGTGTCTGAACTGAGTTTGTGAAAGCAGCCAGAGTATTCTGAAGGAGAACTACAGAAGTTGCCGTTTCCTTTTGCAAAGGCCATTGCTGTTGCACCCCAAAAAGCAGCCTAGCCAGTTATGGGTTTGTTTCTTTATTAGTCACCAGATCAGAGCTGTGGAACCCCCTCGGCAGGTGCTTGAGGGCGTCCGGGGGAGGGGTCACTCGTGCCTTTCTTTCTCCTCTAGGAGCCCCCATCTCCATCCCAGAACTTCTTCAAGATAGGGATGAAACTGGAGGCCGTGGACAGGAAAAACCCACATTTTATCTGCCCAGCAACCATCGGTGAGGTGCGGGGCTCCGAGGTCCTTATCACTTTCGATGGCTGGAGGGGGGCCTTTGACTACTGGTGCCGCTACGACTCACGAGACATCTTTCCCGTGGGCTGGTGCTCGATGACTGGAGACAACCTGCAGCCTCCTGGGACAAAAGGTAAGAGTCACACCATCCCCCACTGTGCCCCGCATTCCACCTGTCTCAGGCCATTTATTGCAACTTCACTGGTTTAAAAAGGAAGCTAATTTGGGGCAGAAGAGGGCCTGCTCATTATCAGCCTGTTTCCTAGCAGCTCCTGCAACCACAAGTTTTCCTTGCCTGCTTTCATTGCACAGAAGAAAGGTACGTTCCAGCTTCCTTGGCAATTACGTCAAAAGACGGAGTTTTTTGTTTTTGTAGTTTGCTTGGGCAGCGCTTTGTTGGTAGACCGAGAAGCCCATCACACTTTGAGCAACTTTCTCCCCTGCAACCCCTTCCTTTTGGGTTCTGTGATTATCCAAACTCATGCTGGGGTCTAGATTCCTTCCTTCCAACACAGTCAAGACTGTCCTGGGAGCTGGGGTATGCAGACTTTGGCCTGGCTTCATGGCCAGCTGTTACTTGTGCTCACCCCTCCCTTAAGAGGTGTGAGATATGTTGTGTTGTGCTGAACTGCAGGGTAGGCAGGAACAATGTAAGTCCTGTGAAGAAAGGGAATGTCCAGTCACAGACTGAGGGAGTTCATGATTATGCAGGACTTTACAGCACTGCCCCGCCACAATTTGTCGCTTGGACATTGCCATCTGTACAGACCTCACCAATCCCCCTGCTCGAGATCAGCACAGGGACCAACTCAGTCCCCAGATGCCTGGTGCGTACCAGCCTTTTTGGCCCATTTGTCTCTCGCATTCAAGAGCTCCCTTTTATTCAGAGACTTGGCATCCTTTCAAGCAACATGTGCTGAGCCTCATATGCTGATGGGCTCCCTGCTGATAGTGAAGATTCTTCTGGGTTAGGAGCCTTGGCTCAGGGGTAGATCATCTTGCATTACATGCTCAAGCTTCCAGCCTCTATGCCCAGCAACTCAAGTTAAAAGACAACCAAGTAGTAGGTGCTGTGAAAGACCTTAACTTGAGCTCTTGGCGAGTCACTGCTACGCAGAGTAGACAAGACTGACTGTGATAAGGCCAGTGGTCCTAGGCAGCTTCATTTGTTCTTATGTGTGTCTTATATGAATTGAGGCTTGTCTGGTGTCATGACTGGGGTGCTTCAGTTGTTCTTTTTGTCCCTGAATTTTTGACACTGACATTTCCTGTACCAGTGGAGTCTTGTGTGCAAGAGAAGGGTTATGTTGCTGTCTCCGACCTGCTATTCTTTGAATGCTTTTTTTTCTGATAGAGAGAAAGTTCTTCAGTCAATATTCATGTAACATAACTCTGAAAATACCTTGGCTAGAAAGCAAGGCGTCTATATGCCGTTGATTTATTTAAGTATTTGGATAGATTTCTGGGCCCCATCCCAAGAATCTTTTTAGCAACGAAATCTCTGGAACTCTTTTGGCCCCTTAGCAGTAGAGGGAGCAGAGAATTGGTTTGTCTGTCTTTTCCTTGGAGGACCCACCAGCTTCAGATATGTAGAACATGGCAAGTGCAATGTTTAAGAGGACTCTGACATCCACAGCCAGTTTCAAGGTTCTTGTGGTCCTCACTCCCTGCCCTGCATAGATGTCAGAATCTTGGTGTCTGTTACTCTCAGCAAGAATGTTCAGCACTTTGGGATCTCAAATGACAGAAAGCTCTTCATGAGCCAGTTTGGTGTAGTGGTTAAGTGTGCGGACTCTAATCTGGGGGAACCGGGTTTGATTCCCCACTCCTCCACTTGCACCTGGCTGGATGACCTTGGGCAAGCCGTAGTTCTGATAACAGCTGTCCTTGAAAAAGAGCAGTTTCTGTCAAGAGCTCTCTCAGCCCCACCTACCCCACACGGTGTCTGTTGTGGGGAGGGGAAGGGAAAGGCATTTGTAAGCCATTCTGAGACACCCTTGGATAGTGAAGGGCGGGGTATAAATCCAATCTCTTCTTTTCTTCTTCATATTTTTGGTGGATCTGAAGAATAAACATCTGGCAAAGTCTGTAGCTTCATTGTGTCTTTTGGGCACCTATTAACATTCAGTAAGATACTTAACAAACCTTACCCAACATCTATGCGAATATCAAGAACTACCAGGTGCCTTTGACAAATAATCCAGTTATACCTGCTGTTCTCTCCTGGTCTACAGCTAGTTTTGTGGAATGGTTGTTGTTTTTTTAGAAAGGTGACAGGTGAAGCCCAGAATTCCTGTCCTCCAAAGGAATAACTAGCTGGGTTTTCAAGTTACTACTACTGGTCCCTCCACCTCTTTCTGTCACTTCTGGGTTAGCATCTCAGGGATCAGATGGTGGGACTCCTTCAAGGAGCTGCATTTTATTTATTTACATTATTTACAGTCCACCTTTGTCACTTGGTCTGAAGGCAGATTACACAGAATGAGTCAATACGGTCAACAAGATGGGGCATTCAGTAGCCCATGCAATAGGATTTGGGTTGTAGAACCAACCAGAAGTCTGAAAAAATAGAACTGAAGCAAAGCTTAAATGCTAAAAAGACACATTAAATGATGCAAAATTACACAGTGGGATCCAGGCCATGGCAAACTATATACAATAGTACAGATCACAGTCCCCAGTAATTTATCCAACTAACTTTGTGAAGCCTTTTGTACAGAGCTATCCTGTTGCCTGCATAGAAAAGCTCTCTTGAATATTCCAGTTTAGCACAGTTTGCAAAACTGTTTTGCTGATCATCTTCTCCCCCACCACCACTCCTGAGCAAACACACGCTGTGCTTTCAGATGCATAATACTTTTAATGAAAAGTTTCTGTCTGTTTTATTTCTCTTTCTGATCTACATCCTTGTCTTTGGCCATAGGGTGTGGCCCCATTTTTTGGTCTCACATAGATCACAGTTGTTGCTGTTGTTGTTGTTATTATTATTATCATATGGCATTGTGTGTAGTATAGCCAGGAGATCCTAAGTTGTCTGGCAGTCAGAAGTTCTAGCTCTTTTATTGTTGTGCACCACTAGATGGTGAGCTAGACTTGTTTTTAAGACTAGACGTTTCAGAGGTGGTTTGCCATTGTCTGCCTCTGCATCGTGCCCATGGTATTCCTTGGAGGTCGTCCATCCAAATACTAACCAAGGCTGACCCTGCTTATCTTTAGAGATCTGACAAGATTGGGCTAGATTGCAGTGGATGGGGGGACCACAAGGACCTGCCCTGTCCAGTGCTTTCTGTTGCTAGGGTTGCTGATTCCAGCCTGGGAAATTACTGGAATTTTAGGGGTGGTGCTTGGGGAGGGCGGAGTTTGGGGCAGGAAGGCTGCTCAGCAGGGGAGTGATGCATGAATCCACCCCCAGAAGCTACCGTTTCCTCCAGGGGAACTGATCTCTGTAGTCTGAAGATCGGTTGTATTTTCAGAAGAACTCCAGGCCCCACCTGGAGGTTGACAACCCAAACTGTTGCTCCAGTCTAGTCTTAACACAAAGGGATGGAGTATGAGAGGAAGGGATGTGCAAATGAGGAGGAAATGGCATAATTAGCCAAAGCAGCAGGATGAACAATGGGATTTTCTGACTGTTTCCCGCTAGACTGTTAAATTGCTAAGAATTACTGATAGGTGTCAATATTCACTGCTATTGCTTCCACACAGCAGTCATTCTCCATGGAGCTTTCATGGCCACAGCAAATGCAGAGGCACTCATGGTGACAATGGAGCGTCCACATAATGGGTTTCCCTGCACTTAGCTTAACTCAGCAGCAGCACCTGAGGGTCTTTTCAGGGCTTGTTCTTTAAATCTTAATAGAGGTATCACTGTAACTCTGGTAATTGAAATATTTCTCTAGCCTAACACTATATTGATACTTGTCAGCAACAAAAAACCCTGAAAAAGCTCTTTAGTGGCAGTGGAGGAGTCAGTAGATGGGGGGGGAGGAAAATGTCACCAGTATGGTCAGTATTGCTGCACCCATACAGTATGGAGAGACCCTTTGACTGTGATCTTTCCCAAGAGATTACGTCAAGCCAGGTTCAGGAAAGATTAGAGCAGGGGTGTCAAACATAAGGCCCGGGGGCCAGAACTGGCCTGTCCAGGGTTCTTACCCGGCCCGCAAGCAACTAGTATACATGGAAATGTAAGGTACTTCCCCTTTTATGGTAACCCTTGGGAAAAAACGAGTCTTGCATATAATTCAATACATTTATTGGGGCTTTTGTGGGTTCTGTAGTAAATCAGTTGCTTTCATTGCTAGGAATCAATTGCTTTTGTTTATATTTTGAGTAAAAAATAATATTGTTAATTAGGTTTGCTGTGTCCTTTATAAAGTTTATATCTCTGGTACCTGGCATTACATTTTATGGCACACATGGCCCAGCCCAACAAAGTGACATTTATGTCAGATCCGGCCCTTGTAACAAATAAGTTTGACACCTCTGGATTAGAGTGGGGGGGGCTTGGCTAGTAGCAATTATGGGTCAGTGTTGTGGGTTCTCAAAACCAAACCACTCCTCTTTGAAGGCCAGATCAGAGCATATTGTCCACGTGGAAGCAACCTGAGCTTTTGGCAGTTGACAAAAACATGCATTCAAGCTTTGCTTCTTACGTTTAGCTTCTTCAAGCTTTGCTTCTTACGTTTAGGTTCAACTGTACAATAAGCTCTCCTGGAGCCGGAAGTTCCCTTTCATACCCACAGCTAGGGCTTTTTTAGTGGTGGTACTCATCGATAATGAGTATGGGCACCTTTCAGGGGGGCTCTCCCAAGTCCCGATTGGGGGGAACAGGTGGAAACTATAACCTTATATATGGGGCTCTGGAACCCTTGGTTTTTGTTTTTTTAAAAAAACAACAAAAGAGATGTGCATAGCCGAGCGCCAGCACCCAAAGAGTTAACTGTGTTTGGACAGTCTGTGAGCCAGAGGCAGTCTCCCACTTTATTGAGCGATCTGGAATGTAAAGGAGTGGAGTTTCTCTCCCTTGGCTCCATCCCAGCTGGCGAGAATTCACTGAGGGCCTGCCAAGCAATTGGGACCTAAGAAAGGATGCTTCTCTTCCCCCCCGCCCCCTGCAATCCTGTGCCAAGGGCAATGAATGTTGCTGTGGGTGCAGCAGAGATCATAACTGCAGACACTTGCCCCAGTTTCTTTTGTTCCTGTTAATGCAGTCAAGACAGTTCAAGACAACTCGCTTGGCAGGCAAGCAAAAGTTAATTTTTTCCCTTAAGTTACCATGGAGATGTTTTAAGTGGCACGCATCCATTCTTCTTGTACTTGTCGGCCGTTATTCCCAACAATTCTGTGCAGACTATTAAGGACCCCAGCAAGCTTTACTTCATTTGGCCAGGAGGGAGTGAAAATTCAGCTTTGGGTGTCCACAGGGGATTCAGTAATCCCTAGAAGACAACCCACAAGCAGGCGTGGGTGGTAGAGTGCCTGCAGTTCGGACCGTTAGGTGGAAATAACCCCCAGTGGCTCTGAGTTACGCAAAGGTAATAGGGTTTTGTTGTTGTTGTTGTTGTTGTTGTTGTTGTTGTTGTTGTTCTCTTTAGTTGTGTCTCCAGTGTGGTATAGTGGTTCAGTGTGGTTGACTCTAATCTGGAGAACTGGGTTTGATTCCCCACTCCTCCATATGAAGCCTGCTGGGTGACCTTGGGCCAGTTGCAGCTCTCTCAGAACTCTCTCAGCCCCACCTACCTCACAAGGTGCCTTTTGTGGGGAGAGGAAGGGAAACCGATTGTAAGCCGCTTTGAGAGTCTTTAGGGTGGAGAAAAGCGGGGTATAAATACCTTCTCCTCTTCTTCTCCTTCTTCTCTAATGCTCACAGCTTTCTTCCTTTTTCAGAGAGGAGGTGGTATCTTTGGAGCCTGACTTTCTTATGGCAAGGCGGAGGAATATTTTGTTTAAGGGGAAAACATGGTTCTTATTGCAAAGAGTAGGTAGTAAACTGTGAAGACCAAGAAATTTGCTTGCTGTTTTAAAAACTGAATGGGAATTCTTTAATCAGGTAGGTCTCCAAATGATGTGGGAAAGCTGTGTTGAGTCAGGTCATCCTTTACTCTTCCCCCATCTGGCTACTTCAGCCAATTATGTCCTTGAACAATTGTTAGAATTACAGAGGTAGCATCTGCACACATCCAGGAATGTTCTGTGTAGCAGTCTTCTCCTCTCCGGAAACGACAGAGTCTAAGAGCCGGGGATGCCTCTCGCTTCAAGGTTACGGGCTGGAAACGAACCAGCCAGACTCTTGGATCTCGCACAGCATGGATTTCAGTACTTGGCGCTAATTGCCATTCTCCTCCAGTGCGCTGAAGGGCAGAAAAAGGCGTTTTACCCTTCGCCACCTTAGATCTGCAGGTAAGGTGGAGGGAAAAGGGGAGTGTGAGATCTTGTTAACAAATGATGCAAAGGAAGCAAATTTTAGAGCTGTGACCCCGCAAGCCTCCGAAAAATGTAGCAGGCAGCCAGCACTTAGGACTGCGATGCTGAAGAGAAACTGTGAGAATAACCGGAGGTCAGACAGCTCGTGTTTGTTGAAAAGCCTGCTGCGGAGCACAATTACTTGTGGGTATTTTTATCCCTATGGCCCTTGTCTTACCCCATAAAACGATCCTGCCAGAAACTCTCTGCTGTTGACCCCATTTCTTTTACATCATGGTTCTGTGGGTTTTTGTTGTCCTCTGCCCTGTTCCTTATGGATTGCGGAACATCGAAACACTCCACGCAGTCCTGACTCACGACACAGCGCTTGTATCCCTCTGCAGTGTCCCAAGCATGTGAAATGCCCTGGAACGAGTAGCAATTTGCAGCAATCTTTTGTGGGCAAGAAACTGTTAGTTGCCAGGTGCTGTGTGTGTGGAGAGGAAGAGCACAACTTACATTTATTGAAGTATTTTTGGCTCCAGTTGAGTTGGAAGCAGGGAGTGCTTAATGGATAGAACGTTCACCTTTGCCACTTGCTGAATGGAGCTTTGTGATTTTAGCACCCTCGCTTTAACTGGGGAAGGAGGCTGGAGAGTTAGGGCAGATCAGTACAGCACTGTCTCCTTCAGGCCCCAGACCTGGTTCGTGAAGGGCAAAAGGAGCAGTAACGGGGAATGCAGAGCCTAGAGCAGACTGTAACAGGGACAGTGCAGCCATCTGACCAAGCAGGGCTTGCCCTCCTGGGGGAAACCAAACAAACAGGGAGGCGGGCCACTATTTCCTACCCTGCTGTGAGTGGGGAACGTACCATTTCCTTGAAACAAGTCGAAAATAATGTTATGCCCAATCTTACCTGGGGGAATAATCATGCATGTATTGGGCTGTAGATCACACCAGAGATTCTGCATGGAATATATAGAGCATTAAAATTAGTGTGCATAAGTTATTGAAATTGCCCCATGTGCCTCCATTTTGGCCGCGTTTTTTAAATGAGCATATTCCTCCAGGAAACACCTCTTATAGGAAAAGAGAGCCAGTTTGGTGTAGTGGTTAAGAGCACGGACTCTAATCTGGGATAACCGGGTTTGATTCCCCACTCCTCCCCATATAGCTGCTGGTGTGACCTTGGGTCTGTCATAAGTTCTTTTAGAGCTGTTCTCTCAAGGACAGTTCTCAGGAGAGCTTTCTCAGCCCCACCTACCTCACAGGGTGTCTGTTGTGGGAAGGGAAAGGGAAAGGGATTGTAAATCGCTCTGAGACTCCTTCTGGTAGTGAAAGGTGGGGTATAAATCCAATCTCCTCCTCCTCCTCCTCCTCCTCTTTACCCTGGTCTCAGGGCAGGAATAGAGCACTCAGAGTTTATCTTGGAGATGGCCTGTGGCCAGCTATCTGGGCTTATCTAAGCTGCACCTGATTGTAGCTCACTATGTACACCATCGGTTTCACCGTATCTGTATTTTGCCCTTGGGTTCATACAGCAATGAGTTGTCTCATGCTTAGAGCCACCTTCTAAAAATTGCCTAGCGTACCATAGCAGTCATGTATTCCCACATACGTGATACATATTTGCACCTTTGCACAAGTGAGGGAGAGGGAAATGTGAACCCGAGGGAGAATTGAGGGGCATGTTGGTACAGGACTGCCTGGGAGCAGGGGCAGGAGGCAGTAAGGGGCCAAGACAAAGGCTAAGCAACCAAATGAACCCATGTTTCAGTCACACTAACCTGGAGCCAGGCAGGCAGGCTGAGGTTCCACCGATACCTCTGCTGGTTTCTCAGTGTTTTCCTTGTAAGTAGGACAAGTCCTCTGCAAGCAGGATCAGCCAGACCTTCACAGCTTTAGAAAGGCTATTGCCGTCCCCGTAGCATTTGTAAGTTACTAACGCAGCAATTAATTTCTTATGGCATGTCGCGTCGTGTCACAGTCTCAGAGTCGGGTGCTGGGAAACTATCGCAGAGGCAGGGAATCATCCTGCGATCTAAACTCAAGCCTGTAAAGATGAGCTCATCCGCTTTCGTATGGATGGTTTTGTTCATTTTTATATCCCTCAAAGCAGCGAACCACCTCATAAAATAAATGTAAATTACACATGAGATGGTAAAAATGAGAACTAACATGCAGGTAGCCTGTAAAAAGAGAGCAAACCATCTACAGAGAAATACATAGGGTGGGTTAACATTCTCACAGGGAATGGTGGCGAGCATAAATGAAAATGAAAATCTGGGCCAACAGTTATAAAGTTGGCTGCCTTATGAAAGGCTAGCAAAGATGGTACCAAGTGGGCTTTTCAGGGAAGGGAATGGGCAACCACAGAGAAGGCCCTGCACCATCTAAAACTAACTGACGTACCTCAGAAGGCATGGAAACATGGGTTTGGATCCCAGGTGCCCTTTGCACTTGTGGAAGAGGAGGCAGGCTATTTTTGCCAGTTCTGTGCTCTCGCCGCAGCACCCAATTTCAACCCCTCCCATGATGTTTCCGGGGATCCACTGACCCAAGGGAATCGGCTCCTCTGAAACTGCGTAGGATCCAAGCCACAGAGCAAAATCTGTCTAGGTGATCTCAGTGGCAGAGAAGGTTCACATTGGGAGAGAAGGTTCACATCTTTACATTGTAAAATGTGAACCTTTCCTTCTATTTTCAAATTGTTCTTAATTCAAAAGGAAAGGTCCAGCAGTCAAGCCAAGGCATGCTGTTTCCAGAGGGGGAAAATAAAGAAGTCTTAAGGATAGATTTCCCGCATTGTGTGGGGGGTCTTTGACTGCATATTTATGACTCTTCACTTCGAGACTGATAGTGCTGCTTCAAGATCCCTGCTTTCGTGGTGGTTGGGTACCTTTGATCGGGGATTATACCTTTTTTTGGCCCAAGGCTGTAGTGACACACACTTTGTCTTCTCTTCTGTGGCAGTGGTGATTCCCAAGAGCCCGTTCCCTGTCCCTGATGTGATCTCTGACAAGAGCAGTATGCACAGTGGCTCAAAGACCATGCTGGACCATCAGCCTGGGCAGAGGGGTCGCAAACCCGGTCGGAAGCGAGGCCGGACACCGAAGGCTCTGACCACCCACCCCATCCCTGTCCCCTCAAAGGCAGTGGAACCTTTGAAATTCCCCAAAAAGAGGGGACCAAAGCCCGGCAGTAAGGTAGGTTGATGGGGTGCGCATGGCTGCACATTTGTACATTCCTCTATTAAAGCTGTCCCAGCCAAGACCTAATGCTAGAGCCAAGCATCAGTCTTCTAAGGCTCGGAATATTATAACACAGGACATGGTTATCCCCCAGAGCGTTAGCTAGCTTCCAGTATTAGGTTACACTCAAAAGAAGTTTGAGCAAAAGGCCTCTGTCCCAGGAAGCCAGTTATAATGCGCTTATTCTGAAGGAGTGTTTACTAACATCATGATTCAAAAGGGCCGTGTTTGTTCATTTGTTTAGAATTTTGTATTTTTTTTTTTTGCTGTCAAATCTCTGCTGACTGTTGGCGACGTCATGGGGTTTGCCTAAAATGTTCAGGGGTAGTTTGCCATTGCCTGCCTCTGCATTGCAACCCTGGTATTCCTCGGTGGTTTCCCATCCAAATACTTATCTGGGCCAATCCTGCTTAGCTTCCAAGAGCTGGCAAGATCAGGCTAGCCTGGGCTATCCAGGTCAGGGCGTATACTCACCCAAACATACCCAATATTCATAGGACCAAAACCTGATGATACTTTTTAAAACCTCTAGTTAAAGCTATTTGTGTTTGGTGAATGTAGTCTTGTGCTGTCTGCCAAAGAGACAACTGGCAGTTTAGAGGGAGATCCATGTACGTCTTTTGCATATTCTTAAAACATTAAAATGATAGTGGTTCTTTATTTCTAATGCCCAATCCTAGTCTAGAACTTAAAGCATTGCCTATATATTCTTCTTTGAAAGGTTTCGAGTCATTGCTTTGATCATAAATCCACGTATAAATTCAAATAAAACAACCGGTGTCATAATATAAATTGGGTACATCCCAGCCGGCCTCTTCTTCTTTCACCATCTCGTACATCTCAGGCAGCTGGCTTCTCCCTGGAAACAGGTTAAGACCTATTTATTCCACCAGGCATTGGAAACTAAGAGTGTATCAATTGCTGATCTTTGTATTGTTAATTTTACATGTGTGTTTTTTTAAAAATCAGTTCTACATTTGGCTTGACTGCGAATTTATTGGATTTTCTTTTTAGTCCCTTAAATAATTTCATTTTATTATTAAGGACGCATGTCTTTGTGAACCTTTCTGATAAATCCTGTTAATAAGTAAATAAAAATTCATTCTGTTGAGACGTTCATTCTGTTGAAACGGCGCTGTCACTGATAAGCGCTTGCTGCGGCTGTTCAAATATTATCGGTGTTTTATAACGCCTACCACCTGCCGTCGCAATCAGGACACCGCCTCGTGCTCTAATTTGCCATTTCCCATAACTCAGATAACCGAAAATAACATATTTTCAAAATGCCGCACAGACTTCTGGGTCGCAACAAGTGCTCCTGAGAGCTGAAGGCCCCTGATGCAGCCCCCCCCCCCCAAAAAAAAAAAAAAAAGCTAAGCAGCTCCTCATTTGGCCAGGAGCTGGTTGGGAGGCTGCTGAGGTTTTTACATGTGAGCTTAAAGAAAGCTCAGGAGGCAAAGGAGTAACCAACATATTTAAACCAGACAGTCTTGCTTAAAGCTTCAGTTCCTTATCACTGACTAAACTCTCCACAGCCCCTCTTATCGGTTACTTTTGTCTTGGATCATTTTTATCCGCTGCCCTTAAACCTGGTCACTAACAGTGCCCTCCTAAGGAAGAGTTGCACCTTTCTAAGCCCACTGACTGGACTTGGAAGGTTGTAACTCTCTGCTTAGGATTACACCGTGACTCACCATTTCTTCCTGATTTCCTTCCGAGCATGCCGTCCGTGCTATGTTAGCTATCCCTGGCAGTTTCTTTTGCCTGCTGGATTCCAGCCCCCAATTTGAGCTTATTTATTTAATTATTTACTTGATTTATACCTCACCTTTCCCCCTACTGGGGACCCAAAGTGGCTGACATTGTTCTCCTCCATTTTACCCGCACGACAGCCCTGTGGAGGTGGGTTAGGCTGAGTGCGTGCGATAGGCCCAAGGTCACCCAGCAGGCTTCCTTGGCAGAGTAGGGATTCAAATCTGGCTCTTCCAGATCACAATCTGACACTCTAACCACTACGCCACACTGGCTGTCTGCCTGATTAATCTCGCTCTCATTTGTTTTTTCCCAGAGGAAGCCTCGAACTTTGCTGAATCCAGCCCCCACCTCCCCTACAACCAGCACTCCTGAACCTGATACGAGTACAGTGCCCCAAGATGCAGCAACAATCCCCAGCTCTGCCATGCAGGCCCCTACAGGTACGTAATGTGGTCTGTTGTCCTTTCTGGGCATTCGGTTAAGCGGCAGTAAGGGAGACTGGAGCAGTGGCAGTCATCACTGTGACAGCAGGAAGCTAGGGTGACCTAAGAAACACAAGTGGGCAGGGTTATGAGAGTCAAAGGTTCTCCCTCCCATTTTCCTTCATCTCTCCGTTGGAGTGTGCATATGTACATAACTCTGGAGTTGCAGCAGAAATGTCAGAAGCCTTTGGAGATGACCCATAAGCTTTTCATCGCAGTATTCATCCTGGAATCGTGAGGCACCAGTTGAATTAGACTCCCAGGCAGGGGATTAGACAGTATGCTGTGGTGGTTCAGAAGACATTGGCTTATTCTCCTTCTTAAGAAGTTTCCACAGGGTATGGATTTACACAGGCGTGCAGCACACCAAAGAAGTCTCTTTCCCCCCACTTCTCATCTCCTAGCATGTTGTTATTCTTTTATGCATACCCATGTGGTGTGGAGAAGGAGGGTGTTTAAGGTAATGTGCAGAATGGTGGTGCTTTTTTGGCTGCATGGTAATGCCTGATCTGAGAAATGCCCCCTTTTTCCAGGGCTCTTTTGTAGCAGGAACTCCTTTGCATATTAGGCGACACACCCCTAATGTAGCCAATCCTCCAAGAGCTTACAGTAGCCCCTGTAAGGAGCTCTGTAAGCTCTTGGAGGATTGGCTACATTAGGGGTGTGTCGCCTAATATACAAAGGAGTTCCTGCTACAAAAAGTAATGAAAGAAAACACACCTAAGAGAAACAAAGCTATAATGTGGTCAGTGAAATGCACAAATCCACAGTGTCACTTAAAGAACTACTGGTCTGCAATGTGAGCAGTCCAGTAAGTTCTTTCAACCACTGTCTGCCAGTACGTGCATGCTCTGAACAGTTCCATCAGATAGAAACGCATCCTGTGGTGGGGCGGCTTTGTCTGCAGTCATCCACATTTTAAACTGCGCCACCAGCAGCTGGATATTGGTCACAACCCTCCCTGCTTCACCTCCTAGTTACTCATTTTTGCCACTTGATTAGGAAGGTCTCCATCTTGGCTGGTAACCACACGTGTGCATGCTCCCATCTCCTTGTCCAGAAAGCTTCACTAGTTGAGTGCTGTTCACATTTGTGCTTAGAAATGCCTCTAACCATCACAAGTGGAAGATCTGCCATAAAGCCAGCAACATTTTTTTAAAAGTGCAAGTCTTTTGTAGGTATTCACATAACAGTTTTCACAGTTCTTTGCTGGCAGATTGATGCAAGTGTGTCTTTTTGCTGTTCCTGCTTTTCTTTACCCCCTCATTACCTCCATGCTGAGCAACAGTGTGATTGGCCACAAGACGGTTGAACTCCTCCTTCCTGCCTGGATGGGAAAGATCACTGCAGGCAAGGAGCTTGCTTACCTGTGAGGCATAGCTTGGGTTCCATGGTGGCTGAGCTGTTTGAACATTATCTCAGGAGTCCAGTAGTGGCTTAAAAGCCTCGCAAGACATATTTCAGCATGAGCTTTTGTGAGTCACTTCCTCTGCAGAGGTTGGCTCTGACTCATGAAAGCTCATTCTGAAAGAAATTTTTGTTCAGTCTTTAAGGTGCTACTGGACTCCTGTGCAATTCTGCCACAAGATTTGAGTCCCATAGCACCTTAAAGGCCAACAAAATTTCCAGGGTATAAGTTTTTTGAGAGTCAGAGCTCCTTTCATCAGAGAGGTTTACTGCAGACCAGCACAGTTACCTAACCTGAAACTTTGGGTTTTTCCCCTGAACTTATTATTTTCGTCCCTCATGTGCCCAGACTGCATCCAGGGGATTTTGCTTTTCAGCACGTGTTTTGCTCCCCCTGGTGTTCATTTTGATATTTCATCATTGCATCTCCAGATTATTTCCCTGCATTGGGGGCGGGGGGTGTTTCATATGTGTGTGTGCACCTGGAAGTCATGGTGACCTCTGGTGACTGACCCCCTACTTGGGGGCCTGGAGGATATTCAGATAGGTGGCTGCATAAAGCCTGCCCCCACCTCTTGACTGCTGGTATTCCAAGGAGGTCTCCCATCCAAATACTTGCCAGAGTCAACCCTGCTTACCCTCCAAGATCTGACAAGATTGAGTTTGCCTGGGCTATCCAGGTCAGGACTGTTTCCCTGCATTTTTAAAGTGCTCGGGAATAAACCACTGATGATATACCAGAGTGACCACTGGAGGGAACAAAACACATGTGGAAAAGAAAAAAGAAACTATACAATATGGGCATGCAAGCAACAAAATAATGTGCAGAAAAACATGGCTACCCCTCTGGACTTGTTTGTGCAGCAGTATTTGACAGACTGGATTATATAAATAAGAAAGCAAGGCTTTTCTTCCTTAGTCAGCCTGGAATTCAGTTGCAGTTGCTTTCTGGGGGATGAAAGGCTCTCCATTCGTGCACCTGCTTGCTGGTTAAAGCATTAGGGCCAGTCCTCCAAGGCTCAGCCAAACTTTGTGACTGGGGATAGTGTTTCAGCAGCAGAGATGGTGGATCTGGGGGAGCTATGGTTATCAGAAAAATGTCTTCATGTTTCTCTCAATTGCTAGAACCATCTTGTCTTTCTCCACAGTTTGTATCTACTTGAATAAGAACGGGAGCACTGGGCCCCACCTGGACAAAAAGAAAGTCCAGCAGCTACCTGACCATTTTGGGCCTGCTCGAGCATCCGTGGTCCTCCAACAGGCAGTTCAAGCTTGCATCGACTGTGCTTACCACCAGAAAACTGTCTTCTCATTCCTGAAACAAGGCCACGGAGGCGAGATTATTTCAGGTGAAGAGAGCCGCAGTGGTTTTCTTGTTCTGCCCAGTTCTTGGTTGTATGCTCCAGAGGGGACATTTTGGCCGCCCACGGCCTAGTCGTGTCCTTGCAGCTGTCTCAATGAATGAAAGAGAAGAGAGTTGGTATAGTTACATCATGAAGTAATGATGGCTACAGGCTTAGACAGCTTTAAAAGGGGATTAGACAGATTCATGGAGGATGGGTCTGTCAGTGGATACTAGCCATGGAGACTCGGGGGAACTTGCATGTTCAGATGCACCCTGCCTCTGAATCCCAGTACCAGGAGGCAACATTGGAGGAAGGCTTTAGCTGGATCTCCAGAGGAACTGGTTGGCCACTATGTGAGACATGGTTCTGGACTAGTTGGGCCCATGGGTCTGATCCAGCAGGGCTCTTCTTATGTCCTTATCTATCTGCCAAAGCAGGCTGCATTAAGATTTTCTCAATGTCACGTACAGCAAGAACTTGTAGTAATGAAACCTGTATCATATGCTTTCTAGAAGACTGTGGGAAGTTTGGCCACTTGCTTTTGTGGCAGTTTCATTAAGTCAATCCATCTTCAGTCTTTCAAGGCTCTTTGCTGCGAGACATGATTTATTTTTTTATTAGATTTGTCTCTGCTTCCGTTAATGCGCTCAAGGCAGCTTACAAAAATCAGATTTGTACCAGTTCAAAGTAGAAACCAGCTCCCTCTCAAACAGACAGGCAGCCACTTTAGTACAGGGTGTGATATGTTTACTCTGACTAGCCCTTGATAACAGGCAGGTCGCTTCATTTTTGCACAAATGGAAGTTTCTGAGTTGTCTTTCGGGGCAGCCCCATGTCAAGCACTTTACAGCAAAATTACAAAGGCATTGACCACCTCGGAACTCCTTTAAACTGCATCACAGGAGCCTAGTTCTGGTAGGGACCCCTGCAGCGTAGGGGGAGAAGGGGTATATCTACTCCTCAATGTGCTGAGGGGGCATTATTTGCTCACCCCCCCCAGCCCATTTTGGTTCGGAAAAATGGCACAGCTGGGGAAGCAGGATATCCGCTCTCCCCCTGTGCTGTGGTGGTCCTGGCCAGAACTGGAACCCTGTTACACAGTTTAGAGGCATTCCCAGAGGAAACTCGCTCTCTAAAATGGTAGTGCATTTGTGGGGACGCCCGGCTCTTATACCTTAGCCTTTAGAATTGTGAGTTTTGAAGAAATTAAAAACTGGCACCTGGCTGAGTGTCTCTGGGTTGGTCCTAATAAAAGGTATTACAGGGATTATTTTCACAGTTCATTGGACTGACACAGGTGTAAACATTTCGCAACAGAAGAGAACTTTTGGGGGGCTGGAGGAGGCACTGGATTCACACTGCAGCCCTGTCACGTGTTGATGAATACAAGTATATGAATTTCATTTGCATCGCCAGTGGCGAGAGGGCAGTATATGATCCAGGACTTCCAGTCTGTCACAGGTGAGCTTTAAGACATCTGTCTATGTCCTTTTCCGCCAACAGCTGTGTTCGATCACGAGCAGCACACCCTGAACTTGCCAGCTGTCAACAGCATCACGTACGTCCTCCGCTTCCTCGAGAAGCTCTGCCACAACCTCCGCAGCGACAACCTCTTCGGCAACCAGCCGTTCACTCAGCACCACATGCAGCACTCCCGCGAGTACGACCACGACAGGTACCTACCAGGTAGGAGCTGGGGCTGAGAGGGACTGTTATGGTCATTGCCCCAGGTGGGAGAGCATTCCCACCAAGCAAAGTTCAAGGGCAGGAGGACGAGTGGTTTCTCCCCCACCCCCCTGGGGGGGGTGTTCACTGGTGAGCAAGTCTTGCTGCCTTTGGCTTGCAGGCTTCACTTGGGCAACACTCCTGAACTCTGGAGGGTCAGCAGTTTTAGTCTTTTCCAGCCAGACCAACTGAGAGCTTTTTTATAGTATCATAAAACAAACATGTTTATTGGGGCATGAGTTTCCACGGGCCAAAGCTCACAATCAGATGAATGAAGCTGCAGCTGGTGGAGGGTGTGTATGTCTGGCTATATGTATGTATACACAGAGTTTGTGGAAGAGGTTCTACTTTGCATGCAGAAGGTCCCAGGTTCAAATCCTGGCATCTCCAGCTAGAAGGACCAAACAGTAGGTGATGGGAAAGACCTCTGCCTGAGACCCTGAAGAGCCACTGCCAGTCTGAGTAGACAATATTGACCTTGATGGACCGAGGGTCTGATTCAGTATAAGGCAGCTTCATTTGTTCATTTGAAGGATGGGAGAATGTTTATTTAGAGCAGGGGTATCAAACATAAGGCCCGGGGGCCAGAACTGGCCCATCCAGGGCTCTTATGTGGCCCACAAGCAACTATCGCAAGGGAGGGAACAGAAGACTGCTCGGAGGGCGGGGGGAGTGGGCAGAGCCACTCTGAATGTGGCTTCAGCATGGCGGAACAACCTTGTCCACAGCAGTCAAGCAGCGTGGGAGTGTCTGCCCAGTGCTACACCACTGGCTCTCCAGTCCATCCATATGGCTTTTCCTTTGCACACCGGCCTTGCAGTGAGGATTCACCAACTCAGAGCTTTATCAGCTGCTGTGTTTTGTACAGTTTCTATCTCCTGTGCCTGGCATTACGTTTTATGGCACACGTGGCCAGGCCTGACAAAGTTACATTTATATCAAATCCGGCCCTTGTAACAAATGAGTCTGACACCTCTGATTTAGAGGATTTTCCTCTGTCCCTCTACTAAAAATAGTGGCTTATAAGTAAAAGCATAAAAGCCTATAAAATGGATCCAGACAGTTCCCTCCCCCATTCAATGTCATCTAGTTCCTCTCCGTACTAAAGCCCTACAGCACACATGGCTTTTGGACATGTAGGTCTCATGATTCTCAGCTTAGCCTTTTTTGAGGGGGGGGTGTCCCTTCCTTCCTGTGTCACCGACAGAAAAGGTGATTAGATCCAGTCTAGTGAGGTGCAACAATTGAAATATTGCAAAGGAAGAAAACAAGGAAGTGGCAGCAAACCCACAGATAAACCATAAAACTAGCCATCCAATCCCAGTTCACTTACAAAAGCAATAAAACCAGCAATTAACCACTTCTGGATAGAACCGTCCCACAGTCTTAAGACGTAAGCAAGTTCCACTAACTGTCCAGAACATAAAAGGGACCAAAGTCCTGCCAGAACAGTAAACAATCCAGTTATAGTGTGTGTGGACGATTCCCAGCCTGTGCTGAATTTGCCAAAGGTAAGAGGAGTAGTCTATGTAAAGTAGGACCAACATTTCACACATGTTGGAGACGTCATTTATAAGCAGGACTGTGTGTCCTGGGCAGGTAAATACCTCAGATTGTGTGCTATGCATAACTTATGGAAAGCAGCCTTGCAAAAAATGTGGTGGCATCCTTTACAGTAAGGTTAAAGATCCCGCTTTGAATGGCAAGATGGCAGCGCTATTCATCGATGTCAAATGACAGGCCACCCTCCAAAGAGCCCACTGTGCCATCACAGCAGATTCAGGGACATGCTGTCAATTTTTTGTGGGGAGCTAGTCCGGGTTTGCAATTTGCGTGCTTTTGATGCCAGCTGTGGGCTCCCTCCGCAAAGAGGGCTTTCGCCAGGTCCTTTGTGGTGAGGCAGGAGGCATCTGGAGTGTGCTTCCAGTTTGTTCATGCTTCCCTCAGAGGTTGTGCACATCTGTTTGAACTTGTTTCCAAAGATTAGGTCTATATCTCAGAGCTGGGGGGAGAACAGAGAATGAACAGACAGATATCTGTCTACATACACTCATTTTGAATAGTTTCCTCTGACAATCTTCTAGCTAATAGATGCAGTTCAGAATCATGTTCTCTGCACTGAGGAGTTTCGTTGAATGTCTCAGTGCTCAGATTTGTGTAGTTTTAATCTGCCTTGTAAATATCGCCTCTTTACCCCTCTTCAAAAGGTAGCACTTCTCTTTACAATTTTGATGTTCAAACATATTCACTGGAACCAAGGAGCTCAGTTTCCCCTTACCGTGTTTTCCAGTGTAGTATTCCAAACCTCTGTGAAAAGCTCCTCTGCCAGAGATCAAGACCAGATAGTAGACTGTACATGAATTTACAGTGGGAAGCTGTACTAGACAATAGATTTCATCACTTTTTGGGGGATGGGGGGGTTGTTTATGCTGTGAACCATCTACATCTGTGTTCCCTCTTCAGGGGGTGCTGTAGGTAAAAATTTGACCACCCCAGAGAATCAGAAAAATTGAACAAAGGCGGAATTTCTCAGGAAGATGCCTAAGCGGGCTTGTTCTCTCTTCCCCTAGACAGAAGCATTTCGTTAGACGGCTCTCTGCAGGGACCAGGCCGGGGTACAAAGAGATATTCCCAAGATTCCCCTCCATACAGTGCTCCTCTCTCCCCCAAGTTACCAAAGACTGACCATCACCCTTTGGAAGGTGAGCACAGCGTCTGGTCCCTAGCTTGGCTTTTGAGGATGACTGGTTCAGCAAGCCGAGGCCCATAGAACTGTCATCATGAAGAAACGTTGGCAGGATACAAGCCCAGTATTCTGCCTCCAGCCTGGCTGTTCATTGCTCAGGGCTTTTCCAGACAGGGGCTTCCTTGGATTGGCTCTTGAATGCACAGCCAGGATTGCCAGAATAAGGGACAAAATAACTTCCGCAGGTCCA
The DNA here is from genome assembly GCA_029375565.1 of Gekko gecko. Taxonomy (NCBI): domain Eukaryota; kingdom Metazoa; phylum Chordata; class Lepidosauria; order Squamata; family Gekkonidae; genus Gekko; species Gekko gecko. Next base: position 204,467,115 of record JAPDNY010000005.1, read on the forward strand.
GCTGCACAGGGCAGTGTGGGTCCCCATCAGCCATGCACAGCAATGAAAATGGAAGCAGTCTCACACATATGAACTGAAGGGTCATAACTCAGTCGTAGGATAGTATCTGCTTTGCTTGCTAAATATGCCAAGTTCAGTTCCCAGTACCTCTAGTTTAGTAGGTGATGTGAAAATACCCTTGAGGCCCTGGAGAGCTGCTGCCAGCCAGAGTAGACAGAAGAGACCATGATAGATCAGTGGCTTGACTCAGGATAGAGCAGCTTCATATGTTCAAGAGTTACCTGTTCAGATTTTGCTGAATGTTGCTGCTTATCCCCAGAAGGGCATTGTGCTCCTTGGATAACAAGACAGCGATGGTCCCCGGCTCTAAAGATATCTAGCTTCCCTGGCCCCAACCGGGTGGAACTCTCTGCCAAATACCGTCAGGGGCCCTGCGGGACCTTCTACAATTCCATGGGGCCTGCAAGGCAGAAATGTTCCGCCAGGCTTTTGATTGAGGGCAGCAATGTTTTTTTATCTCAGCTGGCACCCTCCTCTGTTTTCCATGCTTGTTTCGACCTCTTTCCCCTTCCCGCAAAGCGGCCAGCAGTCTATAACATAGGAATAATTATAAGTACTACTATTCACCATCTGTCATTTTAAAATGTAATTTAGTAAGATGTATTGATTTATCTGGTTATTGTTTGTAATGCTACTGTACATCACCCACAGCCCTACGATAGTAGGGATGGGGCAATTCCTAAATTTAATAAATAGAAAAATGAAAATAAAGATCACACCAGAGGGGGGTGGGTATTCCTTTGTACCCCCTTCCAGCAATTGCTGCGTGTCTTGAAGAACAAAGCTTTTCTTTCCTTTTCTGTACCACAGTATAAAATGACTCCACTGTATTCAAATAGTCTGAATAACAGTGTGTTTACAAAACAATGTTACAGTCCTGGGCCCACATTTGAACAAGGCCTCCTGTGTGCCTGACCTGTCCATGTATGTCTTGGGTACCACAGATTTTATTCCTCTGCCTCTGTATAACACTCGGGGTCTGGACCTGGTCAGCCCAGGCCAGCCCAGTCTTGTCAGATCTCGCAAGTTAAGCAGAGTTTGCCCTGGTTAGTACTTGGATGGCCCAGGGTAGCTATGCAGAGGAAGGCAATGGCAAACCACCTCCATCCATCTCTTGCCCTGAAAACCCTATGGTGTTGTGGCAAGTTGGCTGTGACTTGGCAGCACTTTTCACCCCCAGAACGCTGGGGATGCTTGAGGTGGCCTGCCAATAATTCTCATCTGAGAGACAATAACCAGGGAACCAGGGTCGTCATCTGTGTCTCTTCTGCTGCCCTGCTTTTATACCCCTTTCATGTCAGCATAATATATCCTCCCAGTGCAGCATAAACCTGCCTGATCTTTGCGGCCTGCAGTGGGAGGCTCTTCTCTGCCCCCATTTGGATCAAGCAGGTGGTCCTGCAAGGAAGGCCTTTTCAGTGTGGTGATTATAAACTATTCTCTTCACACAGTCGGGTAGAGCAGTTTTGCCTTAAACTCATGTTTAGTTGCTGAGTGAAGGTCTTTTTAAAAAAAAAAATCCACATTTTTATGAATTGATGCAGGGTCTCCTGGTTTTTACCTGATGTTCTCGTCTCTTGGGTGGGGCAGGTTCTGTTGCTTCATTTATCGTTTCATCTGTTTTTAATTTTGACTTTATCACATGCTGCTTTGGGGGCGTTTTAGTGGAACAGCTGTCTGGAACATTTCTAAATGAATCGCATACAAACCAGCCACACGACGACGTTGTCTCATGCCCAAGAAGTCATGGGAAAGCAGCTTGGGCACAGATAATTTCCAGACTGGTTCTTCCTCTTTCATCAGGAGAGAGGACCTGAATTAATAGAAGCGGGCATGCTGCTGCATCAGTTCAAGCGGCAATCAGGAGAATCTCATGCCCGAGAGCCTAAGAGTGTCAGACGAGATTCTGGAGGACCCAGGCTCAAGTCCCCACTCTGCCACGCACTCTCAGCCTCACCTGCCTCTGAGGATGGTTGTGAGGCTAGAATGGAGGAGAGGAGATGGATGTAGGCCCATTTGAATCATAAGAACATAAGAGAAGCCAATGTTGGATCAGGCCAATAGCCCATCCAGTCCAACACTCTGTGTCACACAGTGGCCAAAAATACCAGGTGCCATCAAGAGGTCCACCAATGGAGCCAGGACACTAGAAGCCCTCCCGCTGTTGACCCTCCCAACCACTAAGAATACAGAGCATCACCTGCTCCAGAGTCCCAATCCATGTTGTTGTTCAGTCGCACAGTCGAGTCCAACTCTTCGCGACCCCATGGACCAGATTACGCCAGGCCCTCCTGTCTTCCGCTGTCCGCTGAAGTTTGCTCAATTTCATGTTCGTTGCATCGATGACACTGTCTAACCATCTCATCCTTTGCCGTCCCCTTCTTCTTTGACCTTCAATCTTTCCCAGCATCAGGGTCTTCTCCAGTGAATGCTCCCTTCTCATTTGGTGGCCAAAGTATTTGAGCTTCAGCTTCTGGATCTGGCCTTCCAGGGAACAATCAGGGTTGATTTTTTTTAGGATTGACTGATTTGATCTCCTTGCAGTCCAAGGGACTCTCAAGAGTCTTCTCCAGCACCATAGTTCAAAAGAATCTATTCTTCGGCGCTTGGCCTTCCTTATAGTCCAACTCTCGCAGCCATACATTACTACGGGGAATATCATTGCTTTGACCATGCGGACTTTTGTTGGCAAGGTGATGTCTCTGCTTTTTATCATGCTGTTTAGGTTTGCCATCGCTTTCCTCCCAAGGAGCAGGCGTCTTTTAATTTCATGGCTGCAGTCACCATCTGCAGTGATCTGGGATCCTAGGAACGTGAAGTCTGTCACTACTTCTACGACTTCCCCTTCTATTTGCCAAGGAGTGATGGGGCCAGATGCCATGATCTTAGTTTTTTTGATGTTGAGCTTCAAGCTCACTTTTGCGCTCTCCTCTTTCACTCTGAGCAAGAGGCTCTTTAGGTCCTCTTCACTTTTTGCCATCAGAGTGGTATCGTCTGCATATCTGAGGTTATTGATCTTTTCCCCAGCAATCTTAACTCCAGCTTGTGATTCATCCAGGCCAGCATTTCACATGATGTACTCGGCATATAAATTAAATAAGCAAGGTGACAATATACATCCTTGTCGTACTCCTTTTCCTATGCTAAACCAATCAGTTGTTCCATATCTGGTTCTAACTGTTGCTTCTTGACCCTTATACAGGTTTCTCAGGAGACATGTGAGGTGGTCCAGTACTCCCATCTCTTTAAGAAGCTGCCATAATTTATTGTGATCCACACAATCAAAGGCTTTAGCATAGTCAATGATGCAGAAGTAGATGTTTTTCTGGTACTCTCTTGCTTTCTCCATAATCCAGCGAATGTTGGCAATTTGATCTCTAGTTCCTCTACCTCTTCGAAACCCAGCTTGTACTTCTGGCAGTTCTCTATCCATGTACTGTTTGAGCCTAGCTTGTAGGATTTTGAGCATGACCTTGCTAGCGTGTGAAATGAGTGCAATTATGCGATAGTTTGAACATTCCTTGACATTGCCCTTCTTTGGGATTGGAATGTACCCTGACCTTTTCCGATCCTGTGGCCACTGTTGTGTTTTCCAAATTTGTTGGCAAATTGAGTGCAGCACTTTAATAGCATCTTCTTTTAAGACTTTGAATAACTCAGCTGGGATACCATGACCTCCACTAGCTTTGTTGTTAGTAATGCTTTCTAAGGCCCATTTAACTTCACTTTCCAGGATGTATGGCTCGAGGTCAGTGATTATACCATCATGGTTGTCAAGGACATTGAGGTCCTTCTTGTATAGTTCTTCTGTGTATTCTTGCCATTTTTTCCTAATCTCTTCTGCTTCTGTTAGGTCCCTACCGTTTTTGTCCTTCATCATGGCCAGCTTTGCATGGAACGTTCCCTTGATTTCTCCAATTTTCTTTTTTTTTTGTAAACACAGTTTATTATTGGATATATCACAAGTTCATACAATTTAAACATAGCAATACATACCCATTTTTCTTTTTTCCCTTTCTCCCCCCCACATCAGGCTTCCAGCACTGCTCCAACCCCATTAATATCTCTCTTGTTCCCTTACAATTACTTCTAAACTTATTTCTCTTACTAACGGTAACAATACAAAAGTCTAATTTTCTTTCCGTTTCTTCTTAATAACTGTCAAAGCAAATCAAACCACTTTTAATGTCCCAATTTTTCAGCAAATATTTTTGAAAGTCTTTCCAATCTTCGAAAAAGGTTTCGTCTTCTTCGTTGTTTAACTTTCTAGTTAGCTTGTCCATTTCCGCCAAAAACAACGTCTTTTAATCCATTCCCATGTTTCAGGAATTTTATCTTGTTTCCAACATTGAGCAAAAGTCAATCTTGCAGCTGTAATCAAGTACCATAATAATGTTCTCTTGGCTACATTTATTTCTTCCATTTTAAGACCTAACAACAACATTTGTGGGTCTTTCTTAAAAGTACAATTCAGAATTTTTTGTATCTCATTGTGGATCTCTGTCCAATACTTTACTGCTTTATCACAAGTCCACCACATATGGTAAAAAGACCCTTCATGTTTCTTACATTTCCAACATTTGTTAGACATACTTTCATTTATAATAGCAATTTTTTTAGGCGTCATATACCATCTGTACATCATTTTATAACAATTCTCTTTAACATTTACACAAGTTGAAATTTTCATTGACTTTTTCCACAGATATTCCCAAGATGTCATTAATATCTCATTATTAACATTTACTGCCCATTTTATCATTTGCTCTTTTACAACTTCATCTTCAGTATACCATTTCAATAGTATTTTGTACAGTTTAGAAATCATTTTTTTATCTTTCTCAAGCCATACTATTTCAATTTCAATATTCTTTTCTCTAAAACCATGTTCTCTTTTATCGGTCTTAAATAAATCATGAATCTGTCTGTACTTCAACCAATCATATTCAAATTCAACATCAAATCTATCTTTTAACACAAAATTTTTCCCTTCAGATTTCAAAAGATTTTTATAAGGTAGCCAATCTAGCCCTTGATTTCTTGAGTATGGATTAATCACTTCAGCTGGTACAATCCAAAGTGGTCTTTCTTCTGAGAAGAATTTTCTATATCTCGTCCATGTCTCGAACAGTGATTGTCTTACAAAGTGGTGTTTAAAAAATTTATCCATTTTTACTTTTCCATACCATAAATATGCATGCCATCCGAATTTATTATCATGTCCTTCCAGGGCCAATAACTTCTTATTCTCCAAATTAATCCACTGTTGCAACCATGTTAAACAGACGGCATCATAATACAGTCTTAAATTTGGTAGTTGTAAGCCTCCTCTCTCTTTTGCATCACATAAAATTTTCATTTTAATCCTTGGCTTTCTTCCTGCCCATACGAATTTAGATAATTCTTTCTGCCACATATCCAATACCTTCCTTTGTTTTAGTATTGGAATAGTCTGAAATAGAAACATCAAACGCGGTAAAATATTCATTTTTACAGTTGCGATTCTTCCCATCAGTGATAAATTCAAAGTGTCCCATTTCTTCATATCTTGTTGAATTCTGTGCCACACCTTTTCATAATTGTTTTTAAACAAGTCAATATTTTTCATGGTTAATTCAATTCCAAGATATTTGGTCTTTGTGACCACTTCACATTGAATTTTCTCTTGCAATTCTGTTTGTCTTTGTTTCGTCATATTTTTACACATCACTTTGGTTTTATTAATATAAAATCCCGCAACTGACCCAAACTCTTCAATTTTTGCCATCAATTGTGGTATTTTCTCAATTGGGTCTTGGATCATAAACATTACGTCATCCGCAAATGCCCTGTATTTATAGGCAAAGCCTTTCACTGTAAGTCCTTCAATACTATTGTCTTTCCTTATCGCTGTCAATAATATTTCCAATATCCAAATAAACAACAACGGGGATAATGGGCAACCTTGACGTGTTCCCTTTTGGACTTGGAAGAAGTCCGTCTTTTCTTTATTTATATTCAAAGCCGCTTTTTGTTCTGAATATATTGCCACAATCATGTTTAAAAAGGACTGTCCAATATCCATTTTTTCAATAACTTGTAACATAAATTCCCAATTTAAATTGTCAAAAGCTTTTTCCGCATCTAAGAAGAGGAATCCAACTTCTTTTCAGGATGCTTGTCATAATATTCAATTGCATCTATCACCACTCTCAGATTGTCTCTGATTTGTCTATTTGGTAAAAATCCAGCTTGTTCTTCCGCTATTATATCTTTCAAATATTTCTCCAATTTTCTTGAAGAGATCTCTAGTCCTTCGCAATCTATTGTTTTCCTCTATTACTTTGCATTGTTCATTCAGGAAAGCCTCCTTATCTCTCCTTGCTGTTCTCTGGAAATCTGCATTCAGTTGGGCAAATCTTTCCTTTTCCCCGTTGCCTTTAGCTTTCCTTCTTTCCTCTGCTATGTGTAAAGCCTCATCAGACAGCCACTTTGCTTTTTTGCATTTCTTTTTCTTTGGGATGGTGGTGATTGCTGCCTCCTTTACAATGTCACAGACCTCTGTACATAGTTCTTCAGGCACTCTATCAAATCTAGTCCCTTAAACCTATTCTTAACCTCTACTGTATATTCATCGGGGATGCGATCTAGGTCAAATCTGAATGGCCTTGTGGTTTTCACAACTTTCTTCAATTTAAGTCTGAATTTTGCAATGAGTAGCTCATGATCTGAGCCACAGTCAGCTCCAGGTCTTGTTTTTACTGACTGGATAGAGCTTCTCCATCTTTGACTGCAAATTATATAGTCAATCTGATTTCGGTGTTGCCCATCTGGTGATGTCCATGTGTAGAGACGCTTCATGGCTAATAGCCACTGATGGACCTCTGCTCCATATCTAATTCCCTCTTGAAGCCATCCATGCTTGTAGCTGCCACCACCTCCTGTGGCAGTGAATTCCATGTGTTAATCATTCTTTGGGTGAAGAAAAAAGCATCAGACCGAGTACTGATCCCTGCGATACCCCACTGCTTACCAGCCTCCCCTGAGAAAATTGCCCATTTATACTCACTCTGTTTCCTATTAATTAGCTGGATTTTGATCCACAAAAGGACTTGTCCTTTTATCCCGTGATTTTTGAGCTTACTTAGGAGCCTTTGATGAGGAACTTTATGAAAAGCTTTCTGGAAGTCAAGGTAAACAATATATATTGGGTCCCCCTTGTCCACATGTTTGTTCACCCCCTCAAAGAACACTAACAGGTTAGTGAGACAAAATCTTCCCTTACAGAACCCCTGCTGAGTCTGCCTCAGTAGTTTTTGTTCATCAATGTGCCTTCTAATTCTTTCCTTAATAACAGTTTCCACCAATTTACCCAGTATCGATGTCAAACTGACTGGCCTGTAGTTTCCCGGATCTCCTCTGGAACCCTTTTTAAAGATGGGAGCGACATTATCACATGATCCCCATAGGGAAGTAAAGTGGGGCATAAATGATAGGACCTGATAAATATATGCCCAAGGGAAGCTTCCCAGTTGGCCTCCTAGAACCGAAGGGCAACTTCACCTCCGAGGTCCCAGCATTCCAACTGTCCCATCTCTCCAGTGTGGCAGATCAAAGCACGGTCTGGTCGGTCATCAAAAAGAATCTCTCTCTGCCTTTCACTTGTACTAGCCTCATTTCAGGAAGAGATGTTTTAAAAGGCTTGCCAGACTCAGCACCGTATGCGGTTCAAGGCTTCCAGTTCTACCTCTATCCGTGCTCTCCAAACAAAAGGGCCCCACACCCCTACGGGGACGGCCTGACTGGTTATGGCTGGAGCAGGTCAAACATACAGCAAATGCAGTTGCTTGGAGATGGTGAATGTGTCTTTAATGGGGAAGGGGTGGATCATTCCAAAAGAACTGGCATTTGGTTTATATAATTGAAAACTTACATCCTCCTCCCAAGAGGACTGGATTGGCTTGCCGAAATACTTGCAGTACAGACGAGGACTGGTAACAGAGAAGCGACCGTTTCCATGGGGTGCCAGCAATGCCACCTTTGCTCTCCCCTTTGGCTGTTCCTGCTGTTGTCAAAAAGCCAGCTGCTCAGGGTGCTCGTGGGCAGAACAGTCCCAGCCCTTGCTGGCTGCTGTTCAGAGGGAAGTCTTGTTTGCTCCTTGGCTGACGGCTGCAGAGGCTTTTGTGCCATTCTAAGGCAGCCAGTGGGAAGTCACCAGCCACCCTCCTCCTATTCTTCCCATCAGTTGCTTGTATGTTTTGCAGGGGAGACGTTTATCCTGGGTGACGGGCTGCCAGGTGCCCTGGAGCCTCGCCTGGACCCCATGGACTCCGCCTTGAACACCGTCAGCGCATCCAGTCCCAGCAGGACCTCCAGGGACTATCGTCTGCAGGGGTACAGGCACCTGCACCAGCCTTCCAGTCTCACGCAGTGTGGCTCCTCTGCTTTGCACAGGCTTAGCGCCGGGGGTAAGAGAGCGGAAACGGCTTCCCTGCAGAGCATTTTTTTAGGCTCCCGACCTGTGTTGTGAACACCCCTGGCCACTGGCGAAGGATGGGGGGGTAGGAGTAGGGTTATCAGTTCCAGGTTGGGAAACTCCTGGAGATTTGGGGGGGTGGAGCCTGGGGAGGACATGGACCTCATTGGGGCAGAATGCCACAGAGTCCACCCTCCAAAGCATCCATTTTCTCCAGGGGAACTGATCTCTGTAGTCTGGAGATGAGCTGTAATTCCAGGGGATCCCCAGGTCCCACCTGGAGGCTGGCATCCCTACACTGGAGTAATTCTGCACAGGACTACACAGCCTTTGCTCCACTATTGCTATGGCCTGAATTATAAAACTGATATTTATTTGAGGTGGGGAGGGGGAGGCTATCTAGAAATACAGCCCTGTGGGTGGGGCCCCCCACCTCCTAGGTCAAAGCCTTCTTTAATTGTGTATCCTCTAGGCTCAGACAGATACCTTGGATCCCGAGATACCTCACGTCTGGGCACCCGGGACCCATCCACCTGGACAGTGGAAGATGTCATGCAGTTTGTGAGAGAAGCTGACCCACAGCTTGGGCCCCATGCTGACCTCTTCCGAAAACACGTAAATAAAATCAGCTGCCGGACGGGGGCTTTTGTAATTTTTGTAAGGAAAGTTCCTGGGTCTTTATGGTTCAGAAGAGATGCTGGAACATCTCCAAGAGGATAGGCAGGGTGTTCAGTCCTCTACATAGCTCCTCGTCCTTGTGATTAGGGAAAGTAGCATTATGCAGAGTGAGCAAAAATGCTCCATATGTTAGAGCTCCGAGAGCCATTAATGGTAGTACACTGTGACAGTGCCATAACGCTTTGGAAAGCAGCAAAATGTTAGTCATAAAGCAGCCTGGAACCGAGGCACTGTCCAGGACATGAGAGAAAGGAAACTGTGTACAGAGGCTTATAATCTTAAAAGAAAAAGAAAAATCTTTCGCATAGGGGAAGGGGGGACGGAGCAGCAGAAATAAGACATAAAGGGCACTGGAGAGAAGGAAGGGCTCCATTCTTAGAAGGAGAGTTAACACACATACCTGGCCAAATAGCAGATACGAGGAGGCCAGGGAACTGCAGTGTTCCCTCTAAGCTGAGTTAGTGTGAGCTAGCTCACAGTTTTTTAGCCTCCAGCTCACCCGTTTTTGTCTCCGCTCAGTAAGGATGGCTCCAGAGCAAACTAATTGATGCAGTAGCCAAATCGCTCGCTCACGACTTTCATGCCAGTAGCACACAAAGTAGAATTTTTGCTCACAAGACTCTCTGAATAATGCAGTACTGTACAGTGCAGGAGTGTGTGTTTCCTTTCCTCTGCCTCTGTCGATCATCTAACGTGCTTCCTTCTGCCCTGTGGCAGGAGATTGACGGCAAGGCCCTGCTCCTGCTGCGCAGTGACATGATGATGAAGTACATGGGCCTGAAACTGGGGCCGGCGCTGAAGCTCACCTACCACATCGACAAGTTAAAGCAGGGCAAGTTCTGAGTGAGAGAGGCCTCCCCATCCGCACTCTCGCCTCCCCTCTGCAAGCAGGGATTGCCTGCCTGCATTCCTCAGCCACCGTGTCATGGAGCTGGGAGGAGGACTCCACCTGCACCTTCTTTGCCAGCGAGAAGAGGAAAGTGCTCCTGAGCAGCCCTACCAAAGGGATGGAGGCTTTCCCTGCTGCCTCCCGGTGGCACCCGGCAACCCACAGCCCACCTGTCAGCAATGAAGATGCTTTCCGTTGTGTGTACGGGACTCTGGGGGGATCTCACCAGAGCCGAGCTCATGTTGGCTTTGACCCGTCTCCTTTCCAGATACGTCCCGTAACTTTCCCTGTCCTTTTGCCACCCTCTTTGATAAGTCTTCGTCGTGCCAGACAGGGAGAGCAAGGTTTCGAACTCAAAGCTGACCGTGCCAGGAGCTGTCTCCTCCCCTGCTGCCCCCCCCCTTTAAAACTCTTAGTGCCATACAGGACAGGCCGCAGTGAGTCAGCTCAGGCATAAAACAAACAGCTGCTGCTAACTGGATTGTTCACTCCATCAGGTACGTGGGCAGGGAGGGTAAAAGGCAGCCCCGCTCCAGGCAAGGATCTCCCTTCAGTTGGTGCTGGAACTTCTTTTCTGCCCTAGAAGGCTCAAGCGGACAGTATCCCCACGTTGGTGGTGCAAAGGCAGAAAGCATTAATATTTATTTGGAACAAGGAAGGGAAGATCATTGGGCGTACCGCAGTGGATCTGCATCCGTGTCGCGAAGAACCATCCCTCCCTTTCGAAGCTCACCGAGTGAGCCACGAGCAGTGGGGTGGGGAGAAATCGTAGCTTTGTTTTTACTCAGATGTCACGGGGAGATGCGGCCGAGCAGGCGGACTTCTTTTCTCTCTCTGTGTGTGTGTCTCCTTTCCCCCCTTGCCCCAAGCCTGAAATGTTTTCATACTTGCTCTTGAAGTAGCCACCTTCGCCTACCTTTTCCCAGGTAGTGAAACGGTTCTTACTCTGCATCGGTACTGACTTCTCCCGCTAACTTTAGTCAGAGCCCTACTTCAAGTTATACTTCCCTGACCACTCATGGGGGGAACACTACGTGGATGGTGAAACCGGCAGGGGAGGGTGGGGGGGGGGGGCTTGCCCTTCCCAAAACGCAAGCGGGGAACATGAATTGTTTTGTATGTGTGTGTTCTGGGGGAGGCGGGGGGAGGGGAATGGTTAATGTATTTATTTTTATGGCACTTGAGTGGTGGGGCTGTCCTTGCCCCCGGGAAACGAGAACGGAAAAGAGGGGGGTAAGAGACGAAGCTTTGCTCCGGTTCCTCAGCAGCCTCTCCCTGGCCCGCGGGAGAGCAGGAGGGGCTTCGTTCCCAGACACAGTCCTGGATCGCCCGTCGCCTCGTCCCTTGGGAAGACCACCGCAGAGATCCTGCAGCCGTCAGGTGTGGGACGTGCGCTCAGAGGGTGAGGACGGTGTGCCCGCTCCTTCAGGGCCTTCCAGCATCCCCCTCTCCCTCCCGGCACTCTTGGAACTGTCCCAGCAGCGAAGACTGAAGACAGTGCAAGGGGGGCGGGGCTGAGGGGAGGAAAGCCTCCGCTATGAAGCAATGAAAATTCATTGGCAATAAGCCAGTCTGCAGGGAAGAACTCACAAACTGCGCAACGGCAGGGCTGGCATGATTCTCTTTTGGAGGGGGGGAGGAGGAGGGGGTCACCTGCTCTTTAGTGGGACTGCCTGGCTGCAGGACACCATTTCAGGTGCGCGCTGTCCTCCTGCAGGTAGCAGGGAAGGCCTCGCCAATACGTCTTTTTTTTCCTGCACTTATTCTGTTGATTTGTTTATAAATAAAGGGGGAAAGTAGGGTGGGCGATGCTGCCGTGTGGCTTTCTGGTGATTGGTGCTGGAGTGGATGTGGAGTAACCAGTGGAGAGGAGAATTCAGGGCTCTCCCCCCCAGGCTTTGTGGGGGCTTAAATGCGAAGGACTGTGGTCTGGTGGGGGGAACAGAGCTCCCCCTGTCCTGGACCCGTGGCAGCACCGTGGTCTGAGATGTGGCAGCTCTTGTGACCTCATCCGCTGAAGGGCCTCTTCTCTCCTTGTCAGTGTTTCAGTGGAAGGGGAAAGGGTTGGTGCAAAGAAGAATTTTGTGGCAAAAAGTCATGCACGCACATGGATGTGCATGTCTGGTACAATTGCTATAAGCTATGGCAGAGGGAGGGCTTCTAGTGTCCTGCTATTTCTGGCCACTGTGTGGCAGAGTGTTGGACTGGATGGGCCATTGGCCTGATCCGGCATTGGCTTCTCTTATGTTCTCATGTACTCTGTGAAGATGGGAAAATGTCCTCACTCTAGAACAATACGAACAGACAGACTAAAGTGGAGCCAGCTCACCCCATCTGGGTCTGATGCTTCCTTATACTAACGTAAGCCCCTCTGTACAGCTGAGCTCAACGCCATCTACTCGGAGGGTTTTGTGAGCAGAAAGGCCCTTCCCCGATACCCGCTCTCTGAAAGCCTTGTAAATGGACATACCGAACTGTGCAGCTTCTGCCCCTGAGCCACAGCCCCTCCACAGAGGCCTGTGGTAGCTCTCATGCCTAATTCCACAATAACTGTGGGCGGAGGAGAGCCCCCCCGTAAGTAAGAGATGCGGAGGCTGTCCTTGGCAGGGGTTTAGTTTACGTTATCTCTTCTCTCCCTCACCCTCAGGAGACATCCCTCCATGCAGGAATTCAAGCAGCAGCCTGCTGGCATTCCAACAGCCTCCACTTACTTCCCTTACTATGCCGTGGTCTTCACAGTTTAGATTGTATTGGGGGGCGGACCCCCCTGTCTCAGCCATCCCTGGGACGAGTGAGCCTCCATTCCTCGGCCCAGCATCCTCTGCCTTCGCCTTCAGCTTAGAATTGTAGCCATGGCGTCTATGATGTCATAATTTAAAGCTCTTACCAAAAAGGGGACGAAAAGGCAAGAAGGCCCCTCGCTGGAGGCAGCAGGGTTTCTCAGCATCTGGCCTCGAGCTGCTCAGTTTGGCATGACCAGCAGCTCCTTCCATGGTAAAACTTTGGTTTTCTGGGGAAGTGGGAGGGGGCGGTTTGAGGAGCCAGAACGGAATTTGGTTTTGGAGGAGGCGGTGTTGCAGGTTTAGTAATCCGGAGACAAGTTGTCTGCTGCCCCTCCAGACACCCACACCCATATCCAGTTTTCTCCTTGCTCTGCAACTTGGCAAATCGATGGACCTGGAGCTTCTCTTTCCCTTGCTGGCTTCAGCTTGCACAAACTTCACCCTCCACCAGACCCACAGCTGGTTGTGATCACAGCTCCGCTTTTCCTCTTGCCCGCTTCCCGTCCCTTTAGAGCAACAAGACAAGTACCTCTTAGGCTCAGGGTTTTCAATTTAAAGAAAGGAAACGGAGGGTAGGAATAATCCTATTCTCCCAGAGGGTAGTAGATGTTTCTGTGGAACTGCATCACAGTGACTGGCAGAGGCTTTCCAGTATCTCAGGCAGGGTCTCCACTCCCTCAGTCCTTTAACTGGTCACACTGGGGTTTTGGCGCCGGGGCCACTGTGGAGATGCTCCTTAGCCAGAGCCATCCGGTACTGCTTAACTTGTTCCTTAGTGAGCTGGAAGCAGAAACAAAGTGGGGCCTAGGCTTGTGGACAGTGTCAGCCTGGCCCAGATGATGAAACCCAAGAGCAAGAGCTGCACAGGGGTCTCCCCAGAACAGGCAACTGATCAGCTGATGGGAACGTGCATAACAGGGGGGTCGAGGGGGCTGTAGCCACCTGCAAAAGAGCTGGGTGGGGGCGGAGCTGCATTGGACAGTGTACCCAAAGATGTTAATGTGCAAGAAAAGACTTTAATTTATAGCCCACCACTGTCCCTGCGTGGGACCCAAAGCAGTTTCTCATGTTCTCCTCTCTTTCTCTTAATCCTCCCAACAGCAACACACACGCGCACACACCCCAGAAGGGAAGGTTAGGCTGAGAGATCATGACAGGACCCCGATCGCCTGTCAGGCTTCTGTGGTAAAGCGGGGGTTTGAATCCAGGTCCTAGGCCAGCCCTCTAGCCACCGTGTCATGCCATCCCTTAACTTTATGAAGTGCCTCATTCTTGAACTCGCTACCACTAGATAGGTGTGGACCCAAGGATTAGCCATGGATAGGCTTTTCCTATGTGGAACCACCTCATAGTTAGGGCAGCTAAATGAAAACCCTGTGGTTCTGGAACAGCTCAGGTCTTCCTTGGTTCAGAAGCAGCCTAGCACCAAATGCGGCAGACAAACGTCATCACCTTCCTTGTGAGCTGCCACATGCATGTAGCCAGCATCACATTTAACTCAAAGCAGAGGCCTGAGGCAAAAAGCCTTCGTGGGACCATGCACTCATACTGTAGTGAGTCATGGTGTGTGCACACACACATAGTGGTTTTGCGTGGGTAGTAAAGCTGTTCAAATGGGACACAAGTGCCTATGTGTAAAGATATTTTGCCTCGGCAAGCATCATGTTGCAAACAGGCAGCAACCTCTTGCTATAAAATCAGCATCCTTGAATTTAACATCAGGCTGTTAAATTCGAGTTTCTCATGGGTTATTTTCCTCACAGGCTCTGATACTTTTCCAAGGCCTTATCAGCCACAGATCCTGTAGGGAAAGCTCCCAGTTTCTTCTTCATCCACAATAACAAACTGGACGTGAGTGGCCAGTAATCTCTGATCATGCAGTAAGGACAAAGCAAGACGATCAATGTAGACTTAACAAGACAAGGTGTCCAGTTCATCAGCCAGCAACCTACCAATGAAGAATTAAGAGCAAGCCCCATGCCTGCTTCTGGAGTCTCGCTTTGAGGTCTGAGAATGGAAGCCATATCTGCTCCTGAGGGGATAACAGAATGTGTTCTACCAGTGTGCCAGTTAGAACATGTGCCAGAGCTGGCTGCTTTGTCAGAAGCAACAGCAAAAAAGGAAGAAGACCAGGCTCCTGGGCCAACATGTTTCTATGTGTCAGAAGCAACAGCAGAAAGGGAAGAAGACCAACCTCCTGGGCCAACACGTTTCTATGTGTCAAAAGCAACAGCAGAAAGGGAAGAAGACCAACATCCTGGGCCTACACATTCCCACGTATCAGAAGCAACAGCAGAAAAGGAAGAAGACCAACCTCCTGGGCCAACATGTTTCTATGTGTCAGAAGCAACAGCAGAAAGGGAAGAAGACCAACCTCCTGGGCCAACACGTTTCTATGTGTCAAAAGCAACAGCAGAAAGGGAAGAAGACCAACATCCTGGGCCTACACATTCCCACGTATCAGAAGCAACAGCAAAAAAGGAAGAAGACCAACCTCCTGGGCCAACATGTTTCTATGTGTCAGAAGCAACAGCAGAAAGGGAAGACCACCAACCTCCTGGGCCAACACGTTTCTATGTGTCAAAAGCAACAGCAGAAAGGGAAGAAGACCAACATCCTGGGCCTACACATTCCCACGTATCAGAAGCAACAGCAGAAAGGGAACAAGACCAATATCCTGGGCCTACACATTCCCACGTATCAGAAGCAATGGCAGAAAAGGAAGAAGACCAACATCCTGGGCCTACACATTCCCACGTATCAGAAGCAATGGCAGAAAAGGAAGAAGACCATCATCCTGGGCCGACACGCTCCTGCGTGTCAGAAGCAACGGCAGAAAAGGGAGAAGAACAGCCTCCTGAGCCGACAAGTTCCTATGTGTCAGAAGCAACGGCAGAAAAGGAAGAAGACCAGCCTCCTGGGCCAGCACGTTCCTATGTCCTCTACATTGGGAACTTGAATCCCAAATACTCACGGGAAGTTGTCTGCAGCATGCTGAAGGACATTTTAGGCACGGCCGGCGTCACCCTCCAGCAGCACAACATCGAAGTGATCCGGAAGCGGAGGCAGGCCTATGCCTTTGTGCAGGTGGCAACTGAAGTGAGCTTGGAGCTTGTCCTAAAACAGTTGCTAGTCGTGTCAGAATCGGAGCAAGACCTGGTCAAGGAGCTCGTGAAGAAAGGCAAGAATCTGGTTGTGGGACACGGCAAGACATTTGCATTTGGGGGCAACGATAGCAGAGAGGTAAGGTCAGGACCCAAAGGCTAATTTTCCTGGACCCGATATGGACTGGCAATCCGAGTCTCTTGCTCGTGGATGATCCCAGTCCGTACACACACACACACACACTGTCTTAGGAGTCATGAAATGACAAACAAGACTTCCTGAAATGACAAACAAGACTTTGTGCCATGGTAATAGTCTTGTGACTTGGATGGCCCAGACCAGCCCAATCTCATTAGATCTCAGAAGCTAAGCAGAGTCAGCCCCGGTTAGTATTTGAATGGGAGACCATCAAGAAGTCCAGGCTCACTATGCAGAGGCAAGCAATGGCGGACCACCTGTGAAGGCTCTTGCCTTGAGAACCCCAAGGGGTCGCCCTGAGTCAGCTGCAACTTGACTGCCATTTCCACCAACAACAGCTACCTTGCAGCAGGGGCTGAAACCCTCAGATCCCACTGAGCCTCTGGATAAGGCTAGGGAAATTATGACATTGTAGGGTTTTAAAGACACTGGAGGAAAACAACCACTCTGGCTTGGATCCTACCTGAAAGCTCTGTGCGTGACAGTTTTTGCTGACTTCCCACCTCCTCTCCCACAGTCTACCTATGACCCGCTTGAAGCAATTCCTGCTGGGGCCTCCCACCCCTCAACAGCAGCATGGGCTGGTGGTGATTGTTAGCAGTCCCTTTTAGTAAGAAGGCATCGTGCAAATGCTTTTTCCCTGTGCGATGCTGAGGGGGAATGAGACCAAGCAATCAAATGCAGTTCTCTTCCCACACGCTGGGTATCCTGTGCTTGGGCATTCTCAGCAAACACCTGTGCAGCATTCCCTTTCAAGCTTCCAACGAGAAAGGGAACAGTCTCGCGCCACAACTCCATTCTGTTTCTCGCACCCACTTCATAAGAATTAGTTCAGACCCTTCCAGCCTGGAAGTTCCAGGGGCAGGCCTAGCTCGTTCCCACATAGCTGCATTTGTTGTGATAACTTGTGCACCTGATAAAAAAAATGTCATGTTGGAAGTTGAGTCTTTACAACTGTCACAACAGAACCCACAGCACAGTAACGAACAAGTTTCGGGCTGTGTCACTTCATGCCATGTGTGAAAAGGAGCCCTTTTCTACAGCAGAAATTGTTGTGCTAGCCTACTTGCTAGCCAAAGCTAACAAGCAGATGGTGCAATTCCCAACGGCACCAATATCCACACAAGGTGCTGGAGAGACAAAGATGAAACCCGTCACCCTTCAAGAAGGATCTTAGGCTGTCAATGGGGGGGGGGGAGTGTAGCCCTTCCAGCCCTCCCTATTTGGAAATTTGCTTCTCCCAGTGAGGGGGGAGAGGACTTGAGTTTTCTTGTCCTAAGCCTAACCGGGGTGGGGGGTAGCAAATGGTTTTGTTCCCCTCCACACAATTAGTGGGAGTTATAGGCTGATTAGGAGGTTGTTATTATTATTATTGTATGGCAGTGTGTGTAGTATAGCCAGGAGATGCTAAGATTGTTCTAGCTCTTCTAGCATCATGCAGCACTTGGTGGTGAGCTAGATTTGTTTTTAAGGCAAGAGATGTTCCAGAGGTGGTTTGCTATTGCCTGGCTCTGGTCACACCCGATATTCCTTGGAGGTTGCCCACCCAAAATCTAGCTGGAGCCGACCCTGCTTAGCTTCCGAGATCTAGATCAGGTTAGCCTGGGCTATCCAGGTCAGGGCTGATTAGGAAGTGAGACCGCATGGTAGATGGCTTGGAAGATAAGCAGGGTCGATACTTGGATGGGAGACCACCAAAGAAGGCTCTGCAGAGGAAAGCGATGGCAAACCATGCCTGCTTCTTGCTTGCCTTGAAAGAACCTTGCTGGGGTTACAAGTTAGGTGTGACTTGATGACACATACGTGCATATAGGCCGATTACTTTCAACAGTCCCAGGATTCTACCTGCTGGATGAGCCCTTGTTCATCTACCTCAGCAGTTTGAAGTTCTCTCCTACTTCAAGGCCCTGCAAACTAGCCCACATGCAGTGCCTGGGTTAATTCCAGTCATTCAGTGCACAGAAGTCAGAATCAGCAATTGCAGAGATCTCCTTACCCTGTTCTAGCGGCAGACCCACTTAGATTCAGCAGCACAGACCATTACAATAAGGTGCTCCTTACATCCATGACACTTGTCAGGGGTGGCACACCAAAGAAGGCCCAGTGCGCTAAGCAACAAGTCTCTGCAATTGTAAGGTTACTCGGTACCCATTTGCATTGTTTTACTCTGTCACATCTGCAGACCAACTCCATAGGAAGCAGCTCAGAATCTCGTCCGAGAGGGTTGCAGGTGCCCAAGAGGAGGAAGAAACCACTATTCAGTGAAACCCGGGCTAACTCTGGCACTAAGTCTGCTCAGCACGCCTGGAGACTGACGGAGCGGCCAGCGGCCTTTCTAAGCGGCACTCGTTCAGACAGTGCCATTGTCCAGAAAGAGATTGTAGGCAAGGAGCGCCTGTTCTACGGTGCTTTCATGGGTAACGAGACGCGAAACGTGGAATTTAAACGTGGTGGCGGGGAATATTTGACAGGCACTCTGAAACATCACGTGCGGAAGTATGTGTGTGCATTCCTCAACAGCGAAGGGGAAGCCTCCTCGTGGGGGTAGAAGACAACGGCTTGGTGCTGGGAGTCCGCTGTGACCACAGAGATGAAGACAGGGTCCGCCTCCTCATCGACTCCGTCCTGAAGGGTTTCAAGCCTCAAGTTTTCCCAGCGGCTTATACACTGAGTTTCGTCCCTGTCATTAAAGATGAAGACACCGGCATCTTCCTGAAAGTTATCCGGTTAACCGTTCATCCCCCCAAACAGCACGGGGAACCTCTTCTTTATGAAACAGACCAAGGGGAAGTGTACATACGGCGAGACGGCAGCATTCAAGGCCCTCTCTCTGGGAGCGCCATTCAGGAGTGGTGTCGGCAGGTAATTCTTTTCACAGAACCTGCCTGGTTGCTTGCTTGCTTAACAGTGCACCCTTGCAGTTTCAGAAATCAACGTGCACACGCTCTCATTTTCAGGGAGGTAAGGTGTAAAGAGGGCCCAGACTATCCTGATCTCGGAAGCTAAGCAAGGTCGGCCCTGGTCAGTACTTGGATGGGAGACCACCAAGGAAATCTAGGGGTGCCACACAGACGCAGGCAGTGCCCAACCACTTGCCTCTTGCCTTAAAACCCCTATATGGCGTCGCTGCACGTCATCTTTGACTTGATAGCACTTCACACATAAAACCGGTAAATTGTTCCCCGTGAAAGATAACTGTTCATTGCATCAACCTAGCATATCCTATTTAAAAACATTACTTTTACATCAGTAGGTTTTTGTGTAAAAGCAGTGTTTCTAAATAGTGTATGTTGGGGTGATACAGTGAACATTTACATCCATTAAGTCTTATTGGCCCTGTCCTGGATGGCCGAGGCTAGCCTGATCTCATCAGATCTCTGAAGCTAAGCAAAGTCAGCCCTGGTTAGTACTTGGGTGGGAGACCACCAAGGAAATCCAAGGGCGATATACAGAGGAGGGAATGGAAAGCCGGCACTGTTTGTGTCTTTGTCCCGGAAATTCTACGGGATGGTTGTAATTTAGTTGCAACTTGACGGCAAAAAAAAGTTTTAGTGCCTCCTGTTTTTGTTTTCAAATCGTTTTTGATCAACTCCAGAAAGTTACAAGGGGGACCTCTTCTTCCACGTTAAAATTGCTGCACAAGGGGGAGTTTAGCCACAAATTGGCACCTCCATAATTTTTTTGTTTGCTCTGTATTCAGAGACAAAAAAAAATACTGGCTCTATCACAGACTCCTATTCACTTGTTTCTATTGGCTGCTGTTGGGGAGGGGCCAATGGCTCAGTGGCAGAGCGTCTGCTTTGCAAGCTCTTGGAACCGATTCCCAGCACAGTCACTTAAAAGGACCAGATGATGTGAAAGACAGCCCGAGACTGACACTGCTGTCGGTCACAGCAGAAAATAGATTGACCCAACAGTCTGTTTATAAGACAGCAAGACATATGTTCATGTGAAAAACTTGGCTCTTTGGATAAATATCCTCTAAGACTCCCATAGTATAAATACTTACAGGCAAGGAGTTTAGAAAAAAAGAAATCTAACTTAACTAGCCATTGATGTGCTGTTTGGTCAATGGAGTTTATTTAGCTAGCCTGCCCCTCTGTAGAAGAAGAGATTGGAATTATACCCCGCCCTTCACTTGGAGTCTCAGAGTGGTTTACAATCTCCTTTCCCTCCCCACAACAGGCACCCTGCGAGGTAGGTGGGGCTGAGAAAGCTCTTGACACAAACTGCTCTTTCAGGAACAGCTGTGCCAGAGCTTGTGACTGACCCAAGGTCCCATCAGCAGGTGCAAGTGGAGGAGTGGGGAATCAAACCCCGTTCTCCCAGATTAGAGTCCGCCCATGCACTTAACCACTACACCAAACTGGCTCTGTAGTGGACTAGGACCTGGTATATGTTGTCTTCGTTGTTCATTGTTTGTCGAGCGCCACACACTAGTCAATAATACAACTCTGACCAGAGTGTCCCAGATCCATCAACCCTTCCAAGCCAGATTCATTACCAGCAAAGTAGTCTGGCTGCTGTCAAGGTGGGAAGGGGATGACTGTCCTTTTGTAAATCCCCAGAAATGGACAGAGGAGAACAAGAAGCTGGAGGAGAAAATAGAGACTTTGTTGAAAGAGAAGGAGGAGCTGCGGCAGCAAGTGCAACAGAATACCAGCCCGTGGTGCTGTGCCCTCATGTAACCGCCAGAGCACGGTGACAGAACCTGCCTAAAAAGTTAACACGCTGGAAGTAAACAGAGGCCAAGGGAAAGCTCGAGCCCACCGTCTCGTGTCTTTTTGTGACAGCGGGATGCTGTTTTGCAGCAATAGTTTTCTAGCAATCAAGGAGGTTGCATTTGGGTTCCATCACCTGAGTTGCATTCAGGCACCACAGCTTGTGCAGAACTCCGGTTAGTCTACCAGCCTAACAAATCTCAGTTTGTTTCTTGCCTCCTCTGTATTAATGCAAAAGGTTCCCTATCCTGCTGGTTCTGTAGCTAAGCAGGTTCGAAGAGCGATGCTCGCTAAAAACCACGGTTCGCAAATTCAGGGGTTGCAGCAAACCACGAATATCACACATCCCTTATTGCACAGTAGTTAAACAAGTAGCAATGCCTTGTTTGAAATCCCAAGTTGGTCCCGCACACATGCACAACAATTTGTTAGACTATCTGAATGTATACGTCACAACAGTTGATCAAATTTATGAATGCTGCGTGAGGTCTGTTCTACCAGAGCACCGCAGAAAAGAGGGCTGCCTCAATGCACACTCACGGAAGAGAAGGAATAAAACAGTACAGTGGGAAAAGAAATATTATTTAGGGGGATCCTTGAATGAGATAAATTGCTTTCTCCACTGCTCTATTTTTACCTCCCCCTTCTCTTACTACCAGAGCCCTGGCCAGGCTGAATTTCTCTCCTTTGGAAACTGGGAGTAGTTTAGGCAGGCTTGCACACAGAATCACAGAGCTGGAAGGGACCTCCAGGGTCGTCTAGTCCAACCCCTTGCACCATGCAGTAAATTCACAAATACCTCCCCCAATTCATAAACATCTCCCCTCCATGCCCAGAAGACGGCAAACAAAACCTCCAGGGTCCATGGCCAAACTGGCCTGGAGAAAAATTGCTTCCTGACTGCAATGTGGCGATCAGCATTTCCCTGGGCATGTATGCAAGAGCCACAAGAACTAAGCACTGAGGCAAGCCTTCCTGCCCTCCCTCCCTCTCCAAATGAAGTTGTTCAGCAGCCTAATGAGGGGGCATCAGTAAAACTCCTGGTTTTGCCAAGGGAGTTGTGAACCGCTACCGTCAACAGCATGGGCAGGTCTGGTGGCTTCAAGTGTTGCCGCTCAATATGTGCAGGCTTATTCCCGTGTACCCTCACACACACTGGCGTGACGACACTGGAATTTTACTCCCCATAGTAAAAAGCCCTCCAGCATTTTCCCCCTACCGTTATCTTTCGGTCCACACAACAGCCACCCTCTACGGTCACTATATCTGATAGTAAACCAGCAGGCCCCTACGTAGATGGCAAAAGCTGCACGCTCCGGCCTTCTGCACATAAGGGAGAGGCCTCTACCTTCTTCCCTCTGGTATGCGGAAAAATGAGACTCTGACTGACTCCCCCTCCCCCCCAAAGGACCTTCAAGAGACAGCCTTGATGAGAACTGATTATACCATACCCTTTAGCAAGCATCCCCAGTGTGGCAACCCCAACACCTGTTCTGGTGCCCGACAGGTGTTTTCAGGAAGTGGGTGGGGCCAGGTAGGGCTTTTGCCCAACAAGGCTTTGACCAGCTGTGTATATATATATATTTTTAAATGCTGCTTTGGCGGCAGCTGCCAGGGATTTTATGGGATAGTGCAGGGTTTTCAAATTGTCCCCCTCCCCCACAATTCCCTCCCAGCCCCTGACAACTTCTTAGTTAGCAGAGAGGGACAAACAAATATCGACAAGAGATGCTACACCAGGAGTTCCCAACCTTTTTGAGCCTGCAGACACATGGGGTGGGTTGCAGCCACAAAATGGCTGCTGTCGTTTACCTTCAGTGAGACAGTGGACATCCTTGTGCTGTCATTGCCAAAGCAACGTTTTTTAAAAAATCCGTAGGTAAAGGTTCCCTTGCTCGAAAGCCAGTCGAATCCGACTCTAGGGTTGCGGTGCTCATCTCCGTTTCAAAGCCGAAGAGCCAGCGCTGTCCGAAGACGTTTCCGTGGTCATGTGGCCGGCGTGACTAAACACCAAGGCGCACGGAACGCTGTTACCTTCCCACCAAAGTGGTACCTATTTATCTACTTGCAATTTCTTGCTTTCGAACTGCTAGGTTGGCAGGAGCTGGAACTAGAGACGGGAGCTCACTCCATCATGAGGCACTCCCGGGTCTCGAACTGCTGAACTACTGACCTTCCACAGCCTGCAGTTCAGCGTCTTAACCACCTGAGCCACCGCAGCTCCTAAAAAAAAAATCTGTACAGCCAATCAAGTCTCCAAATGTCAATCAGAAGCCTGACTGGGAAAAGCCCTACCCACTATCTACAGATACTTGACAGACACCCAGAAAGGTGTTGGCAGGCACCCTACTGTGGATCCCTAGATGCCACACTGTTAACAGGGAAAAAACCAATAAGAGCCATCAAAAGTACCTGAAATGCTGACAGATGACAGGATATAGACACAAATAGTCTTCCCCAAATTTTAATGAACTGAAAAGGGTATGGACATATGGTACATTTGTATAGCAAAAGAAGTCCCCAATAACTTAGTGGTTAACACACTACATTGTATTACTTACAAGCTACATTGGCAAAAGGAGAGATTACGGACGCTTGTTTCTTGATGCTTCCACATCCCTTTTCTCTGTCGGGTGGGGGTGGGCAGAGCAAATACTGCAGATACCTTACTAAAAACACCCACTGTAAAAACTGGCAACATTTGTGGCATCCCAAAAGGCCCCTGGCACAATGAGGGGGGGAACAGGAGGGCCCTCCCTTACAAAAATAAGGACCTCAGACCGTCCTGTCCAAGGCAGCTCTCTCAGTGAGAGTCTCAAAGGCATCTTCTGTTGAAGTCACTTTCTCACATATACAGCCCCCTTGATGCAAGGAGATCTCTCAAGTCCAGGAAGGACTTTAAAAGAGGAGGGGGGAATCTCAAATTTCAAAAATGGGGTGAGGGTTTTTTTTTACAAACTTTAATGCAATAATTGCAGCTTGACATGATGAATTCAGGAGCAAGGATCCCAAGATTTCCTAAGTAGAAAAGTGGGACTCCTGGAACAAAAAAGGGTGGTGATGAAGCCCTAAATCCATCACTTGGTTTTAAAATACATGCCGGGATTAAGGGTAGCTTCTCATTCCGCAGTCCTCTAAGGAAGGGAATGTCACCATTTGAGCCTCCAAGAAAAAAATATATGCCAATCTCTCTTCTTGGCAAAGCTCAAGCCTCTTTCAGAAATCCAAGAACTAACCCCAGTCTTGGGAAGTTCCTGTTTCAAAATTCACAGACCACAAGGGTACTAAGCACCACCGCGTCAGCTTCAGACGCTTAACCAGAACATGAAAAAGAATGAAAACAGATTAAAAGAACAGAAGTGCGACATGATTCCTCGAAACTAAACTGTGACGACATGATTTAAGGAACTCCAACCGACGAGAGCATCCCAGCTACTGCAGAGAAAATGCCCAGAGCGTCCACAATAGAAGGGTCTTCTGGTAGCCCAGTGTACCCTGATGGAAGCAGGAGACAAAAGGAATTGTTATTTATTGTGTTCATCTACCACCGTAAAAGCACCCAAGGCAACACAAATAATTTCACCATTGTCAAGAAAACAGGGTTGTCTTTTCATTTTGTATCCATTTAAACGGTAAAACTATGTGTCTATGTGTGTGTATGTATGTATAAAATGAAAACAGGGTTCTCAGAAAGGATCCCTTGGCCTTGTGAGGTACCAGTGTTCAGGGGCAGAACACCAGGTATGCCGCTCATGTTGAATTCTTCTTTACCTGCACCAGTGCAGCACGGCTTGGGACCAGAACAGAAGGGGTGCAGGGATGATCAGGCACTTATTTTCTAGGGTAAGTAATAGAGAGAGGGGCTGGCCTCTAATACACAGCTGGGGGGTGGGGGGGAGCATAAAAACCCAGAATATTAAAAAGGAAATTTTACCGGCGATTACTCATGATTAACAGCAGTGAACTTCAATTCCGTGATCTCAGAGTCTGGCGAACTGCTTCCACTTCTGTCACTATACGTATCCCTGTAGAATTCAGATTTCACAAGAAAAAAGAAAGGGGTTTGATTGAAAATGCTTTGCAACTGCCTCTGGCTCAGTGTTCCCTCTAAGCTGGGCTAGTGTGAGGTTTTTTTAGCCTCCGGCTCACACATTCTTGTCTTAGCTCCGGAAGGATGGCTCCAGAGCAAACATTTATGCAGTAGTCAAATCGTTCGCTCAGAACTTTGATGCCAGTAGCTCACGAAGCAGAATTCTTGCTCACAAGACTCCACAGCTTAGAGGGAGCATTGCTCTGGCGCGTTTGTTATGCTCATTCAAGTCACTGGGCAAGCAAGCCATGCGTGGCCAAAGCCCACAGCCTGCAACACCCAGCCACACCAATTGCTAGACACAGTTTTTCTCCACAACAAGACCCCCTCCCCTTCATAAATGCATCAAATACATATCCTGCACAACTTTCATCTCAAGGCTTCTGAGGTGGCTTACCGCTATTAAGGAAATCAATAATGAACAATGACCACATTGCACTAAACAGCTAAAGGCAAGGAAGCCAGCATGATGGTGTGGTTAGGGTGCCAGACTAGGAGCCTCTGCCGTGGATGCTCGCTGGGTGACCTCAGTCTGGTCACACACTCTCCACCCAACCTCTACCTCACAAGGTTAGGGTAAACAGGAGGAGGAGATAAATTGCCCTGGGTCCCTCATGTGGAAAAAGGCGGGGTAAAAATGAAATCAGTAAAGAAACCAAAATTAACAGAAGTGAAGCAGGCCACCACACTCAACCAGAAGTCTCACTTGAACAGCCAGCCAATGCCTGGCATTGACCAGACCAGGTGTCAAGCTAGCAACTGTGGAGAGGGGTCTGAAGTGCCCCCGGTAGCCACACGCCTCCCTGCTGAAGGTAAAGGAGCACCCTGAACAGAGCTCCTGCAAGGGATCTCAACCGATGGGCACAGATGTTTAGGGGCCCCTAGATGTCCCCGGGGCTATTTCAGGGCAACCGCTGCTTTGATTTGTTTCCAGAAGCAAACAGGCCGCCACGCAGCTTAAGCCAATCAGGAATCCTGTTGCTGTGTGTTGTACCTATGACGGCTTCCGAACAAAGACAACCCCTAGCGCATGCGGCAGCAGTCCAGCTGGAGGTGTGCAGAGCCGGATGCCTTCCTCTAAACAACATGATGCCTGTGGGTGCCCCCCCACCGACATTTTTCACAATGCCCACCAAGTGTTTTTAGAAAGTGGGGCAGGGCTAGGCAGTAGGGCTTCTGATTGGCTGTGCAGATTTTTAAAAACATCACCATGGGAGCAACTGCCAGCACAGCCCCGGAATCTTCACTGTGAGACTGAAGGTAAGCCCCAGGCAGCCATTTTGGCTCCGCCTTTTGCAGCAGCCATGGTGCTGCCCTGACCACCATGCAGTGTCAGAATTCCAAATGTCCCTGTGGGCTGGAAAAGGTCGGGTCCCCTGGTTTAGAGCACAGATGACTTAGGTCATGTGTCTCAAGGAAATGCTGCAGCAGCCAGGGGGGAAGCATCAGTCCTGTTCAGTAGAGGACAGCTCCCTAACCCCCGCCAACTGGCAACTCTGTTGGCCAACCGCACTTTGGCTGCAGCCTACCGGCCCCTCATTTCAGCTCACTACAACCTTCAGAAACCCGTTCATCAAACCTTCCACTGTCTCAGCTGGAAAGGAGAGGCTGAGCGGACAGCTACCCAGCAGGGGGACAAGGCACAGAAGGAAAAGGAGCCCACTGCCAGCTGAGTTACTCTTTCGGTTAGGAGTGTTTGGCACGAAGGCCCCCAGCTCAGGAGGGGGTCTTGACCAGAAAGCAGTCAAGCTTCTGCCTCTCCTGTGGTTCTAGGGGCAACCTGAAACGATACGCAGCACGAAGAGGAATGAAGGATAAAATGTGTAACAGGGAAAGTCACGTCTTTCCTCCACGCGACATCCAGACCATGGGCTCTCAAGAACTTGCTCATCAAACTCCACACACGCCCCAACCTGGATGGCCCAAGCAAGCCTGATCTCATCAGATCTTGGAAGCGAAGCAGGGCCGACCCTGATGAGTATTTGGATGGGAGACCTCCAAGGAACACCAGGGCTGGGAGGCAGAGGCAGGCTACCCAGCCACTTCTCTGAACATCCTCCATGCCCCAGTAGGAGTTGCCAGAGGTTGTCGTGACTTCCAGGCAGGGGTGCACACACAACATGCAAAAATACACAAAAAACAAACAAACCACCCCTCCACACACATTGTAATGTATTCTGCAAAGTGTTATGTGCCCATTGAGAGCCCATGTTAAGCTTCCTTCCTAGACAAGGATTGTAATCCTGCACTTCTGATTGGTTGTCTAGGAAGCGCCGTCCAATCAGGACGAACCACAAACTCTTGGGGAGAATGAACCCTACTGGTTCTTATCCGAGTAATTTCATTGGTTACTTATCTGTAAATAGGCGTGGCTACATTAGCCGGGAATGTTTAAAAGGAGCCAAGCTCCACTGTTTGTTTTGTCATCTGTTGGATCTGCGGTTTTGCTGTTCTGGTTGACTTTGAGCTGTTGCTGAATAAAGCTGAATCACTCTGAAATCACTTTAAGTGTCATACATAACACACATGAAGCTACCTTATACCGAATCAGGCCATCAGGCCATTAAGGTCAGTCGTGGCTACTCAGACCGGTAGCGGCTCTCTGGAATCTCAGGCTGAGGTCTTTCAAATCACCTCTTGCTTAATCCTTTTAACTGGAGGTGCCCGGGATTGAACCTGGGACCTTCTACATCCCAAGCTAAGGCCTCTGCCACTGAGCCATGGCCCCTGCCCTTGCATGGAGGGATGGGCAGAGCTCTCTTTTTGTACGTGGGGTAGAAAGCACAAACCTCTTGCATGTCCCACTGTGCTGCCTGTGGGCCTCACCCAAATCCACGATCAGTGCTCTGGGGGCTTCTATTTGCTACCAAGGGGAGCACAGAACCTGTACAAAGCATCGTGACGGGGCTCGGCTAGCCATAAAGACAGGGGACCCCAACCCTTCTGAGCCTGCAGGCACCCCTGGATCTCTGACGCAGTGTGGCGGGTGCAGCCACGGAACGGCTGCTGCAGGAGGTGGAGCCAGCCACAAAATGGCTGCCACGGCTTACTTTCAGTCGCACAGTAAAGATCCTTGTGCTGTGGTGGCCGCTGCACAGCCAATCAAATCTCCGGCGGCCATTCAGAAACCTTGCTGGCAAAAGCCCCACGTGTCCCTGCCCGCTTTCTCAAAACACTTGGCAGGCACCAGGAAAGGTGTTGGCGGGGCCCCAGGGCACCCACGGGCACCACGTCGGTGACCTTCCACAGGGTCTAAGGAGTGCTTGGCTGCTCATCTCAGACAAACCTCCCTGAAGGTCATTTTGTATAAAGGAGGCACTCCAAGGTTTGGCAGAACTCCATGGATCCCTGGCAAGCCGACGCCACACAGCCAGAAGGCACAAGGCAAGGAGGAGCAACAGTCTAGCGGCGAATCTTTTTAGAAGAGGGCAAACTGCCAACGAGCCAGAAGAAAGAGCATTAAGAATGCCGACTTCCAAAACCCAGCATCAGCAATAGCTTACCCAAAATGACGGCTGTACACTGAGAAGTCAGCACAAGAAGACAGGCCGCTCTCTCTAAGGAGGGAGATGAAAGCCAGGGCGTATCAAGCTACGACGGAGGCAAAAAGCCTCCACTGCTTCCGTTTTGCAGAAGCCGTGGTGACTTCAGCAAAGATCTACAATAAACTTCCAGAGCAAGGCCATTCAAATACTAGAAGCCACTCTCTTCAGGTGAGAAACAGGCTCCCTTCTAACAACAGAGTACTCCGGCACCTTCAGAACAACAATTTTATTGTGGCAGATGCTTTTCAGAGTCCGAGTTTGCTCTGGCAGGCTAGCTGTAGTCATTTTTCCAAGATGCTGCCTGACCAAATAGGTAACTTGGTGGCAACAATGACTGCTATGCACGCAGCCGTTATACTGGCTTCAGGATCTAGGAGTATTTGCTTTGGCTTTCAAAGCTCTTTGTCCAGAAAGAAATGGAAGGCTGCGTCGACACAGCTGGATAGAAGCTTACCCAGATGTTATCAGAACTTCACACAAAAGCGATACGCAAGAGCAGCACTCGCAGCCGTTAACACTAAGAGGTCTGCAGCTCCGAGGACTGCAGGAGCAGTGCCGTCTCTCCTTTTCTGTCCCCAAATTTCTTGCTGCCCACAATCATCACAGCTAGTCTTGTAAGATGATTGTTGATCACCAGTGGCCAGCCCAATAACTTTGGAAACTACTGTTTGTTCCCCACTTAACTGGTCATCAGAGGTACACTAAGCAATAGCTCAGAATAAACTGAACATCGAAGCTACATCCTCACGTATTGGGGCTAAAAAGCCACTCTCCACATGAACATTCTTAATATCATTAGAACAATTTTATCAAGGGAAAACTCAGAAGAGGCCAAAAACACCCCCAGTGCCTTCTCACATCCGTGGTGCTTATATCCATCCTGATTTTATGCACTGCAGAAGGGTTTCTATGCCTTCTGAACCATGTTATTTTGTTTAGCCTCTTCATTTCCTCTTAACTTCAATGCTGCCCAGGGAGGACGGACCTACCTAGCTACCATAGAGTTGGTTTATGTCTGAAGAACACTTTTCTTGCATTTTTCCAGCGACACTGTTTTTGCAGACAACAATGAATTTTTCTGATCTGCTGAAATGGTGCCCTGGAGCATGAAAAATAAAGATGATCGTTCCCCTCCCAGGATCTCCAGACCCCTCCATAAAGCAACCCTCTCTAGCCTAGAACCAAGGAAGACTGTGGTGTTCAAGGCACTCCGTAGACCAGGCGTTCCCAGCCTTTCTAGGCCTGCAGGCCTGTCTGGAATCTGACAGTGGTGGGCACAAACATAAATGGGCCACCGCAAGGGGCAGAGCCACACACACACACAAGGAAACCCAAGTGCAGGGGAGAAGAGGGGCAATTTTAAAAAATACACTGGGGAAGGGGGAGAGGGAGAGAGACCAAACCAGCACTGCATTGGCAGCTGCTGCTGAAATAATGTTATATTAATCTGCACCACCAATCTGGCCTCCACTGACCAGTCAGAAGCCCTGATGGGCAGAATCATCGAATCACAGAGTTGGGAGGGACCTCATCTAGGGTCATCTAGTCAAACCCCCTGCACAAAGCAGGAAATTCACAAATACCTCCCCCAACCACTTTCTAAAAACACTTGGCCAATTTGTTGCCTGCGTTTGCAGAAGGGGTCAGGTCCCAGTTTTACTGCCCTACCACACTCAGAGAGACCCTCATCACTGTCTAAAATGAAACGGGAGTCCAGCGGCACCGTAAAGAGTAACAAAATTCATTCCAGCACAAGCTTTCAAGAGTCAAGAGCTCACTTCGTTAGAGGCACCACTGAACTCCTGCTTTGTTTTCTTGCCACAGACTAACGAAGCTACTCATCTGGAATTACCATGCTAATGTAGGATATTGCACTCCAGGCTCAAAGAAGGAAGGGTACTGCGTAGCCTGAAAGCATCTGCACCTGGCATAACTTATTGTATCTTATTAGCACAATGAACAGCATGGAAAGCACCTGCCAAGCAGTCCCACAATGAGCTGGGAAACTTAGCTGAACTCACCTGGGGGAGAGTCTGCAACCTTTCTGTAGGTAATGCGTGAGTCTCCCTGCAGATGCCAGAAGGAGGCCAAAATATGGGGGAGACGGCTTGATGGGTCTGGAAAGGAACTCTGGGTGATACTGGATACCAACGAAAAATGGATGCTCTAAGAGAGAAGGCAGCACAGGCACTGATCAGCGAATGCTAGAAGCAAACCCAGGCCAAAGTGTATATTCCATATAAAGCAGGGCCTGACATCTATTACTGACAGGCATTTGTGCTCATCTCTGGAATTTAAGGAAAGAACGCAAAGATCTGAAATATCACCTACTATGTGCTAATTCTGAAACAGCTCTACATTCCAGAATTCCCTCCACTATTGACTGCTGCAGTGCTCATCGCTCGTCAATCAAGGAACAAAGACATGCCCTTTGGACATTGAAAATTACATTCCGATTAGAGCCAGAGACAAATTTTTAATAGTTCCAAGAGGGGAGCAGCCGCTGCTGCTTTGTCCCAGCTAGCCTTCGATGAAGGTTTTGATCACACTGGGAGCAAAAAGAGATCGGATCTCATTAACTCTGCAAAAGACTTGCTCTTAGCACTCCTGCAGACTCGGCCTTCTTCCGTCAGGCCCAGCAACTTCTCCCCCTTCCCCCAATTTCGTTTCCTGTGAAACATCCAGATGAAGAAGAGCTCTGGGGAACTCAAGGGCTTGTTTTGCTACTCTGGACCAATTTTGCTGGTCGCAGTTAAATGTATCGCCCTAATGTCGGTTCCCCCCTACCCCGGTTACTAACGCGAGTGCTCACCTTCCAGCTCAACCACCTCCATTCGCTCTCCTTCTACATCCTGGCCCACAAACTTCATGCCTTTCTCTTCAAAGACATTTTTCAGCTCTGGATTTACCTGCGGAAAGGAAACCGGCGTCACAGGCTCTCTTGTTCCCACAGAATGTGAGGGGGAGGGGGAACGGGAAGATCCCAGCATGGCAGGTGGTACCTCAAATCTGTGCCTGTGCCTCTCTTCTATATGATCACCGTCGCCATACAGTTTCCCTAACCAAGAGGAGAACACAGCCCTTTAATTACGAGGAACCCGATTAGATCACATCACCACCGTTGCCCTAGTTTCCAGCTTCAAAGTTCAAATTGATCAGACCTCCGTAATTATATGCTTCTCTTATATCCCAGCTCTGTTAGAAAGTATCTCAACAGATTGTGAGGGTACACAACTCCAACCCTGGGTTACCTCTGGGTTAAGATAGTAGATTTCTGTACTTTCCAAGAGAGATTCTGAACTTCTGTACCGCACACTTCAGCAACAAGTTTTAGCAAAGCCCATCAATAACCCAAAGGGGAGAGGATGGAAAAACAAACAAACAGGGGTCTAGAAAATGTCATACTCATGACTGAATTCTTTGTCTGGAAGATTGTTCTCCTTTTGCCAAGTCTCATGGTACCACCCATTTGGCCAGGATTGTGTTCCGGCATGTCTATTACCTGAGGGAGACAATGTGAAGAAGAGCACACTATAATTGGAAAGGAATTAGAGGGCAAACACTGCTAAATTGACATGGGGGGGGAACAGTGCTTTTTAGCATAATTGGCCTTTCAAGGGATACCTAAGCACCGAACTGTTGATACTCCACAAGGGAGAGAGATAAAACAAGCTGCAGAACAACTGCATCAAGATTACTTTAAAGTTATGGCCTTTAACCGTTCCAGACCCAGAACCAGTTCACATGTCCCATTGCATTTCACTGCTTTTTGACATTAATATTATAAAGCAACCCAGAGCCGTCACATTGCTCCACTCTGACCATTTACATTAAAACAACAGTTCTCCCAACTTCATTTTGCATCTACCGCTCACAGGAGAGAACGTTTCACACTCAGGCAACGCTTCCTCTCACGATAAAGTCCTTCTCAAACTGCCTAGTTCGTTTTTGTACATCTGATTTCCTAGTGAGAGAATGGCGTCGCTTGCCACTCTTGTGGCAATGCAAGAGAGAGAATCAACTCACCACTGGATGTGTAGTCTTGGGGTCAAATTCTGTAGAGTTGGCATCTGTACATTAAAGAGACAGGAGCACATTAAAAACAGGCATCCCTTGCTATGCAAGCCCAGAGCTTTTTCTATTTTAATCCTTATTTTCTCCATCCTCGGGAAGAGGCATCTTTTCCCATCCATCACAAACAAGGTAGTCAGACAACAGCTGTAACAAGCTGGAGGCCCACAAGGTACCATGGGATGATTTCCCCTTGACCTAAAGCTCCCCCTCCCAGCATACTGTAAGCTACTAAGAGACCGAGCAGTCTGATTTCCCCTTCAGCACCTCCACCCTTGTCTTTAGCTGATGCTCCGGTGCCCTCAGAATCCCACGCCTCCTGGCGCATGCTCAGCCATTATCAGGCCACTGGGTGGTGGTTGCGTCGGCTGTAGAAACCTCTTCCCTGTCTGTGGGTGACCTGCTTTTGCTGTCTTCCCAACAAGGCACCTGAACGCATGTTTCAGAAAGAACAAGCTGGGGGCACACGAAGCACTGTGGGTGAAGAAACTAGGCCCGTCTCCCTCTTTTCTCTCTCTCTCTCTTAAACTGAACAAGTTGCTGTCAGACACTATGCTAGGTACCTACTCATCAAGCCATTTTGGGAAGCCTTTTTCCTTTGGTTAATTTTAAACGTCAGAAGAGAGGCATACCTAGAGAACTCCTGAGTATGCAGAAACTCCTGCCTTGCTGGTGGGTAGCTTGACTTTGCTGGGGGGAAATGGGCATAGCTCCCCCTTTACGGCTAAGCCTTGTACATTTCAAAAGTGGTACTTTGCTTATGCCGAACCACAGCCAACACCCGCTGTTTGCGACAGCAGCTTGGATCCAAACAGTTCTGCTCCACTAACAGTGGGAGCTCCTCCTAGCCGAAGAGCTGTGTTC
Source organism: Gekko gecko (assembly GCA_029375565.1). NCBI lineage: Eukaryota > Metazoa > Chordata > Lepidosauria > Squamata > Gekkonidae > Gekko > Gekko gecko. The sequence continues at coordinate 204,500,574 of JAPDNY010000005.1, forward strand.
CACTGGTGCAAGGCTCCATGCACCCAAGGAATCTCTGGAGGAAGGCACGACCATCAGTGAAAAGCAACCTATGGATCCATGAAGCCAGCCGGGTGACCTTGGATCAGTCACAGCTCTTTCGGAGCTCTCTCAGCCCAAAAAAACAAGTCCTAGTGGTACATAATGAAAAAGAGCTAGAACTTGAGGCTGCCAGACAATCCTAGGATCTCCCGGCTATACTACACACAATGCCATACAATAATTAATTAATTAATTATAGCTCCAAAGCCCTTGAATACTAGCATCCTTAATCCCCAACAGCCTGAACAGCCCACATAGCCTGAGCTTGGAAGTTAGACGGGGTTGGCCACGGTTAGAACTGGGATGGGAGACCAGCAAGGAAGACTGGGGTTGCTACGCAGAGGAAGGCAACAGCAATCTACCTCGGTTCATCTCCTGCCTTGAAAACCCCATGAAGGGCCACCATAAGTCAGCTGTAGCTTGACAGGACTTCATTATTAACCCCCGAACAAGGTATCCTTCCGTCGTTGCCTTTACCTTGCCAACCCAGGATGTTGCGTGCAAACTCCACAACGGCTAACTGCATTCCCAAACAGACCCCTAAAGAAAAGAAAAAGGGGGAAGGGGAAGCAGAGAAAGCTATTTAATGCAGGTACACAATTAAAGCAAACTGCCTTTGCGAAAAAGCTGGCCTTCCCTGTTCCATTCCTGTTTGCAACTCCCTGGTAAAACTCCCAGGAATTGTTTGCATATGGTCAACATGCAGAGGTTAATGGGAGAGGCCACCAATCCTGTGCGATCGTAGCAATCTTGATGTTGCAGACAAAACAGATACTGCCCCATATTACCAAAATCTCACCATTCCCCCACTCCACATCTCCATGATGCCTCATGAAAGGCCACTGGAAATCAGTACCAGTAGGCTCAAAGATAATTGACAGGCCTCTTTGTGTACCCTGTCTTCACACATTCCTGGGAGTACGGCCTTATGTGCAAAGAATGCATCTGGGAAGCACAAAGTTCTGCTCCCACCTTTTCCTCCATAAGTTTCTCTGTATGTCAAGAACTGTTTTTTCTCTCACCTAAGAATGGTTTTTTCTGTTTTCTTGCCCAAGAAATGGCTTGTATCTTCCCTTCTGTCCCTCGAACACCAAAGCCACCTGGAACTAGGACTCCACTACAGAAAAGAGAAAATGGCACATTCACTTTCCAGCCTTATCCCCTGAAAACGTATTTCAATGCTTAGACGGGCATTTTAAACATCCATATACCCCCAGCTACATAAATATGAGTATGTTTCACAAAAGGCAGGACCAGATGTTGGTTAGACCCAGGATCTCAGACCCCAGGTCTCTGCCAAACAGCTGCCCAGCAAACAGAGAGAAGGCAGGATTTGGAGCACAAATACAGCGGGATATGGAGGGATGCTTAATGGCCTGGAACCTCTTGCTGCCCCCTGTCTCCAGGATGTAGCACACACGCTTTGGGAAACCCAGTCGGGAGTAGGATTAAACACTCTTCTGATTGCTGATTCTCCCCTTTAAATCACCACACACACACACACACACACCTTTACAGAAATCTCTCTTCTGCTCAGGAAAAAAACACTTTATATGTATAATTGTTTTAGGTGAGCATACTGAAGCCAGATAATGGGCCTTTCTCATAAAGAGAGACACAAGCTTCAAGAAGAACCAAGGACAGTTGTAATGCCCCTTCTCTTCCAGGGGAGAGTACCCTGGGGGAATAATTCAGGTGCTCTGCTTCATCGGCTTACAATAAAAGTAGACCTGCCAAACAAGAATTAGAGTGCTGAATGGGGGAAAAAATTGAAAACCTGAAGGGGAGTGTGTTCTAACTTACATACACCCAAATGATTTGAAGAAGCCAACACGGTGTAATTTTATTTATTTAAGGAATTTATACGCCACCTCTCCAGGGGCCTGCTAAATTCCATGCCTAATACACCCTTACCTGCCTTCTCATTTGTCTCTCTACAGGACATTTCGCCTCTCAGTCTCCAGAACGGCTGATCCTAACCACCCCCGACGTAAAATCCTCAACTGTTTCAGTCATCCTATCAACATTCTTGGCCACTTACAAAAGGGAAGCAAATCGTTTCTCTCCACTTTCATCCAACTACGACGTGTGTAGCTTACTCAAGCCATAAGACAAAAGGAAGACTAGACTGTCTTTGGAACGCCATGTTCAAATGGGCTTGGCCAACGTAGGGAGCTCTGTACCAAGCAGGAAAGCAATGAAAGAGGCCCACGCTGATGCCAGCAGCCATCCTTAATAGTCAGAAGTTCCGCCAAAGGAAAGCAAAGTTACATATCTCCTTACTCAGCACTGCAGAGTCTCTGCCAGGCCTCATGGTATCGAACGGGCTCCTCTTGCAGCGTAGCCGGTTCCAAGTCAGCAGAATCAATGTACTAGGAAGAAATCCATAAGGAAATATGAGAGACTGCGGCAGAAGCAGAGGAACCCAGCAGGCCCTTGAGAGCGTCCCCTTTTTGCTCATCACTGGCTTTATCCATCTATCTTTATCCTACCCGACTTCCAAGGACCCCAGAGCAGAGTATTCGGTTCTTCCTTACTAATTTTTCATTACTACAGATGGACTGAACGCTCCCAAAGGGATTTTGAGCTGTGATTGCTGGTTGTTTTTCCAAAGCTACACGTGAAAAGACGGCCCTGAAAATTGTTTGAATGACAGAAGTTTGGGTTGTTTTGTGTTTCATTCTAGCACCCAAACAAATATGTCTGCAGAAGGACAAGGGAAATGAGTGTTGTTTTAATGGTCACGTGCTTATTCTGCTAATGAGCACTTAATGCTCAGAGCTCACTGGCAGAGTATGTGTGGACTGGCAACAGTTAATCCCATCATCATTTACGCATATTAGCAACTTTGAGCCCTGGCTGGTCTTTACCAGAAGATCAAAGAACCCGCCAGACTTGTTCTGTGACCCCACAAGGGCTTTAGATTTTTTTTTCTTCTCCACACAGCAGCCCTGACAGGCCACAAGACAAACTGCTCTGCCACGTTTCATGCTTCAAAAGACATGTCACAGTGCCCAGTCTCAGAGCGTTTTCTTCCCACGCTTCTGAGCTAACTGTATGCCACAGATGCATCGAGAGACCCACCAATTCAGACACCAGCTTCCAAGACAGCTCTCACACTGTCACTGTAACCACCACTAGAAACAGGAAATACAGAAGAGAGGCAAGCAGCTGGGTTTCTTTGCTGCCATCAGCCGTTAAGATTACAGGCTAAATCTGAACAACGCAGCAGGAACATAAGTAGTACTTGCAGGGAGAGAAACGACTCAAGGCTTTCAGTTAGGTTGGGCGAGGTTTCAGAGGGGGAGGCATGTGATTCCTTCCCCTCTCTGCATAAGAAGGACCATGCTAATTCGTCTTGTGCCTTCCGATGGAAGGTTTGCTCCCGTTATTTTAGGGCATAACCCAAAAGAAAACAAAAAAACTTCTTTATTTAACAGACACGCAGAATGATGCTGGGGAAGAGAGAAGACCAGAATGGGGGGAGGGGAGCAACGCTCCCTTAAGCTGTGAAGTCTTGTGAGCAAAAATTCTACTTTGTATGCATGAAAGTTGTGAGCGAGAGATTTGGCTACTGCACCAATTAGTTTGCTCTGGAGCCCTCCTTCCTGAGCTAAGACAAAAATGTGTGAGCTGGAGGCTAAAAAACTGTGAGCTAGCTTACACTAACTCAGCTTAGAGGGAACACTGGTGGGGAGGGAGATCCTCCTTCCTCTGAAAGGAAGGAGGAAAGGCGGCGTGGTATAGAGCCCAATCTCGTCAGATCCCGGAAGCTAACCAGTACTTAGAAGGGAGACTACCAAGGAAGGCTCTGCAGAGGAAGGAAATGGAAAACCACCTCTGTTTCTCCCTTGCCTTGAAAGCCCCTCACTGGGGTGGCCATAGAGTCAGCTGCAACTTGATGGCACTTAGACACAGCCCCTCTGAAAGGGATAAAAATTTAGTTTACCAGGAGGATTTTGTTACTAAGAGACCATCACACTCATTACCTTTCAAGGAAAATCCAGCTATTACAGCTTCCAGAAATCAACTCCCCCCACCAAAGGAAGTACCAGAAAAGCACCAGGATACAATACTGGCACCCCCATCAACTGCCACATCATTGTGATAACAAAGATGCCCAACTTACTGCTGTGCTTAAACTTTTAAAGCTGGCCCTAGCAACAACCAAGATTCTGCTGAAGCTGGTGAGAAAGCGTACCTTGATCTCAAGCTTGTGATTGATAGCCAGGGCAGAATGTTCCAAAGCTTTAATGACGGAGGCGTAAGAATCGGAGAACTTGGTGTATTTGCCAACAAGAGCAATCGAGCAGGTCTCCAATAAACGATCGTATCTGTATCAACGACAACAAAAGAACACAATTGCAGGGTACAAGTTTAGAGCCCAGACATACCACGTTAAAACACTGAACAAGCAATCCCAGTCAGCATGACCCCTTCGGTCAGAAAGAGACCACAGAGATATGGTCTGAGACAAGGATCTCCAACAGGCAGCTTGTGCATCCCCCTAAAAGACTCAGGAAAAGACTGCAGAAAGGTCTACAAAAAGTTTGGTGGTTTGTTTTTTTTAAAAAAGGCTTTATTTCATAGGATTTCCCTCTGTGCTACTTAAGCTAGTTGCTTTATTTTTGGCGCCCTTGAACACAAGGAGCAGCCTTATACTGAGAAAGACCTTTTGGTCCCTCAGGGTCAGTCTTGTCTGCTCTGACTGGCAGCAGCTCTCCAGGCTCTTACGCAGAGGTCTTTCACGTCACTGTGGATTGAACCTGGGACCTTCAGCATCACAAGCGGATATTCTACTCTCTCCTCGGTTTTCTGGTTAGAGTACTGCACTAGGACCCAGGTTCCAATCCCCACCTTCCCATGGAAGCTTGCCAGGTGACTTTGGGGCGGTCACTCAGTCATTCATGCAGCTGGAAAGGTCTAAAGGAACCGCACTCCTTGTTAACTGTTCCGCTGCTACTGCAGGAAAACTGAACAGTATGGACACAAACAGAATTAACTCCCTAGCTCACCTATCTGCCATCTCCTTCCATTTCATGAGCATTCTCCTAGGCTGCCTCTCAATAGGAAGGTCGAGTCGGTTTCGAAAGTAATCAACCACCCCCTGCTCCTCTAGCAACAGAGGCACTCGATAAATGGAAGACACGTCATGAATGCAAATGACCTGTTTAGGGAGAGAAAGAAAACATTAGGATCTTGCTATATTACGTGATATGCAAAATAATGGGCAGCTCTGACTTCCCAAGCCTTGTTTGAAATCCCCAATTTGTTGTCTCTCTCTCTCTCTCTCTCACACACACACACACACCCTGCTGGACCATCTGCATTTATACATCACAACTAACTGGAGTTTGAGTGAAGCCTCTTTTTATGAATGTGGCCTTCATTAAGTCTGTTCTACCAGAGCCCAGGAAAAGCTGGATTTCTCTCTCCTCCTGACTGGGACTAGTTTAGGGCAGGCTTGAACAAGTGTGGCTCTGACTTCTTAAGGTTCAGAAGAACTATTGCCGTCCACAAAATGTCACTGTGCTCAGTATTATGACTCTAAAGTTTTGATATAGGTTCAGAGTATGTACTGTATAAAACTCTGGATTAACTATAAAAAGACATATGCATGCAATCTGTGCTACATCCTGCTGTAAATAAAAAAAATCTTCAGACTCTATTGGCAACATGGCTATCTCTAGAGACAAAATTTAAAACCGGTTAACACCTAGTGAAACTACCTGGTAGCAAGCTTCATTGACCTTTAAAAAGCTGAACATGTTTATTAGGGTATGACCTAAAACTTGCGGTACCACCAACACAAAACATGCGCAGATCCAAAGCGTGTTTACTAAGAGCCAATGTGTTACAGTGGCTACAGTGTCAGACTTAGGATCTGGGAGACCTGGGTTCAAATCTCCACGCATGCAGTGGAAGTTTGCTAGGTGACCTTGGGCCAGTCACATATTCTCAGCCTAACTACCTCTCAGGTTTGTTGTGAAGATAAAATAGAGGTGAGGAGAACCACATAAGCCACTTTTGGTCTCCACTGGGGAGAAAGGCAGGGTACAAACAAAGTAAATAAATACTAAGAAGCCAGAAGAAAGCCCCAGAGTTCAATGGAGCACAGTGACTCCACTTAGAAATGCAGCCACAGGGAACAAGTTTCGAGGTCCACTCGAAAGTACATCCCAGTTTATTCCATGGGGTTTACCCCCAAGAAAGTGGTCTTCAGATGGCAGCCTTTGCTGCATATAACAGCAGCATGGTGACTCTCTTGCGGTTTTTTGCTAGCAGAAATGCTACTTAAGGTCTTTCCTGGCTAAGAAAGCAATCTGCTGGCAGGGAACTTCCACATGATGAAACGGCCAGACCTACCTCCAACTCACGGCTCAACCCGAATCAATGTAAGGGATGAGACTGTATTGTAAGGCTGATATAGGTGGTACAGCTCAGTAGAAAGTGAAATTTACTTAAGAGGGCATGTCAAAGGGAGACCAGAGGAGGAATCCAGAGCCAGGTCTTAGAATGCAGTTTCTGAGGCGAGTATAAAGTCCGTCCCTCTCACAGAGCCTTTTCACTTTCTCATGAGAGATGAAGCACTCAAACTGAGCTAACAGTCCGTTTACATAACTGATATCACGTTTTCCAATTTTTAATAAATATAAAAGGAACGTCAAATACAGAACATAAAAAGAAAGAATCCAGTCATAGCATTTATAATTACAATTGCATCAAAGAAAACAAAAAAAAGGTATTTCAAATATATTCCAATTATCCATAGACTATATATCAGAGAAAGAAAAATCCACTATAGTGGTAAGTTAGAATTGATCCTTAACCATTAACTGATATTACTTGAATACTGTTTTCATGAACTTGGACTTGATGTCAAATTAGAATGTGGTAATATTCCACTTAATCTTTTGTTTTTGTTGTTCAGTTGCACAGTCGAGTCTGACTCTTCACGACCCCGTGGACCACATCAGGCCAGGCCCTCCTGTCTTCCACCGTCCTCCAGAGTTTGCTCAATTTCATGTTTGTTGCATCGATAACACCCTCTAACCATCTCAGTGCTCTTATTCTAATAGTTTATGCTACATATTACTCCCATAGCTGACTTCTAGAAAAGATGGAAAAAATATACAAAGTAAGGGATTCCCTCCCCTTTTCCTCCCAGGATTAATCTCTTGATTCTCTCTAAACAATGAAGGCCAGACACTTGCATCTTATTATTCCAGTTCTCAAAATGAGAAAAAACTCGGAATTGACATTGGGGGGTTCAAATAAAGGGAAAAAACAAAGCAAGAGGGGACGGGTGTTACATATGAAAGAACCAAGTTAGAATTTAGCCAACACCTCAGTCACTCATTTGTTCCCAGATCATCTGAATGACATACAGTGTGAAGAAAAATCTGTTGAAAAGCCTGCACAGCTTTAAACATCTACCAGATCAATCTCATATTAATGGCCATTATAAAATGCATTATCTTAAGAAGCAGTGCACAAACCACGTCCTCAAATGTAATGTACTCTTGTGCTTTCAGTTTAGAAACAATAACCCTGTCTAATCTAAAGGAAATATGACAAAATAGGGAAGTTCACGCTCCATTCGAAAGATGCTAGCATCAAAACACACTGGAAGTGTTTTTACCTGCTCTGGTTCTACATGACAAAACATGGAAATCTTTTCTTTTACTGAGGTGTCTAGAGGAGTGGAGCACCGGCAGACAATCTGGGGATATAAACAAAGACAATGAAAAAGTAAAACAAACGGCACCACCTTTTTACCTAACTTTTAATGACCCTTCATATATATATATATATCCCAAATTATACATTGTTTGTTTCTAAAAAGAGAGCGCTATGTATCTTTCACAGTTTGTAACGCCTTTGGTGTAGTTACAAAAATCCTTTCTGTCCCAAATCCCAGAATGACCAAAAGTTTCTGTAAAAATCCAGTATGTGCCATTTCTCTCTCTCAGTGCAATGCTTACCAGATCTGGTGAAAGACCAAGACCTCGGAGTTCACGGACACTGTTCTGGGTGGGCTTTGTCTTCTGTTCTCCAGTGGAACTTGGCTAGTAAATAAGCAACCAGAAACACAGGTCAGTGTGTCAAATCAAGGTTCTCTGAAATGCAATGCTACATTCAGATTTTAATCATTAAAAAAAATTTTTTTAAGGGAAACGCTCAGCAGTAAGAGCCAAATGAAGTGGCGTTTTGTACTAATCATGTGCGTGATCAGTAATATACATGCATATATGAGCCCCAGTGAGAAAGGCAAACCATAAATAACACAAATAAATATATATACACAAACACGTACGTGCATGCGTGTGTGTGTCTGTGAAAGAGACAGACAGAGACTCTGAATCCAGGATACACAGGATCATACCTCAGGATCACAACTTATTGCTTCTATTTGAAATGTAAGTGAAACATATCTACTACAGGTTTTTTGGGCTAGAAGTGAAGCTCTATAAAAGGGAGGGGCTGTGGCTCAGTGGAAGAGCCTCTGCTTGGCACAAAGAAGGTCCCACGTTCAATCCCCTGGTATCTCCAGTTAAAAACAGATCAGGTAATAGGTCATGTGAAGGGCCTCTGCCTGAGATCCTGGAAAGTCGGTGCCACTCTGAGTAGACAATACTGACTTTAATGGACCAATGCCCTGATTCAGTATAAGGCAGCTTAACATATTCTATTAAATTTAACCTTAAGACCCAAACAGCCGGTACAGATGCAGCGTCACAGAATTCAACTGCCATTTATTTTTAAACAATCTCATTTTTTGGTATTTCACACAACATATCCATAACCTCCTAACTGGCACTTCGCTCCACGTCTGTGTTTCGTATTGTCAGTGTTAACTACAACCCCTTTTCTGCAGTTTCCAAGGACGGAGTTTTTGTCATCTCTGTTGTCACAGGATTAAACTAATCTGACAGTTCTCCCAAGCTAGTTCAAAGAGGTCACAATCAGTCAATTACTTTTTTATATGGTTGTATTCAACCATATCCCCAATGCTTTAGACAGACTGGCCTTACGCAACCAAGCACTGATCTACAGCAAGCACAAAGGACACAATGAAAAGCTTTCCCAAGCCTTACCTGGGGTACCAGACTAACGTGAATATTACAGAAGTTCTCTCGCTTGACTTTGAACTGGAACTGGCGGAATGCCTCGATGAAGGGCATGCTTTCGATGTCTCCTACCGTTCCTCCGAGCTAAAATAAAGGGATCTAGAATTATACACCGTACTCTGTTCTTAGGCTGCACAGCCCATGTCAGTATCACCATGCAGAACTGTCAGCAATTAATGTTAAGAATGTAACATGTAACATGACAGGTGATGCAGTTTATGATGGTTTCTGTTCCATTTTCAGACAAACATATAAAGCCATACCATAGCAATGCAGGTCCTGACATCTCCACACTTCTACTTTCACCCAGCCTATACCCTTCCCTTTCTTCTTTTTTTTGTATTTTTTTTTCATATGTCCATGCGTGTGTGCACCTGGAAGTCACGGTGACCTCTGGTGACTGACCCCTACCAGGGGCCCGGAGGATATTCAGAGAGGTGACTGAATAAAGCCTGCCCCTGCCTCCCGACTACTGGTATTCCAAGGTGGTCTCCCATCCAAGTACTTGCCAGGGTCGGCCCTGCTTAGCTTCCGAGATCTGACTATACCCTTCCCTCTTAATCTCCTCTTAAGATTGCAAAATCTATACCCTTCTGCAAATTGGACATAGTCCTCAGGTGAATAACAGACCCCAAGTGCTTTGCTGATCTCAAATACCCCTGTCCAAAACTCAGGATACTATACTGCATCCATACAAAGTGATTCCTGAGAGATTAATCCATCCTGAACTACCACAAAGTAACAGACACAGGAAAGAGGAGATACCAGCCTCAATCACACAGACTTGAGGCTCTATACCATCTTCATCGACAGGGATCCGAGCCTGCCTCATGACCCACTCCTGGATTGCATCCGTAATGTGGGGCACAACTACAAAAGAAAAGACAGTATCGGGAATACAGTTGGACTGATTTTCAAACTAAAACACATCACAAAAATCACTATTTTGCATTTCTCAGCATATTAGGCTTCATTTTCTTTACACCACAAAATAGAACTTTGTCTGCCTCAGCACAATCCTATTAACCCATACAGACGTGCTGTAACTTTCATGTCAGATGAACAATGTTAACATAAGAACATAAGAGAAGCCAATGTTGGATCAGGCCAATGGCCCATCTAGTCCAACACTCTGTCACACAGCGGCCAAAATATACCAGGTGCCATCAGGAGGTCCAGCAGTGAGGCCAGGGCACCAGAAGCCTGCCAGGGCACCAGAATGTTTGAGTCCAGTGGCATTTTTGTTCCAGGTATAAGCTTTTCTGTGCATGCACACTTCTTCATATAGGTCCCCACCCTCTACCTATACGTAATGGTTGGTGACTTCTGTTTCAATGTATCTGAAGACATGGGCACGCACATGAAAGCACTGGACTCCAACTTTGTTCTGCTGCTTCAGACCAACAGTGCTGCCCCCTTGAATTTATTTTCATGTCAGATGAATCATAGAATCATAAGAGTTGGAAGGGACCTCCAGGGTCAACTAGTCCAACCACCTGCACAATGCAGGAAATTCACAAATACCTCCCCCTCCACACCCGTACTGACCGCTGTTCCATGCCCAGAAGATGACAAAAAACCTCCAGGATTGCTTCCTGACCCCAAAGTAGCAATCAGAATTTCCCTAGGCATGTAAAAAAGGGCCACAAGAAGTAAGCACTAAGGCAACCCTTCCTGCCTTCCCTCTCATGATCTGCCTAAGTTCGCAGAATCTGCATTGCTGTCAGATGGCCATCTAGCCTCTGTTTGAAAACCTCCAAAGAAGGAGAGCCCACCACTTCCCAAGGAAGCTGAGGAAGATGACACCAAGGACTGGTGCCCTGCTCTCGGCATATGCCCCAGCCTAAAAATCCACTGCACCTGGAGATAACTGCCTTCAAAACATGCATTAAAATGTGGAATTCCCTGCCAGAGGATGTAGTGATGACCACAGGCACAGATGGCTTTAAAACGTGGTTAGACAGATTTGTGGAGGACGGATCTATCAGTGGCTAATTCCACATTCAGAGACGGTAAACCTGTGAATACCACTACTAGACGGCAACATCAGGGGAACAGGCTTTGGTCTCTTATGCCCAGTTTGTTGATTGTCCAGTACAACTGGTTGGCTTCTATGTGAAAAAGGATGCTGGACTAGGAGGACTACTGGTCTGATCTAACTGGCTTCTTCTCATATGCCTGTAACTCCTAGTACAAACGGAGAGCACAAAACACCACCTCTGTTCATACAATCTTAGAAAACATCTGTAATCAATATGTGGCACACAAATGTCTGTGACCTAAAATTCAAATGAGGTGTGATGATCACGGCAGCACATCCACTTAATCAGCAGGCCGAAGAATAGAGTGCAGTGAAAAAAAGACCAGTTGGATGAGGAAAGATGAAAAACAAACGCTGAAGAAAGAAGACTAGAGAATACAGGCAGAAGAGTCAGTAAATGGGAAACAACATGCCCCAAACCAGGTTTACACTTAGGGGAAAGTACTAAGTCAGATCAAATTACAGAAATTCAACTATTCACTGACTATGAAGCCCACTGTATCAGTAAGTCCAAGCTTAAAGCCTGTGGTAAGGTGGATTTTCAGCTAAAACAATTTTAAGATTGTCCTACATGTTCTTAGTTCTGCAGAGAAAACTCTGTAGGTGAACATCTGATGGGGGGGGAGATGAAGACAGCGAGATCTTGACTCCTCTGCTGCAGAATACTTGATTTAGAACACTCTCCTCAGGGAGGTGGATGTAACCAACTCCCAGCCTCACTTCTGCAGACAAGCCAAAGACTTCCCTTCTCAGAAATGCCTTTGATCTATAAACTACTGGGTGGCAAAGCCCTCTGTGGTTTTAAAACTGCTAAGTTGGTATTTTTCAGTACTGTATACACTGACTGATTTAATGGCAATTCTTTTTTTTTCTCCATTCACAGGAATTTTTAAAATGTTGTATGATGCTGCGGAAACCCTGTGAGGGCTAAGCATTGCAGGATAAAAACATTAATTATAAAATGCACCATCATAAGAAGCAGCATGCTATATATCAACTTAAGTACACAAAGAATGAAATACTGCAAATGAAATTAAAGGGGACCAGACAAACAGATTGTTACATTTCCGATATTCACCTTGAACAGTTTTGCCCAGATAGTCTCCTTTCCTTTCTTTGTTGATGACATACTGATAGATTTTCCCTGTCGTCAGATTATTGTCTTTAGTGAGACGGATATCAAGAAAGCGTTCATAGTTACCGAGGTCCAGATCCACTTCCCCTCCATCATCCAACACAAACACCTCACCTGGAGCAAACAGTGACATACAAAGGTGAGCAGACATGCTGGGAAACAGTGACCACTTCCTCCCCCATGTCCCCTTCCTCTGCTAAGACCATTCTGCCGAGAAAAAAAAATGGTAACATCATTATCCAAAATCTCCTAATTATCTTATTCATGCAGCTAGTCCACACAACAAAGCTATACGCAAAGGTGAGTAGTATACTTCAATGGCTATGGTGGTGGGGGAATGCTCCCCTAGAAATAAGGTACAATGGGGTGCATCAGAGGAGAAATTAATAAAGAAAGTGTATATACTACTGTTAAAAGAAATAATGGCAGATGAAATTGTTAGAAGTAATATGATTCAATGTGCCCAGAATCCAGGCTATAACACTGAACTTGAACAATGGGAATAGACATGGAGTAAAAATGTTAAAATAACTAAGGCTGTACCTTATAGAGAAAATATGTATAAGATGTTTTATAGGTGGTAGGTAACACCAAAGAGAATTGCGAAATATGATAAATGTGCTAATAAGTGTTGGAAATGTGAAAATAAGACAGGCTTGTTTTATCATATGTGGTGGAGTTGTGAAATTAGTAAAAAATATTGGATATGGGTACATAGGTTGATGCAGAAAATTCTAGGTAGAGCAATTTCATTTAAACCGGAGTTATTCCTTTTAGGCATACCACCTAAGGATACGAATAGAGAAGATCGTTATCTAATAATATACTTAACCACTGCTGCCAGGATTTTATATGCAAAATATTGGAGGACTACCCAAACACCATCGAAACAAGAATACATTGCCAAGATTTTAGAGGCGGCAGAGATGGATAAGCTGACTTTGACTTTGAAAGGACACACAGAAGTCACCTTCCAGAACACTTGGTCTCGATTCTATGACTGGTATAACTTAAGCGAGTAGGAGGTGTTAAAAGTAGCTGAACAGTGGTTAGAAAAATCGAAATGTAAGTAGACGGAGCGATATAAAAGATTCTCACATAAAAGGAAAAGGTTATTAGAGACAATAACAAATACGGCATATTGAAGATGAAGAAACTTTGGAGAGTACCCCCGTACATGTTGTATGTTGTGTTGTGATGTTTGTTGTGTGTATTGTACTGTATTGTATTGTTGTTTGGAAACTAAATAAAAGTCTGTCCTTAGGGGCAGTTAAAAAAAAAAAGAAATAAGGTACAATGGGGGAGCATACCGATTTGAAACGGGAGAACAAAGATGTGTCCAAAAGCAAAGGGTGGGGGGATTTAAGCTGAGAGAACATAAATGGCCCCCTACTGACATGTAATTTTTTTACATTTAAATTTTTTTAAGTATCATGAGCAATAAAGATCATATTATATAACATTATATTTACAGAGCAGTACAGAATAGTTAACCAGTACAACAATTAATAGGAGAGTAAACATACCAGGTCTTTATATAACTATCTGAGAGAGATAAACATGCATAAAAACAAATAGTACTAGCACTTCTATCGGATAAGAGTGGTGAAAAACTGGTTACTTGTTTGCTATAAAGTCTATTACAGGGTTGAAAAACTGAACAGCTGGGGAACAAATTCGTTGGAGCTAGAGAATGAAAATGTTGGAAAAATAAGGAACAGATCTTAAGTTGAATATAAAAACGTAAAATCAGTGGAGGAAAAATCAAGGGCAGCAAAACTTGATCATATTTACATGTAGAAAAAACTAAGGCAGGAGGCAAAACAGAAACGAGAAGCCAGGCAGGAAAACAGATGACTGAAAAAGTGTTACAATAATCAAATCAAGACAATGAGAAAACTAACTTAAGGAAAGGAATTGGGGGGGTCTTAATTATAAAATCTAAAAGGGGGGGGGAAAGAAGGCTCAAAAAATACCAAAATCTGTAGCTTGATAAGAAAAATGGCAGCACAATTATCAAACTATAAGGAACAGAAGGAATGTGAAGAGCCCTGAAGTAAAAAATAAGAAATTCTATCTTCTGAAAGATTTGGCTTCAAAAGGCACGAAGACAGCTACGAGGACAAGATGGCAGATTAACAAAAGGACAACAGACCAGAGAAAAGAATAACTGAAGATTGTCAGCATGTACATGATAGGTAAAGGTAAAGGTTCCCTTGCTCGAAAGCCAGTCGAATCCGACTCTAGGGTTGCGGTGCTCATCTCCGTTTCAAAGCCGAAGAGCCAGCGCTGTCCGAAGACGTTTCCGTGGTCATGTGGCCGGCATGACTAAACACCAAGGTGCACGGAACGCTGTTACCTTCCCACTGAAGTGGTACCTATTTATCTACTTGCAATTTCTTGCTTTCGAACTGCTAGGTTGGCAGGAGCTGGAACTAGAGACAGGAGCTCACCCCGTCATGCGGCACCTGGGTCTCGAACTGCTGAACTACTGACCTTCCACAGCCTGCAGTTCAGCGTCTTAACCACTTGAGCCACCGCAGCTCCTCATGTACATGATAGTACGCATCAAAAGATTTCAGTGTGAGTCTTTTCTAGCATCTTTTTTCCTGGTCAGTTAATAATATTGCTAACACCATCGTTCAACTCTGTGCTAACAGAGTACCTAACCTTTAACTTGGAAAAAGTTCTGTCATTAATCCACTGTCAGTGCCTGACAGTTTCAAATATGTACATACAAACACCCCCAGGGAGAATATATGAATGCAATTTTACAACTTATTACAAATTACATCCACAGAAATATTTCATTCTCAAAAGTGAAATGTTACATAAATACTACACAGGATTGTACCTTCTGCAAACATTACATTAAAAGGATTTTTATCCCCACCTTACCATGCTCATAAGGAGAGAAGGTCCCTGCATCAATGTTAATGTATGGGTCAATTTTAATGGACGTGACGTGCAATCCACATGACTTGAGAATTGTCCCGATGCTGCTGGCAATGATCCCTTTCCCAATCCCAGAGATAACACCACCCGTTACCAAGATGTATTTCATTTGTTATATTGTCTGGAAAAGAAAACAGGAATTTAAAAAATGTAAAACATCTCTGTTTGGAGAGAGGGGGAGGGAGAGAACCATGTCTCCCCTCCCAATCAAAACACAGGAACTGTTTGGAATATGTTCTAAAAAGTTACAAAACAGACACATTAATGCTGTCTATCCAAATAATCAATGGCACATGAGAAACCCCTTTCTAGTTGCAGTTCTACCAAATTTTGTGCTAATTCTGTCAAATGAAGCCTCCAATACAAGCAACTGCTTTTTAGACTTGATTCTTCTACTTATCTTCTACTTATGTTCTAATCAGAGTCCTCACTGCAAGTTGCAAGTTTTAATTTACAAATGTAAACACTACTACATTAACCCTTTCTGAAACCAAGCCTAAATCCTTGTAACTGAATTCACGCGTTTTTCCTCTTGCCTTTTATCTTCCCCCCCCCCAAAAAATTTGGAAAGTAAACTCCTCTGAGACAAGGACTTGTCTTTTTGCTTACCCTAGTCCATAAAGTGTCATACATGCTGCTGGACACCATATAAACAACCAGTGAAAACCAGAGTAGCTAATCAAAGGAAGTTGTCTGTTCCCAGTACAATAAGGAACTCAGTGAAGCAATATGGATGTTATGACTGAGAAAGAGCAAGATCTACAGAGAGAGAAAGCAGCACAAGTTTCCTAGGAACCAGATACCTGGGGGCGGGGAGAGCAGAGGGGCAAGACGCTAAGTAAATTTAGATTTAGAAAAGGATAATTTCATGATTCAGCTGGAATGCTCATCAGCTACTTGGCAAACCTCTAGGCTGAGAGGTGGAGTAAAAATCTTTCAAATAAATACAATTTCTGGGAAATTAGGTTACTCCAAGCCATAGCATCTATATAAGTACAGTATGCTTGGGATAAGAAAGCCTTCTTCTGGGAGTCAATCAAACACAGATTTACTGGAATGAACTGGCAATTTGGCCGTTGTATTATGTCATGCCTGGTGAACAGAATATCTCTCAAGGAACAGGAGCTAAGTGAATTTGACAGGTGACCAGCTTCAGCTGCAATCCTAAACGTACTAAGGGAGTAGGACACATTGCATTCTAAGTAAATCATGCTTAAGAACGTAGTTAGTCTGTTACAGCGGAAGCGACCAAGGAGAGTTGTAGTGTTTTTACCAACACACATTTAAGACAGCATTAAGCTTTTGTGACTCAAAACTCATTTGGTCAGGTGGAAGCTAGCTGACTCACAGATGGTTCAGCCACAATAAATTCATTATGCCACAAGGCTCTTTGCCGTTTTGGATACAGCTGACTTACCCCTCTGGGCTTTGTAGCCCAGGAACAGATTATGACAGCAGATTTCATGGAGAGAGTGTAGTGCAAAAGGTATTACCTGCTTTGTATACATAAGAAGAGCTTTCCTAGATCAGGCCAGTGGTCCATTCAACCCAGCACCCTGTCTCACACAGTGGCCCCCTGGAGGGCCAACAAGAAGGCATAGAGGCCAAGGTTGTCCCCTGATGTTGCCTCCTTAACACTGGTATTTAGAGGGAGACTTGAACCTGGACATGGATTTTCTACACACACACCTTTTCAGTATCCACATATCAGCATCATCTATAGCTTAGCTCTGTCTAGCAACACTTCAGTCCATCATAGCTGCTTGGCTCACCCACCCTCTTCCCTTGCATTGATTAGATCTGCAGCTATATAGCAATGGGAACTTAATCCAATTCAGCATATTTTCTTGCGGCACCTCTTAAGGTTTTTATATAATAATATTGTTTTGTAACCATTTTATGGCTACATTCTGTTTTAAATGTTTGTATGTTCTTAAGGCTGTTGTAACCCAACAAGGAAAGAGGCGTGTGTATATACACACACACATTTTATAAGTATATGTGCACACACATAATATAGCTCCCAATGGGAAAGAGGCTGAGTAAAGGCATAAACATTTATTCTGCAAAGTGAAGGCACAGGCTAGGAGGGAGAGGCCGGCTTCAGACTGCGGCCCTTATCCACGTGACCGTTCACAGCGCCTTAGTGTCACAGAATCGGGACCCTCGGCGGCAGTGAGGCAAGAGGGGGCGATGGTGCGTGTGTCCCCCCCATCCCCGTCGTGCTGAGGACCGCCCTTCACTCCCCTCCTCAGCCCGTCAGCTCCGGGTCAGCACCGCTCCCTGAGGCAAGCTTGACAGGCAGGCACCTCCCAGGGCTCTCCCCTCCCCAACTCAGGACAGGCCACAAGCCTCCATCTCCGCCCCCCCCCCCGCCAGCGTCGCGCGCCTTCTCACGCGCCCCCCTGGCCCCCCGCGCGCCCTTAGCCTACCCACTCGGCGCGCGCGCGCACAAAGCCCGACCACCGAAAACGAGCCCAAAAGGCCTTGGAGGAGTATCAGTTCCGGCGGCTGCCCGAACTGGCCAAGAGAGGACAAGGAGGCAGGAAAGGAAGAGCGAAGCCGGCGCGCGCGGGACAACGCATGGCACAGAAGGGGAGGAGGGGCTACAGCGAGACAGAGTGCGCCTGTGCGAAGGCTCGGGCAGCTGCCTGGCCGGGCGGGGCTCCCTCTCAGCCGTTTCTGATAGGGTGGGAGATTTGCCTCTGGAGGGTGGGACTTGTTCTCGGAGGCGGGGGAGAGGGAGGAGTCAGAGTCATGAGGAACGAAGGCGTGGATGAATGAATGAATCGAGGGAGAGCGCGCGATCTATTTCGGAATTGCCGCGGCGGGAGCGTGAGAGTACAGTATAATGTCTAATTCCGCACTATCATTTTTTGTCATTTTGTCACTCGTTTGAGCTGCGGTGGCTCAAGTGGTTAAGACACTGAACTGCAGGCTGTGGAAGGTCAGTAGTTCAGCAGTTCAAGACCCAAGAGTGCCGCATGACGGGGTGAGCTCCTGTCTCTAGTTCCAGCTCCTGCCAACCTAGCAGTTTGAAAGCAAGAAATTGCAAGTATAGAAATAGGTACCACTTTGGTGGGAAGGTAACAGCGTTCCGTGCGCCCTGGTGTTTAGTCATGCTGGCCACATGACCACAGAAACGTCTTCGGACAGCGCTGGCTCTTCGGCTTTGAAACGGAGATGAGCACCGCAACCCTAGAGTCGGATTCGACTGGTTTTCAAGCAAGGGAACCTTTACCTTTACTTGCCTCTATTGCTTCAGGGTTCCCCCCCCAAAAAAGTGTTTTGCTCTCTCTACTAGTCCCAGAGAGAGCAAAACACAGGTGGGAAAGACTCAAAGCAATAGGGGGAAACGAGCGACAAAAATGTCGGTGCGTGTCTATCGGTTTAATACAACAGAATGTGTTAGATAATCTAAGTAGTGTGTGTAGGTTTGATATGATGTAATGGCTTAATATAGTGGAATAATTATTATTACTATTGTGTATGGCAGTGGTGTAGTATAGCCAGGAGATCTGAAGATTGTGGGGAGCTAGGTTTATTTTTGGGGCTGAGAGAACTGTGACTGACCCAAGGTCACCCAGCTGGCTTCAAGTGGAGGAATGGGGAATCGAACCCGGTTCTCCAGATTAGAGTCTGCCACTCTTAACCGTTACAACAAATAGAATGCAATATATAAATAGTGTCAATAGAAACGTGTGTAAATTGGAGCTTGTATATCACAAATATATACTTGTGTATATTGGTGTGTAATGATAATAATTCAGTGCAGTCAAGTTGCGTAACCAACGTATGGTGACCCCTCATGGGATTTTCAAGACAAGAGGCAAAGAGAGGTGGTTTGCCATTGCCTGCCTGTGTGAGGCAGCCCATGTTTTCCATGGTGGATTCCTATCCAAATGCTAACCCTGTTTAGCTAGTCTGGGTTATTCAGGCTGCTATATTGATGTATATATTTATGCAATGAAACTTATTGTGTATTATTAGTATGAATTATGTATCAAGAGCCAGTGTAGTGCAGGGGTTAGGGTATTGAATTAGAATCTGGGAGACCCAGGTTCAGTTACGGGCAAGCCCGGGTAGGCTTGATAGTGCTCATCCCTTGTTTGCTAACACACTTGCAGAGCCTTGGTAATAAAGGTAGACAACTTGTGTGTGACTATACATATGGATATACGCACACCATGGTCTATCAACAATGGTATTACTATTCTGACTGGCAACAATTCTCCAGGGTCTTTCACATCGTCTGCATCCTGATCCTTTTAATTAGAGATGCTGGGGATTAAACCTGAGATCTTCTGCATGCCAGTCGGGTGCTCAACCACTGGGTCGCGTCCTCTCCACCAAAATGGGGGACCCAGGTGAGGCAGAGGCATATTCTGGTTTACATCAGAGTTCTGCAACTTTTTTATAATCAAAGAGCCACAATTTCAAAATTCAGAGCAAGAGATCAACTGAGAACCAAAGAAAACTAATTTGCATAACTGAAAGTACACTGCTTTATGTTATTGGTAACTGATATATTGATTAGTAATCCATTAAACTTTCTACAGTAGAAAAGCTGGTTGTTGCAAGTCCTTTCTTAGAAAATAGCATGCGTGAGATCTCACAATAATTAACCAATATGCACAGGAGCACCGAGGAATGCTTTTAGTACACTGGCATACACTAGCTCATAAGTGACATTTGGATTGTTTGCCCCTTTCCGTAAATCATCTTTACGAAGCCCTTTAGTCCCCTAGCTAGATTCGAGTCCAGTAACACCTTAGAGACCCACAAGATTTTCAGGCTATAAGCTTTTGAGAGTCAAAGCTCTCTGTCATATGCCTAGCTGGTCTACTGCAAACCAACTAAGCTGCCTTCTGAAATTATCTCTGTGTATCTTAAGTGCTGTCAGGTTGCTTCTGACGTATGGTAACCCTATGAATTAATGGCCTCCAAAACATTCCACTGTTAACAGCCTTGCTCAGGTCTTGCAGACTGAAGGCCACGGCTTCCTTGATTTAAGCAATCTAGCTCATGGTGGGTCTTCCTCTTTTCCTGCTGCCTTCAACTTTTCCTAGCATTATTGGCTTTTCCAATGAGTCTTCTTCTCATAATGTGACCAAAGTATGATAACCTCAGATTAGTCATTTTAGCTTCTAGGAAGATGTTATGTATTGAGCCTGAAGTGTACTTGCAAAAGGACTTAGCTTGGGGATGCATAACAATAGCTTGCTAGGATCCTAGAATGGACCAATAGGGTGACTGGGATCCTAGAGTGACCCAATGGGGAAACAATGGAGTGTAAATAGCCTATCGTTGGGAGTGGGTTGTGTTTTGGGTGTAACCTTTTTCAGGCATAAATACCCGGCTTCGGCCAGGGGTTTCTCAGTCTTCTTTCCCTTGCTGATTCACTAATAAACTATGAGCTGATCACTTGAACATGTCTGAACCCAGGATAGTTCAGAAGAGTTCAGGCTTCATTTGATCTAGAGCCCACATCTTTGTCTCTTTGGTGGCCCACGGTCTCCATACAACTCTCCTCCAACATCACATTTTAAATGAATCAACTTTCTTCCTTAACTTGTCAGTTTTCTTCGTTGTCTAACTTTAGTCCCATAAAATTTTTTGCATGCCGTTCCCTCTACATACTGGTTATTTTAGCATCCAATGTATCTTTACTTAAAGATTTCATTTTATTTTTCTAAACAGCATCATTTGGCTCTGGCCTGGTATACATGGTAAATATAAGACGTCTTATAAAGGTGCAGTGGATGGATGAGACCGCTAGATGGCAAACTTAAACAAGAAAACATCACTCGCCCCAGGGTTACAGCTAAACAAAGAGGTCAACCCCAGCAATAGTGTTATCCAGGTATAGATAACCTGGTTAGTCATTCTAGTTGTGTAAATCCCGATAGGAGCCTGGAGGATTAGACGATTAAAGCCACTGGTCTTCAGAAGGTCACATTTTCATTTCTAATCTAGCAGCTGTGGAATGGAGACTCAGTAGCCCAAATTGTGTTATGTCTTAATCTTTCAATATAGCTCTGTTCTAGACAGCAGCTCCCGGTCTCCATTGTGATCTCTTTATCATCCCCTTTCTGCGAGGAGCTCAGGACAGTGTGGTTCATCCTCACAACTACCCTGTGAGGTAGGTTAGGTCAAGAAAGAGTGACCTGCTCAAGGTCACCCACTGAGGTTCATGTGGAGATTTCTCACCCCTGCCCCAACCTTTTCCAGGGCTGTGATCCTCTGCTCACTCAATTGGGATCAAGACCCGTTGAATTCAACAGATTCAATGAATTCAAACAGGATTTTGAAAGGACTGAACGGCAAATAAAACCAGGCAGACCAGAAGAAGAAATCAGTGGACACCTTCAGATATTCCAACAAGCTCCCCCCTCCTTTAAAGGCCCTTATGCAGCTTGTTTTCCATGCTCCTGCACACATTCGCATCACTCTCTCCTTTACTCCTTTCTTGTCATTGGCTCAGGAAGCCTTCAATCAAACTTCAGTTTGCTGTGATGTCCACCGATTAATCTCAGTCCAGAATCCCTGTTTGTGGGGAAGAAACGAAACTCAAGTTTCTGCAACTGCTTGAATCTGGAAGTCATCGCAAATTTGAGTCAAGGCTTCTCACCCCAAGTAGCTTTCACTCACACTTAATGCGCTGGATGAAGAGAGAAAGAGCACATGGTAGTTCACACCCATTGTCTCTGAATGCAGTCGTGGCTGCAAAGGCCTGGCCTAATAACAACAAACTTGAAATCTTCTTGGGGTCACTCGCATTCTTCCCTGCTGCTTTCCCCACTCACTAGGGTTACCAACCTCCAGAGAGAGCCAGTTTGGTGTAGTGGTTAGGAACATGGACTCTAATCTGGGAGAACCGGGTTTGATTCCCCACTCCTCCACTGTTCTCTCAAGAGCAGTCCTCAAAAGAGCTCTCTCAGCCCCACCTACCTCACAGGGTGTCTGTTGTGGGGAGTGGAAGGGAAGGGGATTGTAAGCCGCTCTGAGACTCCTTTGGGTAGTGAAGGGTGGGGTATAAATCCAATCTCTTTTTCTTCTTCAAGAGTTACAATGGATTCCCAGACTTCAGTTTCCCTGAAAGAAATAGTAGTTTCAGAGGGAGGATTCTATGGTCTCCCATTCCCACCCTGCTCCTTTTCCCTTCCCAAACTCCACTCTCATATCTCCAGGAACTTCCCAGGCTGGAGTTGGCCACCTACCCTTTGCTGATTCCCACTTTTCTTACTGCTACCCTTTCCCCCACACTCACTCTGCTGGCTCTGTCCTCCCCCCCCATCCATTCCTCTCTCCCTCCTAACCCTGCTGACTCTGACTCTGCTTTCTTCCCTTTCCCTCCCCTCTTGTTGACTGCCGCTTGTAGGCCTCTCCCTTTCTGCTCTCTTCCCTGCTCGCAGCCCCCACAGTCTCTTCCGTTTGCATCCTCTCCCTCCTCTTGTTTTCATGACCATCTCGGTCACATGTGTGGTGTAAAGTGCTGTCAAGTCATAGCCAACTTACTGTGACCCACCCCGTGTTGTTTTTTTTCCCAAGGCAAATTATTAAGCGGAGGTGGTTTGCCATTGCCTTCCTCTGCAGAATTGTCCTTGGTGGTCTCCCATCCACATACTGACCCTGCTGAGCTTCCGAGATGTGACAAGATTGGGCTATACTATTCCAAAACTACCCCTTACTCTTTGTTCCTACCCCATATCAGGTGGTCAACATCTCAGTCTCACTCTGGTCGCCTCCACCATCTGAGATGCGATGCAAGATGGCCTTTTCGGTTGTGTCCCCACAATTATGAATGTCAGTCATTTCGATGATATATCCTTGTATTTTTAATCTCCGTTGTAAATCGCCCAGAGCCTGCTTGCAGGGTGGGCGATTCATAAGTTTAATAGCATAAATAAATAAATAATCAAGAAGGAATTCTGGCATCTGTTAGCCTCTCTCTGATACCTTGGGTGGGGGTTGCTGCAATCGGTTCCCACTGAAATGGATCACTTCCTTTTTACTCGTCTTTTGCTTTCATATTAGATAGGGTTGCTAAGATCTCCAACGTGGAAATCTTTCCCAGTTGAAATGCATGTTATGTACTAGGGTTTCCAGGTCCCCCTTGGCCACCGGCGGGAGATGGGGGTTTTATAGGGTTGCCAGATCCAGGTGGGGAAACTCCTGGAGATTTGGGGGTGGAGCCTGAGGAGAGCAGGGACCTCAATGGGGTACAGTGCCCACAGAGTCCACCCTCCAAAGCATCCATTTTCTCCAGGGGAACTGATCTCTGTAGTCTGGAGATGAGCTGTAATTCTGGGGGTTCCCCAGGTCCTGCCTGGAAGCTGACATGATTTTAAGTAATTAAATAAAATAAGCTTGCCAGGGACAGAGTTGTGGTTTTGTGGCCACCATGCCATGGACTATTTTGCACCCTTCTGACTCAAGCCAATTGAGCAAGTTGCCAAATCTCATCATTGGCTAACATCCCCCGCTCTTGTGCAGCCTAATTTAACAGGGAGCATTTTTTAAAAAAAAACACACACCATTTTTTGTCATTTTTAAAAAATGCGGTAGTGTTGAAATATATTCCGAAAACAATAGATAAATATCTTTATTCTGCACACACACACAAAAAGAGCTCATCAAAAGCTCCCAAATTGGTTGCAGCTGCAAAGCTGGCACAGGAAAAGAAATAGGGGGGGGGATTTTCAGCACTTCCACTTTCCAAGTGAGCTCTCTCTTCAGCATCTCACATGCAAAAAACCCCCCAAAGTACAGACCTATCAGCAAAGCTCATACCAGGGTGCACGGAGGCTGCTGTAATATCTGCAGAAGAGGAACTAGGGTCTCCAACTCTTGGAACAGAGGAGAGGTTACTGTGGGAGCGAGGGCGAGGCAGCTGTGAATATTCTGCATTGGGCTAGGGGGTTGGACTAGATGACCCTTGGTGTCCCTTCCAGCTCTATATTTCTAAATACCGGGAGATTTTGGGGGTGGAGCCTGGGAATGGTGGAGTTTGGGAAGGGGCAGGACCTCAGCAGGGTATAATGCCATAGATTCCACCCGCCAAAGTATCCATTTTCTCCAGGGGAATTGATCTCTTTTGTCTAGAGATCAGCTGTAATACTTTGGTTATTGCTTCCTCCTGAATGGGCTCCCTAGAAATACAAAATTAGCAGGTAGAATGGTTGTAGCCAGCTTTACCTACGGGAATTTATCAATCGATGCATTCGTTCATTCATGATATTCTTCGCCTTCCTTTCCCTAATTTCCCACCTGCAGCCCGAAGCAAGACAACCTGTTATTTTTTTTTAATTATACTTATTTACATTTCAGCCCTCTGCCACCTCCTTACTACCTCCTTTGAGCCCTTTTTGAGAGATGCTGTATCCATACGCAGCATGAGCCATGCAATGGTGTATGTATAGAGAGTGCACATGACTCACAATGCTCCGTGTTCTTAGGGTTGCCAGCTCTGGGTTAGAAATACCTGGAGATTTGGGGGATAGAACCTGAGGAGGACAAGGTTTGAGGAGGACAGGGACCTCTGTGGGGTATAATGCCATAGACTCCACCTTCCAAAGCTGCCATTTTCTTCAGGGGAACTGATTTCTGTCTCCTGGTGACCAGTTGTAATTCCAAGAGATCTCCAGGTACCGCCTGGAGACTGGCAACCCTCTCCATCACTGTGCTGTATGAACAGGGCAATGCATATATTTTGCATCTGCTCAGAGCTTCAGCAATCAGTTTGTGCTCATTCAAAATAGATGCATTGTTCCTGTCCAGACAACACTGTGATCACGCACATTGGAAGAATCCAGTCTGATTGGGAGGCTCCCAGTGTTTGTGGCTATGATGTCTGAAAACGGCTCAGGCCGCATGGGTTGACCAAGCTTCACTAGGAAGTACAACTGAATTTATCACCCTTGAAATTTCCCTTGATATCCATGCACACTCAACAGAGGTCAGGCTTGGTCTATGCATGCAGCAGTCAGGTGGCAGGATGGACCACGTCATTTCAGCACAAAGGAAGAGCCTTGGAATGTTCTGTTATATAAAAAATGTCCCCGTAGGCAGAAATCTAGCACAGCAGAAAGCCAGCTGAACTAGAATATCTCTAGCAACCATGTTAGTTTTCTACTGTTGACCCACAGGGGCTGTGGCTCAGCGGTCCCAGGTTCAGTCCTCGGCATCTCCACTTAAAAGGATCAGGCGCTCGGTGATGTGAAAGACCTGAGACCCTGGAGAGTTCCTGCCAGTCTGAGTCGACAGTACTGACCTTGATGGACCGATGGTCTGATTCAGTATAAAGCAGTTCCATGTGTACACGTATGTGTGTACGCAGTCTGGAAGGATACAGCCCATTCTGTTAACTCAGCATTGTACCGCTTCGTTCTGCTGCACGGGTAGAGACTAGGAGTGTTACATCTGCTGTATATGCCACCAGATGTTCCAGCTGCAGTTGTAAGCATTCCATATTCAGACATTGGCGAACACATAGAAATATCAAGTGTCCCCCACCTCCCCAGCATGGTTCCTATTTAGTGTCTGACAAAGACCCAAAAGTGCAGTTGCCAACCTCCAGACGGGAGCTGGAGATCTCCCAGAATTACAACTGATCTCCAGACTACATAAATCGTTCATTCATTCACTCAAAACATTTATTCCATTTCTCTTGGAGGAAATGGCTGCTTCAGAAGGTGGACTGCATGGCATCAACCCTACCAAGGCCCCCCCCTCCTTAAATCCCACTCTTTCAGGCTCCACCCTTAAATCTCCAGGTATTTCCAAACCCAGAGTTGGCAACTCTACCCAAAAGGAAGATCTTAGATTTCCGCTGCCTCATCTAGCTGCACCCTCGATATGAAGCGTTCGAGCCGACTCCTTGAAGTGCTAGCTGTCACCTTGCAAGGGGAACAGTCAAACATGTTATTCTCCCCTCCCCTGCCTGCCACTTTCAGTGGGTAAGTTCAAGCGGCAAATATGAAAAAAGAAACCATCTACACTGTGGTAAAGAAAACGACCTGCCATTTTATTTGAACATATACACAGTACATAACCTCAACAGTATCTTGCAGGAATAGGGTGGGGTAACCCATTCGTGTTTCTAAAGAACTAGCTCAGAAAATTAACAGCCATATAATGTAATCAAGAGATCACAGTACTTCGGACCAGCAAGGAGCATGGATAATTGGCCAGATTTCAAAACAACAACTCCCAGCTCTTTAACAGAATATGACACACTGTAAGTACCGTTGTAATTGAAAGCAAAATGAGCTATGTTATTTTTTCCAGTGCGGAGGAAGATCAATATTGTTACTGAAGATGTTATCCCCTCTCCATTGCCCTGACTCTGTACTGCTTCATAAATTAGGAAGCCACCATTAACTAGTATAATATAAACAGCAGATAATCGTACGTTCTTAAAACATTAGCATAACTTACAGTTCATCTCATTCCAAGAGTAACAGTTGGTTTTTATACACCTTTTTCTCTACCCTAAGGGATCTGAAAACAGTTTACAATCGCCTTCCCTTCCTCTCCCCACAACAGAGACCCTGTGAGGTAGGTGGGGCTGAGAGAGCTCTGAGAGAACTGTGACTGGCCAGGGTTGCCAGGTCCTTCCTTGTCCCCAGTGGGGGAATTTGGGGGAGCGTTTCTGGAGGGGAAGGGGATGTCCCCAATATGATAGACAGACAAGCTTTATTGGCATATTGGAGATAAAAGTACATTAAAATTTAGGAATACATCAAAAATGTGGCTGTCATACAAACAAACAGCAAGGGGGAAAAAACTGACCACTTTATAGTTTCCCTGTATTGAATTGCAGATTGAAGAAAACAGGCAATTCGCCTCTTGGAGTTCAGGCACATGCGGCCCCCTCCCCACTTCTTGCAAAAAGCATGTAAAGGGACCCTTTAAATGCCTTTTGCAAGAAGCTGGAGGGCCCTTGAAATTTTGCAGGAGGGGAGGGAAAGGGGTGGCCACCGGTGGTCACTGTTGGGGGCGGGGCTTCCCCCACCAGCCAGCTGGCCAGGGTTGGTCAGGAGCCCACGAAATCGGGAGATCCCCCACCCCCGCCTAGGGACTGGCATCCCTACGACTGGCCCAAGGTCATCCAGCAAGCTGCATGTGGAGGAGTGGGGAATCAAAGCCGATTCTCCAGATTAGAATCCGCCACTCTTAACCACAACACCAAACTGGCTCTGATACGGTGTGGCAGCCGGACTAGGAGTGGGCAGATCCAGGTTCCAATTCTCCTCGCCACAACTACATGACTTTGGGCCAGTCATTCTCTCACAGACTAACCTACCTCATAGGGTGAGGTATGTGAGGATGAAGCTGAGGAGCAGACAACTGTACAGGCCACTGTGCTCAAATGCTGGTTGCTAGGCCCACTCTGCTGGCAATCAGAGAATCCCTTTTGCACAGGAGAAGATTGCTAGCGGGTGTTCACATAGCGATTAGGCTCATTTAGGAAACTGGGAATTGCTATATGAATGGGGGAAGGGTTACTGATCATGTGAAGCCAGTAGCTGCCGGCTTTTCCTCCCTCTCTCCATGTCGCCATCAAGATGGGGCTGACAGCAGGGTGGACTGGGGGAGGGAAGGCCAAACAAGCGTGTCCTGACCTTCAACACTACTGCTGCTCAAGCAGTGCACCTGGGCGGTGGTGCTGGGGCTGGTGGTGCTGTCCGGGCTACCACTTGCTGCAGTTGATCCAACTAATGCCAGGTCTGTCAGAAACACCAGGGGGGGATGCGGGGACGTTCCGGGAGTGGGAAGTGACATCACATGATGTGCCTATGTTACCTGGAAGTGACATGGGCACTTTGGAGATGTCAGGGGCGACACTCTGGTTTTTGGGCAAAACTCTATGGTGAACTCAGCCTCAAACCATAGAGTTTTGCCCCAAAACCAGAGCATCACACACACACACAATGTCACCAACATACCTGTGTCGCTTTTGGGTGATATCGGCATGTTGCATTTATTTCCAGTGATGTTGCTGTTTGGGGAGGGGAATTTCTTCCCACCGGCCTGCTGGCCAGCAGCAAACAGAAGCCCACAGAATCAGGGGATATCCCGCTTCCAACTGGGGAATGACAACACTTGATCCAAGCTTGGCTCATATTTGGTCTGTGCCTCTTATGGCTCGTACCTGCACTGTGCCTCACAGCACCCTAGGAGCCCACCGATACCTTTCCTGGCTCACATCAAGTGTTTTTAGAAAGTGAGTGGGGGCATATTACCTAGCAGGTCATACGATTGGCCATTGGAGATCTGATTAGCTGTGCATATTTTAAAAAACATTTCAGTGGCCGCTACCACCACAGTAAGGGTTTTTTCCCCTCTTACTCCTGTTTCCCAACATTTTTTTAATTACCCTTCCCTTCCTCTGCATTTGAACTTCCTCTGCGTGTTTGTGTGCGTGCCCCGGCCTCCCATGGCAGCCATTTTGTGGTTGCGCTGACGACCCTGTATCAGAATCCCAGACCTGTGCACAGGCTCAAAAAAAAAAACTGGGGACCCTTGTCATCGGCAATCACCTATATCTGCCTACAGGGCAGGGCAGCACTGCTGAAAGGTCGAAAGTTATCCTACTCACTTAATTCCCAGCTCGCCTAACCACAGTTGCATCAATATTACTCAAAATTGTCAACAGGTCCATCCATAGGGTTGCAGACCTCCAGGTGAGGCCTGGAGGATCTCCTGCTATTAGAACTGATTCCTGATGACAGAGGTCAGTGACAATTCCCCTGGAGAAACTGTCTGCTTTGGAGGCTGGATTCTATGGCACTGTACTCTGCTGAGATCCCTCCGTTCTCTAAAACCCATGATCCCGAGGCTCCATCCCCCAAATCACGCAGAACTGAGAGCCCTATGGCTTAGGTACTTTCTAAGTGCAATCTTAGAGCTACAGCCTTCTAAGCCTATTGGGTTGAATACACACTAATGAAGGGCACTTTCATCAGCAGAACAGAACTTTCATACCTCCTCCTCCCTCACTGCAGCCCACTGATCTCCCCAAAATGCTATTCTCCCAAGAGGGAGAAGTACTATTAGGTGGTGACTTTAATTATATTATATTATAGACTCTAAAATGGATAGAACATTTCACAAAAAGCACAAACCTCAAGGAGCTATACATCTGAGTGATCTTAGTGAAGTTTTAAAGAATTTTAATCTACATGATATTTGGCATCTTTCATACCTGAATGAGAAAGATTTTACTTATTTTTCACCAGTTCATAAAATATACACTCAAATTGACTGTTTATTAGCCTGTCAAAATCTCATTCACCAAATTGGTCCAAGACTTTGGACATACCATGCTTGGACGAAGTGCTCCTTGTTGCACAAACATTTAGATGACAAAGGAACTAACTTTGAATAGATCACTTTTACAAGATAATACAATGCAAATAAAAATAGCAAAAGAGTTAACCAATTATTTTGAACTGAATTTGGACTGTGTGGTCTCCTGTAGAATGATCTGGGATGCAATGAGGCAGTGATAAGAAGAAGTTTTGTTGTCCTCTGCCTACAAAAAAAAAAGGGGGGGAAGCAATATTAGATATCAAAGAAAAAAATAAAAGTTTTGGAAAGCAAACACAAGAAATGTGGGGGAAATAAATATTTACACAAATTGACAATAGAAAAGAAAAAACTTGATGTGATAGAATATTTTGTATTTGAAACAAAAATATTGGGTGATAAACTCAAAAACTCTACATATGCTCTCCTGCAGAGTTAAACAAAAAATATAATCAGGATCATTTACTGTAATTAGAAATTCTCAGAATACAGTAACATTTAGTAATAAAGAAATTATACGAACTTTTGTGAACTATTTTAGGACTCTTTATGACACAGATAATTTACAGAAAGAGCCTGTTATTTTTACAAACAAGCTCACCTCGAATCATTTAGCTTTCTTAGAACAACCCATCATATCAAATGAAATCACAGAAACCATCAAATTATTAAAAAACAACAAAGTGCCAGGAAGAGACGGTCTCCCTGCTGAATTCTATAAAAAAGTTAAACAATTCGTGGAATCATTGGTTAAAACCTGTAATCAAGTACAACAAAAAGGAAAAATGTCCCATCTAGGGCTGAGGCACGAATTATTGTCATACCAAAGAAAGACAAGGATTCCTTAAAACCTGAGTCTTATCACCCCATATCACTTCTTAATCAAGATGCCAAATATTTTACCTCAATATTAAGAAGAAGAAGAAGAGAAGAAGAAGAGATTGGATTTATACCCCGCCCTTCACTTGGAGTCTCAGAGCGGCTTACTAACTCCTTTCCCTTCCCCTCCCCACAACAGGCACCCTATGAGGTAGGCGGGGCTGAGAGAACTCTAACACAAACTGCTCTTTCAGGAACAGCTGTGCCAGAGCTTGTGACTGACCCAAGGTCACATCAGCAGGTGCAAGTGGAGGAGTTGGGAATCAAACTCGGTTCTGAATAAAATAATCAAGACCTACATCCATACCAATCAATCTGGATTTATTCTGAATAGAAATATAACTGATAATATTAGAACAACATCAAATATAATCAATTACAGTAATTTGAATCAAAAAGATTCTTTAATTCTTACAGTTGATATTGAAAAAGCCTTTGATCATATTGAAATAAAATATTTTAAAGCAGTGCTAATGCAAATGGGCTTTGGAGATAAATTTTTACAGGCTATTAATACCCTTTATGACTCACCCAAGGAACATGTCAAAATTAATGGCTGGAGGTTTGACAATTTTATATTAACTAGAGGCACCCGTCAGGGCTGTCCTCTCTCACCAGTCTTGTTCACCCTGTCGATAGAAAATTCTAAAATCAAAGGCATGAAAATTGGCACCATGGGGCACAAGTTCAGTCTATTCGCTGATGACATAGTAGTTTATCTCAGTCACCCTCTACATTCTCTTGATAATTTAATTGATACTTATAATAAAATTTAGTGTGATTTCGGTGTTAAAAATTAACTATACCAAACCCAAAATTTATTATACTAGTAATAAGGCCTGTAGCGGAAATAAATGCAACGAGCTCTAGACAGAAGGTCTGGGTGAGTGCTCCGGCCTGCAGCAGTCACCTGTATCCTTCCCCTCTCCGTCAGCTCCGCCCGAGCGCCATGCCAGACCGCCGCAAGATGGAAGCCGCTCTGAGCCGACCGCTGCTGTGGCCAGGAGGCCAGGGCTCACTGTGGGCGGGACGGTGGGCCTGCCGCCCCCCGTCTGCTGGAAGCTGCTCGCCCTGGCTGCCGGGCTGAACTGCACCTTGTCTTGAGTTCCTTGGAGGCAAAGCTGAAGCAAAAAGCATCATAGATGGGCAAAAAGGGGAAGCTTGGAGCATTGGGGAGGGGGCGGCATCCCAGACCATGGTCTCCCACAGCTGCTCCCTGCCCTTTCCCTCATCTGCCGCCCCTTGCTCAAACCCACCAAACTTTTCTCCCACCTCTTGGAAGTAGCACAAGGCCATGCGAAAGCAGGCAAGGCCACACAGCGCCTGGTTGGGGAGCCGGGGCCAAGGGAGTGTGTTTGTTTTTGCCCCATCTTCTGCCACCTCTGTCATGTAGGCACGAAAAGGTAGGCAAAGCCCCTCTCCCTGCAGGCCCTGCCCTGCCCGGGAGTCCTTTTACCTGCATGCCTCATTGGGGTTTTTTGGGAGGGGAAGTCTGGAGATGGGCCGCTTTGCAAAGGGATGAGGGTGCTGGCGAAGGAGCTGAAGAAAGGCGGACGCTGCCTTTTCTTCTTTTCCTTGGTGGGGGCAACAAAACTGCTTCTGGCCCTTAGCTGCTGCTACCTTCGGGCGGCTCAGCCCTACAACCTGGATGTGCCCAGTGCCCTGGTCTTCTGAGGGCCGCAAAGCACCTTGCTGCACAGCCACGGCCCCAACAGATGGTAAGTGGAGCGGCTCTTTCTCCCCCGCCCCACACAAAAAAAGCTCACTGGTGGGTGCTCTTTGATGCCCCAGTGCCACCCAGCCCTCCCAGAGCCCAACCAGCACCCCGTGAAGCCAGCTGGGGGTGAAGATGGGGACCAGATGGATGCTGCCCTGCCGAAGGGGAGGCCCCATGCTACCCATCCCTCTCAGAGCCCTACCAGCATTGTTAGAACCCAGCTGGGGAGAGGGGCGGATGCGCAGTAGATGATTTTGGTACGCATAGAACTTTGCCACTCCAAAACAGAATTATTATACAGGAAAGATGGAAGCATTTAGGAGTAATTATACTGAAAATCTTGATGATTTATATACTTATAATTACAAATAACTAAGCTATAAAACTGATTTGACTTTATAAAGGTGGGCCAAGCAATATTCTACCTGGTTAGAAAGATTAGATTTAATTAAAAGTATTATCTTCCCCCAATATTTATTTCTTTTTCAAAATTTACCTGTTACAATTCCAGCAAAAGCACTGAAAAATTGGCAAGCCAGACTAAATTCATTGATTTGGGAAAACAAAAAACCAAGAGCTATCAAATTCTGACAAGACCATCGAATCTTCCTGATTTGGAAACATTATGAGGCAGCACAACTGAAAAATGCTGTAATATGTCTCACTGAGATTGATCCAAAAAGCTGGTTATTAATCGAGAAATCATTTTGGAAGATATAGTTTGGAACAAATCTAACAAAAGACACCAAAATATAAAATTGAATCCATTCTTAGAAACCACAATACATATCTGGGATAAAAAAGAAATGTGTTAGCACCATACATATCCCCATTATCATCATTCTTAGATCAAAGCTGATTTATTGCAGGTAGACTTTCAAAAACTCATGACTCATTGAGGAAAAGTAAACTTAATATACACTATGTGACATAACCTGTTTATATTATAAACAAATGCCAGTTGGAAAACAAGGGTCAGATTGCAGTCCCTTGGTTTCAATATTTTCAGGTATGCCGTTTACTAAGTAACCCAGATATTAATAATAACATTAACAGAGACCTCACAATTTTTGAAAGACTTCTGAAGAAAAATGACTGTATAGAAAAAGGAAGGCTTTCTATTATATATAAATTATTATAACAAAAGCACTGGGAGACAAAATCACCATATCAAGCAAAATGGCAAAGAGATCTTGAGATCAATATAACAGATGGGCAATGGAATAAAATTCCAGTCTTCCAGTATAGCGAATACATATGCTGATAATATCAACGTTTTAATTTTTAAAAGTACTAAACAGATGGCAAAACTACATTACATTAATCTAACTATAAGTGCACATTGTTGGAATGGCTGTGGCCAAATTGCTTCATTTTACCATTGTTGGTTGGATTGCCCTAAAAGTAAACTTTTCTGGGAAAAGATACTAAAAAATATAAAAACTATTACTGGAATTAACATCCTACTAAATCCTGGAACAATACTACTCAATCTATGGGAAGATATTGACATTCTTAAAACATTCTTATATTCGCTCGTCAATGGAAAAGTAAGGGTCTGCCATCAATGAATCAATGGTTAATTAAATTATGGGAATTCCTTATTATGGGTAAAATATCTGATTGAAAACTGAGCACCGAAAATCCATCATATCAACCAGTCTTCTTAGAAAAATGGTTTCTTTTTCTGAGTTATGTCAAGAATGATGTAAAGTTGAAACCGAGGATTCCAGAGAAGCTTAAAGTAATAGCTTTATTTTAACATCTCAACTAATGTTGTTGTAACCCATTACTGCTCCATTTTACTATTTATTGTTCATTGTTTGGTGGTGGTTCAAGTTTTTATTAAAATTAAAAATAAAAAGTTTAAAATAAAGAATGGCAGGAGGGAGCAAATCAGGAAACTCTGCAATAGGAAGCAGGAGTTGGTGGAAATTACCTTAGGAAATTACCTTGCCAGGAGGGACCTGGCAACCAGTGGAGGGGGACTTCCTGGGAGCAACAATGAGGCCCAGCCTACATACACTGATGTGTCTACATTACCGCCCACATTACCCGGAAGTGACATCATCACTTCTGGGATGTCAGGGTGACACTCTCGTGTTTGGGCAAAATCTCTATGGCTTCTACCATAGAGTTTTTGCCCAAATGCCAGAGTGCCCCCCCAATGTCCCGGAAGTGATACCATCACTTCCGGGTAACGTGGGTAATGCCACTGGATCGCCCTCTTTTTCTGGTGAGTTTCCTACCACCAGCCAGCTGATCGGCAGTGGGGAGGTGGGATCTGGGAGTGGGGGACCCCCACCTTCTTCAGAAAGTCTAGCAACCCTAAATTACCCCCATCCCTTCCATTAGCAGAAAACTTAGTCTTGATCCAACCCATTGCCTCCAATGGATTTAGAAGGGCTAGGCCGATCTCATCAAATTTCTGAAGCTAAGCAGGGTTGGCCCTGGTTAATACCTGAATGGAAGACCACCAAACAAGGCCAAGGGAGCTACGCAGAGGCAGGCGGTGGCAAACCATTTCTGAACATCTCTTGCCTGAAAAACCTGGCTGTGACTTGACAGCACTTTCCACCACCAGCTTTATTTAAGATTTCCCTGTAACATACTTTCCTTAGTCTTACCTAATTTGTGCAAATGAGTCCCATAAAGACAATGCCAACAGCAGATGCCTGGCTTAGTACCAAAACGATGCTGAAAAGTGAATTAGACCCCAAGCAGATGAAACTGTGCTGTGAGATCCATTAGATACAGCAAATGCAAATGGCTACTTCCAGGAGTCTTGATCAAATTAAACAGCAAGCCAAATGAGCCCACGATTGAATTAGCCGGGAGGCAATGTTATTCCTCATGCGTGTCACAGAGGTTGCTAATCCAATCGTCTCTGACCCCCCCAAGTCCCCCTGAAATGCTGCTGTGCTTCTACCAAGAATGTGTGAATTATCCAAAACGTCCCCTTTTTCATGCTCTTTCCATCTCCATAGATCCAAATGGAGAAACAGATCGATTGATCTGACCTCTTTAATTTCAGATTTGCCCAGAGAGCTCGTCCAATATGTTACATTGCAGTCCCATGGCTAGAATTCCTGATGTGTGTTTTTGGTCTTACAGAGCTGTCTGCAGCATTGGGGGACAGGCTCAGTTAATTCTAAGGGTCCGGTCACACAGCCGTTTTGATCAGGATTTGCTGCTGTTTCCTTGGACATGTCAGTTTCACGTTCACACGTGCCAATCCACCTCCCACCCTGAAGCAGGCTCACTCGCGCAATGATGCCGGGTTTTCCTGACCCCTGGAAAATCAAGTGTTTTCCTGGCACTTCCGCTTTGAATGCGCGATTTCGCCTACCTGGACAGCCCATCTTTCGCAATGATTACGATTAGGGCCGTCTGAACATTCTTTGTACTTTTTTTTAAAAAAAGAAAGCTTCCGGTTTGAGCGCTTGAGCAAACATGCGCTTAATAAATCCATTTAACGTTTAATAATGGATTTATTAAGCGCATGTTTAGTCAAGCGCTCAAACCGGAAGCTTAAAAAAAAACAATGCACAAAAGACGGCCCTGGAGGCGGGAACGAGAGGCGGGGGCTCCGGCAGCCTGGATGGGGCCGGCAAGGAGGATGGCAGAGATGGTGGAGCCTGTTTTCGTGGGGCAGTGGCGGCGGTGGCACCCCCCCCCCAAAGTGTCGGCAGAAGCAGCAGCCGCCCGAGCCTCTCCCGTGGCCAGCAGGATTGCCTGGAGGGACGGCGCAGCAGCAGGCGAGGGGGTGCTGTAAGAGAGGGGCTGGCTGCATCTAGTCAGCCCAATGCGAAGAAAAATGTTCCCGATTTAAACAAAGCGGGAACAAAGCACAATTACCTTTGCAGTGTGACCAGAGCCTTAGTCTAGGCCCCTGTAGGGACAAGGGACAGGCACTTGTATTTTTCTTTTTAAAAAAAGACAGGCATTTATACTGTGCCCCCCCCCCCCAGGCTTAAGGAAGTTGTTCTTGGAAAGCAGTCTGTAGCATTGGAAAGAGGTGCAGTTAGTTCTTGCTTTTGGCCTTGGTAGGGGGGGAAGATGGGTAACTATAGTGCCTGTCTTTTTCCTCGAATGAAAATTTAAACGGTTAGGATTTAAACTGAGAAAATGACACAGAGGGAAGAGTTAAACCACCTTTCTCCAATGCCACAGCCAGCCCGGGTTTCCCTTGTGGCTGTATTGCACAGGTAAAAATGCATTCCAGGAGCTCCTAATATGGAACATCAATGTCACATACAGTTAGTATGCATTCATGTAGCTGACGTCATTTTTAGATTGCTTGATTCTGCTATCCACCCTTCTGTCATCACCCCCAGTTTGCAGCCCTGTCCAATTCTTCCCCTACAATTTTTTTAAGAACTGGCAATGACCACTGCCCCAGGCACTATCCTTTTGTAAGATAAGATCAGCAACTGCCACTGAGAGTATCTTGGAGAACGGAATCTGCACATAAGTTACACCACTAGCAGGGCCTTATTTGCTGTGGCCCCAGAGCTGTGAAACATTCTCCATCAAGGAGCTTGTGTATGTTCTTTCCTGACCTCTTTCTCAAACAAAGTTAAGACTTCCAGTGCATGCCGGTAAGCTATTGTGGTATAATGCTTAGATTGTGGGACTAGGAGGTGGGAGATCCAGGTTCAAATCCTGTCTCAGCTATGAAACCCACTGGATGACCTTTGGCCTGTCACTCTTTTTCAGCCTGACCTAACTCACAGAGTTGTTGTGAAGATAAAATGGAGGTGGGAATGGCCACACATGCTTCTTTGAGCTTCTTGTTGGAAGTGTGGGATAACGAAGCCTTATTCTACCCAGCATGAGGAAACTGAGATTGTTTTTCTTATTATTCCCTACCCAACAGGATAGGGGAATGGGAGTGGGATAGTTTTAGAACAGGAAAGAAAATGTTAAACCCAGCTCCTTGCTTTATGCTGGGTCTGAGATCTGGGTCAAAGTCTCTCCAGATGCTTTTTACAGAGAAGAAGGAATGTTGGGAAATCCATCAACAAAACTCCGCTGTTCAGCCCTTGCCATGTTTGCATGTCAAGCATGACAAGCGTGTCTCCTAGAGACAAGATGCTTCTGTTCCTTACATTGAGATTTCCTTGCTAGAGCCGCTAGAGAGGGAGCCAAACCGATAAGAGGATCAACACCAGGGCTTTTTTGATAGAAAAAGCCCAGCAGGAACTCATTAGCATAATAGGCCACACCCAGCAGCAGAAACTCATTAGCACATTAGGTCATACCCCTGACAGCACAGCTCATTAGCATAATAGGCCACACCCCCGTGTTACCAGAAGTGCCGTCATCCAGCCACACCCACCTTTTGCTTCTTATTCTGTTTACCTTGTTTGTTGTCAAAACCCAGGGCTTTTTTTGTAGCAGGAACTCCTTTGCATGCTAGGCCACACACCCCTAATGTGGCCAATCCTAATGAGTTTCTGCTGTTGGGTGTGGCCTATTATGCTGATGAGTTCCTGCTGGGTGTGGCCAACTCGGGAGCCAGCCAGAACTCCGTTCCTGTGCGTTCCTGCCCCAAAATAGCCCTGATCAACACTAACAGCCCATGCCAGTAAGATTTTAGAAAGGCACCCCCAAAAAGGCAAAAATAGAGACAGAGAATTAGCGGGCATGATACTGTGTACCAGGAGGCCAACAACTTAGTGTAGATCTTCCCCATATGTGTGGTCACTGAGTGTCTGAACAGGGCCAACATCCATCTTTTTCATGCACGTATGTACGAAGCAACTACTGGATTTTTCAGTGCTCTGGATGGTGCCTACCAAAGCTGTAGAAGCATGAAAACATGCCATTCGGACAACATGGCAACCAAGCTTGTTGGGAACATCATGGGTTGGGAAATTCTTGGAGATTTGGGGATGGAGCCTGAGGAGGGCGGTGCTTAATTCCATAGAGTCTATCCTCCAAAGGAGCCATTTCCTCTGAGAGAACTGTAGTCTGGAGGTCTGTTGTAACTCTGGGAGGTCTCCAGTAGGCTTGCGAGTCCCCAGGTAGGGGCAGGGGAATCCCCCACTTTTGTGAGTTCTGGTCCATCCCGAAACAGACATCCCCATGCGACGTTCCCAACTTGCTGACGTCACTTCTAGAAGTGACATAATCGTACTGGCGACGTCAGGGGCGACGATCTACTTTTTGGGCAAAACTCTATGGTTTGTAGCCATTTTCATCATAGAGTTTTGTTCAAAAAGTAGATGTCTGGAAGTGACATCAGCGCATTGGCAACATTCCCCCCCCCACTCCTGGAAAAAAAAAAAACCCAACTTCCCTTCCAGCAGGAGGAAGGCACCCGGCAACCCTAGCAATTCTAGCAGGTAGTGCATGCTTGCAGCCCATGTGGTTGCTGGGCTTCCAGTCTGCACAGGTGTAATATCTGAAAAGGGCTAACATCTCTAGAAAACAGGCCAGAATGGACCACTGCATCATCTGTAGGACAAGCCGATCTTCTCATATTTCGACTCCATCATCACACTTGAAAGGCCCTGACCTGGCAAGCCCAGACTAGCCCAGTCTCTTCAGATTTCAGAAGCTAAGGAGTCTCAGCCCTGGCTAGTTTTTGGATGGAAGACCACCAAGGAAGTCCATGACTGCGATGCGGAGGCAGGCAATGGCAAACCACCTCTGAAGTCTCTTGCTCCGAAAACCCTGTGGGGTCACCATAAATCAGCTGTGACTTGAGAGCAAAATATATCATCTGTCTGTCTGTCCATCCATCCATCATCTATTATCTGTTTCTTTATCTGAAAGTCCTGCACTGGTAACACCAGGAACAAAATCAAATTCAGAGCAGCTGACAATTCTCCAGAGTTCAGAAAAACTTCTTTTTCTCTTTTTTTTTTGGAAGAGATTATTATTATCCGCATCATCATTCATTATTTGCAGTCCTCCCCTGTGAAGCGCAGCTGTTTCTGCACGTTGTTCATTCTTTGGCACAAAATTTCTTTTAAAAGAATTCTCTCTTCCCCCCTCACCATCCCCCACCCCAAGTCAGTCCTGGTGGAGATGATAATGCACTCAAATGACTCCAAGTCGAGATATTAGCTAGAATTAACATTTGTAAAGGGAATCGAGAGACAAAGGCAAAGCTGGGAAGGAGGAAGAAAATGAAATGGATTTTTTAAAAAAAGATCCTCATTATCGAATGATAATATGGGACGGAGGCTGAACCTCCTCTGGCTGAAGAAGAAAAGAATGAGTCAGATGCTGTCATCCGCAATCGGTCCAGGAATAAATTGTCCACACTGAATTGTGGGGGAGGAACGTGATCTGGCAGGAAGCCTGACAAGGGAGGCAAACCATCCTTGGGATAATGGTTGCCAGCGGTCTCGAACCTCTGGCCTCCAAAATGAGGCATAATAAGGCAGAAGACCTTGAAATCAGAACACAACGAAAGAGTGTTTCGAGGAAGGGGTCATGACTCAGTGGTAGAGCATCTGCTTTGCATGCAGAAGGCCCCAGGTTCAGTCCCCAGCATCTCCAGTTAAAGGATCAGGAAGAAGGTGAGGGGGAAGAACTCCACCTGAAATCCTGGAGAGCTGCTGCCGGTCTGAGCAGACAATACTGGCCTTGAGGACCAGTGATCTGAAGATGAGGTAGCTTCGTGTGTTCTTGTTAAGGAAAGGGGCTACGGCTCAGTGGAAGAGCATCTGCTTGGCATTCAGAAAGTCCCAGGTTCAGTCCATGACATCTCCAGTTCAAAGGATTAAGTAGCAGGTGATATGAAAAACTACTTAAGACCTTGGAGAGCTGCTGCCAGTCTGAGCAGCCAGTGCTGACCTTGATAGACCAAGGGTTTGGCTCAAGAGAAGGCAGCTTCATCTGTTCAAGTCTTCTTTAAATACTTTCTGGAGAGATACTTAGGACCTCTTTGTGTGTACAGCATCCTTCCTGTATTGTGATGGCTATTAGTGGGAAGGGGTCTAGTTTGAGGGTGGAGAGCCTAGAGCAGGGGTCCTCAAACTACGGCCCGCGGGCCACATGCGGCCCGCGGAGGACATTTATGCGGCCCGCCCCGTGGCCTCTTTCTTCCTCCAGCAGCCCTGGGCGGCAAGAGCGCCCAGGAGCTGAGGAGGAGGAAGGGGCGAGCAGGCTGGTCGTGGGGGAGGGGGCAAACGCAGTGGGGCGAGCAGGCTGGTGGGGGGGGGAGCAGGGGTCTTTTGGGGGGGGAGCGCACAGGAGCGCAGCTCCGGGAGCTCAGGAGCCAGGCCCCGCCCCCAGCCGGCGTCCGGGGGACTCTTTCAGGCAGCGGAATGTCAATTTCAGATCCATTATATCCTATGGGCCATTGAAGTCAATGGTGAAAACATAGGGTATATTCTGGGGGCTGGAGGGAAGGGGTTTGAGGGAGAGGCTCCAAACTCACAGGATAGCTGATGGAGCCTCTCCCCAAGATACCCACCAAGTTTCAAGAACATTGGACCAGGGGGTCCAATTCTATGGGTCCTTAAACAGGTTGCCCCTATTCCCTCCATTGTTCTCTATAGTGGGAAAAGAGTAAGTTTTTTTCCCACCATAGAGAACAATGGAGGGAATAGGGGCAACCTGTTTAGGGACCCATAGAATTGGACCCCCTGGTCCAATGTTCTTGAAACTTGGTGGGTATCTTGGGGAGAGGTTCCACCAGCTACCCTGTGAGTTTGGTGCCTCTCCCTCAAACCCCTCCCTTCCAGCCCCCAGAATATATCCTATGTTTTCACCATTGACATCAATGGCCCATAGGATATAATGGGGCCGAATTGCCGCCAAATTTCTTTCATTCCCTCCTTTCCTTCTCTCTTTTTCCTCTTTCCCTCCTTCTTCTCTTCTCTCTTTCTTTCTTTCCCACATTCTTCTCTTCTCTTTTTCCTCCTTTCCATGTTTCCCTCCTTCTTCCCTCTCTTTCTTTCCCTCCCCTTTCCTTCTCTTCCTTTCCCTCTTTCCTTCTTTCTACTCTCTCTCTTTCCTTCCCTCTTTCCTCCTTCTGTGGCCCAACTCTAGTGAGAAGGAGTTTAAACTTTAAACCCCTTCTCTCTTAGCTCCCCCACCCAGACCAGCTGGGGAAGGGAAGGAGAGGCTTTTGAAGATGCCTCCCCCTTTTGCTTCCCCTTCTGACATCACTTCCGGTGATGTCAGGAGGCGTGGCATATGCTAATAGCCTAATAGCTCATTAGCATACCATATGCTAATGAGCTCCTGCAGCTGTTTTTCTACGAAAAGACCCCTGGGAGGGAGCGAACGTGGCAGCGGGGCGAGCAGGCTGGTGGGGGGGGAGGGGCGAACGTGGCGGCCCTCCAACAGTCTGAGGGACAGTGAACTGGCCCCCTGTTTAAAAAGTTTGAGGACCCCTGGCCTAGAGCATTGGCATGGCCTTCTTGGGCCACAAGAAGGTGCGGTGGAGCCAAAGCTCTGCATACCCAAGGTCCCAGATTCATCTTTCAGTGATAGAGTTTCAGGACCAGTCTAAGAGTGCATCAGGATAAAGGGGAGGAACAGAAGGTGAGAAAATGGGCTATACCATCACAAGAGGAGGGATGCCACATTTCTAATGCTTCCTCATGTTCTGGGTTTTGTTAAAACTTCCAATGAAAATATTAACAGCAGGGAGAAAAGTGTGACCTAGGTTCCACTTCAGGCAGGTATTCTTCCCAACTGGTTGAAAATAGGGTTGCCAGCCAGTTCAGGAAATCACAGGAGATTTAGGGGTTGAGCCTGTAGGAGGCAGGATTTGAGGAGGGGAGGGACCTCAGTGCAGTATAATGACATAGAGTTCACCCTCCAAAGTAGCCATTTTCTCCAGAGGAACTGATATCTGTATCTGGAGAGCAGCTATAATTCTAGGGAGATCTCCAGGCCCCACCTGGAGGCTGGCAACCCTAAGGGGAAACCCAGACATGACGTCAACGTGTCAGCCAACACTCTGGAGTGTGGCATTATATCACATTCAATGATGTCACTTCCCCCCCATTGGCCCACCCACAAAGCTCTTGGAGGTGCCAACTGGCATCCTGGCATAGTTCGAGCCTATTCTCTTTGCATGGTGTGCTGGTTTTCCACAGGGCCTTATTCACGTAGGGGAAATTTGAATATGCAGTCCCTCACCTACAGTCTGCCCATTTTACTGCCTCAGCACTCTGGCACCTCAGGAGGCAAAAGTCAGGAAAGATCATTCTCTGTCGGAGGGCTGCTCCTGCCAGTCAGAGTATATAATACTTAGCCCTATAGACTGGTGACCTGAATCTCAGTCAGCTTCAGATCTTCATATATGTTGTTCCTACAAAAAGATATGTGCTTTCATCTTGGCACACCCCTGGGCTGAGCACAGAAAGGCACCTCGGCAGACTTTACTACCTGATAGCCCCAAAGCGTCCCCTTGTGAGCTGTGTAATCCACGGGATGCTGCCACAGGCTGGGAGCATCCGGATTTCAGGAATGAGAAGAGAGGCTGTCAATCCCTGAAACAAGAACCATCTGGACATACACCTTCTGCTGTCTGCACCAGGCTTCTCTAACCCTCCATTTGGCGTTTGCCACAGTTCCTCCATATGCTGTTTCACATGCTTGTTATGACGGGGAAAATCAGCTCAGGAAAGCTCTCTTAATTGTTGTGTTGGTAGACACCATGATGGTCCCTCACAGCCCTTATCTTAAAGACAACTCCTAGGCGCCGAATTAGCTGTTTATTTTCCTTTCTTTTTATTCGGCTCTTTATACCTCACTGTTCTCCCCCAAGGGGGCTGAAAGCAGCTTTCCCCCTCCTCCATTTTCTCCTCACAGCTACCACTCTGAGGTAGGTTAGGCTGAGAGAGAGTGGCTGGCCCAGCGAGCTTCTGTGGCAGAGTGAGGATTCAAACCTGGGTCTCCCAGACCCTAGTCTGACACTCTTGACCACT
Organism: Gekko gecko; assembly: GCA_029375565.1. NCBI lineage: Eukaryota > Metazoa > Chordata > Lepidosauria > Squamata > Gekkonidae > Gekko > Gekko gecko. The sequence goes on from JAPDNY010000005.1 coordinate 204,543,709, forward strand.
ACACAGTGCTGGCTCTTGTCCTAGGCCCAGGTTCAAGAGGGTGGCATCAGTCATCACAGGGAGTCTCTGACTAGAGGCCTCTCCCTTTTCTCTCTTCACAGCGGTTGAGTAAGTGCCAAGCAGGGTGTGAGAGATCCACGTTTCCTGCACACGCTATGTCATCTAGCATGGCAACTAAACTCTGAATCGGGGGTTCCTCGGTTCTTCTGCTGTAAACATAAGAGAAGCTGCAAATCGGCAGTGATGATACTGGCCTACTGTACAGGGTTGTTGGGCAGACAAGATGATGTATAAGGATGCCCGTTGAACACTTTACAAATACTATGTATAATTATGCTGTGTAATTATATATATGATTATAATTATTTCCTCTTCTTAGGTTCAATTTTTTGGGGTCTTTTTTAATGGCAAATAGGCATGAACCATGTCTTTTCTTCTGACAGACTCTGAAATGTTTGAAAGCTGTCAAGATCCTCCCGCACAACTCTCTACCCCATAATTTTCTATTCTGCAGGCTAATTGGGTCTTTCCTCATCTGACTCTGCTTTCAGACCATTTCTGCCTTAGCGTTTTCCTCAGCAACCCTCCCAGGTTGTCTTCTCGAAAAAAAATCCCCTGAACCAAATGCAGCGCTGTCAATAATGAGAAATCAGCCAGGGCTGAGAAGGAGAAAGTACTGTGGCTTCCCTAGATAACAAAAGTCTGGACGAGATAGAAGGAAAGATTTTCGAGAGCATTCACACACTGGAACAGGAAAGTGGCAGAAACGAACCAGGAGCAGTGAACCTCGCACCCCCTCATCCTTTGCTAACTGGTAGAATATTAGTAGTTAATAGAACAAAGACAGGTACCATCCCCATTGGACAAGGCCTAGGTTGACCTGATTAGTTTCTCCAACAACAACTGGGGCAAACTATCTGAAGTCTGGCTTCTAAACCAAATTTCGCTCTGTCTCCCATTTAATGCAACAGCTCCTGGGGCACGTTCCAAGTGGGCAGTTCTCTCCTTCCATGGCTTTCTTGTTCAGGGGACGGCTCCATGCTATCTTTTGACCTCATTATCTTCCCATTGGGTTTCGCTTCCCTGAGTGTACCAGCCTTCACTGCATGCTAATTGCCGCACAAAACTGTCCACAAGAATTTGCTCTGAGAAGGCTTCTTCTCCTGCTGACAATCGGTGTAATCGGCTATGTGGAAGGAAATGCCGGAGGGGGGAATGTGGTAATGGTTCAGGGGCAGACAAGGCTCGGTCATAACCACCTTTATATGTGTTATCTGAAACATTTATATTCTGCCTTGTTCTGCCAAGGAGTTCAAGAATATAAATAGGCACCCTGCATAAATAGGCACCAGTGGTCTGTCTTGGCCAGCATCCTGTTTCACACAGTAGCCAACCAGTTATTCTGGAGGGCCAACAACAGGGCATAGAGTCCAAGTCCCACTCCAAGATATGTTGCTGGATCCTACTATCTCTTCCACTTAATTTCACAGGATTAGGGTTGTCAGGTCCAATCATTTTGCCGGCAGGGGGATTGGGGGGGGCATTTCGGGAGTGGGTGGGGATCCTGCACAACATGCATACATCGCTGGGAAGTGACGTAAGCATGCTGGTGACGTCAGGTGTGTGACACTCTGGTTTGGGGGCAGAACAATGGTAAAATTGCCCTCAAACCATAGAGTTTTGCCCAAAAACCAGAGTGTCACACCCCCAATGTCACCATTTCACTTCCAGGTGACATCAGCATGTCATGCACAACATCACTGTTGGGGGGGGGGATTTCCTCCAGCCAGCCAGCTGGCTCCCAGCGGGCAGGAGCCTGCGAAATGGGGGAATTCCTGCCCTCACCTGGGGAATGGTAACTCTACACAGGATTCTCCTCCTGATTATATTCCCTGTCACATGAACTTATGAAGCTGCCCTATACTGAATTAGACCCTTGGTCCATCAAAGTCAGTATTGTTTACTTAGACTGGCTGCAGCTCTCCAGGGTCTGAGGTCAAGCTCTTTCAGATCACTTATTACCTGATTCTTAACTGGAGATGCTAGGGATTGAACCTGGGACCTTCTGCATGCCAAGCTGATGCTCGACCACTGAGCCACAGTCCTCCAGGTCCTATGATCCTTGTGGGATCCTGTGATCTGGTTGGAGTCGGGGGGGGCAAGTACATGGGGGCACCATCAATAATACTGTGACCATAGAGTTTTTGGCAATTCCTAGGGAGGACTGATATTGCTTCTGGGTTTCCCCCTGATATGATGTCATGCTGTTAGCCCTATGGCAACTTTTTTGTTTATTCTTCGCTTGCTGCCACTTTGAGCGACAATAGGAAGAGACGGTTGCCAGCAGGAGGTCTCTCGCCATGCCGGGAGGCTTAGCAACCCAATGTGAGCCCCTCCTTCAGTTTTTTGTAGTGCTAAAGCTGGTAGGATCCAGTCCACACTAACAAACAACACTGAAATTAACTAAGTGTTACATGCACAGTATTATAGAGTTGCCAGCTCTGAGTGGAGAAATACCTGGAGATTCTGGGGGTGGAGTCTGGGGAGGGCGGGGCTTGAGGGGTGGGACCTCAGCAGGGTGCAATGCCATGGAGTCTGCCTTTTTCTCCAGGGGAGGTGATCTTTGTCATCTGGAGATAAATTATACAGCAGGAGATCTCCAAGCCCTGCATGGACTTTGGCTAAGAAAGTGTCCAAAATGGTATCTCCTGTTATCTGTTTCGAGCCCCCCATCCTGATAGAGACAATGTACCAGTTAGAAATACAAGTTACTTTCACCCCCAATAGTTTGTGCTGGATTGTTGCCTTCAGTTTTCAACAGCCATAGTGACCTCAAGCAAGCCTGCCCCAGTGTCTTAGCAGAAGCTACCAAGCATGAGGCCTTGACATTTTAGCCTGTCACTCTGAGAATGAGCCCCCAGACCTGAGTCTGAAGTCCAAAGCCTGAGACTTGGCAACTCTTGGCACAGCAATTCCAGCTTTTGATGAGAGGTGAGCTCACCCCCAAACTCTGACCCAGGAAGCTACATAGTAAAACCCTCCATGCCTTCACTCACTGGGCTGTACAAAGAGCTGAAACTCTCCCTCTGACTCCTCCGTCTTCCCTTATCCATGTGTGTGTTTATCCACATAAGTCAGTCCATCTATTTGGAAAAAGGCGGCCCATTGTGGCGGCCCATTCATCACAGAAGGTATGACAAAATAAAGCAAGGGAACTGGGATTTTTTCATTAGTTCCAGGGGGGAGAGAATGAAAAGGAGAAATGGGAGAGAGTGGCATATACATTTTGATTTAGTATGGGAAATGCTTCTTAACAGTAAGAAATATTTAACAGATGGAACAAGTTCCTATCTTGCTTGGGTTTCCAACCCATGCTCCCTCTGTGGAGTCTTGTGAGCAAAAATTCTGCTTTGTGAGCTACTGGAATTAAAGTTGTGAGTGAGTGATTGGACTACTGCATAAATTACTTTGCTCTGGAGCCATCCTTCCTGCACTAAGACAAAAATGTGTGAGCCGGAGGCTAAAAAACTGTGAGCTAGCTCACACTAACTCAGCTTAGAGGGAACACTGTTTCCAACTGTGCTTTTGTGCATCACCCTATGTAACCCTGCCACTCCTTAAACCCCTGCTGGTGAAGTTTATGGCTGTGGAGGGATTTGATCTCAGATCTCTCTGGTTCTAGTCCAATACTCCAATCATCACTTCTTACCGGATCTCATCAAATAGAGCTGCCCTTGTGGGCAATAAAATGGAATTGTACAGGAGGCATTCTTATAAAAGGAACAGGGTTTATTGAACAGTTTATTGTGTGCATTATCATGTTTCCCCTGCATTCTTTTCTGATGTCTGTAATCCAGTTTTTGCACTGTTTATGGGATGTCATGGCTCATTGTACAGTTTACTGTGCACCTTATACCATCTTTTCTGCTCTTTTTAAATTTTGTGATCCGCCTTGAGTATCAGTGAGAAAAAAGATGGAAGATAAATAAATTTTAAAAAATACATTAAAAGTTGTGTCATCTGACACTTTGTTATCTGGACAGCATGATCACCAGCACCTCTTGTGAATACCAATGTCTCTGGGAGCAGAAAGCTTATCCCCCACTAGGGTTACCAAGCTCAGGTTGGGAAATTCCTGGAGATTTGGGGGGTGGAACCTGGGGAGGGCAGGGTTTGGGGAGGAGAGGGAGTTCGATGGGGTATAATGCCACAGAGTCTACCCTCCTGGGCAGCCATTTTCTCCAAGGAATTGACTTCTGTCATCTGGAGATGAACTTATTTATTTATTTAAAGCATCTATTAGCTGTCTTTTTCCCTTGCGGAACTCAAGGTATCTCACAATATAAATGAAACGATTCTTTAAAAATAAAAAAAAATTAAAACAACAATTAAAAACCCATTAAAAAGTCACAATTAAAAAAAATCATTTAAACTTTATTGAGAACAGAAACATTAAGAAAGTAAAATGGTATAACAGAAACAATGTGTGAAATTAAACTTGACACCAAATAGCACAATATACAGATAGAACACATAAGAAGACGATGGTGATACAGTTTTTGGCATACGCTCTTGACAGGATTATGGGCAAAGTAACATAGATACATGTAACCAGGGCTTTTTTTGTAGAAAAAGCCTAGCAGGAACTCATTAGCATAATAGGCCACATCCACCAGCAGAAACTCATTAGCATATTAGGCCATAACCCATTTTGCCAGAACTGTGGTCATCCAGCCACACCCACCTTTTGCTTCTTATGCTGTTTACCTTTTTTGCTGTCAAAACCCAGGGCTTTTTTTGTAGCAGGAACTCCTTTGCATGTTAGTCCACACACCCCTAATGTAGCCAGTCCTAATGAGTTTCTGCAGCTGGGTGTGGCCTATTATGTTAATGAGTTCCTGCTGGGCATGGCCAGCTCAGGAGCCAGCCAGAACTCCATTCCTGGGAGTTCCTGCACAAAAATAGCCCTGCATGTAACATTTAAAATACCGCAACAGCAACAGGGAAAAGTGCATTGTCAAGAAGTCTGCATAAAAGTCACAATTTAAAAAAAAACACTTCCAATTAGGATTGCCAAGAATAAAAACTAAATCAGTTTTTGTAATTGCGGGGGATCTCCAGCCCCCACCTGAAGGTTGGCAACCCTTTCCCCCTCTCTTACCAGTCATTGTGGGGGATGAAGGAGCAAGACCCATTTCCTGAGCTCACCACCACCACTGATTCGCACTCTTGCTTGGCACTGAAGATTCCAGTGAGGGTGAGTGACAAGCTGGGCCCTTCTGGGGTGTTGACACTTACCGTCAGGAGGACCATTGCAAACCTGGGACTGGTGAAGCCTGGCAGAACCAGCATGGCACCTGCTAGGGTTGCCCTCACTGTCTCAGCAACTGCTAGGCAATTTTGGGGAAGATGGAGTTTAGAGGAACATGGGATCACCTCCAGTGACACTCTAGAAATTTCCCCTAATCTCTGTGGTAAAGATTACAGAGACATGGGGATATTTCTAGAGCATCACCATGGAGGCAATTTTTTGGCCATTTTTTTTCTCCTGCTCCTTTGTTTCTTCAGGGCAGGGAACTGGAGCTGAGGGCAGGGAATTATCCACTACAGCATGTGGGCAAATGGCAAGTCTAGCAGATGCCCATGCCATCCCTAGATGGCTCACCAGGCAAGATAGACACCCCTTCGGCATGTGTTTCCCCACCTGGATTTCAACCATTCTTTGTCAGGTTGCCAACCACCAGGTGGTGGCTGGAGGTCTCCCCCTATTTCAACTGATCTCTGGGCAATAGAGATCAGTTCACCTGGAGAAAATGGCCGCTTTAAAAGATGGGATCTATTGGCATTATATCACACCGAAATCCTTCCCCTCTCCAAACCCTGCCCTCCTCAGGCTCCACCTCCACACACCCCAAAAAAATCTCCAGATATTTCCCAGCCCAGAGCTGGCAATCCTAATTCTTTGAAATTTCCTACCCAGCTGATCTGGGAAAGGGGGAATAAATGTGAAAGGGGAAGATCTTTGCCATCCTTCTGGGAAGTGCCATTTTGTTGCCCTTCTCACCAGGAGATAAAGGTGCTTGAAAAGCTTCATTACTTATTTAGAAATGGCAGCTCTATTTCAAGTTGTCAAGGATCAGGAGACAGATTCCCATTTAGCAAACTGTGTGTGTGTGTGTGTGTGTGTGTGTGTGTGTACACATACACACACACCTTTCATAGACAGACAGACAGACAGACACAGGGCTTTTTTTGTAGAAAAAGCCCAGCAGGAACTCATTGGTATAATAGGCCACATCCATCAGCAGAAACTCATTAGCATATTAGGCCACACCCCATGTTACGAGAAGTGCCGTCATCCAGCCACACCCACCTTTTGCTTCTTATTCTGTTTACCTTGTTTACTGTCAAAACCAGGGCTTTTTTTGTAGCAGGAACTCCTTTGCATGTTAGGCCACACACCCCTAATGTAGCCAGTCCTAATGAGTTTCTGCTGTTGGGTGTGGCCTGTTATGCTAATGAGTTCCTGCTGGGTGTGGCTGACTTGGGAGCCAGCCGGAACTCCGTTCCTGTGCGTTCCTGCCCCAAAATAGCCCTGGATTGATTGATTGATTGATTAATAGATAGATGATAGATAGATAGATAGATAGATAGATAGATAGATAGATAGATAGATAGATAGATAGATAGATAGATAAAGATATAATGTTATCGTTCTTTCTCATTCATTCATCTCTCTCTGGAGCTGGGGAGATGGCTCTTGGCCCTTTGAAGATAGTCTTCTCTCTTTGGAAAGCCATACTGTCAAAGAAAGACATAATTTCCAAGGTTGCTGAATTATTTATTGCTCAATAGTAGGAGGCAGCAAAAGCAGAATCTCAGGGGGATTACTTCTCTCAGGTACATTTATAGTCCCCAAGATAAGCATGCACAACTACAACTTACTACCAATGATTTATATTATTAGGGAGAATTTTTCATTGTGCTTCCCAGGAGCTTAACAAACAATGTCAATATCTCTTGCTCCTTTAGAAAGTTCCTGCCAGTTCCCAATATGTTGCTAACGGAGCATTATAGAGCTTAATAATAATAATTTGTCAAGCATCAATTGTTCACAGGACAATGAATGTTCCATTTAAACAGTCAATGCAGTTGCTCCATACAATGCAGTCAGTGGGGTTAAACTAGAGTAACTCTGCAGAGGATTGCTCTTTTAGGGACCTTGTGTTGTTTTCCCTTATTATCTGAGATGGTCGCATAAAACAAGGCCTTTTTGGTAGTACGGCCTAGTGGTTATTTATTGAAAACTTTCCATTCCACCTTTGTGAAGGGTCCCCCAGAGGAGTACTGCTTGGCTCTTTCATTGCTTGCTTGTTACCATTTGTTGTAGTTGTTGGTTGGTTCCAAGAATTTGTGGGATGAGATTGTAAAGTACTGCATTCACCGCATGGAGACTCAGACTATGACATGCATTCAGACGTGTTTATTGAACTTCACACACAAGACTGAAAAACCGGCCCCGCAAAGGCCAACTATATACACCCCACCCAGTACACCCATGGTCCCATTGGAGGGTTTGAATTTCCCACCAGATGGCCTATTGGTGGATACTAGGTGGTCTAGGATCTGAGGTCCCATTGTGTTTGGGACCCAAGCTCCTTACTTTATCCCAGACCTCTGGTGGCGGTCCGCGTACATAACAGAGATGGTGCAAAGTTTATTGCTAATAGTTACTATTCTCCCTCAACTCTAAAATGACTAAACTAAGGCGATTATACTTTGGTCACATCATGAGAAAAGAAGAATCACTGGAAAAGACAATAAAGCTAGGAAAAGCTGAAGGTAGCAGGAAGAGAGGAAGACCCAACCTGAGATGCATTAATTCTGTAAAGAAAGCCACAGTGTTCAGTTCACAAGACCTGACCAAGATGATTCATAGGATCACCATAAGTCACTAGTGACTTGATGGCACAGCGCACCAACACAATAGTTACTGAGCAGCTGCTGTGATTTTTTTGCAGTGCTTCCATTATTTTAATGTTAGTTTTTACTTCTTTTGTTAAACTCCACCTCACAGCCATAGCCTCTGCCAAGGAGGAGAAGGAGGAGGAGGAGAGTCTCAGAGTGGCTTACAATCTCCTTCCCTTCCTCTCCCCACAAGAGAGACCCTGTGAGGTAGGTGAGGCTGGGAGAGCTCTGAGAGCACTGCTCTTGAGAGAACAGCTCTGAGAGAACTGTGACTGACCCCAAGGTCACCCAGCTGGCGTCACGTGGAGGAGTGGGGAATCAAACTCGGTTCTCCAGATTAGAGTCCGCTACTTTTAACCGCTATACCAGACTGGCTCTCATAAGAGCCCATGAAGCTACCTTAATACTGAATCAGAACTTTGGTCTCTCAAGGTCGGTACTGTCTACTCAGACTGGCAGTGGCTTTCCAGGATCTTGCATCGAGGTCTTTCATATCACCCACTACCTGAGCCTTTTAACAGGAGACACCAGGGACTGAACCCGGGATCTTCTGCATGCCAAGCAGATGCTCCACCACTCGGCTATAGCCTCTGCCTTTGCTACTTGCCTCTGCAACAGAAGGTAACCTGTGCTCCCATTGGCTACATGCCACAACCTCCATTATTGCCTGGTGGAAGAAGTTCTGCAGAACCCACCCCCATGAAGGTTCATTAGATGTCTTCAACACAATGATCACGGAGCAAAAATTTCAAAATATCCCATCTCCATAAGATTGCCGCCAATCCATTACAATGAATAGGGTCTCATCATGCTTTCTATTATTTCAAGCATCAAATTTAATTTATACACACTGTCAGGAAGCCAGCATGCGCCACCAGCTGCCGTTGCATATTCTTGCCTGTGATTAACATGACATCTTTAGCCGTCTGTCAGTTTTATGGACTTAAGTTGCTTGTTTCTACCAAGAGGGTGCTTATTGTTTGCAAGACCAGGAAAACACCTTCAGTATCCTGTATCTTGCAACAAAAACATGAAAATTGCCATACATCTAGGAAGCTTCTAAAAAAGACATTTACCTACTCTGAAAGGTAAAATAACAATTTGTCTCTGTTGCTGTTAGACCTGTGACAGATGTTCGATCTATGCAAGTCATCACTTGAAGTTTTAGCCATAAATTGAAGGACTAACTACACATAAGTAGAACCTTGCTGGAGCAGAGTGGTGGTCTATCTCACAGTGGCCAACCAATTCCTCTGGATGTCCAACAACAGGGCATAGAAGTCAAGGCCTTCCCCTTTCTCACAATACAAGAACTCATGGGCACTCAATGAAATTAATGAGCACTAAGCTTAGAACAGATGAAAGGAAGTACTTCTTCAGCCAAAGAGCAATTCACATGTGAAATTCACTGCCACAGGAAGTGATGACAGCTACAAGCATAGACAGCTTCAAGAGGGGATTGGATGAACATATGGAGCAGAGGTCCATCAGTGGCTATTAGCCACAAGGTATAGACGGAACACTATGGCTGTGGTCACACATGCTAAGTAATCCTGTTTCAATCCACTTTCAGTGCACTTTCCATGGATTTTACTGTGTGAACTGGCAAATCCAGTTGGAAAGTGCATTGAAAGTGGATTATTTAGTATGTGTAACCACAGCCTATGTCTGGAGCAGTGATGCTCTGTATTCTTGGTGCTTGGGGGGCAACAGTGGGAGGGCTTCTGGAGTTCTGGTCCAACTGGTAGACCTCCTGATGTTTTGGCTTCTCCAACATGGCTTCTCTTATGTTTTTATGTTGCCTACTGGCTCTAGGATTTAGAAGTATTTTGCCTCTGAGTGTGGAGTTCAGTCACCATGGCTAGCAGCCACTGATAGACTTATCCTCCATGAGTCTGTCTAATCCCCTTTTAAATCTGTCTGCCTGTGACCATCACCACATCCTCTGGTAGTAAATTCCACATTTTAATCACTCTCTGGCATTTTCCAGATTTTCATTCCCCTGTGTTACTTGTGTTCGGACAACTTTGTTAATATCCCTGTGCTGTCCTGGTTTTTCAGAATTTTTTCCCCTGTTCTTTCCTAAACTAGTTTTCCCTATACTTCTTTTTTTCCACTGTAGAATGAATTAACAAGATAGCCTCTTGCTCAAAATCTGAACAGCTTTTTCTGCCTCATGGATTGCCGCCCAAACCTGCTCAGAAAGGGTGGTTTGGGGTGGCAGTTTTTTTAAAAAATTGCATGCCAGCATTACGACGTTTCAGTGTTGAACGGCGCCTGCACTGAAACGAAAGTTCCCTCCCATTGGGAGGTCTGACACCAGCAGCTAGTTATTGCCTTCCTTACCATTCCTTCATTCACACTCAAGAGCAGATTCTAGCATGTCCCTGGGCACCATTTCCCAAATACATTTTGCAGTGCATGCAGCTAGCCTGAAAAGATGCAATCAAAGGAAACAAGCTGTTCTTGAGCCTGTGTATGTGATACAAGTCAGGTAAAGGAATTCAGGATTTTTCGGGGGAGCCAATGAGAGAGAACCAGGCCCGTAGCCAGCGGTGGGGCACTGAGGGCAGTGTACCCTGTCAAATCAACAGTGCTCCTAGCAAATTTGTCTACCTTCACTGCTTAGTGCAATAAAACTTCCAAGTAAGTAGGCTGGAATCAGGACCTTTCCCCCTGCAGTTTGTTTGGCGGATCTCCTCTGAGTCCAGCTGTCTAATTTACGTCGCCTTCCCTCCCTCCCTCCCTCTGATTCTCCCGTCACCTCCACTGCTGCCTATTTGCAGATTTCACTTTCGAGCTCTGCTTGGTGGTGGAGGGATATTGGGTGGAATCTCTACTGATGCCATGCAGCTCCCCCGCCAGGCACAACGAGGCGAAAGGAGAGCAGAGGGAGCTGCAGAGCCACAGCCAGGCACCGTCTGCCCCAGCCAGCTCTGCCATTCCGCCACCATGCCCCCCAGGCCCCCCAGCCTCCTCAACGGCCCTGCCTTTCTCCTGGGGAATCTTGCTTTGCTCTCACCCAGGCTGGCCTTGCCTGTGGCGCCAGGTGGCTCCACAGCTCACCTCCAGCTAACCCGACTCTCCAGCCAGACACAGGCCATCAGAACGGGAGCCGCCAGGGGTAAGGAGCTCCCTCCCATCCTCTGCGCCTGATAAATTTAATTTACTTTAATTTAATTGGCACTCCCCCTCTGGCGCCTGGCGCCCCCTTGAAAAAATTCCTGGCTACGGGGTTGGAGATAATGTTCAGACGTGGGGAAAGAGGCAACCATTAAAGGGTGAGACATGTGCACCAGGTATGACTCTCAGGTATGCTGTGGTAGGCAGGGAATGTAATAAGGGGATTTCTCAGGTCCCTTAAGGCTGCTGAAGCACTGCAGCGCTTCAGCGCATGCGCAAAAAAGGGGGAAGGGGGGGGAAGCAGTAAACCAATCCACAATGTGAATGTGAACAGATGGAACAATGACAGGAAAAAAAACACACAAAGAAAACATGTACTTGTGTAATGATTGCGCACCGATAGTGCAATCATCGGAACCGCCACAACACCAACAAAAAACCAGAAAGTGGCTGCAAGTCTGGAAAATGCCTCTGTGTAAGGGAGTATTCCCTTTTGTCCATCCTAAATCTACAGCCCATCAGTTTCATCAGATGTCCTTGAGTTCTGATATTTGGGGAGAGGGAGGAAAAGTTCTGTTTGTCAACTCTCTCCACCCCGTGCTTAATTTTATAAACCTCTATCATGTCCTGTCCCCTCCAGCTGTCTCTTTTCTAAACTGAAAAGTCCCAGACTCTTCAGCCTTCCCTTGTAGGAAAGGTGCCCCCAACCCACTACTCAGAAGAGTGTATTGTATAAATTAGGTCCTCAGCTTACAGCTAAAACTTCTCAGCAGCATACTCCATTTTCTGTACCAAAGAAAAGCCAATAAAATCCCTCAATCCTCAATTCTCAGACGAATTTGTCTAGTCTGGCACTTCTCGTCTGATGTCACATTCATAGGTAGCCTTCACAGTGCAGCCATTTGAACCTATTCCCAGTGGTTGTTGACTGAAGGTTGTCATCCCAGCTATGTAAATGAACCATGAAAAACTCAAGCTCCGTCTACACCTTAGAAAGTCCTCATGCTTGTTTGGGTACAATATGAAGACTTTCTATCACATGGAGACTGGGAGTTTTGTGCTTCCTAGATACACACGGACTCTTGTCAGTTTGGGACCACAGCATGGAGGGAGAAGCCACTGTAGCCTCATTCCCATGCTGTTTAGTTGGCTTCATGTAAATTTCAGAACCGAGCCAATAGCGGCTCCATGGCAACCAGCAGGTTATAGGAAAGTCAGGGATGTACTGTTTGAGAGGCCTTGACTGATGTCCTGGGCACAATGACATCACTTCCAGTACCACTTGGAAGTGACATAATTGCACCAAGGTGACGCTCTAGCATTTGTCCCAAACTCTGTGGTTTAACTGTAGAGTTTGGGGCAAATGCTAGAGCATCAGTTGGAATGATGATATCATTTCCGGGTCACAGCAGAAGTGATGTCATTGTACCACAGATGGTGATAGAGCCCCTCCCCCATTTCCTCATGAAATGTCCTTCTACTGCCTAGCTGAGCACTGGTGGGCAATATGAGTGGGGGTGGGAGGTATTCTGTTGTCAGCAGGAAGCTGGCATCCTTAAGGGGCAGTTTGAGGACATGAAAACAGAGTGTAGGGGGAGAGACTGCTGCCGCTTCCTCCCGTGTGTTGTAGTCCCAAACAGAAAAGAGGTGGTAAGAGTCGAGGAGGCACAAAAATCCCATTGCACGTGGGATACAATGTCCTTGTGTTGTTTCCCAACAACAGGAAGACATTGTGATGTGTAAATTGAGCCTCAAATTCTTCCCTCCTCACCAACCATCATTAATGGAAGAATCTTCGACAAAACAAAAATACCAAGATCCTTTTAGCTGAGTGGAAAGTGTATAAAGCTGGGCTAAAAATTCAAAGCTCCAGGAAAGGACACAGTGTACTCTGAACGTAGGCAAAACTCTTGTTGCTTTGTACCCAAGTACAGTAGTTTGCAAGCCAGATTAATAATACCATTAAATCAGTGCTAGTGATTATAAAGCTGGGCTCGGTAACATATCAACTAAGGCGGATTTTGAATAGGCAAATAATGCTAACAAGGACCTTTGGGAGATGAATTCATATCCTGGGAGTGGTAGGGCTTTTGAAGCTTATTTGCCTGTTCTGCTTTGTATACCATCTTCCAGGATCATTTCCATAACCAAATCAGCACTTTTGTGATTAACTTTGTCCTTTTGAATAAGATAAGTCATGACTAGAACAGCCAGTTGGCATGTATTTCAGAACTAGACCCTGGTTACTAAAATCACCGCTCCTCCAGGACACAATTGCATTCGGTAAACTGTTGTTGAGGTAAATTGTAAATTCAATGGAACACGAAGGAACAGATTTGCCTCTTGGCTCTTCAGTACAAATCTGAATCTTTCTAACTTCCATAACTGTTAATTAATTTCCCCAACTGAGTATCAGAACAGCAACAGGGAGGATGATTATGAGTTGTGCAAAGTCTACTAATCCACATGTTACGAATTAGATACGTTGGATCTGGGGTCCCCACCCTGTATCCTGTATAACAGTTATGCATGTATTGTGGGTTCTCCTCAGCCCTTACACACATGGTGACCAATTCAGATAATAACTGTGGCACACTTAGAGAACGGTGTTCAATCTCCAGCAATATTCCCTCTAAGCTGTGGAGTCTTGTGAGCAAAAATTCTACTTTGTGAGCTACTGGCATTAAAATTGTGAGCGAGCGATTTGGCTGCTGCATCAATTAGTTTGCTCTGGAGCCATCCTTCCTGAGCTAAGTAAAAAATGTGTGAGCTGGAGGCTAAAAAACCAGCTGGAGGCTAAAAAACTGAGCTAGCTCACACTAACTCAACTTAGAGGGAACACTGGTCTCCAGTAGGGGTGTGCACTCGGTATATACTGAGCCAAATAAATACCTGAAAAATACCTTATCAGTATTTGGGGGGTATTTATTCAGCTGAATACAGATCAGAGATCTGTATCAGAGATCTGTATTCAGTTACCAAAATAGCTGTGCCTGAATAAAAGCTGGTATTATTTGGCTTTTATTTGGGCATGGTTAGAAGGCCTCTTTAAACGCCTTCTGAGCTCATTCAACATGGTGGTGTGACTCAGCAACTGAACTCAGAAGGCATTTAAACTTTAAATGCTTGCTGATTTCACTCGCAGAGTCACGCCACTGTGGCAGCACCACTCAGCAAGTGAACTCAGCAAACATTTAAAATTTAAATCCCTTCCCCACTATACCTTACAGGGACAGTCCCCACAGGGTATAATGGAGCCAAATAAATTCGAGTTTCCTGCATATTTACCCAAATTCCAATACAAAACCAGTATTGGTATTCAGGTATATTTGGGAATACCGATATTTTCTGGGTCCAGTAGACCCAAATAGAAGGGGGAAATGATTTTTTTTACACACACCTATTCTCCAGCCTGAATTGTTTTCTTGCCCTAAAATGCTCCAGGGAGAGGGGAGTGCTATTTAGCCTGTACATAATGGTTTCCCCCAATTAGACAATTATATACCCTTGAACTGTTGCAGCAAGGGATGGAAGACTGGAGCCCCTCCTGCCCCCATACCATGGTACTGAACTGAATTGGCCCTGGCACATGTGGGAACTTTGGTTCCCTGAAGTCCTGTTTGGCTGAGCAAAGATCAGAGAACAACTCAGGCCAGACATAATGTCTAGTTTAGGCCCTAGTTAATATGATACCAGCTTTATGCCTGTGTTAGAAAGGAAGGACCTCACTAACCTGCTCACCAGCTGGATCTTACAGGCAAGCCATGTGAGTCTTAAACATGGAAAGAGGATTGGCTTTGCCCTCTTTCTGCAGGCCACTGATTGACCTCGGGCTGCCAGGCCTCCTGCTGGCAGACTTATTTGCCTGTCGCTGCGCTGAGAAGAACAGATTAAAGGAAGTACTTCACCCAAAAGAGTAATTAACATGTGGAATTCACTGCTTTAGGAAGTAGTGGCCCATACAAGCCTAGACAGCTTCAAGAGGGGATTGGATGAATATATGGAGCAGAAGTCCATCAGTGGCTATTAGCCAGAAGGTATAGATAGGAACACCCTGTCTGTGGCAGTGATACTCTGTGTTCTTGGTGCTTGGGGAGCAACAGTGGGAGGCCTTCTGAAGTTCTGGCCCCACTGGTGGGCCTCCTGTTGGCCCCTGGGTTTTGGCCACTGTGTCACACAGAGCATTGGACTGAATGATCCATTGGCCTGATCCAGCATGGCTTCTCTTATGTTCTTATCTTCTTACACCCGGTTCAGGCAATGAACAAAACCAGTTTGGTATCCTGGTAACAGATTAAATTTAAGAAGACCAGCAAAGCTGGCCCAAAGCTTTTTGGCTCTCTAGGCCAGTGTTTGCCATCCTGTGTGTCAGGACACAAAAGTGGGTCACGAAGCCTCTGAAAGAGGGTCATGGGCCAGCCCTCCCTAATGACCACCCCTGCCCTTTCCAGGGCTCTCGTCTGTGTTTTGGAAGCCAAGATCTGACCCTGGAAACAGTGTCTTCCATGTCATACATCAGTTGGCATTTTTTCTTCACTGCCTGTCCATATTGACCAATTAAAACGTGTCCTGATGGTTACTAGAGGGAGTTTCTTAGAATCTTAGGGGGGATCAGAGGGAGCCGTAGAGAAGGAGAAGGTGGTCAAAGGCTGGGATGTAACCTCCACATACAAAGGCTGTGCATGTCGCAATGCCACTTGCTTGGGGTCTGTCACGGGGGCAGCTGCACCCTTTGTGCCACCACAGAAAATGGGATGCTGAACTAGAACAGTGCCAAGGTCATAGTTTGCCTAGGGCATCAAAAAACCTTGGGCCGGCCCTGGCTGGCTCCCCACACCAAGTAAATTTGGACTTGTGGGTCACCACCAGTGTTCTCTCTAAGCTGAGTTAGTGTGAGCTAGCTCACTGTTTTTTTAGCCTCCAGCTAACACATTTCTGTCTTAGCTCAGGAAGGATGGCTCCAGAGCAAACTAATTCATGCAGTAGCCAAATCGGCCACTCACAACTTTAATGCCAGCAGCTCACAAAGTAGGATTTTTGCTCACAGGACTCCACAGCTTAGAGGGAGCGTTGGTCACCACTAGGGTTGCCACTCTCCAGTTGGGGGCAGGGGACCCCCCGGTCTTGTGGGCTCCTGCCAAACAGCAGCATGGAGTGACGTGCCTACATCACCCAGAAGTGAGGCAGGCACGCCAGAGAAATCGGGGGTGACACTCTGGTTTGGGGGCAAAACTCTATGGTTTGAGGGCAATTGTACCATAGAGTTTCACCCCAAAACCAGAGCCTTGTCTCTGACGTGCCTACGTCACTTCTGGGTGACATAGGTATGGCATGCGACGTCACTTCTGGTGATGTCAGCACATTGGAGGTGACACTTCCGGCTCCCGGAGGGTCCCCCCCATCCCACCACCATAGTCTCGAAGGGACCTGGCAGCTCTGGTCACCCCACCAAAAAGGCTGGGAACTGCTGGCTTAGGCAAACCGTGATTTTGCTGCCTTCCCCTTCCACACAAAGAGAAAAATCACAACGTCTAAAGATAAGATAATCCTTTTAAAAAACAGAGCAAAGAAATTCACTTCTGCCTAATTTGGGGGCCCTGCAAGCCGGGTGCCGCGTGGACAAGCGGGCCCTGGAGACCAGACTTCAAACCAGTGATGATGCGACCTTGTGCCTCTCATCGAACTCTCCATCTAGCCTGCCTCACAAAGCTGTTGTGAGGATGAAAAGGGGGGGAACGATGTTAATTCAGTTCGCTTTGAGGTTTCCAGGACGGGTAAGGCAGCACCGTCGTGTATGGCTGGACAATCCTGGCTTGTCCATTAAACGTCATATATCTAAATCCCAAGTTTGCCCTTTGTCTGCTTCCGTCCTCCTTAGGTAGTTGCGTCTGTGTCACTCTGGGGACCTATTGGACTGAAAATTGTCAGTTCCTTCTCTTTGAGAGCCTCACTTCCACCAAGCACAGCTGTATCGCCAGAAAATAACGGTCTCAGCGGAGACATCTTCCCAGCAGAGACCGATGCCAAGAAATCAGTTACTGTCAGCAATGTTCTTTCTTAATCTCCCGAATTGTTAAAATCAAGTTAACTTTTCGGGCCTCACCCATCCGTGCTTTTCCACCCATCCTGGTTCTGATAATACTCCTGGTGATTTTTATGCTGTTTATTCCTCTGATTCCATCATAGTTCCCCTGCAAAAATAAAGCATGCCTCCTACACTTCCCTTGTACCAACGTTGGCCCTGTCATTTGCTATTTAATTATTGGGGGGGAGTAGGTTCTCAGGCTTTGAGCACTCTTGAATCTTGCCGTTTCATTGGAGTTCTTTCTTTGTTGCTTTTTTTTTTTGCTGTCAAGTCACTGCTGACTTATGGCAACCTCAGGGGGATTTTTCGAAGCAAGAGACATTCAGAGGTGGTTTGCCGTTGCCTGCCTCTGCATCACAACCTTGGCATCCCTTGGAGGTCTCCCATCCAAACACTAACCAGGCCAGCCCTGCTTAGCTTCTGACGAGAATGACCTGGCCTGGGCCATCCTCTGTGTATCTGCTGTGAGCCCCTCAGGGTTTTTTAGCTTCCTGTTGTGTTTTTTTGCTCTTATCTGGATGGCCCAGGGTAGCCCGGACTTGTCAGATCTCAGGAGTTAAGCGGGATGGGCCCTGGTTAGCCCTTCAAGGGGAGACCACTAAGGAATTTCAGGGTTGCTATGCAGAGGCAGGCGATGGCAAATCACCTCTGAATGCCTCTCGCTGTAGAGTTGCCAGCTCTGGGTTAGGAACTACCTGGAGATTTGGGGGGCGGAGCCTTTGGGAGGGGGCACGGTTCAGGGCATAATGCTGTAGAGTCCAACCTCCAGAGCAGCCATATTCTGCTGGTGAACTGATCTCTGTCCCTTGGAGAGCAGTTGTAACAGCAGGAAATCTCCAGCCACCACCTGGAGGATGGCAGCCCTATGTCTTGAAAACCCTGCTGGGTTGCCATAAGTTGGCTGTGACTTGACGACACTTTCCACCACCGGTAGTGATTTGAAAAGATCCTCGTCGCCAATTGTTAAGTATGAGACTCAACAAGGTAGTGATTTTAACAAAGTGATTCCAGCTTTATTTAACAGCAAACTAGTCGATCAGACAACACACACAAAACAGTGGAGCACGGCTCCCTTTTTAACTAATCTGGGCTGTCAAAGCCATGCCCATAACTCAGTTAACAACCAATCATAACATGGAGATAAAGACCAATGAGGTCTGTTCCCTCCATAAAAGTATATACAGTTCTGGATTGGCTATTTACAAGGTTTCACAGAAACAACCAATGGGAATGTCAACTCTTACGATCCCTTTTACTGACTCAAGCTTAACATGGTAAAACGTAGGATTGATTCAGAGTCAGAACATGACAGTCCCACTCCTGCTAAATAGTGGATTAGTTCTGAATCATTCTTCGACATAATAGACATGGTTAAGTGAAACATGTTCCAACGGTTCCTGTTTACCAGGGATACGTTCTGGTTTTTAGTGGCCATTCCTAGTAAACGCATGTTTTCATTTCGTCCTGATTCGAGGGATATGAAGTTTGGGGTAGGGAAGCCCCCTTGTTAAAATGGCGTACTTGTGAATTGCTAACATGATCATTCTTCAAAGTTCAACTCCCTCTCCAAGATCTCTAGAAGCTGACTCTCTCAGAAGGGAGGGACAGATGTATTTTGTCTTTGGGGAGGGGCCATGGCTTGGGGGTTAGAGCATCTGCTTGGCATGCAGAAGGACCCAGGTTCAATCCCCAGCTTCTCCAGTTAAAAGGATCTGGTAGACCTCCACCTGAGACCCCGGAGAGCTGCTGCTGGCCAAAGTAGACAATACTGACCTTGGTGGCCCAATGTAGCTTCCTGTGTTCCTGTTTGTGTGCATCTAGCAGGCTGCTTCCACCCCTTGCAAAAAAGAATGCGCGGCTTCTCTTCTGCTCACTTCAGGTGACAGAATATCCTGGCCACGGCCTTCTGTTTAGCAGGTAAACCAGTTGGCACACAGGCAGTGTCGATTTCCAGCTTGACATCCTCCTGAGCTTCTTGCAAGGTGAATCTTGAGTGCTGGTTGATAAGGGAGAAGAGGCAGAGCCTGTTAATAAGACCTTCTGCTGGCTTGTTCCCACCCCAGCGCCATCCCCAGGGGTCATGAGCAATCTACTTGGCAGTCCTTTGCTCGCATGGCACTTACATGTCCCCTCTGTGGGTCAAAGAGCTCCCACTGTTGCCTAGATACAGGATGCTGGGGTGTAGAACAGGGGATACCTGGGACTTCATTAACAGGACTTTCAGCAAAGGTTTTCACTAGTTGGCTTTTTTGAAAAAAACCTGAGCCACAGGCTATAAAATCTTACCCGCGGCAGCCCCGAGGCAAAGCATCTGCTTGGAAGTATCTAGCAGGCGTCACCAGGCCATAGCGACAGGACAGAGTACAGCAATTGTGGCGGTTCCTTTAATCAGGGGCCCGTGTCTAGTGGATGGCTGAACTGTGGGAACGGGGCCATAGGAGGAGATTGGGCGATTCTTTATCTAGCATTCGCTCCATATTGTCTCAGCTGGGAGGGGAAAGCGCAGCTCAAGACCACATTCAAATACCCCGGGCCAACGCTATACTGACTGCAAAGTCACCCCTGAATGACCATAAAACAGCCATAAATCTATGCAGAAGGTACCATTAAATCCATTGATCAAAGGAAGCGAAAGCGACATGGAGTGTGGAGGCCACCATAAAATCCGATGCTCAAAGGAAGTGAAAGCTGCATGGAGTGTGGAGGCTACCATAATCCGATGATCAAAGGAAGTGAACGCAGCATGGAGTGTGGAGGCTACCATAAAATCCGATAATCAAAGGAAGTGAAAGCGGCATGGAGTGTGGAGGCTACCATAAAATCCGATGATCAAAGGAAGTGAAAGCGGCATGCAATGCAGAGGGGAATTTCTGTTCCAGCGTAGGTTTGCTAAAACAATGGAGGGAAAAGCCAATGCAGAACCAGCCATGATAGGTTTATGGGCTAAAAAGAGCAGCCAGTGTCCCCAGTTTCTTGGAAAGGACAAACACAATGTTTTGCAGCGCTTGAGAGAGCGGCAAATCCTGGGTGACTAGAGACCCACAGGGGTAAAGATATAATGGATGCCACAAGCAATGATGACTTCACATGAACACATGGAGCTGCCTTATACTGAATCAGACCCTTGGTCCATCAAAGTCAGTATTGTCTATGCAGACTGGCAGCCGCTCTCCAGGATCTCAAGCAGAGCTCTTTCCCATCCCTACCTGGTCCTTTTAACTGGAGATGCCAGGGAACGAACTTGGGTCTTTCTGCATGCGAAGCAGAGGCTCCTCCATTGAGCCACAGTCCTTTCCCATCTGCTTCTGTATACAGTCATGGTCTTCTAGCACAAGCAACTGCCTGTCTGCCAACTGCACCCCAGCCTTGCCCTGGATAGACTCTGGTGAGGAAATCAGCATTGCCTTGACCTGGGTGGCCCCGGCTGACCCAATCTCGTCAGATCTCTAAAGCTGAGCAGGAACGGCCTTTGCTTGTTCTTGGATGGGATGCCACCCAGGAAGCCCAGGATCGCTATGCAGAGGCAGGCAAGGGCAAGCCACTTCTGTTTGTCTCTTGCCTTGAAAAGCTCCGGGGCTGCCATAAGTTACGTGAGACTTGATGGCACTTTCCACCACCAGTCAACATGAGGCACCCCGGCTCCACCACCTCTCCCCGACATGCCTGCCCCAACCCAAGTGTCTCCATGTTGACTATCATGGTTTAATAGAGGCCTAACTGCATGGAGATGCTGTGTGGCATTGCAAGTAGATGGTCAGACTAGGACTGGGGAGAGACAGGGTCAGCCATGAAGTTCACCAGTTCACACATTACAAAACCCACATGGCCACCACGAGGACTTTCCTGTTGGCAGAGTGTAGCTATGCAGTAAAGCGGAGCACAAACTGTTTAAAGAAGAAAGGTTTATTAAGAAGAGAACAAACTTTGTAAGAAAGAGGAGAGAGAAAGAGAAGTCTAACCGTGTAACTAGCTAGGAGGATGTCAGCAATGAACAGATCTCAGCAGGAACAGAACCCCCCCCCCTTGAGTCAATCAGGAGACTGGAAGGAGAGTATTTGAAAACACTAGGAAGCCCCTAATCTCACTATGCTAACTAGTTGTCCCCTCTGCTGCCCCCTGCAGGATGTTCTTCTCATTTTCTTTATCTATGCACAATAGACCTTGCCTATTCCAACATTTCCATCAGACATGCACCTGGACTTCCATGCTAGGAACGTCATTCGTAGGCACATACAGGCCCAAATCTGACAACAACTGCAGTGCATAGGAGATGAGAGAGACTTAAGCTTTCCCCTGCTCCATTTGCAACAGCAGGGTAACTTACATGTACATATGGCTACATGAAGAAGCAAAAGGAATACTTTTAAGCCAGGATGGTACAGTGGCACAGGTCCTCATCACATCATATGGCAGCAAATTCAGAAGGAAGTTATGGATCGTGTGAAGAAGTGTTTTCTTTTGTCAGTCCATGGCCCCTTGATTTCATCAGATGATCCAGATTTTGTGGCCAATGGTAGCTCTCAACTCAGTTTCTTTCCCCAAATGACAGTACTGACTTCAGGACATAAAGAAGACACTCCTTTGTGTGGGGCTCGGAAAATTTAGTGCAGCAGCAAAGTTCAGGATTGCCTAATAGAACATTTTAGATGGTTTTGCGAAAAAAGCCACCTGAATTATGACATGCCATTTTAGCTGACTGTGGAACCCAAGAAAAGCTCTGCTTTTGGTACTCACGGGTTAGCTGCAGTTTGGAGGCAACAAAATATTGCACAAGAGATGCAAGTTTCTCCAACGGAGTTGTTTCTGGGAGAGGAAAACCACACCAGAAGGATGGCTTACGCGACTCCTCACCATGTGCTGAAGTCCCAGTCCAAATCATGCCCTCATCCTCCTGGGAATAAAGTTCCATGCATGGACGTCTCAGAACATCTAATCAAAATACATCTGGTGCCCTCGAGGACTGTAACGTGTGATTTGGACCCGTGGACCGGTCACTCGTGCTCAGCCTAAACTACCTTACAGGGTTGTTAGGATAAAAAGGAGGAGAGAATAATGCATAGAGGCAGGGGGAGATAAAAATGTCAAGGATCCTATGGCCCCAGACCCTCTGTAGCTAGAGACAGGAGTGAATTGTTGCCATAACCAGAATCACGCTTTCTAGTTTGCTGATCTCATACGTTAGAGATTTAGCAGTCCATTTTTCCTGGCACCTGTCCCGTTTAAATCCCTGTCCCTCTTTTCTGCCTTGAGGGACGTCTGGTTGAAGTACTGGGGAAGTTGCCGGAACTGTCACTCTTCAGGATTCAGCTCCATCCCCAAGGTCTCTAGAAAGGAAAATGCAGTGTGTGTGTCTGTGTGTGTCAGAAGCACGTGTTCTGATCTACACACATGAACACTAAGGCCCTGCAAAGTGCACAGCTTTCTGTTTTACACAGCAGCTGAAATGCATACATATTTGAACTGTTACTCTGTGTTATAATGATGTTTCTGCAGGGGATATCTTTCCCCGAAACAGCAGAGATTCTCTAGGCTTCGTAGAAGAGAGGTGAAGATAGCGGCAGAGTAAACGAATAAAGCGCGCATAAGGTAGAGCAAAGCCTTAGGCAACTGGGTAATAATAGAGAGAGGAACTCAAGCAAAGAGCCTTGGTATGAGAACTGGGGGGTTACATAAGCTTGGCTCTATTTTCCTCCGCATTAGGTCGCAGTGTATGTAATCAAAGTGCACACGCTGGTTTATGGATTTATCCTCTTTCCTTCTGGGACGCTTCCCAGCTCTCGAGTCTTAGACCATCACAGGATCTGTAACATGCAGCAAAGCAGAGAGGCTGCCATTCTCAAAGTCATCAAGTCATGAATGCCCATATTTCGCACAAACTGGTTCTAGGTGACAAACCAAATAAGGGGGAGGGGAAATATTTTGTCATTGAGGAACCTCAAGAAGAACCGCAAGAAGCCAGGAACAGACACCTCCTTGCAGTTGTTCTGCTCCATGTTATGTATTGGGACTGGAACATTCCAGGAACACTCCAGGAGAGCCAGTTTGGTGTAGTGGATAAGTGCGCGGACTCTAATCTGGGAGAACCGGGTTTGATTCCCCACTCCTCCACTTGCAGCTGCTGATGTGACCTTGGGTCAGTCACAAGTTCTGGCACAGCTGTTCTTGAAAAAGAGCAGTTTCTGTCAGAGCTCTCTCACCCCGCCTACCCCACAGGGTGTCTGTTGTGGGGAGGGGAAAGGAAAGGAGTTTGTAAGCCGCTCTGAGACTCCTCTGGATAGTGAAGGGCGGGGTATAAATCCAATCTCTTCTCTTCTTCTCTTCTTCTACCAGAGACTGGCTGAGCTTGGAGCTCTAGAACAATAGCCCACCAGGACTCTGGAGGTGGCCAATGAGGAACTAATGGTTCTGACAATGGCCTATCGTTGGTAGTTGTTTGGGGAAGTGGGTGGAGTTGCATGCTATTTAAACAGGGCGGTTGCCCTGGTTTTTCGCTTTTTGTTCTTGCCGAATCACTAATAATGGAGTACTGATCACCAGGCTTGGGGTCAGACCATCCATGGAACCCAGTATTTAACACTCCATCATGACTCCCAAAGAGTCTCTTTTCCCAGCATCTGTATGGCATCATCCAGCCTCTTCTGGGTTTTCCCAGGTTCAGTCTCCAGCGTGCAGGGTATCTTATTCTGTCTGCATCCTATGTCCCACCAACATGGTTGGGCTATACCAGCGTTTTTCAACCACTGTGCCGTGGCACACTAGTGTGCCGTGAGATATTGTCTGGTGTGCTGTGGGGAAAATTCCAATTTCATCCGTAACATATGAACAATTATAAAATAAAGTATTATTATTTCATAATAAAGTAATTATAAAATAATTTCTTTGTGTTTATTTGATTCCTATTCAAGAGAATTATATATAGTCAATATAGGCACAGAGTTAAATTTTTTAAACATTTTCTAATGGTGGTGTGCCTCATGATTTTTTTCATGAAAAAAGTGTGCCTTTGCACAAAAAAGGTTGAAAAACACTGGGCTATACCACACTGAGAACTCGGAGGCGTGTGAAGGTCTGCATATAGGGTCGGCAGCTCTGGGCTGGGAAATACCTGGAGATTTGGGTGGGGGGGGAGCCTGAGGAGGGCGGGGTTTGGGGAGAGGAAGGACCGCAGTGGGGAATAACGCCTTGGAGTCCACCTTCCAAAGCGGCCATTTTCTCCAGGTACACTAAGAAGTCCCTAATCTCACGATGCTAACTAGTTGTCCCCTCTGCTGCCCCCTGCAGGATGTTCTTCTCATTTTCTTTATCTATGCACCGGGAGATCGGTTGGAATCCCACGAGATCTCCAGCCACCACCTGGAGGTTGGCATCCCTATCTGCATGTCCAAAGAGGAGTCATCAGGCTGACTGCACCTCGTGGAGAGGCAGTCAAAATTTATCCTGCAGTTTACACTGGACTAGGGAGAACTCAGGATGGGAAATGGTACGGCACAGCCCAGTCTCATCAGACCTCAGAAGTTCAGCAAGGTCGGTACTTGGATAGGATGGAATTTTTAAGATTTCTGTCACTTTTTACCAAAAATATGACGCGGTTGCATTTGGTTCTATGAAAGGTTACGGTTCATGGCACTCGAAGAATGGTACAAGGAAGGCTCTGTGGAGGAAGGCAAAATGGCAAACCACCTCTGCTTCTCATGCCTTCAAAGGCCCTCGCTGGGGTTGTCATACGTCGATTGTGTTTTGAAAGCACACACACACTATAACTTATATAGGAGAGAGAACTCGGCTCAGCAACCGATGATTGAACCTGGGACCTTCTACATGCAAAGCAGATGCTCTGTCACCAGTTCTCTTGGCTAAGTCCCCAACCGCTTCATCAGACGTGCTCTTCTCTTGGCACTTCCCCGGAAGCAGGTATTACAAACAAACAACCTTTATTGGCATAACAACCGAATTAGAATGGGGGGGGTGGAACAGTCTGAACAGTCAAGGCCCTGTCTGCTGATACATTGCTCACCTCCTAGCTCCAAGGTACACAAATCTGGCCAGTTTCAATCACAATTTAGTTCCGAGTAGATAATAAATTTTATACCACAATACTACCTGTCAGGTTAGATGTTCATGTGAAGGAGATCTAACCCCCCCAAATCCCAATAAATATTGGGGTGAAACAAGGCTGTATTCTAGCCCCACTACTTTTTAATCTTTTTATAAACAGTTTGATCTCTTTCTTGGAGGTCATAGATGGCCATAGTCCCAAACTTGGGTTGATCCGTGTTCCACTGCTTTTATTTGCAGATGATGCAGTGTTACTTTTCCTTTTGCACGTTGGAATGAAGCAGCTACTATCACGCTTGTATGAATACTGTGAACTAAATAAATTGACCTTGAACTTTGAGCAGGCATTAGAAGAAGAGGAGGAGACTGGATTTATACCTCACCCTTCACTTGGAGTCTCAGAGTGGCTTACAATCCCCTTCCCTTCCTCTCCCCATGACAGACATCCTGTGAGGTAGGTAGGGCTAAGAGAGCTCTGAGAGAACTGCTCTTGAGAGATCAGCTCTGAAAGAACTGTGAATGATCCAAGGTCACCCAGCTGACATCATGTGGAGGAGTGGGGAATCAAACCCAGTTCTCCAGATTAGAGTCCTCCACTCTTAACCACTACACCAAACTGGCCAGAAAAGGTGGAAAGGAGTTAGGAAGGGAACATACAATGGGTGTAGGAAGCTGAAGCCACAGAAGTGGGCAGGAATGGTTTTCTGTTATGTCTCTTTGACAAGGTTGCCAGCCAAGGTTCTGGAATGTGAATTTTTAAGACTTCCGTCATTTTTTACCAAAAATATGACACCGTTGCATTTAGTTCTATGGAGGGTTACAGTTCATTGCACTCAAATAATTGAGCTTTTGAAACAAACAGTGCTTGAATAAGGTTGAGTTTGAATAAGTTTGAATAAGTAGTGTTTTTTTAATAGTTTTATGGGAGTCAGTTGGGTGTAGTGGCTAAGTGCACGGACTCTAATCTGGGAGAACCAGGCTTGATTCCTCACTCCTCCACATGCAGCTGCTGGTGTGACCTTGGGTCAGCCACAGTTCTCTCAGAGCTGTTCTCTCAAGAGCAGTTCTCTCAGAGCTCTCTCAGCCCCACCTACCTCCCGGGGTGTCTGTTGTGGGGAAGGGAAGGAAAGGGAAAGGAGTTTGTAAGCCGCTCCGAGACTCTGAGTGAAGGGTGGGGTATAAATCCAATCTCTTCTTCTTCTATAGATACACTGAATGTAATCCAGCCAAAGGTGAAGCTGTTGGGAGTCCAGATAAACATGTTTTTCTCTTCAGTAGCTACAATGTTGGTGATCTTAAAATTAAAGAACATCATGCACGATCTTCTGATATGTGCAGTGGCCATTTTGTGTGTGTAGGGCTCCGTGCGTATTTTCTAGAGTTGCCATCTCTTGGTTGGGAAATTCCTGGAGATTTGGAGAGAGAAGCTTGGGGAATGCAGCGTTTGAGGAGGGCAGAGACCTCAGTGGGGTACAATGCCATAAAATCTACCTTCCAAAGCAGCCATTTTCTCCAGACGAACTGACCTCTGTTGCTTGGAGACCAGTTGTCATTTCAGGAGCTCTCCAGCTACCACCTGGAGACTGGCAACCCTAGTATTTTCCAGTTTTGGTGTACACAGTCAGAATCCCAGATTACTGAAGCTGTAAGATGCATATGTTGCACTAGTCACACCAAATGGCCACAGCACTTATCGGCAGGATCGCGTTCCCATTATGTGAGCTTGCTGTGCCAAAACTGTAGCAACTGAATGGGGCTTTGTTAATGAAATAAATGAAACGTGCTGCACAATGCCAAATGGGAACTAATCACGTTCGCGTTCTTTGTACAGAAGATTTCAGGAGCCAGGGAACCAGAAGACGTGTAATTCTTCCACAGCTTTGTGCTCCTCCTATCTTTGGACCTGGAAAAAGAGCCGAACAAGCTCGGGAGAAGCCTCTGGGCACACCAACAAGAACTCTCTCTTCTTCTTCCAAACCCTGCATTCATCCGCTCGTCTTTTCCAGCAATTGCAGTTCTTAAAGTGGTAATGCCATGGACTGAACTGGAGAGCCGCCTGCCCTGTAGCTAGGGTTGCCAACCTCCAGGTGGAGCCTGATGATCTCCCAGAATTCCGATGGCTTTCCCAATGATAGGAATCAGTTCCCACGGATAAAATGGCTGCTTTGGAAGTGTCAGCAAAAAAAAGAAAAACAAGGTGTAGAAAAAGTTTTTATTCTTTCTTGATCCTGACGCATTTCGCCCATGGCTTTGTCAGGGGATCGAGGTGTGGTCGGAAGCTCATGCCAAACTCCTTTCCCCTCAGGCTCCACCCTCAAAGTCTCCAGGCAGGGTTGCCAGCTCCAGGTTTGGAGATAACCTGGAGATTTGGGGGTGGAGCCTGAGGAGGGCAGGGCTTGGGGAGGGGAGGGACTTAAGTGGGGTAAAATTGAGGTTGCCAGGTCCAATGTCCACACTGGCGGGGGTGGAAGGGAACTTTCCATGAGCGGGGCAAAGCGACACGGTGTGCTGATGTCACACAGAAGTGGCATCATCACATCAGGGATGTTGCACAGAAACACTCTGGTCTGGGGGCAAAACTCTATGGAAGAACTGGCATCAAACCATGGAGTCTTGCCCCCAAACCAGAGACACGACGTCCCCAATGCGACAATGTGACTTCTGTGTGACATCAGCGCATCAGGAACATTGCATGTCAATGTCACTGTTTGGGGGCAGGGTTTCCCACACCAGCCAGCTGACCAGTGGTGGGCAGAAGCCCCCAAAACTGGGGTGTCCTGTTCTTGGAACTGGGGAATAGCAACCCCTAGGTAAAATGCCACAGATTCCCCCCTCCAGGTGAACTGATCTCTGTCACCTAGAGAGCAGTCATAATCCTAGGAGATCTGCAGCCACCACCTAGAAGTTGGCACCCCCATCTCCAGGTACTTCCTACATAACTGCAGCCCCTCTACAGTAACGGTACTCTGCCGTTCTTCATCAGTGGTAGGCACCAGAGGGGGAATGAAGAGGGCCAACACAGATCCCACTCCTGTGCAGATTTAGAAAGGCAAGGGGCCTACATTTTAATCCAGCCAGAGTTAACTCTCAGCAGAAATGTGGTTAAGTTAGCTACACACCTGATAGGAGATGAATGGAGAGTCTCAGTTTACTTCCCACAATTAGAAAAGATACCTTTACATATTTATCTCCTATTCTGACATATTTATCCCTTTACTGTTGTTTCCCTCCCTTATTTAAATCAAAGCAACTATTGACCTTATAACCTTAACTTATTGTTTAGTTTTGTCTTCACGTATCTTAAAACATGTTCATCATGTCACATGTTAATTTGCTGTTCAGCCTCTGTCTATGTTTGATCCCTTACCTTCCATGCCAATGTATTTGAAAAAGTGTGCATGCACATGAAAGTTCATACCTCGGATAAACCTCTGTTGGTCTTAAAGGTGCCACTGGACTCTAAATTTGTTCTACTGCTTCGGACTAACATGACTGACCACCTGGGACTATCTTGGCAGAAGTTCACCTTCCAAGGAGGGTGAAATGCTGACAGAAGTGTCAGGAGTCACAACCAGAGCCCCCGCAGGCCCCGATGCAGCCGTGGGAGTTGTCCCACAGACCCTGGGCAAGGTTACATCTGGACTTTGCCAGACTCTTCCAGGGATAGATCTTCTTTTGGTTGGTTGATGCTTACACAAAGTGGCTGGAGGTTGTACCGGACCCCTCTACCTCATCCCGGTCAGTCATCCGCGCAATGTGACAGATCTTTAGCTCCCATGGGATACCAGACTCCTTGGTTACTGACAACGGCACTGACTTCACCTCAACAGAGTTTCAGGAGTTCGTACAATATTACTGCATAAGGCACATATGTGCCACTCCGTTTCACCCTGCAACCAACGGCCAGGCAGAGCACATGGTCAGAACTACAAAAGAGTCCCTGCGCCACATGGATCAGGGGGACTGGGACTACAAGTTAGCCACTTTTCTCTTTGGCCAGCGCACAACCCCACATACCACAATGGGCTGCAGTCCAGCCAAGCTCCTCATGGGCTGGCGCCTCATGACCCAGCTGGACCACCTCCATCCGGATGGCACCAAAACACAGCACAACCCCTGAAGACCAAGAGGCTCCACGAGGGTTCTTCCCAGAGGACCCCATGTACGCCTGGAACTACGCCTAGGGTCCTGCCTGGATTCCACCCATCTGGGTGACAGGGCCGCTGTCCTATGAAGTCTCCAGCAAAGACGGTCAGCTGTTAAGGCAGCACATTGACCAACTATGCCACCGCCTCCTTCCAGTGGACCCTGACACACCAAATGACAGCAACTATGATGGCCCAACCCTGCAGGAACACGAGGAAACCACTCCAGCACAGCTGCGGCCAAGCACTCAACCAGGCGGTGATGACAGCGGCAACGTGGAACCAACCGGCATCCAAGAACCTAGCAGCACACCAGCCCCAACAGAAGTTCCAGTGCCGAAAACCTCTTCCCCAGAACCGGCCAGTGCAGTGCCGGAGGGCCCGGCACTGACTCCGGCCATGTGCTGCTCAACTCGGGAATGGAGGAGACCCACGTACCTCAGAGACTATGTCAGCTAGGGAGGCTCTGAACCTAGGAGGGAGGGATGTTGTGTATCTAGGGAGACCACGCACGTGGTCGGGCTCACACGTGGCCATGCAGACAGGCTAAGCTTCGCTCCCATAGACAATAGAAGCAGAGGATCTGAGTACTCGCCAATCGGCAAGTCAGGATCCTAAAAGGGACCAATGGTGAATGTTAAATGTAAATAAACCTATCACAGGTGTGTGTGGGGGGTGTTGGATGTGGTTATGAACAGGAGTCTAAGCGGACCATGGGTCCAGCTAGTTATCTCAAGTTCTCCTATGCACTAATAAAGTATGAGCTGAAACCACTCTTCAATGCATCAGTCTCAGTACTTTATACCCAGTGACCCCCTGCTTCATGGAATTTAACTCACTCAAGCCCGAATTCTCCCTAGACACTAAAATAACTAAACTGAGGCTATCAGACTTTGGTCACATTATGAGAAGGCAAAACTCACTGGAGAAGACAATAATGCTAGGAAAAGACGAAAGCAGCAGGAAAAGAGATGGACAGACTCAGCCAAGGAAGCCACAAGGGCCCACAGGTGGCAAGACCTGAGCAAGGCTGTTCATGACAGGTCGTCTTGGAGGTCATTAATTCACAGGGTCGCCATAAGTCAGAAGTGAATAGACAGCACTTAACACACACAAACAGAAACTGGCCGCTCCAGCCTCCCCAGCAGGGAAAAACCATCACAATGAAGAATAATCTGTCTTCCGTTGTTAATTATTATTAATTCCCAAAGAATTCAAGGACTACTATTGCTACAACCACGAGTGGAGGGCTGCAGCCGTTGGCTAGATAGAATTATACCAGTCCCCAATTCTGCAGAAGTGGGAGGATCCAAAAGGAAAATATGGAAAAGAGAAGTTATTATAAAATCGGTCTCACCAATCTGTGCTTCGCTAGGCAAGGGTGTTCTGGTG
The DNA here is from genome assembly GCA_029375565.1 of Gekko gecko. NCBI lineage: Eukaryota > Metazoa > Chordata > Lepidosauria > Squamata > Gekkonidae > Gekko > Gekko gecko. Next base: position 204,574,477 of record JAPDNY010000005.1, read on the forward strand.
TTAATAATTAACCAGGATCTTATGATGGCGAAAACAGCTGCATTGGAAGGTAGGAATACCGCTTCAGTATTCTGGCAGCGCCTTTCTCCCTATTCACCTTGGTTACTGTGGTAACAGTACATCTGCTTCCACAATATCCTCCATTAATCATTTACATGCAAGAGGGAAAAAAGGAACTTGCAGGAGCCAGCCATACTGCACAAGTTATTTTTCCTTGATTCCCTCCTACAAAAAAATAACAAAAACCCACCCCAATATGAATGCATTTCTTGCTCAGATCCTAGAAGTGTGTGACTTGGCACAAATAAAATGATAGCAGTCATAGAATCTCTCGGTTTATGGGTCTTAGTTTGGCCAGCCCCAGCCTTGAAAACATTAACTTGCCTTCTATGGAGTCAAACTGTTGGGCTCACGAGGTCAGCACTGCCTGCTCAGACTGGCAGCACACGTACAGAAGGACCCAGGCTCAACCACTGGCATCTCCAGCTAAAAGAACTGTGGTAGCAGATGTTGGGGTAGATCTGTCTCTTCCTGAGATCCTGGGGATCTGCTGACAGTTAAAATAAGAACATAAGAGAAGCCAATGTTGGATCAGGCCAATGGCCCATCCAGTCCAACACTCTGTGTCACACAGTGGCCAAAAACACCAGGTGCCATTAGGAGGTCCACCAGTGGGGCCAGGGCACTAGAAGCCTTCCCACTGTAGCCCCCCCCAGTACCAAGAATACAGTGCATCACTTGCCCCAGATTGAGAGTTCCTACCTTGTGCCTAATAGCCATTGATGGACCTCTGCTCCATATGTTTATCCTGTTCCCTCATGAAGCCGTCCATGCTTGTAGCTGCCACCACTTCCTGTGGCAGTGAATTCCATGTGTTAATCACTCTTTGGGTGAAAAAGTATTTCCTTTTATCCATTCTAGCGCAACTGCTCAGCAATTTCAGTGAGTGCCCACAAGAAAGGGAGAAAAGTACTTCTTTCTCTACCTGTTCTATCCCATACATAATCTTGTAAACCTCAATCGTGTTACCCCTCAGTTGTTTCTCCAAGCTAAAGAGCCCCAAGCATTTTAACCTTTCTTCATAGGGAAGGTGTTCCAACCCTTTTATCATTCTAGTTGTCCTTTTCTGCACTTTTTCCAATGCTATAATATCCTTTTTGAGGTGTGGTGACCAGAACTGTACACAGTATTCCAAATGAGGTCACACCATTGATTTATACAGGGGCATTATGATACTGGCTGATTTGTTTTCAATTCCCTTCCTAATAATCCCGAGCATAGCATTGTCCTTTTTTATTGCAATCACACACTGCCTTGACATTTTCAGTGAGTTATGACTCAAGATCTCTCTCTTGGTCAGTCTCTGCCAGTTTGGACCCCATCAACGTGTATTTATATTTAGGATTTTTGGCTCCAATGTGCATCACTTTGCACTTGGTCGCATTGAACCCCATTTGCCACATTGACGCCCACTCGCCCATCCTCGACAGATCCCTTTGGAGTGCCTTACAAACCTCCGTGGTTTTCACCGCCCTAAACAATTCCATGCCATCTGCAAACTTAGACACTTCACTGCTTACTCCCAACAACAAATCATTAATGAACAAGTTAAAAAGCATCAGACCGAGTGCTGATCCCTGCAGTACCCCACTGCTTACTACCCTCCACTGAGAAAATTGCCCATTTATATTCACTCTCTGTTTTCAATTAATTAGCCAGTTTTTGATCCACAAGAGGATTTGTCCTTTTATCCCATGACCATTGAGCTTACTTAGGAGCTTTTGCTGAGGAACTTTATCAAAGTAAGTCAAGGTAAACAATATCTGTTGGGTCCCCCTTGTCTACATGTTTGTTCACTCCCTCAAAAAACACTAACAGGTTAATGAGACAAGATCTTCCCTTACAGAACCCATGCTGAGTCTATATAGTTTTTGTTCATCAATATCCCTACTAATTCTTTCCTTAATAACAGTTTCCACCAACTTACCTGTTATTGACATCAGACTGGCTGGCCTGTAATTTCCCGGATCTCCTCTGGAACCCTTTTTAAAGATGGGAGTGACATTAGCTACCTTCCAGTCCTCAGGAATGGAAGCAGATTTTAATGAAAGATTACATTGTTTTTTTGTCAGGAGATCCACAAGTTCACATTTGAATTCTTTCAGAACTCTTGGACGTATGCCATCCAGGCCTGGTGATTTATCAGTTTTTAAGTTGTCTATCAGTCGTAGGACCTCCTCTCTCGTCACCCCAATCCAGCCCTGTAGCTAGGGACTTTTTTGTGAGGGGGCCTTGGGGGGGCCCGCCAGCAAATTAAATTGAGGGGGACAGCTTCTCTCTCCCCAAGCAAGGGCAGCCCTTCCCTGTGTAGCGTCTGGCTCCCTTCCTCTCCGAGGAACCCCAGTGCCCCTTCCCACGTCGCCACATCAGGGGCAGTCTGATCTCCACCACTGGCTCCCTCCCGGGGCCAGGAGAGGCAAGGCATGCAGTAGCTGGGCTAGCCACAAAGGTGCGGCAAGTGGGTGCATTGGCACACAGGAGCACAGCCGGCCACGCTTAGCCAGGGCCAGATGAGGCACCCACTTGCCTCCTTGCCTTGCCTGGCTGGGCTTAGCTGCCACTGGCTGGCTGAGTGACAAGCATCTCTCAGCCCAGCCTCACCATCTCTGCTGCTTCTTGTGCAGTGCGGTCACTGTGGATTGTGCTGCCCTCATTCTCCCCGCCAACAGGTAAACGGCGGGGGGGGAGGCAAGGGAGGGAGGACTATAAAAACCACTAGGGGTTCCAGGCACCGTGGGCCCTGTGGTCGCTACAGGCCTGCCTCAATCTGACAAAAACTGAAAAAAGGGGGGAGGAGAAGTCAACCCAAAATATATCTGCGAACCAAGAGGGTCAAGCTAACACTATATAATATAAAAATACAAATGTTTATTAAGGTTTACACATGTTAAAACATACTGTGATTAAAAGAAAGAGTCTAAATTTCAGACTTTTAAAAGCTTTACCAATGCAAATACACTTGATGGGTAAACACTTTTTAACTTAGGACCAAATGCGTTTTGGCCCCTTCGGGCCTTCCTCAGTGGTCACTATTCTCTATATTACACTGACATACATCCAAATACATGTATAAAAGGTTTTTGGTATACACACATATATATAACCAGATGTTGTTTCCTGAAATTATAAAAAGGAAAAAAAGAAAGGGGAAAAAGCCTGATTATTGGAGGAGTATGCCCAGACCTGGATAGCCCTGGCAAGCCTGATCTCATCGTCAGATATGGAAGCTAAGCAGAGCCAACCCTGGGATGGGAGACCTCCAAGGAATACCAGGGCTGGCACACACAGGCAGGCAATAGCAAGGCACCTCTCTGAGACATCCAAGCCCCACTAGGGGTCACTGGAAATCAACCATAAGTTCCACATGTGGTGGAGATGCCAAAGAGCACAAAAATATTGGAAAATGGTTCAAAAGATACTAGAAGAAGCATTAGGTTTAATGGTGGAACTTAAACCGGAGATCTATCTGTTAAATATGCTGTCGGAAGATCGACAAACACGTCAAGAAACTTATACTTTACTGTATATCTTAACTAGCTCAAGGATTTTGTTTGCTCAATATTGGAAGTCAGACAGAGTACCCACTAGAGAGGAAATTGCTTCAAAACTTATGGAAGCAATAGAAATGGATAGGATACACGCTCAAATAAATGGTATCGACGATAAAACCGTGTTCAAAAGATGGTCAGGAGTAAGAAAATGGATAAAATGTAACATATTGTAATGAGGACTCAAAACATAAGAATCTGAATGTACAAGTTAAGTGTATAAAATGTTAAAATTCCAATAAATATATTTAATAAAACCATAAGTTCCATGCATACACACACACACACAGTGGAAGAGAACAAAGGAAACAGGGAAATGGAAAAGAGGAAATACTTAAAGGGGGCATAATTTGGCAACTGGGAGAGAAGAAAAGGGAAGAGACTTCCGGTGGGAGGGAAGGAGAGCAACCTGAAACCTGGGAGGGGCAGATAAGGTAGTTTGGCTGGTGGGAGGGAAAGTGAGAGGAAGCAGGGAAAGTGAAATAGTGGGCAGGAGGAAGGGCAGCTACAGTGGGAAACGACATGCCCCCAGTGAGTCCTCACGGGTCTGAGACAGCTTCATATGTACCTGTCCAGTGCGCATCTCTCATTAAACAAACACAGAGAAATTTCCATTATCATTCCTGGCCCTTTAAGCCATCAGCTGACAACCTGACCCTGACAACTGCTCCCACCCACCAATAACCGGCCATACCCATCTGCATCAGTGGGCCAGAACCTCTCAACAGTGAGCTGTAACTACTGATTTCAAATGTTTATATTGTATTTTAAATCTTATAGTGTTTATTGAACTATGACGTAACCTGCCCTGAGGCCTGTTCACGGGATGGCCGGGATATAAATACGAAAAATAAATAAATAAATAAATAAATAAATAAATAAATAAAATGATTAACCAGCAGTCTGTTTACCAAAAGGAATGGCTGACCAGCAGCCTCAACACTACTGTTGTTTTTTTTTATTAACAATTTTTTAGATTTAACAAACAGTAAAATATAAATACAAGTGAAATAGTGGTGTGGATAGCCCTCAACATCATACAAACAATGTTTTTCATGTATTTACAAATATTGTTCAAAAATAAATTATTTTTTTATATTGTGCATTATCAGGAATTATATCATTTTCCAACATAAAACTTATCACAGGATACCAAACAGTCACAACTTTTTTGTAGTATTTATCAGGTGATAGCTTAGATAAATTAAATGACATTTTTTGCATAATAAAAATTTCCCATCTTCGGTTACACCATTGAGATAACGTAGGAGGTTTCTTCTCTAACCATTTTGCTGCAATTAACAAACGTGCGGCTGAAGATAAATATGCTATTAATTCCTCTTTTCTTTTTTCTTTTCTAGGTTGAGGCCATCATTCTAACGAAATTATTTCAGGGGAACAAGGTAAGTCAATATCAGTAATTTCTTTAATTTTTTCTAAAACGTTCTGCCAAAATTGTTGTATAACAGGGCATAACCACCAACAGTGTAAAAAATCAGCCTTGTTTCCACATTGTTTTATACACATTGGAGAATAACATTTGTTAATGCGGTGAAGTCTGATAAGTTAGAGATACCATCTCACAATAATTTTAGACATTTGAGTATGTATAGAATAAATCTTAGAAGTCCAGCTATATCCACTCCATATGTGATTCCAATCGTCCTCTGTAAATTCAATCTTTAAATCATCTTTCCATTGTTTTTGATATAGAGTGTTTACTTCTTCTTTATTAATACTTAACTGTTTATAAACTAACAATGACAAATTTCTACTAAATTTAACATTTTTCTCTAAAAATTGTTCCAAAGGTGTCAAAATGCGGCTTCTGGTGAGTCTCAGAGGAGGAGACTCTAAAAGGTGTTTAATTTGTAAGTATTTGAACCAGTGAACTCGGTGTTTAATTTTTGTTTCCAGTTGAGCTTTTATTAAAATATCCTGTTTCTCTAAGAGATGAGAAATTTTGGTCACACCGGCTCTTTGCTAAATATCAGAGTCTTCCCAATCTTTACCAGGTAGAAACCATTCTTGTCGAATATAAGAAGACTGGCTAGATATACCTGGAGCCAAAATTGGTTTCCATTTGTACCAAATTCTTAAAGAGTTAAATAAAAAAGGATTTTCTATTTCTATTTGGTTACCACAACACTACTGTTAAGGGGAAAGCATGGCACGTCAGGCGGGCACAGAATCCAAAGTCAAGCAAACTGCCAACCTTAAGTATCACTTGGGATCCATCCATTTGGCGGAAAGAGTGCAATCAGCACAGGAGGGGCTTTAAAAAGAACCGCCAAGATCACCACCAGTGTGCAGGATCAAATTAGAGAACCACAAGAGAAACCCACACAAATTTGCAAGGAAGGGCATGAAATTACCATTATTATGCAGCTGTGCTAGGACATTGGTGAAAATACCACCCTTTTTTCCCTAATTTAGTGGCACAAGACTGAAAAAGCTCCCCAAAGCTTCTGCCAGAAGTCTCCCCCCCACACACACAAATTGCAGCCCTGTGCAAAGTGTGGTGGAGTTGCAGCTGACTTTGCACATGCATGCGTACAGACATGCACACAGACACACACACATGTGTTGCCAGCTATCACAGCGTGCAGTGCCAGTGTCAGTGGGTTGTACCGTGCATTCTGTGTTGCCCTGCAAGAAGTGTATAATGCTTTCATGGACTTATGAACCATAATTAATAACTGTACTGTGCAATAAATGTGCCAAGGGGATAGACTGTGTGGTGACCATATGCTGATGCCAACTACCTGGACTGCAGACACACGCCCAGCTGAGGGAAGCCTCTTCCTGAGATGATGTGCAAGGCCAAGAGTGGATCCATGGGTTACCTGCCACTTCTAACCTGCAATGCAGCAGGGATGAGCCAAGCACCCTAGCTGCAGAAAGCACACAGGAGCCAGTAGCTATAGAGGAACGCCATGCTCTGCAAAGGAGACCTGAGAATCTGAACAGAAACTCCATGAGCAGACTTCTCCTCTAGCACACAGGCACCTTTCCCCCCCCCCTTCGCCAGATGTTGCACATGTGCTCTCCAGCATAATGAAAGAACTGCTTCCATGAAGAGATTAGCTGGCTGACACATACTGGCTAAACCCATCCCCTAGCCTAGAGCCATCAATGGACCATCAAAGACAATGACTCTGATTGCTTCAGCCATTGTCCCACAAAGGTGCCACTGTTAAAATGAATAGAAGCAATATTGCCCAACCATTAAGCCCCTATCTTCCTGAAACCAGTTTTTGTTTAGCAACTTCCTGAGGACATGGCTAGGGGGACGTGACTAGAGGGCACACATCCCGAGCCCAAATAAAGTATAAAAAGAGCAGGATTCACTATTGCTCTCTCTCTTACTTCCTCTCTATCTGACCCCATTCTACCTTGCTGACTCTCAGTTTAAGCGCTGCCCATGTGCTCTGCCGGTTCGGAACACAACCCCTTTCCCTTATAGTCTCCCTTATTTTTCTGCTGCAGGATCACTTCATCATGTCAGACAGGTCAGTATCACCCAACCAGCAAACTCCTGCTAATGCAAATATCTCTGTACCTTTTCAGTCTATTTTTCCCAGCTCTGTATTGTTGAGTGTGTGCTTGAGATTTATTTGTATGTGTGCAAATCCTCCAGTAAAGCAACCATTTCACTAAGATCTGGTCTCTGCATCTATCTCTGGGATACTGGACTAAGTGGGACTCCTGTATACATAGGTTATTGCTCCCTTATATGCCTATTGCCATTTTATATTCAAATTCCCCACATTTATTAATATAATAAGGCAATTTGGCTAACATCTGTACACTCGATATGTTTCCTCATATTATGAGATTATGTGACTCTTTCCCATTTTTCACTGTGGCCGATAACACAACAGAGAATCCCCTAGTGCTTGGCAATATGTAAAATGCTTCACAGTTGCTTGTCAGTTTCAAAAAAAAAGTCTTTTCAGTTTCACTATCGGTTTTCCCCCTTTGCCTGGGTTCTTTTCTGTTCCCTTTCATTCAATGAACTAACAATAAAATGCATGCACAAAACCTGACCCATTAGGATTTAAATGGAAGGTGCTTGCAGGATGCGACCCCTGACACGTCGCAAGTGATGTTCCCGCCCCGATTTAGAAAAGTTCAGGGGTATTGTAGCTGCAGAATAAATACACCGGAGGAAAAAGAATGGTGTGTTAGCCGGGCACAGAATCCGAAGTGAAGCTTAAAGGCTTGCTGTTTGGAGAATCTGCAGTAAGATGTCCGTGTGCAATGGGCCAAAGCTGATATAAATGTTTTAAATAGAGAAATAAATGGTTCCCTTGCACTTTATGCATGAGTGTTAGCAGCATACTCTTTATAAAAAAAAATAACAAAACAGGGCAGCTGTGCAGAGGCTCAGGACCTAACTGCTGGGACTCCACAAGCCAACTGAGGGCCCTGAATATGGTCTCCAACAGGCCTGGAGAAAATAATGCCCTGTCCCTTTAAGAAAGGTTTACTAGGAAGTTATTTATCAGCTGACCTGATTGATCTCCATGCCATGAAAGACATCAACTACCCATTCCCACTCTCCTGGCCTTCTGCAAACCATAAAAACTGAACTTTCTTAGGGTTGCAGTGCACAACACGATTTTACAGACTCGCTTAGACAAATGATTAAGGACTCTGGTCTATACTGCTGTGTTTAGCTTACTGTAAGCAGGATCCTTTTTACGTAATTTCTGTACCGCTTAATGTGCCATGTGTCTAGCAGTGCTATGCTTCCCTTCTTCTGGTTCTTCTGTTCTTTCTGGTGGTTCCAGACTTCTAGACTCCTAATGCACTGGTTATTGAATGTCCCATTTTTTGTGTGTGATTGTACTGGTTCACTGTATGTGTAATCCACCTCAAGTCCCTGTGAGAAAAGCAGACTATAAATAATGAAAATAAAATAAAATAAACCTCTATTAAAAGGGACAGGACAATTTCCTCCAGGCCTTGCTGGCTACCTTAGTCCCAACCTACAGGAGAAGCACATGATTAGCTACAACCAATCCCATTGCATTCTGCATCCCTTACCCCACATGTGCTGCTTATTGGTTTTCTTTTCCAAGGAATAAGAAACGAGGGCTCTGAATCAGGAATTAGACATTGCATCATCCTTCTCTGCAATTTACACATAAAATATTCCAGGCAGTGGCTATCAAGGATTCCTGTGTACGGGGGGGGAATTAAAAATAAAAATAAAACGTGGTTCCCCTTCCCTGCAGCGTCATTCAACCTTTATATCAAACAGGATCTGATGAAATGCATCTGTGTTTGGTGACTTTTTCCCCTCCCCCATCCCTCGTTTAAATGAGTTTGCTCTCTTTGAAAACATTTCCATCTCCATTTGATTTTTTTTATATAAAAAAGACAAGGCACGCAGGCAAACAGAAAAGCTTTTGTATCAAAATATAATGAATAATGAATGGGAAATCATATCTGCACAAAAGATTGTCAGCTTAGATATGCTTTTCCATATGACCTGCTGTTTCCCTCATCTCTCTTCCCCCTCCAAATTTATTGTATTTCCCCCTGCCTCTAATTTTATAAACACAGGCACCTCTCCGTGGCTTGCTAGAAAAGATGTTTGCTTAATCTTTGGCATTTCCTTTCACAGTATGTTTTTTTGCAACCACCAAACAATCCGGCTTTGTTAGTTTCAGATTAATTAAACCATTGTTTTAAGTATCCAAGGCATGTGCGTGTTAAAAGTGCCCATTCAAAATTGTCCTTGTTCTACTGGGGGGGGGAGAGAGAAGAACGCTGCCAAGGAAATAATTAGAAAATAGATGCAATCAGAGTTAATTTGGGTCTTGTCACATTCCATTCTTTGAGCACTGCTGGACTTTTTCGTTTTGGAGTCACCCCTCCCACCCTTCTGAGAACATACGGTTCCTACTTGGAATAGAATGTGACCAGCCACGCAATCTAAAGTATTTATATTCGGAAACGCGTCCCGCTGAATTCAATGGAATTTGGTGGTATAAAGTGCTGTCGAGACACAGCTGACTTATGGAGACCCCATAAAGTTTTCAAGGCGAGAGACGTTCAGAGGTGGTTTGCCATTCCCTGCCTCCGCATCACGACCCCGGACCTCCTTGGTGGTCTCCCATCCAAATACTAACCAGGGCCAACCCATCCAGGTCATCTGGACAACAAAAGTGCAACCTTCATTTTCACATGTACCTCTGGCTCCTACGGTGGTTGAGCAAAGTGTTGTCGAGTCACACCTGACTTATGGCAACCCCCTAGGGTTTTCAAGGCAAAAGACGTTCAGGGGTGGTTTACCATTGCCTGCCTCCACGTCATGACCCTGGTATTCTTTGGAGGTCTCCCATCCAAACACTGGCCAGGGCCGACCCTGCTTAGCTGCCATGATTTGACCAGATCAGGCTGGGCTATCCTGGTCAGGGCTCAATGGAACTTACTCCCTAGTTAAGTGGGCTACTGATTGCATATCCTGGTATGCCAGACATGGTGGGCTGCAACTAAAAGACAAAGGCTTATCAGCGACATCCTTGGGAACATTGTTTTTCATTATCAATTAATTCTAAAAGATTTTGATGCTCTATTCAAGATGACGTTCCAAAGTGGCAGATGAAAAGAATGAAGAAAATTCAAATCACAATGGATGAGAAACCCCTGCACAGTTACAACTAGGGTTCCCAAGTACTTACCACATGGGAGCGGGGGACACATGCTCCCCGGCTGGACCAGTCCTCCTTGTAACACACCATGCCGTCGCCAGGAAGTGACACCAGGCGACGCTCTGGCAATGGGGCTGAAAACTTGATTGTACCATCGAGTTTCCAGCTGCATTGCTAGAGTGTTGCCTAGCGTCACTTCCTGGCGACAGCATGGTGTTCCGTGCCTGTCCTTCCCCCGGGGATGGTCCTGCGAGGACGTATCCATCCCCCGCTCCCACGCAGTAAGTTCTTGGCAAGCCTAGTTACAACCTGTCATGCAAGTAAGAACTATCCACAAACTAAATGGGGGGGGGGGCAGAGCAAAAAAAGCATGATTCTCCCCCCCCCAAAAAAAAGACCAGCTTTCTAATTGCAGATGGGTAACTGGGTTTGTCTGCAGTGCCAAAGTGAAAGAGGAGTCCAGTGGCACCTTAGAGACTAGCAGAATGTGTGTGTTAAGTGGCGTCAAGTTGCTCTGACTTATGGTGACCCTATGAATTAATGTCCTCCAAAACGTCCTATCGTCACCGGCCTTGCTCGGGTCTTGCAAACTGATGGCCGCGGCTTCCTCGGTTGTGTCAGTCCTTCTCACGTTGGGTCGTCTTCTTGTCCCGCTGCCTTCAACTTTTCCTAGCATGATTGTCTTTTCCGGTCACCAGAGTGACTCTCGTTTTCTCATAATGTGACCAAAGTAGAATACTCTCAGTTTAGTCAATTCAGGATTGATTTGCTCTAGAACTAGCAGATTATATCCCATTATAAGCTTCCATGAGTCGGACCTCACTTCCCCAGTCAAATTTTCATCAAATGACCATTTGTGATTCTTCATCTTTGGTGTTTCACTCACCAGAGAATTTATAAAATACAACGGAAATGGATCAGATGTTTACTGGCAGTGGCTCCAGATTCAGTTCCCTTTGAGCTACTGGGAGCGATGCTTGGATTGTTTTTTTTAAATGTCATTATCAGCTTGTGTGCAGCATGCGTCAAAAGACCAGCTTTCTAATTTCCGATTTGTAAAGTGTTGGGATATTTGCAAGTTCTCTCTCTGATGTCATGAAAGAGTTAATCTGTTTGTTTGTGTATGCTAATTCTTAGTTTGGTGTAGTGGTTAAGTGCGCGGACTCTAATCTGGGAAAACCGGGTTTGATTTCCCCACTCCTCCACTTGCACCTGCTGATGTGACTTTGGGTCAGTCACAAGCTCTGGCACAGCTGTTCTTGAAAAAGAGCAGTTGCTGTCAGAGCTCTCTCAGCCCCACCTACCTCACAGGGTGTCTGTTGTGGGGAGGGGAAGGGAAAGGAGTTTGTAAGCCGCTCTGAGACTCCCTTGGGTAGTGAAGGGCGGGGTATAAATCCAATCTATTATTATTATTATTATTATTATTATTATTATTATTATTATTATTTAGCTTAGGACCAATGAACTGTCATGCACGTATTTCCCACGGTAGAGAAGGAGGTCTTATTGATAATGAAGTGACTTTTAGCCTGGTCATTGGCTAATCAATAGTTTGGTGATGTTACCTGATATTTTACATGTATGCATGTTTTTTTGGGGGGGGTCTTCTTCTTCCCTTTGTTCTAAGATCAGATGTGAGAATCCCTCACGGAGCAGACAGTAAAAGACGTAGTTAGTTAGCCTGACTGTTTTATTGTTTTTATTCACTTGTGTAACTCTTCCTAATTTCTTAGTAAACTTTCTTTTTAGCTAATTTACACAGGTGTGCTGCGTCAATGCCTTTTACTCTGCTAAATCATATAACATAAAGTCAAATAGGAGTCCAGCGGCATGTTAGAAATTAACAGAATATATTCCGCTACACTTTCAGATCAAATTCTAATGGTGACTCTACGGTGCTTCTCAAAGATTAAAGAATAGCTGATAAGGATCTAGAAATGTGGCTGCAACAGCAAAACTGATACAGCATGTTCAGCTAAGGAAGGGGGGGACAAATCTACAGAGCCTCTTTTTTTAGCATTCTGGAAAACTTTTGTTGATTTTATGTCAACAAGGTATTATTTGAATTGGTGTGCTTATCTAGATCTGGCCTCCAGTTTCAGTAGGAGAAGAAGGGCAAGTTTTGCTGATTCCCCTCCCCTGTAACAGATTTCTGACTCCCCCACTGCACCCCACACTGTGCTGTTCCTGGGGTCCCAATGAACCACACCACTGGGGGGGGGGTATTTGGGGCTGCAGCGGGAGGAGGAAGGGGAGACACTTGCACCCTGCTGGCAGAAAAACAAACAACTTTCCATCCGTGGTCATTTTTGGCAGGAGGCAAGCCAGTGTATTTAATATTAATTTGTTCGTGATTCCTATGTGTTATGTTCTTAATTTTTTAAAAAAAAGAAGAAGGCTAAATGGTGCACATCAACTGCCATGAAGTTGCCTTCAAAAGGCCAGCAAGAAGGAACCCATGCAAGGACACGGGCAGGTGGTAAATTGGGGTTGCCAGCTCCAGATTGTGACATTCCTGCAGTTTTGGGGAGTGGAGCCCGGGGAGGGTGGGGTTTGGAGAGCAGAGAAATGTCAGTGGGGTATAATGACATAGAGTCCACCTTCCAAACCAGCCATTTTCTCCAGGAGAACTGATCTCTTTTAACGGGAGACGAGTTGTTGTTCCGAGAGATCTCCAGCCATCAACTGGAGGCTGGCACCCCTAGGTGGTATACTCAGATCAGCAGATGACCTCACCTTGTTCAAAAGACGGGCTCTCTTATTACTGATGTCGATTATGTTGGATATTGTAACTCTGCATCCAAAGGGATCTGGGAAGGAAAAGGTTAAGTTTTTATACCCTACTTTTCTCTACCTTAAGGAGTCTCAAAACGGCTCTCCCCTCAACAGGCACCTTGTGAGGCAGCTGGGGCTAAGAGAGTTCTGAGAGAACTGTGTCTGGCCCAAGGTCACCCAGCAGGCTTCATGTGTAAGAAAGGAGGATCAAATCCAGTTCTCCAAACTGGAATCCACCACTCTTAACCACTACACCAGACTGTCTCTTTAAAAAACAAAAGGTTGTTTTTCAGGTGTGGTTTTAGAAAAACAGCAACAGCAGCTGACAATTCCCCGCCCCCATTTTTCATTCTTCATCCACCCAACGTGCCCAGATTTGCCTACCCAAATTTCCCCTGACCCAGATTTTTTTCAAGATCTCTATCTTTTCTGTTATGCTGAAGAAAAATCTGAAAGAAAAAAAAAATCCCCTTTACCTACCATGACTGAGAGAACAGTAGGGTGTATTTATTTAAGACAGGTGTTCCTTATCAGTTAGAATATGTTTCTGTACTTCGACGTTAATAGTTCTTATTCAGTGTTACCCTTTCTGACTCTCATCACCTCTTTCTCTCATCTTTTTCGAAAGGAGGGTGTTGTCAGTGGTTCTTCCCTCCTCATGTTATCCTCCCAACAATACGCTGGGGTAAGAGAGATTTAGTGGCCCAAGGATATTCATTGAGTTTTATGGCAGGGGGAAGAGGGGTTGAATCCTGATCTTCCTGGCCCTGGTCCAAACACGAAGTACACAACTATACTGGCTCTCAAGTAACAATCCTTAGACACAAACACACAGACTTTCGGGTAACAGTTCTTAGACACAAACATATGGACTTTTGAGTAACAATTCTTAGACACAAACACATGGGCTTGTGGGTAACGGCTCTTAGATATAAACACGTGGACTTTCAGGTAACAATGCTTAGACACGAAAACACAAACTTTCGGTTAACAATTCTTAGAAACGAAAACACGAACTTTTGAGTAACAATTCTTTCCTTTCATGGTTGACTCATTTGACCAAAAGTCTAAAGTCAGGCCACTCCTTTATTATTTCATAATTATTATTCTTACAGAACAAAGTTTGAGTCCGGTGGCACCTTTAAGACCAACAAAGTTTTATTCACTGTCTAAGCTTTCATGTGCAGGCACACTTCTTTGGATACAGATTTGAAGAAGTGGGCAGGCACACAAAAGCTCATACCTTGAATAAAACTGTGTTGATTTTAAAGGTGCCACCGGACTCCAACTTTGTTCCGCTGCTTCAGACCAACACAGCTACCCAGCCGAATTATTATTCGTATACATATATATATGTATTTTAATCTATTTTATTTCTAGATCTAAAAATAGACCCTTTATCATTCCTAAATTTTATTCTTAGCCCCAGGGCTTTTTTTCTGGAGGAATGCGCTGGAATGGAGTTCTGGAAACTCTATTTTAAAAATGTTTAAGGGTTCATGAGGTTTCAGTATACTGATTGAAAACTTCATTTCCCTCTTTTTTAAAAAAGAAAAAGAAAAAAGAAAATAAAAAGCCCTGCTTAGCCCCATCATCAAAAGTACATCTTTTCCTTCAGCATAATGATCACCACAGAGAAGAATTTTTCCATGGCTAAAGTAATCCTCAGATCCTCTAATAAAAATGGTTGTATCTTAGTTCTGTCAACAGTCACTAAGTTCCTCAGGGCTGGATCCGACCATTTCACTCTATATAAATCATACCATGGGCGATCCAGGGGAACAGACCTTAGACACAAACACATGAGCTTTCAGGTAGCAATTCCTGGACACACACAGACCTTTGAGGAACAATTCTCACACAAACATGTGGCAAGAGGGTTCTGGAAGGTTCTTTGGGCTATGAAGAAGTTGGGGGGAAAGTGGAGGGGAAAAACATCCACATGGAGGCAACCAGTGTATTGAAAAGGTAGCAGCAACATTGGCTGATTTTCTGATTTCTCTTCTAAAATCCCTTGTGGGACCCTCTAGCTCTAAATAACATGGAAAAATTATCCTGGCTATTAAAGATGTGTGCAGTGGATATTCCTAGAAGCAGCTGCTTAGTTAATGCAGTGAGAAAAGTCCAGGCTTCCTCGGCCAGCAAAGAAGTGAATATCTCCTGGGGGTCATGATCTAGCGACTACTTCTTTAAACACAAGGACAGCAAGTATGTCAAAGACTTAATCTCACTGTTGCGTGTAGCCCTTATCTATCCTGTTATTGTTGCCAGGCAAGAATTCGACTGAAGTATAAAGCCGGTGCTTGCAACAGCCATATAAAAGGATCTTCCTGTGGAGAAAAGATTAATGAATAAAGAGAGGCTGAGAAAAAGGCAGTCCCTGCGGCTCCCCCATGCCGATCCCATTCCTTCTGTTAAGGTTTGTGAAACAATGAGCAGGCACTATCAGGGCACAGACAGTTCTTGCAGGAGATGCCGGAACACATTTGAATCAGGATGCAACATGGATGAAAAGCCAATGCTAGCTATGGTGGTGGAAAGTGCCACCAAGTCACAGCCGACTTAAGGCAACCCCATAGGGTTTTCAAGGCAAGAGACATTCAGAGGTGGTTTCACCACTGCCTACCTCCATGTCATGTCCCCGGTATTCCTTGGACATCCCCCATCCAAATACTAATCAAGGCCAACCCCGCTATGCTTCCAAGATCTCACCAGATCGGGCCATCCTGGGCCATCCAAATCAGGGCTAATGCTCAGTTTAGCAACCCTTTTAATAAAGAATTTATTAACAGCATTCCGTGCACCTTGGTGTTTAGTCATGCCGGCCACATGACCACGGAAACGTCTTTGGACAGCACTGGCTCTTCGGCTTTGAAACGGAGCTGAGCACTGCAACCCTAGAGTCAGATTCGACTGGCTTTTGAGCAATGGAACCTTTACCTTTACCTTTACCTTCATAAAGAATGGCTGTCTTGGCCTCATCCAGATGTGGTTTCTTGAAAAAGATAATGGTTTCTTGCAGACCTTCAAAATTTGCAAGTGACCAGTTGACATATAATAGGCAGAAGAGGAGAACTAACTGAGGATAAACCTAAGGGAGACAGATGCAGTGGGAGAGCATCTGCTTGGCATGCAGAAGGTTTTAGGTTCAGTCCCTGGCATCTCTAGGTCAAAGGATCAGGAAGTATACGGTGTGCAAGATCTCCACCTGCAACACAGGAGAGCCTCTGCTAGAGAATAGACAGTCTTGACCTTGATAGACCAATGGACTGACTCAGGACGAGGCAGATTCCTGCGAGAATTCATTAAATGTACAACCATATGGTTTCTAGTCTCCCCACAATGTTATCTAATATGCTATCTGGTCTTCTGTAACTTGCAGATTAAGGTTTCTCATCTATACTAGTTGACATTGATCAAACAACTGTATTTGTATGCTTTCAAATTGTTATGGTTCTGAACTCTAGTCACTAGGTTAATTCAGCACTGTTTGTTCTTAACTCTATGAATGGTTGATGTTTGTATTGAGGGGAGGGCTTTTTGTTTCATTTCTGGGGTTTGGTTTTGTTGGGTTTATCCTCAGTCTTGCAATGGGATTGTTCCTGTAATTTTGAAAAAACTATAACAAACACAAAGCTTCAAAAGACTTATAATTTACTTATAATCTTTCCCCCTCTTACCTTAGGCCAAGGAAGCCAATATCCCAAACGAATGCAGGAAGTTCAGGAGAAATCTGCAACTAGGAGCTATTCCACAATGAATGGCCATGAATGTTGAAGAACAGAGAGAACAACACACAGGTTTCCCCCTCCTCCTGCAGAATAGTAATTGTTAACCAAACTAAGCAATAAGAAATTCACCATGCAATCCTAAGCAGTGTTATGCCCCCTAGGTCCATTGAAATCAATTGTCTTAAAAGGGTGTAACTTTGCTAAGGATTTCACTGTCAGTTGAATGGATAACATCCTATATGAACATATGAAATTGCTTTTCATTCCATCAGACTACTGGCCCACCAAGCTCATAAGAGCTTGGAAGCTAGCCAGAGTCAGCCCTGGTTGGTACTTGGATGGAAGACCACCAAGGAAGACTAGGGCTGCTGTGCACAGGAAGGTGATGGCGAACCCCCTCTGCCCATCTCTTGAAAACCATATTGTTTTGGGTTTCCCATAACTGTGTTGTGACTTTATGGCAACACAATTATTATTAATGTGATAATAATCACAAACAAGTCAATGTTTGTTTATGATGGCTCAAACCTGGGTTAGTGCAAGTCTTCATCCCTCCTCTCCTTGCATGCTGCATACCAATTAAAACCACACCAATCACAGTGTGTGGAATTGCAAGAGAAAAAGCTGTCATCATAATGCAAGGCTTCTAATTATACAAACAACTAATAAAGAATATACTAAAAAATTCAATCTTGTATTGGGGCCTTTTTGTAACTATTCAAACAGGTTTTCCCTCAATTTTGTACAATTTCTACAGATATATACATACACATTGCATGATACCAAATACTTATTGAACCCTAGTAATTACAAAACAAAGGAGAAGCAGTCCAGACACATATAAAAGTTCCATCCAATCCTGCATACAATGGGAACTGAAAATTTCCTGAATCAACAAAGCTACGACAATGAGTAACCAGCTGTACACTCGTTTCATACAAGGTTTTCTTCCTGGTCAATGAAACGTCCCAAAACGTCACTCCTTGTCAATACATTCCAGTGTGGAACCAATGTTTCAGATTTAGATCTTTCGATGTAATAGCCAATCACCCATTAATCTTCAAACCATGCAAAAGCCTTTAAGTCTCCACACCATTGGCACGGGTCCTCCTCTCCTTCCAGGCTGCATACCAACTGAAGACAGAAGTCCTCAACTAGCTCCAATTAGTCTAATAGGAACACCTGAATAAGCTAAAGTTTGAATCCAACCAATTTTTCAACTGGTGAAAAAAAGGAAGGAGGGGGTCTCATTCGGGGGCAGTCTTGCTGATAGGGCTGCAAGGGCAATTGCCCAAGGCCTGTGCTGGGAGAGGGGGTCAACAGCCAGCATGGGTGATATACTATATGACATACTGAAGAATCCATCAATTACATCACCCAGGGTGCGTTTAGACAGCGTGCTGGAGCGGTTTAAACTGCTCCGGCACGATGCGCTTTTTTTAAACTGGAGAATCGCGCTCAGACTCACCTCCTCCTTCCGAGCGCCCCGCCGTCCTCCTGCAGGTGGGAGGGGTTTCCCCCTCTCCTTTGAGCATGCGCACAGGCAGCCCTCTCCCGAACAGGAAGTTTGGCCGGTGCGAAGAAGAGCGAGCTCAACAGGTCCCTTTAAAGTTTAAAGGAAGAGTCCTTTTAAAAATGGCCTCCCCGAGATCCCGGACTCCTCTAAATGCCTAAACTAGGCACCAGTAAACCTTTTCTTTTTTTTACCTAAGTGCGGAGCTCCGCTCAAGCGCACACCGGTAAGGGGGAAAAAAATGGAGGACTAAAACCGGAAGCTGGAGGCAGCTTCCCAGAGGGGAGGGGGGTTGAAGCACCCGGAAGTGGCTGGATGGAGCGATCAGACAGGGAAAAGTGCGGCTTGAAACGGAGAATCATGGAAAACACCACTTGGGTAAGTGGTGCCAAAATACTCCGTTTCAAAGGGGGTTTGCTCCAGAAAGCGACGGCTGGGGACAGTGGGCAGATGTTGGGCGTGTGAACGCGCAGGGAAAAGCCGTTTCTGAGCCGTGCTGAAAACGGCTCAAACGGCGCGTCTGAACGCACCCCCAGTGTATCAAATTTATTTTTATCTTATCTGCATTATTTATAGGGACTTAAGGCAGACTACACGAAGTAAGTCAATACAATCAACAAAATGGCACATTCAATAACCAATGCATTAGGATTTTAGAAGTCTAGAACCACCAGAAAGAAACAGGTGCATAGCATAAGTATTCAAATGACACAGTAGGCAGTACAGAAATTACAGAATAGAATCCTATTTACAATACACTATATACAACAGTACAGACAGCAAGTCCCAAGCATATGTCCAAGTAAATTTGAGAGCCATTTCGTACAGTGCAACCTTATTACCTGTGCAATAAAAAGCCCTCTTGAATAGTTCAGTTTTGCATAACCGGATAGCGTTTTCATTTATCAAAAATCAAAGTGGCAATTGCACAAAGCTTGGGGGGGGACGGGGACGAACCTGTAATTTTGAAATCTGCTTTCCCTGCAAATGTGTCCAAAACTCCAAATGGATTGGTTTTTGGAAGTGTTCTGAAATTCCATTTGGCCGAATGTTTAGCAGCTGGCAACGGGATCATTTAAATTTGCTTTCATCTGCAAGTGACAAAACCCGATTTCATAAAGGGGGGGATGAGCTGTCGATCATAAGAAGCAGCGGGTTTAACAAAATGGTTTTATAACCGATGGGCACCAAAAGATCAACCTTTTTAGAGTTTACAGTTAATGAAATTTGCATCTGCCGATTTAGCATTTCACAGAAGCGACAAAGTGCGCTTGAACCAACAAACACGACAGATTATCACACAAAGATGAACAGCCACAGGAGAGCACGAAACAGCAGCATCTAGAGGTTATAGATCCAGGTGGATGGCCGTGTTGATCTGAAACAGTAGAACAAGATTTGAGTCCAGCAGCACCTTTTAAGACCAACAATGTTTTATTCAAGGTGTGAGCTTTCGTGTGTGCTTATTACTCTTTTAATCTGTTAAAAACACTTTCATCCTTCTGTATGCCAATTTACTGCCCACTCTCTATACGCATGACTGTTGTTTCTATTTCCATTTCATTGTATCTGGAGAAGTGTGCATAAAAGCTCATACCTTGAATAAAACTTTATTGGTCTTAAAGGTTCCACTGGACTCAGACAATTTTATGTTTAAAGGGGCACTTAGCTTCCCCTGTTTTCTTGGGAGTTTTAGTTTTAGGATCTTCACTTTATAGCAGGCTGGGTTAGGAACGGGTACATACATATATGTGATTGTTACCACAGTGATGGAGAATGTAACTTACAGGCAGAAGAGCCCAGGTTCAATCTCAGGTACCCCTGGCTCAGTGACCTAAGGTGGAAGAGGTAATGAAAGATTCCAGCTAGAACAGACCCTAAATATAGGGATGCCAGCCTCCAGATGGGACCTGGGGATCCCCCAGAATTACAGCTCATCTCCAGACAACAAAGATCAGCTCCCCTGAAGAAAATGGTTGCTTTGGAGGGTGGACTCTAAGGCGTTGTACCCCACTCAGGTCCCTGTTGTCCCCAGGCTCCATTCCCCAAATCTCCAGGAGATTCCCAATCTGGAGCTGGCAACAGTGTTATCTCCCCATTCTCCGCTGGTGGCCAGGGGGGACCTGGCAACCTTACCTTAAAAGAGTTTTAAAATATTTTTTTAAAAATCCATTGTTAAAAGCCTTGGGTAAAAAGAAATGTTGAGGCCTGGTAACCCTCAAGGAGAAGGTGAGCAGGGTAGCCAGTTTGGTGTAGTGGTTAAGTGCGCGGACCCTAATCTGGGAGAACCAGGTTTGATTCCCCACTCCTCCACTTGCAGCTGCTGGATGACCTTGGGCAAGCCATAGTTCTGTCAGAGGTGTTCTTGAAAAAGAGCAGTTTCTGTCAAAGCTCTCTCAGCCCCACCTACCTCACAGGGTGTCTGTTGTGGGGAGGGGAAGGGAAAGGAGTTTGTAAGCCGCTCTGAGACTCTGAGTGAAGGGCAGGGTCTAAATCCAATCTCTTCTTCCCTTCTCTTCTACCAGGTGACCCTCAAGGGGAAGATGAGGTGCCATCACCAAAAAAAGGCCCCATCTCTGGTTGCCATCCATCTCACCTCTGTAGGTGGTGTACACAGATCAGGGCTTGTGAGGAAGATCTTAGTTGGTGGGCTGGATAGTACATGAGGAGACTGTCCTTCAGGTACCCCAGACCCAAGCCTTTTAGGGCCTTAAATGTAAGAACCAGCAGTATGAACATATGAAGCTGCTTTATACCGAATCAGACCCTCAGTCAATCAAGGTCAATATTGTCTATTTGGACTGGCAGTGGCTCTCCAGGGTCTCAGGCAGAGGTCTTTCTCATTACTGCTGCTCCTGATCCCTTTAACAGGAGATGGCGGGGATTGAACCTGGGACCTTCTGCATAGCAAGCAGATGCTCTACCACTGCACCATATGGCAAGTACGTTGAATTGTGCCCAGGAAAAGAGAGCCCATACAGGTCTTTTAACACAGAGATTATATGATTCCACAGTCTGCCATTTGATCTAGTTGATTGCTCTTACAAGAACCAGCTCTGGCTTGGGAAGTTCCTGGAGATCTGGGGATGGTGCCAGGGGAAGGCGGAGTTTGAGGAGAGGAGGGAGACCATTGTGGAGTCTGCCCTACAAAGCTGCCATCCTCCTCTGGAGGATGAAGATCAGCCGCACTTCCAGGAGAACTCCAGGAGGCTGGTAATAACCCTAGGCTTGGTAAGGACATGGTCATCCCTGGGTGGTTGGCAAGTAATAACTGCACAATATGCTAGTAGGGGCAGGAAGAATTTCACATCAAGCATGTTCCACAGTAAAACTGAATATGTTTTTGTTTGTTTGTTTAGCAAGAGACATTTCCGAGCTGCTCGCCACCTAGTGGTGCATAACACTAAAAAGAGCTAGAACTTCTGGCTGGCAGACAATCTGAGGCTCCGTTCAGACAGCTCTTTAGATCCGTGCCATGCATGAGTGCCTGGCGGATTTAAATATAATTTCCAGACAGCAACATCTGGGAAACATAGCTTGTCTGTGAGCATCCCATTTTGCCACGCTTCGGAGCTGTACTTAATAGGTAGTAGTTAAAATCCGGAGTTTTCGGTTCCCGACAGGCCAATTGCGGACTTCCCCCCGTCAGATTGCTCCAGCATGCAATTAAAAAATTGCGCCAAATTAAAAAATGGCACCGTTAAAAAAAAAATCTCAATTCCGCACATGCGCAGATAAACAAGGATGTGATGTCATGCCTATGCGCTTGCGCAAACTTTTTTCTTTTTTAAAAAAACCACCCCTGCGCCTCCTTCAGTGGATGCCGTCTGGACAATCCACAGCAGAGGCAGCTTACGGTAAGACGATTCCCTGGGGGGGCTGTCTGGTCATGTGATGACGGATTTAAAAGATCAGGATCAAATTAGAGACGGGCTAATGGTGGTCAAGTGGTTAAGATACCGAACTGCAGGCTGTGGAAGGTCAGTAGTTCAGTAGTTCAAGACCCGAGAGTGCTGCACGACGGGGTGAGCTCCCGTCTCTAGTTCCAACTCCTGCCAACCTAGCAGTTCAAAAGCAAGAAATTGCAAGTAGATAAATAGGTACCACTTCGGTGGGAAGGTAACAGCGTTCCGTGCGCCTTGGTGTTTAGTCATGCCAGCCACATGACCATGGAAACGTCTTCAGACAGCGCTGGCTCTTCAGCTTTGAAACGGAGATGAGCACCGCAACCCTAGAGTCGGATTTGACTGGCTTTCGAGCAAGGGAACCTTTACCTTTAATGGTGGGGTTAGCTGCCCATCTGAACAGACTCTTAGGATCTCCTGGCTATACTACACACACTGCTATACAATAATTATTATTACTTAATATGTTCAGCAGCGATAATCTGAGAGCAGGTGACCACTAGGTCCTTTTGGTTTGGAACCCAACCGGCTTGCCCTGTTTCAAAACCCACGTATGCAAAAAACACCGCCAATCAAAACAGAGTGGCAGCCATTAACATCGCTAAGCACCACTTAGAGGAAAACTGAACAGGATTTTTTAAAATGCATTTATTTATGATTGGTTATATGATTTGTGAGTGACTTGAGTGTCTGTTTAAACAATTGCCTGCTAAGCAGAGCAGTGAGAACAGGAGACAAACAGAACTCCGTCAGGCCTTGTGAGAATGCAGATGTGCAATAAGCCAGCTGTGCTGTACTGCACTGTTAGGAATAAGGTATGCATTTACTCACCTTATTTATAGTCCGCCTTTCTCCCTGAGACCCAAGGCAGATTTCATGGTGGAAGTTAATGCAATCAACAGGCTGTAAAAAAAGATTTGGATTGCAGAAATCTGAAGCCAAAGAAAAATCTGAAATGGAGCTGAGACAAAATGTAACATGACATGTTAAATGATGCAGAAATTGTATGGCAGGATCATACTCAGAGCAACAGACAATACATACTGAGCACAGCACTATAGTCCACAGTCCCTAGTCCTTTGCCAAAGTACCTTTCTGAACAATTTCATTACAACACATCCCTATTGCCCTGACTATGGGTCCGGTCACACTGCCGTTTTGATCGGGATTCGTTGCTGTTTCCTTGTGCATGTCAGTTTCGCGTTCACACGCGCCAATCCGCCTCCCGCCCCGAAGCAGGCTTACTCGCTCAGTGCTTTCGGGTTTTCCTGACCCCTGGAAAATCTAGTGTTTTCCTGGCACTTCCGTTTTGATTGCGCGATTTCGCCTATGTGGACAGCCCATCTCTCGCAAGGATTGCGATTAGGGCCATCTGAACGCTCTTTGTGCTTTTTTTTTTTTTAAAGCTTCCGTTTTGAGCACTTGAGCAAACATGCACTTAATAAATCTATTTAACGTTTAATAATGGATTTATTAAGCGCATGTTTAGTCAAGCGCTCAAACCAGAAGCTTTTTTTAAAAAAACGCACAAAGACGGCCCTGGAGGCGGGAACGAGAGGCGGGGGCTCCAGCAGCCTGGATGGGGCCGGCAAGGAGGATGGCAGAGACTGCGGAGATGGCGGAGCCTATTTTCGTGGGGCAATGGTGGCAGTGGTGGCGGCAGCACCCCCCCCCAAAGTGTCGGCAGAAGCTGCAGCCGCCCGAGCCTCCCCGTGGCCGGCAGGATCGCCTGGAAGGACGGCACAGCAGCAGGCAAGCGGGTGCTGGGAAAGAGGGGCTGGCTGCATGTAGACAGCCCAATGCGAATAAAAATGTTCCCGATTTAAATAAACCGGGAACAAAGTGCATGTCATTTGCAGTGTGACCAGAGCCCTGGATAGCCTAGACTAGCCTGATCTCATCAGATCTTAGAAGCTAAGCAGGGTCAGTCCTGGTTCATACTTGGATGGGAGACCACCAAAGACCAAGGCTGCTATGCAGAGGAGGACGAGATTGGATTTATACCCCGCCCTTCACTTGGAGTCTCAGAGTGGCCTACAATCTCCTTTCCCTTTCCCTGTTCCCACAAAAGATACCCTGTGAGATAGGTGGGGCTGAGAGCGCTCTTTCAGGGGCTGCTCTTGAGAGAACAGCTCTGAGACAACTGTGACTGACCAAAGGTCACACCAGCAGCTGCATGTGGAGAAGTGGGGAATCAAACCTGGTTCTCCCAGATTAGAGTCTGTGCTCTGAACCACTACACCAAACTGACAGAGGCAAACTCTACAGGATCGCCATAATTCTGCTGTGATTTGACAGCACTTTCCATCACCACCACATCCCCATTACCTGTGTAAAAAAGTCCTCCTAAATAATTCAGCACTGTGTAGTTTGCAGAAAGCCAGGAAAGTGAAAGCCTTCCTGACCTCATCAGGCAGGCCATTCTGTGAGGTGGGGGCCACAACAGAGAAGGCATGTGTACAGGCAGTTATTGATTTTGCCCATTTGCAGGCTGGCACCTGAAGAAGGCCCTGCTCAGATGAGCGATGCTGTCATGGTGGGGCATAAGGGGAGAGGCAGTCCTGCAGATATGATGGACCAAAGCCATGGGGGGCTTCATACATAATAGCCAACTGAGCCCAGTGGCTAGGGATGGGCACACACCAGGAAAAAGCAGCTCATTTCTGTCTGCGGTTTGTGTTGTGCCCGTTCATGAGCCATGACATGAACCATCATAAACTTTTAAGAGCTAAATAAACTGGTTCTTTTTGTGAGTTTGGTGATGCGGTAAATGCCCCCCTGGTGTGCTAGAGAAACCAAACTCAGGTGGATTCTCTGGTTGATTCTCCTCTACCTGCCCTCCAAGTTTGGTCAGGATTGGATTTACAGGGTCTAAGTTACAGCCTCCCAAAGAAGGCACCCCCATTCCCCATTGTTTCCAACGGATGGGGGAAAACACCAAAAAATCAAGGGCAATAGGTGCCTAGCAGAGCAGAATCAGTCCCAGAGAATTTCTGCAGGAGAAACAAAGTGGGGGGAATTTTTGCAAACCCAGCAGAACCCAGTGCCATTGTGGCAATACCAGCTCAACAGGACTGATGTCTGGCACCGAATCACACTCCAAGCGAGGGGAGGTTGCAAGCTCAGCAGAACCAATGCAATGCACTAATGTCCAGCAGAACCCAGTGCCACTGGCATTGCAAGCGTAAAAGGACTGATCTCAAACCACTGAGTCACAAATCTAAGCAAGGCTTTTGCAAGCTCTGTGCAAAAAAAAAAAAGAGAAGGGGAAACAAAGGACTGGGGGGGGGGAACCCGCTTGAAACTGACATGACTAGTTTGAAATTGACAACAGTGTTTTCAGGGCTGGAGAACTGCTCCCCTTTGAAGTTTAATAAATATTTTGTTTGAAGGGAGACTGTCTGGAAATGTATCCATTCAGGAACCAGCAGGAACCCCATTGAAAGTGGGGATCGCAATGTCCCTCAAGACTTCTGCCTTCCCATACAGCATTGCCTCTTTCTTTCCAGGATTCAGTTTCAATTTGTTAACTCTTAGCCATTTAGCCACAGCAGCTAGGGAGCAACCAGGAGATTTGGATAAGGAGATACGGAGCAGGGTAATCAGCCTATTGATGACAGTCAACAACAAAACTATGAATGATTTGTCCTAAGAGACTGAAAAGCATGAGGAATAGGATTGAACCCCATGGAACTCCCAAGGATAAGGTCTCACACTAATGACAACTGGTCTCCAATGGTCACCTTTTGAGTCTGGTCTGTTAGGAACATTTTGAACCAGTCCAACGTACATTTCCTAAGCCAGCTTGGTATAGAGGCTAGGTGCACAGACTCAGATCTGGGAGAACCGCATTTGATTCCCCACTCCTCCACATGCAGCTGCTGGAGTGACACTGGGTCAGTCACAGTTCTCTCAGCTCCACCTACCTCACAGGGTGTCTGTTGTGGGGAGAGGAAGGGAACGGAGATTGTCAACTGCTCTGAGACTCCAAGTGAAGGGCAGGGTATAATTCCAACTTCTTCTTCTTCTGATATCCACTAGGGTTCTGAAGCCAAGCCTGGGAACTGGAGGGAGGGTTGGGGTAGGGACATGGTGGGGGTGTCATTGCCACTGTAACAGCATCATTTCGGGGGGGGGGACCCTAAAGTGACAGCCAGTAGCTCTAGGAATTGCTGGAAACTCTATGGAAAAGCCACAGCATTTCTGGTGATTCCTAGAACTATCCTGTCAAGACACTGGCAATGTTGCCAGGCTTTTCTTTCCCCCCACCTCTACTTGGAGCAGCAGCAGGCAACAAAGCTCAGGATGGATGATCTCCTGACCCCTGCCTACCAACACAAAATCACTGAACCAAACTTGTCCACCTAGAATGGTCTCGAGTTGGCCTCTGAAGCTGACCAGGGCTTCCCAAAGCCACATTCCAGAATATCAGCGTTGGTGAAGAGGAGAGGTGCACTTCCTTCTGCTTCTTCGTTAGTGATGTCAGTGCAAGCAACCAGGGGAGTTTCATTTCCCACTCATTAGCCGTGCTTTGCGAACGAGGCATAAATATAATTTCTAACGTCAGTCTGAGCAGTCATGCCCACTCATGTTCTTCCACGAAGGGCTGGGTCTGTCCGGAGACGCTGCAGTGAAAGACTCCCTGCCGACACTCAGCAAAGCAGAGGCGGGGTTTTTTGCCCATCTTCAGCAAACGCTGAACAGAGGGCTGCTGTTTGCAATGTGATTTAGCTGTCAAGGATAAGGTATGTCTCCTGCCCTCCAGGAAAAGGGAAGCAGAGGTGGAGAGCAATTGAGCTAAACATGTTTGTACACACCTTGGAGGCTTTGGCAATATCTGGGATGGGAGAGATAAGCTGTTTGGGGAAAGAAGATATGCACTGGAGCAACAGCACACTGCCACAGCTGCCCAACAGGCAGCAGGGAACGCTTGCAGATAAACACTGTTTGCACATGAACAATCACCACAGTGCACTACTGTTTGCAGTGGTGCACACAAATGCTGCCATCCAACAGTATGCAAAATGCGACTACCATAACATGTAAAGGTTCCCTTGCTCGAAAGCCAGTCGAATCGGACTCTAGGGTTGCGGTGCTCATCTCCGTTTCAAAGCCGAAGAGCCAGCGCTGTCCGAAGACATTTCTGTGGTCATGTGGCCAGCATGACTAAACACCAAGGCGCACGGAACGCTGTTACCATTCCACTGAAGTGGTACCTATTTATCTACTTGCAATTTCTTGCTTTCAAACTGCTAGGTTGGCAGGAGCTGGAACTAGAGACGGGAGCTCACCCCGTCATGCGGCACTCATGGGTCTTGAACTGCTGAACTACTGACCTTCCACAGCCTGCAGTTCAGCATCTTAACCACTTGAGCCACCGCAGCTCCCTATACCATAACATGTAGGACATTGCAATTCTGACACTTTGCCAATACACCGGGGGGGGGGGGGGGGCAAAAATTAAATCAGTGTCAGGGCAGGACTGGAAGGTTGATGCTGAAGCAGTCCATCGGGGTTTGTGCCAATGTTTTCCTCTCCCGCAAGTCAACTAAAAACGAAGACAGAGGGTTTTGCTTTCCTTTCCCAGTGGTTTTGGAATTTTCGGCCACAAGACTCCCAGCATGTGTGTTAACCATCACAAAAATGAATTTGAAAGAGCAGCAGCCAAGGCTAAGGAGAAGGGCAGAACTTCCCAGTGCCTCTGGAACTACCAAACAGAACTCAAGTCATATTGCCACCGGTGACAAGGCAAGGATAGGCTCCACCTCCTAGGGAAGCGTTATGTATTAAGATGGCTGAGACCGCGTGCGCCTGGCCATGCAGTCTAACAGACCTACAGACCTTCGGTCCTAGAACAAAAGCCACCGAGGATCCTAGCACGGACCAATGGGAGCGCTAGGATCCTGAAGGGAACCTATAGTTACCTGGACCATGTATAGAGAACCTATCATGGGAATTGGGTGTGTGTTGGGTGTGAGTGGGTACATGCATATAAGCCGGTCTTGTACCGGTTATTTTATCTTCTTCCATTCTGATGTAACCTAATAAACGTGAGCTGATTTCACCATGCTGAGTCTCAGACCTCAGTACTTTTCAGGAAGATCAAGATTTGGTGCTGAGGGCCACTGTTCCTCATAGGGTTGGTACAGTATATGAAACTCTGAGAACCACAGGGTGGCAGGAGGGCTGCCAAGCATAGGAGATGCCCTGCCCCAGCTCCTGATTCGCACCACTGCTCTGATGAGTGGCGGGAGAGAAATAAAGAAAAAAATAATTGTCCGTCTAACAGTGTGATGTCAGTCCTCTCTAGGACTGGTTTCTCCCAGAAGTGACGTCAGTCCTCTCTAGGAATCACCAGAGCCATAGAGTTTCTAATGATCCCTAGAGAGGCATGATGTCACTTCTGGGCTCATTCCAGAAATGATGTCACTCTGGTGCTGCTAGCATTCCCCCATGCCCCGCCCCTCCGGTCTCCCATTGGTTGCCCAGCTACGCCTGGCAACCCCAGGTGGCAGCCTGGTAATGTGATGGGGGAGGGACTTGAGGGTGTCACATGGAGCAGCAATACTAACAACAGGCTTTCCTCACACTATTACGAGGTACACCACGTTGTACTAGTGAATGGGTGTACTCACAGTATTGCAGCTTTGAAGAAATGGACTATTTACCATACAGACACACACACTTTTTAAAATAACATGGAAAATAACTGTGCACTAAATGTATAACGTAGACCTGGCCTGAATGGTCCAGGCTAGCCTGATCTCATTGGAAGCTAAACAGTTCAGTCCTGCTTAGTATTTGGATGAGAGACCACCACGGAATGGTGACCCGACGGCATCGCCATAAGTCAGCTGTGACTTGATGGCCCTTCCCACCACCAAAATGAATAATGTAACTGAGCTACTGGAAGTAGATTGTTGCCACCCATCTCCAATCTAAACAGAGTCACAGAGTCGTAGAAGGGTTTTTAAAGTCCCTCCAATCCAACTCCCTGCAGGAAATGTAAACTAGAGCCTTCACTGAGAGCTAGTTTGGTGTAGTGATTAAGAGCACAGACTCTAATCTGCAAGAACCAGGTTTGATTCTCCACTCCTCCACATGCAGCTGCTGGAGTGACCTTGGATCAGGCACAAGTTCTCTCAGAGCTGTTCTCTCAAGAGCAGTCCTCTCAAGAGCTCTCTCAGCCTCACCTATAGTTGTGGGGAGGGGAAGAGAAAAGGATTGTAAGCTGCTCTGAGACGCCTTTGGGTAGTGAAGGATGGGGTATAAATCCAGTCTCCTCCTCTTCTTCTTCTCCTTCTTCTTCATGGCAGATGGCCGCTCTGTCCCTATCTGAAGACCACCAGATAGCCCGAACACCTTCAAGAGGAGGATGTCTCCTTCTACCACAACCAATTATTTTAATTGTTAATTACTTTTTGTCTTTTTTACAACCCCCCCTACTTCTTGGGAGCCATTTGACTAAAGGGCAGTCTGTAAACCTAACCTGTAGATAAACAAAATTTGAACTCCCATAGAGGGAATGGAAAGGAGGGGGAGGTCAGCTGGGAGGGGGAAGCAGAAACGGGGAAATGGTGAGCAAGGGAAGAGTTAAAGATCCTCCCATCCCCAATGCCCCCCCCCCCAAGCCACTTTTGCTCATAAGAACAGCCATCTGGAGGTTTCAGTACACATGTATTCGTAGCTCAGCTCTAGAAACAGAGAAGGAAGGATAAGAGGGTGGGACTTACCGTATTTCTTGGTAACAATTATTTTTCTACCACCTCACGGTGCAATACAAAACTTATTTTTAAACCATCTCATAGCAGCGTACAAAACAAACCACACGATTTAAAAAAAAAAAAATCAGCAACCGCAGCAAATTCTAGCCAGTAGCAACAGTTAGACCAACAGCAAGCTATACAGACTAAGCAAACCAAGAAATGAATGTCCGTTTTCTAAAATGCAGGACTGCACCGGGGGGGGGGGAAATCATATTTTAAAAAAAATAACAACCCCAACTCAAATCATTTTTTTTTTTAAATAAGCTTTGAAAACACCACAGAAGTGCTATTGCTTTGTGCCACCAACAAATTACAGCATCGCAAGCACATGCTTTCTAAGACCCACAGAACTAGCAGCACCATCACTGGACCCAGAAAAATATCAGCCAGACCATCTCAGGTTCCTTCTCCTGCACATCCTCTAGTCTAATGTGATTTATGCCATCATATGTTAGCAAAGCCCTTCCACTCTCTGCATTGGACATACAGGCCAGTCCCTTCGACAAAGGATTAATGGACATAAGTCTGACATCAAAAACCACAACATTAAAAAAAACAGTGTGTGGGGGGGACATTTTATCCTTCCAGGACGAAGTTGCTGACCTAAAAGTAGCAGTTCTCTTACAAAGGAATTTCTTTTTTTTTTTTCGTTGTAAAACTCTCTTAAAGAAGAGAGAATTTTATTCTTTTTATAAGAAAGGGGAAGGGTAGACAGATGGAGAAAGAAAAAGGTGGAGTGAAATTTTTTCTGTTAGTGAGGGTTAGTTTAGGTTAATAACCAATACCAAGTTTTGGCATCAATCATGGTTAGAAGATCTTCTTTTTAACTAATTCAAAGTCCAAAGTCACTCTGTTAATACAGTTAGTAAAGTCCATTGGGGTTAGTAATTAAACAGCTCCTTCCAGATGCAACACGAACAGTCCTCAAAGTATCTTCTTCTTAATTTTCTTCCAGTTATGGATTAAGTCCATTTTAACTTTGAAGTCTTCCGTTCCATCACCTTCCCCTAGGCTGCTGTCTTCTGCACTTATCCCAATTTTAGGTGCTGCATCCTTCCTGCTGGTGTGTCTCTTCAGGCGTTTCCGTGTTTTAAAGATGGAATCCGTCTTCTTTCTTTTCTTTTTTTCTTAATCATCTGGCCTTCAAGCTTCCAGGGCTCCACAAACTCTTCAGATGAAATTAGATCTCTCGTCTGTCGCCTGCTATGTTCGACATCCCCTTCTACTGGCAGAGTACTTCTTTTTATAAAGGCGGAGTAGGCTTTGGGAGCCTTATCCCCCTCTTCTTTTAACTTTATCGCTTCACTGCCAGTTAGGGGTGCCAAGACATTTGTCAAGGTAAATCCGAGATCTTCTTTCTCTTCCTCTTTAGCGCCCTGGAAACCTGGAATCAAATTCGATTTCTGTTCAATCTCCTTCATCCTACTAGTTGTTTCCAGTATCTGTTTCTGTCGGCTGATGAGAACACTTTCCATTTTAAACAAAGTTTGGTTGATCTTCTGCAATTGTTCCAGCAGGGGGCACAGCATCTCCTTTTTCTGTTGATTGACAGCAAGCTCTTGGGGGGTCTGTCTGGACCGGAAGTCCCTCCTCTCTTCTCTTCCGGTAGCAGCAGGGCTTTTTCCATTATCGACATTTTGTTTTTTTGTTTACTTTTAAAAAGTTCGTGCCGCATCCCCCAGGAAGCTAAGATGATCACATTCTTCTATGCAGCCCCAACGGTACTTTCACCAACACTTTGTTTTCTTTCTGCCCCCCTTCGCGCTCCCTTTGTATAACTTGCTTCTC
The DNA here is from genome assembly GCA_029375565.1 of Gekko gecko. Lineage (NCBI taxonomy): Eukaryota > Metazoa > Chordata > Lepidosauria > Squamata > Gekkonidae > Gekko > Gekko gecko. Next base: position 204,606,228 of record JAPDNY010000005.1, read on the forward strand.
GAGGGGGTGGGGACTCCTCCCTCCTCCCAACGCTTATCCGCATATAGGGGGCTCCGATTTACGCTTCAAAATAGATCTTCAACTCACGATTCGATGCTACTTCTTCTTTTTATGTTGAACCATAGCGCTGTTTTCACTCCTGGAATTCGGTGGCGCCGCTAAGTCCCATTACGGGCACGCCGCAGCGGGGCCGATTGGGGCAGGGGAAAGCCTCAATTTCCCGGCTGTCTGCCGGTAAAGAGGCTACTCCCCAAGCGCCCCCGGTTCGGAGCCTTAACCTAAGGCTCACTAGGGTCTTTCGCATAAGCGAAGACCCCCCTGACTGCGCGTGGGCTAACCGCCTCCGGGAGCGTCCCGAGAAGCGGCCGCCATTCGCGACGCCGAAACCGAAAACCTTACAAAGGAATTTCAAAGGGAGATTAGAAAGAGAGAGACGAGTGAATTGCAACGGATAACAAAGCTCGAGACAATGCACCCACCCGGACTGAATCAAGACCTGGGTTCCTGTCTCATTACTGATGCTGATTTCTCCACGCCTACTACCGCTTTGCATATCACACCTAATCCAATGACACCTTCTATTGTCAATTGCTTGTTAATGTCTTTTGGCATCTGAAGACACTCCGCTTTCCAATTTATAGGACAGATGGCCTCTCATTCTAGCTATATCTGAAGAAGTGAGTGGTGATTCACAAAAGTTCATACCCTACTACAAATTTTGTTAGTCTTGAAGGTGCTACTGGGCTCTTACTGTGTTCTACTGCTACAGACAGACTAACGCGGCTACCCATCTTGCTCTGTTTCCACAGAAACAAGGTTACCAATCTCCAGGTGGCATCTGGAGATCTCTTGGAATTACAACTTATTTCGAGACTACGGAGTTCAGTTCCCTTGGAGAAAATGGCTGCTTTAAAGGATGAACTGTACGGCATTGTATCTTGCTGAAAGTCCCTCCCCTCCCCAAACTCTGCCCTCCCCCCAAATCTCCAGGTATTTCCCATCCCAGAACTGGCAATCCTACACAGAACATCGGGTTTGATGCTAAGGAACAAAAAGAAGGAGAGGGAGACAAAGGTGTTTCAGGACATGACGGAAGAGTCCAAAGTCTGGAGTTCACTCCGATCAGGACCATGATATGTGGGTATGATGTTTACACATCCACACATACAGCCCCGGGACAGCCATTCAGGTCTTATGAATCTGCTTTCTACTGAGTCAGACCCTTGGTGTATCAAGGTCAGCATCGTCTACTCTGATCAGCAGCCTCTCTCCAAGGTTCCAGGTCAAGGCCTTTCACATCACCTCCTACCTGGGTCCTTTTAAACTGGGGATGCCAGGGATTGAAACTGGGACCTTCTCTATGCAAGGCAGACGTACTACCAGTAAGCCATGCCCCTTCCCATTAATGAGAACACGTGACACTGCCTTATACTGAGACAGATCCTTGGTCTATAAAGGGCATAATTGCCTAGTTTGACTAGCAGCTGATCGCCCAGGTGGAGGTCATTCCCATCACTTGGTGACCTGAACTGGCAATGCCAGAGATTGAACCCTGGACCTTCTGCATGCTAAGCAGATGCTCTCCCACTGACCCATGGCCTCTCCCCTAAAAATCAGGCAAACAGTGTGAGGGGAGATTAAACATTCTACCCTAGGGCTAGCGTTGCCAGCTCCAGCTTGGAATATTCCTGGAGATTTAGGGGTAGAGCCTTGGGGAAGGGAAGAACCTGAGTGTTGTATAATGCTATAGGTTCCACCCTCCAGAGCAGCCATTTTCTCCAGGGGGAACTGATCTCTGTTGTCTGGAGATCAGCTGTAATTCCAAGAGATCCCCTGGCCCCACCTGGAGGTTGGCAATTCTACCAGGGCTCTGCTATTTAAAAATGAAGGAGGAGGAGAAGGAAATTGGATTTATACCCTGCCCTTCACTCAAGAGTCTCAGAGCGGCTTACAATCTCCTTCCCTTCCTCTCCCCACAACAGACATCCTGTGAGGTAGGTGGAGCTGGCAGAGCTCTGAGAGAATGGCTCTTGAGAGAACAGCTCTGCGAGAACTGTGACTGAGCCAAGGTCACCCAGCAGCTGCATGTGGAGGAGTGGGGGATCAAACCCGGTTCTCCCAGATGAGAGTCTTCCGCTCTTACCCACTACACCAAAGAGATCTTTAAGACTACGTAGTTGTAAAGCCATTTTATCTCCTTGTCAGCTGCAATCTTTGACTGGAAAGCAGGCTATAACCAAGGTAGCTCAGCATCTGCTGGTCCGTGTACCTAGTAGTCACATGGTCCTGAAACGTTCCAACCCAAGCCAATTATGTTGCCATTCCAAAACTCTCCCTGGCACAGACATTATTGCAAAAAGGATGGAGCAGCCAAATGGGGGTTGGAGCAAAGGCCTGTTTCTCCTCTTTCCCAGGGAGTAATGTTACTGGGGGTGGGGGCAGTGTTTATACCTGATGCATGTAAGAAGAAGGAGGTGTGGGGGGATCAGGCCCTCAGGCTCCGTTCTGCTAATCTCCAGGAGTGCTGATTGCCGCTTGAAACATTTCTCATTAGCTGCTCATTCAGCAAGCAGAACGACTTCTGCCAGCTCAGCAGAATACAGGGCACATTTTTGGCTCTGCAGCACAAGGCAGCCAATTTGATTTCCTCATCATCATGCGAACCGGCTCCAGTTGTTTCCTTTTCATTTCGCAGTAACCAGGGCCTTCGGTTTTACTGCAGAATCCTTTTTTTTTTTTTTCCCTAAGAGACATTTTGCAACCTGAAACACTAAACATTCTGCAAAGGGATAGCTGTGTGTTTGTCCACTTCAAGCCAAAACAACAAGGAGCATTGTGGCATATACCGAGTTTGTTCTGCCCACTCCAATGCTGGTAGGGTTGCCAGACCCCCACTGTGGCCAGGCGAACCCCCACTTTTGGGGGGCACTTCCCTGCCACCTGCAAGCTGGCCGGTGGGGAGAAATCCCACCCCCAGCTGGTCCAAAAGGCAAGATGATGACATAACCTGGAAGTGACATCATCATGTCACCAAAATGGGGGTGACGCTCTAATTTTTTGGGCAAAACTCTATGGTAAAATCACCTAACCATGGAACCTAGTCATACTTCAGTATGGAATCTAGTCATCCATGCTGAAGGGTTAAGCTTTACTAGCTACAATCATGTTTCATGAGAAACGGGTTCTGGTATTAGTGTCTTCTGAATTCTTCTCTGAATCTTTCTGTGCAACTTGAAAAAGTTTGTTGAAACACGCAACTTACCTAGGAGACGGGTAGTCTGCACAGGATTTAAACTGCAAGAGAAACCACTCCATGTTATAGATGATTTAATTCTTATGTCGAAATGTGTATACTTTTCAGGAGCGAGTTTCTAATTTGCAACATTTGTTGTGGAAGCTGAACTGTTTTGGGACTGTTTCTTTAACTTGTATTGTAAAGGGCATGTTGCTCGAAACTGTTCCTTTAAACTATATCGCGTCTGCGAACACCTTAAATGCGATTGCGAATGGTATGTTGTGAATAGCAGACATTATTGCTGTGAGCTTCTGTGATTGTAAGGATTTTAAACCCGAGATTATAATAATCACACTGAAATTGCTTAGATATTTTATTGTTCATTTGATTATATAATTTATAAATAAATAAATATAAAAAAACCCTACAAGAAACTCACAGAAACACTGCCAAACATAAAAGAGATCCCTGGACAGGCAGAAGTGGGGAGCTTGGGAAATATATAATTTATAAACATTACACAAAAGAAACAAATAATAATAATTCTGGATGTATTTCAGTTAAGTGCTTGTAATGGTCCATGGGGCCGCGAAGAGCTGGACTCGACTGTGTGACTGAACAACTACAGCAACCACAACAAATGGCCACACACTTGGTGTTTCTTTGTCTCTATCCACTGGTTTACACTGGGAGTCCCAGTTCTCGTAAAACCTCCAGGTGGGGGATGGAGATCTCCTGGGATTACAGCTGACCTCCAGGCAGTGGAGATCAGTTCTTCTGGAGGAGTTGGCTGCTTTGGACGGTAGAGTCTATGGCGATATACCTCACTGAAGTCCTTCCCCTCTCCAAACCTTGCCTTCCTCAGGCTCTGCCCCCCCCCAAATATCCAGGTATTTCCCAAAACAGAGCTGGCAACCCTATAAGACACTACTGCCCTTGATGGACCAAGTGTCTGCCTCAGTATAAGGCAGATTCATGTCTTCATAGCTACAGTCACTTTTCCTTTGCACATGGTGTTTTTTTTTTTTGGTTCTTCCAGACTTTAGGTCACGTCCACAGAGCAGAACCATTCACAAACACCAGGTCTGCAACCAGGCTTGCCAAGAACTTACCATACGCCGGCGGGGGACGGATACGTCCTGGCAGGACCATCCCCGAGGGAAAGAAAGACGCGCGCATGATGCCGTCGCCAGGAAGTGACGCCGGGTGATGCTCTGGCAATGGGGATGGAAATTCTTTGGTACCATCGAGTTTCCAGCCCCATTGCCAGAGCATCGCCCAGCGTCACTTCCTGGCGATGGCATTGTGTGGCATGGGTGTTGCCCAGGGGAATGTTCCACCTGGGGACTGTGCGTCCCCCACCGAAATACGGTAAGTACCTGGGAACCCTATCTGCAACACCCATAACAATATTGCCAGTGTTTTGAATTGTAAACCCACCTTGAATTCAATGGCAAAAAGGCAGTCCATTAATGTTCAAGTAAATAAACACATGGTTTCCCCCCCTCCCCATTTTTATCCCCACAACAAATCTACAAAGTATGTCATGGTGACTGAAGGGAACCTCCACATTCAAAAGCAGCCTCTGAATCCCAGAGCCAGGAGGCAATATCAGGGGAAGGCCTCATCCTCTATGCAGTGCTGTTGGACCTCCAAAGGAACTGGTTGGCCACTGTGTGAGATAGGATGCTGGACTAGATGGGCCACTGGACTGATCTAGCAGGGCTCTTCTTATGTTCTAAGCAGGTTATATGTAGTAGAAAATAGCAAGACTCCAGGTGTGTGTAAAGTCTAGCCAAGTGGCAGCTGACTTATGGTGACCCCAACAAGGGTTTTTTGAGGAAAGTGAGAAGTAAAGGTACTTTGCTGTTGCCTTCCTCTACAGAGTCTTCCTTGGTGCTCTCTCATCCAAGTACCCAGGGCTATTTTTGGGCAGGAACTGAGTTCCAGCTGGCTCCCAAGTTGGCCACGCCCAGCAGGAACTCATTAGCATAATAGGTCACACCCAGCAGCAGAAACTCATTAGGACTGGCTACATTAGGGGTGTGTGGCCTAACATGCAAAGGAGTTCCTGCTACCAAAAGAGCCCTGGGTTTTGACAACAAACAGGGTAAACAGAATAAGAAACAAAAGGTGGGTGTGGCTGGATGACCACATTTCTGGTAACATGGAGGTGTGGCCTAATATGCTAATGAGCTGTGCTGTCAGGGGTGTGGCCTAATATGCTAATGAGTTTATGATGATGGGTGTGGCCTATTATGCTAATAATTTCCTGCTGGGCTTTTTCTACCAAAAAAAGCCCTGCAAGTACCGATCTGCTTAGCTTCTGAGATCTGATAAGATCGGGCTATACCATGCTGCCTTCCCTCCCATGCAAAATAGGTCAGTAAGAGGGTAAGAAGAAGAAGAGATGGGATTTATACCCCGCCCTTCACTCAGAGTCTCAGATCAGCTTACAAACTCCTTTCCCTTCCCCTTCCCACACCAGACACTCTGTGAGGTAGGTGGGGCTGAGAGAGCTCTGACAGAAACTGCTCTTTCTCAAGAACAGCTCTGACCAGAACTATGGCTTGCCCAAGGTCATCCAGCAGCTGTGAGTGGAGGAGTGGGGAATCAAACCCGGTTCTCCCAGATTAGAGTCTGCGCACTTAAACACCAAACTGGCTCTACCAAAGTGGCATATATCTAGCTATGCAGTTTCTCCAGTGGAATGGCACTTCTGTCCACAAGTCAGCGGTTTCTGACAATCTCCCACTGCAGACGCCCCCCTCCCCCAGCTGCGCCTCCTGTGTTGTTCCTCCAATCTCTTCCCCCCACAAAAAAAAGAAAATCTCAGGAAGCTCATTCGGCTGCAGGTGGAGGAACAAGCAGGATAGTCCCATTCTGTGAAGCCTATGGATAGTTGGATACATGTCTTTAATGGGCCTGAGGCCGCCCAGCAAGCTTCATGACCCAGTGGGCATTTGAACCCGGGTCTCCCTTGGACAGAGGCAGGCATTGGCAAACCTTCTCTGAACATCTCTTGCCTTGAAAACCCTGGCAGTTTCCACCACCACTCCACGGGGCTAGCCCAGCACTCTCAACAAGATACCCCACAATGTCTCACTACAGTCTCTCCTGAGTGTTCTGTCCACCAAAGAAGTTTGTCTAGTTGGTATGAGAGGGGGCCTTTTCAGTGGTAGCCCCGTGATTATGGAACAACCCCTTTAGGCAGGTGTGCCTGCCCCCCCCTCACTTCCAGTCTTCAGGAGGCAATTGAAGATGTCTTTATTTAGCATTTTACTAATCTAGGGTTTTTTAAAAAAAAATTATAATTGATCGTGATTTTAAATTGTGGTCTTCTCTGTATTTTTAAAACAATTGTTGTTTTATTTACATTATATGCCACCTTGAATTCTGCATGTTAGCAAGGAGGCTAATAAATGTTTTAAATAAATACAATACATCGCCTGACCCAAAAGGGCAAAACCACTTTTCATATGACATACTATCATATGCAACAAGAGTTACCATCAGGTACAGTTGTGTATCTTTATTTTATTTACTTACATTATTTATAATCCAACTTTCTCACTTGGACTCAAGGTAGATTACACAGAGCAGGTCAATATAAGCGATGGACGGGGCATCCAATAAACAGTGCAATCAGAACCAGGGTTGCAGAACCACCCAGAAGTCTAAAATCGGGACTGAAGCACAGCATAAGTATTAAAATGACACATTAAATGATGCAAAGTTCCATAGCAGGATGCTAGTTTCAGCAAACTATAGACAGTAGTATAGCCCACAGTCTCTAATAAGATTTTCAAGTAACTTTTCGAACCATTTTGTACAGGGCAACTCTGCTGCCTGCGTAGAAAAGCCCTCTTGAATCATTCAGTTTTGCATAGTTTGCGGAAAGCCAGGGGAGCGGGAGCCCTCCTGAACTCCTCAGGCAGGCCGTTCCATCAGGTGGTGGTGGGGGCCACAACAGAGAAGGCACCGGTATGAGCAGTGACTGATTTTGCCCATTTTCAGGATGGCAAATGCTCCGTTCCTATATCGTTGAAAGGATACAAACCAAAGACAAGTTCCATCTTCCTCTTCTGGAAACGAGTATTGTGAACAGTCTCTAAGCATGGATTTGAAAAACAAACCAGTCTGTTCTTGCAGTGAGATCTTCCAAATCAGACCTTGCCGGTGCAGCTGATTACGACAGGCGAAATCAGAACCACAAATTAATGTCAATATGTATTTAACAATTGCACACCACTGGGATTATGCATAATTAGCCTCGTAGGGTTTTCAGTGTAATCACAGGCATGAATTATCGTGTGGGGGGAAACGTTTGATTTATGTCTTCATAATAAGAACACAAGAACCTAAGAGAAGCCAATGTCAGATCAGGCCAATCCAGTCTAACACTCTGTCACACAGTGGCCAAAAATAATCCGTGGGCAATGGACCCAGAAGAACCGTCTGTGCCTCCATCTCTTTCAAGAGCAGGAATACGTGGCCAGTGACTCCCTCTTAAAGACCAGGTATGGAGAGAGTTTGCTTTCAGTGACTCATCGGTAGTTTTTGCTCGCGGATCTCACTTTTTGCCAACTTGAAACTAACATCGTTCACAAACTCCTTCTCCGTGTAGTACAAATTCACACCATCAAAGGGCTCATACGGTCTGTTGTTTCCCTTTTCTTTATGCCACATGGCCTTTTGATCATTTGTATTATACACTCGTGGGGATAAAAATGCCTCCTACGGCATGGTTGACTATTTTTTGATAAGATTTTGGATCACTTCTGGCACCTCCCCATGAAGACTTGCTTGAATTTGGCAGTTCGTTCCCCCAGAGCACAAGAGGTTAATCTCATAGCATAAATAATATTGGATAAAGCAGCAGTTATCTGGAGATGACGCTTTCTGTGGTTTTTCCATGGCCTGGGTCAAAGGTAAGGCTGCCAATCAACAGGTGGTGGCTGGAGATCTCCTGGTATTTCAACTGATTTCCAGGCAATAGAGATGAGCCCCCCCGAGAAAATGGCCATTTTGGAAGAGGGACTCTATGGCATTCAGCCCACCAAAGTCCCTCCCCTGCCAAGCCCCACCCTCCTCAGGCTCCATTCCCAATATCTTTAGGTATTTCCCAAGATGGAACTGGCAATCCTAGTCAAAGGAGAAGAGATGCTGGGAGATTGTCTTTGGGGGGAGGCTGGTAAAGAGCAGATTCAGGGGACCCTGATTCAGAATGGCTTAGGCAGGAGGGGTAATGCTAACCCCATTCCGTATCTACCATCTAAATACACTCTTATGAGTCTCACTGGTACAAACATACCTGTACAATTACCTGGACCCGGACCTGGATGGCCCAGGCTAGCCTAATCTCGTCAGATCTCAGAAGCTAAGCAGGGTCGGCCCTGGCTAGTCTTTGGATGGGAGACCATCAAGGAAGTCCAGGGCTGCTGCGCTGAGGCAGGCAATGGCAAAACCACCTCTGTTCATCTCTTGCCTAAGTCAGCTGCAACTTGACAGCACTTTCCACTACCACCACGATTATGTTTCCACTTGCAAAGCAAACAGCCAGCCCGGTTAAGTAACTGAGGTCATGACCGTGTAATGGGAGAAAGGGTTAAACCTCTCTCCCACTCACCCACGCTTTGACCCTGGTTTGAAGGGGCGGGGGTGCACTTACTATTTGTAAGGTTTCTTTTTAATGCAAAGTAGTTCTGTTCATGGATTTCCCAGCCTCATATACAATTTGACCTTTAGTAAACCTAATGTTATCTTCTTTCACCCGGTGCCCCTATTTCCAGTTTGCCTCTTGTCATGGGGAGGCTAATACTGTGTTCTGTCACAAGGTGTCACTGTTTGAACCTTTTTTGTTCAGCAGGTTCTAATGTTTTGGTCAGCAATGCTGGCCAGATGATATATGCATTTAAAAACAGCACACAGATGCTTGTTTCCTAAGCCAGCTCAACTCAGAGTGATCTTTGGTCACCTTCCTCAAAGGTTCCCACAACAGCAAGTACTGAATCTCATTTCTCAGGGTGATGACGAATCTCAGTTCTTGGGTTTACAAAACACAAGTTTCTAAACCTCCAGCAAAAGCACAATGCAAATAGAACACCTTGCAGCTGGGCTTTTTTGCAGGCTCAAATCACTCCCGATTTTCTTGGGAGTTGATCAACAAGCATTGGGATCAGTCTGGGCAGGATTCTTCCACACATCTGTCCTCTCTCTGCATCTTCACAGTTGTGCAGTCAGTTTCTTTTCTTCCACGTGTGCCTTCAATAATAAGGATTTCCAAGGGACAGTGTTCTCATCATTTTCTTTTTAAAAAGGAGCTAAAATAATATATCACTGGGGCAATAGGCTTCAGAGGTTCTCTGAATTCCCAGCTTTCATTCTTTTAAAAACCTAACTCTCTATTTTCTTCCCTTGCTGAGAAATATTTATATGTCCGTGAGGGAGGAGGATAGAGACTTACTTAAAAAAAAAATAAAGCTGGGAATTCAGATGACCTCCTAAAGGCTCCAGCTACATATTAATATTTTAATGCCATTTTAAAAAGAAAAAGAAATCATTTGTCTTCAGGGTGGCAGGGAGTAGAAAGAGTGGTTTGATCACAACAGTCTAATAACTGAACAGTGGAGTAGAGGTGGGCAGAACAACCAGCAGAAACTTGATGCATGAGGAAAAAGCCGATTCAAAATCAGTTTCCAGAAAACATTAGGGTAAAAGTCTTCTTAAAAGAACCAAAAGGGGTGGGAGGCAGTGGGACAAAAAACCCAAAGTGAAAACTGAAAGCACAAAAATGCAGGTGAAAATCAGGGGATAAACCAAAGCAGTATGGGGCCAGAGCTCATGCAAAAACCCCATGCAGAAAAGCCCACTGAGTCAGCACATGGGTCTATCGAGGCCAGCGCTGTCTATTCTGACTGTCTTTCCCATCCTCACAACCTGATCCTCTGAACTGGAGATGCTGCGGATTGAACCTGGGACCTTCTGCATGCAAAACAGATGCTCTACCAATGAGCATTTCCTCTCCAAGAGTTATGTGTTCAGATTTTAAATTACACATCGATTTATTTTTTAAAAATTTCTGTGCCACCTTTTCACCCAACTCAGGGTCTCCAAGGTGGTGAACATTACAATATTTCACACATTAAGACATTTGGAACATTAAAACAGCTTTTAAAATACAAATATATAAAACATATTTAGAACAATTAAGTAAAACTTATAAACAGACACATATAAACACACAAACATGGAGGTGGGCAAATAAGAAGTAATAACCAAACTAAGTCTCCAACTGCTAGCAGAAGACAATGACAGAGGGAGCAAGGGGAATCTCCCGGGGCGGGGGGAGATCCAAACTTTTGGCACCATAACCAAGAAGCCCGTTCTCAGGTTGCCACCTGCCTAGTTTCACAGGGCCAGGGAGCCTGAAGCTGGGCCTGTGCAATTAACCAGAGTGGTCAGGTAGATTCATATGGGAACAGATGGTCCTTCACATAGCTGGCTCCAAGCCATACAGGGCTTTAATGGTCAATTAGACCCAGAAGCAAATTGGGAGCCAGTGTAGATGGGACAAAACAGGAATGACGTGGTCCCTATGACCCATTCCAGTCAACATTCTGGCCACAGTATTTTGCACTGACTGTAGCATCCGGACTGTCTTCAAGGGTGGCCCCACGTACAGTGCATTGCAGCAATCCAATCTAAATATTACCAGGGCACGCACCACAGTAGCAAGACCTTTTTTGCCTAAGAAGGGCTGCAACTGGTTTCTCAACTGAAGTTGGTGAAAGGCAGCCCTGGCCGCCGCTACCACCTGTTCATCCAACAAGACTTTAACAGATCTTACCTTTTGGGAACAGCCTTTCCCTGATCAGATGACATAAATACAATCCCAGTGATTTAAAGGGGATTATACAATCCTTTATATAAGCAGAATGCAGGAGGACACTCTTTGGAAGTAGGACGCAGTTCTCAGAATACCATTTCCTGTTAGAATGCCTTTCATATCCACTCAGCCATGTGCCAGAGTGTAAGAACTGAGTGTCCTAGAACAGGTTGACACTGATCAGAGCAGAAGGAAACAGACTAATATTCTCGGTTGCACATTGGACTCTGGAGTAGCTTTATTGTTGCTGGATCTTTTCCCCTACCTTTTCACCAAAACACCAACCTATTCCTGAGGGAAGGCAGTATGAAGGCAGTACTGAGAAAAGAACAGCTAATCAGTCTGTGAGAGAGATTCCTGAACTCCAGTGTTTACATTTATGGATTCTGCTGCATCAGTACAGGTCAAATGGGCAGATTAGCACCAAACACTTTTTTTTTTTTTTTTGGTACAAACTGTGGCAGAATGTGAGCATCCTTTCCAAAATGCTGTCGACATCCAACACATTCAGACATTTGCTGATGCTCAGGAAAACTTGCCAAGAAAAGATTTATACGCATTAACGCAAACATGTACACTTGCAGGATAACGGCTGTTGGATTCAGGCCAGGGAGACCGGCACTCAAATCCTCTCTCAGCCCCAACATTCACGGTGTGATCTTGAGCACTCTCACTGCCTCCACAGAGGGTTAGTGTGAGAATAAAATGGGAGAGTGTGGAGACAGATATTCTTTCAAAAAAAGAGCCAGGGTGACTTTTTCAGCTCAACAGCAAGCTCTGCTTTTATTTCTCAGTGGTCATATATATGAGTCAATTTCACATTACCTTTTTAAACTGCATGGTTTCCGTTATTGGCCTGTCATGGAGGAAACCGGTACAGGGAAACCGTTTCACACAGCATTTCCCTTCTGATAAGGAGCCGTCTCTGAAGAGCTGTGGCCATTCCAAACTGTGCCACTTTCTTTTCCCGCCATTTTCCTCCACGTGCATGATCTCCCTGAGAGGAGTTTTGGGTTTTTTTGAACATTTTATTGGGACCGCTATGACGCTAATTTGACATCCTGTTATAGTGTTATAGCACTCCCAATAGAACATTTTTTTAAAAAAGAGGAGAGATTGCACGCCAGGGGAAAGAGGGTGCAAAAAAAGTCACTGGAGGAAGCACTAGTCTGAAAGATCCCTCCCAACACATCAAATGTTGTCAGTGTTATTTTAGGCTCTGCCCCTCTCCCCCAACTAGGCCCAATCTGCATTAGCATTTGTTCAGGATTTTATTTCACAACTTTTCCCACGATTTATCTACATTTAAAAGCTCCCTCCAAAAAGGAAGGGGAAATACCTTCCTGACTGGCAGAAGGGACAGCCAGGCAGCATTGTGCACAGGCAGATCTGAAAAAGAAGAGAGTGGCTACATGATTGACACAAGGGGCCAGCCAGTCAGCACTGTGCAAAGGCGGGTGTGAGAAATTAGGAAGGCAATGGCTACAAGATTGACAAAAGAGTTAGCCAGTCAGCACTGTGCACAAGTGGGTTTGAGAAAGAAAGAAGCTACATGATTGACAAAAGGGCCAGTCAGTCAATACTGTCCTGCTCCAGTTTCTCCTCCTCTTCAGCTAGTTCACCTCAAGCATAATCCTTTGGAGAAGGTTTATAGGCAGGGGTCTTTTGGGGGGGGAGTGCACCCAAAAAATATTCTTTTTGAGGTGTGTGTGGTGTGAGTGGTCTAATGAGGTTGCACCATCAATTTATAGATGTATAAATGTTGTTCCTTTTGGTCTTTGGGGGTTTCTGTGTGGCACTGTGGCATGCTTGCACTGCCACAGTGCCAATTGTTCTGGAGTGTGCCACTTGTTCTCATGGCAAACAAGCACCTCCCAAGACAGTTCACTTTCCCTGAGATTCTCTGGGAGAGTCTGACTGCTGGGTGTCTGCCTGGTTGCCTGCCTTAAGTGCGGCTGGCTGGGTTTCCCCATTGGAAACAATGGAGGTAATGGGGGTAACCTGTTTGGGTGCCCATAGAATTAGGCCCATTGGTCCAATTGCTTTGAGACATGGCGGTGTACGTGGGGAGAGGCTCACGAAGCTACCCTGAAAATTTGGAGCCTCTCCCTCAAACCAGCCCCCCCAGAGCTACTAACAGCACCGTGGGGGAAAAGTAACTTTCCCCCCACCATAGAGAACAATGGAGGGGATGGGGACAGCCTGTTTGGGGGCCCATAGAATTGGACCCCCTGGTCCAATGTTCTTGAAAGTTGGTGGGTATCTTGGGGAGAGGCTCCAACAGCTACCCTGTGAGTTTGGAGTCTCTCCCTCAAACATACCTCCCCTCCAGCCCCCAGAATATACCCTATGTTTTCACCATTGACTTCAATGGCCCATAGGATATAATGGGGCCAAATTGCCGCCAAATTTCTTTCATTCCCTCCTTTCCTTCTCTCCTTTTCCTCTTTCCCACCTTCTTCTCTTCTCTTTTTTCCTCCTTTCCCTGTTTCCCTCCTTCTTCCCTTCTCTTTCTTTCTTTCCCTCCTTCTTTCCTTCTCCTTCTTTCCCTCTTTCCTTCTCTCTACCCCTTCTCTCTTCACTCCCCCACCCAGCCCAGCTGGGGAAGGGAAGGGGACGCTTTCGAAGATGCCTCCCCCCCCTTTTGCTTCCCCTTCTGACATCACTTCTGGTGATGTCAGGGGACGTGGCGTATGCTAATAGCCTAGTAGCTCATTAGCATACCATATACTAATGAGCTCCTGCAGCTCTTTTTCTACGAAAAGACCCCTGCTTATAGGTGCATGTGTGAAAGACAGAGTTTATAAGGACACACCACTAAAATTATGTTTTTTTGTGTTTGCTTCCCTGAATGTCTCAAAAGAAGGGCCAAATTTAAAAGTAATAAAACACATAATAAAACAGCATGACTTCAGGAACTGCACGCAAATCACATTTATCACACGTTGCTGTCATTGGCCCTCATCAAAAGTGGACTAACATTCCCTTCCTGGTTTGAGCTCTCCTTGGAAACAGGATCTCTGTTTGTTCAGAAAATTTCATAATCCAGTCCAGGGAAAGCATAATCCCTCTTAAAAAAATCAATATGTGTTATTTTTTTTCTTGCATTACATCTGCATTCCTGGCAGGGCCATGCTAGACATGATGTCAAGAAAACCATCAATGGATTTCCCAAACTGTTTTACCAGTAAATAAAAGCCACTAAGGGAAGTCATTTGGATATGGGCACAATTTAGGGATTAGGTAAGGCTGAAGGTGGTACCTGAAGATCTGCTATTACAATTGAGCTCCAGACAACTAAGATCAGGTCTCCTGGAGAAAAAGGCTCCATTGGAGGGTGTTCTCTATGGTATTATTAGGGTTTCCAAACACCAGGTGGTAGCTGGAGATCTCCCATTATTACTACTGATCTCCTGGCAACAGAGATCAATACACTTGGAGAAATTGGTCACTTTGGAAGGTGGACTCTATGGCATTATACTCCACTGAAGTCCCTCCCCTCCCCAAACCCCACCCTCCTCAGGCTCCACCCCCAAAATCTTCAGGTATTTCCCAACCTGGAGCTGGCAACCCTAGGTATTATACCCTGCTGAGGTTCCTTCCCTCCCCAAACCCTGCCTTGCCAAAGCTCCACCCCCAAAATCTCCAAGTATTTCCCAACCCAGAGCCAGCGACCCTACATGAAGGGCATGAATCTTTCCACCCCCCATTCCATTTTTGCTACCTTAAAGAATTTTTGGTGAGGCTATTTGCCTTGTTGAGGGAAACATACAGGCCACACACCAACAGCCTCTGTATGCAGTTATTACATTTGTTGTTGTTGTTAGCCATTCAGTTGGGTCTGACTCTTGGCGATTCTACGGGCCAGCTCTCTCAATGTTTTCCTATCTTGTACTATTTCTTTGAGTTGTTCCATGCTCAAGCTGGTGTCGACTTTTATGTGTTACTAAACTGTGTTAACTTTTGGTTCAGAAAATTGGCTGTTTCTAGGACCGTTCTTCAGATGAAATTGCAGCTCTCCCCACTAATGCTCCCTCTAAGCTGTGGAGTCTTGTGAGCAAAAATTCTACTTTGTGAGCTACTGGCATTAAAGTTGTGAGTGAGTGATTTGGCTACTGCATTAATTAGTCTGCTCTGAAGCCATCCTTCCTGAGCGAAGACAGAATTTGTGAGCTGGAGGCTAAAAACCAGTGAGCTAGCTCACACTAACTCAGCTTAGAGGGAACACTGCTCCCTACCACCACCCAAATAACATTCAATGGTAAAGCCAATGTTAAAATTGATGCCTGGTTTTGCATACCTATCATGTACAGTGCATGCACTCTGTAAAAAGCACATTAAAATGGCATGAAAAAGGATTGTCAAAAGGCCATCAAATGGCATTACAATGGTGTGGAAATGTTGTATAAGAAAGATGGTGGGAAATGGTGGGAAAATGCAAGGAATGAGGAAACTAGGATGAAAACACTCACAGTGGATATGTATGAAAAATGAAAACTGGTAGATTCTCACACACCCTGAACTGGATAGCCCAAGCTAGCCTAATCTTGCCAGATCTCCAAAGCTTAGTAAGATCAGCCCTAGTTAGACCTTGGATGGGAGACGACCAAGGAAGTCTGGGATTGCTGCACAGAGACAGGCAACGGCAAACCACTTCGGTTCCTCTCTTGCCTTGAAAAACCTAACGGGTCACCACCAATGCTCCCTCTAAACTGTGGAGTCTTGTGAGCAAAAATTCTACTTTGGGAGCTACTGGCATTAAAGTTGTGAGCGGGCGATTTGGCTGCTGCATAAATTAGTTTGCTCTGGAGCCATCCTTCCTGAGCTAAGACAAAATTGTGTAAGTCGGAGGCTAAAAAACTGTTGAGCTAGCTCACGCTAACTCAGCTGAGAGGGAACACTGGTTGCCACAAGTCGGCTGCAGCTCAATGGCACTTTCCACTGCCAGATTGTTACACGCAACACCCTTATTTCCTTCATGTATCACAATGCAGTAAAACTGTTTGTGTGGGACGCACGAGAAAAGAATGCGCGAAGAGGATAACACTGGCATTTAGCAAAAGGGCAAAGTCAAAGCACAGACACTTAATCAGAGGAGACAGCAGAAGAAAAGCCTCCATTTTTGCAGGCGCTCAGGAAGCTGAAAAACCACCTGTGACCTCAAGTTGCACACAGATCCAGCCCATCTGCTTTACAGCCTTCGCTCTGTTTATTATTAGGTAACAGGAATGGAACCTCAATGTCGAAGGTACCACCACCACCCCGGTAATTGGTGGGTGTTATGTTTGAAAGAGAGGAGGGGGAAGAGAATACCGGGAGGATAATTATTAGACTGGCTGCAACCGTTGATCAAGAAGTCATAGCAGAATGACTTCCTATGTGCTTGATATTCTAATGGGGTTCTACGCCCTTATGAGGCCAAGGCCAAACCTGTGAAAGTTTACTCTCTACTGCTGTCTTCCATGGCAGACCTAGGCAGAGCACACTGCAGTCGTCCTGACTCCTGACCTCCGTCACTCATAAAGGTAAAGGTAAAGGTTCCCTTGCTCGAAAGCCAGTCGGATCCGACTCTAGGGTTGCGGTGCTCATCTCCGTTTCAAAGCCGAAGAGCCAGCGCTGTCCGAAGACGTTTCCGTGGTCATGTGGCCGGCATGACTAAACACCAGGGCGCACGGAACGCTGTTACCTTCCCGCCGAAGTGGTACCTATTGATCTACTTGCAATTTCTTGCTTTCGAACTGCTAGGTTGGCAGGAGCTGGAACCAGAGATGGGAGCTCACTCCGTCATGCGGCGCTCTCGGGTCTCGAACTGCTGAACTACTGACCTTCCACAGCCTGCAGTTCAGCGTCTTAACCACTTGAGCCACCGCAGTCCCCCGTCACTCATACTCACTACTCACTACCCAAACCGTTTCACGTTCAGTTTCCTTCCCCATCCCTTCCCCCCGAACTGGTCAGCTCCTGACAGTCATTTCCAGGACTGTTTTTGAGAAAGAGCCCCAAACCTGATGGAACCTGCTTCCTTGTATATGTGCCATCAAGTAGGTGTTACAGGTAGGCTTGCCAACTTCCAGGTGGCACCTGGAGATCCCCTGCTATTACAATTAATTTCCAGATGACTGAGATAAGTTCCCTTGGAGAAAATGGCTGCTTTGGAAGGTGAACTCTATGGCATTGTACCTTCCTGGGATCCCCCCCTCCCCAAACCCTGCCCTCTGCAGGCTCTCCCCACCCCCAAAATCTTCAGGTATTTGCCAACCCAGGGCTGGCTACCCGAGTTACAAGGCCGCAGTAACAAGCACACACAGCCGGTGGTATCAACAACCCAAAGTGCCCAAAGCTGCTTTTACTAGCAAGCTTTAGTCTCAGATTATTTCTGTTTCTTTCCAGCTTGGACTGGCAATTCTCCCCAAAGCAGGCCGTGCCCTGAGAAAACCTTTGAGTGGAGATACCTAGGCTCTTCAGCATATGGAATACAGGTTCTCCCTCCAGCAGTGCTGCTTGCTCCCTTTTGCAAATTCAGCAGCGGGGAAGGAATTCCAGGAGGCTCCTGTGGGCCTAGACAGACGCCTTTCCTTCCTTTCACACAAAGGGAATCAGAGGTAGAACACAATGTGTTATTTTTTATTACTATTATGACAAGCTCTCCAAAACACAGGACATCAGGGGCCTGGATCCGTAGCAAAGGGGACAATTACCGGCACTAATTAATTTCTAGCTGTGCAATATGTACAGTAAAAAAAATAATAACAGCATGGCAGAAAAGCCATGCCGGGAAATGCAAAGAACCCAAGCCCTGGGGCTTGTCAACCAAACCTTCCCAGTCTGCCTTCAGCTTTTCTTCCCACAACTATTTCTCTGCATTGAAGCCAACTTTCTGGTCTCCTCAGCTTTCCAGGGCTCTCAAGATCTAATTAACTTTACTGGGGGGTGGGGGGAGAGGAGAGGAGGAATGCTGAGAAATGGGGCAAGAGACTCCTGTAACCAACATGAATTGCTCCGAAAGTGGCCAAGCCATGGCCAAGGGGCAGGGCAATCTTGATATCTTCAGAAAGGCAGAGGCACAGAACTGCTGTGATAAAATGTCTTGTGCAGAATCAGGTTTTATTTCCTCCTCTGTTTTTACACGCACACACAAAAATGGAAATGTGAGGAACACATAAAACAGCTGACAAATTGGCGAGGTGAGCGCGCCTCATAATGATCCGTAATTCATTCCTGCTGAGGAGTCTGGAACTTGCAAATCATGTTCCTAATTGTGGTATGCTGCATGCGCAGGATCGTGAAGAATCCCCCTGGGCCAAGCTTATGTTTGTGCTGAATGTGGATGAGGACTGATTCCCAAACAGGGCTGCTTACTTCTCACGAGGTCTGTCTTCTGGTTTTAGGCAGGAAAGATTCTCATGTAAGGCTGCCAATTCCAGCTTGGGAAATTGTTAAGAGAGCTGCTGTTGTGCCTGTGGAGGGTGGAGTTTGTGGAATGTGAGAATTCAGTGGGGACAAGATGTCACTCTAGGAGTTCCATTGTCCCTGCACTCTATGTAATACCGTAGAGTTTGGTTTGTCGATCCTTCAGTCGAAGTAGGGGATCATCTGCCGCCCCCCCAGGTCCCATTGAGAAAAATAATTAAAAAACTGATGATGTTTCATGTGCTATTAGGTCAGCTCCGTGGAAAACCCAGAACTGACAGAGGGTAGTTTTGCAAATTGATGGGAACTCTATGGTGAAACCATTAGAGTTTCTGGCGATTCCTAGAGTAACCTTATATCAATTACTGCTTTTCCCCTGAAGTGAGGTAATGGTGCACATGATGTCGCACTCCCCCACGTCTCTGCCCCCAAAACTCCCACATGGCTTGGCCACCGTGCATACAGTCGACTCTGCAAAGCCGTCGTTTTCTTCACGGGAACTGATTGCTGGGATCTGGAGATCAGTTGCAGCTCCAGGAGAACTCTTGGCCTCAACTTGAAGCTGGGAAGTCTCATTCTCAGACAGTTTGCTAGGCATGGAGAGTTCCTTTTTCTGCACAATTAAGAAGAGACAGAGAGCCTGGCAGGTGCAACGACACTCAGGACAATGGAGTGGCTCCAGAACCTAGACCGAGAGCCCAATTCACTCACCCATTTTTCCCAGTGTGACAAAACAGCTAACTAATTGCCCTGACCTGACCTGAATAGCCCAGGCGAGCCTGATCTTAACAGATCTCAGAAGCTAAGCAGGGTCAGCCCTGGTTGCTATTTGGATGGGAGACCACCAAGGAAGGCCAGGGTCGTGATGCAGAGGCAATGGCAAACCACCTCTGTTAGTCTCTCGTCTTGAAAACCCTACAGGGTTGCAATAAGTTGGCTGTGACTTGATAGTTAAAAAATAGATCATTGTCCATTTGGCCTTGAGAGAATCAGGGAAAGACCAACACCAGGTGGGTCTCTCCAGGAAAGAGAACCCCCCCAAAAACTGCAAACAGGGACATAGCCCCACCAGAAGCATGGCTGTACCCCCAACTCCTAATTTTCAGAAAAACAGGCCTATACATTTGTGACAGGAAAGGTTCAGTTGAAATGCAAAGGCCATGTTTTAGGAGAGGGACATTTGTTATTAAAGACACATAGAGGGGTGGGTGGCTAAGGGTTGCGGTCATACGTGCCAGATAAAGCGGGGGGGGTAAGTGAGGCTATTTCCTCTGGAGGAATTTGACCCACAGTTGTGAGATCACACCTCCCTTTGAAGCTGCAGGCGCAGCCCGTTAGTGTGTGATCAGACGCAACTGTGGGTGAGTCTTTTTTTTTGCTGTTTGTTTCCCATGCGCTTAAACGAGGAATTGATGAATTGCACCTCTGCACTGATGGTTCCCTATGGAGTCTGCGATGATGCGCATATTGCGGGGGGGGGACAATGGCATGGAGTCGGGATGGCCTGATCAGACCATCCTGACAGCATGAGAGTGTGCAGGAGTGATCAGACAGGGGAAAGTCCGCCTGTGGTCTGTCGCAACCCATTTACTACTGGATTTTCCCTGGTGTCTTTTAATTCTGCTTCTGTGGCAGAGCAGAACAGGTTGCTGACAGCTGTGGGACACTTCCCAGATGTTGCTGTCTGATTGCTCCCTTTAAATCTGCCCGGCATTCACGCCTATGTCTGGTCTAACTGTCTGTATGATCACAGCCTAGTTCTCCCCATCTCCCAGAACAAATAGCATACTCCAGGACCAATGCAGGTCAAAAGAAAACAGCAGAGGGGGAAGGCAGGAGCCTGGTCTCCATGTGACCACAGACACAATCCAAACTGGGATCCATGTGCACGGAATTGAGGACAAGCAAATCACATGACTATTACATGGGACACAAGACTCAGCCTGTGTACTCCATAATGTTTGAATCTATTGCTTTAACCACTGCGCCACAACTGCTACTCTGCAGCCATAAATGGCCCAAGTATGCATAAAGAACATAAGAGAAGCCATGTCGGATCAGGCCAATGGCCCATCCAGTCCAGCGCTTTGTCACACAGTGGCCAAAAACCAGTTGCCATCAGGAGGTCTACCCATGGGGCCTGAACTCCAGAAGCTCTTCCACTGTTACTTCCCAAGCCCCAAGAATACAGAGCATCACTTGCTCCAGACCAACAGTTCCTATCTATACCTTGTGGCTAATAGACACTGATGGACCTCTGCCCCATATGTTTATCCGGTTCCCTCTTGAAGCCATCCATGCTTGTAGTCGCCACCATCTCCTGTGGATAGTGAATTCTATGTGCTCATCGCTCTTTGGGTGAAGAAGTACTCCTTTTATCTGTTCTAAGCTTACTGCTCATTAATTTCATTGAGTGTCCACAAGTTCTTGTATTGTGAGAAAGGGAGAAAAGTGCAGATCTCTGGAAAACGTCTTCACTTCTATGACCCTTCAGAGGAAGTTTCAGGTTCTACCAATTTAGAAGCTCGGGGTGACAAAGACCTTGAGGAAAGGCCCTTCTCTATAACGGCACCCCCCACCTTCTACCTTAGGGATGCCTTTTTAATACTGCTTTTTATCCTCCTCCAGAGAGCAAACAACCTTTCATTTACACAGGCAAACAGCACAAAAACACTGCTCTTCTTCTTTCGGTGGCAAACGGCAAATCTGCTCTTGAGGGATTGGGGACTAAAAATAGCTTGGAAAATTCACCTGCAAAACTAATCCTGCCTGCGTCCCATTGGGCCAGACTCCACTGGAAATCCAGCATGTTACATCACTGAGTAATCTGAGAGTGGAGAGCTCTGATTTAGCTTTACCTCCTGGGCACAACAGAGGACTGCTTTGTTTGGCAAGAAGGGCTGGTCTAGAGTGTTACAGGTAAGGGGGGGGAAGGGATTCAAATGTTTTGCCACACTTCTAAAGAGTTACATGAATTGCAGCTATAAATATAATGGAAGAATGGCATGCTGTCCCAGCAGTTAAGTCCTAAACTTAAAGAGTTGTACATTTGCAGATTTGTACTCCTACTTGTTCTAAAACCATAACAGATCCCGCCTCCCATTTCTAAGTACAAAAACTTAATTCCATTGACAATTCAAATTAATTTTGAGGAAGCATTCATTGCAAAGAAGTGTGTGTGTGTGTGTGTGTGTATGGTGTATGTCACACCTATACGGGAGAATCTACAAGCTCAAAAAATATATAAATATTAAGCACCACCCTCCTGCATAGTGATATCTCTCACTCATCCATCCGTCTGATGAAGTGCACTCTGGTTCACAAAAGCTTGTGCAGGAATCAATTCTATCCAGGGGTCATTTCATAGAAAAAGAGGTGCAGGAGCTCATTAGCATAACTCATTAGCATAGCTTATTTGCATATGCCACGCCCCCTGATATCACCAGAAGTGTGTCAGAAGGCAACACCCACCACTCAGGCTATACCCCTAGGGTCTGTCTTTCCACTCTGGGGGCTGTCATTCCAGTCCCAGAGTAGCCTATCTGGGCCCAGGAGGAATGCTACACGTGCTGCTTCGCGCTCCTGCTGGGAGCTGGGAGCACAGCTTGCCGCTGCCTGTGCTTCTAACTGCCGGAGCTCCGCTCCTGCGCGCTCCTGCTCCAAATAACCCCTGATTCTATCAGTCTTTAAGCCTGTGCTGCTAAACTTCTGCTTAATTTTTGACCCCAGTGTTCCCCTTTGCAGATGCTTCCTAGCCCTTCCTGTTCTACAGAGCCCTGCGCTGAAGACCTCAAGGCTTTTCCATGTGCTTGAATTATCTCCTGATTTTTTGGAGAGTCGATCCACAAGCACTGGAATTGGTTTGGGCACGGTTGTTCTGCACGTCTGCCCTCCCTTTCCATTTCCACAATTGTGGAGTCAGTTTATTTTCTTCCGTGTGTGCCCTCAATAATGAGGATTTTCTAGGCACAGAGCTGTCATCATCAGTGGTGTCAGGCATTACAGCACACACACACCCTTTTACAGGAATGGCACTAAAATATCAGTATATCACTGGAGTGTTGAAACAAAAGGCTTAGGAGGTTCTCTGAATTCCCAGCTTTCATTATAAAATAAAGTGAGTCTCTACCCCCTACCCCTTGAGGGAAAATGCCCTTTTCCTTACATCTCCAGCTCAAAAAAAAAAAAAAGCCAACTCCAAATCAGTTTCCAGAAGATGATAGGAGTAAAAGTGGTCTCAAAAGAACAGGAAAAAAACTGGGTGGGGGGGAACCAAAGTGAAAACTAAAGATACAAAAATGTGTGTGGAAATCCGGTGATAAACTGAAGCAGTACAGGACCCAGGCTTCCCAAGAACTTACTGTAATTCGGCGGGGGATGGATACATCTTGGCAGGACCATTCTGGGGGGGAGACATAGCGCATGATGCTGTCGTCAAGAAGTGACGCCAGGCGACGCTCTGGTAATGGGTCTGGAAACTCGGTGGTACCATTGAGTTTCCAGCCCCATTGCCAGAGCGTCGCCCGGCGTCACTTCCTGGTGATGGCATCGTGCGGTGTGGGTGTTCCACGGAGGAATGTTCCAGCCAGGAACTGTGTGTCCCCCGCCAAATTACGGTAAGTACTTGGCAACCCTAACAGGACCAGAACCATTAAAAAAAAGTGCAGAAAAGCCCCTGGATACCACTGCCTTACATTCAGCACAAAAAGAGAGTTCCTTTTAAAAAATCTACTAAACTGCCTTATTACCATCCGATTTAAAAAAATCTAATTGAGGTGCCAATGTTGACACAAGCACGGGAGCCCTGGAGGTGATGCAGGCGACTAATTCCTCCACAGAGCAAACAGTTTACCAGCTAGAGAATTCAGCTAATAACTCAGGTCATTTGGGGAACTGCCCTCCACAATTCAACAGCAGTGGCGCAGCGGAGGGGGGGGGGAATGTTCCAAGCACATTATTCCTAGTAGTCTTTTCATCTAATCTGAGAGGAAGAAAGGATTTTTTTTTCTCACTCAGCTTTTGATCTTGGCTTTATTTCCATTGCATGTTTTTTATTCCGCTTTCCTCCACGCCCCTCCATCAACATTGCCCTCGAAGCCTACTGCAAAACCACATGCAAATAAGATCACAAAGCGGGACCCTTCTTCGTCTTTCAAGGTCAGTGCTGTCTGCTCTGACTGGCAGCAGCTCTCCAGGGTCTCAGCCAGATTTCTTTCACATCACCTACTGTCGGGTCCTTTCAACTGGAGATACTAGGGACTGAACCTGGGGTTTTCTGCACAGAAAGCAGATACCATACCACTGAACTCTCCTCTTACAAGAATACATGAAGGCTGGGTTGCCAACTCTGTGCTGGAAAATTCCTGGAGATTTGGGGCCTGGGGAGGGCGGAGATTAGGAGGGAGGGTGGGCCTCAGTAGAATAAAATGCCATACAGTTCACCCTTCAAATCAGCCAATTTCTCCAGCAGGAATTATCCCTGTAGTCTGGAGACCCTGTAGTCTGGTGTTGTAATTCTGGAAGATCTCCAGGCCCCCGCCTGGGAGTTGGCAACCCTAACTCAGGCCCTTGGTCTTTCAATGCCAGTCTTGTCTAACCAGATTAATAGCAGCTCTCCAGGTTCGCAGACAGGAAGCACGTTAACTGCTGCTAGGGCCGCCAGATACCTACGGATACCTAGAAATCTCCTGGAATCACAACTGGTCTCCAGTCGACAAAAAAATCAGTTGCCCTGGAAAAAATGGCTGCTTTGGAAGGTGGACTGTGTACTATAATACCCTGGTGAGGCCCCTCCCCTCCTCAAGCCCCGCCCTCCCCAGGCTCTACCTCCCAAATCTCCAGGTATTTCCCAACCCAGAGCTGGCAACCCCACGAGCACAGAATAGGAATCCATTTTCCCCTCCGTGTCAGCAAGGCTGATCACATCGGGCCCACACGTGCACCCCCCCACACACACACACACACACTCCCTCAGCGGAAAAGCTGCAGTCAGTTCCACCAACCGACCACACTGCCGTTTCCTGTTTAGATGCACTCAAGCTACATTTGCACGGTTTGAAGAAAAGCTCTCACTTGTCTGCAGCCAGTGGCTGGTGAGAGCTGAAGGAATGGAGAAGCAGCAGCTGAGCTCCAGCAGCTGAACTGGTTGGAACCAGAGAAAACAAAAACAAGAATGACCTTTCTTGGCCTGTTCCTGTAGTCACATTGCACCAGTTAGGGTGCACCAGACCCTGTCCCTCAGCCCCGATCAGCTGGCCAACAAGGGGGCTTACCAGTAGAAAGAGGAAGGTTTAGGTCACATGGCTGCCATCACACAGGAAGTGACGTCACCACACCAGTGACCTCTGGGCGACGCTCTGGTATTTGGGCAAAAACTCTATGATAGAAGGCTGTTTTTCCATAGGGATTTTTTTTGCCCAAATACTAGAGTGTCACCCTGAAGTTGCTGGTCTGATGTGACCCAGGCCTTTCTCTTTCTCCTGGTAAGCCCCCCATCCCTTAACCCTAGCGCAAGCCCAAATGCCCCACTGAAACCTAGGCAACCAGAGGGAAATGGGGGGAGGCGGGTATTTACTGTTGGGCGGTACTTATTAGAGGTGGCAGTGATCTTCGCCACTGTGCAGTGACGTCACTGCTGGCCCACCTGGAAGCGCTGTCATAGCTCTGGGACAACGGTTTAGCACTCACCTCAGAACTCCAGGTCGTGCCGGAAGTGACATCACTGTCGCTGCCTCACCCCCATTTTGCGGGTCTACTTTCACCCGCCGACCAGATGAGCGTTGGTGGGCATCAGCGACCATTACCAGGACTTTGCCCGCCATTAATGGTTGCCTGGTAAGCCTACTGAAACTTTTCATAGAGCTTTTAAGTATTGACATGGGCTGAACTTTCTCTTGTCCACTGAAATCTGTCATTGGACCGAATTCTCTATGGACACAGGGCAGCATTGCTCTATGTGGTCGCAATTCTTTAGTGAAAGTGCTATATACTTTGTGTCGGAAAGGAGGATGCCATAGTAGTTAATGCCTTGGACTAGGACTGAGGAGACAAGGGTTCAAATCTACCCCCTTTAGCTTGGGCTAGTCAATGAGTCCTGAGCCACGACCACTTTTCTAGTGCAAGCAGCTTTCTTCTGGATAAATCCACAGTGAAAAACGTTGCAAACTATTGTTTTTAATGAAATTTGGAAATTCTGAAGAGCTAGTAGATTGTGCAATGGATCGCTATTGTGCTTTAGTAATCTAGCAATTGCCAGGTTTTAAAAGCCTGAAAAAGCCATCTGGTGTGTGAGAGAATAGCCATGGAGGGGCACTGGAATGAAGAAAACACAGAGCAAATCACTGTGTGGATGTTCTGTTACTGCTGGAAAGGCCTTTTCATTCACTGCAGCAATGAGATCTGTACAAAGCATCTTTGCTGTGTGATTGCTGCAGGATGTGGGAACTGATGGAGGTGTGCGATCATCATCCCTGACGTGAAGGCACAACTTCTAGTGTGACCCGGAAGTGACATCATCCTGCCATGGGTGAGGCTCTAGCATTCACCCCAAACTCTGTGGTTAAACCATAGAGATTTAGGTGAGAGCTAGAGCATCATCCTGTGCAATGACATCACTTCCTGGTTGTGCAGGAAGTTGTGTTATTGCTTTGGGAACAATGATCGCACAAACACCTTTTTGCTGGCCAGTTTCCTCCTGGGAGATCTTTCACTTGGTTTTAACTTTTTAAATTTTTAAACTGATGATATTCTTGAATGCTGTACACTGCCCTGAGCCCCAAATATGGAGGAGGGTGGTTTAGAAATCAGATAGACAGAGAGGCAGACAGACACATGGTAATCCTACTGGCAATGCCTTTGCTGGCCCCGGAGAAAAGGCAACAAACCCGGCATTTGTCAAGGCCAACCAGGATTTGAGTCATCATCTGCAACTAAATCCTGGTTTCACAAACAAGCTACTATTAAAATAAAACAGGATTTTTTATCTGATGTCAGAACCAAGCTATTGTATGCCTTGTTTATGTTGCTCGTGGTCTCTATAAGCTTCCACAAATTCAGCTTTCCATTTTCAGATCTTTGACAGCTTTGGGACTGGGTCATTCGCTTTGAGAAGCTGGGGCAATGAAAATTTCCCATCCTGAGAAACATGAAACCTGACATGGGGTGTGGGGAGAGACACGCTCACCCCAAAGGTCACACTTTTGTCATTTTGGAACCTGACCAAGTTCTCCTTTCCCAGTTAAATGGAAAATGAGAGGCGGCACGATGTGCAGGCCATTTTTGGATCATTCCTAGAATTCGGTTTAAGCACGGAGAGGAAGAAGCAACCGATCTCTCCCGCCCCACCAGGGTGGCTTTTGCATGAGACCAGGACTTAAAGTACCACAGAGACAAACCCATTTTGAGCTCCTGACTGAATTCGGTGGAGAACCACTTCCTTCCCTCTTAACAGGCTCTGGCCAAACACCACTCAAAGAGCAGCATACCCAAAGTTCTGTGAGAAGCTTGCAGGGTGTGTGTGAGCATGTCATTCTTATGACTGTGAATCTTCACACACAGTTCGGTATGGCACTGTTATTGAACCATAGAGCAACCATTTGCAACTGGGTTGTCTTGTTCCCGCGAGACCCGCAGTGTATGGATGCCGCCTCTGCAAAAAGATCTGTAGCAACCTGGAGGGCAGGCTAACCCCACCTTGCCTCCCGAGCACTGACATTTCACAGAGGGAAGCGTATTTGCAGGACTCTTGTTTTGTATTCCTTAGTTCTGCAAACAGCCGGCCTCTTTCGTTTGGGGGTCCGAGCAAGGGTCAGCAACCTTTGACAATGAGAGGGCCAAACAATGTCAAAATCCAGAGCAAGGAATCAACAAAGAGTCCAGTTTGCATAACTGAAACTAGAGGACGTTACTGATTGACAGGCGGATTAATGATCCACAAAGTTCCCGCAGCCCAAACACTGAGTGTTGCAAGACCCTTGTTAGGAAGTGGCACACAAGAGATTTCATAACGAATCAGAAATGTACAAGAGAGCACCCTGTGCTATTATTTTAGGGCACTGGCATAAATGTGTGCATGCTTCCCGCTTGGATTCCAGACAATGATTGTCCTCTCATCATTTCCCTTCCTGTAAAAGAACTCTAAAAAGCTATTTTGGTCCCATAAAAACCCTTGCCTGCCATTCCCTTCCTATACTGGTTCTTTTAGTATCCCACCTAAACCTCCAGTATGCCTTAACTCGGGGGTCCCCGGTCTTTTTGAGCCTGCAGACACCTTTGGAATTCTGGGCACAGCCACAAAATGGCTGCTGCAGGAGATGGGCCCAGGCACGAAATGGCCTTCAGTCACACGGGGCAGATCTTTGTACTGTGAGGGCAGCTGCCACCAAAGCAACGTCTTTAAAAATCTGCCTTAATTTAAGGATTTCAGCTTTTGTTAAGAATCTAAAGGTTCTGTACTGAGCTGCATTTGGGTCTGTAGCCACAGGCGGCAGACTGCCTCTGCTGATAGCCAGGTAAGAGGGTTATTGCAGAGTTTGCTTTTTTAAGAAAAAACACTACTATTGTGGGCTGGATGACAGCTCCACCCTTGGACTTTCTCGCTCCTTTCAGTTTCTTCCTTGCAATTTAACAACCTGCAATAAAAGTTAAATTTGATTTATACAAGGCGAGGAACCTTGCCCAGGAGCAGGCAAGCCCAACTTTGCATGTGTAAATACAACTGTCTTTGCAGCAAAAATTCTAAGGTCTGGGGATCGGTAAATGGTAACCTTCAACTGCCCTGGCCTCGATAGCCCAGGCTCATCAGATCTTGAAAGCGAGTTTAGTGCCTGACCGGGAGACCACCAAGGGTCACTGTGCAGAAGCAAGCAATGACAAATGACCTCTATACATCTCTCTACCTCAAAAACTCTATGGGGTTGCCATAAGTCGGCAGCAACTTGACGGCACTTTCCAACAACAACATTCAGCTCCACACTGGATGATGACACACACAAACCAGTCTGGTGTAGTGGTTAAGTGCGTGGACTCTAATCTGGGAGAACCGGGTTTGATTCCCCAGTTCTATCATAGGTGTTCTTGAAAAGAGCAGTTTCTGTCAGAGCTCTCTCAGCCCCACCTACCTCACAGGGTGTCTGTTGTGGGGAAGGCAAGGGAAAAGAGTTTGTAAACCACTCTGAGACTCTGAGTGAAGGATGGGGTATAAATCCAGTCGCTTCTCTTCTTCTTCTTCTACCAGATTCTTTTAAGGGGAGATGTTAGGGATTGAACCCAGTACCTTCTGCATACCAAGCAGACGCTCTGCCACTGAGCCACCAGCCCCTACCCTAATGTGTAGCTATTGCCATTTGGGGAGGCTGCTTCAGGTGCCAATAACACTCACACCACAGGGCTTGTGAGATGCCCAGGTTCCATTACAGGCTGTTTTCCACTTGGAAGAAACTGCCAACATGAGCCACATTTGAGGCGGACATTAGGAAGCTTGGCTGTGACACATTTTGAGCAATCCGTGTCTCTGATTCATACGCCCACATTCAGGGCTTATTCTCCATCTGTGTTGACCTTTGTTATCACGAACCAAACACAGAGGCAGGAATCTTCAAGTATATATGTGCACATCTGCACCAGTATCATCACCCCACCCCTGTACCAGCCATCCTTCAAATTATAATAAAAGCCATTGCAAAAAAACCCCCAAAAAACATTCAATTGAAATGGCAGATTGAAATTTGTCCCTTTTCTTTCTCAGTCCTGGGACTTCCTCTTTGGTTTGAAGGGACACTGAAGTCCGTGAGTCAATCGTAGCATGCTTGGGGGAGGTGGGATACTGACGAGGTAGATTCCATTCAGAAATTCTGAGGAATATCTTCCTTTCCAAAAAAAGAAAAGGAGCCTGGTGTCCCAGTTTGTAGAGGTTAAAAAGAAACTGTTTCATCAACTGCATAGGCAGAAAGGTCAAAGCAGCCCAGGGGTGGGGGAAAGCAAGGAACTGAGGGTCCAGGAATGTTCCAAGAAAGAAGAAACGGAGCATCCCCTTATGCCTGTGTGAGTAGCCGGACTGGACTGGGGAAGTAAAACACCCCATGAGCATGCTAAGGTGACGCCCTTAGGGTTGCTAACCTCCAATTGGGGCACGAAGATCTTCCAGAGTTACAACTGATCTCCAGGTGACAGAGATCAGGTCCCCTGGAGAAAATGGCTACTTTAGATGGTGGACTCTATGGCGTTGTACCCTACTGAGGTCCCTGCCTTCCCTAAGCTCCACACACATCCCAGTCTCCAGGTATTTCCAAATTCAGAGCTGGTAACCCTACTCCCAGATCTGGCCTAGGGATGCCAATCTCCAGGTGGGACCTGGGGATCACCTGAAATGACAGCTCATCTCCAGACTACAGACATCAGTTTCCCTGGAGAAAATTGATGCTTTGGAGGGTGGACTCTATGGTATTGTACCCCACTGAGGTCCCTGTCCTCCCCAGGCTGTTAGCAGTCAGACCCCTCCTCTAGCTGAAGGGTAGTTTATAGCTAGAAAACCATAAACACCCTTCATACAATATCATGTCAGATATCATAAGCTGCAATGCACTGCCTGGCCTAAAATGACACAAGATGCATGCCAGCCAGGACAAGTCTGGACACATAGTTTAGTAGCCTGGGAAAGAGTGGCTGACCCACTGATGACCTCCTCCCCACCCTAAAGAGATGCATAATTCAGAACAATGGGTCTCCCAAGACAGATTTCCTCACCTTAGATTAACCCCATCCATACCTATCCTCCACCCCCTCCCCCATTTACCCTAATTAAGCAACACTTAACACTATTCACAAACTCTGGTCGTTTCCCCATCCGGTACTCAAGAGGGTCATCAAGCACCATTAGCACCTATAGTTCACCTCAGGTAAACCCATCAAGGTTTTTCCAGATCATTGTTCATCTCCGAAAAACCCATCAAGTCATTGCTTGGGGGGCAAATACAACAGACTCCCCCAGGGAGTGTTTGACCCTATAAAGTATGGTATCCTGCTCCATAGCAGTGTGTGTGTGTATTCCTGGTACCAACAGCACGCACTCCCACTTTGTGGCTTTCTTCTCCTATCCCCATGAAAAGCTGGCCATTTTGCTGCTGCTTCTGTGGACCTCTACAAGAACTGGTAATTATAGCTCTTTTTCCTTCAACTATTCCCACTCCTCCCTGCTATTCTCTTAGCTAGCTTGCATGTTTGAAGTGTGTTTGTGCATGTGTTTTGTCCTTTAATTTCTATTTCAATAAAGCCCTTTCCAGTTGAACATCTGACTGGTTTATTTGAGAGTACTCTTAAAAGGGAAAAATCCTGGTATACATTGGTGGAGATCCCAGTTACCCGCCTCTAGCTCTGTCTCCTTAAGCTAATTTCCTCAATTAAATAGGAGACTGCCTCTTTGGGTAACAAGCCTCCATCCCCAAATCTCCAGGTGTTCCCCAACCTGGATCTGGCACCCCTACCCTCCCCATCCCCTGCTGGTGGTCTGGGGACACCCTGGGGACACCCTGGCAAGTGATGCTCTGTATTCTTGGTGCTTGGGGGGGGGGTCAACAGTGGGAGGGCTTCTAATGTCCTGGCCTCACTGCTGGACCTCCTGATGGCACCTGGTATTTTTGGCCACTGTGTGACAGAGTGTTGGACTGGATGGGCCACTGGCCTGATCCAGCACTGGCTTCTCTTACGTTCTTAGGTTCTTATTCTGTCCTGATGCTACCAATCCAGCAAAGGGGGATCTGCATGTGGACCAGGCCCGTAGCCAGGATTTTATGCCTTGTGGGGCAAATGTTTTTCTGGTGGGGCTGAAGTTCTCAGTGCAGAAAGGAAAGCCATTTAACCAATAGAAAGCTGTTATCAGGATCGATCTCTAAATTGCAAGCTGTCAACCAGTTGACAGTTCTCAGCTGCTGAAAGTTAGTCACTTTTGACAGCCGAAGCAACAATTCTCATAACAAACCAAGAGGTGGGAGTGATTATTTCTATAGTCAACAAAGCTAACACTTAGGCAGGAAAACTCTCTTAAAGGAGACCAGTTTCTTGACACAGAGTTAGAAGGGATCCTGGAGGTCACTCACTCAAACCCCCTTGCTCAGTGCAAGACTTAGGGTGATTTCCCACTAAAGCTGCCGCGGGGTTGCGCTGCCGTTTGCCCCGAGATTTTTAGTCAATTTCACACCCGAAGCCGCGGGGCTGCATTTTGACCCGCGGCTTCGCCCGATTTCCCCCGCAGTTTCTTAATCCTGTTTTTTGAGGATTACGAAACTGCGGGGAAATCGAGCGAGCCGCGAGGTCAAAATGCAGCCCCGCGGCTCAGGTGTGAAATTGACTAAAATCTCGGGGCAAACAGCAGCGCAACCCCGCGGCAGCTTTAGTGGGAAATCACCCTTAGTCAACTATATCACCCCACTCTGCTTAAAGTTTAAAAAATGTTTTAAAATGATTGAAAAAGCATTTATAGGAGAAATTCTCGTGGGGCTGTTCCTTTAAGAAAGGGGGAGGAGCCCCACTATAGCTACAGGCCTGTTGCGGACACAAGGTACAGACACTGTGAATGCAAATCTGCCCATTCGCCCTGCACTGTGGTACTCTTCTGGACTTAACTGAACTTTCACTGCATGGGGGGATCCTCATCTCCATCTGGGGCCACTTGTTGTTGAGTACAATAAGAGCAATGGCCAGTGTTTCTTTTTCGCATCATGTTTTTACTGATGAGTAAACTCCAGCCCATGCATACACACTCACTTTATAAGCTTTCTGGATGAGAGTTCAAAAAAAAATAAACCTTGGCTCTTTCATAAGAGTGTTCTTCCCATCCATTCTATTGGCATACATGTGTGGATAATATTCTCACAAGTACATGCCCAATATTTGCATTGAAATCTGGCTTCGTTTCATCTCCACCACACCTGCTCCGGAGAACCACTAGAGAGAGACCTGGGAATCCAACAATCAACTCCAAGCAATACACACACAAAAGCTGCCTCCACAGAGACATTTAGTGCCACATCACATCCCAGACTGCGGTAGGCTTACTTTTTTTCAAGCTTTGGTACATGCAGTCATGAAATTGTACAACTTCCAGGTCTTCTGCTGCTTCACTGCACACCTGCTTTTCTATGATCTTTCTGAGAACCCTATGGACTGCTGGGCCTACAACATATTCGGGGATTAACTGGTTAACTGGTCTGGTTAGTCCAGTTCTCCCTAGTTGGCAGAGTGCTTAAATAAAGCTTACAAAGCTACATAGAGCCACGTTGCTAGTTTAAAAGAGAAACAGACCAATTTCCCACAAGCAGCTGCACTGCCCTCACTCTTCCCTTCCCCGGATTGTATTTGTCAATTTCCCACTACTTGCTGCGCTGCCACATTATGACCCACAGCATCCCCTGATTTTCCCCACATCTTCTCGATCTCAAAACACAAGGAATCGGGGGAAACGGAAGAGCGAGGGCAGTGCAGCTGCTTGTGGGAAATCAGTCATATTTTTTATTGGAGAAGTTCACTTTGGGTAGGAAAGAGTAGAGATAAGATAGAGCACTAACTTCCTAGCTAAAGGCTGGAAGCTGATGGCAAGAGGCCCATCTGCCTTATGGTTCCAAGAGAGCACAGCGTATCATCTCTCTTGGTGCGTGCAGGGAGAGAGATCATCTTCATGTGAGTGAGAATGGAAAGAAGGGAAATTGTCCCCGAGAACACAATCTGCATTTCAAAGGGGATAGTGGCAGAAGAGTAGATACAGGAAGGAAGGTCAGGGTGCCTATCTAGCTATCTAGCCTCTCTTGCCATGAAGTCTGGAGGTCTGAGACAGGGACATCACACCTGGAACTTCCACCATGGACAACAAGGTATAAATTTTCAGAACTCCCTCCTTGTATCCATACTGTTTTCTTTCAGTATCCCCTTACACCCATTTCCACCTACATTCCCTCCACATCACCAACAAGGTCTTCACCAGCTTTTTAAACAATTAGTAGTTGTTCTATGGTCAAAGCAATGGTATTCCCAGTAGTAATGTATGGCTGCGAGAGTTGCACTGTAAGGAAGGCCGAGCGCCGAAGAATAGATTCTTTTGAATTATGGTGCTGGAGAAGACTCTTGAGAGTCCCCTGGACTACAAGGAGATTGAATCAGTCAACCCCATAAGAAATCAATCCAGACTGTTCTTTGGAAGGCCAGATACTGAAGCCAAAGCTCAAATACTTTGGCCACCAAATGAGTAGGGAGCACTCACTGGAGAAGACCCTGATGCTGGGAAAGACTGAAGGTAAAAGAAGAAGGGGACGGCAAAGGCTGAGATGGTTGGACAGTGTTATTGAGGCAACGAACATGAAATTAGGCAAACTCTGGAGCACAACGGAAGACAGGCGGGCCTGGCGTGATGTGTTCATGGAGTCGCAAAGAGTCGGATTCGACTGTGCGACTGAACAACATGTTGTTCTATCAGTATAACATTGGTGGTGGTGGAAAGTTTGGTCAAGTCACAGCTGCCTTATGGAGGCCCTGTAGGGTTTTCAAGGCAAGAGATGTTCAGAGGTGGTTTGCCATGGCCTCCCCCGCATAGCAACCCTGGTCTTCCTTGGTGGTCTCCCATCCAAACACTGACCAGGGCTGACCCTGCTTAGGTTCCGAGATCTGACAGGATCAGGCTAGCCTGGGCCATCCAGATCAGGACAGAGACAGAGGTGGTTTGCCATTGCCTGCCTCTGCGTAGTGACCCTGGTCTTCCTTGGTGGTGTCTCATCCAAACACTGACCAGGGCTAACCCTGCTTAGCTTCCAAGATCTGATGAAATCGGGTTAGCCTGGGTCAGCCAGATCAGGCCACTATAATATTAGCAATATAGCTATAGCTATAGCAATATAGCAAAAAAGCTAGCAGAAAGTCCTCTTGCAGTGGGGGAGGGAGAGTTGGCAAGCACAAGGAACATCAAAGAAAACATGGAGAATCACCCCACATGGGTCCTCCATTGTCTTAAGAAATGCCTCTGTATCCACAGCAGCAATTATTACATAAGAGGGAATCTTCCCGATGTGGAAGCAGCTCTAGTTTTAGATCAGGACAGAGGACAACAGCCACTCCAAACATTTGCAAGAAACAGTCAGAAGAACTGATTGATCCCCCCACCCACCAAAAAAGGCCATCTGGCTGAATGACACGGTCATGTAGTACATAGCAATCATTGGGAATTTCTCCAGGAGTATGTGGCTAAAGAATGTCCGCGCATGGGCAAACACAGCAGCTTGCCTTTGGCTGCCTCTGCTGAACACCGGCTGCCCATGCACAGATAACATTCCAAGCCCAAGAAAAACTTCTCAGGGAAATGGTGCTTGGTTTGTAACACAACTAAGCATTACTAGCTCAGCTAGTATTTATATAACGAACCAGGGAATTGCATATTTTGAAAACATCAGGGCTTTTATTTTTGATAACACAGGTCAGCACAGATCGAGAAAAAGAGTACAGAAGTTGGCAAACGGCTTTGTGCCGATGATACTTGAAGGTGCTTCTGAGAAAGACACTTGAGAGGATTGTATGCAGGGCCAGCCCATTATTGTTAAATTTTAGACTGTCGCCTAGGGCGACGGCTCGACAAGGGAGCTATTCTGGCCGGCCTCGTCCCCTCCTCACCCCACCTTGGTTGTCCCGCTCCGCCAGAGGCGCTGCCACCGCACAAAGGGAAGCTGCCAGCTGAAGTACGGGAGACCAACAGCTCCAAGCTATGCTCGCGCACGCCGAGTAACCGCCGGTGGCTCCCGCATGCTGAAGAGGAGGGGGGAGAGGGCGCCACAAGGCTGCCCAATGAGGAGGCCACTAGCGACGTATAGGGGGGCGCCAGAATGTATTCTCCCCTAGTGGACGAAAAAAACTGGGGCCGTCACTGATTGTATGTGAATGTACTGAAGTTTGCAAACAACAAAAGTACCATAAACCAGATTGATGTTTTTCGACGTGGTTATTGTTATGAATCTATGAAGGCGTGTCTTTTTAAGACCTATGTTGGTATGTCTTTCTAAAATAATATTAAAAAAAAAATTGAAGGCTCCATCATAGCTTTATAATTTATTCACTATTTACATAACTATTCTTTACAGTAATTATTTCTGCTTTGTATATGACAATGATGGCTGCATAACTTCACACCCTGACATTTTATAGTTGGCCCCACCTCCTGAGGTAGCCATTCTGTTGCTGTGCCCACCCATTAACAATCTACTATATTCCAGCTGCGGTGGCTCAAGTGGTTAAAACGCTGAACTGCAGGCTGTGGAAGGTCAGTAGTTCAGCAGTTCAAGACCCAGGTGCCGTAAGACGGAGTGAGCTCCCGTCTCTAATTCCAGCTCCTGCCAGCCTAGCAGTTCGAAAGCAAGAAATTGCAAGTAGATAAATAGGTACCACTTTGGTGGGAAGGTAACAGCGTTCCGTGCGCCTTGGTGTTTAGTCATGCCAGCCACATGACCACGGAAACGTCTTCGGACAGCGCTGGCTCTTCGGCTTTGAAACGGAGATGAGCACCGCAACCCTAGAGTCGGATTCGACTGGCTTTCGAACAAGGGAACCTTTACCTTTACCTTTATATTCCAGAATTCCAAAAGTGTCCATGGGCTCAAAAAGGTCGGGGACCTCTGCTCTAACCACTACACTTTGCCTCATGGATCACTGACCCCAGAGGCGTTAACACCCGAACAGAAGCAAACCAGGAACTACCTCATAGGATAGGTACTTTCTATCATGGGCTGTTTTGGTAGAACTGAAGAGGGACTGGCACAGCTGTTACATAACCTGAAAAATCTCTGTCATGTCAACACACCGGCATGCTGATTACAGTCACAAACACTAGAATTGCCAGCGCGAGCCAATGACCGTATAAGTCCCTTCTTTCAACTGGGCTAAAATTCCACACAATACTTGCATAAGCCTGGTTGAGAAACAATTCGCCTTATGGCAACAGAGCATGGCATCTTATGTAATGAGTGCAATCCTCCTTAGCTTGCAGAAAAACATTGTGATCCCAGACAAATGCAGAACTTGTCCGCTGGGTTCTGATGGCAAAGAAAGGTGGGCAGACGAGTACAGCAGCCTGGCAGAGGGAGAAATCTGAACCAGGGCCAGGAGTCTCTTCCCATCAGTCCTGGGAAGCTTGAGGATTTCAGCAGAAGGAATGTTTGGAAGTTTATTGGAATATCCTGAGCATTAGGGAATGATGGAGGTATCCAAAAGGCACGCCCAACTCATCTCCAAGTGAGGACCTGACTGTGCAGTACACTTTCCCCAGGAATGCCCATGAGACAGGTCGACACACATGATGAAACTGCCTTATACTGAATCAGACCACTGGTCAATCAAGGTCAGCACTGTCTATGCAGACTGGCTCTCTGGGGTCTCAGGCAGAGGTCTTTCACATCACCTACCACCTGATCCTTTCAACTAGAGATGCCGAGGATTGAAACTGAGACCTTCTGCATGCCAAGCAGATGCTCTGCTACTGAGCTATCTGGGAGTTTCATGCTTCTAGTAAGTAAGTGGGCCGTGTAAGTGGGCCATGGTTGCCAATCTTCAGGTGGCACCTGGAGATTTCCCCGCCATCACAATTTATATATTTATTTATTTAATATCCCACCCTATCCCACAAGCGGGCTCAGAGCTGGTAACAGTATATAGGTTAACAAACATAAAAGCGTTAAACATAAAATCTAAATTTAAGTTTAAATGAACAGGTAATGTCAATCCTAAAAGAAATCAACCCTGACTGTTCCCTGGAAGGCCAGATACTGAAGCTGAAGCTCAAATAATTTGGCCACCGAATGAGAAGGGAGCCCTCACTGGAGAAGACCCTGATGCTGGGAAAGATCGAAGGTCAAAGAAGAAGGGGACGGCAAAGGATGAGATGGTTAGAAAGTGTCATCGATGCAACGGACATGAAATTAAGCAAACTCCGGAGCATGATGGAAGACAGGAGGGCTTGGCGTGATGTGGTCCATGGGGTCGCGAAGAGTCGGACTCGACTGTGCGACTGAACAACAACAACAATGGCAACAATGGCAACAGGACGAAGAATTCAAGTGCCTCGTGCAGTTGGCAGTCTTCTAGCAGGGTCAGTTTGGACGAGACACAGTGACAAAGACAGTGAGCAGGGGAGGCCGGAATGGGGTGGACGGCCGCTGCCTCAACCGGAGGCCTGGAGGAACAGCTTTGTTTTGCAGACTCTGAGGAACTGTAATAGATTCCACAGGGCCCTGATCTGAGGAGGGAGATTGTTCCACCAGGGCCAGGGCAGAAAAGGCTGTGGCCCTGGTTGAGGCTAAACAGATGTCTTTCAGGCCAGGGCAGGCCTGTAGCCAGGATTTTGTAATTCAGGGGGCCTTTAAATAAGTCAGGGGGCACTGACATCACTAAATAAAACATAAAATAAATTTTTTTAAAAATCACTTCTGCAGCGTTCGCACTCTGCTTGCCTACATGGGGAAGCAAGCCACACTTGGGGAAGGGGCGGTGGTGGGGAGTCCTCCAGGCAGCCCAGAGAGTTGGGAGGCCTCCGGGCAGCCCAGAGAGCCAGGGGGCCTGGAGGCTGGATGGAAGTCAGGGGGCCTTGGCAGGAAGTCAGGGGGCCAGGCCCCGAAACGCCCCACTGTAGCTACAGGCCTGGGCCAGGGACTACCAAAAGATGTTGGTCTGCGGAGCTCAAGGCACTACGGGGCACATGCAGGAAGAGACAGTTCCATAGATATGCCGGTCCCTGGTCGCATAGGGCTTTGAAGGTTAATACCATAACCTTGAACCAGATCTGGTATTCAACTGGCAGCCAGTACAACTGGTGCAGCACTGGCTGAGTGTGCGTCAGCACAGACGTCTCTGTCAACACACGCACCGCAACATTCTGCACTTGCTTCAGTTTCCGGGTCAGATTCAAGGGCAGCCCCACCTAAAGCGAGTTACAGTAATCCAGCCTGGAATTGACCATTGCATGGATCACAGTAGATAGAGAACCAGTCGACTGACCAGCCAGAGATGATAAAAGGCTGACCTGGCAATGGTGGTGCTTCATGGAAAGCGAGGCATCCAGGATCACCTCCAGGCTCCTCACCACTGCCGTTCGTGCCAACGGTGTCCCACTAGGCGCTGGGAGTCATCCTGATCCCAGGTCCCCACAACTCAAGTCCAGAACCTCCGTCTTTGCTCGATTTCAGGGTTGCCAGCCTCCAGGTGGGGCCTGGGGACCTCCCGCTTTTACAACTGATCTCCGGCTGACAGAGATCAGCTCCCCTGGAGAAAATGGCTGCTTTGGAGGGTGGACTACCATGCTGAGGCCCCTCCACTCCCCAAACCCCGCCCTCCCCAGGCTCCACCCCCGCCCAATCTAAATATTTCCCAGTCCAGTGGTGGCAGCCCTAAAATGGGTCCAATTCAGATTAGGAGTGTGAGGTGTGGAGAGATGGAGTTTAAGCTCCTCTCCCCCAAACCACCCCAAAGCACAGCAGTGCTGGCTCCTGTCCAGTTTGCATGGGGTTGCCCTAGGGTTAGGGCAGCCCTAGTGTGTGTGTGTGGGGGGGGAGAAGCTATCATTCCACTTGGGACTTTCCCTAGAGGCATTACTGGCCAATCCACCCATGTTCCTTCAGTCGTCCAGCAATATAGCGGCAAGAAGATGGGACTGAAATCATTTCCCAAGAAGAACCCAGTCCCCTCTTGGGGTATTGTTGGGAATGTGAAAGGCAAAGGGCCACAAGGTTTCTGTTGTGTACTGCTGTTGTTGCTTCTATTTTCAGTTTGTGCCAGAACAATAAGTGTTCCTTTGCTCTGCCTAGAAATTTCTTTCTGTGAAAGTCCCAGCTGTGAGTCAATTTTTGCCTCTCTCTCTCTCTGTTGCATCTTCGAATTGCAAAACAACACTTCAGTCCGGAAGTCTGCTATTT
Source organism: Gekko gecko (assembly GCA_029375565.1). Classification (NCBI taxonomy): domain Eukaryota; kingdom Metazoa; phylum Chordata; class Lepidosauria; order Squamata; family Gekkonidae; genus Gekko; species Gekko gecko. The sequence goes on from JAPDNY010000005.1 coordinate 204,645,688, forward strand.
ATATCTTCTCAAGTGAGATAAAGTCCATCTGAAAACCAAAGACTCACTTCCTGGAATTTTAGCCTACAAGATAAGAAACCAAAAAAGACTTCTCTCCAACGCCACTGGTGCAACTAAGTGCTCCAAGAAGCTCAACACACCATACACGGTTCATCCCTCCTCCGTTTTATTCTCACCACAACCCTGTGAGGTAGGCTAGGCTGAGAGTGTATGATTGGCCCAGTGAATGGACATAGTGTCCGGACACAAAATTACCTGGTCCTAATACCAATTCAACTCTTCGGTAAACTGTCCTTCCAAAGAACAAGCTGTACTTCTAGTTTAGAACGGTAACAGATTTGTTCAGCTTGGATTGGCTGGCCTTTCTGTCAGGCCACTCCCTTCCTTCTCAGGCCTGGCAGTGCACAGTGATGATTGGCGGACCCTTCTGTCACACAGCCATTCCAAGAAAAGGGGGATCTTTTCATATACAGGCTGTAGGTGTTATCAGTTAAGCATAGCGCACCCTTTAGGTGAAAAAAAGAGTTTTATTTATTTATTTCATCTATCGTGCACTTTTCTTCCCAATCAGGATGCAAAGCGGCTTACAACAATCTCCCCTTCTTGGTTTTACCATCACAAAAAGGAAGAGCCGTGGCCCAGGGGCAGAGCATCTGGCTGGCATGCAGAAGGCCCCAGGTTCAATCCCCAGCATCTCCAGGCAATATGACCTGGCAGTAAGTGATATGAACGTTTAGATCCTGGAGAGACATTCGCAGTCTGAGTTAGGGTTGCCGGGTCTCTCCTGGCAGCTGGAGGGGGAATGGAAGGGGACTTAACAGGAGAAAGAGGAAGGCCCAGGCCACACTGCTGGCATCACACAGAAAGTGATAGGGTTACCATTTTCCAGGTTCAGGTGGGGAATCCCCTGGTTTTGGGGGCTTCTGCCCATCGCCAGCCAGTTGGTCGGTCAGGGAAACCCTGCCCACAAACAGCGATGTCACCGTGCAATGGTCCCCAACATGCTGACCTCACCCAGAAGTGTGATGTCATCACAATGGGGACATTGCACAGTGATGCTCTGGTTTCTGGGCAAAACTCTATGGTTTCACCCCAATTTTAGCATTGAGTTTTGCCCCCAAACCAGAACTTCATCCCAGATGTCACTGACATGATGATGTCACTTCTAGGTGATGTCAGCACGTTGGGGACATCCTTGCCAACTCCCAGAATGCTTCCCAGATTCCCCCCACTGGCAAGACGAAGGGACCTGGCAACCCTAGGAAGTGATGTCATTGTGCCAGAGACTTCTGAGCAATGCTCTGGTATTTGAGCAGAAACTCTATGGTAAAACCGGCTTCTAACATAGGGCTGTTGCCCAAATACCTGAGTGTCGCCCAGAAGTCGCTGGCATGATGACACTATTTCATGTGTGGCACCAGCAATATGGCCTGGATCTTCCTATTTCTACTGGAAAGTCCCTCCCACCGGCTAGCTGATTGGTGGCTGGGGGGCAGGGACTGGCAGTGAGGACCCTTGCCTCCACCAGAAGGTCTGGCAACCCTTGTATAAGTTAGGGTTGCCAGGTCCTTTCAAGATGCCAGCAGCACGCTCCGGGAGCCAGAAGTGTCACCCCCAATGTGTCGACATCACCGGAAGTGACATCATGTGCCATGCCTATGTCACCTGGAAGTGACATAGACACACTGGGGATGATGCTCTGGTTTTGGGGTGAAACTCAGTGGTAAAATTGCCCAATAATCAGATCATCACCCTCACACACATCACCAACATGCCTACGTCACTTTTGGGTGACATAGGCATGTTGCTCCAGGGTGCTGTTGGGGGGGGATTTCCTCCCACCGGCCAATTGGCCGGCAGCAGAAAGGAGCCCACAAAACCGGGAGAATCCCCGCTCCCAGCAGGGGACTGGCCACCCTAGTCTGAGTAGACAATAATGGCCTTGATGGACCAATGGTCTATTCAGTATAAGGCAGGTTCATGTGTTCAACAACCCTGTGACGTTAACTGAGAGTGTGCAACTGGCCCAACCTCACCTAGCAAGCTTCCATGGCAGAGCAAGGATTCTAACCAGGGTCCACGAGATCCTAGTCCGGGGGTGCCCAAATTTCTTGAGCCTGCAGGCACCTTTGGAATTCTCACACAGTGTGGTAGGAGCAGCCACAAAATGACTGCCACAAGATAGCTGCCACAGAAGGCGGAGCCAGCCATGAAATGGCTGCCGCAACTTACCTTCAGTCACATACTGAAGATCCTTTTGCTGTGGTGGCAGCTGCTGCCAAAGCAACTTTCTTAAAAATCTACACACAGCCAATCAAATTCTCCAGTGGCCAATCAGAAGCCTTGCTGGGCAAAAGCCCCATCTGGCCTAGCCCACTTTCTAAAAACAGCTGGTGAGCACTATGAAAGGTGAGAGTGAGCACCATGCCACCCACGGGCACCAAGTTTGGGGACCCCTGCCCTAGTTTAATATTCTAACCACTGTGTCACACTGTCTCTATATATATTACAAATGGAGGAGTTCTATCTTCCCTTTCCATCCAGGCACCTGAGATGCAAATCTGGACTTCAGCCCTGATCACACATATATAGAGGATGAGGGAAACAGACATCTCATCAGGACCACTGCTGGTTTCACACACACCCCAATTTTTTTGACTTAATTTGTATGTCCAGAGCCCCCCTGGTTCTTTCCCACTATTAAAATAAACAACTGCTTAGAACAACTCTGCCACAGAGATTTTTAAAAAATTATTTTAACCTTATTTTTGCCCTGAACAAAGACATCTAAAAAGCTTCTTTGGGGCCACGAGAAGTGCTTCTGTGTTGCCGATCCCACAATTTATAACCGATCCTTGTAAAAGCACATTAGAGGAGGGTGTTTTTGTTGTGGTTTTTCTTTGACATGAGCTTCTCTGCCGTTCCAGGCTTTTGACTCTCTAAATTGCTAACAAAGGAGGACTGGCCCTCCCCCCAGCTATTTTTGCTGCTTTTAAAGGGCTCTATTATCTATCCCAAGATTAGCCGTGTTCCCCCACTCTTAGCTAAAGAGCGTTCTTGGGAGAGCCGCTGACTCTTGCTGAATAATAAAAAGCAAAGGGGAAAGAGTTTGGATGAGTGACTTTTGTGACAAGACACTCGACTTCCCTCAGGTGAGAAGGGTTAAGTGGTCTCCTGAAACAGGGCCTGCTAAACAGAGCAGCAGGGAAGCCTGTTAGGAGTGACACAGAAACAAACAAACAAAAAAATAGCCTTGTGTTTCGTTGACAGAAATGCTGGCCATTTGGAAGAGGCAAAGAAGCCTGAAGGGTCAAACTATAGATTGTGACGGAATGCTGTGATTAGAACTCTGGACATTTCAGTTATAATTTTTAAAGGCAGCCCCTGTTGGGGAGGGGGGATCAGGATCAGGGCCACGACCCTGGGAAAGGGACAGGTTTCACTCTTTTCTCCTGACCATGCATCAGGTTGGATCAAAACGAAATTTTCCGCTAACAGAAGGGGCAGGTGTAATTTCCACCGATTTCCCCCTTTTTGCTGCAGATCTCCCAATTTGCCCCTTGTGCCGCTCCCGAGGGTCTCCTGTCCCCCAGAAGCAGCAATTCGTGGACTGCAGTGGGAGGCGGGAAGGCAGGAATGTTCCATTCTGCGGGCGAAAGTACCTTCTTTTGGTGGGAAATTTAGTCTGGATCCAACATACCATTTTGCTTAACCAACATTCCTTCTTAGGTTGCTTTAAGAATGGGGTTGGGGGGAGGGAAGAGAAACATAAAACAGGTTCCTATCTTATTTATTGTTATTTAATTATTTAGTCTATTTTCATTCCCGCCTTTCCTCCAAGAAGCTCAGGCTGACGTGCATTGTTCTCTGGCAGTTTATCCTCACAACAACCCTTTGAGGTAGATTTGGTTGAGAGAGTGACTGGCCCAGGATCACCCAGCTAGCTTCCATGGAGGAGCAAGGATTCGAACCTGGATCACACCAGGTCCTAGTCGGACACTCTAACCACTACACTACACCAGAATACCCCATCTTTAATACTACATAATATTTTATTTGTGCTTTATAAGTGTGGGCTCTTTTTGTCCAAATATAATGTAAATGATATGTGAGGCTGGGCAATTCCACACACCCCCATGCAACTCATTTGGAAACAGAGAGAGCAAATCACTCCCTTCCTTGGAAGCTCCGCATTTGCCCAGAACTGCAAGAAAAGGTTCCCCTGGAGTCAGCCAGGGTCCATCTATGCACACTCTCACACGCGGCATTCAGAGTTTCCCCTCCTCCACAACCCGCCTTACTAAGAATGTCTGGAGTCCAAAACTCATCAAAGACCAAGAGAGCCATCTGTTCGAAGGGCAGCCAACCTTCCCCCTGAAACAAAGAGAAGAAGCAAAAAAGAAAGAAAGAGATCCACACAGTCTGGCAGCCACCGCCCCAGACAAAGGCGACCCTTTTACAGCAAGGTTTTGTTTCGTTTCGAGTAATGAAGGGCGAAAAACCCCACAGCTATGAAGAGACAGCCCTGTATACAGTGTGAACACACAGAGGATCCACATACAGTGCATTACAGAGTACAGGGTACACTTGATTATTCTTTTTATGTGTATTGAGTGAAGCCCTCTGCAGATGTTCCGTTCCAGTCATGCAAATTGGGAAGCATACCAGCTGTATAGATATGGAGCTCAAAGGGTTCTGATTCACACGAGTGGAAGCTGTAAGGTAAAGGTAAAGGTTCCCTTGCTCGAAAGCCAGTCGAATCCGACTCTAGGGTTGCGGTGCTCATCTCCGTTTCAAAGCCGAAGAGCCAGCGCTGTCCGAAGACGTTTCCGTGGTCATGTGGCCGGCATGACTAAACACCAAGGCGCACGGAACGCTGTTACCTTCCCACAGAAGTGGTACCTATTTATCTACTTGCAATTTCTTGCTTTCGAACTGCTAGGTTGGCAGGAGCTGGAACTAGAGACGGGAGCTCACTCCGGCATGCAAAATCTATACGTTGCCCAGTTCTCAGGAGATGGTGACCCTGGATCACAGAGACCCTTGAACTCCCACTATGGGCAGTTGGTGCATTCCTAGTTCATGGTATTGGGACATCTCCAGGGGGCTGTGCATTATATTCTAAATTCCTGTAGAGATGAACATATGATTAAAAACCCACAGATACTAATCTTGGTATTAGTTTTGAAGTGAACGTGCAATGGCTCTTTCTTAGAAGCAGATGTGCATGCACATGAGTAGGATTTATGTATGTATCCTGCAATGGAAAGGGCTAGAGACTTACCCTGGGTCTAGCTGTATGATACACGTGACATGAGCTAGCTCACGGGATCCCTGATTACATATCATTGAGAGACTCAACTGCCAAAGCACCATTGGTTGCAGAGGCTTATACACATTGCAAGAGGGAAGGAGGCAATTCAGGCTTCCCACCCATGCCATTTTCGCCAGTGGAAACAGCAACAATGGGGGCCTGTTTGCCCCTTTCTCAGGCTTCACGTGTCCTTGGTCACATTTATTCATTTATTTATTATTGTCAATTTGTATCCCGTCTTGCCGGCGAACTGGCTCACATGATCCCAAGACACATAGAGCCAAAGAAAGTGGCAAGCAGGCCCCCCCCCCCACCCCGGGCAGTCCTGCTGGCGAAAGTGGTGTGGGAAGGAAAGGAGCTATAAACTTCTTTGTTTAAAAGAATGAAAGCTGGGAATTTAGGTAACTTAATAGGCAAGTCATTGTAATGTTATTTTGTTGTGTTGGTCGGTAGTGTAAGAGCTAGATTGAAGTCCAGCAGCACCTTAGAGACCAACAAAGTTTTGGGGGTGTAACCTTTCAAGAGTCAAAGAGTCCCTTTGTCAGATAACCCCCCAAATCTCGTCATACTCTAAGGTGCTCCTGAACTCAAATCTATTTCTTATTATAATGTTGTAACACTATAACAATATTCAATTGCTGATTAAATTAAAAAAACCCTCTGGTGATGGGAGGAAACACCCTCTGCACAGCAGGAAGTATGGTGCTGATGTGGGTGGGACCAGGATGATGCACACTTTCCTGTCCACACAGATGCCTTCCAGGATTTGCTGCGATCTTTCCCAAAACATTGCTGCAAAGCAGGCTGGAGGAAGGCTGAAGAAAGGGCGGTGAATACTCGGAAAGGATGTACAGAAACAACCAAGAGGCTGTGGAGTAGCAGCAGGGTTGCCAACCTCCAGGTGGCACCTGGAGATCTGCTATAACAATTGATCTCCAGATGACCAAGATCCATTCCCCTGGAGAAAATGGTTGCTTTGGAGGGTGGACTCTATGGCATTATACCCTGCTCAGCTCCCACCCCTCCCCAAACTCTCCTCTTTCCAGGCTCCACCCATAACATCTCCAGTTATTTCCCAACTCAGAGCTGGCAACTCTAAATAGCAGGGGGGAAAGCGGCCCAATAGCATCCAGGCTGAGGCAAACCACTCATGCACAAGTGATTAATGTTTAATTGGCCCAAAAAATGCACAGCGAAAGCCAATGAATAGGAGCCACAATGGATTATAAATCCAAATGAGGAGGCGTCTGTCGCGCACAACTGAACGGAAATCCAGAGGTAGTGCATAGACTAACGACACTGATGCCCCCCACATCAGCAACCTCTGAGTCAGAGCTCACTTCATCAGATGTATGGCGTTTTCATCCATAAGCAGGTGCATACACTTAACGTTAAAAGTTACAGGCAACGGAAAAGATATGAGTGTGCAGATATGGCGCCTGGCAGCCTTTGCCAAGTGAAATTTAGAGCTCAGAGGAGAGCCACCAAACATCTCCCGCCGTTTCCTTTGACGCCCCTCCCGTCTAACAAACACTGGAAGCGATTGAGCTCTACTGGCACCCACCTCGGTGGAAAAGCGAATTTTCCAGAGCGGCATGAATGCGTTGCCATGGCAACGGAATGTTCAATGTACACACGCAGGTATTTTGCAAGGAGAAGCGCTCACCTGTTCCTCCAATCAGGCGGCCGGAGCAACGGGCCTGGCACAGCTGACCAATCGCTAGCCGAGCACACAGCCTGAATGACAAACAGGACAGGCGAGAGTAAACATCACTCCCCTGCGAGCGGGTTGGGGGGGGGTAGGGGGGTTGATGGGAACCGGGCGTCTGTTGGCGAAAGAGTCAAAGGAACACATTTCGATTCCTTGAGAACGATTGCATTATTCATAGTGGATGAATCGCTCGGTTCTAATAGAGAATACTGAACCAGGAGTTGCAGAGTGTAGTCTCTGAGCAGGTGTAAGTGATGGGGGGAGGGGGGGAGAGAGGTCTAGGAAGAGGAGACATTTCTCTTTCATTATATCTACACCGGCAAAATGTGAACACATCCGGACAACCACAATCACAGGCATGAAAGACTCGGTTAGGTTGCAGGCACCCCACAGGGGCTATTTGGTTAAGGCATCCAACTGTCAAGGGAAAACAGCCTGTCTTTGACTTGACTGCAAAGTTTATTTATTTAGTACAGCTTTTGAAAAACAAAAACTTCTCACCCTTTTCTCTCTCCATGGAGCGCAGGGTGGACACGTGGTTGTTCCCTCCACCATTTAATCCTCACAACAACCTTGTGAGATAGGCTAGATTTATTTCTTTAGAAAGTTTCTATGCCATCTCTCAGGAAACTTGCTGGAGGTTGGGAAAGAGTGACTGCCCCACAGGAAGTTCATGACAGCAGGGACTGGAAGCTGTGGCTCAGACCAAAACTGTAACCACTAACGGTAGCTGGCCCGTAGCTAACATGGGGCCCACAGGGCCCGGCCCCCTCGTGTTTCCTCTGGGCCCCCTCCCTCCTGGGTTGCCCCCAAAGTGCTCCAACTTACCACCTGCACTGTACTTTCATTTAATTAGCTGGCGGGCCCCACCGAGGCCCCCTCCCAAAGAATTCCATAGCTACGGGGCTGAACGGTAGTTGACTGCAGTTTTGCTTTTCCCCATAGGAATGACCCTGTTGGTGAACTGCAAGGAATCATGGTACATGGAACGATTTAGAAATCTCTTGCTCCCGAATATATCCCCCTCTAGGGATCTCTAAACTCCCAGGGACTTAAGTGGGCTGGCTCCTATTTCCACTTTTCCCCCTTTCCCCCTTTCCCCCCTTTCCCCCCTTTCTTTCTTTCTTTCTTTCTTTCTTTCTTTCTTTCTTTCTTTCTTTCTTTCTTTCTTTCTTTCTTTCTTTCTTTCTTTCTTTCTTTCTTTCTTTCTTTCTTTCTTTCTTCCTTCCTTCCTTCCTTCCTTCCTTCCTTCCTCTCCTCCCTCCCTCCCTCCCTCCCTCCCTCCCTCCCTCCCTCCCTTCCCTTCTCTTCCTTCCTTCTCTCTTTCCTTCCTTCCTTCCTTCCTTCCTTCCTTCCTTCCTTCCTTCCTTCCTTCCTTCCTTCCAGTGGGTACCCAAAGCAATTTACATCATTCATCTCTCCTTCATTTTATCCTCACAACAACCCTGTAAGGTAGGTTAGGCTGAGAGGCTGTGAGTGGCCCAAGGTCACCCAGCAAGCTTCCATGGCACAAGGGGAGATTCAAGGCCAGGTCTCCCAGATACTAGTCTGACACTCTTAGCCATTACTCCACACTATTTCTCAATCAGAATCAGAACCTTGGTCCATCAAGGTCAGTATCGCATACCCAGACTGGCAATGGCTCTCCGGGGTCTCAGGTGGAGGTCTTTCACATCACCTACCACCTGATCCCTTTAATTGGAGGTGCCAGGATTGTACCTGGGCTCCTCTGCCACTGAGCGATGGCCCCTCCCTAAATGCTTTCAGCATCCCACCCCTTGGGGGCATATTTGGTCCTCATCCACCTAGGATTTATTTTCAAAAATTCTTTAGGTTAATTTAATAAATATTACTATGTATTTATAAATAGTAAATATGAAATATAAAATTCAAGCTCGTTCCATGTTAAACTGATGCGAGATCCTTGTGTTTGATGCTGGGGAGCAGGGCATGTAATGTGGGGTTAAAAAGGGAGGTCTGAAAAGCTTGGAAGTGGGTCCCACTTCAGAAGAAAATTCCAGACCACATACAGTTGCCAGCTACAGGTCGGGACATACCTGCAGATTTGGATGGTGGCGCCTGAGGAGGGCAGGGTTTGGGAAGGGAGGGACTTCAGCGGGGTACAATGCCACAGAGTCCATGTTAAGTATGAGACTTAAGGCAGCAGCTCATAACAAGTGACTCAGCTTTATTAAGGAACACAACACAAAACAGGAGAGCAACAGGCTCTCTTTTTAACTATCCGGGCTGGCATAACCATGCCCCTTGTTGCATTAGTAGCCAATCAGAACAGTAACATAACCAATGAATTCACTTCCCTCCAGAACCTTTCCTAGTATCCTGATTGGTCTTCTACGCAGAGTAGCCAATCAGGTTTTGCTGTTTTCAATACCAGGCTTAGACAGGGGTGAGATTCAAGCTCAGGCTACTTATGTATAGGCAATACATAACAGTCCACCTGCCAAAGCAGCCATTTTCTCCAGGTGAACTGATCTCTGACACCTGGAGATCAGCTGTAATAGTGGGAGATCTCCAGGTGCCACCTGGGAGCTGGCAACCCTATCTAAACACTGGGGCACCCTGGCTTTCACCTGTTTCTGCCCAGAGTGACACTTACCCTATGGACTCAACTTTGTTCCTACCAGCATAGCCCGATGCTGTTTGTTAAAACTGCAGTCCTTCTAATTCTACCCTAGGAGTAAGTCTCATTGAAGAGACCTGGGTAAGATTGCTCCATTGGCCTTACTAATATAGACACCAACCAGATATTTATGTTTCAAATGGGCAAAATATCGCTGTCAATGATGCCCATAGCTTTATGGAGAAAGAGTACGACGGGGTCCTCACCCTTTCTGAGCCTGTGGCCCCCTCTAGAATTCTGACACAGTGTGGTGGGCACAGCCACAAAATGGCTGCCACAGGAGAGGCAGGGCCAATCACAAAATGGCTGCCGTGGCTTACCTTCAACCACGCAGTGAAGAATCTTCGCGGTGTGGCCGCAGGTGATATCAAAGCAACATATTTAAAAATCCACGAGGCTAATCAAATCTCCAGTGCTCAATCAGAAACCTTGCTGGCCCCACTCACTTTCTAAAAACACTTGGCAGGCACCAGAAGAGATGCTGATGGGTGCTGTGGTGTTGGGGACCCCTAGAGTAGGATAAAATGAGAAACACAGTTGCCACTGTAGTAAATAAATGCCCTTTTTGATCTGTAGGAAAGGCCAAGGTTGCGAGGAGTTGACTCGAACTCCATTTATTTATTGACTTCAATTACAGTCCACCTTTCTCACAGACATTCAAGACGGGTTACGACTAAAAACAGGGCAGTGAGAACAGCACAACTTGAACAGCCAACAGTTATGCAATATTGACTGTACGCAAAATTAGAGAACACTGCACTAAAAACCGTAGTTAACATAAACAATACAGATTGCGTAAGTCCCAAAGGTTTTGAGACTCCTAGGCATCTGCCCAAGTACCAGTCTGGGGAAGGACAATAGAAAACCCATCCACATTTGCTGGCCCACTGTTGGGAAGTCATCTTCCCCAGAACACCTCTGGTGCACACAGCCCAAGAGATCTCTTGTACCCAGCTTTGCACACAGCCTCAAAGTACCCAGTACAAAACCCACATGATCTTGGCGAATGGCTCATTCATTGGCCAGGGCCTTTCTGGATGGAACACCTGCATAAGCCCCACACCATTTTCTGATTGGTCAAAGACAAACAATTTGCATGGCCGCATGAGCTTAGAATAAACCAATGGATCTCAAACCCAGGAACTCTCACAGCAACTGGCTGCCTGGCCAACGGCTCAGTTATGGGAAAGACTGAGGAGAGAGACAAAGGCCCTTTCCACACTTGGATCCCATCCCTGGTTTTATCGGACTTCGTGACACAATACCTTGAATTCATCCCTGGTTATAACAACATCCATTTATTCCAGGACAAATGTGTGGCGAAACCATGGTGACCTCAATGTAATGTGGAAACAAAAAATACCCCGAGATAATTACAGTGGTGAACTCGAGTGTAGTGTAGAATGTAAATTCAGGGACAGGGCTGAACCAGGATTTAAGGTCTAGTGCGGAATCATCCATAGACATGCCCAGATCTCCCTTTTACGGGAGAGAAGGGACTTGTGCATATGCATGCGCAATGCAGCGGCAGAGTTCTAGGACTGTTCTGGGGCAATCCATCCATGCCATTGGGGTTGCAAGCCTCCCCAGTGGGAGCAGAGGAACCCCCGCTTTCGCAGGCTCTTGCCTATCACTGGTCTGGCAGGGGGAAATCCTGCCCCCAACTGACCATTTTGGATTGACTTCCGCTTTGGGGCCTACTTCCAGTTTGAAGCTGAATTTACCATAGAGTTTTCCCAAAACCCAGAGTGTCACCCCTGAATGGAAACAGGCCCGAAACCAAAAGCAGGTCTGAAAATGCCCAACTTCACTTCCAGTATCCTGGAAGGACGTTGTGAGACCCCCCACTGGTGGCTAGTAGGGTTCGCAGCCTTCAGGTGGGGCCTGGGGATCTCCCGCTTTTACAACTGATCTCCAGCTGACAGAGATCAGCTTCCCTGGAGAAAATGGCTGTTTTGAAGGGTGGACTAGATGGCATTATACCATGCTGAGTACCCTCCCCTCCCCAAACCACGCCCTCTCCCAGATCCACCCCCAAAGTCTCCAGGTATTTCCCAACTCAGACCTGGCAACGCTACTGGCCAGGTAAGTTGACCGGGCAACCCTACATGCCATAAAGAGTTAATCCCTCCAGCTGGTGACAGTACTAATCAGGAGAAGACAGTCCAAGGATTCTGGCCATTGCGCATAAAGCCTTCTTAATCATCTGTATCTCACAGCACTCCTTTACAGCCACTTCAGTAAGTCATGTACCACGCATAGCTAGCTCTCTCCTGGGTGGAATAATCCTGCTATGAGGTGACGGGTGTGCGTGTTACTGGAACGTTCAAGAATTTTATGGATCACCTAAGGAGTAAAACTGGCATGCTTGGAGGCGGGGTGCTTGTTTGCGCAGAAGGGTGATACATACAGCTAGATAAGGAATTCACCAAAACACAGTTGTGCAACAATCTTTGCTGAAACTAAAAATCCCCCCTTAGATCAATCTTGCCTGTCTAGATTGATCTAAGGGAGGGATTTTTAGTTTCAGCAAAAGATTGTTGCGCAACTGTGTTTTGGTGAATTCCTTATCTAGCTGTATGTATCACCCTTCTGCGCAAACATGCACCCCGCCTCCAAGCATGCCAGCTTACGTGACTTCAGTTCCTGCAATACTGCCAAATGACTTCACATCTGAAAACAAAGTGGCCAAGGTGTCTTAGACATCATAGAGAGAACTACTGCCAAGTACTGACCAAGTCAGAGACTGTTATCGGCAAACTCATGGATCCTTAATGGTGGTGGAAAGTGCTATCAAGTCACAACCGAATTATGGCAACCCCATCATGGGGTTTTCAAGGTGAGAGGAGGAGGAGGAGGAGGAGGAGGAGGAGGTTGGATCTATACCCCATTCTTCACTACCTGAAGAAATCTCAGAGTGGCTTACAATCTCCTTTCCCTTCCCCTCCCCACAACAAACACCCTGTGAGGTAGGTGAGACTGAGAGAGCTCTCTCAAGAACAGCTCTGAAAGAATTTCTGACTGGCCCAAGGTCACACCAGCAGCTGCATGTGAAGGAGTGGGGAATCAAACCCGGTTCTCCTAGTTTAGAGCACGCGCTCCTAAGCACTACACCAAACTGGCTCTCCAGAGGTGGTTTGCCATTGCCTGCCTCTTTATAGTGACTCTGGAGTTCTTGGGTGGCCTCCCATCCAAGTACTAACCAAGGCTGACCCTGCTTAGCATCTGAGATCTGACAAGATTGGGCTAGCCTGGGCCATCTAGGTTAAGGTAGATCCTTGCTGGCTGTTAGCAGTTCCTGCATACATGAAGGTGATGCAGACAAGTTTCTGTAGGTCTTTTCCCCACATGGGATGATGACATGGTTGTTGTTGGTGGACTTATGGCGACCCCATAGGGTTTTCTGTTGGCAGAGTTTAAATATGCAAAGGAAGTAAAGCATTGGCTGTTTAGAGAAGAGAGAGAGAACCTTAACTGCCTAGCCTAGAAGGAGGAATGAGAACAAGAAGGAAGCTCTGCAGGAGCAGGAAGTATCCAGAACAGCCAATCAGGAGACAGCAAGGATATAATTCGAAATTGTGGGCAGTCCCTAATCTAGCTATGCTAACTCCCAGTCCTTCAGCCGGAGATGATGTCATCACGGCAAGGAAGAAGACAGGAGCCCCCCCCCCCCCGCCATAACACAGTAAGGACCTGGTAACCCTACCTTAAAAGACTAATATTTTAACGTGAGCTTCCATGACTCAGGGATCACTTTCTCAGACATATAGAAGTGTACATCCATTAGGCCTGTTTAAATACCCAACAGAAGGGAAGGGAATATTACAAAGATAGGCTAGGCCAGTTTAGAACAAGAACCAATAAAGAAGCCAGTTCACCCCAGAATAGGTGTTCACTTAGGAAAAAGTAGGCAGAGATGGAATCTGATCGTATTCTACCAAGAAAGACATGAAAAGAGGTAGGACAGCAGTGGCTGCACTCTCCAGAGCCCAGTCCTCTTTCCAACTCCCAAGCTGCACAAGAAGTGTATGACACAAAGCATTTGTGCATCCCACCCACCCCCACAGCCCTTTCTGAATTCGGGTTGCTGGCTCTGGCTTGGGAAATTCCTGGAGGTTTGGGGGTAGTGCCCAGGGATGGGAGCTCAGCGGGACTGTGAGTCACTCTAGGATTTCCACTTGTCCTGGCCCTTGTAGCATATCACAGAGTCCGCTCTCTGAAGCTGTCATTTCCTCCAGGGGAACTGATCTCTAGAAATCAGATCTTTCTGGAAATCAGTTGTAATTCAAGGAGTCCCTTCTCGACACTGGTAACCCTATGAGTCTCGATGTTTTTAGGGCCAAGGCCAGGCCTGTAGCCACGGGGCTCACAAGGGCGACGCCCCCTCCCAAATTTGCCATGCCCCCTCAACAGTCAGCTGGAGCAGGAGGGTCAGGTCTGCTCTGCGGGGTTGCTACTGCCTGGCCCGCCCTGGGAGCACCGGTGCCAGGTGAGGCCTGGGCTCGGCCGTCACCACCTCCCTCGTGCTTCCCTCATCTCCCACCTCATTGGCATGTAAGTAGTTGGGGTAAGCAGTCCTTGGGGTAAGCAGAGGAGCCGGGTGGCTCCGACCCCAGACACTAAACACCATTTAGATCTGCTAGCTCTCCTCGCTGTGCTCCTCCCCTTCCCAGGGAGGGGCCAGAGGCGGGGCAACCACGCTTGCCAGCAGTGTCATCGCAGGGCCCGGCTCTGTTTGTTTAATTGATTGATTTAAATAAATAAATAATGGTGTGTTCACCACCACTCGTTGTTCCCTCTGAGCTGAGTTAGTGTGAGCTAGCTCACAGTCTTTTAGCCTCCAGCTCACACGTTTGTCTTAACTCAGGGAGGATGGCTCCAGGGCAAACTAATTTAAGCCGCAGCCAATGTACTCATCCACACACCCGCCCCTGGTAAACATTTTCTGGCTACGGGGCTGGCCGAGGCACTGGGCCCATAAGAACTGTGGGGTTTTCCCCTGGCACTGCTGCTGCTGTTACAACAGCCGGCCCTCGCTTCTCTTCCTTCTCTTCCCCTTCACAATTACCATATCCTTTTGTTCCGAGCCACACTTCTGCCTGTCTGCCAGAGCAGCTGAGGCAGGATCAATGTGTCGTCCTCATTCAGGCTCTTCGTCTGGGGCCGCTTTGTGCCTCTTGAAAAGAATGCCTGGGTCATTTGCATAAAAATGTGCTTAAAGCAGATAATATGACTGCGCACGGGTGTGCATGAGAGGCCGGCGGGCCGGGGGGTAAGGGAGCCCTGCCTTCATCTTCATTAATCAGCGAGCAAGAGTAGCAGGTGCCTCTTCTGACAGCCGCCTGGACTGGCTTCCTGGCTTCTCTGGGTGCCGCCTATTCTCAGAAGAATCGGGGTGAGCTTGCCCCACGGAGGCAAAGGCCCTCACTCTGAGCACGCTGGAATGATCTCCGAAGTGACCCACCAGCAGGGCCGTTGACCAGTGTTCGCATGTTAAGGAATTCCCACATGGAGAGTCTCAGGTCTGAGGAAAATGCGAAGTCTCGCCTGGGGCGTTTGATTGAAAACGAGGGATGTGCCGTTAGTGAGCCTCCAAGTGGGGCCTAGTCTCCGTGCTGCAGACATCAGTTCCCCTGGAGACAGCTCTGGGTTGGGAAACGCCTAGGGTATCCAACTCCGGGTTCAAAAATACCTGGAGATTTAAGGGTGGAGCCAGGGAGTTTAGGGCCGGGAGGGATCTCAGTGGGCTACAGTGCCATGCCGTCCACCTTCCAAGGCAGCCATTTTCCTCCAGAAGTGGAATACATGTTTTAAATTAATAAGTAATCAATAAATAAGCTAGCTTTGTAGTCTGGAGATTGGTTGTGATTCCAAGGGATCTCCATCCCTCACCTGGAGGCTGCCAGCCCTAAAAATACCTGGAGATTTCAGGAGTGGAACCTGGGACAGGCAGTGTTTGGGGAGGGTCCTCAGCAGGGTATAGTGCCATACAGCCCATCTGTTGGCTGGATGTGTGCGATCTTCAGCCTGAAGAAATGGCTGCTTCAGAGGGTGGACTCTACGGCATTATACCCTGAGGTCTCGGCCCTCAACAAACCCCGCCTTCCACAGGCTCCACCCCTAAATCTCCAAGAATTGCCTAATGTGGAGCTAGCTAACGTGGATGACCAGACATTTCTTTCTTTGTTTAAACTATTTGTACCCCAGTTGAAGAAACTCAATGGGGCTATGGCCATCGCCAAGCATCATTATGGAGTCGCCAAGCATCATTGTGGAGTTCCACAGGGCCTGCAAGACGGAGCTCTTCCGCCAGGCTTTTGGGTAGGAGCCGCCGCCGCCATTGTACCATCAACTCACCGCCATCATGACTTGGGTGGGAACCACCGGGGTGCAAGGCGGCTCTGGGACGAAGACCGGATGGCAGTAGTGCCATGGAACTATGCTGGTGTTCTGGGTTAAATTTTTTTCCAGCACCCATCTTGGAAGAGAGGATAGTAGCAACAACTAGAGCACCGGCACTTTAGTGTTGGATTGGATTGTTTTAACTTGTGTTTTAATCATGGCTTGCGCCCTAATTGTTAGTTGTTTTAATCATGGCCTGGTGCCTAAAGTGTTAGCCGCCCTGAGCCCATTTGGGGTGGGCGGGATATAAATCGAATTATAAATAAAATAAATAAATAAATCATTATTATTGCCAGACCAATATGTACTAGCACTTTATATCTCATTAGGATATAAAAAAGGTTTTATGATTGTTTTTACAGCCAACTATGTGTTTTTAATTTTTTGTAAGCCGTCCTGAGCCTGCTTGGACAGGGAGGGTGTGGTATAAATTTGATAAATAAATAAACATCATTCAAAGCAGCTAAAACTCTACTGTCATTAAAAAAATACAAGCTGAATAATGAGATGAGAGCTAGATAGGAATGCCAGCCTCCGGGTGGGACCTCGAGTTCCCCCAGAATTACAGCTCATCTCCAGACTACAGAGATCAGTTCTCCTGGAGAAAATGAATGCTTTGGAGGGTAGATTCTATGGCATTGTACCCCATAGAGGTTCCTGTCCTCCCCAGGCTCCATCCCCAAATCTCCAGGAGTTCCTCTACCTGGATCTGGCAACCCTAACCCCCTCCATCCCCTTCTGGTGGCCAGGGAAGACCTGGCAACCCTAATCCCTGACCACCACCTCCAGAGCCACCAAAAGCAGGAATGAAAACTCTACCTCTGAAACATCCTAATGGTTAGGGTCTTCCTTGTGGTTTCACAAAGCCCATCTCATAAAACAGAAGCAGCTGTCCAGACAGCCACTGGGAGACTGGCAGGGATAGGGTGTGGTTTAGTGGTCAAGTCAGACTGTAATGTGGCAGACTCTAATCTGGAGAACTGGATTTGATTCTCCACTCCCCCCCCATGAAGCCTGCTGGGTGACCTTGGACCAGTCACAGTTCTCTCAGAACTCTTTCAGCTCCTGCTGCCTCACAAGGTACCTGTCGGGGGGAAGGGAAGGGAGGGGAGAGGCGACTGTAAGCCATTTTGATCCCTTAAGGTAGAGAAAAGACAGGTATAAACACCTACTCTTCCTCTTACTCAAATGGACCATAAAACAGCTAAAAATATATATGAGAACCTCCTTAGTTAAAAGCATGGATAAAGAAAAAGGTTTTAGCTTAGCACCCAAAAGAAAGCAAGATGGGTGCCAGCACTGCCAAGTGACCCCCCCCCAAGGTATTCCAAAGGAGAGGAGCCACCACTGAAAATGTCCCTTCTCTGGTCTTCCTCTGCCTCATCTCTGCAGGCAGGGGCTCAGAGAACAGGGCTACAGAATAGGATGTCTTACCTGGTGGGCTGGACATTTTGCCCTAAATAATATTTAGCTGGTTAATAAGCCCCCTGCCCTGACATGGATGGCCCAGGCTAGCCTGATCTTCTCTGATCTCAGAAGTGAAGTGGCGTCAGCCCTGGTTAGTATTCGGATGGGAGACCAGCAAGGAAGTCCAGGGTGGCTACGCAGAGGCAGGCAGGGGCAAATCATCTCTCTTGCCTCGAAAACCCTATGCAGTTGCCATTAGTCATCATCAGCAAACTGATGGCACAATAAGCCACCTGCAAACCAAGTTTTCACATCCTGGTTCGACACATCTTAATGAAGTAAGTGGAGTAGGCTGCATGCACACTGACCATAATTAAACCAGGGTTATGTGTGACGACTGAATCGAGCCGGATTCATGAAAGGATGTTGTTCCCATCTGAAACCTCACATGTTCACCCACGCAAAAATGTGCATTGTACTGCACATTAAACTTTGAAGCAGCTGTCTCCTCACTATGTGAAAAAGTTACTTTTCCCCCCAGGCAAATCTAGGGTTGCCAGCTTGGGGGTGGCGAAGAACCTGGAGATTTAGGGGGTGGAACCTGAGGAGGGCAAGATTTGGGGAGGATATAAGGTCATGGAGCCCACCTTCCAGAGCTGCCATTTTCTCCGGGGAACTGATCTGTGTCGCCTGTGTAATCCTGGGAGATCTCCAGCCCCACCACCGGAGGTTGGCAACTCTACAAATCCCTCTCCCCAAGTCATTTCACTGCTCAATTTTTGTAATTTGGGCTGCTGTTAAAGGGTCAGGAGTAGAGCCAGTTTAAAAAACCCTAGATCTCCCCTATTCACATCCTCTGAATCTTGGCGCTGCGTGCACAGCACAGCAATAGACACCTTCATAATTAAACTGTAATGGCTATATCAGCCTATGTGCCAGATCCAGGCAAAAACTATAAAAGGGGAAATAAATTCTTATCTGGGCTTACTCGCTTTGGAGCTTAGCCCAGCTCTGGATTTCTTTCCGACGGTGGTAGGGAACCGGCTGAAACTGATAGCAGCCTATCTCTGCTGACTCATAGTTGTTGGAGCTCCGGTAAGACGCTGCATTCAACAGGTAGCAAAGACAATCCTCCGGATAAGGTTGCCGGACTGCAACCCGGAGACTGTGGCCTGCATCCAATCACCCAGTTAAGAAAATGTTAAGTGCCCTTCATTTTCCGTAAGGGCAGGGTGGTAATTTCTGCCAGTTCCTCACTCCCACTGCAGGGACAATTTTTGTTCCTGGGGATAAGTGGACTCTCAGGAACAGCACAGAGTGGGGCTTTGCCCTGGGAGAGGAGAATTGCAAATGGGGTTTGCCAGGGCTTTTTTTGTAGAAAAAGCCCAGCAGGAACTCATTAGCATAATAGGCCACACCCCTGTCAGCATATCTCATTAGCATATTAGGCCACACCCCCATGTTACCAGAAGTGTGGTCACCCAGCCGCACCTACCTTTTGCTTCTTACTCTGTTTTCCTTGTTTGTTGTCAAAACCCAGGGGTTTTTTTGTAGCAGGAGCTCCTTTGCATGTTTGGCCACACACCCCAAATGTAGCCAATCCTCATGAGTTTCTGCTGTTGGGTGTGGCCTATTATGGTAATGAGTTCTTGCTGGGTGTGGCCAACTCGGGAGCCAGCCGGAACTCCGTTCCTGTGCGTTCCTGCCCAAAAATAGCCCTGGGGTTTGCAATTATTTATTTACTTACTTACTTCATTTATTATTTACTTACTTACTTCATCTCTATCCCGCCTTCCTCCCCAAGGGGGACCCCAAAGCTGCTTACATTGTTCTCCTCTCCTCCATTTCGTCCTCTCAACAAGCCTGCAAGGTAGGTGAGCCTTAGGGTCGCCAGCTCTGGGTTGGGAAATACCTGGAGATTTTGAGGGTGGTGTAAAGTACTAGGTTCGCAGCATGGAAACTCGGACTACGACATGCTAAACAACACGCGTTTATTGTACTTCACACAAAAGACACACACGGCCCGGCAAGGGCCAACTATAATCACCCCACCCAGACACACCCACAGTTCCATTGGAGGGTTTGAATCTCCCACCAAAGGTCCTGCTGGAGGACTAAGGGTAGCCTAGGATCCTTGTCCCCTGTTGTGTTTGGAACCAAGCTAAGGACTGAGGCCGCGGACCCCTGGTGGCGGTCCCCAGACACAACAGGTGGAGCCTGGGGAGGGTGGGATTTGGGGAGGGGAGGGACCCCAGCAGGGTATAATGCTACAGAGCCCATTCTCCAAAGCAGGCATTTTCATCAGGGGAACGGATCTTGGTCATCTGGAGATCGACTGGAATATCAGGAGATCTCCAGGTGCAACCTGGAGGCTGGCAAGCCTACTGAGACTGAGAGTGTGTGACTGGCCCAAGGTCACCCAGCAAGCTTCCACAGCAGAGTACAGATTCAAACTTGGGTCTCCCAGATCCTAGCTAGGGTTTCCTGCTCAAGGTTAAGAGATTCCTTGAGATTTGGAGGGTGGAGCCTGGAGAAGGTTGGGTTTGGGGAGGGGAGGGACCTCAGCGGGAGATAGTGCCATAGGCTCCACCCCCCAAAGCAGCCATTTTCTCCAGGGGAACAGATCTCTGTTGTCTGGAGATCAGATGCAATCCCAGACCTCCAGGTCTGACCTGGAGATTGGCAGCCCTATCCTAGATTCATTTGTTCTGTTTGAGTATCTTCAACAGGGCAAGCCTATACAGAGTTCTCCTCTTCTAAATCCATTTAAGTTGAGGGCTTGAAAGGGTATCATTCTGCTTAGGAAAAGAGAACAGGAGTCCAGTAAAAGACTAAACAGAGTTACCCTAACCAGAAGTATACTTTTCTAAGTTCATTGTAAATTTTCTTAATAGTTGGATGAAGCCCCATTTTAACAGGCCAAGGCACTGGGAGAAACTATTCCTTGTTCACCATGTTTTTGAGTGAAACCAGAATCCAGCTTATGGAGCTGGGGGGGGGGGACAGTTTTAGGGCAAAGGTGCTATGAAACTTTTACCTGTGAGCTTCTTTGGTGCTAAGAAACTTTTACCTGTGAACAAACTGCTTGAAAAATCCTTTGGCGCTCCGATCTTGAAATGAACATGCATAGGATGTTGGAGTCTCAAATGGCGCATACCAAAATGTGCATTGATTTTGATCTACTGCTGTGGAATTGTGTGCATATTTTATTTTGTACGTGTTTCAGCTTTGATGGTACACCTTTTGGGGGCTATTTAAAATGAGCTGTAAACAAGCATAAGCCTGTTTCTGAGAGGATCTTTAGAAAAATTTTAAATGAGGAAAGGCAGAGTAGAAACGAAGTCAATAAATATGCCATGTTTGCTGTCTGGCACAGCTCCTGCACATGTTACAGCTGCACGCCAGGCTGAAATTCAACAGGTTTACCCCATGATTGCCTTCTGTGTAGGGACACGGTTCTTTGGTTAATTTTGTGCCTGCCCAGCAGGTGCTAGAAACCAGAGATGGCTCCAAGAAGCACCAGACAACACCCCCCCCAAAGAAAACCCCTTCCGGTCCTCCTTTTTATTCCATCCACCTTTAGTTGCCAGATATTGTAACCCTTTTACATGATTTAAAATATAAGAACACAAGAGAAGCCAAGTTGGATCAGGCCAATGGCCAGTACAGTCCAACACTCTGTATCACACAGTGGCCCAAACCCAGGTGCGCTTGAGGCCCACCAGGAGGGCCAGAAAACTGGAAGCCCTCTCTGTTGCCTCCTAAGCACCAAGAATACAGAGCATCACTGCCCCAGACTTAACATTCCACCTATATCTTCTGGCTAATAGCCACTGATGGACTTCTGCTCCGTATGTGCATGGAATCCCCTCTTGAAGCTTTCTATGCTTGTGGCCGCTGTCACTTCCTGTGGCAGTGAATTCTGTACGTTAATTACTCTTTTATCTGTTCTAAGCCTACTGATCATTAATTTCATTGAGTGCCCACGAGTTCTTGTATTGTGAGAAAGGGGTGCAAGTAGTTCTTTCTCTGCCTTCTCTATCCCATGTATCATTTTGTAAACCTCTATCATGTCACCCCTCAATCATCTTTTCTGCAAGCCCTAACCAGTTTAACCTTTCTTCATAGGAAAGGTATTCCATCCCCTTTTTAAATTTAGTTGCCCTTTTAAGAACCATTTCCAATGCTATATTTTTTATGATATAGTGATCAGAACTCTACTCAGAATTCCAAATGAGGCCTCGCCATAGATTTATACAGGGGCGTTATGATAGTGGCTGATTTGTTTCCAATGCCCTCCCTAATAATCCCCAGCATAGCATTTGCCTTTTTTATTGCAGTCACACACTGAGTTGACATCTTCAGTGAGCTATCTACCACAACTCCAAGATCTCTCTCCTGGTCAGTTTCTGCCAGTTTGGACCCCATCATCGTATATTTATAATTAGGGTTTTTGGCTCCAATGTGCATTACTTTTCACTTGCCCATGCTGAACCTCATTTGCCACATTGATGCCCACTCATCCAGCCTCAACAGATCCCTCTGGAGCACATCAGTCCTGCTTAGTTTCTCACTGCCCTGAACAACTTAGTGTCATCCGCAAACTTAGCCACTTCACTGCTTACTCCCAACTTCAAATCATTAATGAAGAAGTTAAAAGGCACCAGACCTAGTACCAAGCCCCGTGGTACCCCACTGCTTATCACCTTCCACTGTGAAAAATGCACCTTTATACTTGCTCTCTGTTTCCCGATAATCAGTTTTTAATCCACAAGAGGACTTACCTTCTTATCCCATGACTGCTGAGTTTACTTAGGAGCCTTTGATGAAGAACTTCATCAAAAGCTTTCTGGAAGTATACGTAAACAACATCTACTAGATCATCTTTGTCCACATGTTTGTTCACTCTCTCAAAGAACTCTAAAAGGTTAGTGAGACAAGACCTTCCCTTACAAAATCCATGCTGATTCTTCCTCAATAACTTTTGTTCATCAATGTGCCCGCTAATTCTATCTTTAATAACAAATCCCACTAACTTACCAGGTACCAAAGTTAGATTGACTGGCCTGTAATTTCCTGGATCTCTTCTGGAACATTTTTAAAAGATGGGGGTTACCTTAGCTACCTTCCAGTCAGGCCCGTAGACAGGTATTGGGGGAGGGGGATGTCGCTAATTAAATTAAAAATAAAGTAAATTTTAGATTAATTTTAAAGTTAAACACGGCCAAGTACTTCTCTGGGGGCAGGGGAAGGCAGTGCAACAGCTGCTGGACTCTGGCTCTTTTCTGCTGCTCCAGACATCCATCGCATGCATGAGGAAGGGGGGTTATGGTGAAAATGCATTTGTGGATGCTCAGAGGCCCCCTCCACATTCGCATGTGTGCAACGGAAAGCAGGGAAGGGGTCACCTCACCTCCCCCCAGCTTTGTTCTTCTTAGCCTGGGAAGTCCCCCTCATCCCTCCTCGCCTGCACATCCATGGCCTTGTCCCACCCCAAATTCACCTCTTTGCGGCCAGCAGCCCCTGGAAGCACCCCTGCCAGGCCAACCTGCCCACCTGCGTTCATTGTCAGTTGGCGTGCTTGCTTGCCTTGCAACGTAGCCACTCTGCTCCAGGACTCTGGGCCACTCTCCATCCTGTGCTATGCTGGGTCGGTGAGGCCAGGCTGCCAGCAGCGCCTCAGGGCGACGGATGCCACTGCTTTCCCAACCTTGGCCTCCAGCGACTGCTGCGCCCACCCCAGCCAGGAGAGAGAGAGTCCGGGCAGGAAGGGACAGAGATTGGCTTGGGGTGATGTAAATACGATAGGGGGCGCTGCTATGGCCCTGCTTCCCGTCCTCGGGAATGGAGACAGAATTTAGTGATAGATTGCATATTTTTGTCAGGAGAGCCACAACTATGAGTTCTTTCAGAATTCTTGGATGTCAGTTTTAATTTGTCCATCAGTCGTAGGACTTCCTCTCTCATAACCTCAATCCAACTCATCCCTCCTGAAATCGGCAGTTCTAGAGTGGGCCAGCACTTCCCATCTTCCACAGTGAAGATAAAGGCAAAAAATGCATTCCGCTTCTCTGCCATTTCCCTATCATCCTTTAGTAACCCTTTCACCCTTTGGTCATCCACGGGCCCCACTCCCTCCCTGGCTGTTTTTCTGCTTCTAATGCATTTGAAGAAATTGTTATTGTTGGTGTTTATGTTTTTTGCAATATGTTCCTCATATATTTTTTGCAATATGTTCCTCCCTTTCTGCCTGCCTGATCACTGACTTGCATTTTATTTGCCAAAGCCTGTGCTCCCTTTTATTTACCTCACTCGGATTCGCCATCCACTACTTAAAGGAATCCTTTTTACCTTTTACTGCTTCCATTATGTTGTTCATTAACCATGCAGGTCTTTTTTTAATACCTATTTATACCTTTCCTAACCTGCGGTATACATTTCATCTGAGCTTCCAATATTGTAGTTTTAAATAGTCTCCAAGCTTCCTGAAGGGATTTGACTTTCCTTTCCTTTCCGTTTCTTCTTCACAAGCCCTCTCATTTGAGAGAAATTATTGCTTCTAAAGTTAAATGTGGCTGTGTTAGTCTTTTGAGAGAAATTACTGCTTCTAAAGTTAAATGTGGCTGTGTTAGTCTTTTGGGGCAATTCCCTATTTACATAAATGCTAAACTTAATAGCATTATGGTTACTGTTCCCAACTGGTGCTATCATGTTTACATCTTTCACCAGGTCTTGATCATTACTTAGGACCAAATCTGAGATTGCCTCCCCCTGTAGGTTCAGTGACCATTTGCTCCATGGCACGGTCATTAAGAGTATTTGGAAACGCAATCTCTTTCTCCTGACTTGAACATATATTGACCCAATCAATGTGTGGGCAGTTAAAATCACCTATTATGACACAGTTATTTCATCTAGCTGCTTTCTTTTATTCTTTTGCTGCTTTTAAATCATCCTATAACCTTTGATCTGGTGGGTGACAACAAACTCCTAGAGTTAAGCTTCCTTTTGGGCCCACTATTTCCACCCATAGGATTTCTATAAGCGAACTTATTTCTTGGATTCTCAATTTTACTGGATTGTATACCTTCTCTGACATATAGAGCCACTCCACCTCCAACCCTTCCTCCCTACCTTTCTGATATAATTTACATCCAGAAATCACTGTATCCCATTGATTATCCTCATCCTACCAAGTTTTTAACTGCCCACAATGTCTATATTCTCCTGTGACACTAAGCATTCCAGCTCTTCCATTTTACCTCAGATACTTCCAGTATTTACATATAAACATCTATAATTCCCTAGACATGTTAGGCCTGCAACCTTCTTCCTGTGGCCTCAAGACCTTGTCAGGCAGTCAGTGTTGCTTGTCACCCTCTCAGTGGCCAGTCCTAATCCATTTCCCTCCGAAACAGCTACCCCTTCAGCTCCTAGAGATGAGCCATCCCAAACCAGATACATTTCACCTCCTGTCAGCTTTCCCTCAGGATTTAGTTGTAAAACTGCTCTGCTACCTTTTTGGTTTTAAGCCCCAGCAGCCTGGTTCCTTCTTGGGACAAGTGAAGTCCATCTCTTTTTTACAAGTCCTGCTTGTTCCAAAAAGCAGCACCTAACAAACTGAAAACCTTCCTCCTTATACCACCCACACACTGGGAGTCCTAATTTGTGCCTGTCTTGCTGGTCCTGCATGTGGAACAGGCGGCACTCCTGAGAAAACCTACCTTGGAGGTCCTGGCCTGGAGTCTCCTGCCTGGCAGCCTAAATTGTTCTTCCGGGACCACATGATTACATTCCTCCACATCGTTGGTGACAACATGGACCATAACCAGTGACTCCTCCTCAACACTGTCCACCACTGTTGCACCAGGCAGGCAAGTCAACCTGTGGCCAGTACATGGTTTGCGAATCATCTACATGCCTAAGGATCGAATCGCCAACTAAAGAGCCTTGGTGCAAAAAGATAGCTGTTTACCAAGTATAGAAGGGGTCCTTTCTGACAGAAAACTCCCCTTTTCTTCAGCACACTGCCGTTTCCCCTATTTACTTCTATTCAGTAATCATTCAGTGTGCAAAACAACATCTTTGATCGCCGTATCATCCCTTTACCAAACTGTATTTTTCTAGGGCCACTCTTGGCCCATATTCACCTGGGAGGTCAGCCCGTCGTGTAAAGAAAGAGGGATGATCTGACCCCCGCACTGGAGCAGCCAGCTCAACGAGACTTGTTTAATTTTCACCAGAATTCTTTTTTAAGCAGCCAGACAAGACAAAGTCCAGCCTTGTATGCTTTGTGACGATTCCGCACACCTTTGCTCTAGAATCGGGTCACTAGTGATGTTTACCTTTCCCTGTGCCTGCAAATGGAACGGCCTTTAAGGCGTGTAACGCTGTGAATGCTTACTTGGAAGTAAGCACCACTGATGTCAGTGGGACTTTCTTCAGAGTAACAAATTTAAAGTACCAGGCTGCAGACCTCATGCCCTCCAACTGACCCTACAGATCTAGTACAGTTTTATCTCCCCCTCCCTCCAAGAAGTGCAGGGCTGCATACGTAGATATCCCTTCCCCCATGTTTATCATCACAACATCCTTGTAAGGGAGGAGGAGGAGAGGAGGAGGAGATTGGATCTATACCCCACCCTTCACTTGGAGTCTCAGAGTGGCTTACAATCTCCTTTCCCTTTCCCTCCCCACAACAGACACCCTGTGAGGTAGGTGGAGCTGACAGAACTCTCTCGAGAACTGCCCCTGAGAGAACAGCTCTGAAAGAACTTGTGACTGAACCAAGGTCACACCACCAGCTGCATGTGGAGGAGTGGGGAATCAAAGATGAGAGCATGCAACTGGTTCAAGGTCACCCGGTCAGCTTCCATGGTAGAGTGAGGATCTGAACCTGTGTTTCCTAGACTGTAGACCTTAACCACTACACATGCTATCTTGGTTGTCTGTTTCTCTGTACCCATTATATTTCCGCCTTTGGCGAGCCCTTTGTTAACTTTTTTTAGTGTGAATGCCTACGGCTGTTATTCTTCTAGGTTCAACCTCATAAGTTGTTGGGAGCATGAAATGGAAAACAGGAGAAAGGTGGGGGATAAATTAGTTAATTAAGGGAAAGTAGATAGCCCATGACCTGATGTGGATGGCCTACGGTAGTCTGATCTCATCAGATCCAGGAAGCTAAGCAGGGTTGGTCTTGGTTGGTACTTAGATGGGAGACCACCAAGGAAGTCCATGGTTGCTAGGGTGCAGTCAGACGGCGTGCTGGGAGCAGTTTAAATTGGTCCGATGCGTGTTTTTTTTAAGCCAGAGAATTGCGATCACACTCACCTCCTTGTTCCTGATTGCTACACAGCCACATCACTCTCCACCGTCCACACGCGGGAGCGTGCGTCGGTGTGGGTTTTCCCCTCTCCATTTAAGCATGCGCACAGGCGGCCATCTGTAGAACTAAAATTTTCACGCGTGCGCAGAACAGCGATTTCCACACTTCCCTTTAAACTTTAAATGAACACTTCCCTTTCAACTTTTACCCCGAAACTGGCCTCTGTGAGATCCTGAACTCGTCTAAATGCTAAAACTAGGCACCATTTAAACTTTGCTTTTAAACTTTGCTCCACCTATGTGCACACCACCAAGTCATTAAAAAAATGGTGGATGAAAAGCAGAAGCCTGAGGCTTCCGTGGCAGCTTTCCAGAGGGGAGCGATCGGACGTCAGAAAAGTACAGCTCAAAACCAGAGAATCAGGAAAACACCACTTTGGTAAATGATATCAAAATACTCTGTTTTAAAGGGGGTTAGATCCGGAAAGCAACAGCTGGGGACGGTGCGCAGATGTTGGATGTGTGAACATGCACATAAAATCCGTTCCTGAAGCATGCTGAAAGTGGTTCAAACGGAGCGTCTGAACGCACACATAGACAGGCAATGGCAAACCACCTCTATTTGTCCCTTGGCTTGAAAAGCCCATGAGGGATATAACTCAGTTGTGACTGGATGGCTCTTTCCACCACCAGATGGTCCTTTGGTCTGATCCAGCTGAGTTATTCCTATGTACTTATAAAACATGGCAGACCTACACTTCCATGTAAGGAATTAAACATGCAGTTTGTATTCGGTCAAGACTTGACATGGAGAGCTTAACCGAGATCTGTCACAACGTCTTCCTGCCCTATTCATAATCACCAGATAAGATATACGATATATTTTTTTAAAACCCAAGCTCATCTAATCAGAGCCAACTGGCAAAGCTGACAGTAATATTAGTCAGAGAACCGTCACCCTGTTCTGCTCAAGCCATCCAGAAGCCACTGCTATTGATCATCTGAACTGCCTCATCTGTTGTGTGTGCTTTAACTGTTGTTCCTGTAAAGGAGAGGAGGAGTGGGAGGAGAAAACTGTCATTATATGGTTTAGCCACTAGATGGCACTATCATTAGTTCCCCTTTGGACTGAGTAGAGACCTTCCTTTGATGCTAGATGAAGAATATGGCTGCCATTTTAAATGGTGTTCTAGGACAACTCAACCACATAGGATGCCAGTATTCTATGGACAGAATGGCTGATATGTGATTTCACCCTAAGATGCAGCCATGGGGGGGTTTAGCTGGATTGGATATACAACGGTGGGGAAGGGGTGTTAAGTCCACATCGTTTCCATGATCAAAACTGCCCTTGCCTCCGGACTGTGATAAGCCACTATAGGGAGTAAAGACAGGCTCCCATGTTGTGCCTGTCTTTTTCCCTGTTGCACCTGTCTTTTTCCCTGTTGTGCCTGTCTTTTCCCCTACAATTTTTTGAAAGCATGGAATATCACAGGTAGGGTTGCCAGCTCCAGGCTGGGAAATACCTGGAGATTTTGAGAGTGGAGCCTGAGAAGAATGGGGTTTGGGGTGGGGAGGACTTGAATACGATGTACTGCCATAGAGTCCACCTTCCAGAGTGGCCATTTTTTCCCAGCTGAACTGATCTCTGTCGCCTGGAGATCAGTTGTAATCCCAGGGGACTGCCAGCCACCATCTGGAGGGTGACAACACTGATCACAGGGAAGAAGAGTTCCACAGTGCCATGGCCCTGGCCCAGGTATATGGTCCCCATGGCTGGTTTTCAGGGCCAAATTAGATATCCAGTTTTCCAGTCGTGGAACTCTGACCTGACATGCAATTTGGACCTATGGACTCCGTAGCAGTCCAGATCTGGACAAGATTCCTGCCACTAATATGGCGGGCTCCCAGACTGGTGCAACAGCTGCGCCCTTAGAAAGTTCCACATGAAGCAAAATCATGTGCCTGCTGAAATAATAGGAAACGATGCTTCCCAAACAGGAGAATTGTGCTGGAGTCCAGTGAATGGGGAGCAATACTAAGAACTGGAAATGCATATAAAGGTTTCCCTTGCTCGAAAGCCAGTTGAATCCGACTCTAGGGGGTGGTGCTCATCTCCGTTTCCAAGCTGAAGAGCCAGCCCTGTCTGAAGACATTTCCATGGTCATGTGGTCGATATGACTAAGCACCAAGATGCACAGGACACAGTTACCTTCCCACCATAGTGGTACCTATTTATCTACTTGCAATTTCTTGCTTTTCGAACTGCTAGGTTGGTAGGAGCTGGGGCCAGAGACGGGAGATCACTCCGTCACACGGCACTAGGGTCTCGGACTGCCGAGCTACAGACCTTCCTGTCTGCAGCTCAGCATCTTAACCTCTGAGCCACTGCAAAAATGCGTATACCCAAATCTAATTAACATTTAAGTGTGCTGCTAATATGTTCCGGAGTTTCATAAAGCATCTTTATTATCACATCCCTAAACAGCAAATGTTGCCTGTGAAGATTCTTCAAAAGGGTCATTGTTGTTTAATCTTTTGGAGAGCGGGAAAAATCCTCCAAACGCCTGTGGTACCTGGGAATGAGAAAGCAAAGTTACATTTCACACAGGTCGTTTCTGAATCTTGAAGTTAAACCGTTAGCACCCCATCTATCCAAGATGTCTACTCAGATGGGTTATAGTACATTTGATTGAATTTTCTTCTTAGTAAGCATGTTTGGGATCGTAGCCAGTGCAATCCTATACAGATTTACACTAGTACAGTGGTGGTAGAAAGTGCTGTCAAGTTGTAGCTGACTTATGGCAACCCCATAAAGGTCTCAAGGCAGGAGATGTTCAGAAGTGGTTTGCCATTACCTGCCTCTTCATAGCAACCCTGGACTTCCTTGATTGTCTCCCATCGAAGTACGCACCTGGGCTGACCCTGCTTAGCTTCCAAGAGCTGATGAGGCCGGGCCACCCTGGGCTGTCCAGGTTACAGTAGCGTAAGCCGACACTGGTATAATCCAATTGAAATCAATGGAACAAAGTCTGAGACCAGTGGCACCTTTCAGACCAACAAAGTTTAATTCAAGGCATAAGCTTTCATGTGCATGCACGATACAATGAAATGGAAATTACCAGTCCATACATATAAGACAAGTAGATTAGCATACAGCATAATGAAGCAGGAGGTGATGGATGGAATGTAATGGCAGGGTCTCAGTTAATTACTCTCAGCATTCTGCATTTAAGGATACATCCAGGGCTTTTTTTGTAGAAAAAGCCTAGCAGGAACTTATTAGCATAATAGGCCACACCCAACAGCAGAAAATCATTAGCATATTAGGCCACACCCTGACAGCACCACTCATTAGCATACCCCTCTACCCCCATGCTACCAGAAGTGTGGTCATCCAGCCACACCCACCTTTTGCTTCTTATTGTGTTTACCTTGTTTGTTGTCAAAACCCAGGGCTTTTTTTGCATGTTAGGTCATACACCCCTCATGTAGCCAATCCGCATGAGTTTCTGCTGTTGGGTGTGGCCTATTATGCTAATGAGTTCCTGCTGGGCGTGGCCAACTCAGGAGCCAGCCAGAACTCCGTTCCTGTGCATTCCTGCCCATCAGTCTCCAAGTCTGACATATTTATTTCCTTCACTGTGTTTCCCCCTGGGAATTAAGCCCAAACAAATGATAACCATATAAACTAAGCTTGTTACTCCTGTTTGGTGCTTGAATCTGTTAAACATCTTCATTACGTTGTCTGCTAAGTTACTGCTCACTCTCTAGCAATGTTCCCTCTAAGCTGTGGAGTCTTGTGAGCAAAAATTCTACTTTGTGAGCTACTGGCATTAAAGTTGTGAGCCAGCAATTTGGCTACGGCATAAATTAGTTTGCTCTGGAGCCATCCTTCCTGAGCTGAGACAAAAATGTGTGAGCCAGAGGCTAAAAAACGGTGAGCTGGCTCACACTAACTCAGCTTAGAGGGAACACTGCTCTCTAGGTTTCCCTTGCTGGAAAGCCAGTCGAATTCAACTCTAGGGGTGCGGTGCTCATCTCCGTCTCCAAGCTGAAGAGCCAGCGCTCCGTGGCCATGTGGCCGGCATGACTAAACACCAAGGCGCACAGAACACTGTTACCTTCCCACCAAAGTGGTACCTATTTATCTACTTGGAATTACTTGCTTGGCAGGAGGTTGGCAGGAGCTGGGACCAGAGACCATCATGCTCACTCCATCATGCGGCACTCGGGTCTCGAACGGCCAAGCTACTGACCTTCCTGTCTGCAGCTCAGTGTCTTAACCTCTGAGCCACCATGGCCCCTCTACCTATATGTAATTTCCATTTCATTGTGTCTGAAGAAGTATGTGTGCACCCAAAAGCTTATACCTTGAATAAAACGTTGTTGGTCTGAAAGGTGCCACTGGTCTCAGACTTTGTTCTGCTGATTTAGAGCAACGCAGCTACCCACCTGAATGAAATCAATGTGGAGTTAACTCTGCATAGGAGTGCACTGTTGGTCTCCCTGGCACGACTTAGCAAACCGCTCTAAGCTCTACGGTCCTTCTGTGATATCAGAGTAGCTGAACCAATGGCAAGCAGGGAGGCCACGACATTTCTGACGATCTGGCCAATCAATGACATTGAGTGAAGTAACGCAGACAATGAGGATGGAAGCCAAGGAAGCTGTGGGAATGATTGCTTGAAAGGTGTTCCTTTTTTAATTGTCGTGGCCCCCATCTTATCTGGGAACCTCTATGGAGTTTCCTGAAAGATTACAAGCCCTATCAAAAGCACAGTTCAGCCTCACTGATGAATTTATACCTTACAGCCCCACGAGTAAAAACAATGCAACAAAATCAATCCTTAAGTCTCTGAACAGACTTGTGGACCTTTGCCATGTTAAATATCACATGCACAGCCAAAACAAAGGTGTGTGTGTGTGATGGAAATGTTAACTGTAACGCTCATCCAAGAGCAACGGCCAGAGATTTAGCAACAGAAAGAACCATTCAGTGGCAGTCATGAGACCGGGCCTGGAACAAGCCTGCCCCTAAAGCAAGAATCAGAGCCAAACTAGGCATTAGAGCAGCCATGGGTTTGACCTGCGAGGGCCTGATGCTGATTGGGCCTGTGGCATGGAGGGGGACCAGGTGATCTTGTGTGTCCCTCCCCACACCGCAATCCTTTTCAAGTTCTGAAGCAGTTTTAGTACTTGAAAAGGTGCAGGAGTTAAACAAGATCCCTTGTTTATTATTTATTTGGTTGGTTGTATGTTTGCTTGTTAAATTGGACTTAGAGCTCGCCCTTCCGTACACAGTAGGGCTCAAGGCGGGTCACAACATTTAAAAGCAACATAACAATTAAGTATAACTTAGATTGATATCAGCAATCACAACAGGGCACTAGATGGCACGGGAAAGGGCAGTAGGGTAGCCATTCCTCTGACGGGGGAGGGGGTTTGCTTGCTTTCTAGCCCCCAGATCCGCCGGTCCCGATCTGGCCGGTGGGGGGAGCCCCCAAAGTGCCCTGCTTGCGCCCATGCGCCCAGAGCAATGATGTCACTGGGAGGGAATGTCATTGCGCAGGGCATGTTGTGGGAGGGATGCTCGATTGTTTAAGGAAAAGCCATAGAGTTTTTCCTTAAACAATAGCGTGTTCCCTACAACATTCCCTGTGCGGTGATGTCACTTCCGGGTGACATCAATGCATCATGCATGCAAAGTGCACACACCAAAAGAAATCCAAGAGAAGGTCTGGGACTCCCCTGCCAGCAGCCAGGTAAGACCTGACAACCCTAAAGGGCAATTCAGGAGATGGTCCAAGGTGAGAAGCCGTTACTCATCCTTGACCATGTGCCTGGTAGAACAGCTCTGTCTTACAGGACCTGCAGAATTGTTTCAAGTCTCATTGGACAGAGTGTTTCACCAGGTTGGGGCCAGGGCCAAAAGGCCCTGGCCCTAATCATGGATGCCAGATGGCCTTCGGGCCAGTGATCATGAGAAGGTTGTTATCAGCTAAGTGAAGTGCCCTTTGGGGGACATACCAGGCGAGGCCTCAGCATGGTTCAATGGCCACAGACTCCACCCTCCAAAGCAGCCATTTTCTCCAGGGGAGCTGATCTATGTCAGTTGGAGATCAGTTGTAAAAGCAGGAGATCTCCAGGTCCCACCTGGAGGCTGGGAACCCTACAGCTTACGTGGTTCTCCTCTCCTCCGTTTTATCCTTACAACAACGCTCTGAGGCAGGCTAGGCAGAGAGCTTGTGCCTGGCCCAAGGTTACCCAGCAAACTTCCATGGCAGAGTGGGAATTCATACCTAGGGACTTCCTAGCCTGACACTCTAACCATGACACCATGCTGGTGCTCTTAACATGACATCAAGCTTGGCCCTAAGACAGCAAAAACTAGGATCTGTGGTGTCCCCAGTTCCAAGCTGCTATAGATACAGAGGTATAATTCCTAAATTCCAGTGGCAGCCAACCAGTGATTTTAACAGCATTATAGTGATTTCAACTGGCTGCGGATTTAAAAACAACAACTGAGTCAGCAGTTTTAGGATCAATATGAGATTAATTCCACAGAAGGTAGCCAACAGATGGTTGGCATTCAGCTGGGACAGTTGCTGTGAAATGCAAGAGACAGCATGGTACAATGGTTAGAGTACTAATCTGGAACTGGGAAGGCTTTGGATTCAGTCCCCCCCTTTCAGCTAATGTGAGCCAGTCAGAATTAGTGTTGCCAGCTGGACAGGAGGTAAATGCCCTGCCCTTTTAATAGAGGCTTTTCCACGGCCTGGAGGTAACCAGCATGGTATCCGCTACACATTACACTGATACTAAAGGAACAGCTAGAGGGACTGGCTGACCTGGTCGTAATCTCTCAGCCTAGCCTACCTTGCAGGGAAGAACCATGTAGGCTGCAGTCACACACACTAAATAATCCACTTTCAATCTACTTTCAAAGTGGATTTTGCCAGTTCACACGGTAAAATTCCAGCTGGAAAGTGCATTGGAAGTGGATTGTTTAGTGTGTGTGACCGCAGCCATAGCCCGCTCTGCACCTCTCAGAGGAAGAAATGGCCAAAGACAGAAACCGTCGCTCAGCTAGCAACTTCATGGAAGTCCTCTGTGTGTCTGCACCGTGGAATTGTGAATGGCTTGCCTCCTAGGGCTGTGATGAGTATATATGAGGTAAGGCTGCGACAATTCAGCAAACAGAATAAATAAATTCCGCCCTGCAGTCTAAAGAGGGCAATGAGTGAACTCTTTTCCAGTTTACCTTTTGCTTGGTCGCCTGGAGGATTTCCTTACTCTCCACAGGCGACCAGGAGAGCGGCTTTTTGGAAGCCGGCCTCTAATCCTGCCGAGAACAGCGGGGGGCAGGGGGGAGCCAAGTGTTTGAGAAATCTGACTTTTCCAGCCAGGCAGTCAAATGCCATCTGTCTCCTTGCTGGAGGAATCCCCCCATCCCGCAAACAAACACTCCCTTTAACATCGGGGCTGGAGAGAGGCACATGCCAAGCAGACATCGCAGCTATTGATTCTGTCTGCAGCCTCCTAAAAGGACAACGCTGGAAAAAAAATGGCAGGAGGAGAGGCGGTGGGGGGGGCTCTGCTTTTCAAAAGCATTGTTTTTCCTAGTTGAGAGGGGAATTTTTCTTTTCGTGTCAGTTAGGGATGCTGTTAAACAAAAGCATCCCTCCCCCTTCCTCCCCCCTCTCTCCCTTCCTCTCTCCTCATGCAGAATTACACCCGCAGGGCTCCGGCAGAAGGGAGATGCTGAGCTCATGTGGATAACAATATTGGACTTTGTCCAGGGACTGATTGTCTAATGTGACTTTTCATTAGTCTAGAATCCACCTCCCCCCCCAACCCACCTGTTACCTCCTCGGCGCTGGCAAGCAAAGAAAGAGATCAATGCACTGCCTACCCTTCAAAAACAAAACCCTCTGTCCCGACTCTTCAAAACGGTCTCTTTTTTAAAAACAAAAGACAACTAAGGGGGGACATGATAAGTTATAAAAATTAGACATGGGGATAGAAAGAAAGTTTTTTCCGTCCTCTCCCATAGCACAGGAGCTCTGGGGACCTGGTTCACGCATGCAGGAGAATGAGTCGGTAAAGGTGGTGGAAAGTGCCATCGAGATGCACCTGACTTACGGCAATTCTGCACTGGCTTTTCCCTCTGTCGTTTTAGCAAACCCACCTTGGAACAGAAATTCCCCTCTGCATTGCATGCCGCTTTCACTTGCTTTGATCGTCGGATTTTATGGTACCGTCTGCATAGACTTACGGCCATTCAGGGGTGACTTCGCAGACAGTACGGCGTTGCCCTGAGGGTATTTGAATGTGATTTTGAGCTGAACATTTCCCTCAGTGTTGAGAAAATGTGAAGCGAATGCCAGATGCAGAAATCACCCCCTGTAGGGCTTTCAAGGCAAGAGAGTAACAGAGGTGGTTTGCCGTTGCCTGCCTCTGCATTTTTTAACAAGTTTTTTTAATGAAAGTTAGGAAATAATACAGAAATCAACCCTTGTATACATCTCAAACACGACTGTATAAAGATGCCACCGTTGTGGTGGAGATTACATACTCTGATATTGGTATAACATTATAGGATTTAGAGTTACATGAAAAGGAAATATTTTCAGCTGCACAAGCTAAATTGTGATCCTGAAGGACTGCCAATGTTCTTAGTAACTTTTTATAGCTAATTTTTGACCAACTTGTACCTTAACCTAAAGCTAGTGGCTTAAATTTTGTCTCCATTATGGATTCCCATTCGAGCTTATCTACATCTAGGTTTTTCTAGAATCGGGTACCATTTGTCCATTAGTACCCACGTTTCTCTTTCAGCTGGGTCTGTGGTAGTAATCATACTGATATTCTCTAACAGAATATTCTCTAACAGAATAATCATATTCTCTAACAGAAAGTATTCCCATTGTTGGGTTGTCGGGGGAGTGGTAGATTTCCACTGTTGGGCTATTGTTACCTTTGCTCCTATTATTAGCATGTTTATTAGTTGCTTTATTTTTTCAGGTGCACTATCTGACAGCCAAAGATGCAGAGCAGCAGCGTTGGATCTAAAGGTAAGGTGTATCCTGTTAATCTCTCTATTTGTTGCACAATTTGTTCCCAAAATTTGGCAGTGAGAAGGCAGTCCCACCAATTGTGGTAGAAAGTGGCCTTGCTCCCACATGCCTGCCTCTGCATAGTGACCCTGGACATTCTTGGAAATCTCCTGTTAGGATTACCAGCTCTGGGTCTGGAAATACCTGGAGAGTTTGGGGGTGGGGCCTGGAGGGTGGGGTTTGGGGAGGGGAGGGGCCTCAGCAGGGTACAAGGCCATAGAGTTCACCCTCCTAAACAGCCATTTTCTCCAGGGGAACTGATCTCTGTCGTCTGGAGAGTGATTGCAATAGCGGGAGATCTCCAGATGCCACCTGGAGGCTGGCAACCCTATGACTCCCATTCAAATACTAACCGGGGCCAACCCTGCTTAACAGCCAAGATCTAATGAGATCAAGGTAGCCTGGGCCATCAAGGCCAGTGAGCAGAGATCTGACAGGGCAAAATATACTGTATGGAATGTTCCTTCTATGTTAAAAATCCTCGCAAAGAGGCCGGGGGCGGGGAGGGGGGAATCACTGCGAGCAAACAGGGCAGGGCAGAATCTTTCCGCCCCGCTTTACTGCTTGAGGAGAATTTGTTTTTCTTACAAAGAGGATGTTCAGAGTTAGAATCTACCACCTGCCGTCTGAAGCGGAACCGCCTCAGGACTTTGCTGCTTTGTTCTCTATTCATTCTCCAGCATGACTGAAGCTGTGTGTAGCGGTTAGAGTTAGGGAGGCCAGGTCTGGGTTGGGAAATACCTAGAGATTTTAGGGGTGGAGCCTTGGGAGAGTGCAGGTTGGGGTAGGGTTGCCAGGTCTGGGTTGGAAGATACCTGGAGAGTTTGGGGGTGGAGCTGGGAGAGGGCGGGGTTTGCGGAGGGGAGGGGCCTCAGCATGGCTCAGTGCCACAGAGTCCACCCTTCAAAGCAGCCATTTTCTCCAGGGGAGCTGATCTCTGTCAGCTGGAGATCAGTGGTAAAAGTGGGAGATCCCCAGGCCCCATCTGGAGGCTGGCAGCCCTAGTTTGGGGCAGGGAGGGACCTCAGCAGGGTACAATGCCATAGAACCCACCCTCCAAAGCAGCCATTTTCTCCAGGGGAACTGATCTATATTGTCTGGTGATCAGTTGTAATATTGGAAGATCTCTAGACCCCACCTGGAGGTTGGCAACCCTAGTTAGAATGACAATGATATGAGAGACCCAGGTTCGAATCCTCACTCTGCCAGGGAAGTTCACTGGGTGATGTGGGGCCAGTCACTGTTTCTCAGGCTAACCTACCTCACAGGGTTGTTGTTGTGAGGATAAAATGGAGGGGAGCAGAGAACAATGTTGTAAGCCGCTTTGGTCCCCACTGAGGAGAAA
Source organism: Gekko gecko (assembly GCA_029375565.1). NCBI lineage: Eukaryota > Metazoa > Chordata > Lepidosauria > Squamata > Gekkonidae > Gekko > Gekko gecko. The sequence continues at coordinate 204,682,951 of JAPDNY010000005.1, forward strand.
AGTGGGGTATAAATATCTAACTGTATGAAAATTCAGAGCAAACCTCCGCTCTCAGCAAAGATCTGCTTTCTTGGCTTGGCTCCAGATTTCGGAGGCATGCACATAAACACAACACTCCCAATCGACTGCCGCTGCCACCAGACGGAGTTTATCCAATCTGAAGCTGGAAAGGCTTAAAATATCCTTGGACCTAATCCGTGCCCTCCAACGTTTCACAGATGAAAAATAAGGGCACGCTTGTTAACGCCTCATTTTCGTGGCAAGGATTACCGCTCCATCCCACTGTACACATTGTGAAAGGCCTGGCTCTGCCTGCCGTCTTCATTGACTCTGCAATAGCCCATCCTGCAACTGCTTTTTAAAGCTGAGAAAAGTGTTTGCTCTTCAGATTAGAGATATTCCAGAAAACAAGTCGGCAATTTGGTACAAAAGCCACCTGACCAGCCAGTAGAATGGAAGTCTGTGTGCTACTAGGCACTGTGGTACTCATGCAGTTTCAGTTACGTTTATTTCTTTGCTTCATTTGCTTTCTGCTTTCTCCCCAAAGCAGCTTAGGCCATTCTCCTCATCTCCATTTCAGCCTCACAACTACCGTGCGAGGTAGGTTAGGCTGAGAGCGTGTGACCGGCCCAAGATCGCCCAGCAAGTTTCTGTGCCTGAGTGGAGATTTGAACCTGGGTCTCCCAGATTCTAGTCCCACTCTGACCACAAGGATAAAATGGAGCAGAGGAGAATGAGGTAAGCCGCTTTGGGTTCCCATTAGGGACAAATGCTGCATATATAAATGAAGTAAAATAAAATAAAATAAGCGAACAAACAATGTGTATTTACCATCTGATATTTTTTTTTAGACTCCTGTGTGTTGTTCATCCCACCTGAGACTAATTAACACAGGATGAGCCACAGAAGGGAAAACAATCCTTACATTCTAGCCCCGCGAGATGTTGCGTTAGAATTATAGATCTATTGAGGCATAAACAGCTTCGAGCCTGGCTTGCGCAAATGCCCCTGGGCCTGGTACTCGCCTTTGGTAATCAGGCTGTGAATTACGTGGGAACCGCACACGTTGTCTTGGTACGTGGCAGAGTGATTTGCGTGGCATGTCGACTGAGTATCCATATGGATTTTTCTCCCCCCTCCTTTTTTCTATGCCAGTCATTCCATGGAATACGGGAGTGGTCTGGAGCAGGATCAGATCCAGTCATGATGTCAATAGCACACCTGTCAACAACACACCTGTCAACAGCGGACAGGAAACCACAGGGAGAATGAGAGGGTGACGCAGCTCCACGGTCAGAACTCAATTGCTGGGAAATATGCATTCATTATGAGGTGAAGATATTTGTAAGGACAAATAAAACACCATAAATGCAAAAACAAAGAAGTGAAAAACCAAGATTGTTAACAACAACAACAAAAAACCTGTAGATCACCCTGACCTGGGTAGCCTAGACAAGCCTGACCTCACCAGATCTTGGAAGCTCAGCAGGGTCGACTCTGGCAAGTACTTGGATGGGAGACCTCCTTGGAATACCAAAGGTGGGAGGCGGGGGCAGGCTCTATTCAGCCACCTCTCTGAAAATTCTCCAAGCCCCCAGGAGGGTTCAGTCGCCAGAGGTTGCCATGACTTCCAGGTGCACACACGCACACATTCTCACACATATTTTAAAAAATACAAAAAAATCTGTGCATGCACAGCAACACTAAAAACTGCAGTCTGGGAAGAGGCATTGTTTATTTATATTATTATATTATTTATTATATGATCTATATACTATTTCCCAAGTGTGGTTCCCATCTGTGGATACCACATTTGCGCTAAACAGATTTTTCTGCAAACTTGGGCGACTTCCCCCAGTTTGCAGACGGATCGGAAATCTTCAAGAAAAATACATGGCAGGGGATTAAATTCCACCCAAAGCAAAATAGCGTTCTCTGTGTAAGCACAAATAGTGCTCTTTGCTTCCTACCTTCTGCCTGGTGGAGCCGGGGAGCCACGGTGGGTCCAGTGAAGGAAGTGGCGAAGCTTCTTGGGGGCTGAGGCAAGCCTGGCGGAGGCTGCGAAGCAGGGTGGCAGCTGTGCCAGGCGTGGAGGCAGCATCGAAGCAGAGTGGGGGCTGTGCCGGGCATGGAGGTGGCATCGAAGCAGACTGGGGGCTGTGCCGGGCATGGAGGTGGCATCGAAGCAGACTGGGGGTTGTGCTGGGCCTGGCAGTGGCTGCAGGAGGGTCCAGGGGCAGGGACATGGGATTCCCTCCCCCTCCATAAGTCTCACGGGCCCCCACTTGTTTGTTTATATCATTATAGTATAATATTACATCATATATATATTATTATATATGTATTATTAAAATATTTTATGGAAATTATTGTGTGTATTATATATTATATAGTACTGTTCTATATTAGACTGTTATATTAAACACACATGAAGCTGCCTTATCCTGAATCACACCCTTGATCCATCAAAGTCAATATTGTCTACTCAGACTGGCAGGGGCTCTCCAGGGTCTCAGGCAGGGGTCTTTCCTATCACCTACTACCAGATCCTTTAACTGGAGGTGCCAGGGATTGAACCTAGGACCTTCTGCATGCCAAGCAGGTGTTCTACCACTGAGCCACGGCCCCTCCATGTTATATTTATTCTCTGCTTCCTGCCCAATGGCAAACTAAAAGGGCTTCCATCATTGTTCTTCCCTCCTCCATTTTATCCTTCCATCTTATTATTACAACAGCCACCATGGGATGTAGGTGGGGAGGGTCCCTGAATCAGTGGTAGAGCCTCAGTTTGGTTCAAGCAGAAGGTGATGGGAAAGGCCCCTGCCTGAGACCCTGGAGAGCTGCTGCCAGTCTGAGTAGACAAGGCTGACCTCCGTGGACCAAGGGTCCGATTCCATATGAGTTCATGTGTTAAGCTGAGAGTGACTAGCCCAAGGCCGCCCAGTTTGCTTCCATGGCAAAGCAGGGATTCAAATCTGGGTCTCCCAGGTCATCGCTCCCAGGTTATTGCAACAACAGACTAACGCGGTTACCTCCTGTCCGGAGCTCTAACCACTACACAGCACTGGCTCACCAGTAACAAACATGCCACATGATTCTAGTTCTTTGCTCATGGGAGTGCCGCCGATAAAGGATACACTGGCAGCAGGAAGCACGGGTACATGGGACGGCATGCGCGGGACGGCCTGTCTCTGAAATGACATAAACAAACCATCTCATGGTAATGGTCAAGCAGCGGGTGCAGGCAGATCCCTCTTGCAAGAGGATGGTGTGTGTGATCCCTGATCGTATTAACTCCCTCCGCTGGGAGCCAAGCGCCGAGATTATTAGCCAGCCGAGATGTCATTATAATCAACAATGGCACATTGAGTGCACCGGGAGGCCATCCAGAGGGCACTGCCAGGGATTAGGCAGCGCCTTGGCAAGGCTGGGCTTCAAGGCCCTGTGCCAGAGGACCGCCATGCCCTCTGTTCTGGGGTATGTTTCAGGGCAGGTGTACATGACATCAGTCAATAAGCTTTATTGCATCAGCTCACGGCCTTAGCAATTAACACTGAAAATACCAACAACATCAGAGTTACAGTGCAGCCATCGCAATAAAAACCTCTAAACATACATTACAATTCTATAAATGGTCATTAAGATCACAAGAAAAATCTGAGTTCAAACCAACATCATCAGTTCAATTCATAACAATCCCATCCTTGCGACCAGGGTCCCAGTTGGTTTCCTTGCGCCGCTGCCCACTCTCTTTGGCTGCAGTTTCATCTTACCTGCTACGGAGCTAGTTAAATTCCTGGGAAAGTTCCTGGAAAAGGGGCCTCTTCCACTCTAACTATATATTTTGCAAGTACTACTTGCAGAGGGTTTTCCTTTCCTTCCTCTGAGGCTTCTCTAACCGCATTGTGAGAGCCAACGTGGTACAGTGGTTAGAGTGTTGACCTATGATCTGGGAGATCCAGTTTCGAATCCCCTCTCTGCCACAGAGCCTTGCTGGATGACCCAGGGCCAGTCACACTCTCTCAGCCTAGCCGTCCTCACAGGGTTGATGTCAGATGGAGGAAAGGAGAATGGTGTAAGCCACTTCGGGTCCCCAATGGGGAGAAAGTTGGGGTATAGATGACCAAAAAAAAAAATACAATTAATTTCATTCAGTTACTCATCTCATTTCTTATTATGGACCTTCTTAGGTTTGCTTAACTCACATTGACAGTGCAATCTTAAACCGAATCACGCCTTTCTAAGTCCTTTGGTAACTCTGACTGTTAGTCATTTGTATGAACTGAAGCTATGCCGTTCGTTCTGTTGACCTTCGGTAAATTATGGGGCAGGTTTTTACTCCAGCGCTCGTTCTCTGCGCATTAGAGCGGTGCACTGATCCAAGCTCCCCTGCTGAGCTGCTTGAAGATCACATAACCTTGGAGAATTCAGAAATGGATTTATCTATTTCAGCTTTGACAGGCAACTAGCAAAACTGTCCAGACGGCAATTTTGGTGGGTTTTTTGCAGGTCAGCCCAAGAAGCATTTTATTTTCAGTTACCGTTTCCACAGGTTCCCAAAGAATGTGTGACATTTCTAGTTTTTATTCCGCAGATGGAATAGTCATGTAACATGTTGGGGATTTAGCTGCCCTTCGATTCTCCCTGCAGACCTGGGGTCACCAGGCAGAACATAAATGAAACCACCCTATATCAAATCAGAGTATTAGTCCATCTCGCTCAGAATTCTCTGGTCTGACCAACAGCAGTTTCCAAGGTCTCCGCAAGAGAAATATCTTCCCACTCCTGCAGATAGAGATTCTCTTAAGCAGACATGCCAGGGACTAAACCTGTGACCTTCTGCATGGAAATCTTGGGGGACTGCCATTGGGTCATGGCTTCCCTTGTTATGAACATATCAAACTGCATTATACTGGGTCAGACCATTGAACCGTCTAATTCAGTATTGTTTACTCTGAGTAGCAGCAGCTCTTCAGGGATGCTCTAACAGCACCTGCTACCTGATCCCTTAACTGGAGGTAGCAGGGACTGAGTCCCAGGCTAGCCCGGTCTCATCAGTCCTCAGAAGTTCAGCAAGGTCAGTCCTGGTTAGTACTTGGATGGGAGACCAATGCTCCCTCTAAACTGTAGAGTCTTGTGAGCAAAAATTCACCTTTGGGAGCTACTGGCATTAAAGTTGTGAGCGAGCGATTTGGCTGCTGCATAAATTAGTTTGCTCTGGAGACGTCATTCCTGAGCGGAGACAAAAATGTGTGAGCTGGAGGCTAAAAAACTGTGAGCTAGCTCACACTAACTCAGCTTAGAGGGAACACTGGAGACCACCAAAGAAGCCCAGGGTCGCTATGCAGAGGAAGACAATGGCAAATGACTTCTGTTCATCTCTTGTCGGCTACAACTTGATGGCACTTTCCACCACCACCTAGGATTGAACCTGGGTCCTTCTGCATGCAAAGCAGGTGCTCTACCACTGAGCCACGGCCATTCCTCTTAACAATGACATACAAAGCTGCCTTGTACTGAGTCAGACCAGGGGTCCGTGAGTGATAGGTACAGGACAGCCTAAAGGAAACACTTCATTGACGTTTAATTAATTTGTGGAATTCACTGCCGGTGGATGGTAGTGATGGTCAAAAGCACAGATGTCTTTAAAAGGGGCAGGGCTCTTTTTGTAGCAGGAACTCCTTTGCATATTAGGCGACACACCCCTAATGTAGCCAATCCTCCTGTAAGAAGAGTTCTGTAAAAAAAAGCCCTGAAAAGGGGGTTAGGCAGAATCATGGAGGAGAGGTCCATCAATGGCTACGAGCCATGGTGAGTAGAGGGAACAGCCATATTCAGAGGCAGTCAACCTCTAATACCCAGTGGTAGGTAGGAGGCAACATTGGGGAAGGCCCGGGTCCCTGTGCACTGTTTGTTGGACCTCCGGAGGAAGTAGCTGGCCAGTGTGTGAGGCAGGATGCTGGGTTGGATGGACCACTGGCCCCATCCAGCAGGGTTCTTTTTATGCTGTTATGATCTTAAGGCTCAGCTGCTCCACACAGGGCTGCCCTTGGAGGTGCTCCATGCTCCAGAAACTTCAGGTTATCCAGAAGTCAGCTGCTGGGCTCTTGACCAGTGCATCGTGGTCTACACACATACAGCCAGTCCTGAGGCAACTGCACTGTTTGCCGATTGGTGTCTGGATCAAATTCAAGGTGCTGGTCTTAACCCCTAAAGCCCTAAACAGTCTGGGACCATCATACCTGAAGGACCATCTCTCCTGAGAACCAGTTTGGTGTAGTGGTTAGGAGCACAGACTCTAATCTGGGAGAACAGGGTTTTATTTCCCACTCCTCCACATGCGGCTACTGACGTGACCTTAGGTCAGTCATACATCCTTTCAGAGCTGTTCTCTCAAGGGCAGTTCTCAAGAGAGCTCTGTCGGCCCCACCTACCTCACAGGGTGTCTATTGCGGGGAGGGGAAAGGAAGGCGATTGTAGTCCACTCTGAGACTCCTTTGGGTAGTGAAGAGCAAGGGTATAAATCCAATCTCCTCCTCCTCCTCCTCCTTCTTCCCACTATGATCTCCCATGTTGCCTGCGCTCTTCATCATGCAGTGTTTTAGTGGCCCTCCAGTGGCTCACCTCTCATCTACCAGGGCAAGAGTCGTCTCTGTGGTGGCCCCAATCCTGGTGGAATGCTTTCTCAGAGGACAAGCATGCCCGGCGGGACCTTGTTAGCTTCTGCAGGCCTTGCAAGACAGAGCTCATCCAGCAGGCTTTTAATTAGTCACTGCATATTGCATGTGATTTTTATATTGTTTCCACCGGATCATTTTACAGTTGGGTTGTTGGATGCAGATATGTTCAAGAGGAGATTTCTATAGCTGGTTTTAATTCTGTCCATTATTATTATTATTATTATTATTATTATTATTATTATTATTATTATTATTACTATTACTACTACTACTACTACTACTACTACTACTACTGCTACTGCTACTGCTACTGCTACTGCTACTACTACTTTGAAAATTGTTTACTGAACTGTATTTTACTTTAATATAAACCACCCTGAGACTTGCTTGTTGTGGGATTAGTGGAATGTGACTTTGATAAATAAATAAATCTGCTGCTGCCTACAGTTTCCCTTTCTGCAGTGATACTCACTAAGGATGCCACAAATTTCACCACAAACATGTTCAACAGCCAACCTTACCTTGTTTGACTCTAGTGGATTAGATGTGAGCTGATCAGCTGGTCTGTTCAATTTGCAGCACAAAAGTCTGTCAGTTATGCATCAGGGTTTTTTTCAGAACTGCACATGTGCGAAACCACTGCTCATCCAAACAGTCTAGGAGCCATTAACGTTGCTAAGGACTGGTCAGACAAACACCAGATGATAGCAGCATTATTTATGACTGATTTGTCTGATTTGTGGCAGATCTAATTGTTTGTTTAAAAAACTTCCTGCTGCCAAGTATAGTGGCACAACAAGGAGAGGGAGCAGAACTCAATCAGACCATTTGTGAACGTGCATGTGCAAAAAGTTAATTGCATTGCACTGCACTGTTAAGAAGAAATATGAAGAAGCAGCCTGCCAAACGGCTACAAATGGGTCACCAAACAGATTCATGGTTTGTTGAAAAACTTGCTCCCTGTTTGTGACCGGCAAACAGGACATCAGCTAATGGTGCAATCCCATGCAGAATTCCTGCAGTGAGCTGAACTGGCTTAGACTGGAGTAACCCTGCATTGGACTGCATTGTAACAGTATGCTGAAAACTCAGCTCCCTCTTCACAGCTGGCAAACAGGACATGAACACAACCAGCTAGTGTTAGAGAACTCCTAATATTTACCACTTAGGAGGAAGACACTTGTGTTACAGGGCCAGTGCAATGGCCAGCCTCTGAGATGTTTAACCAAGCTAATAATTAGCCCAGAGAAAACTTGTTGTTCAAGGACATGCTGTGAAAACAGCCCTTCTGGTATTGCTGGTACTGGTTTAACTTTGCTTAGAGGGCTTTGATTAGGAGAGGAACCACTGTTCGGGTGGGATACCTGTGCTGATCCAGATCCACCCATCCACCACCCGCATCTTTATCTGATGTCACCATGTGGAGGAAGGGAGCCTTGCTGCAGTTGTCTTCTAAAGCAAAAGAGATATCTCAAACTCCCAGTCAAAGATGTTATTAGGTTATTAGCCAGATGCCGTGCAATGCCATCCCCCTTCTAGGTATGCACTGTCCAATCTCCCTCTGGACAGTGGAAAGGGGATATGAAGAAGGAACAGGCAGCTTTTAATTACACAAGTAATTAAATTGTGGAATGCACTGCCAGTGGACATTGTGATGGCCAAGAGCATATACGCCTTTAAGAGGGAATTAGATAGATCTATGGATTTTAAGGTCCATCAATGACCACTAGCCATGAAGACTTCTTAAGGGAACCTCCATGACCATATGACCAGAGGCAGCAAATCTCTGAATAACAGTGCTAGGTGGCAACCTCAGGTTGGCCTCTATGCTGTTTGCTGGCCTTCCACGGCAACTGGTTAGCCACTGTGCAAAACAGGATGCTGAACTGGGTTATATCACTGGTGTGATCCAGCAGGCCTTATGTCCTGATGTGCTTCCCCTCATCTTGCCCCCAGCTGCTCCGGGATGCTGTCACCATTCCTCTGTTCCCAGGTGAGTGAGCAACTGGGGAGAAACATCTGCCTCCCATTCCCCAGTCGTTGGCACTCTGTTCTGACCCGTCTTCGAATCAGAGTTTATTGGACACTGGGGAAAGTCCGGTCTTTACAGATGTCAGCACTTTCACCCCACAATTCCGGATGTCTGAACTCCCCCATTGCAAACTCAAGCTAGCTGGGAAGTGTGAACCTTCCATTCTGTCTTTGCCAAGTAGTCTTTCTGGGTTGGGAGCCCCCCGGGGGAGTTGTTTCCGAGTGACAAATCTCCCCCAACCCCTCTCTCCTGTTTCTGCTTCAGAGTTTCTGTTTGTGAGCATCCCATGATTGACACAAGAATAAATGTGCTGAAGTCAATAGGGCTACTCTCATGTCAATTTGCATTATGCTTACATTTCCCCCCTCCCCCCATCCATTCCAAGGAAAAGAGGCGAAGCGAAGGAGGCTGAGAGGGGCTGCGGTACTTGGTGGAGGGATCGCGGAGCTGTCGAAATGGAGGATGCCACCCAACTGCTCACTCCGTGGTTATCGCACAGCAATAATCTGAATGGTCAACCATAGACTGAGCACGTGGTGAGGCAGGTTCAGGGAGGGATGTCTGAGCAAAACTCTGTTACAAAACAAAATGGAGAAATTAGAGCCAGGGCCAGACCCCATGCCTTTCACTCCCTTCTCCCTTTCCCTCTCCACAACAGCACAGATGTGATGGAGATTGTGCATGGACTGGTTTTCGGTTTCGGCGCTGCGAATGGCGGCCGCCTCTCGGGACGCTCCCGGAGGCGGTTAGCCCACACGCAGTCAGGGGGGGTCTTCGCGTATGCGAAAGACCCTAGGGAGCCTTAGGCAAAGGCTCCGAACCGGGGGCGCTTGGGGAGTAGCCTCTTTGCCGGCAGACAGCCGGGAAATTGAGGCTTTCTCCCCGCCCCAATCGGCCCCGCTGCGTTGTGCCCGTAATGGGACTTAGCGGCGCCACTGAATTCCAGGAGTGAAGACAGCGTTACGATTTAATATAAAAAGAAGTGGCATCGAACCGTGAGTTGAAGATCGATTTTGAAGCGTGAATTCGAGCCCCCCCGTAAGCGTTTAAGCGTATGGGAGGAGGGAGGAATCCCCACCCCTTTTGAGAAGCAAGAGTTACAAAGGGTGCGCGAGGGGGGGCAGAGAGGAAAACAGTGTTGGAGAAAGTACCGTTGGAGTTGTATAAAAGAATCGATCCTATTAGCTTCCTTGGGGATGCGGCACGAACTTTATAAAAGTAAATAATAAATCAAAATGCCGACTACGGGGAAAGTCCTGCAGAAACCGGAAGAGATGAGAGGAGGGACTTCCGGCCCGGGTAGCCCCCCCAAGAGCTAGCTGTCAATCAACAGGATCTGCGCCCTCTGCTGGAGAAAATACAGAAAATCAATGAAACTTTGCTTAAAGTGGAAAGTGTCTTGGTTAGTCGACAGGGGAAATTGGAGGAAATAGAACAGAAATCGGATTTGATTTTAAGTTTTCAGGGCGTGAAAGAAGAAGAGAAAGAGGATCTCGGATTTACCTCGACAAATGTTTTGGCACCCCTAACTGGCAGTGAAGCGAAAAAATTAAAAGAAGAGGTGGACATGGCTCTCAAAGCCTATTCCGCTTTTATAAAAGAAGATACTCTGCCAGTAGAAGGGGATGTTGAATATAGCGGGCAATATACCAGAGATCCGATTCCATGTGCAGTAATTATGGCGCCCTGGAAATTTGAAGGCCGGAAACATAAGGAAAAAGAGAAAAGAAAGAAGATGGATTACACCTTTAAAAAGCAAAAATCTTTGAAGAGACACGCCAGTTTGGAGGAAGACGCAGCATTTAAAATTGGCAGAGAAAAAGACGGCAGCCCAGGGGAAGGAGGCGACGGATTGGAAGACATCAAAGTTGAAAAGGACTCAACCTACAACTGGAAGAGACCTAAAAAGAAGACATTTTAAGGACTGTTCGTGTACCATCTACAAGGAGCTGTTTGATTACTAACCCCAATGGACTTTACTAACTGTATTAATAGAGTGATTTTGGACTTTGCAGTTTAAAAGAAGATCTTCGAATCGCGATAGATGCCAAAAATGGTATTAATTACTAACTAAAACTAACCTTTACTAACAGAGAAAACTTCACTCCACCTTTCTCTTTCTCCAGCTGTCTACCCTTCCTCTTTCTTATAAAAAGAATAAAATTCTCTCCTTTTTAGGAGAGTTTTGACAAAAAAAAAAGAGATTGTGCATGGACTAGCAACCCTCCTTTCTCTCCTTTTTGTGGAACTCCACCCTTAGCTCCACCCTTTTCTTGTATTGGCTGTGGGTGGAGCCAAACAGATTTTCCACCTGCAGCCACCCTGTGCAGTTTCTCTTTTGAACTGTATCAAAGGAGGTTTTCCTTTGGTCTGATTTAAAGGGGAAAGCCCCAGGAGGAGGTCTGGGACATTTTGAGCATGACAGCATGTGGATGTTCCCCATTTAAATTACTCTATGCACAGAAGCATCTTTAGATGCCTTTTATTCTCTCTTTGTGGCTTTTGAATAGTGTGTTTTAGCCTGCCAATCCTGTATTTTTGCTGCAAACTTACTGCTTTCAGTATCTATTTTTGTCTTCATTCATTTTAACATCGGGTCTTCTGATTTGCCTGACTTACACATTTCTGTTCTAAACTGGATATTTTTGAATGCTCCTTGGGGCATAGGGTTGCCAACCTCCAGGTGGTGGCTGGAGATCTCTCAGAATCAGGGCTATTTTTGGGCAGGGACGCACAGGAACAGAGTTCTGGCTGGCTCCTGAGTTGACTACACACAGCAGAAACTCATTAGCATAATAGGCCTAACAAGCAAAGGAGTTCCTGCTACAAAAAAAGCCCTGGGTTTTGACGACAAACAAGATAAACAGAATAAGAAGCAAAAGGTGGGTGTGGCTGGATGGCCACACTTCTGGTAACATGGGGGTGTGGCCTAATATGCTAATAAGCTGTACTGTCAGGGGTGTGGCCTAAAATGCTAATGAGTTTCTGCTGTTGGGTGTGGCCTATTATGCTAATGAGTTCCTGCTGGGCTTTTTCTACAAAAAAAACCCTGCTGAGAAATGAATTACATCTGATCTCCAATCTACAGAGATCAGTTCCACTGGAGCTTCAGAAGATGGAGTTTGTAGCATTAAAGCCTGCTGAGGTCCCTCCTCTCCCCAAGCCCCACCCTCCCCAGGCTCCATCCCCAAAATCTCCAGGAATTTCCCAGCCCAGAGCTGGCAACCTTAAATGGTAGGGTCGAAACAATCTGGATAAACAAATAAACCAACAATAAAGGAAGGGGTGGAGAAAATCCTTGCATCTCTGAGACGTAGCTTCTGAAAGACAAACCTGGTCTGTGACTACCTGGACATTCAGGAGCAGAACATGGATGCTAGAATAAAGATCACAACAAGAATTTCCTGTGCGCATACACACATGCACTATACACACACACACAACATATGACGTAATGGAGAACATTGTAAGTGTTGTTCTCTCCTTCTTCTTTGCCTCTGTAGATTCTTGTTTCTGAAACCCCTAATAACAGCTCGGGGGAGCGACGGTGGAGGGGAACCGAGTCAGAGTCTGAGTGCCGGGTTACTAGGGACAACCCCAGCATGTGTATTAAAGAGAACCCCCAGGAGAGAGAGCTGGCAGCTGGTGGAGCCCATTGCTCCAGGGAGACTTTGAGTATTTTGATACACAAGGCTTAGAAATCCGCTTCTGCTTACATCAGTTGGTAATGCAAATGGAAACCCCGTTGTGCCGTGAGAGCAGCCAACACCATCTGACACCCTTCCATGCTGAACGGTTACACTTGCACACACTATCGGGAAGATCTAAGGCAAAACATGAAGCGGGTGCAGTGAAATGATGCAACACACCTTTTATTCTGATTTGTGCTTTGGGGCCTAGCTCCTCCTGTGAATGTGAAGTAGCGACTGGCTATTGCTGAAAAGTAGTTTGTAACTCACTAGCTGGATGGTGCTGTAAAACTGTTGTAAAGCTGCCATAAAGGACACTGCTGGAAGATGCAGCAAGATACAGCAAATCATACAGGATACATATCATAGGTTGGATTTTCCTTTATTTTTCTTGTAGGGGATATTTCCTCTGGCTAGGGTTCCCAAGCAGGAGACCTCCCACTGGCATCCTTTGTTGTAAAAAAATGTTTTAAATGCCGGCATAGCATGCGGCATGATGTCACTTTCTCGGGAAACCCAGAAATTATACCATGGCACTCTAGGAATTGCCAAAAAATCTATGGTTTTACCATAGAATTTCTGGCAATTCTTAGAGTGACATGACACCACTTTCTCTTCCCCCAGAAGTGATGTCATGGTGCATGTGATACTATGCACACACACACCCCATATCCCCACTCCCTAAGCTCCCACTGGCTATCAGGCATGGCTCAGTAACTCTACCTTTGCCAAAGGAAAAATCTGAGAACCAGGCATCAAGAGAAAGTTCCATGGGTATAAAGCACCTCCCCTAGCAGAATGGATTCAACCTGTTGTCTCTTCTGCCTGCCTCATGTTATGGCACAAATATCATTACTGCAAGGTATCTTTTGGTGCACTGCAGGAGCCCAGCTAAGAATTCCCTGGCCTCCAAGTCTTCTGAGGTTTCAATGCTAGCTAAAATATATCATTTCCCCCAGACATTGGTTCTTTTCTTACTGTTTTGTGTGGGATGGTATCTGCTTTTATTATTTATCTGTTGCTACTCAACCTGGTAATTTTAAGACTCTATCGCTATGATATTTTTACTGCTTCTACTGTGTATCTGTTTGCTGTCACACCTGCTTGTTTTAAAGCATTGCAATCTGACAAGTGTTTATAAATTTGGCTGACTGTTTTTATAAGTGTTTTAAGTTTTGTGGGTGTATTGTCAGTGGATAGGGCTGCATGTGTTTGTTTTTGTTCTGTGTCACCTGGAGAACCACGTAAACCAACAGTGTGGGATCTATAAAATAAATACAGAAGGTTGCCGGTCAGGGGATACGGTGTAATCAAATCTGAACTGGGAAACAAAAAAAAGGACCTAGGATTGAGCGAACACAACTCGCCATGGGCTCTCCTGTTTGTCCACCCAAGAGCCTTGAAAGATCGATGTCCTTTCCAGATAAGGGCTCCAAATAGTTGAACCTGATTCAGCTTAACATAGGGGTTGCCAGTTTCAGATTGGGACATTTCTGTAGATTTGGGGGGTGGAGACTGGGGATGGAGAGGTTTGGGGGGAGGGGACCTGAGCAGGCTATAATCCCTCCTCAGACTTTCACCCCCCCCCCCAATGTATACCCAATCTCCAGGAATTTCTAGAAGAGGAGGAGAAGAGGAGGAGATTGGATTTATACCCCACCCTTCACTCGGAGTCTCAGAGCGGCTTACAAACTCCTTTCCCTTCCCCTCCCCACAACACCTGTGAGGTAGGTGGGGCTGAGAGAGCTCTCTCGAGAATTGTCCTTGAGAGAACAGTTCTGAAAGAACTTATGACTGACCCAAGGTCACACCAGCAGCTGCATGTAGAGGAGTGGGGAAACAAACCCAGTTCTCCCAGATTAGAGTCCACGCACTTAACTATTACACCAAACTGGCTCTCTAGAGCTGGCAATCCTGGCTTGATGTGCTGGGTTTGTATTTGCAAGAAGCTTGTTAAAAAAAAATAGGGGAGCATTCAAAAATGTGAACATCCCCTGATTAGTCTGAAGTGGCACAATCTATTCTACCTAGGTTTGCCAGCTCCAGTTTTGGAAATACCTGGAGATCTGAAGGGAAGAGCCTGAAGAGGGTAGGATTTTGAGGAGGGAAGGAACCTCAACAGGGTACAATGCCACAGAGTCTACCTTCCAAAGCAAGCAGCCATTTTGTCCAGGTGAATTGATCTCGGTCACCTGGAGATCAATTGTAATCCCAGGAAATCTCCAGCCATCACCTGGAAGTTGGCAGCCCTAATTCTGCCTCCTAAGGTTGCCAGCAGTGCCTCAGAAAATGTTGGGAGATTTAGAGGACAGTGGTTGGAGAGGGTGGGGTTTGGGGAGGATGTGACATGACTTCTGGATGTTGGCCTAGGAAATTCTGCTAATCTCTGTGGTATAGAGACCATAGAGACACGGGGAAATTCCTACAGCATCACTATGAAGGCCATTTTCTGGCCATTTTTCTCAAGGGTGGAAGATTGGGACTGAGGGGTGGGGTTTACTTACCGCAGGGAGGAAAATGGCCAGCCTATTATCAACTTTATTCCCACCTCATTCTTCTGCAGATCTGGCCAAACTGTTGGATGATCCACAGCAAACAGTGGTCCTATTCTTCTGCATTTAAAAGCATATAGAAATTTAGCAGGTAAGCGTTTCTCGGAATAGAGGAAAACAGACGGGAAAGTAGCACTTGATCAGTTTGTGCATACTGGGCACCATATGAGCAGGGCGAGTTTGTTTTTGTTTAAAAAAAAAAAATAGCAAGCCCAAGGCTAGCTAGAGTGGCTGAGATTTCATTGGCTTGGGTTCAAGTGGTGCTTAGCTTCTAGTGGTTCAAGTACTCAGGAAATGAAACGTTCCAGCTTCCTTAAGAAGCACTTGTTCCCGATCTATGTTTGGCTGAAATTCTGCCACCTGTAGCATTCCGGTTCAAAATATTTGAAAGGAAGGCCTCTGGTCAAGTACCCAAGCAGCTAAAAGGAGAGGAGAGAGAGAGAGAAAGGTAACAACAGTTTGAGTGGTGGGAAGTATTGGGGTATTTGGTTAATACAGCAGAGTTCACCCAGTCATAGAAATGTGATACTGAGTACAGTAAAGTATCTTTCAAAAAAAAGGCAAACTTACATTTATTCAAGTAGATTCGGTTCACATTCAGGTTGCAGTTGAAAGAAGAGAAAGAAGCTGGAATGTATTTGGAATGGGAAAGGACAGGAGTGTTTCTACCAGAGACTGGCTGAGCTTGGAGCATAGAGCAATAGCTCACCAGGATCCTGGAGAGAACCAGTGAAGTAGCAGTGTTATGTAAATAGCCTATCTTTGGGAGTGGGGCGTGTTTGGGTGTGGCACTTGCATGCTATTTAACAGGGCTGTGGCCCTGGAGTCTCAGCCTTGTTCTTGCTGAAATCACGAATAAAGTAATGCTGATCACTAGACTTGGGGTCTGTTCATCCATGGAACCTACTATTTAACAGAAGCCTATCATCAAGTGTACTTTCCCTATCACAAATGGTCCAACATCATGTGTATGGGAGTAGAAGGGTGTTGTATCTACAGGAGAGACCTGCAGAGACATGGGTCTCCATGGAAGGCCATGCAAAGAGAGTGAGAGCCAGGACAAAGTGAAAGAGAAGGGTAGGGTTGCCAGTTTCCTGTTGGGGTCAGTCAGCTGGCCAGTAGGAGGAAATCCCACCCCCAACAGCATCACGTCGGTGATGTCAGGGGGAGGAGCGATGCTGGGCTTGGGGGCAAAACTCTATAGTTTGGGGGCAATTTTACCATAGAGTTTTGCCCCCAAACCAGAGCATCGCCCCCAACGTGCCTACGTCACTTCTGGGTGACAGAGGCACGGCACCCAGCGTCACTTCTGCTCCTGGAGCGTCCTCCCATCCCCCTACTGGTGTCTCGAAGGGACCTGGCAGCCCTAGAGGAGGGGCCAGTGGGCAGTTTCTAGGTTAGGACAAAGAGAGGCATCTCATTCAAGGAGGCAACATCTGTAAACCCTTAGAGTGATGTAGCGCCCCCAATGTCCAGGCATGCTGAGTCACTCATTCCAACAGAGTGTCAACCTAAGAACTGGGAGACCCAGATTCAAATCCCAAATGTACCAAGGAAGCTTGCAGGGTGACTTTAAGGCAGTCATTGTCTCTTAACCTAAACTACCTCACAGGGTCGTTGTTGCAATTATGAAATAGAGGAGGGGAGAACGATGCTGTTGTCTGCCTTGGGTCCCCATCAGTCAGAAAAGTGGTGGTGGGAAGTGCCGTTAAGCTGCAGCCAACTTATGGTGACCCCGCAGGAGTTCCAAGGCAAGCCCTGGACTTCCTCGGAAGTCTTGTAATGTATGCTATGAAGTGAAATGTCTCCATTAGAAACTCATGTTAAGCTTCGTGCCTAGACAAGGATCCTAATCCTTAACATCTGATTGGTTGTCTAAGAAGTGCCATCCTATCAGGACGAACCTCAAACTCTTGGGGGGAACGAACCCTATTGGTTCTTATCTCTGTAATCTTATTGGTTACTTGTATGTAAATAGATGTGGCTATATTAGCAGGGAACGTTTAAAAGGGAGCAAAGCTCCACTGTTTCTTTGTCATCTGTCGATCTGCGGTTTTGCTGTTCTGGTTGACTTTGAGCTGTTGCTGAATAAAGCTGAATCGCTTTTGCTGAAATCGAGTTAAGTGTCATACTTAACAGGTCTCCCATCCAAATACTAACCAGGGCCAGCCCTTCTTAGGTTCAGGCTGGGTGATCCACGTCAGGGCAGAAAGAAAGAAAAATGGGGTATTAATATCTAAATGAAATAAATAAAATGCATTGAAAAGCACCCCCACCCCAAGAAGCTGGACAGCACTGAAGGGCTGGCCACACCTATGAACAGCTAACAAGCAATGCGGACGCATCACCAATGCATTTACAACTGCCCACAGAAACCACAGAAGTGCATAAAACTGTTTGAGGGCTGTCACAAACATCTTCCAGATAGCAGTTTTTATTGCAACAACAACACAAAAAGCAAGCTCCCCTTCTTTGTTCATCCAACTCTGTAATCACCTTTTCTAGAAAAAAAAAACAATCACTCCGTGTTTCAAATTTTCATTTCCTGCGCCTAACTCCTTCGTCTCCTAATTTGGCATGTTTGGGGTTTATTTTTATCTTCCTTGTCAACCACCAGCTTAATCTCACCTCTTAAGATAACAACACTCCACTCACAGGACTGGAGGCTGAGAAAAATGTTCCTTTATTAAGGCCTTGGCAGACACGCCACTGATGAGATCCAGAACGATCCGATCCAGTTGGAACTCAGAAGATCAGGGGAACGGAGTCAAAGCTACACTGTTCTATAAGCACACTGACAGATTCAGAAGGGACCATCACGCTGCAATCACCTTTAAAGCCTTGTCCGGGCTAGCCCGATCTCGTCAGATCTTGGAAGCTACGCAGAGTCAGCCCTGGTCAGTACCTGGATGGGAGACCACGAAGGAAGTCCAGGGTCGCTATGCAGAGGCAGGCCATGGCAAACCGCCTCTGTTAACCTATTTCCTTGAAGACCGTACAAGGTTTGCCATAAGTCTGTTGTGACCAACGCTGCCTCTTAAACTGTGGGGTCTAGTCTTGTGAGCAAAAATTCTACTTTGTGAGCTACTGGTATTAAAGTTGTGTGCGAGCGATTTGGCTGCTGCATAAATTAGTTTGCTCTAGAGCCATCCTTCCTGAGCTGAGACCAAAATTTGTGAGCCAGAGGCTAAAAAACCTGTGAGCTAGCTCACACTAACTCAGCTTAGAGGGAACACTGGTTGTGACTTGAGGGCACTTTCCACCACATTCCCATCTTCCTTTTCTTGTAGAAAAAAACCCAGCAGGAACTCATTAGCATATTAGGCCACACCCCTGACAGCACAGTTCATTAGTATATTAGGCCACACACTCATGTTACCAGAAGTGTGGTCATCCAGCCACACCCACCTTTTACTTCTTATTCTGTTTGTTGTCAAAACCCAGGGCTTTTTTTGTAGCAGGCACTCCTTTGCATGTTAGGCCACACACCCCTAATGTAGCCAGTCCTAATGAGTTTCTGCTGTTGGGTGTGGTCTATTATGCTAATGAGTTCCTGCTGGGCGTGGCCAACTCCGGAGCCAGCCAGAACTCCGTTCCTGTGCGTTCCTGCCCAAAAATAGCCCTGTTCCTAGGGCTAGAAAGGGAGAGTTGGGTTCACTTGGGTTGCCAGCTCCTGAGTTGGGATTATATCCGGACGTTTGGGCTGGAGCCTGGAGAGAAGAGGTTTTGAGAAGATGAAGAAGCTCAGCAGGATACGGTGCTGGCCTGTAGCTATGGTGGAGCTAATGGGGGCTCTGCCCCCTTCCATAAAGGGCCAGCCCCACAAGATTTTGTTGAGAAGAAGATTCTTTGAGAAGAATGGGGTGGGGGCCCCACAAGCCACAAAATCCTGGCTACGGGCCTGGTACAATGCCATACAGTCCACCATCCAAAGCAGCCATTTTCTCCAGGGCAACTGATCTCTGTTGTCTGGAGATCAGTGGCAATACTGGGAGATCACCAGGCCCCGCCTGGAGGGTGGCAACCCTAGGGATCACGGCCAGCCCAATCATAACATCAAACAAGGCTTAACACTGGGAGGCCAGAAGTCCAGGAGTGCCTCCTTCCACTGTGAAAATATCTCAGCCAGCCTGCATTTGGGGAGGATGTCATGCAAAACAACATTTGAATTATTCTGGCTGGTGCTATTGTCCAAATGCAGGCCTTTGCACTATCCGCAGTTAGGATCCAGCCAGCCAGGATCTGAAACCATGATATGAAGTTGGTTTATTAACCACCAGCAGCCTTAGCTATGCTTTCCTGTGACACTTCAGTGTAGCCGTCCTGGCGCAATCCTTGGCATGTTCTCCAGAGATGCCCCTTCCCACAAATGGTATCCCAGACACCAAGTTGCGATTTAGTTTATACGTACAAGAAGATGGAGGGGGGACACAAATTTTGCATAGGGCATCAGAACATCCCAGGCCAATCTTGTCTGGGATTTTCTGTTGTGCCCTCTTTCAGGAATATGCACAGGGCTGCACTCACTTCACGCTCAAAAGTTCTTCACCTGAAGAAGCTGAATTCCGTGACCTGTTTAAATTACGCAAATCCTGGCTTCCCTCTTTGGCAAGATTCATGCTGCTTCTGTTAGCCCTGGGAAAGAATTTAGAGCTATCTACTGCTATTGATCCCATTTTTATCCCACCGTTCCTCCTGGGAGCCCACAGCAGTGCACATGGTCCTCCTCCCACTCCATCTTACTCACACAACAACCTTTTGAGGTAGGTTAGGCTGAGAGAATGACTGGCCCAAGGTCACCAAGGAAGCCTTATGAATGAGTGGGGATTTGAACACATCTATCACCAGTCCTAGTCCAACACTCATAACCATTGCATTGCCCTATTGGGTTGCCAGATCCAAGCTGGGAAACTCCTGGAGATTTGGGGGTGGAGCTTGGGGAGGACAGGGACCTCAGTGGGGTACGATGCCTCAGAGGCCACCCTCCAAACCATCCACTTTCTCCAGGGGAACCAGTCTCTGTAGTCTGGAGATGAGGTGTAATTCCAGGGGATTCCCAGGTCCCACCTGGAGGCTGGCATCCCTACTTGCCCTGGCATTAGAACCAGACCCCCTCCACTTCTACAGGGAAAGTTTTCTGACCCCATATTTCCCTGTGGCTTCTAGATATATTCCCAACACACTTTCTAGGCTATGTTCCAGTTTGCTGTAGAGGTTAAGTGCGTGGACTCTAATCTGGGAGAACTGGGTTTGATTCCCCACTTGCAGCTGCTGGATGACCTTGGGCAAGCCATAGTTCTGTCACAGCTGTTCTTGAAAGAGCAGTTCTTGTCAGGGCTCTCTCAGGCCCGCCTACCTCCCAGGGTGTCTGTTGTGGGGAGAGGAAGGGAAAGGAGTTTGTAAGCTGCTCTGAGACTCCGAGTGAAGGGCAGGGTATAAATCCAATCTCTTCTCTTCTCCGTCTCCTCCTCAAGGACCAGAAGTTTGCTTCTTAAAAACAGAGATTCTCAGCATGCTCGATTTATTTATTTACTTAATTTGTACCCCATCTTTCTCCCCAATGGGGACCCAAGGTCCTTTACATCATTCTCCTTTCTTCTGTTTTATCCTCACAACAGCCCTGTGAGATATGTTAAGCCGAGAGTATGCAACTGGCCCAAGGTCATCCAGCAAGTTTCCATGGCAGAGTGTGGGGACTCGAACCTGGGTCTCCCAGATCCCGGTCTGGCACTCTAACCACTATACCATACATGATCTTATAGTCCATGCTTGCACAGAATCCAAAACTGCCCAAATGCACAATCCTGGCATCAGGGAGCGGCATTCATGAAGGCAATTCAGAGAAATCCTGCTCTCTGACACAGAAAGTGCTGAGCTTGCTGTTCCCATTGACTTTCAATGCCGGTCAAGTGAAATGCTGAATGTGCCGGCTTCCACAATAGGCAGCGCACTTCTGTGCCATTCGCTCGCTACAGTTCCTGCAGAGAGACGGTCCCGGTTTTCCCCTTGCTGTTCCGCCTATCTATCTGAGTCTCCTGTGTCAGACAAATGACACCTACAATTGACGAAGTAGCTTGCAAATAAAATAAAGGTGATGGATGTTCAATTGCAAAAAAAACAGGAATGGTTCCACACACACCCACCCACCCACCCATGCTACTGTGATAATTGCTCTTTCTGTGTGCCTTCTTAGTCTTCCAAATGTCAGCTATGCTCGGATTATGCAATGCATTCATTTTTAACACACCAGGCTGTGTTATATCAGAATGTATTCTTTGCTATCTTTAGGTTTCACTTTTTTCCTCCTTTCTCCGCTGTACTTCAGCCCATGGATGTATCTCCACCCCCTCCCTCTGGGCTTTCTGCATCTGATAAGCCAGCACCTGCTTCCAGAAACTCCCACCCGCAGCTCTCCTGTGATGTCCACCAACAAGTGAGACTGTGTCTTAATGAGCAACTTCCAGAAGAAGACATCTGTTTTCCTGAGGGAAAGTGCCGTCAAGTCGCAGCCGACTTATGGCGACCCTGTGGGGTTTTCTTTCTTTTTTTGTATTTTTTTATATGTGCGTGTGAGTGAGTGTGTGGAAGTCATGGCGGCCTCTGGCGACTGACCCCTACTGGAGGATATTCAGAGAGGTGGCTGAATGGGGCCTGCCCCCGCCTCCTGTATTCCAAGGAGGTCTCCCCTCCAACTACTTGCCAGAGTCGACCCTGCTTAGCTTTTCAAGGCCAGAGACAAACAGGGGTGGTTTGCCGTGGCCTGCCTCTGTGGAGCAAACCTGGACTTCCTTGGTGGTCTCCCATCTAAATACTAACCAGGGAGGACCCTGCTTAGCTTCTCAGGTCTGATGGGATTGGGCTAGCCTGGGATTGGGCCATCCAGGTCAGGACACATCCATTTTAGCAGAACAAATTAGCAAATTGCCAATGCCAGCAAAGGGACACAGGAGGAGCTGCTACCAAAAGACCAAATAATCTTTTGCTGCTAGTTTGCACCAGTCAAAGTTTTGCCTGGGATTTTCACAAGTTGTGTTGTTGTTGTAGTTGTGAACCAAGCACAGAGGTGCCTGCTGTTCCCATAATATGATAACATTTTCAATTAGTGTTGCTAGGCCTGTGTCTGGCAATCCCAGGAGCACTGGAGGGTCGTGGGGAGGGTGTGAGTTGCACCATGCTCTAGGAATTCCCCAGTGTCTATGGTAAAGACCATAGGGACTGGGGAAATTTCTAAAGTGTTGGGGACTCACGGCGGCTGGAAGTGACTTCAAAAGGTCTGCAAAATCACCTGCCTGTGAGAGGTCATTTCCACCTGCCTGCGAGAGCTGGCAGAGTGGGGGCAAGCTGGTGGGGGGCAGGAGGCTGCAGGCAACCTGGCAAGCCTAATTGTTCATTGAGGCCGGACTGCAAGTAGGCATGTTTATAGTGCGAAGGGGGAAATCCAAGCCCGTGCTTTCTAGAAATAGATGATATATTTCATCTACCGCTTAGATCAAATCTCACATAGCCCAGTTGTCCCTGACTTGGAAAGTACCTTGTGCACCGTCTCATACTGTGACATGTATGTTTGCGGATGTGACGGAAGTATTATCACAATTCATTCATAACAGTTAGATTACAGTTCTGTGGAATAGGCAGAGCAATGCACCACAGAGTTATACTTAAATCCATTTAAGTCATTGGGTTTAGAAGTAGGTGGGGCTGCCATAGGGTTGCCAGGTCCTACCTCACTGCCGGGGGGGGGGGGCTCTTGATTACTGTCTGGGATGTTCTTGTCATCCGGAAATAATGTCATCGCATTGCCAAAGTCAGGGGGGATCCTTTGTTGGAAAAATTAGCAAAAATACTTAGATATTCAGACCTTGCAACGGATCTTTGCTTCACTAGAGAGGAGGCATTTCTTTCTATATAAAATCTTTATTTCTAAGGGAAGGGTACACAGGAAAATCTACAAAATAACAAAGACACCTATTACAGTTTGACCACACGGTCTACAACAACAGCAACAACAACAATGGAGATTCTTCTTCTTCTTGACCCCTAGAAGAAAATCACCTGAATATATTAACCAATGATTGTGAGTAAACAGACTTAGATTTCCTGGGCTTTCTTCCCATTGGCTCTGTGCCAGGTTTCCCTTCCAGGTTAGTCTAAACAATAGCACACAAGGTAAACAGATTAACCCTCTAATGACTGAATTAGAGCTTGCAACACACACATATTTCCAACACCTTCCACTGTAGTTTTTGGGCAAAACTCTATGTTTTTTTGCCCTCAAAACCATAGAGTTTGTCCAGAAACTAGAATGGAACCCTCTCCGACATCAGCAATGTGATGACATCACTTCCAGGTGATGTTGTTGTAATGCAATGCCCCAGTTCAGGGCTGGGGCTTCCCCAGATTGAAGCCCAAAAAATCGGGGGAACCCCCCAGCCAGACTCGGTTGCCTGCTGCCACTCAGTAGAGCAGCAGTGGGGGGAAATGGGGGTGATACAGGTGTTGCCCTATGGCCACAATTTCACTTCTGCCACAGACCCAGAAGTGATGCAGTTGTGGTGATGTGATGCTCTAGGATTCCCTACATACCACAGAGTTTGGGGGGCAAGATCCTTGAGCACCATGTCTACACAATTATATCACTTCCAGGTTCACTTCCAGGTATGTCCCCACCCCCTAAAGCGCCTGCTGTGTGCCAGTGATGGGCTAGCAATGCCAGAAATAGGGTTGCCAACTTCCTGGTGTAGTGGGGAGGATTGCCAGGTCTGGCTTGGGAAATTAGTACCTGAAAGGTTAGTTACATACAATGTAACAGGCCAATAACTAAAAACTATAATTATAACTTAAATATTATCAAAAATACATGTAATTATTATCAATTAGCTAAAAACAATTATGGGCCAAATTGTAGCCCCAATACAGAATAAAAGTGTACAATATACACAAGTGGGATCTATTGCAGCCAGATGCATTTTGGCCAAAGTGGCCTTTCTCAGTGGCTCAAGTAATATTTGTACGCATAGGCTCAATGATGCAATAATAAGACAATAAGCTAATCAATGTAGGACCAAAAAAGGAGTTTTATCATTACAACAAATTGATGCAAGGCCTGAGAATATTGGTGAGGCCTCACAGAGTATCGTCTTGTGTCATGGTCATGGTCATGAATAATATTGCTGTTGTAGGCCTTCCTATTTTGGTCTAGAACATACAATCAAATCAGAGCCAGTGGACCCAAATGAAGATTCTGGGGGGTGGAGCCTGGGGAGGGGAGAGACCTCAGCAGGGTATAATGCCATAGAGTCCACTGTCCAAAGCAGCCATTTTCTCCAGGGGAGCTGAAGATCAATTGTAATAGTGGGAGATTTCCAGGTGTTACCCTAGTGGTGCACAACTCAAATTCTCCTGGAATTATAACCCTTCTTCAAATTACAGATTGGGGGGATCCTACAGAGAGCTGTTTCCCTGGAGGAAGTTGCAGTTTGGAAGGCAGACCTAGGGCGCCACACCCCTGAAAAGCTCCTCCCCAAGCTCCTCCATCTTTGGACACTGCCCACAAATCTCCAGGAATTTTCCAAGCTGCAGTTGGTAATTCAAGAGCATAACTCTGTTTAGAATTGCAGCAAGGTAGGACATGACACAGAAAGCACAAGTCAGACTGGGGGGGAAGAGAGATGGTTGGGAACAGGCTTATATGTTAAAGGGTTTTTAATAGATCTCCTCAGATTGACGAGGAACCGTTTTAGGCCCAAACTCCCCTAACCAGACTTTGACTGCGATACCACAGGAATGGGGGATTTGTTTTCCAAACGTGTAGGGCCCCCAGTCACACGGGGAGAAAAGAATAAGGCATATACCACCCCAAGCTCCTGTGTGGGAATGAGGATAAAAACATATTACAGTATTTTGTTTGTTTATATCTCACTTTTCTTCTTGATCAGGGACTCAAAGTAGCTTTGCACATAGTTTCCTCCCTCCTCCACAATCCCCACAGCAACAACCCTGTGAGGGTAGATTAGGCTGAGAGAATGTGACGGACCCAAGGTCACCTGGCAAGTTTTCAGGGTCAAGCAGGGGTTTCAAACCTGGTCATCTCAGGTCCTAGTCCTACAGTGTATCCACTACACCACACCAGCCCTCTTTGAATTGTTGGTAGAGTAATTAACACAGCAATGGTACACAACCTGATTAAAGAGTAGACAAAGGTTTATTTAGGAATTAATATACTTGATAGGAAAGAGGAGAGACAGAGATAGGTTCCTAAGAGGGTTGCCAGATCCCAATAACATACCAGGAAGTGAAGTAGGCACATCAGGAATGTTGGGCAGTGACACTTTGGCTATTAGGCAAAACTCTATGGTAGAATTAGCTACAAATCATAGAGTTTTGCCCAGAAAACAGAGCATCACTGCCCGACCAATGTGCCTTTCACTTCCGGGTTACATATGCACGCCACAGTTATTTCTGGCTTTTTGGAGGTAAGAGGGGGTAATTTGAGGAAGGAGAGAAGTGTCCAAAAGTGTCCAGCCCGGGGGGGGGGTGTCTGGCAACCCTGGTTCCTAACTACATCTCTAACTTTTCTCAAGAAAGTGGCTTGGTGAGTACATCTATTTCATATTCATGTCGTCCAGAAATTCTGTCTTCTCAGTCAGAAGCAGAAAATCCTAGGATTTGTGGACGACATGAATATGAAAGGAGCTAAGCCAGCAAGCACTCTGATGGAAACAAACTACCTAAACCAGGAAGGAAATAGTGAACTTCTGCCGAACAACAAGCAACACAGGGAAGCAACTGGAAAACTGATGTACATAAGCACATTGACGCGTCCACATATCACAGCAGCTGTGGGCATGTTATGCAGACAGACGGAACCGCCAAGCAAAAGGGACTGGAATGCAGTCAAAAGACTTGCGAAGTTCCTTCATGGCACTGCACATCTGAAACTAAAGTTACCAACAAGTGACAATCCCAGACTAGCGGGATACATGGATGCAGACTGGGCAGGAGATGCTACAGACAGAAAGTCAACCAGTGGACATTTATTCTTCTATGTTGGCGGAGCGGTCGGCTGGAGCAGCAGGAAGCAAGAAACTGTAGCTGCGTCCTCAACTGAAGCTGAGTACGTATCCGCAGCAGAAGCGTGCGGACAACTGATATGGATACTGCAAGTGATGCAAGACCTTGGGATAGAGGAACCCAAACCAGTACAACCCTTTGAAGACAACCAAGGCTGCATAAAACTTGCATCGACAGAGAAGATCAACTCAAGAACTAAATACACGGATGTGAAGCATCACCTGGTAAGGAACATGCAAGAAGAAGGGCTTGTTGCGTCAGAATACGGTCCTACAGGTGAAACGATTGCAGGTGTACTCACCGGGCCACTTTCTCTAGAAGAGTTTGAAATGCTACGTAAGAAGATGAATCTATTGGACTTTGTACACTAGACCTCGAGAAGGGGTGTTGGAAAAGGCAATGTCTGGTGTGCAAAGAAGAAGAGAAGAAGACCCTGCAGGGGGCAGCAAGAAGACAGTTAGATAGGATAGAGAGGTCAGCACCTTCTCTCCTGCTTTATCTACTCCTTAATCGGGTTGTGCACCGTTGCTGTGTTAATTACTCCGCCAGCACTCGGAGTCCAGGACAGCACTGCCCCATACTAAGCGGCCTTATTATCTCCTCCTCTTGCAAAGGCCCCAGTGGCTGTGCGAGGGAGTGGACACCAGTCGCCCTGTTCTGCCATGTGCTCTCTTCTGTAAGCGGGCACCTAGACAAAGAGATCTTGTTCCCCTCTTCTTTTTCTGTCTTTTCTTTCTCCCTCTCTTTCTCTGCATTCATCTGAATGACAAAGGCTTCCAATTACAGTCCTCCCGGGGAATCAAACAGGGGCAAGACACTTAGGCGGCTGGCAGATTAAGACAGATAAAGGGAAGGGAGGGGGGGGAGAAATTTGTATCCAGGTATTGACTCTGTTCAGTTCGGGTAATTCGTGGAGCAGGGCTGGGAATCGGAGCTGGCGGAATAATAACCGGCAGCATTTTTAAATGAAATCATCTGGAAAAATTCACAGCTGCCTCCCTTCGGTTCCCTCCCCACCACCACCTCCATTGTATCACTGAAGGGCCATAAATAATTCAGCCTTGCTCAAATATTTATGGAAATCAATTTAGTCCCCGGTCTTTCATTCCTTCTCTTGGAAACAACACCACTTCACTGTGTATCGCGGTGTGGACACCTTACACCCCCCTCGGCCAAGGGACCTACCCAGAACAGATAACCGTTTGTGCGGCCGGGCAGACAGGCTTCTAAGCAAAGGCCACAGAGATAAGACCCGTCCTTGGCGCGGCAATAGAGGGTCTCTTGTCTCCGGCAGGACTTTTGTTCAGACATTTGTGAATGCTCCCTCTTATCACACAACCACACTCTTTTCGCCGAAAACAAATCTCGCCACCAGCGCACCGGCTCATGGCAACGACACCCCTTGATCGTATGTTTGATAAATCAGCCTGGGTCTTGAGCCTCCCCCTAAAAAAACCCCCCAAAATGCCACCATTATTTGTGGGCAGCTCGGGCACTCAGTCAGTCTCACCCAAGTGGGCCCTGCTTTGTTTCAAAGGAAACCTTTTCAAGGAGCTGACTTTGCAAGCAGCGCTTAAGATTCATCAGTTACGTGTCAAGCATCCATCCGAAGCAGTGAACGTGCCTGGTGTTGTGGTTAGAGGGTCGGACTAGGATCCAGGAGACTCGGGTTCAAATCCCCACTCTGCCATGGAAGCTCGCTGGGTGACCCCGGCCCTGTCACTCACTCTCAGCCGAACCTACTTCACAGAGATGTTGCTTTGAGGATAAAATGGAGGACGGGTGCAACCTCGTCCTCCTTGGAGGAGCAAAAATATATTAAATAAATTGTGGTGATCCTTAATGTGACCTTGTAAGGCAGGCCAGCATAATTATTCTGATATTTCAGGTTATAGCATTAAAGCCCTGACCTGGATGGCCCTGGCTAGCCCGATCTCATCTAATCTTGGAAGCTAAGCAGGGTTGGCCCTGGTTGGTTTTTAGATGGGAGACTACCAAGGAATACCAGGCTCATACCAGGAAAGAGAGGCAGGCAACGGCCAACCACCTCTGAACGTCTCTTGCCTTGAAAACCCTACGGAGTCGCCATAAGTTGGCTGAGATTTGACAGCCTAAAAACACCAACAAAAAAAGCACAATAAGATTTTATCAGGTTTTTATCAGGCCCTTACCTCAAGGCAGTGTACGTGGATCTCTCTTCCTCCGTTTCAAAATACAGCCTCACAACCCAGTTCTTTATCTTCAAACACTGGTTTATTGATGGGAAAATATCGGGAATCTTACCCCTTTTGATCAATGAATAAATTTCTGCAGTGGTTAAGAATCAGAGACAAATAAATATACTGACATTGAGAAAAAGTATAAACCAAAGCATTTAAAACTCACACGATAAGTAATAAAAAGGGCAGTTAGAATTCATAGGTCTCCCATAAAGATGCCTGAATATGCACTCTTTTAACAGTGCCTAGTTATCCATTCAGACAATCCTGATTGTGAATACAATGGGCATGGTTGGTGTTGGTAGAAAGTGCTATCAAGTTGTAGCCGGCTCTTTTCAAGGCAAGAGGCTAACAGAGGTGGTTTTTCATTACCTGCTTCTGCATAGCAACTCTAGTGTTCTTCAGTGGTCTCCCATCCAAATACTGACCAGGACTGACTCTACTTAGCATTTGAGATCTGATAAGATCAAGCTAGCCTGGGCCATCCAGGATGGGGCGTAATTGGCTCTTATTTAGAATCACATAACCATAGAATTGGAAGGGACTTCCAGGGTCATCTAGTCCAACCCCCTGCACAATGCAGGAAATTCACAAGTACCTTCCCATCCCACCCCAGTGATCCCTGTTCCATGTCCAGAAGTTGACAAAAAAAATCTCTAGGATCCCCGGCAAACTGGCCTGGAGAAAAATTGCTTCCTGACCCCAAAGTGGCGATCAGCATTTTCCTGGGCGTGTAAGAAGAGGCCACAAGAACTAAGCACTGACACAGCCCTTCCTGCCCTCCCTTCTCATGATCTTTCTAAGTTCACAGAATCAGCATTGCTGACAGATGGCCCATCTACATCACCTCCTAGCAGCTTTCTAAGCAGCTCACAAACAATCAAAATGCAGTGAACGCAACGAAACTATATCTAAAATTTCAACACACACAACTGATAGTCAATCTATAGCAATCCAGTGGGGATACACATGTCACTGGATAGTTAATTCAGGGACATTCTTGGGCAATACGCAACAGGGATAGGAGTCCCAGGGCCTTTGCCGGGGGGGGGGGCTTTTCATGGCATGGAAGTGAACGACATCACCTTGTAAATAATATCCCAGTAAGTCTCTATGAAGGAGGCGGGATTTCTTTTTCTCCAGGCTGCTGTTGACAACCATGTGTCAACAGAGCTGACCCCGCTTCCAGGACCCAGCAGCAGCAGCAAAAAGAAGTTGCCCAGGACACAGCTGGCCAGGACTGTTGATATGCAATGTAGATTTAGTAACTCTAGAGCACAGTCATACATTACCGATGCTATGAGCAGTGTTCCCTCTAAGCTGAGTTAGTGTGAGCTAGCTCACAGTTTTTTAGCCTCCAGCTTACACATTTTTGTCTTAGCTCAGGAAGGATGGCTCCAGAGCAGACTAATTTATGCAGTAACCAAATCGCTCGCTCACCACTTTAATGCCACGAGCTCACAAAGTAGAATTTTTGCTCACAAGACTCCACAGCTTAGAGGGAGCATTGGCTACCAGGTTTGGAGGGATGGATCCTATACATCGGGGGTCCCAGCGTGGTGCCTGTGGGTGCCATGGCAACTGTCAGCACCTTTTGTGGTGCCTGTCAAGCTCTTTTAGAAGGTAGCTGGGGACAGATGGGGCTTTTGCGCCTGTTAAACAGACTCTGCCTCCTGTAGCGGCCATTTTGTGATTGGCTTCACCTACGCTGGCAGCCATTTTGTGATTGTGCCCGCTGCCCTGTGTCGGAGTTCCAAAAGTGCCCTCAGGCTCAAAAAGGTTAGGGACTCCTGCCACACATTATTCTGTACTGCATGAGGATATGCGTGTACTGCTGACCATTAATCTCACAGCGATCAGCAGTGTAACAGAAGTTAGGTGCTTGGGAATGGGCTGTGGCTCAGTGGCAGAGCACCTGCTTGGCATGCGGAGGATTGCAGGTTCGATCCCCGGCATCTCCAGCTCAAAGAATGAGGTGGTAGATGATGTGAAAGACATTGCCAGTCTGAGACACTGGAGAGCTGCTGCCGGCCAGAGTAGGCAATGCTGACCTTGATGGACCTTCAGTAGAAGGCAGCTTCTTGTCTGTTCCTGTGCTCATCCTCCCTTTTGCAAGACCTTGGGTGGAGATGGGCATATATAGCCCCTTCAAGGTGGGGCGCCGGCTCTTTATTGCCTTCAGGAGAGCTTGTTTTGTATAAGGACAAGACTGAGTCCCGGCATCATTCCCACCCCCTCCCCAGTCACAATATAAAAATCTTGGCCCCTGCAATCACCTTCCTTCCCCCGCCTTCCATTTCTGGACTCCTTCATAAATTATTCAGTGTCCCTAAATATGCATAGGGGTCTCATTAACAACTAAGTTTGCTTATTTAAAACAACGGCACAATCAAAACCTACGCTGTGCCTTTGTACTTCGACCCATTAAATATTCATGCCCCGGGAATTTGCATGGGCACTTATTGATTCTTTAAAGGATGCGTGCTTCGCAGCTTACGGTAGGGAATCTGTGAACTGTTTATTTTTTTTAATCTTTTTTTAATTTAGATCTGAGATTTTTGTTCCATGAGCCCTATTTGAAAGCAAGCCAAAAGACGCCTCAGTGTGGTGTGCAGCCAACAGAAATGTAGATTTACAAGCACGGGATATTTTCCTTAAATATAATCCACTCCGTTAACCCTGATTTGTGAGATGCTAGGAGTTATACTGCTTGTTTTGGTAGTTGTTTTATTTCCATCAATTCAATGCCACCTTGAGATCTTTGTTACGAGACAGCTGACCAGCGATAACAATCCAAATAAAAACACAGTCGACGCTGTCAAAAAACACAATCGGTATTATATTTCCAGCTTCCAGAATGAAGATGCAGCAGCAACACTAAGGTCAAAACAGGAGCTCAAAGAAAGAATGAGCAAAATGAAATTTAGGTATTTGTACACAGATGCACCCTTATTGTTCTGACCTGTTTGGCCCAGGCTAGACCAATCTTGACAGGTGTCAGAAACTAAGCTGGGTCAGCCCCGGTTAGTACTTGGATGAGAGACCACCCAGAAAGACCAGGGCTGCTATGCAGAGGCAGGCGACGACAATCCAACGCTGTCTGCCTCTTGCCTTGAAAACCCTATGGGATTGCATTGCTGTAAAAGGGCTGCAACTTGACAGCACTTTCCTCCACCAACCCCTTATTGCAAGGGCCCAGGGAAACAAGGATACCTTCACAAAGGGTCCAAACCTCCATCTATTAAATGTCAGGGAACCAGCCCAGGTTGTGGATCCTTCCCTGTGGCAGAGTGTCTGCCTTGCACACAGAAGGTCCCTGGCACCTCCAAGTTCAAAGGATGAGGCAGGAGGTGATGTGAGAGGTGTTCACTAGAGAGCAGGTGCTCACCAGGTAGGCAGACCTGACCTTGTGAGTCCAATGGTCTGACTCAGGAAAAGGCAGCTCCAGGTGTCCAAAGGGCTGTAAAATGGAGCAATAGGGAGATCCGTGGAGTCATTGAAGCCCCCAGGTGTGGGAGGGGAGACGGATCTGGAAAAGGACACATTAGGAGGTGCCATATTGGACCATCAGTCCAGCGTGATGTAAAGATGCATACAGCTCTGTGACAGATTTCATGTTTCAGTTTACAGATCTTTTGACTCTCTCTCCCAGTCCCCTCACTGCGCTATAGATATGGGGGAGGTCCACTTTTTAACCCCGTAACCTGGTGGGAAATTTTGTGGATTACTTTCCAAAGCCTTGTCAGTGTCCCCGGGACTTCACTGATTCCCTTTTCTAGTGGGGAACTGGAGATTCTTGTGAGTTTCACCCAATTTTAGGGCTCATTTACTTGTCTATATCTCCTTCCGCCACTGCTGTCTTCCTTGCTGAAGGAGCGGGGGGTGTTTTTTCACTGCCATCCTAAGCAGAGTCACACTGTAGGCTAAGGGTCCCCCACCTGTTTGAGTTTGTGAGCACATTTGAGATTCTGACTGAGATTCTGGTAGGGACAGCCACAAAATGGCCGCTGCATGAGGCGGAGCCAGCCACAAAATGGCTGCTGTAGCTTGCCTTCAGACACTCACAGCGGATCCTTGTGTTGTGGGGGCAACGGCTGCCAAAGCAACGTTTTTTAAAAAATCTGCCCAGCCATTCAAGTCTCCAATGGCCAATCAGAAGCCCTGTTGGGCAAAAGCCTCACCTGGTCCCTCCCACTTTCTGTAAACACCTGGTGGCGGGCGCCAGGAAAGGTGTTGATGGGTGGCATGGCACCCACAGGCACCCCACTGGGAACCCCAGCTGTAAGTCCACTGAGCTCCATGGAATTAGAATGGGGTCATTCCACTTAGGGTGGCCCTGTTGATGTGCATGTTTATTTTCTTCAGCAGGGCATTTCTGCAAACAAGTAATACTTTCTTTCCTATTAATTATTCTAGTGGCATTTCAAAACGAATGTCCAAAATAAACAAGAACAACCATCTCTCAATAACACCCCTCTCCCACCACATTACAAAAATAACCAGCCTATTTCCAGAAAACATAAACTCTTTTTAGAGTGCCTTTATGTCCAAATAATTTATCTTCTAGAATCTCTTTATACAATGGACATCCCTCATGCAAGTTTCCTGTATGTATTCCCTACTGGGGTAAATTTCACCTCCAGGAGAGTGATTTACATTGAGGGGAAAGGACAGATGGATTACACAAAGACTCCCTGGGACACAATGCCAACCCAAATCCCACCCCCCCACACACCTCCCCATGGGTGCTATTTAGCAAAGTTTAAAGAGGGGAGGTCTACACTGCAGTCCTAAGAACACTGCTCTGAGAGTAAGCCCCATTGAATCACAGGACATTTACTTCTGAATAGACCTATTTAGAATTGCTGCCTCAATGAGAGTTGCCAACCTCCAGGTGGTACATGCAGATCTCCTGCTATTACAACCGGTCTCCAGGTTACAGCAATCAGTTCCCCTGCAGAAAATGGCTGCTTTGGAAGGTGGGCTCTGTAGCATCGTACCCCGCTAAGGTCCCTCCCCTCCACAAACCCCACTGTCCCCAGTCTCCATCCCCAAAAACTACAGGTATTTCCTAACCCAGAGGTAGCCCTAATCATGGCTCTCCAACATTTTGTATGATTTGACCCACCCCAAAATGCTAATTCTATCATTGTTCTTTACTAATACTAATTCAAACCACTGACAATTTGTGGTTTTCCAGTGGTATTCACGCCTTCTTCTTCGAGACAGCAGCTTACCTTGGCCACATGGTAAGGCGAGTCCCGGCTGGATGACCTAGCAGACCAATCACAGTCTCTCAGCCTAACCTACCTCATGGGGTTGTTGTGATGATCCAATGGGAATGGGCAAAAACCATGTGTGTTGAGGAAGGCTGGGCTAAAAATGTGACAGAGGAACTCACATCACTACAATTCCCAGGATTCCTTGGGGGGAAACCATGGCAGAAAGTGCCGTCATACCAACAGCCAATGTTCCCTCTAAGCTGTGGGGTCCTGTGAGCAAAAATACTACTTTCTGAGCTACTGGCATTAAAGTTGTGAGCAGGTGATTTGGCTATTGCATAAATCAGTTCGCTCTGGAGCCCTCCTTCCTGAGCAAAGAAAAAAAGATGTGAGCCGGAGGGTAAAAACCTGTGAGCTAGCTCACACTAACTCAGCTTAGAGGGAACACTGCCAACAGCCCTTTGTAGCATAAATATGCCCTCTGTGTTAGCAAGGACAATCTGCACTGTCTCCCAGGAAAGCAGGGGAAGAACGGAACAGGAAAGCCATCATTCCATGTGTTTCCCACAACCGGCAGCAAATCAATCAATCACTGTATCTGATGGAAAACTTTCTATCAATCACAGAAGCAGTAAAAACGAGGTCAGCCATATACAAGGCGAAGGTTTCTACACAGAAGTGGGACTTCCCAGATATGTAAAATAACAACATGAGTCTGCAACCAAAAGAAAAAAAGCCCCTCCCACAATGGCCTAGATAAGGACTGAGCATGTTCTCGGAGTACAGAATGTTGAAAGCAGTTGAGAGTCTGTTGCAGGGGCAGGAACGGGGAAATTCAGCTGCTCAACAGAATATAAATTCTGGAGGGGAAGATCTGGGTGAGTGGAGAGGAATCTCAAAATCTGCCCCTCCCCACACACACACCCAGATATCCCAATGCCTTGCGATAAAGATGCCAACTAACTGGAGAGAAAAAACACCCTGTCCTTTTCACAGAGTCTTAATGGGGATCTTATTTACCAGGTGATGTTTTTTACCTTAGGGCTGCCAGCTCTGGGTTGGGAAATACCTGGTGGTTTTGGGGGTGCAGCCTGAGGAAGGCAGGGTTTGGGGAGGGGAGGAACTTCAGTGGGGTATGATGCCATAGAGCCTACCTTCCAAAGCAGCCATTTTCTCCAGGTGAAATTATCTCTGTTGTTCGGGGATCAGTTGTAATCCCGGATCTCCAGCCACCACCTGGAGGCTGGCAACCCAGCAACTTTACCTCCATGCCATGAAAAGCTTCACCAGCTCATTAAGAGAAGAATCTTGTGTCCCTTTAAATAGACACTTAAGGTGTGGAAATGGGCAGGCGAAGTTCTTCATGGCATGGAGGTAAAAACATCCCATTCAATCCCTGTTAAAGGGACAGGACAGTATGTTTTTCTCCAGGTGACTGGCAACCCTACCTTGTGAGCTCACAGCTCGTTCACATCTATTTCTGTTCAAGGACAAAACGCCGCTGTCCTTTTTATCCTCCTGATCCTACCCGCAAGCTGCTGTGTACATGGTAAATGAATATATTCATGTCAGTATCTTTCTTAGAAGCCCTTTGGGAGGCTGGGGAGAAGATAAGGCAAATATTGTTTTAAACTTTACATAAGTAGAGATGGATTTCCTAGCTGGACAAACATCAAATGACCCAGCTTCATAATAATATACCTCCGTGGGGACTCACAGGAATTTTTCTTTTGTCAGGTTCCCAGAGAGCTAGCTTGTCGTGTTTTAACTTCATCCTTCACCCGAGAACAATAGATTAATGTAACATGGGGTGGGGGGGCTGCTTTTGAAGACCTCTAGGAAACTCCCTCATGGATCACTGCCTTGTCGTGGTGAGGGGGCTTGCGTGGTTCAATGAGGCTGTGGGCTATGCCGTGGAGGGCCACCCAGGACAGACAGGCCACAGCAGAGAACTCAGACCAAGCGTGATCCCCTGGAGAAGGAAATGGCAACCCACTCCAGTATCTTTGCCAAGAAAACCCCATGGACAGTAACAAAAGGCTAAAAGATATGACGCCGGAAGATGAGCCCCTCAGGTCGGAAGGTGTCCAATATGCTACTGAGGAAGAGCAGAGGGCAAGTACGAGTAACCCCAGAAAGAGTGAAGCGGCTGGGCCAAAGCCAAAAGGACGCTCAGTTGTGGATGTGTCTGACGGTGAAAGGAAAGTTCGATGCTGCAAAGAACAATACTGCATAGGAACCTGGAATGTAAGATCTATGAATCAAGGTAAGCTTGACGTGGTCAAAAATGAGATGGCAAGAATGAACATCGACATCTTGGGAATCAGTGAACTAAAGTGGACAGGAATGGGCGAATTTAACTCAGAAGACCATTATATCTACTACTGTGGCCAGGAATCCCATAGAAAAAATGGTGTGGCCTTTATAGTCAACAAGAGAGTGAGAAAGGCAGTATTGGGATACAATCTCAAAAATGACAGAATGATCTCGGTCCGAATCCAAGGCAAACCATTCAATATCACAGTAATCCAAGTCTATGCCCCAACCACTGCTGCAGAAGAGGCTGAAGTGGACCAGTTCTACAAAGACCTACAACAGCTCGTAGAACTAACACCAAAAAATGATGTCCTCATCATCATAGGGGACTGGAATGCTAAAGTAGGAAATCAAAAGGTAACCGGAATAACAGACAAGTTTGGCCTTGGAGAACAAAATGAAGCAGGGCAAAGGCTAACAGAGTTTTGTCAAGAGAACACGCTGGTCATAGCAAACACCCTTTTCCAACAACCTAAGAGGCGTCTCTACACATGGACATCACCAGATGGGCAACACCGAAATCAGATTGACTATATAATTTGCAGTCAAAGATGGAGAAGCTCTATCCAGTCAGTAAAAACAAGACCTGGAGCTGACTGTGGCTCAGATCATGAGCTACTCATTGCAAAATTCAGACTTAAATTGAAGAAAGTTGGGAAAACCACAAGGCCATTCAGATTTGACCTAGATCGCATCCCCGATGAATATACAGTAGAGGTGAAGAATAGGTTTAAGGGACTAGATTTGATAGACAGAGTGCCTGAAGAACTATGGACAGAGGTCCGTGACATTGTAAAGGAGGCAGCACTCACCGCCATCCCAAAGAAAAAGAAATGCAAAAAAGCAAAGTGGCTGTCTGATGAGGCTTTACACATAGCAGAGGAAAGAAGGAAAGCTAAAGGCAATGGGGAAAAGGAAAGATTTGCCCAACTGAATGCAGATTTCCAGAGAACAGCAAGGAGAGATAAGGAAGCTTTCCTGAATGAACAATGCAAAGTAATAGAGGAAAACAATAGATTGGGAAGGACTAGAGATCTCTTCAAGAAAATTGGAGAAATCAAGGGAACGTTCCATGCAAAGCTGGCCATGATAAAGGACAAAACCGGTAGAGACCTAACAGAAGCAGAAGAGATTAGGAAAAGATGGCAAGAATACACAGAAGAACTATACAAGAAGGACCTCGATGTCCTTGACAACCACGATGGTATAATCACTGACCTCGAGCCAGACATCCTGGAAAGCGAAGTTAAATGGGCCTTAGAAAGCATTACTAACAACAAAGCTAGTGGAGGTGATGGTATCCCAGCTGAGTTATTCAAAGTCTTAAAAGAAGATGCTGTTAAAGTGCTGCACTCAATTTGCCAACAAATTTGGAAAACACAACAGTGGCCACAGGATTGGAAAAGGTCAGTTTACATTCCAATCCCAAAGAAGGGCAACGTCAAGGAATGTTCAAACTATCGCACAATTGCACTCATTTCACACGCTAGCAAGGTCATGCTCAAAATCCTACGAGCTAGGCTCCAACAGTACGTGGATAGAGAACTGCCAGAAGTACAAGCTGGGTTTCGAAGAGGTAGAGAAACTAGAGATCAAATTGCCAACATTCGCTGGATTATGGAGAAAGCAAGAGAGTACCAGAAAAACATCTATTTCTGCTTCATTGACTATGCTAAAGCCTTTGATTGTGTGGATCACAATAAATTATGGCAGGTTCTTAAAGAGATGGGAGTACCAGACCACCTCATATGTCTCCTGAGAAACCTGTATAAGGGTCAAGAAGCAACAGTTAGAACCAGATATGGAACAACTGATTGGTTTAGCATAGGAAAAGGAGTTCAACAAGGATGTATATTGTCACCTTGCTTATTTAATTTATATGCAGAGTACATCATGCGAAATGCTGGCCTGGATGAATCACAAGCTGGAGTTAAGATTGCTGGGGAAAAGATCAATAACCTCAGATATGCAGACGATACCACTCTGATGGCAGAAAGTGAAGAGGACCTAAAGAGCCTCTTGCTCAGGGTGAAAGAGGAGAGTGCAAAAGTGGGCTTGAAGCTCAACATTAAAAAAACTAAGATCATGGCATCTGGCCCCATCACTCCTTGGCAAATAGAAGGGGAAGTCGTAGAAGTAGTGACAGACTTCATGTTCCTAGGATCCCAGATCACCGCAGATGGTGACTGCAGCCATGAAATTAAAAGACGCCTGCTCCTTGGGAGGAAAGCGATGGCAAACCTAAACAGCATGATAAAAAGCAGAGACATCACCTTGCCAACAAAAGTCCGCATGGTCAAAGCAATGGTATTCCCCGTAGTAATGTATGGCTGCGAGAGTTGGACTATAAGGAAGGCCGAGCACCGAAGAATAGATTCTTTTGAACTATGGTGCTGGAGAAGACTCTTGAGAGTCCCTTGGACTGCAAGGAGATCAAATCAGTCAATCCTAAAAGAAATCAACCCTGACTCTACCCTGGAAGGCCAGATCCTGAAGCTGAAGCTCAAATACTTTGGCCACCAAATGAGAAGGCAACATTCACTGCAGAAGACCCTCATGATGGGAAAGATTGAAGGTCAAAGAAGAAGGGGACGGCAAAGGATGAGATGGTTAGACAGTGTCATCGATGCAACGAACATGAAATTGAGCAAACTTCAGCGGACAGCGGAAGACAGGAGGGCCTGGCGTAATCTGGTCCATGGGGTCGCGAAGAGTCGGACTCGACTGTGCAACTGAACAACAACAAAAAGGAAACAGCAGCTGGTTCAAAATGCAAGAGCAAAAGGTATTGACAGGGGTCCATCTTGAGGAACAGATCAGGGTTGCCAGTTCTGGGTTGGAAAATACCTGGAGACTTTGGTGGTAGATCCAGGAGAGGGCGGGGTTTGGGGAGGGGAGGGGAGGGACTTCAGCATGGTTGAAAGGCCATAGAGTCCACCCTTCAAAGCAGCCATTTTCTCCAGGGGTGCTGATCTCTGTCAGCTGGAGATCAGTTGTAAAAGCAGGAGATCTCCGGGCCCCACCTGGAGGCTGGCAACCCTAGATCAGATTAACCCTGTGCTGTGAGATCTCCACTGGTTTCAGGTTTATGTCTGAGCACAACTGACCAGGAGTGTTTTATGAAAATAGATTCAGGTGGTCTGAAGCAGCAGAACAAAGTTTGAGTCCAGTGGCCCCTTTAAGACTAAGAAAGTTTAATTCTGGGTAGAAGTTTTCATGTGCACGCACACTTCTTCAGATACACTGAAACTGACTATGACAAATCTCATTTTAAATACCCCTCCTGTTTAAGCTGTGATAATTGCTACTAACTAGGAATTTTCCTAGCCTTCCAACCCAAAAAGAGAACATTTTCATTGTTTTTTTAAAAAAGAGCCCAAAAGGGGACAGACACCAAAAAAAGAGGACCTGTCCTCTATAAAGAGGACGTCTGGTAATCCTAATTTAAACTACTGGCTATCAGATACAAAGCCCCTCATGGCTCTGGTCCCTCTCATCTGCAAGACCGCCTCTCCCCCTATGCACTGCCAAGACAGCTTTGCTCACGTGAGCAGGGTTTTCTGCAGGTGCCGACCTGCAAATGGGCAAAATCAATCACAGCCCGTACAGGGGCCTTCTCCGTAGTGGCCCCCGCCTTGCGGAATTGTCTGCCGGAGGAGGTCGGGAAGGATCCCCCTCTCCTGGCTTTCCGCAAACTACGCAAAACTGAATGATTCAAGAGGGCTTTTCTACGGAGGCAATAGAGTTGCCCTGTACAAAATGGTTCACAAAAGTGACTCGGACAAATTCCTAGGGACTGTGATCTATGCCGCTGTGTCCAGCTTGCTGAAACTAGGATCCCGCTATGGAATTTTGCATCATTTAATGTGCCGTGTGGATACCTATGCTTTGCTTCAGTTCTGCTTTTAGACTTCAGGTTGGTTCTACGACCCTAATCCGATTGCAGTGCTTATTTAATGCCCCATCCCTCGAATGTATTGACTCACTGTGTGTAACCTGCCTTGAGTCCCAATGAGAAAGGCGGACTATAAGCAATATAGTCAATCAATAAATAAACATCCTTACTTTGAGGCAGCAGGTTTCTGAATACTAGTCCCAGGAAGCAATTGGAGATACACCTTGGCCTCTGTGACCTGTTCGTTGGCCTCTCCATGTTAGGGATGCCAGCCTCCAGAGTCACAGCTCATCTCCGGATTCCAGAAATCATTTCCCCTGGAACTGATTTTTATCTGTGGATCCAGAAACATTACAGGGGCATTGTGACTCTTGCCTAGGGAAAACAGCCTGGACAGAAAGCCCTTTCGGTTTTCTGTCTAAAGAGGAATTGGAAGACCTTTATAGGCCAGTCTAGGTGGGCGAATTCAGCCCAGAACCTCTGCTAGCTAGGACATACTCTGTGGCTCCCTGTACAAGAGAGAAGAACACAGACCTATGGCTTTCTGGTTCTAGGCCCTGTGCCTCTTGACAATATTTGTTAATGCTGTAGAACAAAACTGTATGAGCCAGTTTGGTGTAGTTGCACAGACTCTAATCTGGTTAGAAACGTCGACTCTAATCTGGTAGAACCAGGTTTGATTCCCCACTCCTCCACATGCAGCTGCTGGTGTGACCATGGGTCAGTCACACGTTCTTTCAGAGCCGTTCTCTCAGGATCAGTTCTTGAAAGAGCTCTCTCAGCCCCGCCTACCTCGCAGGGTGTCTGTTGCAGGGAGGGGAAGGGAAAGGAGATTGCAAACTGCTCTGAGATTCCTTCAGGTAGTGAAGGGTGGGGTATAAATCCAATCTCTTCTTCTCTGTATATGTAATTTCCCCCCTGACCTGGATCACCCAGGCTAGCCTGATCTCATCAGATCTTGGAAGCTAAGCAGGTCAGCCCTAGGTAGTGTTTGGATGGAAGACCACCAAGGAAGTCCAGGGACTCTACACCGAGGCAGGCAATGGCAAACCACCTCTAAAAATCTCTTTCCCTAAGAACCGTATGGGGTTGCCATAAGTTGGCTCTGACTATACAGCACTTTCCATTACCACCATATGTAACTTTTTAAAAAAATACACAGGGATGCTGCTGAAAATGGCACCTCTGTGTCAGTACACTGCTAATCTCATTATGACGTCCATTTCCCTTCTCCTTCTACAGACTCCTCATAATTATGATAGCATGGAACTAGTCAGTGGGTAGGATGGATTTTGACACAGGGATGCTGTCTTCTTGTTACAGAGCAAGAATGACCTGTTCCAAGTGCCAAGAACCAAATGAGAATCTTCGCATCTAGCTGCTTCTTGATACCATATGAGCGTGGCACGGAAGAGCTCACAAGAAGCGCCTGCTCAAGGGGTATTTGGGAAACCATTCTTGGGAGATTCCATGCAACAAGGTGAGTCATTGATCCTAAGATCTTTCCTACAGGGTTCTCTCCTGCCTGGATACCCATTCAAGCCTGTTGTGGGAGATCATTGGCAGGGAGAGACGTCACAAAATTAAACTTGCCACAAGGATCTGGAACCAAAGACCTAAATAAAAATAGATTTTAAAAAAGAAGAAGAAGAAGCATAAAAACAAGCCATTTGGGACTAGAGAGATCATCCCGATCTCTTAAGGAGAGGACAAAAAAGAGGTTTAATCTCATTCTAAGTTTTATAATAAAGGGAAGGAGATTTAGGCAGGGCTGGTCCAAGACTCTTCGGTGCCTGGATATGAATCAGGCTGTGCTTCTTGGGGGGGTGATTCACTGCTTTGGCGAAGTGCATCTGCCTGTGTATTTCTCCCCTTCCAGTCATAGAGATGTTTGCAGAATTAACTGCAGTTAGCTCACCCCAGTGAGTCAAATCAGCCTCTGCCAAAAAGGTCATCAGACAAGACTGAGAGAGCAAACAGGCCGTTCAAAGAAGGCCTGAGGAAGCCGGCTTGTTTTCACCAGGTTTCCTGAGGGCTGGCTGACTTGGGAGGTCAAGTCAGAATGCCTAATCTTGCCTTTTTTTTAAAGGGGAGGGGGGTTAAAAATCCCTATTTTGTCAGGCAACAGTGCAGTCAGCCTCAAGCGCTTTTCATATTTCTGTATTTCTGGTACTCTCACCGTACATGCCACTTGCAGGGTTGCCAACCTCCAGGTGAGTGCAAACCAAAGAGAGAGATCACAGGGTGGAAGCTGAAAGGAAGCAAACAACCGTGATGTATAGTGCCAAAAAAAAGGGTTCTTCACCAACCTTTTTTTTGGGGGGGGCACTATACATCATGGTTGTTTGCTTCCTTTCAACCTCCAGGCGAGGGCCGGTGATCTCCTGGAATCACCACCGACCTCCAGACTACAGAGATAAATTCTCCTGGAGAAAATGGCTGTTTGGGAGGTGGATTCTATGACCCCCCCCCAGGAATTTCCCAATGGGCATTTGACAGCCCTACATATCACCATCAACTGAAAGGGAGACTGCACTAAAGAAATCAGAAGGAGACTGAGACTGGAAAGGGCAGCCATGAAAGAACTAAAAAAGATCCTTAAGTGTCAGAATGTGTCGCTGGCAACCAAAGTCAAATTAATTCATGCCACTGTATTGCCCAGTACTATGTATGGGTGTGAAGGTTGGGCTAATGAAGAAAGCTGACAGGACAGAAGTTGATTCATTTGAAATGTGGTGTTGGAGGACTGTTAGGGTTGCCAAGTACCTACCGTAATTCAGCGGGGGACACACAGTCCCTGGCCAGAACATTCCCCCGGGCAACACCCACGTCGCACGATGCCGTCGCCAGGAAGTGACGCCTGGCGACGCTCTGGCAATGGGGCTGGAAACTCGATGGTTCCAGCCCCGTTGCCAGAGTGTCGCCCAGCGTCACTTCCTGGCAATGGCATTGTGCGCCGCATCTTTCCTTCCCCAGGGATGGTCCTGCCAGGATATATGTGTCCCCCGCCAGATTACGGTAAGTTCTTGGGAAGCCTGAGGACTGCCAAAAAGACGAATAAGTGGGTTCTAGATCAAATCAATCCTGAACTCTCCCCAGAAGCTAAAATGCCTAAACTGAGGCTATCATACTTTGGTCCTTATGAGAAGACAAGAGTCACTGGAAAAGACAATCATGCCAGGAAAAGTGGACGACAGCAAGAAAAGAGGAAGACCCGACATATGATGGATTGACTCAACAGAGGAAGCCACAGCCCTCATTCCGCAAGGCCTGATCAAGGCTCTTAATGACAGGAGCACATTAATTCCTAGGGTCACCATAAGTCAGAAGATGGGAATATAGATGTTACCTTATTCAGGGAATATAGTGGTCATGCGTGATGCATTCTCCTGGTATGTGTGGTAGGGATGCTGGCAATGTAATGACTGAAAAGAGCTTCAGCGGTCTATTAATCCCGTTATCTGTCCCCTGGAGGCAACAACACAGGAACATTATTAACACATGAGATCCTGATTGGCTTTTCACAAGCTCTGCCGCTTCCCATTTTGGAACACAGTGGTCTTCAAACTGATCATGGGACCTACGCTGCTACAAACGTATAACAGGAAGCCATGCAACACAGATGTCATGGGAGAGGAAGAAGAGACAAAATTATGACCTCGTAGGTATCCAGGCTAGTACTACGAACTGCAGACCA
Source organism: Gekko gecko (assembly GCA_029375565.1). Lineage (NCBI taxonomy): Eukaryota > Metazoa > Chordata > Lepidosauria > Squamata > Gekkonidae > Gekko > Gekko gecko. The sequence continues at coordinate 204,726,323 of JAPDNY010000005.1, forward strand.
AACAGGGTTAATCTGTTGGGATTATAACTAATCTTCTGGCAACAGTGACCATTTCACCTGGAGAAAATGGCCATTTTGGAAACTGAATTCTATAGCATTATACCCACTGAAGTCCCTCCTCTCCCCAAACTCTGCCTTTCTCAGGCTCCACCCCCAAAATCTCCACATGTTGTCCAACCTGGAGCTGGCAACTCTAATTGGATGGGAAATAGAGAACACAAGCCAAGCACCAGGATGTAGCAAGGAACAAACCTAGAGTCAGAGCCACGGAGGCTCTTATCTGCTGAGTAACCTGACCTCAGCGTCCTGATACTCCTCCTAGTATGCATACAGAGAGAAGCTGGAGGGGTGACACCCTTGCTGTCAATGCATCAGGTCCTTCTGGTGGCAAAGAATATACAAAAGATGATACACTTAATAAACAGTTGACATTTGGAGGAAAGGGCCAGCTGCCTTTTGGTGGTCCCTGGCAGGAAGAGGATGTTGTTGTTGGTGGTTAAGTTGCTGCAGTTCAGGCCTCTACATCAGTGTGTAAATAAACCTACTGAGTTCCTTCACAAGTGGATGGGGGAAGGTTGCCAACCTCCAAGCAGGTCCTGGTGATTTCGAGGAATAGCAAATCTCCAAGCTACAGAGATCGGTTTCCCTGGAGAAAATGGCAGCTTTGGAGGGTGGACTCTATGGAATCACATTCCTGATAAGCCCTCCCCCCCCCCCAAAAAAAAAAAAAAAACTCTGCCATCCCGAGACGCCACTCTCAAATCTTCAAGAATATCCCAACCCAGAGCTGGCAACCATAGGATTGGAACAGTTCTTTGAGGATCCTGGAGGATCTTCTTAACAACACTCCCCTTACATGACTTCCAGAAGCCAGCAATAAATAAATAAATAATGGGCACTGTACAGGGTTTCACTGTGACCCAGCGAGGCAACCACGTGAGACACCTGAGGGTCCCAATTTATTGCTTGAAGACCGCAGATCAATACAGACAGCCATGGTACAGGGCTTCTTTGGCCAGTTTTGAAGGGCCTGTCTTCCCTCTAAGCTGAGTTAGTGTGAGCTAGCTCACAGTTTTTTTAGCCTCCAGTGCACACATTTTTGTCTTAGCCCAGGAAAGATGGCTCCAGAGCAAACTAATTTATGCAGCAGCCAAATTGCTTGCTGACAACTTTAATGCCAGTAGCTCACAAAGTAGAATTGTTGCTCACAAGACTCCACAGCGTAGAGGGAATATTGGTCTTGATAAGTGTTCCCTCTAAGCTGAGTTAGCGTGAGCTAGCTCACAGTTTTTTTAGCCTCCAGTGCACACATTTTTCTCTTAGCTCAGGAAGGATGGCTCCAGAGCAAACTAATTTATACATCAGCCAAATCGCTTGCTCACAACTTTAATGCCAATCACTCACAAAGTAGAATTTTTGCTCACAAGACTCCACAGCTTAGAGGGAACATTGGTCTTGATACTTTAAAAAAAGGTTGACTGGCCTAAATCTCCTCCTCTCTCCCTTCTTGTTAATTCTAATGAATACTTGAATGAAGCCCACATGATTTGGCTGCAGCCACTCCCATTCCAGGCCAACTTAATTTTTTTCACCTGGCAAGGAAACCAGGTAACTACCAGTGCCATCCTACGCAGAGTTACACTGTTGTAAGTGGGCTCAGAAGGATGTACTTCTATGTAGAATGGCACTGTACAACATTATCTATGTATCTAAAAGTAATGTGTGGCCCCATCTGCGAATATCTAAATCATTAGATTGGAGCCACACCAATGCTAAACAGATTTTCCTGCAAACTTGGGGGACCCTCCAGGTTTGCAGAAAAATCTGAAATCACAAAAAGGGGGGAGGGGACATTCAGAGCAGCTCCCAGGCACTGCCACCACAAACAGGCTCAAAGGTGGGTAGTGGGGTCTGGAGGTGTGCCAGGCTCAGTGATGGGGGGAGACAATGGGAACTCCCCTATGAGTCTCGCAGGCTCCCCAATTGTCCTTTTATAAGATCCTGGGACAAATTAAAACAGTGGCATTTTTAGCCCAACCCTTGACATAACCCTTGTTTGACCCCAATATTTCCTATGGAAAGTTTAACCTTTGCAGATTGAGACACCAAGCTTAAACAGGAAAAAAGAAGGAGAACTTGAACTCTCTCTTCCTGATTTCAAACCAGTTATGTTACCCACGACCCTTGCTGTTTTACAGTGCTGTTCTAAGGAGAGTGGCTCCCTTCTAAGACCGTCAGCACTGTTACTCTGGAATTAATGCTGACTCATCTCCATGCTGTGTGGTCTCGCATTACATCTTTTCGGTTGGAACTAAACCCTTTCCCCCACCCCCACCCCAAATATATACATAACCCTCCCACAATTTCCCCTAACCGCAAGCTTTCTCTTCCAAGGATCATAGGAAATGTCAGAGAATTTTTGGATTCCATAACAATCAGTAATGGTCATAGAGACTTCATTAACTACACCCTTAAGTTTTAATTATAAGGTACTGGGAGATACGTTTTTTCCCCCTTCACTATATCGGCAGAGGCCCAAACCATGATGACTGCATCGCTGTAGATGAGCTAAGGATTATTTGTCTAGTAACAGCACAGAAAATGCCCCCGTCTGCAGAAAGGATTTCTTCTCTACCTATGACAAAGAAAATATATACGTTTTCTGGAAAATCTTCCACTAACCATAGGGGATACATTATAGGTAACCTGCCTCCACGCTGATCTCGCCCCAAACAGCAATCACATGGGAATTAGTTCGTAAACAAATTCTTTCTGCTCTTCTGCGATGACAGTTTCCTGCTGTTGAGGCGTGTGAGTGTCACTTCCCATGAGCTTAAACCACTGCTGAATCAGCAGAACATAGAGCTATCCCATGTCAATAAGCATTCCAGCGCTATTTCCATCCTCTTGCTCCCTGACTTGGATGCTTTACAACGTTTTTTCAGTTTCTCCATCATATCGAAGGTGTTTTAAGCTATGCCTCGTTCTGTTATGGCTTTTTATCTGTGGATCCAGAAACATTACAGGGACAATGTGACTCTTGGGAAACCAGCCTGGGCAGAAAGTCCTTGCTGTGCTCTTCCTGAAGAGGAAGTGGATGTCAAGTCCTTCCTGGTTAGGAGCCGTCAATGGCCAGTCTAGGTGGGTGGCGTCAGTTCAGAACCTCTGCTTGCTGGGGCATACTCCAACCAGTGGCTCCCTGTACAATCGTAGACCTTTGGCTTCCTGGTTCTAGGCCCTGTGGCTCTGGACAATATTTGTTAATACACTAGACCAGAACTGTGTAATTTCTCCCCAGGCTGGCCCAAACTTACTAGATCTCGGAAACTAAGCAGGGTCAGCCCTAGTTAGTATTTGGATGGGAGACCTCTAAGGAAGTTTAGAGTTAGTACACAGAGGCAGGCACTGGTAAACCACCTCTGTTTATCCCTTGCCTTGGAAACCCTACAAGTTGGCTGCAACTTGGTGGCATTTCCCACCACTATCGCACTCACCACCTCGTGGCTCAGCAGTTTCAAAGAGAAATCCCTTCAAGAAATGAACAGTTTTATCTAATTTGGGTGGCTGAGTGGCCCTGCCGATAGCTCAGCTTTGTGATTTTATGTGGGTTGCCACCTGTTCCCCCCCCCCACACACACACACACAGCAAAGCTCATATACTTTATCACAGGCTGAAAACAAACAAGAAAAAAAACCCACCTGTCCACATCAGGAAAATTTGATTTTCACCAGCTATGCAAGGGTTAACCACACAGGATTTCCTCCCCCCCCGCTAAAGTTTGTTCACCCCTGCCCTGCTTCTAGCAATAGCACAGGGTATGTTTGGTGGGCAAACGCTACAGCTATCTTGTTGAAGACAAGCTGTTTGTGGAAGGGATGCTCAAACACCTGCTAGTTCAGTTCACATCCTATTCACCAGTCACCAACAGAGAAACAGTTTTTCAGCAGACTGTTCATCTGTTTCTTGACCCATTGGTGGCTGTTTGGGAGGCTGCTTCAACCTGTTCCTTGCTAACAGTACAGAATAGTACAATCAACATTTCATACATGCAGGCTCTAATACAGCCTGGTTGAGTTTTATTCCCCCACTGCCCCACTTCCCAATAGTTTTTGACTGATTTAATGGTTTGTGTGTGTAAAGTGCTGTCAAGTTGTAGCTGACACATGGCAACCCCTCAAGGGGTTTTCAAAGCAAGAGATGTTTAGAGGTGATTTGCCATTACCTGCCTCTGTGTAATAACTTCCTTTGCAGTCTCACATCCAAGTACTAACCAGGGCTGACCCTGCTTAGCTTCTGAGTTCTGGTAAGACTGAGCTAGTCTGGGTCACCCTAGGTCAAGATGATTTAACTGTTCAGTCACAAATCAATTATTGCTGTAAAAAAAATAGTAGTCCTTGATGACATTAATGGCTGCTGGCCTGTTTGGATTTGCAGCGTTTTTGCACATGCCTAGTTGGGGGGGGGAGAGAACTTATGCAAAGCTGTTCAGTAGACATTCAAGTCATTCGCTGTCAAAATGAGCAGAGGCAGGAATCGCTGAACATCTGGTCACCGTAGTCCAACACGGTAAGTTTAACTTTCATATACAACTGAAGCAAAATTTTCACCTTCCCTAGTTCTGGGCCTGATCAGTACATGGACTACCTCCTGGGAACCACCTCAAGTTGCATAAGTGAAGGTGGATGGGGAATAAGAGTCTGATTAGACATTATGTTAAGCTACAGGATACCCTCCTGGGTAAATACAATGAGCTCTAGAAAGAGGCTCTGGGCAGGTGCCCCAGCCTTGGGTACTCAGCGTCAATTTTCTGTGGTGACCTCAGCAGGGTATAATGACACCATTTTCTCCAGGGGAACTGATCTCTGCCAACTGAAGAACAGTTGTAATTCTGAGTGATCTCCAGGCCTCACCTGGAGATTGGCAACAATGGTTCCCAGGAGGAAATGGCTGGTTTGGAGGGTGAAGTCTATGGCATTGTATCTGTCTGAGGTCTCACCCCTCCTCAAACCCCACCCTCTCCAGGCTCCATTCTGTTCAGCTGAAGCCTTTCCCTTCCCCCAAACTCTGGCTTCCATAGACTCCACCACAAAATCTCCAGGAATTTGCCAACCTGGAGCTCGCAACCCTAGTCAGGACTGGCCCCTATGAGTTCCCCACAAAGGCCAAAGCAGGCCTGGAAAGGGCCTCCTCCCCCCACCTTTTTACTGATAGAACCAAGCTTGGTTGCCTAGCAACAGTCACTGAGGGAAAAGTGAGCTGCACAGCAGGAGAAGAGACTGGTTTGACAGCCACTGGCCCACCTCAGTAGCCAGCCATGTAGGAGCCAAGCAGTAGAAGCATCTTTGTCAGGTGAGACAGCCGTTTTGGCAGTTTATTTTTACAGGGAAGACTGACCAAGCTGACAGTGGGCGAAGGAGGGGAGTGGACCCAGCACCCAGCCAATGGCATGCAAGTACTCTTGAGTGGCAGTTGACAGGCCAATGGTTGATGGAGCTCACAGCACAGCCAATAGGAGAGCTGTAAAGTGCTAATACATTAGGGCTTTTATATATATCAGATGTGAATTGGGTTGGGAGAAACCCATGTTTTAACAACACGTTTAAAATAGTGTATGTATGTACAGACAAATCAGCTTCCAAGCATGCATGGGGTCATGAGGACCATCATCATTCCCTTCTTTCCACCTTGCACACCTTTGCTGGCAGAAGAAGAGTTCATAGGTTTGCCAGCTCTGGGTTGGGAAATACCTGGAGATTTGGGAAGTGGAGCCTGGGGAGGATGGTGTTTGGGGAGGGACCTCCGCAGGGTATAACACCATAGAGTCCATTCTCCAAAGCAGCCATTTTCTCCAGGAGAACTGATCTTGATCATCTGGAGATCAATTGTAATAGTGAGAGATCTTCAGGTGCCCCCTGACGGTTGACAGCTGTATCTATGGGGGAGCACTAGTTGTCTTACTGTCAGCTCCACTTAGGGTTGCCAACCTCCAGGTGGGGGCTGGAGATTTCCTGCTATTACAACTGATCTCCAGACAACAGTGGTCCATTCCTCTTGAGAAAATGGCTTCTTTGGAGGGTGGACTCTATGGCATTGTACCCTGCTGAGGTCCCTCTCCTCCCTGAAACCTCTCCTCCATAAACCTGCCTTCCCCAGGCTCCACACGCAAAATCTCCAGGTAATTCCCACCCCAGAGGTGGCAACCCTATGTCTACCCAGGAGCTGATTTCCCCGCACACTATTTTAAAGGTGTTGTTGGCTCACATGTTAAACACCCCAAACCAACTCACGTTTCACGTATCATCCAATCAGACCCTAAGTAACACAGCAGGCTGTTACCCTCAAGACAGGGAACTTTTTTGAAAAATATATACCCTTGTGCCAAGATTCCTTTGGGACAGTTCCAGGGAGATAACTTCTAAGCAGCCTCTGGGATCAGAGGGAACGTTACCAAACAATACCGGTTAGAGGCTTATAATTTATTTTTACTCGTGGTTAATAGAAGAACCCCTGCATTCTTAGTCAGAATTCCTTCCTTTGGTCCATGTGAAAGGGACTTCACTCAGCAGGTTGTCATCCGGCCACGTAGAAATCACTTCAGAAGCGGATGTCTTCTGGAGACTCACCGAACCTGTCCCACATTTGACAGACATGCGGTCAAACCACTTTCTCACGCGTCTGCTCTCTAACAGCAAAGGAATGCCTTCCTGCTTCTTCCTCCCAAGCTTGAGCTGCCAGGAAGGTAGGACAGGGGAAGAAGGGTTCTCATGATATGGGTGCGCTGGCTTGACTGTAATTGTAGGCCTCCATGTGCCACTCAGAAGGAGCCAAGCAGTAGCCTTTTGCTCAGTGCCGTGTTTGTAACGTGGCCTGGCAGGCTTCCCAAGGCCTGAAATATTTATGGCATGACAGAGGAGCCCAACGCCACTTTTGGACCTGAGGAAAGTCAGCAGCAGCTTTGAAGAGGCTGCTCAGACTAGCCCTCAGGGTCTTCGCACCTTCTTCCTACACTCTCTGGCCAAGCCAAAAAGAAAAAGAAGAGGCAATCTACATTGTTAGGGTTGCCAACCTCCGGGTGGTGGCTGGGATTACAACTGATCTCCACCCAACAGAGATCTGTTTCCCTGGAGGAAATGGTCACTTTGGAAGGTGGACTATGTTATACCCCGTTGAAGTCCCTCCCCTCCCCTCCCCAAAGCCTGTCCCTCTCAGGCTCCACCCCCCAAAATCTCCACCCCCAAAATCATCCCGGAGTAGTCAACCCTAGCAGTGTTCAATTGCCAGAGGGGCCTCTCTAGGGGTGCTAACTCCAGGTTGGGCAATTCCTGGAGATTTGGAGTTGGATCCTGGGATGGTGGTTTTGGGGAGGGGAGTAGAGTTGCCAACTTCCAGGTGATGCCTGGAGATCTCCTGCTATTAAAGTTGATCTCCAGACGACCAAGTTCAGTTCCCCCAGAAGAAATGGCTGCTTTGGAGGGTAGACGCTGTAGCATTATACCCTGCTGACGTCCCTCCCCAAACTCCTCCCCAGGCTCCACCCCAAATCTCTAGGAATTTCTGGAGCTGGCAACCTTACAAGGTCACTTCAATGGAGTTATAATGCCATAGAGTCCACCAGGGCTCTTTTTGTAGCAGGAACTCCTTTGCATATTAGGCCACACACCCCCAATTTAGCCAATCCTCCAAGAGCTTGCAGAGCTCTTCTTCCAGGGGCTACTGTAAGCTCTTGGAGGACTGGCTACATTAGGGGTGTGTCGCCTAATATGCAAAGGAGTTCCTGCTACAAAAAGAGCCCTGGAGTCCACCCTCCAGAGCAGCCATTTTCTCCAGGGAAGCTGACCTTCTGTGGTCTGGAGATCAGTCGTCATTCCAGGCGTTCTCCAGGCCCAGCCTTGAGATTGGCAACCCTAGATCACTTTCACCTATTCTAGAGAGATGTCAAAAACAAACAGGGTTTCTCAGGCTGCTGTGGGGGAACAGGAGCACTTTTTGGCCTTTACAGTTTAAGTGCTCTGACCTTGCCTACAGAGAGAGTATGCTACGAACATGTCTCTCAGCCATACACATGTGCCTTTTCCAGATTCGATATGCACCAACGCTAACTCTCAAAACTCTGAGTTTTGGATGGTGTGTACCAAAGCTGCAAACCCTGCATGTGGCTCTGTTCATGCATAATGGCAAACATGCCTATTGAAAAGATTGCCTGTAGAGCACTCTCCTAGTATGCAAGGCAGAAGTGGCAAAATCGTAACTGATTGTATTTGTTTTGTTTGTACCTCATCTTTCTCCATGATAGGGACCACAGGCAGCTTACGTCATTCTCCTCTCTTCTATTTTATCCTCAGAACATCCACCCTGTGAGGCAGGTTAGGCTGAGTGAAAGTGAGTGACTGGCCCAAGGCCACCCAGTAACCTTCCATGGCGGAGTAGAGATCTGAACCTGGGTACATTCCAATCCCAAAGAAGGGCAATGTCAAGGAATGTTCAAACTATCGCACAGTTGCACTCATTTCACTCGCTAGCAAGGTCATGCTCAAGATCCTACAAGCTAGGCTCCAACAGTACGTGGATAGAGAACTGCCAGAAGTACAAGCTGGGTTTCAAAGAGGTAGAGGAACTAGAGATCAAATTGCCAACATTCGCTGGATTATGGAGAAAGCAAGAGAGTACCAGAAAAACATCTACTTCTGCTTCATTGACTGTGCTAAAGCCTTTGATTGTGTGGATCACAATAAATTATGGCAGGTTCTTAAAGAGATGGGAGTACCAGACCACCTCACATGTCTCCTGAGAAACCTGTATAAGGGTCAAGAAGCAACAGTTAGAACCGGATATGGAACAACTGATTGGTTTAGCACAGGAAAAGGAGTACGACAAGGATGTATATCGTCCCCTTGCTTATTTAATTTATATGCAGAGTACATCATGCGAAATGCTGGCCTGAATGAATCACAAGCTGGAGTTAAGATTGCGGGGGAAAAGATCAATAACCTCAGCTATGCAGACGATACCACTCTGATGGCAGAAAGTGAAGAGGACCTCAAGAGCCTCTTGCTCAGGGTCAAAGAGGAGAGCACAAAAGTGGGCAAACTTCAGCGGACAGCGGAAGACAGGAGAGCCTGGCATAATCTGGTCCATGGGGTCGCGAAGAGTCGGACTCGACTGTGCGACTGAACAACAACTTCCAGATCCTAGTCTGACAGTCTTAACCACTACACTGCACTGGCGAAATGGAACCAGCCATGTCAAGGTCAGGATTTGAACCTGGGCCTCCCAGATCCTAGTCTGACACTGTAACCACTACACCACAGTGGGTCTCGGTGACATCGGAATTAGCCTGCCTCATGGTCTGGTTGCTGGGGCTCAAACAGAAGCTGAAATCTGCCATGGAAACCCATGTGTGCTTCAGTTCAGTTACTCATTCTTTGTACCGGAGAGCCAGTTTGGTATGGTGGTTAAGAGCGGTGGACTCTAATCTAGAGAACCAGGTTTTGATTCCCCACTCCTCCACATGCAGCCAGTCACAGTTCTCTCAGAGCTCAGGGTGTCTCTTGTGGGGAGAGGAAGGGAAGGTGATTGTAAGACGCTCCGAGACTCTGAGTGAAGGGTATAAATCCTCCTCCTCCTCTTATTCTTCTTCTTCCGAATTCGATCTGGGCAGAGGATTTCCCCTCCATTCCAGAACTGCTCTTGCCACTACTAGGAAATGCCCGACAGGGCGACATAGCTTTGTAGTTGTTTTGCTGTCAAGTCTTTTTAAAAAAGAGGAAACTGAACCCACCGGTGAGGGAAACTAAATCCTGCCCTCTTCCACCCTGCTGTGACCTGGGTAGCCCAGGCGAGGCCAATATTGTCAGATCTCAGAAGCTAAACATGGTCTGCCCTGGTTTGTTCTTGAACAGGAGACTCCTAAAGATGTGCGGGGTCACTACGCAGAGGCAGGCAATAGCAATCCTCTTCTGCTCATCTCTTGCCTTGAAAACCCTACAAGGTCGCCATAAGTCAACTGCAGCCTGGGTATAGCATTGTGATCTTGCCCTTCCTTTGTCCTTCATAGACTCCTGAACCAACTTCAGCCATTCAACAGACACAAACGCTTCTCGGAGAGGCCAAATTTGGCCACATTTATCCACACATTCATCGCACTCAAGTTCAGACTACAGTGGCAATACACAGGAAAGCCTCCGAAGATGGTTTGGGAACCTCAGTTGCTACAGAAAGGCTTGGTGGCATTGTCAGCCAGTTAAAATGAAGGCTCAGATTACCTTGATGTTAAAGGGACACCTTCTGATTGAAAGAGACTGCTCCTAGCACAGGAATGGAAGCCCTGTGTCTCTAACAAAAACCTGAAAAGTTCCTTTTTTTTCTGTTGTAATTTATAAATGGCTGTTCTATTTAAAAGGCACTGATGAGTTTGAAGATCGCAGCTAATCTGCATATTTGCATTGTATGCAATTAACATATCATTTGCGCACTTCTGTCAGTCCTCCAGTTCCTACAAGAAGATGCCTTGGCTTCATTCTACAGCATTATCATTCTGAAATCAGTATGCATCGACAGGAAAGGGGAGGGGGACTTAAGTTCATCTCTAAATGTCGAGAAACAGACATTAACAAATCATCATGGGTACAAACAACAACAATAATCATCCGATCTGGTTTCTCCAGACCTTTGTAGCAATTTTTACCACCACATTTCAAACGTCTCTGCATCCGTGAGAAGACATACTATCAAAGAAGATACTGAGAGCCAGCACAATGTAGTGGTTAGACAGCTGAGCTAGGATCCAGAAGACCCAGGTTCAAATCCTGACTCTGCTCATGAAGTGTGTGGGTGGTATGTATGTATGAGTGTTGAGTGCCATCAAGTCGCTTCTGACTTATGGAACTCACTGCCACAGGAGGTGGTGGCAGCTACAAGCATGGACAGCTGCAAGAGGGAATTGGATAAACATGTGGAGCAGAGGTCCATCAGTGGCTATTAGCCACAAGGTATAGGTAGGAACTCTGAGGCAAGTGATGCTCTGTATTCTTGGTGCTTGAGGGGGAGCAACAGTGGGAGAGCTTCTGGTGTCCTGGCCCCACTGATGGACCTCCTGATGGCACCTGGTATTTTTGGCCATTGCATGACAGAGTGTTGGACTGGATGGACCATTGGCCTGCCCCAACATCAGCTTCTCTCATGTTCTTATGATGATCCTGTCAGTGTTCCCTCTAAGTTGAGTTAGTGTGAGCTAGCTCACAGTTTTTTAGCCTCTGGCGCACACATTTTTGACTGAGCTCAGGAAGGATGGCTCCAGAGTACACTAATTTATGCAGCAGCCAAATCGCTCACTCACAACTTTAATGCCAGGAGCTCACAAAGTAGAAATTTCGCTCACAAGACTCCACAGCTTAGAGGGACCATTGGACCCTGTGAATTAATGGCCTTCATTAACAGCCTTGTTCAGGTCTTGTAAACTGAAGGCTTCCTTGGTTGAGTCAATCCATCTCTTGTTGGATCTCTCTCTTTTCCTGCTGCCTTCGGCTTTACCTAGCATGATTGTCTTCTCCAGTGAGTCTTGACTTCTCATAATGTGACCCAATAGCCTCAGTTTAGTCATTTTAGCTTCTAGGGAGAGTTCAGGCTTGATTTGATCCAGGTCTGGGTGACCCTGGACCAATCTCTCCTTTTCAGCAGAACCTGTTCCACGGGGTCGTTGTGAGGATACAATAAAGGAGGGGAGAACCATTCCAGCCCAAGTTCCTCGGGAAAAGGGCAGGGTAAAAAAATACTAAATAGAAGAATGCGTGCAGTGCTGAGCGTTCTGCTGAGAGTAAACTGTGATTGGCAAGTTGCAACCTGTAGTAAAATAGAATTGCTGAGGTGGGTGCTGTTCCAAAGGGAATAGGAACAGTGCTTTATTGCTCTATTTATTGCATGGATTATCTTGTTCTTACCTCATTGTTTTCTAATTTCTGTAATCCGGTGATTGTCATGCCTTAAATGCATTCTTTTCCACTTTTGAAACCCAATCTTATTGCATTGCTTATGGTATGACTTTTGCTGTTGCATTGCACTGTTTTTAAATCTTATGATCTACCTAGGGATGCCAGCCTCCAGGATGGGACAAGGCAACCAGTGTTCCCTCTAAGCTGAGTTAGCATGAGCTCGCTCACAGTTTCTTAGCCTCCGGCTCACGCATTTTTGCCTTAGCTCAGGGAACATGGCTCCAGAGCAAACTAACCTATGCAGTGGCCAAATCGCTCGCTCGCTCACAACTTCAATGCCAGTAGCTCACAAGACTCCACAGCTTAGAGGGAGCATTACTGGAGACCCCCTGGAATGACAGCTCGTCTCCAGACTAAAGAGATCAGTTCCCCTGGAGATGCTTCAGAAGGCGGACGCTTAAGGCACTGTGTCCCACTGAAGTTCCTGTCCCTCCCCAGGCTCCATCCCCAAATACCCAGGAGGTTCCCAACATAGATCCAGCAACCCTACCCCCTTCCATCCTCTGCCACTGCCCTGGGGGGTGGGGAGCTTGGGAGCCCCAGATCCACCTTGAGGGGCTTTTCGTCCCCATTTGCTCCCCTCTCTTCTGTCTGTTCTGTGGCACAGCTGGGGGACCCTTGTTACATCAGGCATTTGAGAGGGGAGAAAAAACACACGGGGGAAAGCTAGGGCGCAGTCACCTCCTGCCTCATCAGGGAATTAAAATACACAGTGCATGTTTACAGGGAACAGGCTTGGCACACCGATCCATGGACCTGTTGGTGGTCAAGCGTTCCTTGAAACCAAAAAACTGCCACCAGGTAGGCGGGAGCTGATTGTGTAAGGGTTGGTTAGCAAGGGCAAGAGCCGCCATCTGCTTGTCCCTTGGCCAGGCCTGTAGCTACAGTGGGGCATTTCGGGGCCTGGCCCCCTGACTTCCTAACAAGGCCCCCTGACTTCCTTTCACCCAGCACCACCCAGTGGCCACCATGAACTCCCCCACGCTGCTGTGGCTGCTGCTTCTCCTTGCCTCCCCCTATGCCACATCTTTCCCCCTGCAATGCACCAATCAAGTTAATTAAATTACACTTAATTGAATTAGCCAGTGCCCCCTGAGGAATTTAAATGCCCCCCGACTTAGAAATTCCTGGCTACGGGCCTGCCCTTGGCCCTGAAGGAAGACACGAGGACAACCCTGCTGGCATAGCAAAGCTGCTTCTTCTATCCACCAGCATTTTGTGGCCAGACATCTCCGAACAGGAACGGTAAGATTGCCCATGGAAATTTTGCTGCAGTTCATTTCATTGATTTAATTCATAAGAACTGTGATAATGTGTGTGTGTGTGTGTATTTGGTAATCAGTATAGATACCCAGCTTCTTGAGGAGGCCACAAAACATAGTATTGCACAGGCTTTTAATGAGAGGGTTTGGTCTTTTTAAATTGTTTTTGCAACCTCCTTCTAGCCCGAGGACCGTTTTGTGGCTCATGGAGGATTCCTAAGCAAGTCTACTCAATAGGGCTTACTCCCAGGAAATGATTTATGCTCTAGGTTTTTAACAGTTGGCTCATTTTAATGATCGTTTTAAAATGATTTTGTCTTGTTTCATGCTGCGAGCTTTCTTAAACAGGTCTAGGATCACCAAGCTCTGACCTGGATGGGCCAGGCTAGCCAGATCTTGTCAGATCCAGAAAGCTAAGGAGGGTTGGCTCTGGTTAGTATTTGGATGGGAGACCACCGAGGAATAGCATAGCAAGGTGACTATGCAGAGGAAGACAATGAACCACCTCTGAATGTCTCTTGCCTTGAAATCCCTATGATCCCTGCCAGCACCTTTCCTGGTGCCTGCCAAGGGTTTTTAGAAAGTGGGAGGGGCCAGATGGGACTCTTGCCCTGCAAGACATCTGATTGGCCACTGGAGAACTGATTGGCTGTGCAGATTTTTAAAACTTTGCTTTGGCAGCAGCTGCCCCCACAGTACAAGTACCATCGCTGTGTGGTTGAAGGTAAGCTGCAGCAGCTGTTTTACAACTGGCTCTGCCTCCTGCAACAGCAATTTTGTAGTGGCCAATCTGTGGCTGTGCCCACCGCCCTGTGCGAGAATTCCAGAGGTGCCCGCATTCTCAAAAACGGAGGGGACCCCTGCCCTATGGGGTCACTCATAACTTGGCTGTGACTTGACTGCAGAAAAAAAGGGGGTTACCAATGCCAGGGTGGGCAATTATTATTCTTGTTGTTGATGTTGTCATGTAGAGTCTAAAAGTCTTTCTCACTGGAACTAGATCAGCAAGCAGTTTACCAACGTTTGAATATAACAGCAAAGATTCCTACTAAGACCAAACAAATGCGGCTGGGCTAGGATTGCAGAACAGGGTAATAAAACCCAGGACAACACATGCAAACCTTTCTGTTAAAGGCAATAAGGCAGTGTAGAACAGACTTGACCCCTAACACAGGTCACTTCCTGTACTCAACCATTACGCCATGGCTTCGCTCCTCCAAGAACACCCTCCTGAATGATCCTGTTCTGCCCATTTTGGGAAATGATGGCAACACAAGGGCCATTCTAATAGCCTCAGGTAGGAGCCACCACAGAACCGGATGGCCCAGGCGAGCCAGATCTCGTCAGATCTCAGAATCTAAGCAGGATCGGCCCTGGCTAGTATTTGGATGGGAGACCACCGAGGAAGTCCAGGGCAACCATGCAGAGGCAGGCAATGGCAAAGCTACCTCTGAAGGTCTCTTGCCTTGAAAACCCTGCCGGGTTGCCATAAGTCAGCTGCAACTGGATGGCACTCTCCATTTCCAGGAACCACCGCAGAGAACGCATCTGAACCAGCACAGGATTAAGGTCTTAATCCCTTATAGGCTCCATATTGTCCATCTTTAGTTTATTCCACAGCAAACAGGCATTGTCCCATCCAGTACCCATCCTACTGGGAATGAAGGCGCAGGGTCTCTGGAGGACAGCCAGCCGAGTCAGTCAAACTGGAGCCGCCCCTTGGTGCTGTGGCAGGAACTGTCCAGGATTTAGCATGAATTAGCTTGTAAACCTCGTGTTGAACCAGCAAAGGTTTTGTTGTTGTTGTTTGGCTGTTAAGTCACGGCCACTTTATGGCAGCCACTCATGGGGTTTTCAAGGTAAGAGAGCATTCAGAGGTGGTTTGCCATTGCCTGTCTTTGTGTAGCAACCCCGGGCTTCCTTGGGGGTCTCCCACTCAAATACTGACTAAGGCCGACTCTGCTTAAATTCTGAGATCTGACAAGATTCAGCTGGCCTGGGCTATCCAGGTCACGGTTTGCACAAGGAGCTGATTGTTGGGTTAAATGTAAAAAAAATATATCATTTGCCCTGGAATTACAGAAGCTTTTTTCAGTTATCCCCAATCCTCCATGTTTCCCAGTTAAGGGGGAAATGCTGTTCAGACAAATTACAAAGATGATCCGACTCCAATAGTAACAAGAGGGGAAAAAATTACTTACAAAAATAGCACATCTTACATGACATATTCATGCAAGTACATTTAACTGATTGTGAACTTACTACAGCTCCAAGCCCAGGAAAGAGACTTTGGTCGAATCTGCATTTGCATTTTTAAATCAGTTTCGTGCTGCTGTGACGCTGTCAAGCATAGAGAAAGACAGCGCCACAGCAGCACGAAACTGATTTAAAAATGCAAATGCAGATTCGACCTCTAGAGAGAAGAAGGGAGGTCCTCTATAGGACAAAACAGAAGGCAATCAATGGCAGAAGAGTCTCAACATCTAACCAATGAGAGGCTGGGGCCAGCTGCCAGGTGTACTCCAGAGAGAGAATTCCCTTAACCCTTTCCCTCCCAGATCCTCTCTCATGCAGAGTTACAATATCCAGCACTGATAGCCCCACCTCCCTCCTTAGCTCCCTGATCCTGAGAAGGCTTTACGTTTCCAAATTGGGCCCAGATTCATCCGAAAACAGGATACATATTTAATTTCAGCAGGGTGGGGTGGGGTGGGGTAGCAATTAGGTAATTTGTCATATTTTACAGTGCTTTTGGGTTGTTTGTAGATTGTGATCAATCACACCACTCTATGTATACATAGTAATCGTATACAGTATATGTGTATAGAGCAATTAGAATGAGAGCTATCAGAGCACTGGTAACCAAGATGGTGCCACAGTGTAGATTATCTGCTCTAGTTTAGAAAATTCTTGGAGGTTTGGGGGGAGTGAAGCCTGGGGAGGGTGGGGTTTGGGGAGGGGAGGGAGCTCAGAGAGGTCTGATGCCGTAGACTCCACCCTCCAAAGCGGCCATTTTCTTCAGAGGAACTGACCTCTGTTTTCTGGAGATCAGTTGCAATTTTGGGAGATCTCCAGGTCCCACTTGGAGGCCGGCAACCCTATCAAGAGAGAGGGTAAGCCCAGTCTTGAAGTTGTCTCTGCAGGGCCCCCCCCCCCAGTCCTCCAACCTGGCAACCCTAGCAGCTAGCTCAGACGTGCCGACAGGTCCATTTCTATGGAGGACGTTGCTTAATAGCTGGGCTAACTGATTTCGAGCACACGTCAAAGGCAATTTCCTTGTAAAGCAGGTTTTGAGGAAGAAGGGCGAGTAATTACATAGTGCCTTCCTGAGCAAAGCTACCCTTCTTCGAAGCCCTCTGAGGCCAAAGGGTGTAACTCTGTTCAGGATTGCACTGTGAGTTGCATAGGAAGCAGAGGCAGGGACTGCCTGATTCATGTGCCGGGCGGCACGTCAGCTCACGAAGTGTGCCCAGAGCTTTCATCTCTCTTATCAGTCCTTTCTGCACAACTAGGCTATTTTTGGTGTCCTCTCAAACAACAAGGGCAAAGGTCAGGACAAACCCAACTGCTTTGTCTGAACCAGCCGGTGCACAAAAGGTTTTTCTGTGCACACGATTTAATCGCTGGGCAGAGCTGCATGCATTTTACCAAAGTGAAGAACTCCAAATCGTCATTTTTTTTTTCGTTTAGCATAGTGGCTAAGGTCACTCCTAAAGAGAGTTGCACCCTGCCAGGCTTCAGTGGACTTAGAAAGAAGGAACTGTGCTTAGGCTAGCACTGGAAGTCTTCAGTCTAGTATATTTTGAGACCGCTCTTCATCTAAGGAGTTCAGAGTGGAATGTGTGGTTCTCCCTTTCCTAATGTACCCTAGGTGAGGCTGAGAAAGCATGACTGGTCCAAGGTCACCCACCAAGCTTCATTGGCAGAATGGGGACTGGAACCTGAGTATCCCAGAATCTGGTCACTAACCAGTACACCACTGTAGATCCCGAAACTGGGAGCTCTTAAGGATGCCAGCCTGCTGGTGGGACCTGGGGATCCCCCGGAATTACAACTTCTCTCCAGACTACAGAGATCAGTTCCCCTGGAGAAAAGGGATGCTTTGGAGGGTGGACTCTGTGGCATTGTGCCCCACTGAGTTCCCTGGCCTCCCCAGCCTCCACCCCCAAATCTTCAGGAGTTTCCCAACCTGGATCTGGCAACCCTACCTCCCCACCCTCCACTGGTAGCCAGGGGGGACCTGGCAACCCTGCTTGGGCTTTGAGAAGGAGGAGGAGAAGGAGGAGGAGGGATTGGATTTATACCCCACCCTTTACTACCCAAAGGAGTCTCGGAGCGGCTTACTAACTCCTTCCCCTTCCTCTTCCCCTCCCCACAACAGTCACCCTGTGAGGTAGGTGGGGCTGAGAGGGCTCTCCCAAGAACTGCCCTGGAGATATCCCCATCTCCTTTTGCTTGGGCCTTACAGTCTGCTCTGTGATAGATTCAGCGTATGTTGCTTTCCCATCCCTTAGAAGCGTAACAAGACACCGTGGTTTCTTGGCTGGCACCCGTCACGTTAATATCAACACCAAGTCATTCAGGTCACTTGCCACTCCTCTCCTTGGCACAGCACGCACAGAAGGGCCCTACCCTTGCTTCTATTTGCTGTGGGCTGCTGAAAAATAAGGAGGGGTTCATGCTCTCTGGTCTGTCCACAGCTGTCCTTCAAATCCCTCCTCACTGTGAAACCTTTTGGTTCTGTGAAACCTTTTGGTACAAAACCCTGGTCCTCACTCCATTCTGAACTGAAACCCTCAAGGAACTAGATCGGGGGTCCTCAGCCTTCCTGAGCCTGCAGGAACCTTTGGGATTCTGACACAGTGTGGTGGGCATAGCTATAAAATGGCTGCAGCAGCTTACCTGCAGTCACACAGCTGCTGACAAGACAGGTACCCTTGTCACTCCAGTGCGGGGCTTGGGGGACATTCTGGGACATCCCTGATGTGATGACATCACTCAGAAGCGATGTCATCATGCCAGGGACGTTGCATGGGGACGCTCCAGTTTAAGGGCAAAACTCTATGGTAAACCCAGCTTAAAACCATAGAGTTTTGCTCTTAAACCAGAGTGTCCCTGCCAGTGTTCCCTCTAAGCTGAGTTAGTGTGAGCTAGCTCACAGTTTTTTAGCCTCTGGCTCTCACATTTCTGTCTTAGCTCAGGAAGGAGGGCTCCAGAGCAAACTAATTTATGCAGTAGCCAAATCACTTGCTCACAACTTTAATGCCAGTAGCTCACAAAGTAGAATTTTTGCTCACAAGTCTCCACAGCTTAGAGGGAACATTGGTCCCTGCACAACACCCTGGTGTGATGTCGTCACTTCCAGGTGACATCATCAAGTTGGGGAAGTCACGCAGGAATGTGGCTGTTTGGGGGCAGGGTTTCCCCCACCAGCCAGATGGCCAGTGGCGAGGAGAAGCCCTGAAAACCAGGGGAACCCCTGCCCTGACTTGGGGCCTGGCAAGCCTAACAGCTAATCAAATTACCAATGGCCAATCAGAAGCCTTGCTAGGCAAAAGTTCCACCTGGTCCCACCCACTTTCTAAAAACACTTCGTGAGCACCAGGAAAGGCGTCAGTAGGTGTCATGGGGGCCCTGATCTATCTATCTATCTATCTATCTATCTATCTATCTATCTATCTATCTATCTATCTATCTATCTATCATCTACCTACCTACCTACCTACCACATTTTTACCTTGTCCTTTCTCCAAGATTTTTAAAAAAGTGATGAAAATGTCCTATTTTGGGGTCGAAAGGTTAGGAATATTCCTAGTTTAGTAGCAATTATCACAGCTTAAATAGTAGGGGTATTTAAAATGAGATTGGTCATAGCGGTCACTCGTTTGAAGTAGGCAGTTGGATGATATGTTCTCTTTTTCCCATTCCTGTTGCAATGGGGGTCATATCTGTTTAGAATCAGCCTGAGTTCTACCGCAGCCTGGCAGTAAAATCTTAAATCTTAACCAGTGCTATCAAACTAATCATGGCCACTGTGGTGGTTTTCGCTGGGGCATTCTTGCAATTCAGAGAAGTCAATCCAGTGTGTGGTACTCTATTTGCCTTCACGTATACAGCTGCAGGCGGGGGTGCTTCTAAAATGTAACACCAAGTGTGGACAAATTGGTTTTATTTATGAACTCTGGGGTTTCCCTCCTGGCCACTGGTAATATATCCAGGGGCACATTATTTATTGGTCACAGAACCAAAGTAACTACAAAGATTACAAAAGTTCAAAAAGTGGGTCCCATACTGGGTGATTCAGTTGGACTGGACGGTAAGTTAAAGGTCATGGGTTGCAGGGGCAATATCCCTAGCGGATCTCTCCCCAAAGGTCACCGCATGGCATCATTTAAGTTCTTCCCATTGTTGTATAGTGGGTTAGACGCATAATGAAACCACGGACAGTGGTGTAGTGATCAGCATGGTTCGCTATTATACAATACAAGACAAGATTACCTGGCCAGGAGGCCAACTACATACAAGTGAAAGGGGATGCCCCCTGGTGCCATTGGCGGGTTTGAATTCCCGCCGCCGTTCCCATTGGTTCCCCTACGCGGGAGCCGGGAGCCCCAGTCCCATTGTTCTCAGGTACTTAAGCTCAGGCTCTTCGCTGATGACCCGTAGTGGTCTGCGGACACAACACCCATTGCCACCTCCTCAATGGTCCCCCACTTCAGGTGCCCCCTTGGCATCTGTTAGACCCCATTCCTTCTCTATAGTGGCTACTCCCTAGAGAAATAGTCTCCCTAGATTGTACAGAGAGCACCCATCCTTAGAAATTTTTTTTTTGGGGGGGGCATCATATGGCTGCTTTAGAGCCAGTTTGGTGTAGTGGTTAAGTGCATGGACTCTAATCTGGGAGAACCGGGTTTGATTCCCCACTCCTCCACTTGCACCTGCTGATGTGACCTTGGGTCAGTCACAAGCTCTGGCACAGCTGTCCTTGAAAAAGAGCAGTTTCTGTCAGAAGTTCTCTCAGCCCCACCTCCCTTGCAGGGTGTCTGTTGTGGGGAGGGGAAGGGAAAGGAGTTTGTAAACTGCTCTGAGACACCTTTGGGCAGTGAAGGGCGGGGTATAAATCCAATCTCTTCTCTTCGTCTTCTTCTTCTTTACTTGTGAGAACTTTGAATGGGGTTTAAGCTTCAGGGACATTCTTAGGGAGGGAGATGAAAGGGGTTTTACTGTGTTTTATATGTTTGTTTTTGGAATTGAAGGCACTTTCTGCTATAAAGAAGAAGATGAGGTATAAACAGTTGAGTAAATGAATACATGTGATTAATAAATGAATTCAAATACATTAAATCCCGAGTAAAAACGTCTCAAAGTAACAGAGTTCAAAAAGGCTTTCAGGGAGACCTTAGAGAACGGCTTCCCCTCTGAGAAGACAGAGCTGGCTAGAGAGACTAATGAGGTTGGATCCAACCAGCTTTTCCACTGCTGAAATTGGAAGGAGGGAGATCCTGTTTGACTATCAAAGAGGCTGTGCTGGGTATCATGGGACCTGCCTGGATAAGAGCCATGTGGGGCAGGAAGTGTAGTAAGGAAGGGAATTAAGTGACATTGATTAGAAAAGCTTCCTGGATCCAACCCATAGTCTGATTCCACAGAAGTCAGTTTAGTAACATACTGATGTCCACATGCATCCCGCTATCCCAGGTTGACCCCATGTAGAGTTCCTGCCTCTGCAAAAAGCCTAGAGACTTGGGGGACAGTGCCTAGAAAAGGTGAAGTTTGGGGACCATGTGGTGCCACTTCCACATGACACTCTAAACTCCCCCCCCCCATCTTTATGGCCTTTACCATAGAGACTAGGGGAAATTCCTAGAGTGTCGCTGTGTGGCTATCATTTTTCCTTCCACTTCCTCAGTTCCTTAGGGGCAGGAAATTGGGACTGGGGGCTGGTGATTCCCCACCCCAGGTGGGTAAACAGGAGCTGTGGCCCCATGCCACACAACCAAGACCACAGTACATGTTGCTGCAAATGCATCTTTCCCCTTGTTATATAAATACACTCAGGATGAGAATCCAGATGTGCCGTTTGCTGCAGCATTGAGGAGCACTCACGCATCGGATTCAGCAGCGGGGATCAGAAGTTTCGCAACATCCACAGTCAGATTTAACCCCCCCCGCCCCCAACTTGATTGCCCAAGATAGCAGAGAGGCTATGGGGGAAGCGATTGTTTTTCCAGTCTCTGCAAGGGACAAGGCAGCCTCTCAAATTCTTCACATTCCCAGATCTGTGAGGCCCCCGGGTGACTGCGTTTCCCAGTGATTTGCAAAACAACAGAGGGCTGTGTATGCAGCCAGGGGCAGGAATGCACTGGGGTGCTCCGCTCACACCAGCCCTGTGTTTTGGAAGCACATTCCACACAGATTCCCTTCCCATGACCATCAGCCCCCCCCCCCACATGGCACTTTCTACAGAAGAGGCACCTTTAGGAAGGAGAGCAGTTTGTGACATGGTCAGCCCGTTCCTGAGGCCCTTCACCGAGGTCTTCTCTCTCACACTTGGCCGAGCCAATTTCTCCGGTGGTCCAGCTATGCAAGCTGAGATCCATTGCATCTCTACATCTTGAAACAGCCAGGGCAGAGTAGTGGTCAGAGTATCGGACTAAGACCTGAGAGAACCAGGTTCGAATCCCCACTCTGCCATGGAAGCTCACTGGAGAGGTCAGCCGGCAACCCTACCCGACAGGTGTGTGTGTCTCGTGGGTTGTTGTGCCCGGTTTCTGTTTCACACGATGCTAATAAATGAGAATGGGAAGAAGTCAAAAAATGATAAGTAAGAAAAAAGAGTCTGATGCTCCTTTATTTCTAGGGTTGCCAGCCTCCCGATGGGGCCTGGATATCCTGCTATTACAGTCGTTCTCCAGACAAGAGAGATAAGTTCTCCAGACAACAGAGATCAGTTCCCCTGGAGAAAACGGCTGCTTTGGAGGGGGGACTCTGTGACATTGTATCCTCCCTCCCCAAACCCCACCCTCTCCAGGCTCCACCCCCAAAATCTCCAGAAAATTCCCCACCCACAGTTGGCAACCATGCTTATTTCCTTCCCATGGTGTCTTCAGAAAACAACGGCAACTCTTTAAATACTGCCACCCTTTTCTCATTCACTTTCCTTTTTCAGACACCTTCTTGCTTTTTTACATTCTATTTCCAAGTACATGAATATTGCTGCTTCATTACCCCATCGTAAACGCATTGCCGAGCAAAGTTCGGCGCAATCATTGCTGCGAACTTCTTTGCCTAAGTCACGTCTTAATAACATTCAGGGGACAAAACCTGCCCTTTTCCTTGTTTGTGTCTGTGTTTTTCAGGAGTTCAGTCAAGAAGCAACTCTTTCTCTTTTTTTAACTGAAAGAAAAAGTCGCAAGAAGTAAAATGTTAAATATTAATCAGCAGTTTCTGGGAAAGTAGAACCCAAGGTCTTGTGGTGTTAATTACTCTATTCATATTAGGTGCTGCTTATGGAATCAGGCCTGCAAGAAAGCAGCAGGAGGAAATCAATTAATATTGGTCAAGGTATGCATTCAAATGGGTTTGTGGTGGGGATGCCAACCTCCAGGTGGGGCCTAGAGATCTGCTACTACAACTGATCTGCAGATGACCAAGATCAGGTCCCCTGGAGAAAATGGCTGTTTTGGAGGCTGGGGTCTCTGGCATTCTGCCCTGCTGGGGTCCCTCCCCTCCCGAAACCCTCTCCTCCCCAGAGTCCACACTCCCCCAAATCTCCAGGTATTTCCCAACCCAGAGCTGACAACCCTCGTTTTTGGTGACCAGAGACTGGGAAGATTAGAAAGGGAGAGCATACAATAATGAACATATTGCTACCTCCTCCTATAACTCTTTGGGATGTGGAAAATGAAAAGTTCAAATACACGAGGAACAGAAAACGTTCTGAGGGCTAAACTAGACAGAATTTGGAAATTTATGACTGGATGTCCCTTTGTCTTATGCTTCTTTTAATAACGGCTACCACTTTGGAATTGGATTGGGCTGCAGCACCAAGACAAGGTGGTTTACAACTTTTCTAGAACTGTTTTCCCACTGTGAATACACACACACACACAGGGCCGAAGCTACTATTTGCCCCAATAAGCAAGCATACAAGATCTTGGTGTTTTTTCCCTGTCATGACAATTACCTGCTTCTGAGGTAATTTACATCAGAAGAATGGTGTGCCCATGATAGTGGGGACTATTCACTCCTCTCCCACACCAACCAGCTCTGCCACTTCTCCTGATGGGCTATTTGCAGATGACAAGCTTGTGTGGTAGTTACAGTGTTAGAGACCAGGGAGATGGGAGTTCAGATCTCTGCTGGGCCATGAAGCTTGTTGAATGACATTTGGCCAGATATGCTCTCTCAGCCTAATTTACCTCACAGGGCGGATGAGGGACTAAAATGAAGAACTGGAAGGTAGATGGGATAAAAATGTAAAAGAATGGTAGGAAAGCAGAAGGCTGACTGATTCCTGGGTTTATTCTCCAGATGGGGCTTGACAAATTCGGAAGAACGTTGATTGTGTGTGGTCATGAGAAGGCTAGACTAGAACTTAGGAAACCTGGGTTCAAATCCCTATACAGCCATAAAACTCATTTGGAGACCTTGAATCCATCCCTCTCTCACACCCTAACTTACTTCACAGGGTTGCTGTGAGGATAAAATGGAGGAAGGAAGAGCTATGGCTCCCTGAGTTTCTCAAAGTAAAAGTGAGATTAAAATGTGGCAGATCAATGCATAGATAGATGGACGGACTTTGGATAGATGTACAAAACAAATCAGCTTCTGTATTCCCAGTCTGGTGCTACAACGTCACATGATGATTTATGGTGAATTCATATGGTGGCAGTTCCACCATATCAGCTGACCTGTGTTAACTTCAGAAACACTGGAAAGAAAATGCCTGAGATCAGACCTGCTATGAAGCAGATCTTAGATGGTATCTAATAGCAACAAATTGTTCAGTGTTACTGTTTGCTAGCGTTGCCAGCTCAAGGTTAGGAAATCCCTGAAAAATTTGGGGGTGGAGCCTAAGGAGGGTGGGCTTGAGGGAGGGGAGGAGTGGAGCATAATGCCACAGAGTCCACCTTCCAAAGCAGCCATTTTCTCTAGGGAAACTAGTCTCTGTTGCTTGGAGATCAGTTGTAATCTCAGGAAGAAGAAGAAGAAGAGATTGGATTTATATCCCACCCTTCACTACCTGAAGGAGTCTCAGAGCAGCTTACAATCTCCTTTCCCTTCCCCTCCCCACAACAGACACCCTGGGAGGTAGGTGGGGCTGAGAGAGCTCTTTCGAGAACTGCTCCTGAGAGAACAGCTCTAAAAGAACTTGTAACTGACCCAAGGTCACACCAGCAGGAGAGATCCAGCCAGTACCTGGAGGTTGGCAATCCTAGTTTGTTCCATTATTTACTGATTACTTTCAGGAGGCTTTGTTTTTTCTCATTGGCTATTCTGCCCCAGTCCCCAACACATCTCCTGCAATCTTTGAGGATGCCAAGACAGGAGAAGCAGGTGGAGGTTGGTGGCCCTAGATATACGCATCTATCTCCTGTTCAAACCACAGCTCTCTTTAGTTCTGCAAAGCTTACAGTAAAAGTCATGGAAACTGGCCACCTTGGGCAAGAGCCAAAGTTTTCACAAACGCTGCAGAAGAGCTTTCCAAGCAAGAAATCTCACTGCCTCAACATGCGTATGTTTTTATGATTTACTGGGGGAATTTGATGAGTCAGCGGTTGCTGACGGCTCCCCTGAACATGACTCCACGGCGTGGTGCGACCCCTCCCCGACTGCTAGGGGAGGGTTCAGAGCTGTCAGAACTTGATAGAGCAAACAGGATTTGCATTCACTTGGGTGTCTTGCTTTCCCAGCACTGTTTCTCTGGGACAGAACGGTGGCTCTTGGGAGGTGGGGCTGAGAAGTCGGGTCAAAAGCACCAGAGCTAACATGCAAACATAGGCAATTTTGTGGAGACAGCGCTGGATGTGCCTTCTCCTTCTGCAGGGCCTTTGCACAGGGCTGCCCGCTCTGGATTTGGAAATTAGGGGGTGGAGTTTGAGGAGGGGAGGGACCTCAGCCGGGTGTAGTGCCATAGCCTTTACCTGCCAAAGCAGCTGTTTTCTCCAGGGGAACTGATTTCTGTCAACTGGAGATCAGTTGTAATTCCAGAAGATCTCTAGCTACTACCTGGAAGTGGGCAACGATACCTTTGCAGCATCCTGTTACTTTTCCTTACTCGGTGGGGTATACTGCCATAGAGTCCACCTTCCAAAGTGGCCATTTTCTCCAGGGGAACTGATCTCTGTCCCCTAGTCATCAGTTGTAATCCCAGGAGGTGTCCAGCCATCACCAGGAGGTTGGCAATCCTAGTTTCGGGTCATGTTCTTCAGCCATTTAGCCATAACCAGGTTGCATCTACATGAGACATGAAAAGACAGCTAAGGTCGCCAGCTCCAGATTGGAAAATACCTGGAGACTGTAGAGCTTGAGGAGGGTGGGGTGGGGTGGGGGTTACATATAATGCCACACAGTATAACTTTCAAAACTGCCATTTTCTCCTGGTGAATTGATCTCTGTCTCTTGGAGATCAGTTGTAATAGTGGGAAATCTCTGGCCACCACCTGGATGTTGGCAACCATAAAGCACACACTCACCACGCCAGTGGCCCTTTCTTTCTTTCTTTCTTTCTTTCTTTCTTTCTTTCTTTCTTTCTTTCTTTCTTTCTTTCTTTCTTTCTTTCTTTCTCTCTCTCTCTCTCTCTCTCTCTCTTCTTTCTTTCTTTCTTTCTTTCTTTCTTTCTTTCTTTCTTTCTTTGTCTCTGTCTCTGTCTCTGTCTCTGTCTCTGTCTCTGTCTTTCTTTCTTCCTTTCTTCCTTTCTTCTGTGTCCTTTTTCAAAGTCATGAACCCGTCTGGATTCCAGCTGCTGCTGCTGCTGCTGATTTTATCCCTTTCTTTAATTACTTTTATTATTCAGTTTTCTACAGAACCTAACTCAGAAACCTTGGGCTGAAAGGAGAGGTATACATTCTTTTTTAAAACCTGAACAATTTTCAAACAAACAAACATACAAATTCAATCCATATCTGAATGACTACCAAATGTCCAGGGAAACAAAACAAAGCTGGAAAAATGCTATTAGGTCAACATGGTACGGAGGAAAAGTCCAGGGCATGGCTGATGTCAAAGCTGATGACTCTCCAAGGCCGCTGTTGTTGTTGTTTTTTTAAGGGCTCAAACATGGGTGCCTAGCAAATAAGTAACTTTTAATTTATTTTACTACGTGCTTGAGCACAAGTATTTTTTTAAAAAGCCTATTATGGTGCTTTTTTTTCCTTTTTTGAAATTGCTATGGTAACAAGAGCCACAGTAGCATTGTAATGGTCATGGGGTATATTGGAAACTGCAGGAGGTTTCGGAAGTCCATGACATTCAAAACATGGTGGTTGTACCCATGGGGGGAAGGCAGTGTATTTTTGCTATACTTAATTGTAGACACACTTGTTACTAGACGTTTTTGTTTTTTTTAATTTTGTGGGCAGGTTGGAATGGAAATTCTACTTGTGTGCAAGATTTGATTTAGCACATGATCTACCGGGAGGGTGTTTACCATCTACCGGTAATGTTCCACCCTTTTGCTATGGGGCTAGGCATTGTGGAAGAGGAACAATAGAGCAACGTTTATGGCTGTGTCACATAGGATTGCTAGCCCTGGGTTGGGAAATAACTGGAGATTTTAAGGGCAGAGCCTGGGGAAGGACTTCAGCAGGGTACAGTGCCATACAGTCCACCCTCCAAAGCAGCCGTTTTCTCCCGTGAACTGGTCATGGCCTGTGTGGTCTCTCTCTCTCACACACACACACTAAATAATCCACTTTCAATCCACTGTGCGAACTGGCAAAATCCATTTTGACTGTGCATTGAAAGTGGATTATTTCGTGGGTGAGAGAGACCGCAGCCAAGGTCGTCTGGATCGGGAGATTTCCAGGTGCCACTTGGAGGTTGGCAGCCCTGGTGTAACACCAAAGGGATCGATGCTTTTCTAGCCCGTTTCAGAAGAGCGTTTCCTGAGCATCCGTAAAAGACCCCCGCTAAGTTAAGATCCCCCCTTCCCTGTCCCGTCCCCCCCCCGTTTTCATATAAACTGCTCTCTCGTGCCTGAAACTTGCCAGATCAAAAGTAGAATGGTACCCAGAGCCTGGGAAGGAAGTGCTAAAAGTTTCAGTGTCACTCCGAAAGAATCAAAACGATTTTTCTTTAAAAAACAAAACTGCCCATACAGCTGATTCAGAAGCCGCCGGTGTCAGTGGTTGTATGATACCAAAAGAGAAGTCGGGAAACCAGAGCTGGGACAAAACGCAAACACGTAGAAGGAGAAATGGACATCGCAACACTGAGGAATCTGTCTTGCTGGGGCATCAGCCTGGCCGGATTAATCCTTGTCTGAAGCATTACGCCGACTGAAAGGCAGTGAGGTTTAGTGGTTAGAGTGTTAACTCTGACGGGGTGGGGGGAGGGGGAGAGCCAGTTTTGAATCCTCAGACCCAATCAGTCATGAAGCTCACTGGGAGTTCTTGGAGTAGTCCGTCTTTTTCAGCTTACCCTATCTCACAGCGGTGTTGTAAAGTGGGAGAACCACTTATGCCACCCTAAACTCTTTGGAGGAATTCTTTTAATAGTTGGATAAAAGTTTTATCATAAAACAAGTCTCCAGGCAAAACAGCAGGTTTGCTATGTCTACATGGTCATTGAGCCCCCAACGATGGGGATTGCAGCCGGCATGATGCAGTGCTTAGAACCCTGGACTAGGATCTGGAAGACCAAAGTTCAAACCTCCACTCTGCTATGGAAGCATGGTCAGCTCGCCCACTAGGGCACCGGACCTGCAGTGGCGCCAAATGTGCTATGGAATCTAGGCGCTCGCCTAGGGCACCGGGCCTGCAGGGGCGCCAAACGGCCCCCCGCCCCCGTGGAAAGCCCCCCCGCCACCGTCACTGCTGCCGCCTCCCTGCCACCGCCGCCAGCGAAGAGCACCCGGCGGGGCTCAGGAGGCAGCGGCAGAGCTTGCCCACCCTCCCCTCCCCCCTGGCTGCTGTAAGCCAGTGCTAGGAGGGAAGGGGGGGGCTAGAACCTCCACCCCTTCCCTGGCTTTCCTGGAGGCCCTGCAGCTGCGGAGCCTCCAGGAAAGTCGGTGCTGGGAGGGAAGGGGCGGAGACTAGAACCCCTGCCCCTTCCCTGGATTTCCTGAGGGGCCCGCAGCTGCGGAGCGCCTAGGAAAGCCGGCGCTCTGCCCCCCCAGTCTCCAGGCCCCACCAGGAGGTTGGCATCCCCGGTGGGGTGGACGCCCCTAGCTGTCCTGCCTAGGGCACCCAGACACCTGGGGCCAGCCCTGTATGGAAGTTTGGGTGACCTTGGGTCAGTCACTCTTTCTCTAAATCTAAATATCTAAATGAATTGTTCCGAGTCACTTTAATATGGTGCTCAGTCTTTTTTTTTATAGTGGAAAAGGCGTATGTTGCACATGTGGGAATTAAACAATTAGGCTATGATGTGGTGATGGGCACACTGTTTGCATGATCTCCACACCAGCCAGCATTTTGGCTTGATCTGGTCTACACATGGACATGTAAATTAAGAAGTAAGCTGAAGTGTTTCTGTTTCACTCTGCGATGCTTTGTAGAACAACCACAGCCTGAGCAGAGAGCTAGAAACCTGACGGGTCGGCTTTAATAAACTTCCTTGTGGCAAATGGTTACCACTTGCAAGTTTGGAAATGTTTGGGTTTCATTACGAAAATATCACCTGAAGTATCTAACCTCCTCCCCGCCCCCCGACGCTGATGACATGAACCGCATTAAATGATTCCTCCAGTTGTTTTTGCAGTGACTGTATCAATATCTGTTAGCAATGGGCATGGCTGCCTTCCTCATCTCTGAGTCGCCATGCCTTATCTTGGCCCTGCAAGAGACAGATGTGATAGAAGAAGTCTGGAACGGAACTCAGGAAGGGCCCATTCTACATCAACAGAAGAATAAAGTGGAGGAATGGATCGCACCATTTCAGTTAATAGGTGGGGGTGGAATGGGCCATCAAGTGACAGCCAATTTGTGGCGGCCCTGTAGGGCTTTTTTGAGACATAGCAGCCCTCGATCTCCTCCCATCCAAGTACTAACCAGGGCCAACCCTGTTCACCTTCCAAGATGAGATCGGGCTAGCCTGGGCTGTCCAGGTCAGTACAATTAACAGGCAGAGGTTCATATTTTTGAATGATTCCCCGTGGAAAAGACTTCCCGCAAGCAGAAATCTAGCCCAGCAGGGAGCTGGCTGGACTAGAACCTTTGTCTCCCCCCCTCTAGCTTTTGAAAAGCTGTGCATCTCTACCACCACCACCACCACCACAAATGCTGGAGCATCCATCTTCTTTATCCTTTATTTTCAAAGTGGGTTAACCTGGCACAGGCACATATATGGGGCCAGGATACCACCGCACTAGGGCTAGTGTGTAGAAAAGCCCTACAAAATAACATACGATGGCTATATTTTTAGAAACAGGAACCATCTGGCAAGGTCTTTATTTATTATCACCCCGAGTCATGGACCGTCAGAACTGCAAATGTTCAGCCTGGTGAAAGTGGGAGGCTGCCCTACTCATTTCAATACGCGGTATGGGGGGGGGCAGATAGTGGTGGTGGAATTAAATTTGGATAGAGAAACACAGAATTATCAGGCAGTGAGTTGAGAAGCAGCAGCACCCCCTTGGTCACTCGAGTTCCCTTCCGGTCCCCTCTGGTTTCAGAACTGCAAGTAGAAACTAGTGTTACCAGCTCTGCGTTGGGAAATACCTGGACAGTTTGGGGGTGAATCCTGGGGAGGGTGGGGTTTGGAGAGCGGAAGGACCTCAGCAGGGTACAATGCCGTAGAGCTGAGGTTTCGGACTCATTTGTTACAAGGGCCAGATCTGACATAAATGTCACTTGTCAGGCTGAGCCACATGAGCCATAAAATGTAATATCAGGTACTGGAGATATAAACTTTATAAAGGACACGATATTATTTACTCAAGATTCAAACATGCTTAGAGCACAAACTCTCTTACAGGATTTGCTTACAGTATCTGATGCCCACCATGCTACCTGATGCCCACCGTCCCACTCCCACCACCCATTGCACATTAGCCCTGGGATAGTACACAGGGACATAATGCACAGCCTCAGTCATCTGGCAATAAAGGTAACCAGTTGCTCGCGGGCCGGATAAGAGCCCTGGGTGGACTGATTGCAGCCCCCCTGGCCATATGTTTGACACCCCTGCTGTGGAGTCCATCCTCCAAAGGAGCCATTTTCTCCAGGGCAAATGGAGTCTGGAGATCAGCTGTGATAGCTTGAGATCTCCAGTTTCCGCCTGGAGGTTGGCACCCTAGCAGAGAAACCCGTCCGAATCTTTCAAGCTGTTGTCTGCAACGGGCTCCGAAACATCTGTAAGAAGAAGAAGAAGAAGAGTTTGGATTTATACCCCGCCCTTCACTGCCCAAAGGCGTCTCAGAGCGGCTTACAAACTCCTTTCCCTTCCCCTCCCCACAACAGACACCCTGTGAGGTAGGTGGGGCTGAGAGAACTTCTGACAGAAACTGTCCCTGAGAGAACAGCTGTGCCAGAGCTTGTGACTGACCCAAGGTCACATCAGCAGGTGCAAATGGAGGAGTGGGGAATCAAACCCGGTTCTCCCGCACACTTAACCACTACACCAAACTGTAAGGCTGCAAGGCAACCACTTCCATGCCGTCTTCCGGATCTCATGATCGTACTGTAGAAACTTCAAACCAGAGAGAATGACTAATTACCCAGCTTTAGCCTGGGCAGGAAAATTTCCCACTGTAGCTCAGCTGCAGTCAAACTCAGCAGTTCAGGCAAAGGTAAAGTCGTCTTTAAATGGGGTAGGGGGAGTCCCGAAGTCTCTCATTCTTCCATTTTGACAAGCAAGGGGGATATTTGGCCTGGGCCCCCCCAGCAGGAAAACAACTTCGACTGCTTTACAAAAAGTGTCACTCGGGGTTGGTGAGCGGGCCATTGTGAAAGAGAACTGTGGACTCTAGCAGAGGAAAGTTCATTAATCTTGGTGTTCCCTGCCAGCAGCCAGAGAGGTTTGTTTACAGTCACAGAGGGGAGGTGCAGGGAGGGTTAAAGCCACATGGTTAGGCCACGCCACAGGGAGGGAGAGGTTCCAGAACCGGCTGTTGACCACAGTTGTCGATGAAAAGGGCCCGAGACAAAAGGAAGGAAAAGCATTTCATGATAACCAAACACAGGGACTTTATCTGCTCCGTTTTCTACAGCGAGGGCAGGCTGCCGACCATTCGTTCAGTTCTGTGGTGCACCGTGCGTATGAATAAAGTCCTCATCCACAGGAACCTGCCGAACAGGTCTGCGTCTGACCTCACGGTGGAACATCTCCAGCTGGCTGTGAGTCAGGCAAGCCGCTCTAGCCCCAGCAAGCAAACGGGTGTGCTGGAGCCTGTTCAGGATGAGACCGTGAGGGAGGCTCACCATATTTAGAGTTGCCAGCTTCAAGTTAGGAAATACCTGGAGATTTGGGGGGTGGAGCCTGAGGAGGGCGGGATTTGGGGAGGGGAGGGACCTCAATGCTGTAAAGTGCCATAGAGTCTGCCTTCCAAAGCAGCCATTTCCTCCAGGTGAATCTGTGTCACCTGGAGATCAGTTGTAACCCTGGGAGATCTCCAGCCACCACCTGGAGGTTGGCAAGCCACAACATATTCCACAAGGGACCGCCTCTCTGTTTTACTGTTGGGGGGGGGGTTGTCTTGCTAATTCCCTGCCTCTGTGCAAAGAGACCCGAGCATTCCAGGCCATTGCAAAAGGGGGGCAGACGAGATACATCGACCAAGCTGGAGCCAAAGTGGGGACGGAGAGCATTAGGAGATAGGAAGGCGGCCAGATTGAATTAGCAGAGCCCGCATGGTTGCATTCTGCAAGGAGGCCAGTCGCTTCCAGCTGCTCAGCACAACCAGTTTTTGTTTCCGATGTGGCTCGTTTCAGGAACAAAAAAATATAACTCAACTGCTGTTATTGATGGGTTCACAACTCATTGTGAAAGTCTCTCACACACACAAGCACATCAAAAAAAGATCTGCACATTTGGTCTGTACTTTGCTGGCTTGGAGAGGATTGCTTCATTCCCTTGAGCCGTGTCCAGTACTATGGTTTTATCTAATGCTGGAATTTGTTTTCCATTGGGGAAGGCTATAGCTAAGGTTGCCAACCTCCTGCTGGGGCCTGGAGATCTCTTGGAATTACCACCGATCTCCAGATGACAGAGATCCGTTCACCTGAAAGTAGGGTTGACAACCTCCAGGAAGTGCTGGAGTTCTCTTGGGATTACAACCAATGCTCCCTCTAGGCTGTGGAGTCTTGTGAGCAAAAATTCTACCTTGTGAGCTACTGGCATTAAAGCTGTGAGCGAGCGATTTGGCTACTGCATAGATTAGTTTGCTCTGGAGCCCTCCTTCCTGAGCTGAGACAAAAATGTGTGAGCCGGAGGCTAAAAAACTGTGAGCTAGCTCACACTAACTTAGTTTAGAGGGAACGCTGATTACAATTGATCTCCAGGTAGGGTTGCCAGGCCTGCTGTTCATGCCAGCGGGGGATGGGAGGGAACGTTCTGGGAGTGGGGTGGAGCAATGCGACATGCTGACATCACACAGAAGTGACATCATCACATCTGGATGTTGGCGACGGATGTGTTTTGGGGCAAAACTACGGTAAAATCGGCATCAAACCATAGAGTTTTGCCCAAAAACCAGAGTGTCGCTGTGTAATGTCCCTGAAGCAATGACATCACTTCCGTTTGACATCAGTGCATCAGGGATGGGCTTGCTGTCGTTTATGACAGGGGATGGGCGTGCTGTGATACCATGTTGCTGGACTCACACACTCCCTCCTCCCTCCTCCGTATGCAGAGCATGACTGAAGACTTCCTGTTTTCAGAAGCAGTGCTGGACCGGTTCCAGATTTAGGGAGGCCCTGGGCAGTACAGTACCCAGGGGCTCCCTTCTGCCTCCCAGCTCCTGCCCATACCCCTCTTCCCCTTCTCAGAAGCCCTCCCACCACCTGTGATCGCATCCACCTGTGCCACTTTCATGCCCTTTCCCCCACAGGACTGACTGTGGTGTGCAGCTGCTGTAGCCATCAAGGAGAGCTGCCTCCGTGCAACCCCTGCATGCACTTTCCCATCAGTGCTGGGAAGCTGGGAGCAAGGGTGGTGGACTGCTTGCAAACAAAAGGGCTGGAAAAGGCATAGGGAGGTGTGAACGGGGAGTTTACCAGGGGGTGGTCCATGACAGTGAGTCCTTTTCGGGCCCTGGCAGTTCCCCCCCCAGGGTATGCTGACACCCGCCCTGTCCAAAAGCCTTGAACCCAGCACCATTTCAGTATGATTGTCCAAATGCAGGTGCTTTGTGTTAAGCTGGAGTTTGCTCAGAATGCAGCAGTCGAACCTCAGCTGCAGGAAATTCTAGAATCGCCAATGCACTGCAAACACAAAACCTGAGATCCTGGGTGTCACGGCGGCATTTTGTTGCTCACTCCTGTGGATGCCTCCACCCAACAAGGCAGGATATAAATCAAATAATAACATTTTTAAAAAACACATACAAGGTTGGTCACCCTACACAGTTACCGAGGAAGTAGAGGGGCAGGGAAATGAATCCTGCCCATGACACCAGGGTGAATGTTCCATGACTAACAATGCCAACGCCACTGAGTAGACTGTCTGCTGGAGAGGGCCAAGTCATTTCCATAACCAGCAGCCCCATTTCAAATATTAAGAAAAAATCAGCACCAGCACGGTCTCTTCTATGCAGCAAGAACAGCTCAAAATCCACCAGTGCGTTTCTGCAGGCGAGAAGATTTCTGTCTGAGGAACACGACTTTCTTGATTGCCCCCTCCCAGAATTTGGGAGCCTTCTTGGGCTGCAGCAGGAGGGGAAAAGTGACGACATCATACTCTGCTAGGGCTGCCAGCCTCCAGGTAGTGGCTGGATTACCATCACCATCATTATCATCACCATTGTGTGGAAGTGTGTGTAGAATAGCCAGGAGATCCTAAGATTGTCTGGCAGCCTGAAGTTCTAGCTCTTTTAGCATTATGCACCACTAGGTGGCAAGCTAGACTTGTTTTTAAGGCAAGAGACATCTCAGAGGTGGTTGGCCATCACCTGGCTCCATGTCACAGCCTTGGTATTCCTTGGAGGTCCCCATCCAAATACTACCCAGGGCCGACCCTGCTTCACTTCCAAGATCTGATGAGATCAGGCTAGCCTGGGATATCTAGATCAAGGCATAGTGGCTGGAGATTTCCCACTATTATAGCTGATCTCTGGGTGACAGAGATCAGTTCACCTGGAGAAAATGGCCACTTTGGAAGGTAGACGCTATGGCATTATGTCCCATTGAATTCCCTCCCCTCCCCAGACCCTGTCCCCCAAATCTCCAGGTATTTCCCAACCCAGAGATGGCAACCCTATGCTCCACAGGCAGAAATTATGGAAATTTTCCAGTGGATCTAAGCCAGTGTGCATATTCTAAAAATGAGAGACAGATTTTCTTTTTTGTAGAAGAAGAAGAAGAGATTGGATTGATACCCCGCCCTTCACTTGGAGTCTCAGAGCGGCTTACAAACTCCTTTCCCTTCCCCTCCCCACAACAGACACCCTGTGAGGTAGGTGGGGCTGAGAGAACTCTGACAGAAACTGCTCTTTTTCAAGGACAGCTGTGCCAGAACTTGTGACTGACCCAAGGTCACATCAGCAGGTGCAAGTGGGGGAGTGGGGAATCAAACCCGGTTCTCCCAGATTAGAGTCCACACGCCTAACCACTACACCAAACTGGCTCTCAGATATTGAATGAAAAATCTTCTCACATTCAAGTGGAACTGCTCCCCTCAAGAGTCCCTGGAAAAGACAGTCATGCCAGGAAAAGCTGAAGGCAGCAGGCAAAGAGGAAGACCCAGTATGAGGCGGGGTGACTCAGTCAAGGCAGCCACGGCCCTCGGGGTGCAACAGCTGAGCAAGCCTGTGAACCGCAGGACATTTTGGAGGTCAATAATTCACAGGGTCGCCATAAGTCAGAAAAGGCTTGATAGCACTGAACATGCACCCACATCCCATACCCTTTAACAAAGGACCTACTTTGGGGGAGATTATTATATAAATCCGGCCGAGAGGGCCCACGAGGAATCAACGGGATGCAAACCAGTTGGGAATCTCAATCTTACTACCCTGAATCTCCCAGTCTGCAGATCGAATATGTTGCAGACCACCTTGAAAGATATCCACCGAGTGCTCGAAGAGGTCCTCACAGAGCCATGGGAACGTCTTTCCTCCTGCAACAGTTATCCTGCCGTGGAAGATAAATCGATGGTGGCTTCCTGAGTGCAGTTCTAAGCAAAATTATACCTTCCTAAGTCCACTGAAATCAATAGGTTTAGAAAGGTGTAGCTCTGTTTAGGATTGCATTATCCAGTCCAGGAGTTCCCATGTCCCTCGTGGAGAGGCAGAAGTGGTTGGCCATTGCCTTCTCCTGCAGAATCTTCCTTGGTGATCTCGCTTCCAAGTACCAACCCTGCTTAGCTTCCAAGATCTGGCGAGATCAGGCTATACAACTCTGCCTTCCCTCCCTCCTGTATCCCTTCTCCCTCCATAAATACCATGTTTTCATTTTGAAGCTGGCCAACTCCTTTTGTACATCTTATGAGGCAGTAAGTCTGCTATGAGGTATACGGTACAGAAGCCTGCCGTAGGCATAGAATTGGCGACGAGTTCAAATTAATACAGGAAATGCAGCCTCCCATCCCGCTGCCATTTGGCCTTCACTTGTCTCTTTTGCATGGTCAGCTGCTGCTACAATGGTAGACGCCACAGTTCCTTGCAGAATTCGCCTTCTATGCAACTCATAAAGGGAGATGGACCCATTCAGGGATCAGACCTAGCAACCCTGTGGGCACCCTTGGCTCCCTTGTTCATAGTCCACATGGTTTTCATGAATGCTTCTTTCTGTTCCATCTGCCCTTCCCTCAGTGTTTGCTTTGTATCTACTGCCTACCCCGCCCCTTTCTGTCATCCACTCTGCCTTTGGGCTCTTTGACCTTTGGGTTCCCCATCTTCTCAGATCTTTCTTTCTTTCAGCATTTCAGTCTTTAGTCTTCTCAACACAATTCCTACTTTCCAGTGCAAAGTTTTCATCCCAGCCAATCTGACAACTGTCCCTTCCTGTGCAGCATGTGGACTGCAAACGTTCTTTTGGCTGCCAGCTTTGTTCCTAAGCAGTTGGTCATGGACAGTGCCTCGCTATAATGATTTTCACTCATTCAGTACATAATTCATGTTCACTGGGCACGGGCGGCCTGTATGGTGCTTTCGCCAGTTGTGTACATGTTAATTCAACGCATGCAACTCGGATTGTTGAAGGCGATATGAGAATGAATGTGAATGCAGACATTTATGCAAACAACAGTACTCATGCACGATTTGGGTGCATTCAACATATTACCTTGGATCCCCCTGAGGAACTTCCATGAATGGACTGGGGGAGATTTTTCTTGTTCTCCTACTACTACTGAAAATCTCCCTCTCCAATTTATTACTAGGGGTGCTTTACTGGGAAAAAGCTGCAGTGGTCAGCTCTGGCTTGGGAAATTCCTGGAGACTTGGAGGCGGTGTCTGGGAAAGGGACCTCTATTTCTCCTAGACTCTATGGCATTCCATAGAGCTGAAGCTGCCATTTTCTACAGGAGAACTGATCTCTGGAGTCTAGAGGCTGGTTATCATTCTGGGCAGGGCTCTTTTTGTAGCAGGAACTCCTTTGCATATTAGGCAACACACCCCTAATGTAGCCAATCCTCCAAGAGCTTACAGTAGCCCCTGTAAGAAGAGCTTTATAAGCTCTTGGAGGATTGGCTACATTAGGGGTGTGTCGCCTAATATGCAAAGGAACTCCTGCTATAAAAAGAGCCCTGATTCTGGGAGAACTCCAGCCCCTACCTGGTGGCTAAAACCCCTTTCTTTTCCTCAGGGGCAGAATTTGGGTGAGGTTTGGGGGAAGATGAAGACAATGAAGGAGGAGGAGGAGACTGGATTTATACCCTGCCTTTGAGTCTCAGAGAGGCTTACAATCTCCTTTCCCTTCCACTCCCCACAACAGACACCCTGTGAGGTAGGTGGGGCTGAGAGAGCTCTTTTGAGGACTGCTCATGAGAGAACAGCTCTGAGGGAACTTGTGACTGACCCAGGGTCATGCCAGCAGCTGCATGTGGAGGAATGGAGAATCAAACTTGGTCCTCTCAGATTAGAGTCTGTGCTCTTAACAGGGCCGGCCCCAGTTTTTTTTTGCACACGAGGCCTTCTGGCACCCCCACCCCCATGCGCCCACCAATTTTCAAACATAAATGCATTTTAGGAAGAATGAAAAACACAAAATCCGAATGACCTGGTAGAACTGTGGGGGAGTAGAATGGGCTGTATCCCTATGGGAGCATTCACTAGGGTTGCCAACTCCAGGTTGGGAAATACCTGGAGATCTGTGCAGTGCCTGAGGAGGGAAAGGACTTCAGTGGGGTCTAGTGCTCCAACTTCAGACCAGCATGGGTGCTCCTCCCAAGGTGCAAGTCCTCCAACTACCGCCTTTTGAAACTGGCTTTGCTATAGGACTGAGACTGGGGCCGGACTGGGAGGAAAGGTTGGAGGGGTAAAGAAGACCTGTGGGGCAGCAGAGGAGGAAGAGCCAGATCCACAGAAGACCCAGCAGGGCTCAGAGTTTTCTCTCAGCCAGGGGCTGGCACCCATTCCCGCCCCTTGTCTCTCAGGCTCCCTGGGAAGGGGGGGGATACACCCCCTCCACCCAAGTTCTGGTAGGCAGGCCCGGCTGAGCAAGTTCATCGCCGCTGCAAAGGGGCCTTCTGCCACCATCTCCAAACATTGCTTGGCTGAGATCCCGCAAAGGTTCATGGCGGCGGGGGGGAGGGGGAAATGAGCCACCTGCCAGCGAGTCCTCCCCCCGCTCACCCCCCGCCTGCCGGGGCCTGGCCTCCGCTCCTCCTTCCCCTCAGCCGCCTCCTCATCGAGGGCAGCTGATGCTGCTGCTAGCCTGCGGGGGGAGCAGAGGAGGGCGTCGGGACCGAGTCAGCACAACCCTCCGATCACAGAGCAGGGCTGGCAGCGGAGAACGGCCTTCCCCGCCAGGCGGACGGGCAAGCAGGCGTGTGCTGGGCGAGCCCCCACAGCTGGACATGGCACGCGTCGGGGACAGTAGGTTTTTCTTCCGGCAAGTGGCTCAACTCTGGCAGCACCCTCCCTTGAGCGACGTCTGGGGGAAGCATCCGTCCCTGCTGAGCAAAGGAACTGGGCTTCGGGGAGTCTCCGGCATGCCCAGGAAGGTGGCTGGGGTGGAGGGAGGTGAGGGAGGGGTGGCAGGCCGGCGGGGTGCCCTCTGGGGGGAGAAGCCCAGTGTGAACCCACACCAGATGCCGGTGCGGAGCTGCAGGGGGTGCCCAGGAGTTTCGTGTTGGGGCTGCTTCGTCAAACAGCCGGCCTGGGACTGGGCAACTGAAGGGCAGCGAGGCGACAGGCGGCTCCAATCCTATATATCCTGAGCAGAGGCACTCCCTTCTATTGATGCAAATAGGATCAGAAGGATGTAATTCTGATCAGGGTTACACCGGGAGAGAGAAAGAGGTGGCGGCTGGGGGTAGCAATGGGCACGCAACACAGGGCTTTTGGCAGGGGCGCTTTTGGCGGGGGGAGGGTGGCACAGATCGACGCCCACATCCAGGGCCCGCCCTAGGCGAAAGTCTAACTCGCCTAGTGGATGGGCCGGCCCTGGCTCTTAACCACTACACCAAACTGGCTCTCTGAAGTGAGAGGAGGAGGGAAACAGGAAAATCTCTGATGGATTCAAACTAATGTGAAAAACCCCTGCCTGAGGATTGGTCACTTCAAGCATAATACCATATAGATTTATATTTTCTCATTATCATTTTTTCAAACAGCCAAAGTATTTCACATAACAGTAAGAGCAGGTAGAGAAAAAGGTACTTTTCTCCCTTTCTCACAATACAAGAACTCATGGGCACTCAATGAAATTGCTGAGGAGTCAGGTTAGAATGGATAAAAGGAAGTACTTCTTCACTCAAAGAGTGATTAGCACATGGAATTCACTGCCACAGGAGGTGGCGGCGGCTACAAGCATGGATAGATTCAAGAGGGAATTAGATAAACATATGGAGCAGAGATCCTAATGGCACCTGGTATTTTTGGCCACTGTGTGACAGATGGGCTGGATGGGCCATTGGCCTGACCCAACATTGGCTTCTCTTATGTTCTTATGTTCTTATTTTAGTAATCCTTCCAACTCGGCAAGGTAGGCCAGGATTATTATCACCTCCATGTTACAGATAGAAGACAGAGGCAGAATAGCTTTCTCAGTGCCATTTGCCAGGTTTCAGCGGATGATGGCCAGGTCAGAGTTTTTGCAGTGGCTCAGTTTTGTGGTGGGAGTTGGATATAGCTGTTTCCTGGGAGCAGGGACGCACTCTTTCCATGCCCAGAGATTCTCTTTCCGTAATTAATACTTCATGTTTCAAGACCTGAACTCTGGCACTGAAAACAGGTTCCCGATGCCAAGCCCGGAGAAATGGAGGTTGAAGCCCTTATAATTTTGGGAGGTGAGTTTCTGATGGGAATCCCTCCTCTTGGCTCCAGCTAAACTGCTGATACAAAAATACAGAACAGCTGCGCCCTGCCCTTGTCCTCAGTTCCAGCAGGTATTGCAAGATTTCACCTCCTTCTTGTGGGGGGGGTGTTGAAGTGTTTAATTAGACCGTGTAGGAACTTGCCGTGCATGTTTATGTCAAAGCAAAGACCAATGATGAGCAAAGACCAGCTAATTATGAATGCCTCAGCTGCCGAGTGAGGTGGAGGAGTCCAGCATGGATCCAAAATGGCTGCTCTCCAATCAACAGTGCTCAGCTTTTGACAAGGCCACTTCCCCTCAGCTGCCGCCTTCCTTTGTAATTAAAGGCAAACACCAGGGAGCGGAAAGCCCAACGCAAAAGCTCATCCACAAAGCCACAGGCGCTGAGGAAAACAAACATAAAAGAACCATTTGGGAAAGTCCTTTCCAGACGTTACAGTCACGGCTGCCAGGAGCTTGCCAACAGCGTGAGAGAGGAGCATGCAGTAATAGGGGTGCCAACCTCCAGGTGGTGGCTGGAGATCGCCTCAGATTACAACTGATCTCCAGGCAACAGAGATCAGTTCACCTGGAGAAAATGGCTGCTTTGGGAGGTGCGCTCTATGGCACTATGCCCCATTGAAGTCCTTCCCCTCCCCAAACCCCGCCCTCTCCAGGCTCCACCCCCAAAATCTCCAGGTATTTCCCAGCCTGGAGCTGGCAGCCCTAGCTCCCCACAATCCCTCTGATACACATGGTTGTTATGTTGTGTGAAAAGGGGCAACGTGTATGTTTACCATGCTCATACAGCCTTGGCAAAATCAGGAAGTGAGCCATGGATCTCCCATACAATTCCTAGTTAGTTTGTTTGTTTTAAATTAACTTTTTATTGAAGATATAGAAGTTAATACAAATAGTAAATCATAAACTATATACATGTACAACAATCTGGTATGAGCCATATAAATAACAGCATTAAATCATCCAGCTATACTTGAACCTTAATCTTGACTATCTATAACATTCAACAACATTATCAGTGTTTTCCTGACCATCATATCTCAAATTCCTAAAAGTGTGAAAGTTCAATCCTTAGTGTAGGTTACTAACCTCCAAGTGGTTCACAAAAAAACAGACCTACAGTGTGTAATGGGCACTGAAAACCAAGAACCACAACACTGACTTGCGTTATATATGGGTGCAAATCAATTGTCTAATTCATTATTTCGTATTAACTTACCAAAAATGATCAACAATATTGACATAGTCCATCAAAAGGTCAAATGAGATGTCCCTTGCTAATTTTACAACAGGTTGTTTTCTTCACAGAGCTCACGCAGCAGTGACCAACGGACCCGTCCGGATATGAAGACCGTTTCAAAATGCAATTCTTCCTCAAGGTCGCCTTATTATGTTTGGAATCAATTCTCTTGACAAATCCTTCACATGCTACATGCTGACACAACAAAAGAATAGCTTATTAGTATGTGAGGATTTGTCAAGAGCAATGGTGCCAAACATAATAAGGCAATCTTGAGGGAAAATTGTGTTTTGGAATGGTCTTCATATCTGGACGGACCCGTTGGTCACTGCTGCATGAGCTCTATGGGAAAAAACCACCCATTGTGAAATTAACAAGGGACTTTTCATTCGCACTTTTGATGGACTATGTGAATACTGTCAATCGTTTCCGTAAAATTAATATGAAATAATAGACAATTAATTTGCACTCACATATAAGGCAACCTCCAGGCAGTGGCTGGAGATCTCCTGTTATTTCAGCTGATTTCCGGATGACAGAGATCAGTTCACGCGGAGAAAATGGCCGCTTCTATGGCATTATGACCCTACTGAAGTCCCTCCTCTCCTCAAACCCTGCCCTCCTCCTCAGGCTCTGCTCCCAAAATCTCCAGGTATTTCCCAACCCAGAGTTGGCAACCCTACCTTAGTGTGAGGTGTAGCAGTTGCTAGACATGCAAATAGGACTGAGATGAGGATAAGGACTGGGGGGGTTTGGGGTTGCTGGTGCCATGGAGAAATGAATGGCCCTCTAATGCATCTGAAGTAGTGATCTTCTTAAGTCCCAGGGGAAAGGGACACGGGGTGGGGGTGGGGGACGACACACACACCTTCTCCTCCAATCAACCTTAACTCTTCCTCCTGTTTAGCTGATATTTCTCCCCTCTATGTCTGCAAAAACAAAAATCACTCAGAGGTGGCAGGCCGTCGTATGAGGCATTATGATAGAGATGGCTTTCAGCACCCTTCTTTCTTACAAAGTTACCGTGATGAGTAGTCAAGAGCAAGTGTCAGTTCCTGACTTTCTTGTGGGTGCCTCTGAGCCAGTCACAAACACTGAATCACTGCTGATTCACCAAGGTACCTTGGCACAACCGCCAAGGCAGGTCTACAGCATTCCAGATACCCGTAATAACTGCCTCGTTATGTAAATGTGGCACTCATTCCTGGGTGGTTTCATTTCTAGTGACAATACAGCTGTCCTAGAACTGTGCGTATGCTCTCAGCAGGGCTATGCGCGTTACACAACTCTGCACCGCAAGGGTGGTATTTGATACACAGTTGAGAACAAAACAGCTGAGGCATTCCAGGCTTGACAGAGGCTGCA
The DNA here is from genome assembly GCA_029375565.1 of Gekko gecko. Taxonomy (NCBI): domain Eukaryota; kingdom Metazoa; phylum Chordata; class Lepidosauria; order Squamata; family Gekkonidae; genus Gekko; species Gekko gecko. The sequence continues at coordinate 204,768,979 of JAPDNY010000005.1, forward strand.
GATTTAGTGGCTGACACATTCGACAGGCAAAACATACTGTGTTTGACTACGGCAAGCAGACGTGAGCCGATCACCGGGTCTGTTCGGTTCTGCACCAAATGAGTCAGAACTTTTGCAGAATGCGTTTGTGTCAAGTATTGGCAAAACTGCACATGTGCAAAGTATACAGCCAATACAAACAAAACAGCAGCCGTTAATGCCACTCAGGGCTGGTTCAGGCCAACACCAAATGGAAGGGTTTGCTTTTGGGTTGTTGTTTTTCTTTTGGGGAAAACAGAGCATTTTTATATGATTGTTGTGACTGACTTAACTCAGTATTGAGACAATAAAATCCCAGGTCCAAGTATAGGCTAATGGGGTCTGAATTTGCAGAGAAAGAAAAAGATGTCAGGGTTCTAGGGGAAAGCTCAAAGAAAGTGTCAATCCAGTGTGCTGCAGTGGTGAAAAAGGCAAACTCTGTGTTAATTATTGGGATGATTAGGAAAGGGATTGAGGGTAAAATGATATTATAATGCCCCTGTATGGATCTATGATATGGCTTCCTTTGGAATCCTGTGTACAGTTCTGGTCACCATATCTTAGAAAGGACACTGAAGAGCTGGAAAAAATATAGAGGAGGGCAACCAAGATGATGAGGGATTGAAGCACCTTCCCTATGAGGAAAGGCTGAAGAGTCTGGGATTTTTCAGTTCAGGAAAGAGACAACCAGCGTTCCCTCAAAGCTGAGTTAGTGTGAGCTAGCTCACAGTTTTTTTTAGCCTCCAGCTCACACATTTTTGCCTTAGCTCAGGAAGGCTGGATCCAGAGCAAACTAATTTATACAGCAGCCAAATCACTCGGTCACAACTTTAATGCCAGTAGCTCACAAAGTAGAAGTTTTGCTCACAAGACTCCACAGCTTAGAGGGAGCATTGGAGACAACTAAGGAGGGGACATGACAGAGGTTTATAAAATTATGCATGGGGTGGAGGGAGTTGACAAAGAGAATTTTTTCTCCCTGTCCCAAAACACTAGAACTTGAGGGCATCTAGGGTTGCCATCCCCACAATGGGGGCAGGGGTTCCACCGATCTTGGGGGGCCCAGTCCACCAACAGCCAGCTGGCTGGTGTGGGAGCCCTGCCCCCAAAGAGCCCCACCGTGCCCAACATGCCCAACATGATTACCTCACCCAGAGGTGAAGTCATCACACCAGGCATGTCATGCAGGGGACGCTCTAGCATTTGGCTAAAAACTCTGTGGTAATCATAGAGTTTTTGGCCAAATGCTAGAGCATCCCCTGTATGACATGCTTGGTGAAATGATCTCACTTCCCTAACCCAACAAACAGATAACAACCAATTGGAATACAGAGCTTAGAACCAATAAGATTGTTTCCTGCCAAAGACAAAGGCCTATCTCTGATTGGCCTATTTGTCAGTCCATGTAATGCTAATTCTAATGGAGCTATGTTTAATCTAATTCAACGCTTTATTGACTTAATACATAACACTAACTGATAGGGAAGGAATTGTTAAAAGCAACATGCTGAACAGCTGTGATCAGGCTCATGAACAGTCAAAAAAATACCCTGGCTCCCAGTTTGTAACTGGCGAACAAGGCATGAGCAGAACTGGCGGGCATTTGAGCATCTCTACTTAGGTTTCATTTTAAAAAGGGTTTTGCCCTTCCGACTGTAAAATAAAATAGACTGAATAGTATGCAAACATGAATGGGGAAATAAAAGTCCTTGTGGTTGAGTGAAGCTTTTACTGCCCAGGCCTCTTCACACCCCTATGAATAGCAACCATTGAAGGAATGATGCAAAAATAAACATCTCTGTGTAAACATGACTGATATGCATAATTTATACAGAGTGGAAAACCCTGATGTGGTGTTTTGATCTCTCCCCCCCTCCGCCCCCAAGAATGACTAACTAATCAAACCAGTCAGGAGATTTGGACCCCCGCACTGTTGAAAAACCTAATTTTCCCCTAGATGGCCCAGGCTAGCCTGATCTCGTCACGTCTTGGAAGCTAAGCAGGGTCAACCCTGGTCAGCATTTGGATGGGAGACCACCCAGGAAGTCCAGGGTCACTACGCATTGGCAGGGAGTGGTAAACCACCTCTACACATCTCTAGCCTTGAAAACCTTTTGGGGTCGCCATAAGTCAGCTGCGACTCAAATTAAATTCATGATAATTTCATAATTGTAATTTCCTTCTTGGGATATATCCCAAGTCTCCATCTTCCTCCAAACCACCAAAAATATAGGATGTGTAAAAGATACGTTATGAGTGAAAAAGCCTTCCAAAGTCCACAGCAGGGCAAACAGGCTCACTCCTGCAGCTGTTTCAGCTAGAGAAAGTGGTACGGGAGGGAAGATCGAAGCCCATTCCTCCCCCTGTGCTGGAGTCCTGAGCCAAATTGAGCCAGGCCCATAGCTACATTGGATCATTTGGGGGCCCGGCCCCTCACTTTCTGTCAGGGCCCCCCAACTTACTACCCTGGACAGGCAAGCAGGCAAGCAGGCGGGCCCTGGATGAGATGCGCTCATCAACCGGCCAGTGGGCAGAGTGCGCAGTGGCCCAGCACGGCCCTCCTCCCTCGCCTTGCCTCACCCCGTGGTGCTCTGCTCCACCTCTGGCCGGGCTGCTCCCAGGGGCCGCCTCACCATCTCCAGCCCCAGCCGGTCCCTCCCACGCTGGGCAGAGCACTTGCATGCCCTTGCCCGCCTGCCCAGGTGCCAACAGTCAGGATGGGACAGTGAGTGAGCGTGGTGGAGGCTGCGGACCCTCTTTCCGGGGTGGGGAGCAGGGGCCCTGGTGGCGAGCGTCAGTGCACAGACTGGGCGGGCACGCTTCTTCATCCCAGGGCTCCAGGACAACAACTCGTACTTTGGGCCTGGGTCTGAGCAGCGGGGACAAGCAGGGCTGGCCCAGGTGTCTGGGCGCCCTAGGTAGGACAGCCTGGGGCGCCCACCCCACCGAGGATACCAACCTCCCGTTGGAGCCTGGAGATGGCCCAGCACCGTTTTCCTGGGTGCCTCACAGCTGCGAGGCGCCCAGGAAAGCCGGGGAAGGGGCAGAGTTAGAACCCTTGCCCCTTCCCTCCCAGCGCCGGCTTTCTGGGCGCCTCGCAGCTGCGAGGCGCCCAGGAGAGCCAGGGAAGGGGCGGGGTTAGAACACCCACCCCTTCCTTCCCAGCGGCAGTGCTGGCTCTCCTGGGTGCCTAGCAGCCGCGAGGCACCCAGGAAAGCCGGGGCTGCCGGCGCTGGGCGGGAAGGGGGGCTTTTCACGGGGGGGCGGGGGGCATTTTGGTGCCCCTGCAGGGTCGGCACCCTAGGCAAGTGCCTAGCTTGCCTGGTGGGCGAGCCGGCCCTGGGGACAAGGGAAGGGGGAGCTGGGTGCAAGGGAACTTCAAAACCCGTCGTCGTCGTCCCCGCAGCACACCAGGACTCAGTTGGGGCTGGAAGTCAGCTCTTTGGAAGGCCCTGATTCGAACCCTTTTCAGTGGCCCCTGAATTATTTAAAGCCCCCCCCCCCGATTAAAAAATCCTGGCTACAGGCCTGAATTGAGCCCTGACATGCATGGGAGCCTTAGTTCCCCAACATCACATCTGACTGTAGAAGGAACACAGCATGGTTGGAGGAAGCCTGACCCAACGTTTATCACAGCAATGTCTCGTTTGGATCTGTGTTATGCTGCTTGCTCACAAGAACATTTGTTTTACTTCTATCCCGCTCACTTTCATCATGAAACTCGAAGAAAGCCTCCCCACCAGCTCTCCCAGGCCCTGGCCTGGCCAATCTCGAACTGCTAAGCTTCAGTAAGTTGCTTGTATCGCAAGCCTCAAGAAGCAGACCACACCTTGAGCCCAGGATGAGCTTAGGGCTGCCAACCTCCGGGGGTGGGGAGGAGGGCTTGGCAGTATCCTGGGATTACAACTGATGCCCAGCTCTCAATTCCCTTGGAGGAAATGGCTGTTTTGGAAGGTGGATTTCATGGCATTACACCCTATCGACCGATCTCCCCTCCCAAATTCGGCCCTTCCGAGGCTGAATCAAAACAGACATTCTCTCCTTGGGGGCCTGATCTTTGTAGTCTGGAGATGCTGTAATTCTTGGAGATCTCCAGGCCCCACCTGGAGGCTGGCAACCCTGAGCACAGCCCGATAATAGAAGAGCTGTGTTGAATTGGAGGAAGTGTCCCTTTAATCCAGCATCCTTTTCCCTGCAGCAGCCAAAAGCAACGGCTCTCCCCCGCTGTTACCCCCCTCCCCATCAACTGATATTTTTTGGATCCATTACTGTCTCTGAACTGGGATGCTCCCTTTGCCCATCATGGCTAATGGCCCTGAGCAGGTCCCTTCCTTGTGAATGTGTCCAACCTCCTTAAAGCCATCTAAGCCACAGGCGTCCACCACATTTGACAGCAGAAAATTCCATATGTTCTTCATAGATTGTGTGAAGAAGGACTTTCTCTTGTTTGTTCTGCCTCCTGCCAAATGGCAGCAGATTAAGATCTGTTCAGAAACCGCCCTGTCAAAACATTAAAATGTCCTTGGGCTACATGCACGCAGACTTCCCTACATGCAAACGCTTTCATTCTTGCACATGTATGGAATCTGCCTCTATACCAAGCCAGTTTGGTGTAGTGGTTAAGTGCGCGGACCCTAATCTGGGAGAACTGGGTTTGATTCCCCACTGCTCCACTTGCAGCTGCTGGATGATCTTGGGCAAGCCATAGTTCTGTCTGAGGTGTTCTTGAAAAAGAGCACTTTCTCTCAGAGCTCTCTCAGCCCCACCTATCAGCCCCACCTACCTCTGTTGTGGGGAGGGGAAGGGAAAGGAGTTTGTAAGCCGCTCTGAGACTCTGAGTGAAGGGCAGGATATAAATCCAGTCTCCTCCTCCTCCTTCTCCTCCTCTCCTTCTTCTTCTTCTTCTTTCCCAGGTTCAGGTGGGTAGCCGTGTTAGTCTGAAGCAACAGAACAAAGTTTGAGTCCAGTGGTACCTTTAAGACCGACAAAGCTTAATCCTGGGTGTGAGTTTTCGTGTGCATGCACATATCTTCAGAAGGCATTGATTATTTGTTTGTTTGTTCAATGTATATCCTGCCCTCCCCACCGAGGCAGGCTCAAGACGGCTTACATGAGAGATAAAGCACATGAATAGCAATCATGACAATCATGAAAACATCTAAAAACTATTCAGTATATAAACCAATTCAATATCATAAAGTGCCAGCAGTATCTATATTAATACAATTGCTTAACGATGGCGGTAGCAGTCATATGAATGCATTCGGTGATCTGTCTAGATAGTCAGTTCATCAGGGCTATTTTGGGGCAGGAATGCACAGGAACGGAGTTCCGGCTGGCTCCCGAGTTGGCCACGCCCAGCAGGAACTCATTAGCATAACAGGTCACACCCAACAGCAGAAACGCATTAGGATTGGCTACATTAGAGCTGTGTGGCCTAACATGCAAAGGAGTTCCTGCTACCAAAAAAAGCCCTGGGTTTTGACAAGAAACAAGGTCAACAGAATAAGAAGCAAAAGGTGGGTGTGGCTGGATGACCACACTTCTGGTGACATGGGGGTGTGGCCTAATATGCTGTTGGGTGTGGCCTATTATGCTAATGAGTTCCTGCTGGGCTTTTTCTACAAAAAAAGCCCTGCAGTTCATTGATCTTTCCCTGATATATGCGGCAGGCACAGGCTGTCGGTGGCAAAACCAAGGGACAAGGCTCTATGCCTTCCAGTTGTCGGTGGCGGCAGCTTCTTAATTGAAGGCCTGGTGGAAGAGCTCCGTCTTGCAGGCCCTGTGGAACTTATACCCGGAATTAAACTTTGTTAGTCTTAAAGGTGCTCCTGGACTCAAACATTGTCCCCTAGCTTCTAGACGAGGCTGGGTCTATTCGGCAGCACCTAGTTCAGTCTGGGGTATTTTTGGTTAAAGGATCTCAAGTAGCAGCATTGGAAAGCTCTCTGCTGGAGACCATGAAGAGCACTCTGGGCTGGGGTTGTCAGTTCCGGGTGGGGGAATTCAGGAGGGGAGGGAGCTCAGCGTGGATGTGATATCATAGAGTCAACCCTCTGAAGCTGCAGTTTTCTCCAGGGGGACTGATCTTTTGTGGTCTGGAGATCTGCTGTAATTCCTGGGGAACTCCAGCCCCTACCTGTAGTTCAGCAGGTCTATTTTGAGTGGACTGTGCCAGGTCTGACTCAGTTTAAAAAAAAACAAAAAACTACACAGTGCAACCCTAAGAGCATTTTCCTAGGAGTAAGTCCCATTAAATTGATCCATATAAGATTCTGAGTAGATCTGCTTAAGATGGTACTGGCACAGTCTCAGCATACCGTTCTAAAAACAAAGGCTGTACTACTTGTGAGTGCCAGTTGGGTGTAGTGCTTAAGAGCACAGACTCTAATCTGGGAGAATTGGGTTTGAGTCCCCATTCCTCCACATGCAGCTGTTGGTGTGACCTTGGGTCAGTCACAAGTTCTTTCATGAGCAGTTCTCAAAAGAGCTCTCTCAGCCGCACCTACCTCACAGGGTGTCTGTTGTGGGGAGAGGAAGCAAAGCCGCTCTGAGACTCTTTCAGGTAGTGAAGGGCAGGCAGGGCCAGCTCACTCACTAGGCGAACTAGGCGTTTGCCTAGAGTGCGCCAGCCTTAGGGGTGCCAAACTGCACCCGCCCCTCCACGCCCCCACCAAACTGCACCCCCCCACCCCCACCAAAAGCTCATGCCATGCGCTGGCAAGCCAGCACTCAGATGGAAGGAAAGGGGTTTTAAACCCCTTCTCTTCCTTGGCTTGCCAAGGAAAGAGCAATGGGGGGGGCACCAGAAGGTGTCCTCGCCTACTGTGCAAAAACACCTGGGGCCAGTCCTGAGGGCAGGGTATAAATCCAATCTCCTCCTCCTCCTCCTCTTCCTCTTCTTGTTCTTCTTCTTCCTTCTCCTCTTGGCCAAGTAAACAATTCTGTAAAAAAAATATTGATTTACCAAATCACTGTCCCCAATGAACCATGCAATAGATTAGGAAAAGCTGTGGCTCAGGGGCAGAATATCTGTTCTCCATGCAGAAGGTCCCAGGTTCAGTCCCTGACATCTCCTGTTAAAAGGACCAGGAGGGAGATGATGGGGCTGGTGACCTGGAGCGCTGCTGCCAGTCAGAGCCGGCAACACTGACCTTGATACCCAAGGGGGTCTGATTCAGTAGAAGGCTGTTTCATATCTTCATATCCCTCCCCGAAAAAACTATTTGTAATGAATGTACTAATAAAAACTTCAGAGGGCAAGTGCCATCTTTGAACAGGCATTCCCTTCCAGGGTGTGAGGCTGGCTGTGCCAGATTTAATATAATTTTAAAAACAAAGCCTGCTTTCTCCCCTCCCCGCATGACTTTAACACTATTTCCCCCTCATCTACAAATTTATTCTGATTCAAGGGACTCATTAATCAACTCATCAACTCACTGGGTGACAGTCCTAGTAAAAACACAAGAAGAAATTGTGCTGGGGGAGAGAGAGAGGGGGACGAAGAGGATAATTTCCTCCTCAATTAAGCTCCTACCTGCCCTCCCAGGCCTCCAGGACTGAGGCGGGGTGAGCTTCTTCCCCTCCCCCACTCCAGCCCTCAGCTAATGGTGGGGCTTCTTTTGGACTCAGGGAATTAGCAGTGGCCCCACTGTGTGTCAAATTATCCTCAGAGAATCTCGCTTTCCCATCCTCACACCCCAATGGCACAGAAGCCAAGCGGCAGCTTATCTTGGGTGGGGTTGTCAACTTCCAGGGGGGGAGCTGGAGATCTCCTGGAACTACAACTGGTCTTCAGACTACAACATTTTTGTTTATTATTTACTTATTTAAAACATTTAGGGTTGCCCGGTCCCCTCGCTGTCATGGCGGGAGGACTTGGGGGGTGTTCCGGGGGTGACGTCATCGCGTTACCCCCGCATCACCCATCACTTTAGTGACATTGTGCTACAACGTCCCTGTTTGGAAGGTGGGGTTTCCCCTGCTGGGCAGCCAGCTGGTGGCGGATCAAAGCCCCCCAGAAGCGGGGGAACCCTTGCTGGCATTTGCATGGCGTTATACCTTAACATAGGAGCTGCGGTGGCTCAAGTGGTTAAGACGCTGAACTGCAGGCTGTGGAAGGTCAGTAGTTCAGCAGTTCAAGACCCATGAGTGCCGCATGACAGGGTAAGCTCCCGTCTCTAGTTCCAGCTCCTGCCAACCTAGCAGTTCGAAAGCAAGAAATTGCAAGTAGATAAATAGGTACCACTTCGGTGGGAAGGTAACAGCGTTCCGTGCACCTTGGTGTTTAGTCATGCCGGCCACATGACCACGGAAATGTCTTCGGACAGCGCTGGCTCTTCGGCTTTGAAACGGAGATGAGCACCGCAACCCTAGAGTCGGATTCGACTGGCTTTCGAGTAAGGGAACCTTTACCTTTACCTTATACCTTAACAAGGTCCTTCCCCTCCCTAAACTCCACTATCCCAGGCTCCACCCTGAAATATCCAGGTGTTTTGGAACCCGGAGCTGGCAATCCTAAATGAGGAGTTCACCGCAAGTGGTGATTCCAGGACAAAGAGGTGACCAGGAGAAAGCGAAACCAAGGAGGAGGAGGTTGGAGTTATACCCCGCCCTTCACTTGGAGTCTCAGAGCAGCTTACAAACTCCTTTCCCTTCCCCACAACAGACACCCTGTGAGGTAGGTGGGGCTGAGAGAGCTCTGACAGAAACTGCTCTTTTCAAGAACAGCTCTGACAGAACTATGGTTTGCCCAAGGTCATCCAACAGCTGCGAGTGGAGGAGTGGAGAATCAAACCCAGTTCTCCAAGATTAGAGTCCGCACACTTAACCACTACACCAAAGCCAAACAGGCATCCATTCCCTCCTTCCACACCTATCAACCATCACATACTACTTGCTGTCCTCATAATGCTTCCTTGTGCCAGGGAGAGAAACAGGAAGGAAGCTTTACTTTTGGTCCACCTTTGCTGGGCTGTGGGGTCAGTGGGGTCATGCTAACCCCCTGCTTAGTTCTGAGCAATGAACAGATCTGTTACATTTGCCTTAATTTGGATATTAATATAAGCAAAACCTTAGAAAAAGCGGCATTTTCTGTTTTAAGTAACGTCTGAGTAAAAGTTTCCCCTTGTGATACAGAGACGGGAGAATCCCTCTTCTGAGACATTGTCCGTGGACCAGTTTATGAACATGGTTGTATGAACAGTTTTTCAAAAGGCTCGAAGCACTGCATTTCGAAAGACCAATTATACCTTTTGGCTTCTGTGTTTCGTGGTCAATCCTACTTTTACAGACAGCACCATTGGCGGTGGGGGGAGGGCGGCTTGGAAATGAAAACTCACTTCTTTCTACATGCCAGTGTGCTGAACAGCAGTGTGAATGGAAAGGAAAGGACTTGCTAAGCGGAGGCTGTGAGTGTTTCTCCGTTTGCACATATTCTCTTGTCTCTGCGGGTGGAATGACGTAGCAAAAGCAAGCTTCTGAATGGCTTTTGTTGAGGTAACACAAGTGTCCCTGCCAAGATCTTACAAACTAAAATTCAGGTAAAAGGTAAAGGTAAAGGTTCCCTTGCTCGAAAGCCAGTCGAATCCGACTCTAGGGTTGCGGTGCTCATCTCTGTTTCAAAGCCGAAGAGCCAGCGCTGTCCGAAGACGTTTCCGTGGTCATGTGGCCGGCATGACTAAACACCAAGGTGCACGGAACGCTGTTATCTTCCCACCGAAGTGGTACCTATTTATCTACTTGCAATTTCTTGCTTTCGAACTGCTAGGTTGGCAGGAGCTGGAACTAGAGACGGGAGCTCACCCCGTCATGCGGCACCCGGGTCTCAAAACTGCTGAACTACTGATCTTCCACAGCCTGCAGTTCAGCGTCTTAACCACTTGAGCCACCGCAGCTCCTGGACATACCCATTATTGCTCATTGAGAGCCATGAGAGTAATGAGAGCCAGCCTAGTTAAGAGTGACGGACTAAAATCTGGAGAACCAGGTTCGATTCCACACTCCTCCACGCGAAGCCAGCTGGGTGACCTTGGGTCAGTCACAACACTTTCAGAGCTCTTTCAGCCCAAAAATAAGTCTAGCTTGCTAATGCTAAAAAAGCTAGAACTTAAGGTTGCCAGACAATCTTCAGATCTCCTGGCTATACTACACACAATGCCATACAATAATTATTATTAATTATTATTAATCATTATTATTCATTATTATTCATTAATAAGCTCCAGTTTCCACATACCACAGACTTAACTGAGTGTCTTCCACTGATTAAAAAGCTGAGAGGAAGTTCATTCTCTTTGATGAAGGTATTATTGAGTTTATTGAGATATTTATGAATACATATGTGCTGTTGCTGTCAAGTCCCAACCAACTTATGGTGCCCTGAGCAAGAGGCTTTCAAGACAAGCGAGAAGCAGAAGGGCATTTCCTTCCTTTGCACAGTCTTCCTTGGTGGTCTCCTGAGTACCGACCCTGCTTAACTTCTGAGATCTGGTGAGATCAGGCTATACCATGCCACTTTCCCTCCCTAGACATGTATACCCCACATTTATTTACTTCATTTATACCCTGCCTTTCTCCCCAAGGGGGACCGAAACCAGCTGACATCATTCTCCTCTTATCTGAGAGCCAGTTTGGTGTAGTGGTTAAGAGCACGGACTCCAATCTGGAAGAACCAGGATTGGTTCCCCACTTCTCCACATGCAGCTGCTGGTGGTGTGACCTTGGGTCAGTCACAGTTCTCTCAGAGCTGTTCTCTCAAGAGCAGTCCTCGAAAGAGCTCTCGCAGCCCCACCTACCTCACAGGGTGTCTGTCGTGGGGGAGGGGGAGGGAAAGCCACTCTAGAGACTCCAAGTGAAGCATGGGGTATAAATCCAATCTCCTCCTCCTTACAAAAACTACCCTGTGAGCTGGCTGAGGCTGAGAGCATGTAACTGGCCCAGGTCACCCAAAGAACCTTGGTGGCAGAGTGGGGATTTGAACCTTTGTCTCCCAGATCCTAGTTCGATGCTCTAGACACTGCCACATTGGCTCACGTATACGTGCTGCTGCACCTGCAATCAGGGCCTACGTGCCTAACATGTTCTCCATCCCTACATGTACATAAGACAGATCTCCACCCTGGCTTTATAAAACACATGCCTCAAACTTTCAAAGCAAAAAACAGGCATTACATAACAAAGGAATTCATTAGCTTAGTCCATTCTCCATTTGAAAACTCAAAATACATCCCTCCAAACAGCACCTGAAGCCCATCCCAATCAACCTGCTGGGACAAGCCCCATGTAATCCAAAGAGTCTTTTGGTGTGTGTCAAAGGTCAACAGTAGGCTTCCGAAATTATTACAGCAAGGATCCCCAACGTGGTGCCAGTGGGCACCGTAGCACCCACCGACACCTTTTCTGAGGGACAAGTGTTTTTAGAAAGTGGGTGGGGCCAGGTGGGGCTATTGCCCAGCAAGGCTTCTCATTGGCCATTGATTGTCTGAGCAGATTTTTTTAAAACATTGCTTTTGCAAGCAGCTGCCACCACTGCACAAGGATCTTCACTGCGTGACTGAAGATAAGCTGTGACAATCATTTGTGGCTGGCTCTGCCTCCTGCCGCCAGCAGCCATTTTGTGGCTGCGCCCACCACACTGTGCCAGAATTCCAAAGGCGCTGCAGACTCAAAAAGGTTGGGGACCCCTGCACTACAGGATATATTCCAAATAGAAAGACATTCCCACAGGGTCTCATCCCTTTGCTATGAATGCAGGATCTTTTACAGTTCTGTAGGGCTTGTAAGACGGAGCTCTTCCGCCAGGCTCTTAGCTGAGGTGGCTGGCATCCACACTTTATTGGGCCTCACCTCCAGTAATCCAGATCTGAATAATCATCTGGAACCCAACTCATGGTAGACTTCATCTGTTGAGGCTCTGGAGTATCAAAATTTACAATTTGAATTTTAATTTTGTTGTATTTTAATTGGTTTCAACTGTTATACGGGTTTGGTGTAGTGATTAAATGCGAGGACTCTAATCTGGGAGAACTGGGTTTGATTCCCCACTCCTGTACTTGCTGCTGCTGGATGACCTTAGGCAAGCCATAGTTCTGGCCAGAGCTGTTCTTGAAAGAGCAGTTTCTCTCAGAGCTCTCTCAGCCCCACCTGCCTCACAGGGTGTCTGTTGTGGGGAAGGGAAGGGAAAGGAGTTTGTAAACCGCTCTGAGACTCCGAGTGAAGGGTGGGGTATAAATCCAATCCAATCCCTTCTTTTCTTCTTCTTCTATTTATGTAATTGTTACCTGGTATGATATGATGGAACTTGCCCTGAGCCTGCTATGTGGGGAGAGCAGGATATAAAATAAATAAATAAATAAATAAATAAATAAATAAATAAATAAATAAATAAATAGGATGGAATGATTAATTATAGACACCGGTAGGCCGCTTTCATGGGTATGATGAATTAGGTCCAAAGAAAACTAAATGCAAATCTTTGTTTTGTCATGATGCTCACAGGGTATGCTTGTGGCCTCTCTCTGCCTTATTTACTCTTATTGTGTTGTTTCAAAGAAAAATGGGAGAGGGAAGAACCATAACTGCCCTTCTGGCCTCCTTTAAGGAGACACAGGATAAAAACATGATCAGTCGATAGACAGACAATCGTAGTCTGACACTGTACCATGTTCGTTCCTAGAATAAACACTGTGTGCCTTCCGAACAGTTCAAGGCGCCTTTGCAGTGCCTTCCTAAGCAGGAGGAGGAAGAGGAAGAAGAAATGTATACCCCACTCTTCACTACCCAAAGGAGACTCAGAGCGGCTTACAATCTCCTTTCCCTTCCCCTCCCCACAACAGACACCCTGTGAGGTAGGTGGGGCTGAGAGAGCTCTCCTGAGAACTGCCCTTGAGAGAACAGCTCTGAAAGAACTTATGACTGACCCAAGGCACAGGCAGCTGAATGTGGAGAAGTGGGGAATCAAACCTGGTTTAACTCTGCTTAGGAGGGCACTATAAAAGGCTTAGGATGAGCTGAAGAATCACCTGCTCCTGTGTGAGCCTCCCCATCAGTGAAGGTTTCTTTAAAGGCCCTGCTCTGGCTGCTCCCTTGCTTGAGATAAGGTGGGCAGAACTGTGGAACAGGGTTCTTTCGGTGGTGGCTCCCTACTTACAGAATATCCTCTCAACCTGGTTCCCACTTCTTTGAGAATTCATCAGACTGAAATGTATTTATTCTCCCAAACTTTTGGTTGATTTTGATTACTTGTGGTATTCTGTGTGTGTGTTTTTAAACACTTGTGTTAATTTTTTTATGATGCTGTCAGATTCTGCTGGTTAAAGGTGCACTACTCTTTCAAGATATGCTACTCGTCTGATACTATTTGCAGGTAAAACAAAACTGTTTCCTCTTTGAAGATATGTTTTTGTTTCCCACTTTTATAGTATCCTTCTTGCCGCTCGCAGGAAAACAACAGAGAAATTCTGCAGGGTTTTAGTCCCTTGTTCTTGGCCAATTATTTTTAAGACTCATTTTATTTTTAACTGTTGATCCTCTGTTCTTGGTTTTATTGCAAGCTGCCTTGGGAATCAGAGAAAAGAAGACCGGGGGGGGAATGGGCAAATACTTGAAAAACAAACTTGCTTTTGTAAAAAAAAAAACCCAAAAAACCCTCAACCAAATAAACATCCTGTTATCACGTTGAGTGTATTTTATTTTGTTTAATGCTGTAAATCACCCAGAGCCTGCTTGCAGGGTTGGATGATTCAGAAATCTAATAAATAATAATAATCCTTTAATACATACACAAAAATATTTAAAAATAAACCATAGCATATAAAACCACAGTTGCCTGAGAGTGTGGGAGATACCAATGCTGAAAATAATAATAAGCCCTTGCCCCCGTTTTTGCCCCCTGCAGATGCTTTGCTAAAATTCTATCCATGTCAGATGTTAGGATAGTCAGTCTGCAGGGTTCAAATCCTTCTTGGGTTAAATATTCGGGCATGCCTCTGCGGTGCGTGTGTGTAGAGATGCCCATGTACCTTCTGCTCTTCCCCTCGCTGATGAGGCTCATTTTGTGACAAATTGGCAGCTCTTTTCTTCTAGCATATGCCTAATCTAAAGAGCAAACACTTTCTTGGCGTTTAAAGCAGAGGCAGGCCTAGCTATTACAGACCAAATGAATGCGGCAGAGAGCAGGCAGAATAAAGCCTTCAACAATGGCCATATTCAGGCGTCAGGACAAACCTGTTTGTGATGGGCACAAACACAGCCTGTTTACTGCACTGGTTCCCTCCCTCCTCTCCTCATGTGTGGAGGAGAAGCTTTCTGGGTTCGGAAAGCCTTCAATCAAATGCCAGTTTACCACGATGTCTGAATGCAGGTGTCTTGATCAATGACATCATGGCAAACTGGAAGCTGGTGGACAGGATCCAGAACGTTTCCTATCATGCTTTGTGCATGAGGCGAAGAGGAAGGCGGAGGGAGGGAATGTGTGAGCACAGACGTCAAGCTGGGGTTGTGCCTTGCACAGGCAGGCTTCCCATGATGTCTGAATGCAGCCTTAAAAAAGCCAGTTTGGTGTAATGGTTAGGAGCGTGGATTCTAATCTGGGAGAACTGGGTTTTATTCCCCACTCCTCCACATGCGGCCAGCTGGGTGACCTTGGGTCAGTCACAAGTTCTCTCAGAGCTGTTCTTTCAAGAGCAGTTCTCTCAGAAACCTCTCAACCCCACCTACCTCAGAGGAAGCGAAGGAGATAGTAAGCTGCTCTGAGACTCCGACTGAAAGGAAGGGCATAAATCCAATCTCTTCTTCTTCTTCATAATAGAGGGTTTGGTTTGTGGATGGTAGGGTTGCCAGCTCCAGGCAGGGAATTACCTGGAGATTTGGGGGATGGAGCCTGAGGAGGGCAGGGTTTGGGGAGGAGGCTTACTTAAATGGGGCATAATGCCACAGAGCTCACTTTCCAAAGTGGCCATTTTCTCCAAGTGAATTGATCTCTGTCACCTGGAGACCAGTTGTAATAGCAGATGTCCAGCCATCACCTGGAGGTTGGCAACCCTAGTGGACAGCAATCTTTGCTATGAAAACAGGATTAGGGTTGCCAGCTCTGGGAGGGGAAATACCTGGATTTTTGTGGGGTGGAGCCTGGGGGAGGCGGGGCTTGGGGAGGGAGCTCAGCAAGGTACACTGCCACAGAGTCCACCCTCCACTGCAGCCATTTTCTCTAAGGGAACTGATCTCTGTTGTCTGGGGATCAGTTGTAATAGCAGGAGATCCCCACGCCCCACCTGGAGGTTGGCAAGCATGTCCCTATGTCTGTCTATGAAATGCCAGTGAGTATGTTAACTGACTAAAATAATAAAGTAAACTAGAAATCACCTTACTGCCAAACAGCTTGATAACAGGGTCAGACTTGGAAAAAGTAATACTTTTGCTTGCAGATGAGGAGCCTTGGGTTTCTAATAGAGTCACTTTGTTTTCATTAGTGGCAAGAAGGATTAGATCGAACTGTATGGAATAATAGCTACAGTAACAGTTAACATTGTTTCGAACCTTTAAAACTTTTTAAACTGGGCTGATTTGATATGGTTTAGTCCTGTATTCTGTTTGTAATTTTGTTAATTTTGCTAACTTTGTAGTTTAAGTATGTGGAAGATTATGTTATATATTGTTATGACCCATGGTCAATACAATAAACTGAAACTGTGGACTAAAATAATACTTGCGTGCTGTCTCTGTCTCCGGAAGCAAAAGAGTTACACGTTTTGGTTTCCTTTTAAAAGAAAGCTAGAAATTCACCACGGTGGCCAGAAATATCCCAGAGCTGTCCCAGCTCTACTGTGACTCCAGATCTGGCCTTAAAGCCTCATCTTTCAAAATACCTGTTCTGTAGTTTTCACCGGGGGAGGGAAGAGTTCTAGAAGTGGTCCCTTCATGGGCTCTATTTTCATCATTACCTCCACTTGGCCCACAATGGTTTGCATTTATGGTGTGTGACATACTTTATAGATATAAATATATATATCCATTACAATGTCACCTTTTGTATGTTTGACCACCAGGGAACATGGGAGCATGTTTAGCTCATGAGGTCACTATTTCCCCCAGAAATATCAATTTACAGATTCTTTTCTGGGCATTGTGGCTCTTTCCTCTCTTTTCTCCAAATTCCTGAAACAGCAGGCCTTGCCTTGGCCATCTGTCACCAGTGGAGTGAGTCTCCCCACAATTCACATGTAATTCCCCCCCCCCACACACACACGCATGAGTATAAAATGAAGATTCTGTGGAAACATCATCCAAGCACCTCCTTAGCTACATTTACACCTGTGCTACAGTTTCTATAAACAGCAGTTTAGTCTAAACTTTGTATGCATATGAGAGAAGACAAGATTGGATTTATACCCCACCCTTCACTACCCAAAGGAACATCAAAGCGGCTTCCAATCTCCTTTCCTTTCCCCTCCCCACAACAGACACCCTGTGAGGTAGGTGGGGCTGAGAGAGCTCTTTCGGAAACTGCTTGTGAGAAAACAGCTCTGAAAGAACTTATGACTGACCCAAGGTCACACCAGCAGCTGCATGAGGAGGAGTGGGGAACCAAACCCGGTTCTCCCACATTAGAGTCCACACGACTAACCACTACACCAAACCGGTGAAGAAACTTGCACAGTAAATTTTTGTACACTAAGGCATGTGAATTTCAATAAGGAGCTAGGCTGTTTCTTAAGAAACACACTTGCAACAATCAAAAAAGAAACAGAACGTGAATACAGATGAGCATTCTCTTTCTGTATCGTTTTGCTTGTGTCTTCGGCTATTCCCCCCTTCCTCTTTTCTGCTCTCAGTCTTTCTTCCAGTTAGAAAAAGTGTATGTGTGTTCGCTTGCAAATGGGGAGGGGTGGCTGCACAGTGCAGGGGGAGGCAGCATGCTCGAAACCCAAAGATATAGCGAAAGAAAACAGGTGTGCGTACCTTTGGCAAACTAGGTAAAACTGAACTGTCCAGGAGGTCATTTTTCTAAAGGGAGCAGAACTATAGTAGAACAGCCATGACCCAGATTATCCAGGCTTGCCTGATCTTCTCAGATTTCAGAAGCTAGGGAGGGTTGACCCTGGTTAGGGCTTGGATGGGAGATCACAAGGAATGCCAGGGTTGTGGTGCAGGGGCAGGCAATGGCAAACCACCGCTGTGAGTCTCTTGCCTTGAAAACCCTGCAGGGTCACTGTTATGTTGCCTGCTGCGACATGCTGGCGATTTCCACCACCACCATAACAGAACAGGTCAGAAAGACTCTTTTATAAAGACAATCAAGAGGACTGTAGTCACTGCTACTGTTTAGGGTATATATTGTCTCTTTATTGCATGCGCTGTGTTGTCCTGTCCTTACTACATTGTTGTCTACTTCTGTAACTCTGTGTTCTGCTTTGTTTGACGTCTTGTGTCTGATCCTTTCTTCTTTTTTTGCATTGTTCTAATATTTGGTGGGTAGCCACGTCAGTCTGCAGGAGAAGAGTAAATCTGAGTCCAGCAGGACCTTAAAGACAAACACAATGTCCCGGGTATACGCCTTCCAGAGTCAAACCTGATATAAAGGGAGTTTGACTCTCAAAAGTCAAACCCTGGACTACCCTGGAAATCTCATTGGTCTTCAAGGTGCTCCTGTTGCTGTTGTTCAATCACACAGTTGAGTCCAACTCTTCGCGACCCCCATGGACCACATCACGCCAGGCCCTCCTGTCTTCTGCCATCCTCCGGAGTTTGCTCAATTTCATGTTCATTGCCTCGGTAACACTGTCTAACCATCTCAACCTTTGCCGTCCCTTTCTTCTTTTACCTTCAGTCTTTCCCAGCATCAGGGTCTTCTCCTCCAGTGAGGGCTCCCTTCTCATTTGGTGGCCAAAGTATTTGAGCTTCAGCTTTGGTATCTGGCCTTCCAGGGAACAGTCAGGGTTGATTTCCTTGAGGATTGACTGATTTGATCTCCTTGCAGTCCAGGGGACTCTCAAAGAGTTTTTCTCCTAGATTCCTGCTCTGCTGAACGTCACGCCAACCCTGTGAGGTAGGTTAGGCTGAGAGATGGGGATTGACCTTGGAGTGTTTTGTTGTGGTTGTTTAGTTTTAATTGAGCAGGGATTTGCACCCGGTTCTCCTCGATTTGAAAGTGAAGAAGCTGGCCACGCCACCACCCAACAGCTTCCCTGCAGAGAAGGGAAGAATGGAGCCCATTGTATCAGCTTCAGCTCTCCTTCTCTGCAAGTAACAGAGCTCTGAACAATGAACTGCCGCTAACCTTCTGTTTACATTGTGTCGATGTTTGTTTTCCAGAGAGGGAATCCAGGACAACCTCCAAGAATCTATTCCCAGAGCGCAAACAGCCATTAGAGGCCAGCCATCTCCGCCGTTTCAAGTTGGGATTATTTTTCCCACTGTGCATCACTTCCGCACTTCAACTCCTTACCGCTTGAGTTTGCACTCGGTTTTCAAATAACATGGCAGAACCACACACACACAACCCCTCCTTTCCCCAACCCCTGTGGTGGCTGGCAAAATCTGCAATGAAGTCAGCCTTCCACTGTCCCCATGCGAAGCCCAGCCGCAAAAGGAAATCTGTTGCATGACAGATAAAAGCTTTGGTCGTGCCTCATGTTCCCAAGGAAATAGGTGAGGAACTTCAAGTCTGAGACAAATGTGGCTGTTTCCCCAGTATCTGGTTCTCTGTCCTTCTCCCATTCCTCTTATCAGTTTCAGTCCATCCGCACCTTCAGTGTCCCCCAGCTCCTATGTTTCACCAACTAAAGATGGAGAGATTGTTACTGGGATACACAACTATTTGTCACTCATTACAGTGAGCATAATTTCTTGGTTTAATTCATTTGTACTCTGCCTTTCTCCCCGATGGAGACCCAAAGCAGCTTGCCTCCTTCTCCTCTCCTCCATTTTATCCTCACAAAACCCCCGGGTTAGCCTGGCCCGAGGTCACCCAGCAAGCTTCCATGGCACAAATGCGTATTCAAACTGGGGTCTCCCAGATCTTAATCTAGCACTATTACCACACTCTGGCTAATTAGCATAAACACCCCTCTGTTCAAACAGCAAGTTGATTTATTTATGTAGATATTTATGCCCTGCAATAATAATTATGGTATGGCATGGTGTGCAGACTAGCCAAGAGATCCTAAGACTGTCCGGCAGCTAGAAGTTCTAGCTCTTTTAGCATTATGCACCACTAGGTGGCAAGCTAGACTTGTCTTTAAGGCAAGAGACGTTTCAGAGGCAGTTTGTCACTGCCTGCCTCATGCCTGGTATTCCTTGGAGGCTGCCCTTCCAAATGCTAGCCAGGGGTGACCCTGCTTAGGTTTCGAGATCTGACGGAGTAGCCTGGCCTTTTATGCCCAGCTTTTCTCCCTTATGGGGACTCAAAGCAGCTTACGACATCCTCCTTCCATAGTTATCTGCACAACAATCCTGTGAGGTAGGTTAGGCTGAGAGACAGCAACTGGCCCACGGTCATCTAATGAGCTTCGACAGCAGAGTGGGAGTCTGAACTCAGGTCTCCCCGATCCTAGCCTGACTCTAACCTCTATCCTGCATTTTGTTTGCAAAGATGGCTCAGGTTTATACCACTCTCCATAATACGTGTTATTTTGTGGTGAATGTGATGTGGGGCGGAGAATAATAAAAACTTTGGTTAATTTAAAGGTTCTCTGCTCCTGTGGGGGATTGGTCTGCTCGTATTCTGTAGAAGCAGCTGGAAAACAAATCTTACACATTTTAATCAGGATGTGGTACAGTCCTGCACAGCCCAGTTCTGCGTGTTTTACTCAGAACTGTAAGTTACAGACAGGTGTTATAAGTTACACACATATGTGGCAGCACACACACACACTGTTTTCATCTTTAAAGGTTATGCTTTCATGGGCCAAGCTTTCTGTCTTCAGTGGGGCTTACTCCCAGGTGAGCATATGTAGCGTTACCAGCACAATGAGAGAAATAGAAACGGTTTTCAAATGCAGTGGGTGACAGATCTGTCTTTCAAACTTCAATGCGACATTTCACATTTCAACGTAATGCCCCAGATACATCCAAGGACAGATGTTCCTGCCTGACCCTTGTGAATAGCTGACCTATTCGGGAAGATATATTTTCCTTGCTAAGGTACCAACTTGGAAAATACAATTATGAGCCAAAAGTAGTACAATGGAACATCCATGTTCAGAAGCAATGTACCTCTGAATACACAGAGGGCAAAGAGGATAATCATAGAATCACAGAGTTGGAAGGGATCTCCAGGGTCATCTAGTCCAACCCCCTGCACAATGCAGAAATTCACAAATACCTTCCCCCACAGCCCCCAGTGACCCCTGTTCCAAGCCCAGAAGATGACCAAAAAAACCACTCCAGGATCCCTGGCTGAACTGGCCTGGAGAAGATTGCTTACTGACCCCAACGCGGTGATCGGTTAAGAACTAAGCACTGATGCAGCCCTTCCTGCCCTCCCTTTCATGATCTGCCTGATGTCCCTTTAGAAATCTCCCAAAGATTATCCACCATTGGAAACAGGGCAGTGGGGGTTGACCGACCTTGGGTCTGATCCAAGGTGACACTGATAGTTAAACAGAACCTCCTTATTCAGAGACAGTGTATCTGTAAACAGAAGGTCTACGTGTGACCTTCTCAGAAGTATTCAGCTGACCTTTGTGGGGAATGAGGATGCTGGAGTACAGGACTCTGGTCCAGCAGCATTCTTATTAGGTCACCTGAGGATACAGAAGTCCTCTCTCTGGCCTACAGGTTAAGGAGTGTCAGCGGAGAGGCAAGGCTACATAGTGGTTAGATACCAGATTAGGAAGAAAGTACATAGAATTCCACATCAATTGCCTTTGCCTTAAATCAGATTGATAGATCTTATGCCAGAATGGATGCACTCTAGACAGATACTGGTTTTCAGTAGTGACTCCATGAGAAAGTGTGGTGCAGTGGTTAGAATGTTGAAGTAAGACAGGGGTCCCTAACGCAGTACACATGGGCACCAGGGCACCCATCAACACCTTTCCTGGTGCCTGACAAATGTTTTTAGAAAGTGGGTGGGCCCATGTGGGGCTTTTCCCAGTAAGGCTTCTGAATGGCCACTGGAGATTTGATTGGCTGTGCAGATTTTTTAAAACTTTGTTTTGGCAGCAGCTACCAGCACAACAAGCCAGTCTGGTGTGATGGTGAAGAGCAGCGGACTCTAATCTGGGAGAACCAGGTTTGATTCCCCACTCCTCCACATGCAGCTGCTGGTGTGACCTTGGGTCAGTCACAAGTTCTCTCAGCGTTGTTCTCTCAAGAGCAGTCCTCGAAAGAGCTCTCTCAGCCCCACCTACCTCACAGGGTCTCTGCTGTGGGGAGGGGAAGGGAAAGGAGATTGTAAACCGCTCTGAGACTCCTTCAAGTAGTGAAAGGCGGGGTATAAATCCAGTCTCTTCTTCACAAGGATCTGCACTGTGTGACTGAATATAAGCAGCAGCCATTTGGTGGCTGACTCCCTCTCCTGCAGCAGCCATTTGGTGGCTGCACCCACGCTGTGTTGGAAGTCCAGAGGTGCCAGCAGGCTCAAAAAGGTTGGGGACCCCTGGACTAACGCGACCCAAGTTTCTCCATGAAGTTCACTTCGGGCCACTCATTCATTCCGCCTAGCCTCCTCCACAGGGGTGTTGTTGCGAAAACAAACGGGAGAGAGGGCAACCTCTTAAGCTCCCTGGAGATCAAACCCACCACGCAAGGTTGTTGTCGTTGTAAGGATAAAACAGGGGCAGAGCGGCCTGGCGAGGTCCCTGCGGAGTCAAGCCTACCTCGCAAGGTTGTTGTTTGTCACAAGGCTAAACTGGGGGAACGGAAAGCCTCGGAGCTACTTCTCGGGGAAAAGCCTTACAAGATCAAACTTTGCCCACGTGCAAGCAATGCCGTCTTACACGTGCAGGGCAAGGTGTGCGGCAATCACGAGAAGCGCCTCGGTGGATCCCAGCCAAAACAACAGCCACGTTCCCCGTCCTTCCTCCTTCGGCGTGGCAATGGAAAAGACTCTCCCCCTTGGCCAGGCTGCGAAAGCAGAGACGGCGTAAGAGCCCCGCCAGCAGGAGCGTCCTCGGAGGCGCTCCGCATTCCCACTTGCACAGCAAAAAAGGCCAGCGCGGCGTCCGGACTCCGGAGAGGGGAGCTCATCCGGGCGGCACCTCGGCTGGCCAAGAGCCTCCCTGCGCCAATCGCTAGGGCAGAAGCAGCCACGGCTCTAACCAGCCCTGCGGCTCGCTTGCAAACAGACGCCCGCAAGAGCCGGGGAAAACGCCCCGGCTTCCCACCATCCGCCTCCCCGAACATTTGCACCGAGCTCCCGCCATTGTCTCGCAAGCCCTCCTTCTCCGCCGCTGAAACAAAAACAGGTAGGCGGGCTCCGAATGCCGGCCCCCATTGGGAAGGGAAAGGTTCTGTTCGGGAGGGGGCCAATCAGAACACGGGGGTGGGGCCTTTGGACGCGCCCCTTTTTGCATATATAAAGTCGGCGTTTAACCTACTTGCTGTATACACAGTAGAGCGCCGAGCGCTGGCGGGGGTGGTGGTAGTAGTAGTGTGCGTCCGGGGGATTTGATGCAACCAGGTTGTTGGGTTCGGGGTTGCAAGCGGGCGCCTGAGCTGAATCTATAGGCAGGTGGGGTGCGAACACCGCAAAACCGACACGCGTTCCTGCCGCCCGCTTTTGTTGCGTTGCGAGCTTCTCGGATCGCCGCCACCCTTGGGGTATGTATCTGGGGAGAGGGGCACGGAGCGGGACGTGACATTGGCGGAGGGGGAGGCTAAAGGTGGGGGGGGAGCGGAGGCTGATGTGCTTTGCGGGTCTGGGCTGGGAGGAAGGAGCCCCGACCGCCTGCCCGCCGGTCTCCCCACCGCCAAGCGCGCACACGCAATTTGCAGCCCGCGTTGAATCCGCTTGCATTGTCTGAGCTCGAGAGGCAGGGACGCGAAAGGGTTAAACTTTTGTTGAAGTGCTGATCTTTGTGCTGGCGGAATGTGCCGGAGCGGGAGCTGCCTGGAGCCGGCAAGGGGGGAGGGGGGGAGGGAGAGAGGAAGGTTGGGGGTTGGGGAACGCAAGACGGGCGCAAAAGGCTTGCATTCTGCGGGGCGTTCCAGCGACTC
The DNA here is from genome assembly GCA_029375565.1 of Gekko gecko. Classification (NCBI taxonomy): domain Eukaryota; kingdom Metazoa; phylum Chordata; class Lepidosauria; order Squamata; family Gekkonidae; genus Gekko; species Gekko gecko. The sequence continues at coordinate 204,792,157 of JAPDNY010000005.1, forward strand.
TGCCCGAGCCGCGGCTGTTGCAAGCGGCCACCTTGTTTGGCAGGGGCCGGCTGGAAAAGACTTTCCCTGCGTGGAGCTCCGCAAGGTTGCAATTCACCTTCAGACGGATTTTTTTAAGGGAAACAATAATTAGCAACACAACTCGTGAAATCAAGATGTGTCTTCCAGGCAGTGGCTCGAATTCTGAGTAACCAGTTTTCATTCAGAATAAAACCAGAGTACAGTGGCACTTTAAAGTCTAATAAACTGTATAATGATGTAAGCTCATTGAGGTGAAGTAAACCTTTGGACTTATGTCTTAACCTCCCGGGCACTAGGGGGCAGCATTGTCTGCCCTGTGGGGCCGGTTGCAAGCACGGATGACCGAGCCCTTCCTGCCTCTTTGGAGTTGGGAGCCCTCTTTCCTTCTCAGGTGGCCCGGTGCCCCTGATGGCATCTTGGGGGGTTGTTCCAGCTGTATGCCATTTTGACTTCCCTGACCTGTCTCCCAAAGCCTCTTATGGGTTGCTGTTCACTCACACTCAGTTAATTAACTCTTTTGCCCTTTATTTCAATTTCAGTACACTCATAGCATGTTTCTATGGTAGATGCTGCACTCAGTCTTTGTCCCCTTAAAGCTAGCCTTTTCTAATGCATTTCTTGAAGACCCCTTCAATAAGTCTGACTGGTCACTGGTCTGGCCTAGTTATTCAGAGTCCTAGATTAGGGTTTGAGTGAGACCCAGGTTCGAATCCCCAGCCTTCCATGGAAGCTCGCTGGGTGACCTTGGGCCAGTCACACTCTTTCAACCTAACTTTCCTTGCAGGTTCGTTGTTGGGTGAAGACACGATGGAGGAGGGGGGAACAGTGTGGCAAACAGCATTGGGTTCCCACTGGGAGAAGAGCATGGTATAAATAAATGCAAATCTCTGCAATCCCCTAGTGGGAGTTGCTGTTTGGACCTTCTTGCCTGGCAACTGACATACTGGCTTTCTTTATTTATCCAGTCAAAGACTGTGACAGCCAGTCCCTACATTGCCCATAACCTTTCTTCTTGTATTATAGTGCCCAGGTTGCCATGGCGGACCACATGATGATGTCGATGAGCCACGGCGTGAACGGGTTGCAGGGCTACCGGATGGGGGTGAATGGGCTGCAGGGCCCTCCCCAGCACGGACAGCACATGCTAAGGACGATACCCGCCAACCACCAGATGATGCAGTATGGAAACCCCAGCCTGGACGCGGGCATGAGGCAACGGCCGGGCATCAGTGGACAGATGGGGCATCACCAGGTGCCCAACGCCATGATGTTCAACAACCCCGGCCAGCAGCAGCAGCAATACATGGGACCTGTGGGCACTCAGCAACTTATGGCTAGCATGCACTTGCAGAAACTCAATACCCAGTACCAGGGCCATCCTCTCATGGGCATGAGCAACGGGCCCGTGGGCACAGGTGCGCAGCAATACAGGGTGGGACCCGGCCAGCACCCTGGCATGCAGCATATGCCCTCCCCCGCTTTGACCTTGAACGTTATGGACACGGATCTCGTCGACGAAGAGGTTTTGACCTCCTTGGTCATGGAACTGGGGTTGGACCGGATTCAGGAGCTGCCAGAACTTTTCCTGGGACAGAACGAGTTTGACTTCATTTCGGACTTTGTCAGCAAACAGCAGCCCAGCGCCATCAGCTGCTGAGCGGCTGGAAGTGGGTGCTTCCTCCCCCGCCCCGCCCGGTTGCTTGATTTTCACACCTCTCCCGACTTCTCCCTTTGTGTGTCTCCCCTCGCCCCCCCGCACAAATACTTACAGGCGTTCTCAGCTATCCCTCACCTGTCTCCTGAAACACAAGGGACAATCATCAGAGGCTTGCACTGCGTTGCTCGTTTGGGAGTGTGTTTTTTTTTTTCTCTTGCGCTATAGAAAGCGGGAGGCTTTTTTGCAGCTCTGAATGGAAACTGAAGACGCAGCCTTGTTCAAGGATCGTTCGTGTGGCAGCTACAGAATTTCGGTCTCTGGGAAAAAGGAATTGGGCCTTCCGCAAAACTACTGCCTGTTGTGTCTGGACTACTGAGGAGAGGGTTGGGCAGACAAAGTTGGATCGTATGGTTGGCGGTTTTCAGTGAAGTTGGCAAGCTACTCAGAACTCTCCAACAGAACTCTCTTTCGTTTCTTGAATGGTTCTCCAATCATAAAGGGTGTATGTGGGAGCCCCTTCGATGCTGTGAAGTTAACAACCGGGTCTTTCTCCTTTGAGTTAGAGATATCTTCCCTCAGAGGTCATTCTTTTATATCCCCTTCTTTCAAATCAACTGGGCAGACGTCCCTAATGCCTCCCCCCCCAATACATGTAAGTGACCAATCTGCATCAAACTTGGGTCACTTTGGTGTAAAGGAAAAATAAATTTGAAAATTGGCTCCGGTAGTTCATTACAAGGTCATAGGACTTCCAGGCAATTACAAACACAAGCTTTAAGCTGCCACTATCTGCAAACCAAAAAAAGTCCTTGTAACTGTATATTAGTGATCTTTTTTAAAAAAATCTTATTTATCTCATGGTCTTCTCCCTCCCATCTTTATTTATTCGGAAGAGCTAGATTGATTTTTTCTTTTGAGCTTATTGGGAATGACTGAAGAGGCATGTAAGCCTGTGTCATCCAAACCACTGTGTTTTCAATAACCATGCAAAAATAATTTTTTTAAACCATGGCTGCAGACAAGATCTTTTTGCATCCTGATACACTTTTCTTTCTCCTGGGGTTTGATTTGAAAGACTAGTTTTTACTTCTGATTTTGTGTTTCTCAGCAGAAGAAAAATGTTTGGCGTGACCGGCAGCTTGCTCCCCTTTCAGCCTCCCTCTTTTCCAAAAGCGTCTGGGAAAGCTGACTGTTCTATGTTCTGTGCACCGACTCTGAAGTTGCTACTGCCCCCTGTTGTTGAGAGCACATAGCAGCACATCATTGTTGATCAATGAAGTGTGCATGTACAGATAACAATGATTTCCCCCTCCCTCCCCAAAAATAAAAGCTAAGAACCTCAAACTGAACATGTTTGTTGGATTGTTTCTTGTATTTTCTGTCCAGGGACTGCTTGACAGCAATTGCAGGTCATGGGCTTGGAGTTCAAATGGTGGGAGACAGCATTTGCCAACCTGTGGGTTACGAAGCCCGTGAAAGCAGGCCCTTGGCTTTTGCAGTTTAGTCCGTGATCTACTTTTTCAAAAGTGGGTCACCATACCTAATAAATTTGGACTTGTGGGTCATCCCACTGAAAGGTTGGGAACCACCGCTCAAGATGACTTTACAGTGCCAGGCACAGTTTCTTTAAACCAGAAGTTGTTGTGACCTGGAGTTTCTTGTGGATTGGGAACATTCTGTGATACGGACCTGCTCCTGTTTACAGATAGGGAACTGGTGCATGGCCCGCTGCTTGGCTCATGTTTTGAGGTCAGCAGCATACCGTCTTTCCTCCAATACTGGTTTGATAGCTAGTGTCTGAGCCTTGCCGTGGCTTCTAATTCCAGAAATTTTGTGGAATAGCTTAGATACCACGGGTAAATTGGGCTCTCCACTTCAGTTTCTTTTTTTTAAACAATTAGCGTAATGCCTCTGGGTGCCTGAGAAGAGATGCTTGAAGGATGAATGAAAGGCTTGTAATGTGTTATACAGTGGTTTGGCATGAATCGCATTGCATATGTCTTGTGTGAAATCCGCCGCCGTGACTTGCACATGATAAGGCTGTTCCTTCTGTAGGCAGCCAGATGGCATCTCTTGATAGTGTCCGAATCCTTTGTGATGACAAATGTAGAAGCTATGAAGTCCTGACCAACCTTTTCAGGAGCGCTCCTGCAGGTAGGGTGGCATATATTATGTGCAGCTGGGAACAAGCTGGGCTCACTAGAGAATGCACCAGCACAACAAGATAAAGTGTTGCTAAAGCTTGTGGGAAGAGCAGATCCTGAAAAAGATACCTGTCAGCAGTGTTTCCTCTAAGCGGAGCTAGTGTGAGCTAGCCCACAGTTTCCTATCCTCCAGCTCACACATTTTTTGCCTTAGCTCAGGAAGGGATGGCTCCAGAGCAAACTAATTTATGCAGAAGCCAAGTCACCTGCTCACAACTTTAATGGCAGTAGCTCACAAAGTAGAATTTTTGCTCACAGGTCTCCATAACTTAGAAGGAGCATTGCCTGTCAGGAGTGTAAACTGCATGATATAAAGACTCTCTTGTAAATGAATAGAGTGATATTAATTTTGGGGGGTGATGGGAGTGCAGTGTTCTCCCAAGCTGTTGTTTTTCTAACTCTGCAAGCATGCGAGTTAGTTAATTCCCAGGTCCCTTGGGCAGGACTCTGTCTTTGTTCTACCCTCCTCCCTCTGGAATACTCAGACCCAGAAATACCTGTAGAGCTACAGCCAACCAAAGCTCGTTCAACATCAATAACTTATTTCTCAGTCTTTCACATGAAGTTACCTTATTCTGATAGTGCTGTCCTAAGCAGATGTATACCCTTTTGAGTCCACTTCAGTCAGTAGGCTTAGAACGAGATGGGTAGCCATGTTACTTCGTCTGTGGCATAGAAGAAAAGAATCCAGTAGCACCTTAAAGGCTAACAACATTTGTGGCCGGGGATGAGTTTTCGTGAGTCACTGCTCACTTCAGACACCAAGTGATGCTGAAGAAGTGAATAGTGACTCAGGACAGCCCCTACCCCGCCACAAATTTTGTTAGTCTTTAAGGTGCTGCTGGACTCTTACTCTTTTTTTCTACTGCAATAAGCTTAGAAGTTTGTAACACTGCTTAGGATGGCACTGTGTACTCTGGCAAACTGGCGACCCTGCAGGGTCTCAGGCAGAAGTCCTTTACATCACCCAGGACTGGATCCTTTCCGTGTTAGATTCCAGGGATTGACCATCGTAGACTTCCTACATGCAAAGTAGGTGCTCTGCCACAGAGCCACAGCCCGTCTTCAAGTTTGCCTCTTCATAAACGGAATGGAACCCTCAGCTTCCATCAGTGCTGTTGTACCATCCCTGTCCTGTGGCCCTTCCTTTCCCCTCCTAGGAAACCATCTCCAGTTTGACTTTGTAGGACTTTTCCTTCTCTTACCATACATCTGGAATGTGTGAAACTTTCCCTGTGTTATGCTGGCTGCTTGCATTAGCTTCCGGTTTGGAGCAACTTATATATACCTCTAGTCCATCCCACGCATGCTGATACCACTGCCCTGTATCCTACCACTGTGCTCGACATTGTCTGAAACCTTCATCTGAATTAAATAGTTCTTCCAGTGGAAGAGCCTCTTAAGTTGGAGAAGGGCTTTTGAGGCTGAGGGAAGGCTTATGACTGGGTTGAGTGGACTGGTAGGACACAGATCTTGGAGATCCTCTAATCCAGAGGTGTCAAACTCATTTGTTAGGAGGGCCAGATCTGACATAAATGTCACTTTTGTCAGGCCAGGCCACATGTACCATAAAATGTTACGCCAGGTACCGGAAATATAAATTTTATAAAGGACACAGGCAAACCCAATTAACCATATGATTTTTTTACTCAAAATACAAACAAAAGCTATTGATTCCTAGCAGTGAAAACATTTAATTTACTGAGGATCCCACAAAAGCCCCAATAAATGTATTTAATCATACCTAAGTTTTTTTCCAAGGGATACCATAAAGGGGTAATTTGCGTTTCCATCCACACCAGTTACTTTCCAGCTGGATAAGAGCCCTGGATGGTTCTGGCCCCTGGGCCTTATATTTGACACCCCTGCTCTAATCCATACCAGTCAATAAGAGTGGCATTAGCAAGGCTAATTTTAGACTTCCAAGTTTTCCAGTCCAGTGTAAAGAGGCATGTAGTTAACTCCTTGTTAGGTTAACTTGCATCTGGAGCTAAAAATGTCCTGCTCCCACTTTGCAGTCCACCGCCAAAACTGGGTTCCATCACTTCAGCAAAACGCTGGAATTGTTCCTAATTCTTACAGGTGCTTCTACCAGTGTAATTATTTTCTTTTTTCTGTACTTATTCAGGGTATTAGACAATTGGTTAAAACTTCCTGTATGGAATTTGGTGGTAATAAAAGAGTTTGGAGAAGCAATAATGCTGAATGAATAGAGCAGGAGAAATGTCAGACAGAGCAAAAGGGATGAATAGCTTTCCGGAGGCTGAACAGGCAGATTAGATTGCTAATCTCTTTTTCTGTTGCTCAAGAAAAGGTCTCCTTGCTGCCTGTGAAGCGAGGGAGGCTTGTGCCCACTGATAGTGACACTTTTCTGTACAGATAAAAGTGATGTGACTGTATGTGATAGGGATCCTGTGTCTCTCTTTATGTCAAATCTCAGGCTAATCTTTAATGAACTATGGTCCCACGGTTTTGATAACTGCATTTTTCATCACACGAGAGATATAGAGGACAAAGATTTCTGAACCAAAAAGAGAGAGCTGAAATGTGTGCCTTGTTCCTGTAATAGGGATGGGGAGAGAAAAATCTGTGCGTGATACAATGTTAACTGGATTGATATGTCTGTGAGTTGGGTCTGGAGGGAGTTGGGCTAAAATGTCCACCACTGAAGCTACTGGCTTGGTGTGTCTTCTGTATATAAAATGTGTGGAACAGATTCTGACAGTGCCGTCCCAAGCAGAGTTACCCCATTCTGAGTCCACTGAACTCGGTGCCTTCAAAAGGATGCAACGCTGCTTCGGTTTCCACCATCTTATTTCTGAGCGGCCGCACAGCGGTGAAGTTTCTGCAAACTGAAAAATAACTGAGCTTGTTTTTCTTCCCAGTTCTTTTTCTGGTGATTGTCCGTGCCACCAATGTGTGTGGGTGAGCAAAACCTCTCTTTGGGCTAATAACATGCAGATATCTCTTGCAAGGCTCTTGATGCCTGACACCTGATAATAAGCCTTTCCTGGATTGAGTAATGAAGCGAGTTGAGTATGGTAAGGCTCACGAAGGAACAGGTGTTGCTCCGCTTATAAGGGCTGCTTCATACAGTTGGGAGAGGGGCTTCTTGCGAGCCCGTGGAAACAAATGTCATGTGTGAAGTGACCAACATGTATTGAGCATATGTTTGGTGCAATTGATATATGCTGGTATAAGGATGCTTCCAGGAAGCACAGTGCCTTTATTTTTCAGATTGTCATGGGGGGGGATGCATTGAAAGGTAAGGTATGGACACATAGGAAGAAGCTTCGAACAGTCTAAATTGTGACCAACTTAATGGCAGGGCTATGGCTTAGAAGTAGAACCACCTGTCTTGCATGCAGAAGGTCCCAAGTTTAGTTCCCAGCATCTCCAGTTTAAAAAGGTCAGGTAGGCGGTTGATATGAAAGACCTTGACCCAAGAGACCCTGGTGAGCCGCTGCCAGTCAGAGCAGACAAGACTGGCTTTGCTAGACCCAACAGTCTGACTTTCTATAAAACAGCTTTGTATTTTTCTGTGGTACTGAAAAAGAGGAATTTGAAACAAGCCTTAACCTGGTAAAGAAATCGACAGTTATTGCGAAGGAATAGCTTTTGGGTTTTTGATGCAAGAAGGGGAAATAACAGTATTTGTGATGTAACTTCCATTCTTGGGTTTTTTCAGTAAATTGCCTCTTCACATTATACATAATAATATCCTTATTGAATACTTTGCTGAAGTCCAGTTAAAGCTTTTCAGTTTTATTTAAAAGATCATAGGAAGGTAAAGTCTGTGTAAGTGTACAAGGCACTTATTAACAAAGCCAAGGAAGAATATGGCCAAATAACTGATTCTGATGGCAGGTCTGTGCTCTATCAGTCCCTATTTCACATGGGATGGGACAAGGCCATTACCTTAAAAAGCAGTGCCTTTATTCTTCAGGCTATTACTGGCTGCTGCACGTAAATGAGTTGGATCTGGCCAGCTTCTTTGCTCAATCTCACCCAATTCCCCACCTTACTACAGCCCCCCCTTCCAAATGGCTTTCCTATATTTATTTATTTGCATTATTTATAGTCTGCCTGTATCACTGGAACTCAAACTGCATTACACAGAATCAGTCAAACACCACCAACAGGATGGGACATTCAATAGACAATGGAATAGGATTTGTAGCAATCCAGAACCCACCAGAGATCAGAAGCCATGGTGAAGCAACATGTAAGTATCAAGATCACACGTCAAACGATGCAAAACTTGCACAGCAGGAACCTGCTTAGATCCTATGACCCCTAGCACAGCCTTTTTGGGAAGTCCATTCTCACCAGCAGAAAAACGGGTTTAGTTTCAACCTCATGATTTCATGCTAGCAAAATGCATTGCATCTGATGTTCTGATTTTAAAATGAGATGCTTGGGGCTTGGTCATTCTTGGGCCTCTGACCCTTCTTCCACATACCTCTGGAGCAGGGGGTAAGGAGAATTTCAGGACAAAGACAAAGGGCCAACAATAAGTTAGGTTCGATGCTCATATGTTCCAACTTCAAGCTCTGGCATTAGAAAAACAGTGTCTACAGTTCAATTCTGGTAAGTCATGGATCATGTTTAAACTCTGGGCATAGTCCAGTTTGCTTCTAGATCCAGAAAACATGGGTTAGTCTTCAGAAAATTATCTAGGCCTAGGGAGAGTTAGATCCAAAGCTTCATTCTGTCATGTTCATGAGTGAACCTGGGCCAGTCACTCCCTCTAAGCCTAACCTACCTTGCCAGAGTTTTGGCAACAGAACAGGGAGGAGATAGGCATGTGCAACAAGAGTATTAGTGGCCTATTTAAGAGTGTTGTGGCGGTGAACCAAGTGTGGCTTATAAACCACTTAAAAAAAAAAAATCTTGACATCCATCATAAGCTCAATTGGTACGATAGATCAGAAATCAAAGCATGGCTTTGGGTATGTATGAGTAGGTTAAGGGGGGAAATATGAATTTCAGACATTGCTTAAAATGTGGGGCAGCTAAAAAAGAATGTTTGTCCCAGAAGTCGTGCTCTGTCCTGTATGAAGTAGCATGTTTTAAAGTGTCTGTGGGGGGATAAACGTTTTAGAAAAGTTTGCCTCTGAAGACTTACACAGCGCTCCAAAAAAGAGGCAAAGGAGAACTAGATCGTAGGAATCCACTCTCAGTAATGTGACCTCACGTTGGTATTAGAAGGCGTCAGCAATGACTCACAAAAGCTCATACCCTACCACAGATTTCGGAAGTCTTGAAGGTGCTACTGGACTCTTTTTTTTTTCCTACTGTGACCCTGTGCAAGCTTACTTAACACCAGGGCTGTGGCTTAGTCTCTTCAAATTTCATAGGACTTGCAGGGGGCTCTTCCCAGTAAGTATGCATGAGGAAGTGTAGATTTATAAATACATCTCAAAATGCTGTGATGTGTAGGCTTGTGAATGCCTAGCAAGCAGCACAAGTAACAAGCATAAGTCTGCAGGGCTTATTAGAGAGGGTTTTTTTTTTGTTATTCAGTTGCCCAGTCGAGTCCAACTCTTCGCAACCCCATGGACCAGATCACGCCAGGCCCTCCTGTCTTCCGCCGTCCTCTGAAGCTTGCTCAATTTCATGTTCATTGCATCGATGACACTGTCTAACCATCTCATCCTTCGCCATCCCCTTCTTCTTTGACCTTCAATCTTTCCCAGCATCAGGGTCTTCTCCAGTGAGTGCTCCCGTCTCATTTGGTGGCCAAAGTATTTGAGCTTCAGCTTCAGGATCTGGCCTTCCAGGGAACAGTCAGGGTTGATTTCTTTTAGGATTGACTGATTTGATCTCCTTGCAGTCCAAGGGACTCTCAAGAGTCTTCTCAAGCACCACAGTTCAAAAGAATCTATTCTTCAGCGCTCGGCCTTCCTTATAGTCCAACTCTCACAGCCACACATTACTACTGGCTTGAAACTCAACATCAAAAAAACTAAGATCATGGCACCCGGCCCCATCACTCCTTGGCAAATAGAAGGGGAAGTCATGGCAGTAGTGACAGACTTCACATTCCTGGGATCCAAGATCAGTGCAGATGGTGACTGCAGCCATGAAATGAAAAGACACCTGCTCCTGGGGTGGAAAGCAATAGCAAACCTAAACAGCATGATAAAAAGTAGAGACATCACCCTGCCAACAAAAGTCCACATGGTCAAAGCAATGATATTAGAGAGGTTATATTTTACTAACTTGCTTGCAGATAACACACCGCTGAAAGAGCTGCCAGAAAATCTGTCTGTAGAAGGCTTGAAATTGCAACACCTGAGATGATTATGTAAGTTTGTAGAGTGGGGAAACACCAGTGACATGAAACCTTGTCAGGTGCATGGTTGGGGGCGGTTCAATTCTACCTAGCTCCAAGTGTTTGCCATTCAGAAGTAAGAAAGGAAGTTGGGCAACCAAACCCACATGAAGCCACCTTATTAGTGGTTGACCATTCGTCCATCAGGCTTGATGCTTTCTACTCTGGCTGCCAGTGGCTCTCCAGGATCTTGGGCAGAAGAAGATCCTTCAGAAGAAGATCTGCTACTTGAGCTCCTTTGAAGGGTTTGAATCTGAGACCTTCCACATGTAAAATGTGTGCTCTACCACTGAGCCCCGGTTCCTTTTCCTTGCCTCAGTACTGGCTGTCAGAGCCAATGAGATTCTTCCTCCTTGATCTCTGGCATTTTGCTGCATATATTTCCTGTTCCATTCCATATTCTAGGGTTGCCAGCTCTGGGTTGGGAAATACCTGGAGATTTTTGGAGTGGAGCCTGGGAAGGGCAGGGTTTGCAAGGGGAAGGACCTCAGCAGGGTAGAATGCCATAGAATCCATCCTGCAAAGCAGCCATTTTCTCCAGGGGAGCTGACCTTTGCCAGCTGGAGATCAACTGTGATAGTGGGAGATCCCCAGGTGCCAACTGGAGTTTGACAACCCTGCCATATTCCCTTTTGAGCACCTGAAGCTGCTTTATGTGGAATCAGACGGTTGGTCTACCAAGGCCAGTCTTGTCTGTGCTGAATGGCAGCATCTCTCCCAGCTCTCAGGCAGAGGTCTTCCATGTCATCTACTTTCTGACCTGTTTAACTGGAGATGCTGGGGACTGGACCTGGGACCCCCTGCAGGCCATGCAGATCCTCTGCCCCTGAGCCACAGCCCTTCTTTTATGAACGGGAGTTTCACTCATGGGCAGGCTGTAGTCACTGCTTCTGGCTGTGGCACGGTAGCCTCCCACTGAGCTCCTTCGGGTGCAGCGGATGGTGAGACACAACTGCTGGCTGCCTCTACCACTGAGCTGGCCTCTGCAGACTGTCATTTGACTTTCCTGTCCTGTCCGCATTCCTGTATTGCAGGGCTGCTGTTCGGGGCAGGTGGGGAATCTTCTGGGTTTGCACCTCCATATTAAAAGGCACCCTAGATTGTAGTCACAGCTGGATGACCAACCGGGCAAGTCCCATGAATCATCTCTGTTTTAAAGGCGTTGGAGAACTTGACACGTTGTGGGTGGACTGAAAGATAAATAGCAGGGAGTTGCATGTTTGCAGTCAGGAAACGACTGAGCCATCTTCTTCCTCTTTGCAGTCTGGATATTTTGTTTGCTTCTAGCCCTGCAATCTGCTGGCTTTCTGGAAAATCAACTTGCACGTTGAGGATGACATTACTTGTAGATCATAGATCTGGTAAAGAACCAAACAGACTGCTTCCTTCACGGGCGTGCTGAGAAGACAAAGCCTCAATAAGTTTCAGGCCTATTTTTACTGTTAGTGAGGAATGCTTGGTATAACAGTTCCATAAAGAAATCAGGGTATTTTTTCTGTATTAGCAAATAAGAGTGTTAAGGTTCGCATAAAATACACTATTGAGGTTTACCGAGTCTGAATTATTAAAATACTTGCAAAATGTGTAACTACGCATGACTGAAAACATACTAGAACGGAATGTAGATCCAAGTGCAGTGTTCCCTCTAAGCTGAGTTAGTGTGAGCTAGCTCACAGTTTTTTTAGCCTCCGGCTCACGCACTTTTGTCTTCGCTCAGGAAGGATGGCTCCAGAGAAGACTAATTGAGGCAGGAGCCAAATCGCTCGCTCACAACTTTAATGCCCGTAGCTTACAAAGTAGGATTTTTGCTCACAAGACTCCACCGCTTAGAGGGAACATTGTCCAAGTGGGCAGCCGTATTGGTCTGAAGCAGGCAAGCTTGATCTCGTCAGGTTTCGGAAGCTAAGTATGGTCAAGTCTGGCAAGTACCCGAGGCAGGAAGCGCCTCTCTGAATATTCCCCAGGCCCCCAGTGGGGGTCAGTCAGCAGAGATCACCATGGCTTCCAGGTTACTCTCACGCGGACACATTAAAAAAAATCCCCAAAAAAGTTTGAGTCCAGTGGCACCTTTAAGACCAACAAAACTTTATTCATGGTACGAGCTGTCGTGTGCATGCACACTTCCTCAAATGCGTTGGAAATTGCAGGCAATGGCCAACCACCTTTATTCATCTCTTGCCTTGAAAACCCCACGGGGTTGCCATAAGTCAGCTGCACCTTAATGACAAAACAACAACAAAAAAATAGGGATGGAAGCTTCCGAGTGTGAAGCAGGGGCTCCCTCTCCCTCCCCAAGTTGCTTCCAGTTGGTTTGTAACTAGCTGAGATGCTTGAAGGGAAGGGTTTGTTGTTTGGGGTCCTCCCAGACTGGTTTCTATCACTGTCCTGACACACTGGATGAAATTCTCAGAGCTGTGCTTAGCTTTGAAAATGAGACGTCCTGGGGCTTGGGAATGCGTGAGAAACACCATCACTCTGCCTGAAGCCCACCTTCCTCATCCTAGATGTGTAGGATCCAATAGTCGTGCTGGATGTCCCTCAGGTGAGGAGAAAGGCACATTCTCAGAAGGGTCTGTCATCCTTTGAGCATTCAACCAAAACAGTGTTCTAGGATTAGACTATGCTGTCTGGGACTTGGTGCTGGCATAATAATGAAAGCTTGACAACAGAACTCCCAAGTCTCATCCTGCTTAAAATATCATGTATATTCCCAGCCCGCCTGCCCCCCCCCCAATGTGGCAACACCTCCCATCAGCAGTTGGCAGCTAGTCGATGTCCACAAAGTTGCAGTGTAACAACAGGAAATTGCTCATGACAAAAGAGCCCTTCATGTCCTCCTTGGCCTGGAACAATTGTTCATTGATAGGATTATCCTCTGCTCCTCTCACATGAAGAGAGAGGTCTAAAAATATTTTAGTTGCCCTAGTTATTACCAGGTATGTGACTGGATTAGACCGGACCCCTTAGTTCCAGGCTGTGTCACAGGCTGCTTCCACAGCTGTTTCTTCAGCTCTCTGGAAACATTTTTAAAAGTATTTAGCTATTTATACCCTGCTTTTCTCCCCAACAGGAACCACTGTTCCTCCAAGTTATCCTTACAACAAGTACCCTGTGTGAGGCAGAATTGGGGGGGGGGGGCATTACCTGTGGCAAAAATACAGTTGAGAATCAACTTCTGAGAATCAAAGTCTAAGACTCTGCTGCCAGTCAGGGTAGACAATATGGAGCTAGATGTGCCAGTCAGCTGACTCGGCACAAGACACACAAACACACGAAAGTTCCTTCTACTGAATCAGACCCTCGGTCCATCAAAGTCACTATTGTCTACTCAGACTGGTGGCAGTTCTCCAAGGTCTCAGGCAGAGGTCTTTCACGTCACCTCCTGCCAGATCCTTTAGCTGGAGATGTCGGGGATTGAACCTGGGACGTTCTGCGTGCCGAGCAGATGCTCTGCCAGTGAGCCACAGCCCCTCCCAAGGCAGCTTTTTAAGTTAAGGGAAATAGCAAGATCCTGATCCATCAAGTGTCCACTTGGTTGCCAGCAGAGTCAACAACATCTCTGACAACATCTCTGCAAGTGGCACCCTCTGTGTCAGCGCAATCTTCTGTTCGCTTGGTTTCCACATGCTCCCATCAGCCAGGAAAAACAACCTTTCCTGCAAAAGGAGCTTGAACAGGCCTTACAGAGGCCGTGCCTGCCCTGCAAGATTTCCTGGTTTTATGTTCTGGGATTTTGTCTCGGGCACTGTTTGTTTTCTTTCTCCCCCCCCCCCAGCGTGCATGACTGTGCGGAGTCAGGGCAGGACAACTGGACTGTCAGGATGGGTGGAGGGGAGGTTTTAGCTCGCCTGTCATGATAGTATATCAGTGCTTTAAAAGAAAATAAAAGCCTTGAGAGCTGCGTAATTAGCGGCAGAAGCTGCCTTCGAAAACCGTGTTGGCATCTTAGGGTATGTCGGCATGTCAAGTTTGCTTTGCTTTCGCTAGGGCTTAGAAACGCTGGCTCAGCGTGAGAGATCCCCTCTAAGCCAACCCAGAGAAAATAGAGCATGAGTGTGGATAAATGCCACTTCCTTGCATTTTTCAGGAGTGTTCTTTATGGCAAAGAGCTTCGTGCCAGCATTACTGGCTAGGCGTGTGCACAGAAATTTGATTTGGGTCATTTGCAGTCTGTTTCTCCCCCCTCTTTCTCTCTCTCTCTTCATGATGGTTATTATACTGACAGTGCAGTCTTAAGCAGAATTGCACCCTTTTAAGCCCAGACTGCTTAGCTTCGGAGAAGAATGTGGAGCATCCGTGGGGGTCTTAAAGCTCCTATGCTATCATGGCCCTTGATGCCAACTTTGTATGCCCACATGATGCAGGTCTGGCAGTTTTAGAGGACCCGTTCTTCTATTAGTTCATGAACTGACTTGTTGCTCACAGACTTGAATAAGAAACCTGCAGCTCTCAGAACTGAAACAATTGGGGGGGGATGGAATAATTCTCAACTTGATTTGAGTGACAACACATTTGAACTTTGTCTGACAGCACAAGCAACGCTGGCAACTTACCTGTTTTAGAACGGTGGTGTTATGTCCTCTGACCGCCACTAGGCGCCAGTGATATGCAACCAGAGCTTGGCTCCAAAGAACAATAGGAACTAGGATTCTGAGCCTCCTAGTTAGCACCTATAGGAACTGTGGCGGGAAGTTTAAACCCTCCAATGGGACCTGTGGGTGTGTCTCGGGGACTGTATATAGTTGGCCGTTTCGGCCGCTTGTTTGTATTGTGTTGTGTACCAGTAAACTACGAGCTGTTAATCACGTAGCGTCTGTCTTCGCTACGCGTTGAACCCAGTACGCAACAGGTGGGTTATCAAACTTTGCCAAGCTGAAATAGTTATGGGGTTGCCAACCTCCAGGTGGCACTTGGCGATCTCCTGCTATTACAACTGATCTTCAGATGGCCAAGATCAATTCCCCTGGACAAAATGTCTACTTTGGAGGGTGGACACAATGGCATTACACCCTGGCTGAGGTCCCTCTCCTAGCTCCCCCCCCCCCAAAAAAAATCTCCAAGTATTTCCCAACCCAGAGCTGGCAACCCTATATGGTTACCTTATATCAGATTTAAAAAGAAGAAAAGCCTGGAGGACTTTGTAAAAAGTATCTATCAGACATCTGCCCAGTGCTGCTCTGCTGGCTCTCCAGTCCGCCCATGTGGGTTTTCCTTTGCACCCTCCTCCCAGCCCACGGGGATTTGCAGTGAGGATGCACCCACTCGGACCTTACCAGCTGCTGTCCTTTATACAGTTTATATCTCCGGTATCTGACATTACGTTTTATGGCACACATGGCCTGGCCTGGCAAAGTGACATTTTTGTCAGACCTGGCCCTTGTAACAAATGAGTTAGAGTGTCGTTGGACTGGCATCCAGGAGACCTGTGTTCCTTTCCACTCTGCCACAGAAGCTTGTTGGGTGACCCTGGGCCAGTTGTTCTCTCTCAGTCTCACCAGCCGCACAAAGTGGAGACGGGAAGAATGCTGGGGAGAAACGTGGGGGATGTAAATATCTAAGTAAAAATCAATAAGATGAAAATAGAGGACACTCCTGTGTATATTTATCGCATTTTCAGAACATGGATCACGGCCTCTCTTCCCCATTCCAATTTAAGCATCTTTTCTACCCGCCGTACTGTGTATTAATGGCTTCTGAAATTGTCCACTCGTACAATATGTAGCCCTGTGCTGGCTTCTGCTATGAAAATATTAGCTCGCAGAGTGTAACCATTTTTGTTTCCTGAAACTCAAGAAAACTTTGTAAAATGCTGAGATCTAGTCATACGTACCATAACCTATCAGCAACTCAAACACATTTCCCATCTGAATAGGTAGAGTGGAAGCGAAGCTGGTGAAATCCCATATACACACTAATAGAATTTTTTTTTAATGCATCCTTAAAATCTCTTCCTATGGTAAGGTAAGGACATGGTTTTACAATGGACAGGTAAACAGGGCCTGTCACTGGTAAATGTGAACAGGTAGAGCACAAAAATTAATGCCACTGCAAAAAAAGAAAGAAAGAAAAGCTTTCTTCCATCTTTATTTAGCCTGGAGGATGGCTCCCTATCTTGACTCAGGTGATCTGGCCACATGGGTCTATGCCACATTAACCTTAAGGCTAGACTACTGCAACACACGCTACAAGGGACTGCCCTTGAAGACAACTTGGAAACTTCAGCTAGTAGAGAATGCTGCATCATGATTGCTATTAGCACCTAATATGAATATTACACCTATTCTACTTCCCTGGTTACTGATCAGTTCCCAGGTTCAATTCCAGATGCTCATTACCTAGAAAGATAGATTCGGGCGGGTAGTCATGCTGGTCTGAAGCAGCAGAACTCAGACTTTATCCTCACTACCTACAAAGCCATTCATGGCTTAGGACCCACCAATCTGCAGCATTGCCTCTCCCGATACGCTCAGCTAGAACAGCTTTGGTCATCTGAGCAAAGACTTCTGAAGATGCCACCCTGCATAAAGGGTAATATCGACAGCTGCTTTGTTTGCGGTATGCATTTAACTGTTTTCACTGCATTATTTTCTAACCCTGTAGAAATCTGATAAAATAAATAAATAAGGGTGGGGGGAGCTATAAACAAAGCACATAAATACATCAGTATGAAGGAGAGACAGACGTTTGTGCCACTGGCCTCCACTGGTTAGTACTTCTGGGCCCGCCAAATGCTTCAGTTATTGCAACACGGAGGAAGATGTGGTTTGAAGCACAGCAATGCTGGCTGTAATCCTCTGCTGGGTTGCCTAACAGCCCTTTCGCCAAGAACAACGGACAGTCTCTCTCCCTCTTCCTGTTTCTGACAGGGATACAATGAGGGGTGAGTTGCAAACGGCTCAGTCAAGTTCTACAGGATTTAGGATTGCCAACTCCGGGTTGGCCACCTGGAGATTTTGGGGGTGGAGCCCGAGGAGGGTGGGGTTTGGGGAGGGGAGGGACCCCAATGGGGTATAATGCCACAGAGTCCACCTTCTAAAGCAGTCATTTTCTCCAGGTGAGCTGAGCTCCATTGCCTGGAGATCAGTTGTAATAGCAGAAGATCTCCAGACAGCACCTGGAGGTTGGCAAACACTTAGGTCAATCATTGACCAGACAGTGGATAAACTAGGAGGGCAAAATTGGTGCAGGGAGTAAAGCTCCCCCTCTACTCAAGTCAAAAGCGACTTGCTAATATGAGAGGCTCCATCTGGGTGCTAGAATTGCTGGGTTGTATATATGGTGGCTCAGTGGTTAAGACGCTGAACTGCAGGCTGGAAGGCTGGTAGTTCAGCAGTTCGAGACCCAAGTGCCGCATGACGGAGTGAGCTCCCATCTCTGGTTCCAGCTCCTGCCAACCTAGCAGTTTGAAAGCAAGAAATTGCAAGTAGATAAATAGGTACTGCTTCGGTGGGAAGGTAACAGCGTTCCGCGCACCTCAGCATCTAGTCATGCCAACCACATGACCATGGAAAACGTCTTCGGACAGAGCTGGCTCTTCGGCTTGGAAACGGAGATGAGCACTGCAACCCTAGAGTCGGATTTGACTGGCTTTTGAGCAAGGGAAACCGTTACCTTTATCTCCATGTGTGCACACATATATGGAGATCCTATGTATTCATGGTGTGTGTTGTGTGTGTGTAATAGTTGCAACCGAGAGCATGGATGTGATTCTGCACCTTAGGCACAGGGGGACAACCGCAAAAACCATCCCTCGAATCCGCGCTGGTGTTCCCTGTGGAGAAGAGCTAGGTTTATGCACAAGGTAAGTAAGCTGGTAAGCCTGACCTGAATAGCCTGGGCTAGCCCGGTCTCACCAGGTCTAGGAAGTTAGGCAAGCCCTGGCTAATAGATGGATGGGAGGCCTCTGAGGAATACCAGGGTCACGGTGCGGAGGCAGGCAATGGCAAACCACCTCTGCACATCTCTTGCCTTGAAAATCCCACAGGGTCGCCATACGTCGGCTGTGACTTGACTGCACTTTTCCCCACCACCAAGGAAACTACAGTACAGGGCTTCAAAATATGAGGGGCCTCTGACTTAAAAAAAAAATACCGAAAATGCTTAAATTACCTTTTCTTTCTGGCGATACTTTTAAACTTGACATAGCTGAGGGGGCTTGTCTTACAGGGCCATCCTAAAAGCACTTCCTTGAGAGTGAGCATCACTGAGTAAGATTCGGAGTAGACGTCTCGTAATTGGGCCGTGCTGCAAGGCAGCCCTGCGGGAGCCATGCCTGCTGTTGAGGGAGAGGACACCCAGCGCCTCAGCTGGGGATGCCAGCCTCCAGGTGGGGCCTGGGTATCCCCTGGAATTACGGCTCATCTCCAGACTGCAGAGAGCAGTTCCCCTGGAGAAAATGGATGCTTTGGAGGGTAGACTCCGTGGCATTGTGCCCCAATGAGGTCCTCCCCAGCCTCCATCCCTAAACCTTCAGGAATTCCCCAGCCTAGCCTCAGCAGAGCAAAGGTCTAAGGGCAGTCCTCAGTTTAGTATCCTCAGGGCTTTTTTTCTAGAAAAAGCCCAGCAGGAACTCGTTAGCATAATAGGCCACACCCAATGACAGCACAGCTCATTAGCATATTAGGTCACACCTCCATGTTACCAGAAGTGTGGACATCCAGCCACACCCACTTTTTGCTTCTTATTCTGTTTACCTTATTTGTTGTCAAAACCCAGGGCTTTTTTTTTGTAACAGGAACTCCTTTGCATGTTAGGCCACACACCACTAGTATAGTCCTAATGAGTTTCTGCTGTTGGGTGTGGCCTATTATGCTAATGAGTTCCTGCTAGGTGTGGCCAACGAAGGAGCCAGCCAGAACTGCATTCCTGTGGGTTCCTGCCCCAAAATAGCCCTGAGTATCCTTATTGCAGACTCTTGACACTATCAGTTGCCCACAGAGAAGTGTTGGATTTATACCCCGTGCTTCACTCAGAGCAGCTTACAATCTCCTTCCCTTCCTCTCCCCTATGAGGTAGGTAAGGCTGAGAGAGCTCCTGAGAGAACAAATCGCAGAGAACTGTGACTGACCCAAGGTCACCCAGCAGCTGCATGTGGAGGAGTGGGGAATGAAACCTGGTTCTCCAGATTAGAGCCCGCTGCTCTTAACCACTACACCAAAGTGGCTCTCTGGTTTCTGTTTGGCATTGATGCAACCTTGAACTTTGTCAGCCGCCTTGAGCAAAGAGTGGAATCCATCGGAATAGGGTTGCCAACCTCCAGGCGGTGGCTGGAAATCTCCCCCTTATTACAACTGATCTCCAGGTGACAGCGGTTCACCAGGAGAAAACGGTGGCTTCAGAAGGCGCGGACTGTATGGCGTTACACCCACACTGAAGTCCCGCCCCTCCCCAGACCTCCCCTTCTCAGGCTCCACCCCCAAAATCTCCAGGAGTTTCCCAGCCTGGAGCTGGCAGCCCTACATCAGAAATAAATTTAATATTTTTAAAAAAAAAACTGCACTGAGAGTCAGCAGGGACTGATCCAAACAGTCACAAGCTGGGCTCTGCCCCCCTCCCACGCCCTTGTTGTTTGAACACCGCAAAGCAAGCCTGGGATTAACAGAAATAGCCTTGGGTGTGAAAAACACTGGCATGTTGATTCTAAATTGCGGCTGCTCAAACAGCATTTTGAATTGACTTTCCTTTTCTTCCCCATTTGACCTATCGCTTAGATGATGGATCCAAAGGTCCTTTTACCTTCCTGGCACTGCAGCGCACTGCGCAGCTGTTTCCAATGTTGTCAGAGAACACTGCAGAGAGGAGTAAATAGGACATGTTCCTCGAGAGGGCACTAACTAATGCGGTGGGGGGGAGGCCTAGGCAGGGCTCAAGCACTTCAGAGATGCGTAAACTCCAAGAGGAGAGGGCTACGTCATGCATTTCGTTTTCCTGAAAGCTGTTTTTGACATGAACTTGAGCACGCCAGGGCTCTTAGTGGGGGGGAGGCTCTGCGGGCCATGAAATGAGACAGCAGTGATGTTCCTCGCACCACCTCTACACTGCACATTAGCGAGAGGAACAGTTACACTCACATCGGGCGTTCTGGGGCTTCAGTGTGACAAGCACATCTTTTGCCAAGCCACTCTCTGGGATCAAATCAGACATTACAAGAGAAACTCACGCTTCTCTAATCCTGTTTTTCCCTTGCAACGCTGTTGGGGGGGGGGATATTTTCAGGAACAGATGAGCAGGGGGCGAGGGGTGGGTCACACAAGGATTTGGAGGGTAGCTCAGTGGCACAGCATCTGCTTGGCATGTAGAAGGCTCCCCAGGTTCAATCCCCACTATTTCCAGTTAAAAGGATTGGGTAGTATGGGGGGGAAAACCTTGATACGACACCCTGGATAGCCACTGTCAGTCAGAGTGGACAATACCTTACTGACCTTAATAGATCAGTGGTCTAACTTGGCATATGGCGTGTGTTTGAGTTCCTAATGTCCTGTGCTATCAGTAGTTGTGGCAGGGCTTTTTTATTATTATTATTTTGGGCACTGGTGGTCTGATTCAGTATAAAGTAGCTTCATGTGTGACCCCCTCCGTTGCTAATGCTGCCTCTTAATCTCCTCCCCAGCTGTATATATAGCATCATTTGTACCACCTTGGGCTCATTCACTGGCTCATTTTCCGATGCAAGATATGCCATAATATGTCGACAGTGCCCTTTTACTTTTTATCTTCAACAAATAGGTTACTGTTTGTGCAAGAGCATAAATGGGACATAAATCTGATACTGGAAAACCACAATGTTCAGAAACCAGTAGGTGAACATTTTAATCTTCCACAGCATTCTGACCTGAAAGTCACTATTCCCCTACAGAGGGGCTTCAAAGGGAGAATCCAGTGGAAAGTTGCTGAATTAGCATCATCAACAACAAGTTTAAGACTCTCAGACAGGTCTTAATGAAGACCCACCACTCACTCACCACAGGTGCTAACATCTCGGCATATGCCATCCCTTACAAGTATTGATTAGTTCAATTATATTTCTATACTTTTCAAGCCTACAATGGGAAAAAACAAGCCATAAAAAAACCTACGACATAAAGAAAAGCAGTTAAGAAAAATCCACAACATAAAGACAAATCAGGGCATACAAACAACATAAAGCAATGTTCAGCACTTGCTGATCCCTGGCACGTTCTCATTGCCACCTATACCTTATTAGGTCACTTAAACAACATGGAGCCAGTACAGTGTAGTGGTTAGAATGCTAGGACTAGGATCTCGGAAACCTGGGTTCTAATCCCCGTTCTGCCATGGAATCTCTCTGGGCAACCTAGGCTCGGTCACTTTCTCTCTCAGTCTAACCTAATTCACAGGACATTGTTTGAAGATAAAATGGAAGAGGGAAGAATTATGCCATTAAGTCGATTGGCTTCTCATCGGGGAGAAAAGGGCGGTGTTTAAATGTCCAAATATATATATTATACAGCTATCTTTGCCTTAGCCGCATGCGCAAGAGGAGCAGCCCAAGGAAGAATATTATGCACCTATTCAGAACCAGTCCCTTGCCCCACCCTGACAGATACCGTTCCTGCTTCTTCTATTACCAATGGTATTAATATTGAATGCTCCTAGAGTGCCAACAGCCTGCTAATCACTGTACAGAACAGTAGTGCCACATTCTCGTCCCAGAAACTTCTTTCGATCCAAAAGGCTAGGAAAGTGGGAAGCGATTGCAGGTTCACAATGCATCGAAGAAGAGGAGGGGGACATCTGGGGGAAGTTGAGGTTTCTTGTTTATAGCTTCTTGCTGCACACACACACCCCTTCCTCCTGCATTGCACTTTCTTTTTCTTGCAACATCCAGCACGGCTCAGCAATAACTCCTGCAGACCACTGGACTTTGGCTTCCAAGATCATAATGCAATAACAAGCGGTGATGGCGGCTTCGCTCCCTTCTAAAGGTGACACCCGGCGAGCGGATAAGGTCAGGCGCCGCCCGTTCCCGTGCATTCTCAGTGGTGGCTCCCACGTTGCGGAACGGCCTGCCGGAGGAGGTCAGGAAGGCCCTCCCACTTACGTATTTAATT
Source organism: Gekko gecko (assembly GCA_029375565.1). NCBI lineage: Eukaryota > Metazoa > Chordata > Lepidosauria > Squamata > Gekkonidae > Gekko > Gekko gecko. The sequence goes on from JAPDNY010000005.1 coordinate 204,814,447, forward strand.
ATTTGATTTATTAAAGCTTTTTGATCTCAACTTTCATCTTGGTTCAAGGTGGCGTCTGTTACTCCGCAGAACGGACAAGACTGTAGTGTCCGAGAAAGCATTTTCAAAAAGAGGTTAGAACTGTAGCACAGCAAACAGCCCAGGAGGGCACTTTTATAATGGAGCCGTCCACTGCTTCGACTACTGTAGGATATCACCTCCTTTTACGGCATCGCCTTTACCTTGCGATCCACTTTTTCAGTATTATTTATAGTTCACCTGCCTTAGCTAGTTTCTTGTCCACATTGTTCCTAATTTGTGTATTCCTAGCCCCATCACATTGTTAATTGGTAGTCTTCCCCTTGGGTCTCAGTGAGAAAGGTGGACTAGCTACCGAGCCCTGCCTCTCCCTAAGATTTTTAAAACATCACTCTTTTTGAGCCTAGACTTGTTTTCCATGTAGCCATAAAAACTGCCAACCAAAAGACAGTGCCATGGAGCTGGGGCTGCCAGCTTCTAGAAGCGGTCTGGAGGGGTCCTGGAGTTTCAACTTATCTCCAGACTACAGCGATTACTTCACTTGGAGAAAATGACAGCTTTGGAAGGTGGACTCTATGGCATTATACGCTGCTGAGGTCACTCTCCAAATCCCGCCTTCCACAAGTCCTATCCCCAAATCTTCAGGAATTTCCCAACCTGGAGCTGGTAACTGTGAGTCAAAGCATGTGCAGAGCACTTCCTGCTCCCCATAAATGCAAATATCGACTGTGTAGCTGGGAATGGCAGACAGAGTGTGACTTCTAGGCCACTGTGAATCTCTGCGGCTCTCATCCAGGAGACTTGCTCCTGGGTGACCTTGGGCTGGACACTCTCTCTGCCTAACCTACCACACAGGGTTGTTGTGGGGATCAAATGGAGGTGAGGAGAACCATTTACGCTACTCTAAACTCCTCAGAGGAAAGGAGAGGGGGGGAAATGCACCCAATAAAATAATTTTATGAATGCAGCATGCGCTAATTTCTGTCCCTGCATTTAAATTTCTGGGCCAGTCATTCAAAGTCAATTCGTTCACCCCAACCCGCCCCATTCCAAGGCTCTGCACGTGTTTTTTGTGCTGGGGGGACGACAACACGGGGACCGTGCTGGCTGCAAGGCTGAGCCGTTTGAGGCTTAATTAGATATTCATTGGATTTTATGAACTCCAAACAAGGACACGAATGTCTTTGTTCCGTTGAATGCTCGCAGCAGATCCTAATCAGGCTCTATTTTCTTCCATCCCAATCTGAAACTTCCTTGAGTGAATAGAAAGCAACTGAGAGGGGGAGGGGGAGGAGAGCACAAGAGCCAGCGCGGTGTAACTCTGCAAATAAGCACCCAGGCCTCCAGCACCAGCAGCCCGTATATAAATAACCAAGTTCAGGAAAAGGCATTTTCCGCTCGGCTGTCGGAACATCGTGAATAAAATGCTTTTGAGCTTCAAAAAAAAAAAAAAAGAGGCCATCTTATCCTTTTGGTTTGAAAGCCATGCATCTGGTGCACTTTACCCAGTTTGGGCTTGCATTCAAACCCACCTGGTTCCAGACGTTTTCAGATGCCAAAAAGGCTGAGCTTACGAAAATGGGCTGCATTTGAACCTAAGAACATAAGAGAAGCCACGTTGGATAAGGCCAGTGGCCCAGCCAGTCCAACACTCTGCGTCACACAGTGGTCAAAACCCAAGTGCCATCAGGAGGTCTATCAGTGGGGCCAGAACTCTGGAAGCCCTCCCACTGATGCCCCCCAAGCTCCAAGTATACAGAGCATCCCTGCCCCAGACATAGTGTTCCATCTATACCTTGCGGCTCATAGCCACTGATGGATCTCTGCTCCATATGTTCATCCAATCCCCTCTTGATACCTGTCTAGGCTTGTAGCCGCCACCACTTCCTGTGGCAGTGAATTCCACATGTTAACTATTCTTTGAGTGAAGAAGTACTTCCTTTTGTCTGTTCCAAGCCTATTGTTCAGCAATTTCATTGAGTGCCCACGAATTCTTGTATTGTGAGAAAAGGAGAAAAGTACTTCTTTTCTCTGTCCTCTGTCCCATGCATCACTTTGTAAACCTCTGTCATGTCACCCCTCAATCATCGTTTCTACAGGCTAAAGAGCCCTAACCTCTTTAACCTTTCATCACAGGGAAGGTACTCAATCCCCTTAATCATTTTAGTTGCCCTTTTGTGCACCTTTTCCAATGCTATAATATCTTTGTGAGGTGCAGTGACCAGAACCGTGCACAGTATTCAAAATGAGGCCACACCATAGATTTATACAGGGGCACTATGATAGTGGCCGATTTGTTTTCAGTCCCCTTCCTAATAACCCCCAGCATAGCATTTGCCTTTTTTATTGCAGTCACACACTGAGTCAACATCTTCAGTGAGTTATCTAACATGACTCCAAGATCTCTCTCCTGGTCAGTTACCGCCAGTTTGGGCCCCATTAGCATATCAACGCTAGAGTTTTTGGCTCCAATGTGAATTACTTTGCACTTACCCATGTTGAACCTCATTTGTCTTGTTGACACCCTCTCATCCAGCCTTGACAGATCCCTCTGGAGTGTGTCACAGTCCTCCCTGGTTCTCACCGCCCTGAACAACTTAGCGTCACCCACAAACTTAGCCACTTCACTGCTTACTCCCAACTCCAAATCATTAATGAACAAGTTAAAAAGCACCAGACCTAGCACCAGGCCCTGCAGTACCCCACTGCTTACCTCCTTCCACTGTGAAAACTGCCCATTTGTACTCACTCTCTGTTTCCTGTTAATTAACCAGTTTTTAACCCACAAGAGGACTTGTCCTCTTATCCCATGACTGCTGAGTTTACTTAGGAGCCTTTGATTACCCTTTTCCAGCGGGACTGAAGAGCTGCGGCATGCCCTCCACATATCAGAAACAAACAAAAAAGTGGGAAGGCATGCATTTAATGCCTTAATTCTCACACTGTGGAGCCCTGCCTGAGCCCCCCACCCCAGCAGATCCTCGCTTAAGACCCCCTCTGCACTATTATTCCACTCCACCTTCCTGATTCATTTACAGTGCCAGCAGTGTCTGATCTGCAGATTTCAAAGCCAAGAAGAGGCTTGATTGTTTCTGTTAAAGAGAAACTAGGCCCTGGTCACACTGGGGGGAAAGGTGCGGCTAAAGTGTGGCTTTTTTGAGCCGCATCAAAAGAGAAGCACGGCGGTGGGATCAGACAGATCCCCCGAGCCGCCACGCAGTTGCTCCCCGGCATGATCAGATGCCGGGGGAAGCCACAGATCGGTGAGCAAGGCAAGCCCACTTCGCATGCACATGCATGCACAGTTCTACAGGGCCTCTGTATGCTGCAGGGAGACAGGTGCGTCAGCGATCAGACACCCGCCCATGCTGCGCATCAACCTGTAGGTAGTACTGTTTTGGTGCTACCTTTTTGATGTGCAGTTTCTCCCAGAAGGGACTGATCAGGGATGGGTGTGCTCCACTTCCCAGTTGTTGCGGTATGATCGCGCCCGCTTGCTATGCCCCCGATCCATCCCTCTCATGTGGCAAATCCTCCTGTGTGACCGGGGCCCTAGAATAACAACACTGTCCTTGCAGTAGGCAAAATGGAAGCCCAGGGTCATGAGGCAGAGGCAGGCAATGGCAAACCACCTCTGAATGTCTCTTGCCTTGAAAACCCTACAGGGTCACCATAAATCGACTGTGACTTGATGGCACTTTCCACCTGTTGGAAGCGAAGGATTTTTGCCTTGTCTCTTGCCTCAGGCTACAGAGGAAGGCTACAGGAGAGTCAGAGAGATAGACAGGCTGGGACAATAAACATCCTTCCTTTCCTTCTCTCTCTAATACTACCCCTTTGAAGTGTAGATTGTCACTCTTAGGGAACCCTTTCCTTCCTTCCGGCTCCTCCCTCACTCTCCACCAGTGTTCCCTTGTAAGCTGAGTTAGTGTGAGCTGGCTCACAGTTTTTTAGCCTCCAACTAAAAGAGATTTTTGTCTTGGCTCAGGAAGGACGGCTCCAGAGCAAACCAATTTATGCAGTAGCCAAATCGCTCGCTCACAATTTTAATGCCAGTAGCTCACGAAGTAGAATTTTTGCTCACAAGACTCCACAGCTTAGAGGGAACATTGCTCTCCCCACAATGCCAGGCTTCTCCATGAGAGCAGGAGACTTTCCTGCATCTCCATCCACCTGTCTCTACACTAGCCTGTCGAGAAATGAAGTTCCTGTAATACAGAACCTTAGATTAGTGTGCAAAATATAAAGCAGCTCCGTGTAACGTCTGTGCCTGCTCACGCGCACCCTGCGCAGATGGCTCTGCCATGCTCGTAAGCCTCTGTGCACTCTGCTGCTGATATAATCCAACACCAACACCGCCATTAGAAAGCCCCCAGAAATGGACCGAGGGATTAGGGCTGCAATCCTAAAAACACTTTCATGGGAGTAAGCCCCACTTGAGTAAAAGAGGACTTAATTCTGACTATGCCCGCTTACAGGGCTGCTCCCTAGGTCTGCCTCTCATGAGTTTAAGTATCTGGCTGTGCAAGAAAGAGAAAACCATTCCTGCCGTCAAGTCATTTTTAAGGGCAAAGAGCCGTTGCCTGTGTAAAAGGAGCCGAGTCAGATGTGCACGAGGACTTTGCACGAGGATGGTAGAGCCTACGCTAAAGGACATTGTGGGTTGAGCTGAGGGCCAAAGTCCACGTTCTGTGGAAAAGGGGTGTGATCGGATTTCCCAGTGTTTCCTTGAACACCAAGGAAAAAGAGAGAACGGCAAAGCAGACATCTTTCTATTCCAGGTTCACCTAAGAGCCTACTCTCCAAGTATGAACATATGTAGCTGCCTCATACTGAGTCAGACCACTTGTCTATCCAGGTCAGTGTTGTCTACTTGCCCTGACCTGGATAGCCCAGCCTAGCCCAATCTTTTCAGATTTTGGAAGCTAAGCAGGTTCGGCCCTGGTCAGTATTTCGAAGGGAGACCACCAAGGAATACCAAGGTTGTGACGCAGAGGCAGGTGAAGGCTAAACTATCTCTGAACGTCTCTTGACTTGAAATCCCCACTGGGGTCACCATAAGTCAACTGTGACTTGATGGCAAAAAAAAAAAAAATGTCCACTGACTGGCAGCACCATCTCCAGGGCTTCGAGGTGAAGCCTTTTGCATCAACTGCTACCTGATCCTTTTAACTGGAGGTGCTGGGATTTGAACCTGGAACCTCCTGCGTGCAAAGCAGATGCTCTGCCTCTGAACCATACCTCTGCCTTTTTGTATATTTTCATCGATGCTTGTGTTGGTGATTTTAAGCTGGCGTGAGCTGCTTCAGGTCCTCACCAGGATGGCCCAGACTAGCCCGATCTTCTCAGATCTCAGAAACTAAGCAGGGTCAGTAGGCCCTGCTTCGTACTTGGATGGGAGACTCCCAAGACAGTCCCGGGCTGCTCCGCACAAACAGGCAGTGGCAAACCACCTCTGTTCACACCTTGCCTTGAAAACTCCATGGGAGGGTCACCATAAGCTGGCTGTGACTTGACAGCACTCTCCACTACCCAGCTACTTTGGCAACTGGTTTTCTTGCCAAAAAGCAGGACAAAAACAAAACTGAGTAATTAATAAGCCACTGTGGGTTATTTGTTTTGGAGCCCCAGTGCTGGGGGAAGGGTTATCCCTTCTCCCTCTGCATTGTTTCCCTGACCAGAAACCCTTTACTAAGCTGTTACCAGCAGCTGTAGAGAAAGAAAGACCAGTTCCTTTATCCTGTCCGTCTTTATCCTTCTCTCATGGCTAATAGCAGCTCACGGTTTCATGGGTGTCTGTGCGTGCGTGCGTGATGTCCATCAGGGAAATGCACAGCAGGGGATGGTGAAACACCTCCTTTCCCTCAGCGTCACAGGGACAATTAGGGTTGCCAGGTCTAGATTGGAAAATACCTGGAGACTTTGGGAGCGGTGCCAGGAGAGGGCGAGGTTTGGGGAGGGGAGAGGCCTCAGCATGGTACGATGCCATAGACTGCGCCCTTCAAAGCAGCCATTTTCTCCAGAGGAGCTGATCTCTGTCAGCTGGAGATCAGTTGTAAAAGCAGGAGGTCCCCAGGCCCCACCTGGAGGAGGCTGGCAGCCCTACGGCCGATCCAGATTCTCCCCATCTCTGGAGAGCTCTCCCATGCAATCGTGAACAGGGTTTGCACCTTTCGAAGGCCATGGATTTGGAAAGCTACCCCTGCTTAGGACTGCACTGCTAATCGCAGACCTCCCATGTAACATGCGACAAGACCCTTAAAGTGGTTAAGTAGAACATACGGGGAGCAGGTCATCTCTGAGGTATTATAGGCTTTATCAGATAAGAAGTCTTTGCTTACTGGAAAGGGTGATGCCTTTCATTTGTGGATTCTGGATGGTGCATTTCTAGAGCAACAGATGTTTTCTGGAGAAAATGGCTTGCTCCAAAACCAGGCTTCTGCTGTTCTGTAAAACAAGAAGCAAAAGGAACTAAACAAAGAAAGGGAGCGGAGTTCCATCACAACTCTTAAACAGAGTCTTGGGTGCTCTTTGACAGCGTAACAGGGCAATGCTGCCCCCTGGTGCCCGATTGAAGCCTCTAAAAACGAAGGCAAACATTCAGGTTTTAACAATGATTTCATTTTAGCATAGAGATTTGTTCAGCTGTTAAAGATGTAATCTCTTTTATTGCTAACAGATTATCGCTAACATTAGGAAAGTTCTCGTTTATTCTTTTAAAGAGTGGATCTATCCCAAAATACTGTAAAATCGATGTTTTATTGTCTGCTTCTATATTTGAAATATGTAAATTGTATCTGGTTTCACTTCTTGTATATAACAATTCATAATTTTTGATAAACAATGAATCTATAATTCCCCCTACCCCTTCTTCCCTTTTGTATTCCACTTTTTTCAAAAAAAATATTTTTTTAATGAAGTTTTATTTTCCCAACCTTTCAATGACCGATCAACGCTTTGCAAAGGTGAACTGGAGCCCAACAAGATTTTATTCCAGCATATGCAGACTAAAGTTCTCTTCTACTCCACTCACAGCATCTGATGAAGTGGGTGCCAGCCCATGAACGCTTATGCTGAATTAAAATCTGGTAACTCTTTAAGGTGCCAGAAGATTCCTGTGTATTATTGCTTTGATAGACTCACAGGGCAACCCCTTGGGAATTATTACTTTGCAAAGGGTGCTCTGTATCCATTCTGCTGTGTCATTAAGGGTCAAACCACAGGTGATGTGGTAGATCCCAGCTTGAATGCTCCTACATTATGTGTTTATTTTTTTTAATCCTGTGCTAGCACAGCAGGAAGAGAAGTGTTGGTTTTCCATTTACAGGAGTTTTGGTTTTTTTACAAGAAACATTCCAGATGTGACCTTCCATGATTCTCCACCTGCAGTCTGAAGCGATCTCCTTGTTCCTCCCATGGGGGAAGCTGGCCTGAGAGCCATACAGGCTAGGAGACTCAGAGTGGTGTTGTGGTTAAGAGTGTCAGACTACTATCTGGAAGATCCAGGCTTGAATCCCCACTCTGCCATGGAAGCTTGCTGGGAGACCTTGGGCCAGTCACACTCTCTCAGCCTAACCTACCTCGCAGGGTTATGGTGAGGATAAAATGGAGGAGAGGAGAATAATGTAAAGCTGCTTTGGTGCCCCATTGGGGAGAAAGGCAGGGTATAAATGAATGAATGAGCAAATTATTTAATTAATACCTGCCATGGGATGCCTTTTGTTACTGTCCATGGGGTTAACAAATCTGTTAACAAATGCTGGCCTGGATGAATCACAAGCGGGAGTTAAGATTGCTGGGGGAAAGATCAATAACCTCAGATATGCAGACGATACCACTCTGATGGCAGAAAGTGAAGAGGACCAAAAGAGCCTCTTGCTCAGGATGAAAGAGGAGAGCGCAAAAGTGGGCTTGAAGCTCAACATCAAAAAAACTAAGATCATGGCATCTGGCCCCATCACTCCTTGGCAAATAGAAGGGGAAGTCATAGAAGTAGTGACAGACTTCATGTTCCTGGGATCCCAGATCACTGCAGATGGTGACTGCAGCCATGAAATTAAAAGATGCCTGCTCCTTGGGAGGAAAGCGATGGCAAACCTAAACAGCATGATAAAAAGCAGAGACATCACCTTGCCAACAAAAGTCCGCATGGTCAAAGCAATGGTATTCCCCATAGTAATGTATGGCTGCGAGAGCTGGACTATAAGGAAGGCTGAGCGCCAAAGAATAGATTCTTTTGGTGCTGGAGAAGACTCTTGAGAGTCCCTTGGACTGCAAGGAGATCAAATCAGTCAATCCTAAAAGATATCAACCCTGATTGTTCCCTGGAAGGCCAGATCCTGAAGCTGAAGCTCAAATACTTTGGCCACCAAATGAGAAGGGAGCATTCACTGGAGAAGACCCTGATGCTGGGAAAGATTGAAGGTCAAAGAAGAAGGGGACGGCAAAGGATGAGATGGTTAGACAGTGTCATCGATGCAACGAACATGAAATTGAGCAAACTTCAGCGGACAGCGGAAGACAGGAGGGCCTGGCGTAATCTGGTCCATGGGGTCGCGAAGAGTTGGACTCGACTGTGCGACTGAACAACAACAATAACAACATGGGATGCCTATAGCAGCAGGATGCTTTCTGGCTAACAGAAGGGGTCAAGAAAGTGGCCTGGCAGGGAAAGTCAACCAGGATAGAAAGGCCTCAGCTGCAAATGTGCATGTGGTCATCATGCACAAGCACACCCCTCACCCGTCCCCCTGCCCCTTCACTAGCACTGCTGCTTCCTCCTGCCGCTGCTAGCAAAGCGTCCAGACACAGTTTCCTCTTTTTAATACACATATGTCTGCATCCTTTTAGACAGCTCCAAAAAACAAACCTGTACAGACACACAGGCACAAAGTTAAGTTTCTGAAATAGCAAGAAAGCCACAAGTGGACCTGAGGGACATGCAGCCCACTTCCCGTTATTTGAATCTTGAAACCACTAGAGTCAAGAGTCGGGGTCAGGCAGTCCTCTCTTTTTCTCTCCCCAACCCAAATATGAACATCTGTTGCCTTGGCCTTCATCACAGGGACCTTGACTGCCTGTGTAGGTGTGACACAGGGAACCAGTAAATAACATTCGATTATCAGATCCAAGATTAAACACTGACCTGCTTAGCAGTCTGCAATGCATATCACAACCCAGTACAATGGGTAAAATATGGCTACCAAGTAAAAATATTAGGCTATAAGATGTACAGTAAAACACTGAGTACATTTTACAAAAAGTACTTTTCCAACTGGGCCCATTCCTAGAAATTTTGAGGGAAACCCCACATTTCCCCCAGCTTTCTAAAAAAAAAAACCCACCAAATGAGAGCCTCAAACTTTACAATTTGTAATCTTATCTTCATAAGTTCTAATATTTGATTTTTAAAGGAATCTTTAAAAGTCTTTTCAACAAAATATTGTCATTTCCCCACACTCCAGACACGTGAAAATCTACCCGGAACAGGAACAATCAGAAACCAACATTGCGTTCCAAAATTTGAAAAACCCATTATTGTTGTTGTTTAGATCGTGCTTAAAGCTTTATCACAAAAAAATATATTTTTCATTTGATATTTTTAATAGTGCTTTTTCCCCTTACAGTTTCTCTTAGTCCCAATTATACAGGATGTCACTGCACAATAGAAATTATCAAAAATATGAATACTGAAAGCTGTTCATTCTATTTGCTTATCATGCCAAACTAATGTTCTTTTGAATGAAGGACGGCGAGCTTCTTAAGATGGGAGTTGTCTTGCTGTGGGCTCAGAGGGGGTGGGTGCACAGAGGCATCCAGAGACAACGCTACTTCTGCGAAATCAGACAACAATACAGTCAAAAATTATCAAGGCTGAACATTTGCACAAGAAAGCCAGCTCGTCTCGCAAGGCCTTTCTGATTGTCATCTCATCAAATCTCTCACTATAGAAGACAGAAAAGGAACAAAAAGATCCCTTTTGCCCCCTCCCCTCTTTTGCGATGGCAACATCATTAGCCTGGAGGAAAGGGAGAGGATGCGGGAATCTCATCAACCGCGTACAAGGCTGAAACGAAACCCTTTCTGAAGTGGGGTCCTCTGGGATGCGTCATCAAACTCGAATGGCATTTTCATTATACTTGGAATCTGTTGCATTGATTTTAAAAATCGGGTTTGTGATAAACAGCATCATCAGGCAAATTATACCTAGGGAAGTGTTTGTATTGTACATGTGCCTGGGTCATCCTTCACTTTGAAGAATGCCCCAGGAACTTGGAGAGCCAATGCAATGTAGTGGTAAACTGTTGGACTAGGATCTCAGAAAGCCAGGTTCAAAATCCTACTCAGCCACAGAAATTCATTGGGTGACCTTGGGCCAGTCACACACTCGCAGCCTAGCCTACCTCACAGGGCTGTTGTGAGGATAAAACCGAGGAGATGAAAACAATCTAAGCGCCTCTGGGTCCCCATTGGGGAGGAAGGTGAGATATAAATAAAGCAAATGAATAAATATGTAGTAAATAAACTGTGGCAAGCGCACCGTGGGCAATCCACCTTCACAATCCCATAACTCCCATTTCCTCTTGTTCTTCATCACTTGGACTAAGTGTTTCCACTCTTATCTAAAGCAGGATTTCCACTTGTCAGAAGGTGTTATATGTTCCTTTGGGGCAAGGATACGTCATTTCATTTCCATTGTTTCATTTCCACTCCATCCTGAGAGGAGGAGGAGGAGACTGGATTTATACCCCACCCTTCACTACCCAAAGGAGCCTCAGAGTGGTTTACAATCCCTTTCCCTTTCCCTCCCCACAACAGACACTGTGTGAGGTGCACAAAACAAACTCTGCAGTGGAACCTAGAACTGAGTACTCCAGTTCAACCAATCCAATGGCAAACTGCACTAAAAGTCATTAAATCCACCTCTCTAGATTTACAACTAAGGCTTATCCGTCAAAAAACTCTCTTGCAAGTGTACTGGTACCCTACTAAATTCTATCACATTGGTCTCACTGGGAAATTGGAATGATTCCTGTTTGTGCTGCCTGAAGCCTGGAGCTAACCTCGGTCATATGTTTTTGGAATTGCTCTAAAATCACACATTTCTGGCAGGAGATTATACACATGATCAATTTCACATTAGCTGTTAACATAGACTTCACAGCCACTAATCTAACCCTAGGATATATACCAGCTCCACGGGCACTCTCCAAATACATGTTTTGGATCCAAAAGGCAGCTTTAGTTGCTAAGTGAATAATTTTACAATACTGGAAATCTCAAATAACTTATAGATCTCTGGGTCAATGATATGCTAGAACTTTGTACAAACAAGAGGTGAGAAGCTCCCAGAACCTTCACCTCCATTTGCGCATGAATTCTTGTACCTATTCGAGCAATGATATCTCCTCACCTTTATTCCCTATTTAATTGAATCCATAATGTTGCACCTTACTTTCCTAACTGACACTCCTGCCCTACATTCTCTCTCTCTCTCTCTCTCTCGCTCTCTCTCTCCTTCTTTGCTAATAGAACATAATAGGGAAGAGGGAGCGGGGTGGGCTATATGGGGGCTGCTTACCCTGCTAACTTTTTGTGTGTGAAAACAATAAAAGTCTTAATTTTTTAAAAAACACCACCTCTGGCTTCACTGCCCTTAACACCACCTCATGTGCTTCAAGTGAGAACTCATGATCTGAAATTTTTCTGGTGATCATATGCCTCTTTTTAATAAATAAATGTCTTCTTTTTTAGAAAAGATATTTGGACATAATTAGGGTTGTCAGCTCTGCATTGGGAAATACCTGGAGATTTTGGGGGTGGAAACTGAGGAGGCTGGGGTTTGAAAAGGGGAGGGACTACAGTGCCCTAACGTGCACCTTTCAAAGTGGCCATGTTCTCCAGGTGAACTGATTTCTGTTGCATAGAGATCAGTTGCAATTTCAGTAGGTCTCCAGCCATCCCCCTGGGGTTTGGCAACCCTAGGTATAAAGCACACATCTACCCTCTGACTGTAGGAACAGCACCAAGCATAGACATATTCTAAATAAAATAAAAGTGTTATGCACATGACAAAATCCAGTATGAACCATTGCCCCCAGCCCTACTTTGTTATATTCCACATTTTCAAATGATCCAATATAATCTGAGATCCAGTGTGGTTTAGTGGTCAGAGTGTTGGACTAACATCTGGGAGACCCAGGTCTGAATCCTCACTCCACCACAGAATCCCTCTTGAGAGTTCTGGCACCTCTTTAAAAAAATAGACGCAACAACAATAATAATAATACCATTAAAATTGTGATTCCTCAAATCACCACAAGACTCTCCAGTGCCCTTTCTTCAGCACCTTAAAGCGCGTGCCAATCTCTGCCAGCCTAGCTTACCTCACAAGGTTGTTGTGAGAATAACATGGAGGAGGGGAGAGGGATGCCCACATCCCTGAGTTCCTTCGAGGATGGGATACAGATATACTGAATAAACCAATAACTAAATAAGACCACTGGCGCTTCTACCACTTGGCTTTCACCACTTGACAGGACCTTGGAACAGCGCCCTCTCTGAATTAGGACCGGCTAGGGTTGCCAGCTCTGGGTTGGAAAACACCTGGAGAATTTGGGGGTGGAGCCTGGGGTGGGTGGGGATTGGGGAGGGGAGGAACCTCATCAGGATATAATGCCATAGAGCCTACCCACCAAAGCAGCCATTTTCTCCAGGAGAAATGATCTGTATGGCCTGGGGATCAATTATAATTCCGGGGGGTCTCCAGGCCCCACCTGGAGGCTGGCAACCCTAGGCCCGGCCATTCGCAGAACGCCCCCTTGTCGCCATGACAACCATCTTCAATTCCATCCCCTCGAGGGGCGTGCCTGCTCATGCGCTTCTAAACCGTACTCAGCAGGCGTCTACGGCAAGGACAAGAAGCGAATCTGTCATCTCGGGGTCCTTGCACGCATGCGCGGCCGAGGGACCGCTGAGGCAGGGCTCGTCAGGACTACGCATGCGTGGTGATTAAGGCGGCGGCATCATTATCATCACCGTCCCGGCCCGGCTGTACTGATTATTTCTCGCTTTCCGGGATTCGCTTTTTTAAAAAACGATGTCGTACGGTCCGCTAGAGACTTACCGGCCCGGTGGGGTGCCGGCCCCGCCTCGGGACTTCAGCAGCATTATCCAGACCTGCAGCGCCAACGTACAGCGCCTGACACAATGCAGTGAGTGTCTTGACAGCTCCTCCCCGCCCCCACACCCGCCCTAGCCTGCTACTTCCTCAGCCTTTCTTGGATCCTCCTGACCCCCAACGTTTCCATTGTCCCCTCCAGGGGATGAGGACTATTGTGCATTTTCGCCCCTTGCTAGGCACCCTGCCCTCTCCCCTCACTGATTCTTGATTATTAATAGCTTTGGTGCTCGTTCACACGTTCTGCATTGTCTCCAGGGAATACACTTCCGTGTAAGGAGAAGGTGTGAACGGGTGTGTATCCTTAAAGAGGGGATGATCGCATATAATCTCTCTTTTGCAGATCCCCCTGTTTATTCTATATGCATGTGTTTTGTTGGTTCTTCATGCTGTGTATGGGACTACAACCCTGCTCCCTCATGTGTGCCCACTTCATGTTTCATTGCTGTGCAATCCTTGCCACTCTGGTGGGACTTACTTCCAAGTAAGGACGCATCGGATTGCGGCCTGGCTTCATTTGCAGCTTGCTTTCTGGCTCAGGGAGCTGCCAGAGCGGTTAGCATTGTAGATTTGTTTTAAAAGCTCACAGCTAAAACGGTAAAATATGGGCTGTGAGATATCTGAGGCAATGCAGTTTGTAAAAATAACAGCTATTTATAAAAGCAGAGGAATTCAACTAACGCTATTTATAAAAGCAGAGGAATTCAAGTGTTGTACCACAAACTAGATGGGAATCAAGTGGTTCCTTAGAGGCTAATAAACCATTATTCCAATGTGTCACTTTTGTCCGCAAAATTGTATGGTGAAATAACACTGTTAGTCTTTGAGGTACCACAAATCCTAAAAAATAGCAAGATGAACTGCTTGCTTTGTAAAATTTAAACTATGTGTTTAAGTGCTGTCCAATCACAGCTACTGTTGTGTACCAACCGAAGACCACACACGCGTCTAGAACCCAGTACTTTACAGCCACCTTATGGCAACCCCGGCAAGGAGCTTTCAAAGCAAGTGAGAAGCTGAGGTGGTTGGCCATTGCTTTCCTCTGCAGAGCCTTTTTGGTGGTCTCCCATTCACTGACCCTGCTTAGCGTCTGAGAGCTGCTGAGATTGGTCTGTACCATGCCATCCTCCCTCTTAAAATTTAAACCAATTGAAACTTGTGGGATAAGGAACTCGATTTCGGGGGGGTTACTACAGAGAAGGCTCTGCTTCTACCAGTGTTGAGACTGGTAGCATATACCTTTTGTGACATGATAGAGGTTTACAAAATAACACATGGGATAGAGAAGGTAGAGAAAGAAGACCTTTTCTCCCTTTGTCACAATACAAGAACTCATGGGCACTCCCTTTCTCACAATTCAAGAACTCGTGGACACTCAATGAAATTGATGAGCAGAAAGAAGACTTAGAACAGATAAAAGGATGGACTTCTTCACCCAAAGAGTAATTAACACGTGGGATTCACTCCTGTAGGAAGTGGGGGTGGCTGTAAGCATAGACAGCTTCAAGAGGGGATTGGATAATCATATGGAGCAGAGGTAACCACTATGTGTACATGGAACACTCTGTCTGAGGCAGTGATGCTCTGTATTCTTGGCGCTTGGGGGGCATCAGTGGGAGGGTTCTTGCCCTGCTCCTGATGGCACCTGAGTTTTGGCCACTGAGTAACAGAGTGCTGGACTGGATGGGCCAGTGGCCTGATCCAACATGGCTTCTCTTATGTTCATAGAAGTGCTTTTCGGGGGGGAGGGGAGTGTCCTTTAGGGTCTTGATTCTAGTACACAAGAAGCCTACTTGCCCAGACTTTTACTTCTACCTGTTTCCTTCCCCAGAAAACACTTCTGCATTTGAAAAGGTACAAGAACATCATGTAGCTTGTCCTTAAGGGTCAAGGTAAATAAAGGAATTCCATGTTCCCAGTGACGAAGAATTTCCTTCCTGGTTATCTGGAAGGGATCCTTACCTGCTACCGGCAAACATTTATTTGCAAGCCCATTTCCATAGCGGAATGGCTGCTGAGATAGCTTTGAAAAGATTAAAGCAATGCCCAGTGAAATCTTAAGCATCAGTGGAGGGACTGAGGAGGATTTATTTGTTTATTTATCATACGGCAGAGTTACACACAGGAAGCATATATTAATATAAAATGCATATCCAAGTTGATACAATGGGTATGCAGACCAATTGAGAAATCTCACTAAATACTAATACCTACATTTTCAATCCACTCGGTCTCAGTTGGGGAGAGTTCAAAGAGTTCTGTCACATCTCCCGGGAAAGCATGATGCTCACATTCCTGTGACAGATGGAAAATAGTTTCGTAGGCTGCACCACAATCACATTTGGGTCCTGGTATTTAGCCCCATTTAAACAACAGGTCTGCATAACAGCCAAAGCTTGTTCATATTCTATTAGCCGTCTTCCATACTTTATGTGGCAAGTCAAATCCTGCAGGCCTCTAGTTGGTGTTTATCAGGTTATGGATATCGGGTGGAACTTCCAGAAGCTGAATAAAACCATACAAAATAAACAAATACGAGTGTAAGTGCATGCAAACTATTTAATTTGTTCAGAATTTGGCTTTGCCAGAACTGTGACTTGTCAGAATTGTGACTAAAAAAAGGCATACATTGCCTAGTCAAAGTTCTGAGCTCTTGGGAGAGATTCCATAACAAGCTAATCTTGACAGCCAACCGGCTATTTCTACAGTGGAACATTTACAGACCTTATCAAGGGCGGTTTATCAACTTCCAATTTCCCATCGCCCAGTTGCAACCTGTCTTTCTTTGTTGACTACAGGTAGCAACTAAGAGTAGGACAATGTGTAGCAAAGATAATAGCTTCGTAGTTTGTCGCGGTTTGTTGTATATGTTGTCTTGTTTGTGCTACACTGTCTAAAGTAAGATTGCCAGCCTCCAGGTGGGGCCTGGAGATCTCCTGGAATTACAAGGGATCTCCAGATGACATAAATCACTTTCCCTAGAGAATGCAGCTGCTTTGAATGGTGCACTCTGTGGTTTTATGCCCTGTTGACACCTCTACCCTCCCAAGACTCCACTCCTAATCTCCAGAGCTGGCAACCCTATGAATTGTTACATTGCTTAATGTATGTTTTATACCGTTTTTCTTTTACGCGGTTTTTTATACTCTGTACTCTGTCTTGAGTCTCAGCAAGGAAGGTGGATTATCAGTAAATAAAAGCTTTTACAGTTGATCTCCAGGCAGTAACCAGCTTGGTGTAAAGAGTGGTGGACTCTGATCTGGAGAACAAGGTTTGATTACCCACCCTTCCACATGAAGCCAGCTAGGTGATCTTGGAGCAGTCTCAGTCCTCTCAGAGCTCTCTCAGCCCCACCTGATTGTAAGCTGCTCCAAGACTCCTTTGGGTAGTGTAAGGCAGGATATAAAACCAACTCTTCTTCTTCACCTGAAGTCCTGCCCCTCCTCAAACCCCACCCTTCTCAGGGTCCACCCCCCAAATCTCCAGATATTTCCCAGCCTCGATGCCCTCTTTGTTGGGAGCCAGAGGAACTGGTTGGCCACTGTGTGAGACAGGATGCTGGACTAGATGGACCACTGGTCTGATCCAGCAGATCTCTTCTTATGTCCTTAAAGAATCATAAAGCTACACTGTTTCTGCCCTCTTGTCAGGGCTCTTTTTGTAGCAGGAACTCCTTTGCATATTAGGCGACACACCCCTAATGTAGCCAATCCTCCAAGAACTTACAGAGCTCTTCTTACAGGGGCTACTGTAAGCTCTTGGAGGACTTGGCTACATTAGGGGTGTGTTGCAATATGCAAAGGAGTTCCTGCTACAAAAAAAGTGGTAATTTAATTCCTGGGCAAAGAAAAAACCAATGGGTAAAACATAGTCTAGCAGATATGGTAGAAGACTAGTCCGTAGCCACAGTGGGCATCTCATGGCCACGCCCTCAACTTACCATCCACACCTTACAACTTTTCATTCAAGGAAATCATATTTATTTGCTATTTTTCCCATTTAAATCCATTTCATTTCCATTTAAATTGCACTGCACAGTGCCACACCAGTGCTCTGCCCTGCCAATGTTGATTTGATTGATCAGCCTTATTCAGAATCAACCGCACCCCGCGACCTCAACAGCCCCGCCCTCCCTACCTGTTGGCTGTTTCCATACCCATGCCGGGAACTGCAAACTGCAGCTAACTCCAACTGCTGCTAATTCTTATTTATATAAGTATAAGCATAATGGCTGCCTCACAAAAAAAAATTGCCCCACAAACCAGGTAGAAGAGCAGCTGAGAAAACCATCACCCACTGCCTGGTCCTTTTCATCAAAATCCTCAGTGCAGCAATGTGAAGGCTACTTTGGTGGGGAGCGGTTCTAGCAGCGATGAAAAGTAATGCAACCCACCACCATCCAAAGCAACTGAACAATATAAGCACTATAAATTTGGGATAAATCTAACTTGAACTGCGCAGAACATGTACTTTTTTCGGGAATCATAATAGAAGACTTTAGCGACTTGATTAATCAATATTAGCTTTTGAAATTATATAAATGAAAGAGATCTGGAAACAAAGATTTAAGATGGAAAATTTGTAACAGCTATTGTATAAGCTTGATAGAATTTTCCTACATGTCTTGTCCAGTGTTCCCTCTAAGCTGAGTTAGTGTGAGCTAGCTCACAGTTTTTTAGCCTCCAGCTCACACATTTTTGTCTTAGCTCAGGATGGACGACTCCAGAACAAACTGATTCATGCAGCAGCCCAATCGCTCGCTCACAACTTTAATGCCAGTAGCTCATAAAGTAGAATTTTTGCTCACAAGACCCCACAGCTTAGAGGGAACATTGGTCTTGTCGCATTCCCTATGTCCTTCTCTTCCTACAGTGTCATATATATTAGGAAACACCTAATAAAAATCTTATAATAAAAAGACAAAGCAACTGAACAATGTATGTTGAATTTTAGGGCAGCTAGAATGGGGCCCCCAACATTTTAGAGTCTGTGGGCACCCATGGAATTCTGACATGGCATGGTGGGCACAGCCACAAAATGGCTGCCACAAAATGGTTGCTGCAGGAGGCGGAGCCCGCCACAAAATGATTGCCACAGCTTAACTTCAGTCACACAGAGAAAATCCTTGTGCTCTGGAGGTAGCCGCTGGCAAAGCAGTGTTTTTAAAAATCCTCAGCCAATCGAATCTCCCAACAGCCAAGCAGAAAACTTGCTGGTTGGTGGGCACCATAGCGCCCATGGTCACCATGTTGGGGACCCCTGAGCTAGAAGAACACAGTGTTCAAAATGAGCGAGGCCAAGACGTGTCTGAATTTCTTCACAGACATGGGAAGATTTGTTCTCCCACCCACCCTCCTTTCGAATGCTCTCAGGAAGGGCAGCTGTTTCCTCTAAGTCTGGCAATAACAGCTCCTGCTCGCTGCAGCAGATCTTTGCCAACGTTGGCTGGTCTTGTTTTCACAGCAAGATGTTTACAGGGTCGTTGTAAGCAACGTGACACCCTTCAAAGCCTTCAAAAAACTTTAAGTCTTGTTTAGGCAGGTATTCCTTACAGGTCTCGCCTCTCTGTGACTACGACTGTATCCAGCAGATGCTAGACAAGAAAGGAATTCCTCTTGAGCTCCTTCTTTCACTAGTCTTCAGCACAAATGAAGTTAGCCATTGCTAACTTAAAACCAGGGCTCATTTCCTACAGGAGCGCACAAATAAGGAGCCCAGGGAGTGGGTACGTGCAGCAAGCCCCTCCCAGGCACCTTTAAGACCAAGGTTTATTCAGGTACAAGGTCTCCCTCCTCTGTGCACTCCCCCCCCATAGCTAGCAATCCAAAACAGTTCAGTGGAGCCTAAGCGGTGGGTGTTGCCGTCTGACACACTTCCAGTGATGTCAGGGGGTGTGGCATATGCAAATAAGCTATGCTAACGAGTTATGCTAATGAGCTCCTGTACCTCTTTTTCTACGAAATGACCCCTGCTTAAAACCAGGGCTTTTTTTGTAGAAAATGCCCAGCAGGAACTCATTAGCATAATAGGCCACACCAAACAGCAGAAACTCATTAGCATATTAGGCCACACCCCATGCTACCAGAACTGTGGTCATCCAGCCACACCCACCTTTTGCTTCTTATTCTGTTTCCCTTGTTTGTTGTCAAAACCCCAGGGCTTTTTTTGTAGCAGGAACTTCTTTGCATGTTAGGCCACACACCTCTAATGTAGCCAATCCTAATGTGTTTCTGCTGTTGGGTGTGGCCTATTATGCTAATGAGTTCCTGCTGGGCGTGACCAACTCAGGAGCCAGCCGGAACGCCGTTCCTGTGCGTTCCTGCCCAAAAAGAGCCCTGCTTAAAACAATGATCTTCCACAGAATGTAGTAACTAAGGACAGGTGAAGAACTGAGCAGTGACTCCCGACAGCTCATCCCCTGCCACAAATTTTGTTAGCCTTTAAGGTGCGGCTGGCCTCTTGCTCATTTCTACTTCTGATACAGGGTGGTGTTACGGGTATTTCCCCCCATGACTTTTCCGTTTTACACAAGCAGCATGTTAAAAACTGCCCTTAAGAAAGAAACTGTAAGGAATATTTTTTGGGAAGCGAATCTCCAAAATGGAAAAGGCTTTGCTGCTTGAATTCTAGCCCTCTTCTTTGCGCAACTGCACTGCACTGATGTAGCTAACCAAAATTGTTCCAATTTCAGCACACAGCTGGAGTCCATTGTACTTCTGAATCATGCTGACTCGGTTATATGGCGTGTGTCCCCCCTATTTTTCTTATCTGTGCCTGTATCTTATAACAAATCTCACAGAATAATTGATCTGAAAAGACCCCCCTCCCAAAAAAAATAAATCTAATCCATTTTGCTTTGAATAGCATATCTGTATAGATAAACGATGCTCAGAACAATAGATTAGTACACCTAGTGTGAAAGATGATGAAAAAACTTGTGAAATTGATTCAGTTTATTCTGGGAGTTAAATATCTGTCTGTCACATTTCTTTATCCTGCTCTTCCTACAGTGAGTTTGGGACAGCATATGTGATTCTGTTCTCCTCCAGTTTTCTCCAACCTAACTTTGATGTACGTTAGGCTGAGAGAGTCCAGAATTACCAGTTAAGCTTTGTGGCAGGAGGATTTGAACACAGGTCTCCCATACCGTGATTGGACACCCCAACCATCACCCCATGCTGGCTTTTGATTTTTGTTTTTTTCTGACTGTATCTTTAACTGTCTCAGATGTGTTGGGTTTTATCTGCATTTTTTAAAGGCAACCTTGCAGTCAGGGTTGTTGGCCTGTAAAACCACCTACTAGCCCATTTGACCCTACAGTTAATTCCAAGAAGAAGAAGAGATTGGATTTATACCCCGCCCTTCACTACCCACAGGAGTCTCAGAGCAGCTTACAATCTCCTTTTCCTTCCCTTCCCCACAACAAACACCCTGTGAGATAGGAGGGGCTGAGAGAGCTCTCTTGAGAACTGCCCTTGAGAGAACAGCTTCGAAAGAACTTGTGACTGACCCAACATCACACCAGCAGCTGCATGTGAAGGAGTAGGGAATCAAACCTGATTTTCCAAGAGTAGAGCCTGCACTCCTAACCACTACACCAAACTGGCTATTCCCTGAGCAAAAGGCCAGCTTTGGATCCAACACATTTTCGTTGGACTGGTGTGTGTGGGGGAACAAGTTTCTGTGAAGCTTCTCTCTATGATCACCTAGAGGCAATTGGTGAGCAGGCCAGTGTCTTTTATGTATCTGCTGTAAAGTGAGGTGTTGCTGCTGTGTGTCATCATCCCAACTCTCCCTGGGGATGTTTTAATACACAGCCAGGCATAGAGCTACTGTAGGTGAGATCAGGCTTCCTGGGATCCCAGGCTGGCAGAGGCAAGCAGCGACTGTCAGGGAGCTGCTTATGAACAACCTGCGAATCGCCCAGAGAACTTACGGTGTTCCGATAACAGTTGACAGACCAATGTACTCAAGAGCTATATAGATGTCTGAATCGAAACAGTCTTCAAAGGTGGATGGTGCAGCAGTTCTGTTTCTGTCCTTTGTCCCTCTCCTTGCTTCCTTTCTGCCTTTTAAATAGTTGATTATTTGTACAGAACAAAGGAACATTATCGGCACCCTGCTGGATCAGACCATTGGTCCATCTTGTCCAGCATCCTGTTCCATACCAGTTGCCCTGGAGGCCCACCAAACAGGGTATAGAGGCCAAGGCCTCCTAGCACTGGTTTTCCGAGATTGCCCTGAGATGCAGAGGTTTTGTGTAGTCACCGTGGCTGGTAGCAATTCATGGACTGATCATCTGTGAATATGTCAAATCTCCTTTTAAAGCCATCTAACCAATGAAACACGTATTAAAGCCGGGCGCCAAAATGCAAGCATAAACCTTTGTGTTGTTCTGCATTTTCTCCCCTCTCATTGTGGATAGAAAGCACGGTGATTCCCAAAAGTAGCTCTTAAGCGTAGATACAAAATTACTGAAAACAACTTCAATCATAGCAATAGGTTGCCGTGATGTGTGGGCTTGCTGATGAATCGCTACCAGTTCATTGAAAGATACCTTTGTGCTGTGTGGGAAAACTCCCATTGTAGAAAGTATCTGTAGGGTAGTAATATCCTCTGACTGCTGTGGCCTAGGGCCAGTATAGAGTAGTTGATCATTCCTGCCAGAGGCAAGATGGGGAGCTACCTCCTTGAGGAGAGTGATCCAAACACACAGTCAAATAGACTAAACTCTGGTTTATTGGGTATCTCATGCATCCACATTAATAGGCTCATGTTCCTTCGATGAATGACTGGTAATCATTTGTCCATAGTGATCTTTAGTCCATTGCTCTGACTAGTGGTGGAAAAGAGGTGAGTCTTTACATCTGGCTGGCGCTAGAACAACCTCTAACAAAGGGAATGGAACAAAACTAATAAAACTTTTCCCAGGCTTGCAACTATGCCAGAAGGAACCCATCATGAACCAATCAGGAAGGCTATCTAGAACACCTGACCTAAAAGCTTTCTAAAACTACGGTTCCCATTATGCTCTATCTTAAAGGTACAGAACTAATAAAACAGTACTAATCGAAACAGCTACTGTTCTAACTACATTATTCTGCTATGGCAGCACAGTCGTCATGCTAAAGGAAAGACGTGGGTTCAAATCCCAACTCACTGTGACATTTATTGGGTAACCCTAGGCCTGTCATTTTCAGACTAACCTTTTCCATTCCATAGAGAATAAACTAGAGGAAAGGAAGAATCATGAGCTGCTTGGAGGAAAGGCAGGATAAAAATGTACTAACTAGATAAATGTATCTGTCTTGGTAGCCCTTATGAGGGCAGAAAGGCAGAGTATAACTTTTGTAAAACAAAATACAGTCTGAACATCCCACTGCTGCTGCTTTCGGAGCCATTGTGTTTGGGTTCAGGCTGTGAGAGTTGGGTGTCGTTTTCAGGGCCAGGTTGCTGGGCAGTTTGCTCAGAGGAAAGCAGTAACGTGTCTCCAATTCTCCCTTTGCAGCTTCTCAGATAAAGAATGTGATGAGCCAACTGGGCACTAAGCAGGACTCCAGCAAGCTTCAGGAAAACTTGTAAGTACCACCTGAGCAGTCCTTAAGGTGATGGTAAAGTCAGATTGATGAATTTGGAATGTCGTAATCCATGGTTAATGTGTGAATGGGAGAAGACAAAAGTCAAGTTAGAGGAGGGTTTAGCCCTCCTCCTATATACCATTTTCCTGATTTAAATGTCTTCTCCTGAAGCAACTATTTGCCCAATGGGGAAAACACTTATAAGTGTCACACATGAACACACATACAAAACTGCCTTAGGCTGAATCAGACCTCAGGGTCAGTATTGGCTACTCAGACTGGCAGCAGCTCTCCAGGGTCTCAGGTAGAGGTCTTTCATCACCTACTGCCTGATCCTTTTTTTCTCCATAGATAAACATATGGAGGAGAAGTCCATCAGTGGCTATCAGCCACAGGGTATAGATGGGAACTCTCAGTCTGGGGCAGGTGATGCACTCTATTCTTGGTGCTGGAGGGGGCAGCAGTGGGAGGGCTTCTGGTGCCCTGGCCCCACTGCTGGACCTCCTGATGGCACCTGGTATATTTTGGCCGCTGTGTGACAGAGTGTTGGACTAGATGGGCCATTGGCCTGATTCAACATTGGCTTCTCTTATGTTCTTATGTTCTTAACCGGAGATGCCAGGGATTGAACCAGAGGCTCTTCCACTGAGCCACAACCCCTCCCCAATACAGTATGTGCCAGTTCTTCCCCTTCCATGGAGCCAATAGCAGTTGGGCGGGGACAGTGTAATACGCAGAGAAGGATTAAACCCACCAACAAAAAATGTGGGAGGATAAAACCTGTGAAGAGCTGTCCAAGTACATACACACTTGTATCTTCTTGTTCCTCTTGGTCATTTATTTCCAAGGATGAGATATTGATGACTTGGGCCTGCAAAACAGCGCTCATGTGGACATCATAATACAGCACAGAAACAAGTGAAGGAAAAAATGTCATTGGCTTTTGCATCATTCCTGTCTGATTAAAGTTTCTGGCAGGAGAGCCTGGGAGCCAAAGCAGGCAGGGGCTGTGGCTCAATGGCAGAGCTTCAGCCTTGCATGCAGATAGTCCCAGGTTCAATCCCTGGCATCTCCAGTTAAAGGGACCAGGCAGTAAGATCTCTGCCTGAGACCCTGGAGGGCCGCTGCCAGCTGTGAGTAGGCAGTACTGACATCGATGGTTTGATTCAGTATAAGACAGCTTCTTGTGTATTCAGCAGACAATGTGTGTTTTGTTCACAGGCAACAGTTGCAGCACACCGCAAACCGGCTTGCCAAGGAGACCAATGAGTACCTGAAGGAGCTGGGCTCCCTGCCACTCCCCTTATCTTCACTGGAACAGGTCTGCGGGTCCTTTTGCTAGGATATTTTGTGTGTATGTGTGTCGGAAGAAGAACTGTCCTTGTCACCACAGCATTCGTGTTGCTTGCAAACATCTGGGAAGACCATGACCGATTCCCCACAAGCAGCTGTTCCACCCTCACTCTTCTGTTTCCCCCACTTGCATTGGTCAATTTCACACTATTTGCTGCACGGCAGCCTTTTGACCTGCAGCTCCCCCCAGTTTCCCCCACATCTTTTCGATCCTTGTTCTTCGAGATCGAGAAGACGCGGGGGAAATCAGGGGGAGCTGCGGGTCAAAATGCGGCTGTGCAGCGAATAGTGTGAAACTGACCACTGTAAGCGGGGGAAACAGAAGAGCCGGGGTGGCACAGCTGCTTGTGCGAAATCGGCCCATGAAACTCATTTAGTGGATGATGGTACACAATATCCAGCAAAGGCAAGGTGCGAATGAGGTGCACTTAGAATTGGGAGTCCTGCTGCACCTGTGTAAATGATCTGATGTACTGACAATGGGCAGACCTAGGCAGTTGCCTAGGGTGCCAGTCTCTCCCAGAACTGAAGGACCACCAAGCACTCCCAAGCCATCCTGAGGTTGGCTGGAGTGGGGTGGCTTCCCCTGAGATGCCATGAGGCAGGGCAAAGTTGCCTGCCTAGGGTGCCACAAACCCATGGGCTGGCCCTGTATGGGGGAGGGGATTATTTTGGTTAGTTGTTTTTTGGCCATGGGTAGAATTTCACTGCTGATCACATTTTTCTCCTGCCCTTCCTCTTCCCTTGGCGCTCTGAGGGGAGGGGGTTAATTCAGCACCCGTCTCTGCTGTTGCAAGTAAGGAAACGACAATATGGCTGATGAATCTTTCAGTGCTTGTTTGGATGCGAAACAAGGGGAAAAAAAATCTCCCTTCCAAGCTCCAAAGGCAAACCTTATCCAAGCCGCCTGTCTCCCAGCACTCAGCATAATCTCTGCTGTGCCCCTGAAGGCAGACTGGTATCTGCCCACAGTGGGTATGCCTCTAGTTTGGCGGTCGGAGCAAGCTCTGTCATTCTCCCAGATGAAAGCGCGTGATGCAGCAACCTTGTTGAAACTAAGCAGGCCTGGAACCGGTCCGGGCTTGGAGGGGTGACCTCCTATGTGTGCTGTCTTGAGGTCCATCACAGAAGAAAGGGAGGAGGAATATAAATAAAATAACGAATACTGTGGAGGGGGTTGAAATCCTAGAAGCAGGCACGACAGTTGAAGTATCTTGGGCTGCCCAGTTGACACACATGCAGTCTGTGGCAGAGAGTTTTAAGACCAAGAATTACTTGATCAGGTACCAAATGGTAAGATTTGTTGGGAGATAAGATTGCAGGTATGGAAATAAATGGTTCTAAATACATTGACGCCCTGAGCCGGATAGCCCAATCTCATCAGATGTCAGAAGCTAAGTAGGGTCAGCCATGGTTAGTATTTGGAAGGGAGACCACCAAGGATTAGGGTCATGATACAGAGGCTTGCAGTGGCAAACTGCCTCTCAACGTCTCTTGACTTGAAAATCCCATGGGGTTCCCATAAGTAAACTGTGACTTGACATTAAAAAAATGCATTGACCTATAAGCACGGCCAAGTAGAGCCC
This sequence comes from Gekko gecko, assembly GCA_029375565.1. Taxonomy (NCBI): domain Eukaryota; kingdom Metazoa; phylum Chordata; class Lepidosauria; order Squamata; family Gekkonidae; genus Gekko; species Gekko gecko. Next base: position 204,840,162 of record JAPDNY010000005.1, read on the forward strand.
TCTAGATTTGTCTGTATGCAGAATAAGTGGGAGTGCAGTTTGAGGAAGAGGCCACGTCCTTTCTGCAAAAATAATTCCAAAGACATCCTGGATCAGCTTTCTTCTGTAATATTCCACAGGGGCACACCAGGGCTCTCTGCTCTGCTTTCTGTTTCCGCACAAGACTTTAGTGCCAGTCAGCTGTGAAAAGGTACTCTTATGCAAGTGATGGTGGAAACTGGTGTCAAGTCGCAGCTGATTTATGGCAACCCCACAGGATTTTCAAGGCAAGAAGCAAACAGGGGTGGTTTGCCTCTGCCTGCCTCTGCATAGCCGCTCTGGACTTCCTTGGTGGTCTCCCATCCAAGTACTAGCCGGGGCCGTCCCTGCTTAGCTTCCAAGATCTGATGAGGGAGGGCTAGCTTGGGCCATCTGGATCAGGGATCCTAGGAAAGTTCTGTAGCTCATTTGTAAGCACAGCTGATCACTACAGTGATCTCTGTGATCTCTGCTTCTCTCCCACTTGCACCCCTCCCAACCTCTTTCAGGCTTTCTTAATTTCCCACACTCCTGCATCAGCTAACAATGACAGGATACTTGTAGAGATGGGGGGAATGCCCCAAGCCATTAAATTTTCCTCATCAAAAAAACAAAAACAATAGCACCATCTTGAGCCTAGAGGAAAGGTGGGCTATAGGTATTTTAAGAAATAATTCAGTCTGTTCTGGTCTGTTTCATTTCTGTCCTTGGATTTTCCTGAGCGGCGGCAATAGAGACCCAGGAATGTGGACTGAAGGAGCCGTGGCTTATGGACCCCTCTCTCTGTCCAAGGGACCTCATGAACCTAGGCTGCTTCTTGATCTGGGGGAAAGGAGTTCTTTCCAGGTGACTGGGAAGAAGAGATGAGCATAGCATGGGAGCTCAGGACAGTGGCTGGTGCTGATTTGAATGTGGAGTCTTCTGTCCGTGGGTTATGCTGCTGCCAGGATGGACGAGGATGGGGCACTGTGTTATCATTCCTGCCCTCTCACTTCCATCCCTTGCTTGTTAAGGAATGCCCTGTGCACCCATGTAATTGGTCCTCCATTTTATCTCACCCATTTTTATCGGTTTGGCCCAAGTGGGACACTGTTGGCAGAATGGTGGAAGAAGAGTGGTATGACAACACACCTCTTGGGATGTTGACACTATATTATGGTCTCTAACTATATTGGGGGGGGTAAAAAAATAGTACATTGAATGAATGGAGAAGGATTTAAACTGATGCCATCCTCTAGGATTACCGTTACAAATGTGAAGTATAAGGCTTAAAAATAAGATGTAGATTTTTTTAATCGTACAGTGCTCCACAATAAGCCACGGTCCTCATTCTATCTTGTAGCGCCAGCAGAAACTTCAGAAGGAGCGTTTAATGAGTGACTTTTCCGCTGCCTTAAATAACTTCCAAGCGGTGCAGAGAAGAGTTTCTGAGAAAGAGAAAGAAACTGTTGCCCGGGCGAGGGCTGGCTCCCGTCTCTCTGTAAGTTCTTCAGCTAAATCTTTCCTCCATTTCCTACAGTGTATTTCATGTAGAGAAAAACATACCCCGTTTGCAGGATTTTTCTGCTCATAGGTGACAGTGGTCTAGATTATATCGATCCTGGGGTGGAAGAAGGAAGTGATTCTGCTTTGTATCAGAGACTTGGTCTCTTTGAGGGTTTGGGGGAGTGGCTGTGGCTCAGTGGTAGAGCATCTGCTTGGCATGCAGAAGGACCCAGGTTCAATCCCCAGCATCTCCAGTTAAAAAGGATTAGGCGGTAGTTGATGTGAAAGACCTCTGTGTGAGACCCTGGAGAGCCCCTGCCAGTCTGAGTAAATACTGACCTTCATAGATCAAGGGTATGATTCAGTACAAGGGAACTTCATGCATGTTTCTTGATTTAGTCCAGTTCCCTCAACACATAACTTAGGCTTCTGTTCCTTAAAAATCTATAGGCCTTCCAGAACAGTGTGCTGGGGTCTGTAAGGACCTGCTTGCTGCTGCACACCTTTCAGCTTACAGTAACAACTCTTGCTTTCTCACTGTGTCTGATGATAGCCAAATTGTGTTTTCCAGGCAGAGGAAAGGAACAAGGATGAGCAGCTGGTCTCATTTGACAGGTAACTTCTGCAGCTTCAAGGTGACTCTTTTCACCTCTGAAATGGAAAAGCCATCATCATGTGACTTGTCTTGGAAATGTGGGTGGAGAACAAAATAACTCAGCAGTATATGGTTGTGTTCACAACTGGTTCCTGTGGCACGTGGTATTTTGACATGTGATTCAGAACAAGATGGTCCTGCTTGGGCATAAATGCTGTTTCTGACTTCTGGACTCTTTCAACGGTATCTTGAAATTTGTAAAACCTTTGGAGATGGAATTGTTACCACAAGTAGGGGGTGTACGTGATGTCTTTTTAGAGTGTAAGGTGTAGAGTGTAGAGCGCACATGTATTGGATCATCTTGCTGCCATCCACAATCCAGGATGGTGTCCACAGTCTTGGGAAACTGGATGTCATAGAACACCGAAGGAAAATCCCTTCCAGCATTTTCTAGGTAGCAGGTGCAGGATGTGGAAGTCAAGGGGCAGGCATCTGGACAAGGGAACTTCCATGAAAAGAACAGGGATAAAAGGCAGCCAAATATATCATTTAAATTGAGCCATGTGCAGTTTGTTGACAATCCACTCATCTTTCTCCCCTCATGCCAATCAGACACTCGAGGATAAATACGCAGGATAAGTATATACCTATAAAAGGGGATTTTCTTTTTTAAGGGAACTCCAAAGAAGTTCTAAAGAACTACCATCCTTGACATGTAGTTCTTTGATGTGGAGGAAAAGGGCATATAGTCACTGGTGGCATAAGATTCTGCAACTGCAAGACCCTATGTTTGTGAAACCGACACCCATGTTGAGAATTATGATCAGGCTGGATCTGAGTGATATTGCAGTCAAGTAGGAGTAGAGCTGGAATTGGAGGAACAGACTATGTATCCTGTGTATCCCTTTTCCCAAAGCAATGAAGAGTGGAATCAGATGCAGTCTCAAGAAGAGGATGTGATAACAGAACAAGACCTTGAGCTAATTAAGGAGAGAGAAACGGCCATCAGGCAATTGGAGGTGAGGACCTTAGCCGAATGCATGCTACTTGACCATAGGAGAGGGGCTGTGGCTCAGTGAAAGAGCAAATGCATGGCATGTAGAAGGTCCCAGATTCAGTCACCAGCATCTCAAGTTAAAAAGGTCCAGGCAGTAGGTGATGGGAAAGACCTTTGCCTGAGACCCTGGAGAGCCACTGCCAGTCTGAGTAGACAATACTGACCTTCATGGACTGATGGTCTAATTCAGTATAAGGCAGTGCCATGTGTGCCCATGCATGGCAGGTGTAGAGGGTTGCCTGGGCTTTGAAGGTGAGGTCGCTGATTTCAGCCAGTCCTGTGTGAGCCCCTCCTGTCCTCCCACAATATGTTGCATTGTGTACTGTGCCAGAGGGTCACCCTTCTGATAAGACATGTTAAGAACAGACAGTTAAATGCTTAAACCAGGGGTGTCAAACATGCGGCCCGGGAGGGCTTCTATCAGGCCCGCAGTGGAACTGGCTGTCTTCTGCTTCTTCCAGTTCCGCTGCTGCTGCATCATTGTAGGTTTGCAGCTTAAAGATACACACCTGAACAGCATACTCAAGATTGCAACAGCACAGACATTTTGATGCAGTAATTCAGAGCAAGGGGTGTCAGTTGTCAGACACTGTTAAATAAACAAAATATTGCAAGAGTGCTGATGTTTTGAGCTTGTTTTTTTTTTTTAAGTAAGAAAAACCCTTTGTTGTTGTGTCCTTTATAAAGTTTATGTCTCCGCTACCTGGCATTACATTTTATGACGCATATGGCCCAGCCCAACAAGGTCTCATTTATGTCAGATCCAGCCCTCATAACAAATGAGTTCGACACCCCCGGCTTAAACACAGTACAATAAATCTTAATCATCTTCCTCCTTTTTTCAGGCAGATATCCTGGATGTGAACCAGATATTTAAAGATTTGGCTATGATGATCCACGATCAAGGAGACATGATCGGTAAGTGAGGTGCCAGTTAATGTTTGTCCTTTCAGCAGCGGCCCTTCATTTCCAGTGCTCTGGGGTGTGGACTTGGAGTAGACTCAACAGGATTCAGGGGTTCACAAAAATGTTTCATACTGCACTTTGTCCCCCTTCCAACACCTTCATAAGTTGTGTGTGTCTAGGGGGAGTTCTATCCATTGAGCAGTGAGCAAGCTGCAGCAGATTCTTGTGTCAGTGCAAGTGGAGATGGGGCAGGCAAAAAGCCTTTTCTGTATGATTACTGCTAAGTGGTGGTTCTTTCATCTCTGGATTACAGTATTCAGAGTGGCACAGTGGCTAGACTGCCTGACTGGCATCTGGGAGACCCATGTTCAAATCTCCCACTCTGCCACAGAAGTTTGCTGGGTGACCTTGGGCCAGTCACACCCTCTCAGCCTAACCTACCTTTTTTGGGAGGAAAAAAAGGAGGAGGGGAGAATCATTTTGTAAGCTGTCCTGGGAGAAGCAGCAAAACCACAGGAGATTATCTAGATTCGAGTCCAGGAGCACCCGGGAGACCAAATATCCTTGTCAGATATCTGATGAAGGGAAGGTTTGACTCTTGAAATCTCATGCCCTGGAAATCTCCTTGGTCTCCAAGGTGCTACTGGACTTGAATCTTGCTCTTCCACTGCTACTCACCTGAAACTATCAACACAGGACATTATGTGTGCAGATCTCTGAACATCCCATTGAGTCTGACTATGCGGGTTATTCCGTGGTAAGTCCTCTTTTGTGGTCTGGCTTTCTGAGAGTCCCCTTTTCTCCCCTGTAGACAGCATAGAATCGAGTATAGAAAATGCAGAGGTACACGTGGAAAACGCGAATGAACAGCTACAGAGAGCTTCGTATTATCAGGTAATTTTGCATGACCTCCCACCCGCTCAGTGATCCCCGCTGCCGAAATAAACTGCACTGCCACTTGAAAAGAAGAGAGGGAAGAACAATGAAGTGGGAGCAGACATTTGCTGTTCTCCTCCAGAAAAGATGCGCTCTGTAGCTTTTGTGTGAACAGAAAGGGGGTGACCTTCGACAACATATAGAAAGGGGGTGAGATTCCCAAGCACTTTTTCCTATGTTGTTGCGCACATGCCTTCTATAAACCTGGTTGACAATTTGTCACAGAACTATAGGACTAATTTGTTACAGCATCCTGTAAGGTCCTAGGGGGTGTGGCTTGAGAACTGGTGAGATGGGCTACAGTTGAGGGAAGTCAAGGGATAGGGCTAATGGATTCAGTAAAGATTACTCTCCCGCCCCCAGTCATCTGAGCATTGCTTTACATTTCCATCACACAGAATTAGGGAATCCTCTTGAAATGGGCTGCCCTTTACCTTCTCTATAGGGGCTCTCACCAGAGCTCTTTGTTTGAGCTATGTGTACTTTCAAGTGTATGAGAAGGCCTGAAATAGTCTTCCTGCAGGTTGGAGGTATAGTAACCCTCCAATTATTGTATCCCAATTTGATGGAAGTTTGATGGCACAAAGCCCCTGAATTAACGATGAACAAATCTTAGCAGGATGGAACAAAAAATACCTACTCATTCAGTGTCCCAATGCATCACACTTCTTATAAGAACACCAGAGGTTCCTTGTTGGATCAGATCAGTGGTCTGTCTGGCCTAGCATCTTGTTTCAAAAAGTGGCCAACCAGTTGCTCCAGAGGGCTGACACAAAGGGCAATAGACTATTTGATGTTGCCTCCTCCTTACACTGGTATTCAGCAGATTACCTCCTCAGATTGTGGAGGTTTCCTTTAGTCACCATGTTTAGTACCTATTTGGTGGATGTCTCCTCCATAAATCTGTCTAACCTCCTTTTAAAGCCATCTTCGCAGTGAACTCCACCATTTAATTACTCACTGAGTAAAGAAATACTTGCTCTTGTCTGCCTTGAATCTATTGTCCATCAACTTCATTAGGTGCTCCCAAGTCTCTAATATTATGGGAGGGGGAGACAATGTTCTCTCTTTACCCATCCCATGTACAGTGCATCCTATTGTGGATGCTTTAATAACTGAACCTCTTATTCTTGTACTACCTTCTTGGCGTCAATGGCTTTTCTTGTTTTTGTTTCCCCCTTCTTAATAGAAAAAATCTCGTAAGAAGATCTGCATCCTGATTGTTGGCCTTGTCGTGGTTTTCCTAATCCTGGGCATTGTCATCTGGCAGGCAACAAAATGAAGTCCCTGAGTAGAATTGGATTAACTACAGTGTTGTCGGGTATTTTCCCCCCAGCACTTGCGGGGAAAATAAGTAGACAAGCCTGTGAAACGAAGTGATCTAGATGCGAAGGAGCACAAACCAGTTTCCCTCTAGTTATTCTATATAAAAAACTAACATGAAGAAAAATAGTTCTTGGACTTGGTGAACTCTGACGACAGTATTTATCAGTTTGTGTAAAACTATTTTATGTAGCTGATCTTGTGGGTTTTTTTGTTTTCTGTACTATATAAACTAAATGCAGTCCCGAATGTAAAGTGTTGAAGAGTCTATGACCTCGTTTAACTGACATGTGCAGATATGATTTTTTTTTAAATCTGTGCTCCTTTTATAAGTGATTTGCATATGCACTACTTCCAACAAGGACAAACTTTCACTTACCCAGCAATTTTAAGTCTCTGACTGATTAATTAGACACAATACAGACAGCCACTTCAGGTAGGCACATACAGGCGGGTTTCTTTCAAAGGGTAGCTCCTCCGCCCCATTGCTGGCTGCTTTTGAAACTTCGCCATATTTCAGAAGCAGCTTTTTACGCAGAATTGTGAGCTGGTAGTTGGAGGGAAGGGGAGACCAACCTCACATGACCTTCAAAATTAAGCATACCATTGTCTGTGTAGGACTAGGCTTTTAAATTGCCGAGGGAGAAGGCAACCCTCTTTCTTTTAAATGCTACAGTAGAAAACATTGAGGCCACCTGGGTTTGACACCAAGAATATATCTGGTAACTGATTTTTCTCCCTGTGCGATGTTTGTGGTGACACTGAATCATTTTAGCAGTGTGTTCAAATGTCTTGTTTCCTAGTGAAGTTGTCATTGGTGATGGACTGTAGAGCCACTTGAGTCTGTTCTCAGTGTATGCCTCTAACCACATGCATTAGAGATATTTCATGAAAGTGACTTCAGATTATCTTGGAACAAATACTACTGCGGGTAGGAAACAAAGCACTAAGCCTATAATGGCTTCAACAGATGACATAGCAAGGGGGGGTATGCATTTTGTGGTTAGCTAGCAAATTTCAGTCTTTGAAACAGAAAGCTTCTTTCGCAGGACTGTGAGAGTCTGGCTGAACTGATGTACTGGTGGAATTGTTAAATAGAGCCGTTTCAGTCCAGTCCTACTTCTCAAAGTAACTGGCAAAAAAAAGACGTACAAGTTGCTGAGGTCCTATATTCAAGAACCTGCAACTTCCTTCTACTGACACACTCATTTATATTTATTCCTGTTTTCCCTTATGTAAATTACTAAACTGTGAAAGTGAAAGTCTGTGTGGGAGAACGATGCCCTCAGTTGCACATCTTTCTTTGCACTACGACTCCCATCATTCCTTCTATTTAACTTATCAATAAACATTTTTAAAAGTACGTGACAAGCTGTCTTCTTCTTTTGCTTGTTCAAATTTAGCTAGGGGACAGGAGAAGGGAGAATTACATGCTTTTATATAGTGTCATAAGTGTTACAGATATAGTAACTTCTATCGTGGTAGCTTGTAAGGTAGAAGCTTGTGGCTTGGGTCACTTGCTTCTATGTCTCTTCTCTTCTGTGGATCCTTGAGCCCAGCCCCTCATTTTCTCGCAAAACTAAAGCCCAACTAAAATGGGTCAGTGGTGAAGTGGTCAGACTATGGATCTGTGAGGTCCAGCTTTAGATCCCCACTCTGTTGTAGAAGCTTGCTGGGCGATAAGATTGCCAGGTCCGTCCGCCCCACATCGGGCAGTGGCAAAAGATGGGAGTAGGGTGGCCAGCTCCATGTTGGGAAGTTCCTGGAGATTAGAGAGTGGGGGCTGGGGAGGACAGGGGCCTCAGTGGGGTACAATGCATTGAGTCCACCCTCCAAAGCATCCATTTTCTCCAGTGGGACTGATTTCTGTATTCTGGAGATGAGCTGTAATTTGGGAGATCCCCAGGCCCCATCTGGAAGCTGGTATCCATACTAGGTGACCTTCAGCTCCCTCTTTGCCTGATAGTTCTCACTACTGTGAGGATGAAATGGATGCGCACAGAACTCCCAGCTTGTCATCTTTGTATCATTTAAATCAAAATTGTAGACTGGAAGCTCCCCTAGGCAGTATCTCCTCTTGTATATTGTACAGGGCTATGCAGAATAACAGCACAGTAATAACAGTGGCACTGTAATGATAAATGTATTATGGTATGTTTTCCTGAGGCAATTTGTCAGCTTTGCCTTTCGGGAAATGTGTGAGAATTGCACAGGAGTAGCTGTGTATGTTACAGTGCAATCCTGTGCAGTTACTCTGGTCTGAACCCATTGGTTTCAGTCAACTCAGACTGGAGTAACTGCATACAAGAATCCATGCTCTCAAAAACGAGCCTTGTGGCATTTTAAAGGTTAATGTGCTTGTACTGTAGTAAAAGCACCACAGGCTACGATCATCTATGCTAATTTTTTAGTGTGTTTAAGGTTCCACAATATGCCTGTTTGGGTGAAAGGAGAGGCTGGAAAACTGGGCTAAAACAAAATGAATTTTGACAGGGATAAATGTAAAGTTCTACATTTAGGTAGAAAAAATCAAATGCATAATTATAGGATAGGGGAAACTTGTCAGTAGTATGTGCGAAAAGGATCTCGGGGTCTTAGTAGGTCATCCACTGAACATGAGTCAGCAGTGTGATGCCCTACCTAAAAAGGCAAATGCAATTTTGGGCTGTATCAACAGAAGTATAGTGTCCAGATCACACAAAGTGTTCAGTTTTGGGACCCCAATTTAAGGTTACAGACAAGCTGGAACGTGTCTAGAGGAGGGCAACAAAGATGGTCAGGGGTCTGCAGACCAAGTCCTATGAGGCAAGGTTGAAGGAGCTGGGTATGTTTAGCCTGGAGAGGAGGCGACTGAGAGGTGATATGATGGCCATCTTCAAGTACTTGAAGGGCTGTCATTATAGAGGATGGTGTGGAGTTGTTTTCTGTCGCCCCAGAAGGTCAGACCAGAACTAATGGGTTGAAATTCAATAAAAAAATTTCAGCTAAACATTAGGAAGAACTTCCTGACAGAGTGGTCCCTCAGTGGAACAAGCTTCCTCAGGAGGTGGTGGGCTCTCTTCCTCTGGAGGTTTTTAAACAAAGGCTAGATGGCCATCTGACAGCAATGCTGATTCTGTGAACTTAGGCAGATCATGAGAGGGAGGGCAGGAAGGGATGCCTCAGTGCTTAGTTCTTGTGGCCCTTTATTACACGCCCAGGGAAATGCCAGTCGCCACTTTGGGGTCAGGAAGCAACTTTTCTCCAGGCCAGTGATCCTGAAGGCTTTTTGTCATTGGGGGTATGGAGGGGAGGTATTTGTGAATTTCTTGCATTGTGCAAGGGGTTGGACTAGATGACCCCGGAGGTCCCTTCCAGCTCTGTGATTCTAAGAGCTAAACTTCCCTTTTCCTGGACTTCTGTTAAAGATCCTGCTTTTGCCTGTGGACACTTTGAATAGTGGCATTTAAACTTTATTGGACTCTTTAAAACAAAATGAGACCCTCCCAAGCTCTTTCACAACGAACACTGTTTACACGGGATCTCAAGCCTTGGTTGGCTTCCCTTCGCTGCTAACCAGCCCGGCCGCCAAAATGGCGGAGGCGTCCGACGCTGACAGAACCGAACGTTGAACGCCAGGGAAAGCGCGCCGCTCCCTCCCTTCTTCCTAGCGGCTTCCCGCTCTTTTTGCAGTGTTGCCATGACTCCGCGCTCGAGACGCGTTCCGGGCCATCGACCTGCCGCGGCCGCCTCTCCCCCCGCCCCCTTCCCTCCTCCGTGCGAGGCATGCTGGGATCAGCCCTCTCCGCCGGGTCTTCCAGCTTCCCAGCATGCCCTGCGCCCAGTGAATGGGGGCAGTCGCAAGATGGCGGCGAACGCGAACTCTGCCGGTGGCGGCGGGAGCCTCCCTCTCTTTGACTGTCCGAGCTGGTGAGGGTGGGGGCCCTGTGGCCGTGGAGAGCGGGGACGGTGCTCGCCAAGTCTGAGGGGGCTGGATTTCTTGAGGAGAGGGAACAGGAATATCACTAATACGGGAGGGCCAGAGTGCAGCTGCTGCAACCCCCTTTGGTGGAGGGGTAAAAGAGGGGCTTGCCAATACTTGGCCAGGCTTAAGCCCCTGAACCTGTTTTTTTATTGTCGCCCTCTGCCTTTGCACACGTTGAGTAATTTTAAAAGGTGTCTCTGAGCACGGGAAGTGTATATATTGCTCACATCACCTGGTGCCTCTGAGCATGAGAATTCCTCAGACCAAATTGTATTCCTTAAACCATACTGGCGCCTCCGAGCATGTGTATTCCTTAGACCAAGCTGGTGCCCCCGAGCATGTGCAGGGTGCATGTGTCTTACAACTTAAGAGATCAATGTGATGTGAGCACAAAGTGTGTGCCTCTGAGCATGGCCAGAAAGCATGTTCCTTGTGCCATCCTGTGCGAAGTTAAAAAAAGGGTGGCTGCGAATGGGAAGAATAAATGCTGATTGTCAAAAGAGCCTGAGAAGAATGTTGTTGCCTTGCGACTGAATAATTACATCTAGGTGTAGTATTAGGGGGAAGGTTTCCTATATGACCTAGAGCCAAGGTGTTACCTTTTGGGAAGTGTTCCTCCTCCATTCTCCACAACTGTCATTAGGTACATTCTAGTGGGGTAGTCCTAAACAGAGTGACACCTTTTAAACACAGTAATGTCAGTGGATGTAACTCTGCTTAGGATTGTGCTGTTATTTTGGCCTGGTGATTCAAATCTTGGAGGAAAGATAATGAACAGGAATTTCTTCATGTGGTTGAAGGGTAAAATTTGGGCAGGAATTCAGATTGGGTCTTTTGACCAAAATGGGGGGGGAATGCAACTCTCTGGAGCTGCAATGGCATTTCCCTTTTTATTTGTAGATTTAGGATGTGCACCACAGTGTACCTGTCCTACAACTTTGCATGCAGTTTTTTCCACCATAGGTTAAAGGTCACAAGTGTGTGTAGTTGCACTAATAGTTGTTGCAGTCACAAAATGAACCCATCATTTGAATTTAAATAAATAATTTAAATATTTTAAAAATGTTGCACGTGTTAAGTGCTGTCGCATCACTTCCGACTTAAGATGACCTTTTAAAGGATGTTAGCAAATTTGAAATAAAGTTAGCAAAAGAAGGCAGATACCATCATGTACAAGGCTGGACCATGCACAAGTACTGAGGTTTGTCCATGCTTCGTATTCCACATTTAGCCCACCTAGCATAATTGCTTTTCAGTACAACAGCTCTGACAACTGTAAAGAGACAGACTATATTTACATATGTGGGGTGGAAAATTTTCTATGAAAAAATATATCATTGGAAAAATTTTCTGGGAGATTTACCACCCCATACCACTGTTTTTAGCAGAAGCAAATGCCCACCTCTAGGAAAGGAGATGGGAGGGGGTTGCACACCTGGTTGCTTCTTTCTCCCCTATGCAAGAAGAGTTACCTCTCTCCAGGAAACAACTCTGGCAGCAGCCAGTTTAAGCTCTGTTAGTGAGGTAAGGAGTGATGGGAAAACACAACAGACAAGAACTTGTCAGACTTCCTGAAATTTCAGTGGAATTTGATCCTCCTAATGGAAAAGACATGCAGTTTTCTCTGTACATATGTATGTGGGGGAAGGAATAGCACAATTGAATAATACAGAAATATCGTATTGGCAGATGCAGTCCTGTGGATGTCCTCCCCCCCATTTGCCAAAGGGATAAATAGTAGTCGGTGTTGCCAAAAGATGCATGTCACTAAAGTCTTTAATTCCTCTCTTAAGGTTTGTGCAGAGCTTAGCTTGTGAGTGGCAGCATCCAAATATAATGATTTATGTAGCATTCCAGTTAAGCTGAGGAGCTAGGAATAGCTCTGAGGTTTGGCATTGGAACTCCACATTTCATAGTCATCGCACCCAGTTATCCTCCCGCCTAATATCAGAATAGAGCTGTAGTATAATGGAATGGTTCAGAAGGGTGATTTTATAAGGAAAGAGGATTATAGTTGATTGCACTGTGTATTGTATGTATCTTCTTTTACTACATTGTCTTTGGCCTTTCTGGTATGTTACGTCTTATAACTGGCCTTTTGTTTCCGTTGTTTTCTAATTTTGTTACTCTGCCCCTATTGCACCATTTCCTAGATCTCTTGTGTTTTCTTATTGCATTTTTAAAATATTTTTTAATCCACCTTGAGTCTCCTGGAGAAAGGCAGGGTATAAGTAAACACTGCGGGGCGGGAGAGCTTAAATAGTTACTATTTTATCTCATAATGAAAAGCAGGAGTGAGAGTTGAAATGCCTGCCAGTCAAGAAAGAAGGTTTTTTGTTGTCATAGTAACTTTAGATATAGGGATTACGAAGGCTACTTTCAACCATTCCTAAACAAAACTTGTTCCTTTTTTCCCACTTAGGGCAGGAAAACCTCCACCAGGACTACACCTGGATGTAGTCAAAGGAGACAAACTTATTGAGGTATGAAAATCGATACAGAGGAATATATTTCTGGTGTTAATTGCTTCAGCTACCCATGTGAAGCAGAAAATCCAGCAAGCAACATTTAGAGGGTGTATTCTTTGATGCCGGCTCAGTCTCAGAGCATCTGCGGCAAACTCTTTGGGTAAACCTGTTGCCATGTTGGATCTAAGTTTTTGTTTCACCTGTCCTCGCAATAACTCTTGGGAGATGGCTAATGTTTCTTGCATCTCTCACCACCTGTTGTTCACATGGTCTCACAGTTTGGACTATAAGCAGTTAGATCTGCTCTTTAGCACTGCAAACCTGAAAGCTGTCACACCCCGATTGGCAGCTACAGTTGGGGAGGGGCCATGGCTCAGTGGCAGAGCATCTGCTTGGCATGCACGAGGTCCCAGGTTCAATCCCTGACATCTCAAGTTTAAAAAGGATCAGGTGCCTTTGCCTGAGATCCTGGAGAGCAGCTGCTAGTCTGAGTAGACAGTACTGGCCTTAATTTATTTATTTGTTCGATTTTTATCCCGCCCTCCCACCTAAGCAGCTCAGGGCAGCTTACAACATCAATAAAACCAATATACATAAAAACACGCACAATTCATATAAAACAGTTTAACCAAAAATACAATAAATATAAATAAACGGCTCAATATATATTATATCTAAACTTCTACCACAGTGTGATCACTTAGTGGGTCAGCATGGCTCAGCTGGCATGACATCAGTCTCACTGATATGCCCTGCGGAAAAGCTCTGTCTTCACGGCCCTGCGAAATTGCTAGAGATCTCGCAGGGCCTGGATCTCACTAGGGAGCTCATTCCAATATACTGGTGCCGCCAAGGAAAATGCCCTGGACCTAGTTGTTGTCAGCCTGACCTCTTTACGGCCAGGAAGGGTCAGGCGGCGTTGTGTCCCAGATCGCAGTGCTCTCTGGGGGACATGCGGGGAAAGGCGGTCCCTCAGGTAGACAGGTCCTTGACCATCTAGGGCTTTAAAGGTCAAAACCAGCACCTTGAAGCGGATACGGAATGCTATTGGCAGCCAGTGCAGCGACTTTAGCACATGCTGGATGTGCTCCCGCATAGGGAGACCCATCAGCAGTCTAGCTGCCGCATTTTGCACCAGCTGCAGCTTTTGGAGTTGCCCCAAGGCAACAAGGATGTGATTTAGTATAGGGCAGCTTCATGTGTACAAATTATGAATTTCATCCCTACAAGTTTGTCAAGCAGCACTTGATACTAACCAAGCCATCTCTCCTCCAGTGCTCATTTAGAGTTCAGAGGGGCAGCTAGTGATGGCTGGGTCCAAGAAGTGCGATATTAAATCAAGCCCTGAAGTCATGAAGCTCAAGTGTGCAAAGGAACACACTGGGTTATAGCTCAGAGGCACAGAAAAGTTTTTAGGTCTTGGACACCAGTGAAACATTTCTGATTATCTTTTCCTACTTTCTGCCCCTTGTCAACTTCTTTGTGATTTTATCAGCAGCGCCATGGGGAAGGCAATGCTTAAAAGCATAGTGTTTTGGCACCCGCATGCCCACTGATACCTAGACCTTTTCTGGAAGCTTGCCCAACTTGGACCCATCTTGCCACCCAAGTAGATACCAGTGTGTCATTGCTGGAAAGCTGCAGCCAGATTCTCTGAATGTTTTCCTTATGTTGCTTAATTCACATTAACATATTTTTTTTGCATAGTGTTAGGTCTCAGCACAGCTGGAGTTGTGCTGTAATAGCGGGGGGGGGGGTGTTGAATGATTCACAGTAGTCACAGTGTGATCTGACAGAAGCTGAAGGTGCCAAATGAGGTCATGATTTTATGGGGTGTTGTTCTTGGTTATTTTTGTTGCTTGCTGCAAGACATCTTTAAGATTCTAGGTTCAATTCACAGCACTTCTGCACTAGGAAATCTGTGAATTAAGAGACATAAGTGAAAGGGGCAAATATGCTAGCTGTACCTTCGTTTAAAATACACTGTTAAACATTGAGGTCCCTTTCTCTCTTCCAAGCAGGAAATGAATTTTCATCACTTTGCACTGTAATTACATGACTGGTCGAGAGCCCATTCCTGTGCAGTTACCCTTGTCAAAACCAGTTTAAATCATTGGAGTAACCCTGTGTAGAGTTGCAGTGCGGTCCTGTGTAGCCTAAGCCATCAATGTCATACTATAAATTGCAATGTAGCCATTGTAGGATGCCATTGCCTTGGTTATAATGGAGGGGAATATTTGCCTTACAGGAATCTAATGAAAAAAACGTGCAGCTATGAAAGAAGAAGGCAGAGCAAATTGGGGTGGGGTGGGGTGGGGGGAGCCACCTGCAAGTTGCGCTAAAGTCAGGGCCATTTAAGCCCATAAGCAGGGTTAGGTTTGGTCCCATGATGTTTAGTCTCAGTTGAGCAGAGTTTACAGTGGTCCTATTACTAGTCTTTGTAAGGTCCAGAAAGATTCAAGTTACAGCTTTTCTATGAGACTCCGGTGAAAGCCTGATATTGTGCCACTGCAAGGACCTAAAATAGTATTATGCAAACAAAGATGGATCCTATCTAGACAGCTGCACATCCATATTTGAGCCAGTGTAGCAGTTAAGAGTGTTGGGCCAGGATCTGGGAGACCCCGGTTCAAATCCCTACCCCGTCATGGAAGTTTGCTGGGTGACTTTGGGGCAGTCACGCCCTCTCAGCCTAACCTACCTGATAGGGTTGTTGTGAAGATAGAATGGAGAAGCCTTGGGCCTTCAGTGGGGAGAAAAGTGAGAGGTAAAGAAGTAAATAAATAAATAAAGTGCTTGGCTTGACTTGGGCTTTCCAAGATTGTGCCAAGGGAGAGATAGGAACTCAGGCTTCATGGCCCTTACTGGATCAGAGCATTTGTTTTCATTTCTGCTACTGAAGGTGTTTTCCAACTAGTGTTTCCGTTCTTGGTTTGAATAGTATATGTGGTATGGAATGCAGAAATTGTACCAAAGATAGTTCCATCCATCAAACTCGTTGGATTCTGTTTCACTTCCAGCTTCATCTAATCCGTTTGGGGCATCCTCAGACTTCTGGGGTACAGTTTGGAATCAAGCTCTTTCAGGTTTTTGGCTCCACGCTTTTACAGGGTTTCAGCAAAAATTGCAGGAGTCTTAACGTTGCCATCTCTCATCTGATGTCTTGTCTCAGAAACTGATAATCGACGAGAAGAAATACTATCTCTTTGGGAGAAACCCTGACCTGTGTGACTTCACCATTGACCACCAGTCCTGCTCCCGAGTCCATGCTGCCTTGGTCTACCACAAACATCTGAAAAGGGTTTTTCTTATAGATCTCAACAGCAGTAAGTTGGTCGATAATCAGCTTGGGGGGGGGTAGAGCAGTAGAGGGGACTGTTAAAATTGTATCTCTGAGGAGCATGTGTCTTTTCTCTTTGCATTCAAGTAATGAACAAACACGGGCCAGCGTTTCACTTCTTTAAAAAGCCTTAAACACACAGATCCCACCTCCCATGGCCGAGGAGGATAGGAGTTGGAGGGAGAGGTGATGCTCTTGAGGTAGCTCCCTGCTGTGCATCATTTCCAAGTGACATCTTCCTTCCCCATGGCAACCGTTGTTGCAACATCTCCAAGCTCCTCCAGGCTTCTTGGTGACTGTAGGCTTTTATCACTAGGGTCACAGTCACATGACTTGGGTACATTTCAGATACTTTGAGTTCACAGGCTGGGGGCTCGCAACACCACCTTGCAGCTTTTCAGAGGAAGGAGCAAAGGCTAAAAAGGCTTAAAGCTGCCAAGCAAGTGTTGCCACTGATGTATTTGCTTGTGCGTATTTCTGTAT
The DNA here is from genome assembly GCA_029375565.1 of Gekko gecko. Taxonomy (NCBI): domain Eukaryota; kingdom Metazoa; phylum Chordata; class Lepidosauria; order Squamata; family Gekkonidae; genus Gekko; species Gekko gecko. The sequence continues at coordinate 204,856,737 of JAPDNY010000005.1, forward strand.
ATTCTTGTCCTTTTTTCTCCTATCGGAGGGCCACCTTGGCCTTGGAGGAGTGGGGCAGACACAGTAATGAACACCACACTGCCGGACGGCCTGGGGTGGGGAATAAAGTGGATGACTTTAAGGACCTGTCCCATAGGTACAGAGCAGTGTCTTTGAAGGGGTGCTAAAGCAAGGGAAACAGTAACATTCATTTAGTTAGGTCTTTATATCCGTCTTTTCTCCCCTGTGGGGATCGAATGCAGGGCTTCCAATGTCATTCTGCCCCTCTCCATTTTATCCTTACAACAGCCAAACTTGTGAGATAGGCTAGATGGAGAGAGAGAGAGAGAGAGAGAGAGAGAGAGAGAGAGAGAGAGAGAGAGAGAGAGAGTGTGTGTGTGTGACTGGCCTATGGTCACCCACCAAACTTCCATGGGAGAATGGGCATTCAGAATTGGGTCTCCCAGATTCACATCCAACACTTCAACTGCAGTGGCTCAAAAGAATCCCCCCCCCCCCCGCAATCAAGTAAAGTAAAACAACTCTCCATGAAGTTTAAAGAAGCACGTTGATGGCTAATGGTTTCTCTGTGTGTGTTGTTGTTGTTTTGTTCCCCAAAATGTCCAGCACATGGGACGTTTTTGGGCCACATTCGTTTGGAACCTCACAAGCCGCAGCAGATTCCCATCGACTCGACAGTTTCATTCGGTGCGTCTACGCGGGCCTACACTCTGCGAGAAAAGCCTCAGACGTTGCCCTCTGCAGTGAAAGGAGATGAGAAAATGACCACCGAGGACGACGAGCTCAAGGGATTGCTTGGCCTACCTGAAGAGGAGACAGAGTTAGACGTGAGTTAGACTCCCTTAATCCAGGTGCAGATGGTTGGTGCAGATAGCGCTGTATGTTGTCTCCTCTGACTGGCAAAAGTTCTCTAGAATCTCAGGCAGTGAAGGATCTTTCCCAGCTCCCACTACCTGAGATCGCTTTCACCGGAGATGCCAGGAACTGGACCTGGAACATTTTATGAGCAAAATATATGCTAGTTTCAGCCCCACCCTTCCTTAACCTTGAGCAATCTCTCTCATGAACATACCAAGTGTCCTTATCTTGACTCTGATTTTGTACAGTCCTTTAACTGGAAGTGCTGGAGATTGAACCTGAAACCTTATGCATGCAAAGTGCATTCCACTGGCCTCTGCCTGACTAATCCCATTTCTCAGATCTGCCTCAAGAAGGAAATGGGAAGATTTCCTTAGATCATGCTGCAGCATCAGTAGCACCAGAAGGGAGGTATCTTGGCCTTTAAAATGTTGTTTTTAAATGAAGCTGCCTTATACAGGCAATATCGTTTACTCTAACTGGCAGCAGTTCTCCAAGGCCACAGGCAGAGGTCTTTCATACCACCTACTGTATCATTCTTTTAAGTGGAGATGCCAGGGATTGAACCTGGGACCTTCTACCTGTGAAGCACATGCTCTACAGTAAGCCACAGCCACTCTCCAAGAGATTGACAGGAATGGTCAAACTCTTCTAGATCCCTCTGAGTGAAACTGTGTCTTGTTACAGATGGGCCTCTTGCCCTCAACAAAGCCAGGGAAAGGGAACACCTTGGTCAGGCTTTAGCCTGCTGCTAACTGCCCTCCTGGCCTTCTCCCAGCATTGTAAGCACCTTTGCCCTTTTAACCTAATCCTCGGTTCTTTTTGTGGGGTTCAGGAAGAACGGAATGTAGCCTTTAAATTTCCAAAGGTGGTGCTGTGTACTGACAGTCCATCATTTGGGTCTGTAGAACCTGACAGAGTTCAACACAGCCCACAACAAGAGGATCTCCACGTTAACCATAGAAGAAGGGAACTTGGATATCCAGAGACCAAAACGAAAACGGAAGAACTCAAGAGTAACGTTCAGCGATGACGATGAGATCATCAATCCAGGTGAACACTTTAGATCCATTCTTGATTCTTCTTCCAGGTATTGACTACAGTCAGTCATACATGAAGCTTTCCATCAAACCTGTCTACTTGCTCTTAAAACCCCCATCTTTTCTAAGGAGCCTCCCTGCATAAGCCAGTAGCTTCACCAGCTAGAGCAGGGGTCCCCAACCTTTTTGAGCCTGTGGGAATTCTGACACAGTGTGGTGGGCAGAGCCACAAAATGACTGCCATAAAATGGTTGCTACAAGAGGCGGAGCCAGCCACGAAATGGCTGCTGCAGCTTACCTTCAGTCACATGGTGAAGATCCTGGGGGTGTGGGGGCAGCTGCTGCCAAAGCAACATATTTAAAAATCTGCAGAGCCAATTCAGTCTCCAGCGCTCAGTCAGGTGCCTTGCTGAGTCAAAGCCCCATCAGGCCCCATCCACTTCCTAAAAACCCTTGGCGTGCACTAGAAAAGGTGTTGGCTGGCGCCATGGGGACCCCACTGCTAGAAAATGGTGGTACCCCTCTGCCAGCGTCCCTCTTCCTATCCCGGCAGGTCCTTAGACAAAGTCATGTTTGATACAGAGCAGGGGTGGGCAGCCCTTGGCATGTGTGCTAGAAGCAGCATGCCAAACCGTTTTGCTTGGCACGTAGGGCCAGATTCCCATGGAGGCAAAAGGGAAGAGGATGAGGGAGGATTATAGAGATGGCAGGAAGGGGAGGTGGGCAGTGTTCCCTGTAAGCTGAGTCAGTGTGAGCTAGCTCACAGTTTTTTAGCCTCCAGTTTACACATTTTTGTCTTAGCTCAGGCAAGATGGCTCCAGAGCAAACTGATCTATGCAGGACATAAGAACATAAAGAGAAGCCCATGTTGGATCAGGCCAATGGCCCATCCAGTCCAGCACTCCCATCACACAGTGGCCAAAAATACCAGGTGCCATCAGGAGGTCTATCAGGCAAATCGCTCGCTCACAACTTTAATGCCAGGAGCGCACAAAGTAGAATTTTTGCTCACAAGACTTCACATTGGAGGTGGGATGAGGACTGCAACCAGTGCTTTTTCTTTTTGGAAGAAGAGGTGCTGGAACTCTCAAGGGAAATGAAGTTTTCAATCTGTATACTGAAAACTCAGGAACTTTTAAACATTTTTAAAAGAATTTTGTTGAAGAGGTTCTGGAACTCTGTTCCAGTGTGTTTCCCAGAAAAAAAGCCCTGGCTGCAACCCTTTTTGCAGAGTTCTGGTTACTTTCAGCTTCCTCGAGGACGCTTTAAAAATACAAGCTTAGAATAGGGGGGAGCCTCTTCTCCTTTGTACTGAGTCTGCCGTAAGGTGTCTGTATGGGTCAGACAGTGCGTCAGAGTCAATGCTGAAGGTGTCAATACACAGAAGTGTTGCTAAATAAGTCAGTCGTTGGTAGTAAACTTCTCTTTTTCTGACACACACACACACACAAACCCGTTGCCTTAAAACCCTCTTTAGGGCTGAATGCACATTTCATAACCCATTTCACAAAGTAACTATTGTGCTTTACTGCGCTTTACCCATACAGAGGACGTGGACCCTTCTGTTGGACGTTTCAGAAACATGGTACAGACTGCGGTTGTCCCAGTGAAGGTATGCTGCTGTTTTAGAAAGCCATTGCAATTTAAAATCTGGATAGTTTGTGCTTTGTGTTTGGATTCTTCTGTTGCGAGATCAGCGTAAACTGGAGATCTGCAGCCTAGTCCTAATTTGGTGATGGAAAGTGCCATCAAGTCGCAGCTGATCTAACGGCCACCCCTCGTGGGTCTTTCAAGGCAAGAGACGAACAGTGCTGGTTTGCCACTGTCTGCCTCTGCGGTGTTCCATCCAGGTACCAACCAGGGCTGACCCTGCTTAGCTTCCAAGATCTGATGAGATCAGGCTGGCCTGGACCATTCACATTAACTTAGGAATAAGTCTTGGAACATACTTCAATTAAATGTGGTAGAGACATGTGTTAAGGATTGCAGTTTAACTGGAATTTTTGACAGAAAATGGGTTAGGAATACAGAAATACAACAATGTTTGTTTATTTCCAATATTTATATCCTGTCACTCTGCCTAACTAGGGACACCACGGTTGTCACCATGCTCTTCTCCACTTAAATGGGTTTGGGCATATTCTTTATGAGACAGTCGTATTAAGGTGGCCGCAGTTGTGAACAATGTCCTTGCATTGGACTCTTGCTTGTAAAGTATTCCGGGAAACGTATGTGAAATGCCAGAGCCATCAAACAAAGCAGATAGATGTTTAGAGTATCACGAGGAAGGAATAGTTTGTCCTGTGTTGTTACTTTACCCCAAATCACGGATGCACAATACTTAGGTGGACCATAAGGAATCTTGACTGCTGCTAAATGGGCTACCCCAGTGATGGTGCCTGGCTCCGTTATGGCCCGCATAACCAGGGGGCTGGGGGATCAGACTGCATCTTCACAGTTGTTCTCTGGGCTGAGAACTGGCATTCTGTTTCTCCCCACCCCAGTTCAGTTCCTCCACAGGAAATATTTCTGTTGCACCCCAGGGGCTTAGATTCGTGTTTGCAAGCTCTTGGGATGTCATAGAGAAAGGTCTTAGTGTTTGCAAATGCAATCCTGTGTAATCCAACTGAGCCATTTCTTTGTTTCTTTCTTTATTCGATTTATACCCCATCCTCCCTGCCAAAGCAGACTCAGGGCATCTTGGGGGAGGAGGGGACATTCTGCAGTCTTTCCAGAATTCTCATCAGGTACCAGGAATGCAATGAGAAGTTGTGGGGAGTGGAAGGTTCGGAACATTGCCTCTTGGCATTCTGACCCCGCCCCCAACTCCTTGCTGGGACCCAGAGAGGAAGTTCCTGGAAGGGAAGGAGTTGGGATCCCCACCCCCACCCCTCTTCTGGGAGTCAGGTTTCTGAATTCCCTGTCACCACCACTAGATTTTCCTTGAGGAAAGACGTTCGAGAGGAGTGGGGCGGGGGTCCAGCTGCAAATTATGCACTATGGACTTAAAGAATCCCAGCTTCGTTGAGACAGCTGGGTTCATTTTGGTGCCTAGGATGGTTTAGAATGTCAGACGAGGATCTGGGCAACACAGGTTCGAATCCCCAGCATGCCATGGAAACATGCTCAGTGACTTCAGACCAGTCACATGCTCCGAACCTAACCTACTTCACATGTTTGTTGTGAGGATAAAATTGGGGAGAGGAAAATGATGTGAGCGGCTTTGAGTCCCCACTGGGGAGAAAAGCGGGGCATAAATGAAGCAAATATATATCTAGTTGTGCCATCCAAAACCCAGGCACCGCTGGCATTGTTTTAGCATGGTTTTGTTGTTTGTTTATTTATGGGATTTCTGTTCTACCCTCCCCTGCAAGCAGGCTCAGGATGGGTTTCAGTAAGCCAGTAAAACAAAAGCAGTTTCCATATAGTTCCAATTAGAATCTAAAACCCAGCTAATTTCTACATAATGGTGAGTTGGTAATTAAAGAAACCCTGGGGGTATGTTGTATATATATCCAAAGAGGACTGGTATATTAGTAAATAGGCCCAACCCCTCATCCTATGATACACGTTGATATGGTGCACAGCGTAGAGCAGAGGAGGCTGATATAATTAGGCAACTGCTGCCTCAATCAAAGGCCTGGTGGAACAGCTCCGTTTTGCAGGGCCTGCAGAATTGCAGTAAGTCCCGCAGGGCTCTGATCTCACTTGGGAGCATGTTCCACCAGGCCGGAGCCAGAGCTGAAAAAACTCTGGCTCTGGCCGAGGCTGAGCAGCTGTCTTTGTCTTTTGGGCTGGGGATTACCAGTAAATGTTGTTCTGTCGAGCATAGAGCTCTGCGGGGAACATGTCGTTGTTGTGGAGAGTTTTTTTGGTTTTTTTTAATTTTACAATTTCATGCAGCTACACAATCCAGTTGAGTGTACCACTGGACAGAACCTGGGATCACTTGCATACAAAACATTATCTGCAACTGGGTGATCTCCTCTCCTTTATGAGTATCTGCAGTTTCCTTACACTGAGCCTGACCATTGGTTCACCTGCCTCAGTGTTGTCTACTCTCACTGGCAGCCACTGTCCAGGGTCTCGGGCAAAGATCTTTCCCATCGCCTGTCACTGATCCTTTTAACTGGAGATGCCAGGGATTGGAGTTGGGACCTTCTGCATGCCAAGCAGATGCTCAGCCGCTGAGCCATGGCCCTTTCCATGTTGATCCCTGAATTGCCTGCTCACGCTGGCAGCCACTCCCCAGGGTCTCAGGAGGAGAAAGTTCTTTCCCAGCACCTATTAACTGCAGCCTTTTTAATTGGAGATACCAGAGATTGAATCTGGGGCTGTCTTGCATGCAAAGCTAGTGCTGGACCACTGGCCTGCAGCCCCCCTCAAATTGCATTTTGTGCAACTACCCCACTAACATTCCCACCGCTCTTTCTCTTCTGCCTCTAATGCAGAGTGTTGGTTTACGATGGTAATGCAGTTGGCGCTCTAAGGACCTCTTGCACCACTGCAAATGAGCAGTCAGTTCCCTAAGCGAATGGAACCTTGCAGAGAGCACTCGTGAAAGTAAAAATATAACTGGGTGGAAAGATTTTAATAGCACAGTGAGGCTGTTGTTAAACAACTTCCTTAGTCTTAGTTTCCATTGAGTTCTGACAGTTTTGGGGTGAAGGGGACCCAATTTGACAGAAATGGTTCTTGTTCTTGTAAAGCAGAGATCCAAGCATGACGCAGAGGAAAAATCAGCCCTTGGAAAATCCCCCTTAATGCATTGCAGGACGTAGAGATAAGTTCAGAAGAAGGGGCTTTTAGTTTTTTGGGTGTTACTCAGCCCTACACTTCCTCCTGCAAAGTGTCTCATCAGTCATCACTACCTTTTTTTTAATGGAAAGGAACAAACCTTTGCTAAGTAGAGGGGAGGGGAAAGATTTGCTGCTACAGAAGGCCAAAATATGGTTTTACTAGTTTTACACCTGAGTCCTTTAGTGGTGAGGAAGAAGAGTTGGTTTTTGTACCCTGCTTTTCTCTACCTTAAGGAGTCTCAAAGCAGCTTACAATCTTCTTCCCTTCCTCTCCCCACAACAGGCACCTTGTGAGGTAGGTGGGACTGAGAGAGCTCTGGAAAAACTGTGACTCGCTTGTGGTCACCCATCAGGCGTCACGTAGAGGAGGAGTGGGGAATCAAACCTGGCTCTCCAGATCAGAGTCCACCACTCTTAACCACTACTGTACACCATGCTGGTTCAGGACTGCTTGAACTCAACGTAGTTTATGGCAGGAGATTCAGGACAGAGAGGCCAGATGTTTCTCCACACGGTACATCATTGTCTTACAGAATTTTCTGTCCCAGGACAACGGCCCCGGTGTTTAAAGGGGATTTGGTGAATGCATGGGAGACCAGGATTATGCGAATGCGAGGGCCAGTGGCTGTGATGAGGGGATGAAATCTCCATGCTCAGAGGCAACAAACCTCTGTGGGGGTCCAATAGCTCAGGTGGCCCATTAGCTTGGATCCACTGGAGCACATTTCTGAGGATTTCCGAGAACAGCATTTCAAGGGCGGGGGGAGTGTTCTGGACCACAGCAGGGGCGGGGAGAAAGTTACACTCCGTGCACAAAAACCCTCCCGTCCACAGAAACTCTGTGGCGGAGCCAAGTCATTGTTTTCAAACCCCTCTGGCAGGCTTTACTTGCGGGTGGGGCTAAGCAGGGATGCCTCCGATGTTGGATCATTTCTATTAAATCAGTGTTTGTTCTGACTACAGAAAAAACGGATGGACAGCTCGGGCTCCCTGAGCGCAGACGAGTCGATGACGCGGCGCATGCAGAACTTCCCCTACAGCGGAGGATTGTACGGTGGCCTGCCTCCGACTCACAACGAGACAGGCACCCAGGCCCACAGCATCCACGGCACAGCGCTCATTGGGGGCCTGCCCATGCCCTACCCTAACCTCGCCCCCGATGTGGACTTGACTCCAGTTGCGCCGTCCACAGTCGCCATGAACCCGGCTCCCAACCCGGCTGTCTTTAATCCCGAAGTTGTGAACGAGCCCAAGAAAAAGAAGTATGCGAAAGAGGCATGGCCAGGCAAGAAGCCCACCCCTTCTCTCTTGATCTGAAGTGCAGAGAGAGAGCTTGGGTGTGTGTGTGTGTGCGTGTTGGGGGGGGGTGAGTTAAGGGAGCAGCAAACCGAACTGTACAAGCGCCACAGGCATCTTTCAGGCTCGGGACCTAACTGCGCTGTAGCCAAGCGACAGGGCTGAGTTTCCCTTCAAGATCAACCTTCAAAACTGTTCTACAGATGTCTACAAAAGAAGCAAAGGAGTCCACAAATATATCTCTCACTGCCTGTGGAACCTCAATGCCTCGCTTTCAGCCCTTTTCTCTTCTTTAGCCCAGCCTTTCTAGTTCCATGGTTAGTTTTGCTCTGAGGTTCTCTGCGGGTTCGAGGGGCGCTCCGTTGGGTGACGATGCACCATTAAGAGCACTCGTGATTTGATTGTGGATAGAATGTGTGAGCATCCAGGCCACATTCCGCCTCCTGCTCTCAAGCGAAGCTCCCTTCCTCCGGAGAAGGCGTGGAGCATGCCAGAATCAGAAACAGGTGTCTGATTGAATCAGCTTCCTTTAAGCTTCCTTAAAGCAAATTCCCCTTTTTATCTCAGGATCAGCAAAATGCATTTTAGTCTACCTTCTTGTAGCCAAGGTACACGCAGCAGCTGCTGAACGACAGGAGGCACAGTAAAACGGGATGTGAGGATGGAACAGATTACCCACTACTCAGGTGTCCTGGACTGAAAGCTCCAAAAGGGAAAGGAATTTCACTTTTGAGCGTACCTGTCAGATCTAGTTAAGGTGAGATCCTGAGAGCATTCCTTTACAGGCAAAAGATGTCGAAGCAGTAGCCCTCAGCTTTTTGGAGGGGTTTACGCTTTGGGATGTGGACGGCACCAGTCAGCTGCTTTGGCTTGATAACAAATTTGGCTCTGCCTTTGGTTTTCCACAGAAGAATTCCGGCAGCTGGCTAATTCCGCCTGAGGATGGTTTCCCATTTGGGCATTCGTTGCCGGTGTGCATATAGAGGCATTGGCAGAGTGGCGGTTCCATCCAAGGGGCTCTCCGTGCTTTCCCCTTGCACCTGCTATCCCCAGTCGCCAGAGCTCTTGCCGATTTAAAAATCAGTTGTAGGTGTTTCACTGTAGTGTAATAACACTATAACAATACACCTATTACCAGTTTATTTAAAAATGGATCCAAAAGCCCAGGGTTGGGAGGGGCAAGCTTGAGGAGAAACAGTGCCGGTTGCGGACAGCAGGGTGCAGAGAAGTCTGCACCTTCTTGCCCATACTGTGACCAAGCCTGCTTCGTACATGATCTTTCTGGATCTATCATGCCAAAGCAGGCTTAGGGGAACATGTAGCAAGGCATGGGAAGACACGGACGGTGAAGAACCACAGAACAATATCATGCTGATGACCAAAAAAAAAAAAGTTGCAGGGTTTTTTTTGGGGGGGGGCGTGCAGAACAAAACCTCTGTGTGGAAGCAACCTCTCTTTGCTAATCTCGAAGCCAGGCCCTACAGAAAAGTAGGTCAGGGGACTGCTATTCATAACAGACACAATTTTGTCAGGTAGGAACATTGCTCAGGCCAAAGCAGCCCCTTAATCTCACGAGCACCGTGCTACGGTTTTCACTGGCCCTATCAGCCAAGTGGGGAGAAGGCTTGACTTGGGGACACATTCCAAATCCATAACATAGACTGCGCAGCTGTTCCAGACCTGTATATTGTGTAGACTTTAAGTACATATGAAATCAGTTCTCTTTTAGTCCCAGAGTCCTGTGTTACCATCCTGTTCAAGGTGTCTCTGTATCTGGACTTGGCCCCCTCCTGTTAACCACGCTGTCGGGTTGCCTCGCTCTTCCTTTATAGTTACGTATACGATGCCACCAGCATCTCTGGCTGTTTGCCGTCCTACGTAGGATGGCTTGGCAGATGCAGAAGCTGAGCTCTTTGCTCGGTTGATTCCAGCAGGAGAATTTTAAGTGCACTCCACTCCTCTCCAGTGGAAATCCATGGAACTTAACAGCATTAACCCAGCCAGGTTGTGCCCTGGGTTTCAGCAGCATAGCAGCTACCCTTGTCTGTTATACCTCTTGTCACTTATACTGTCAGGTTGAACAGATATTTGGGAGGGGGGTTTCATACAACATACCAGCCGCTTCCCCAGATGGAGACAGCATTTTCTATTATATTGAGATCTGGAATGGATGAAGTCTCAAAGCCTGCCCCCCCCCTTCCCAAATCTGCTCTGGTCTGTTTCTTCCTATGGTGTACATAAAGGCCCCTTTGTGAAGTTGGAGCTATTTCTTCTTTGTACGGTCATACGATTTTTTTTTTTTTTTAGGTTGTGGTAGCCAGTGGCTCGTGAGCTTTAGTACTCGGTCCTCCCGTGGTATCATTCACAACCTCTATAATCTTCTTGGTCATTTTATTTTTTTTATTTTTAGTTTTACCTGTCCCAGGCTCACAGAGGAGCCACATTGCTTCTTCAGGATAACAACTGGGGTTGACAGTAGTTCAGCTTTGGTTCATTTCCCTCTTGCAAGATTTCAAAAGAAAGATGTTCTAAGTGATTTTGCAGGATTCTATCCCTTGCTGGTCTCAGTCGCTCAGCTTCCCTAGGGGTTGTGCAGACTTTTAACTTTCAGATTTCTGAAGCCAGTCTTGGCTGGTAAGGGGGCACAGGGTGGGAGGGTTGGGGAGGGAGGGAGGAGGGAGGGATGAAGCCGTGGGGCTCTCTGTACAGAAGTTTGTACATTTGTGTAATAGGCCTTTTCACACTGTTTGGCTTTTTACCTGTAACCTTTACTACACTGTAAATTAAATGAACGTTTTGCCAAATAGAGAGTTGAACATGTTACCGGGAGTGGGGTGGTGGGGAGTCAGAGCTGTCCCCACCTGGCCAGATCCCGAGGAGCACGATTGGAAGCAGCTGGGGAGAGGGGGAGCAGAAGATGAAAGGGGGAGGACAGAGCGGAGCCACAGAAGGATCAGCCTTAAGGAGGCGACTGGCTAAACACCAGCTCCTCGTGAGTAAAGGACTTCTTGAAGAACAAAGTTTGAGTCCAATGGCACCTTAAGACCAACAAAGTTTAATTCTGGATATAAGTGTGCATGCACACGAAAGCTTACATCCAGAATTAAACTTTGCTGGTCTTGAAGGTGCCACTGAACTCGAACTTTGTTCTTTTGCTTCAGACCGATCAGGTTAGAACAGATAAAAGGAAATACTTCTTCACCCAAAGAGTGATTAACATATGGAATTCACTGCCACAGGAGGTGGTGGCAGCTACAAGCATGGACAGTTTCAAGAGGGAATTAGATAAACACAAGAGGCGGGGGGAGGGAGTATTCCGACCACCAAGCTTCCCCCTCCCTCCCCCCCAGCAGCGGCGAGATTCCCCCTCCCCAGCAGCAGTGGGGGGAGGGGCGGCGAGGCTGGCCGGCCCGCCAAGCTTCCCCCTTCTTCCCAAGCAGCAGCAGCGGGGGTGGCAGTGGCGAGGCCGGCCACCAAGTTTCCCCCTTCCCAGCAGCAGTGGGGGTGGTGGCGGCACGCTGCCGGCCAGCCCGCCAAGCCTCCCCCTTCCTCCCTCCATCCCTCCCAAGCAGCAGAGCGGCGGTGGCGGCGGGGAGGCTGGCTGGCTGGCCCGCCAAGCTTCACTCTCCCTCTCCAGTGGCAAGGCTGGCTGGCCCGCCAAGCCTCCCCCTTCCTCCCTCCCTCCCTTCCAAGCAGCAGGGCAGTGGTGGCGACAGCGGGGAGGGCGGCCAGCTCCCCCTTCCTCCCTCCCCAGCAGAGGCGAGGCCGGCTGGCCCGCCAAGCCTTCTCCCACTCTCCCGTCCCTTGTGGTGATGACGGCACAGCGGCAACGGCGAGGCAGTTTGCAGAGCGTTCCCTGCACATGCGCAGGGAGGGCTCTTTTACTTTTTTGGGGATTTAAATATCCCCGTATACTTTTTTAAACTTTTTAGATTTTTCTGTACACGTGGGGACTGCCCCACGTGCGCAGGAAAATCTCCCTGCCCCCCAGGTGCCCCCAATGTGCGGATTTAGATATCCGCACACAGGGGGCCACTTGGGAATTAGATATATAGATATGGAGCAGAAGTCCATCAGTGGCTATCAGCCGCAGGGTATAGATGGGAACTCTCAGTCTGGGGCAGGTGATGCACTCTATTCTTGGTGCTGGAGGGGGCAGCAGTGGGAGGGCTTCTAGTGTCCTGGCCCCACTGCTGGACCTCCTGATGGCATCTGGTATATTTTGGCCGCTGTGTGACAGAGTGTTGGATTAGATGGGCCATTGGCCTGATTCATGTTCTCTTATGTTCTTCTCTCACCGACACGGCTGCCCACCTGAATCGGACTTGATGAAGGTAACGGAAAGGGAATTAGGAAATGGGGAGAGCCATGTATAAAGGGCAGAGGATGGAGATCTACGGCGCACCCTTTTAAGGCAGGAGCTCTGGAGGAGAAACGGCAAGTGAAGGTGTCTTCCCCCAGGAGGGTGGTTTCAGGTGGGCAGCTGTGTTGGTCTGCGCTAGAAGAGCAAGACCCAGGCCCAGTCGCACCTTAAAGACCAACAAGGTTTTCCAGGGTAATAAGCCTTAAGCCTTTCAGAGCTCCCTTCATCAGATACAAGTATTCGGCAAAGAGAATTTTGCCTCTCGAAAACTTATACCCTGGAGATCTTATTGGTCTCTTAAGGTGCCACTGGCCCCTGATCTTGCTGTTTCCCCAACAGGGCTCAGTGTTTCCCCTATTCACAAGGGTGTTTCCAGATGTAAGAAGGGTGCAGTCCCTACACGCGATCCCAGGCACCTTCCACTCTGCACTGGGGGCATCGCACAACAGAGTAGAGCCCCAACTGCGTCATTTCCATTGGAAGTGCTTTGGAGGGATCTCTTATAGCGGGTCCAGTCGGCTCTTGTGGGCCCCCCAGGAGCCTCAGTCAGTGTAAAGCACAACAGCCTGATGTTCTCTGGGCACACCAACCCTTAAGCCACCACTGAGGAAGGCGTGTATGGATTTGTTAAACTGGAAATTCAATCCTCGCTCTCTGAGCTTGTTCTTAGCTGTGGCAGGAGAGCAAGGGCCTGCTTATTCCCCTCAGCACTGTCAGTCCAGTATTAGAGCCTGGCAACTCTTGGCACAGGAAGCAGATACAAGAACAACCCTGACCTCAAATCATGAGCTTCTGAAGCAGCAAAACCACGTCTCCAGTTATAAAACCACGACTGAGCAATGCCAACACCTGGCGTTGAAACACAAACCTCCAGAGAAGGACCCACTGTGATGCATTTTTGCTACAAGTGCACTGAGAATCAGTTGTCTGACTACAGTTCTTTAACCAGCACAAATCCAGAAGAGAGACAGAACAACTTTACTGTACTTGTGGCCTCATGCTGGTATTCCACCTTGGCCTAAAGTTACTGCCTCTCCCCTAACTTCCCTCTTGCAGGCTGAGTATAATTTTGAAACTAAGTCCAATTTCCAGTGGATTGCTGTGCCTGCCCTGGTAAAGTAACAATTGCTTATTTCCCTTATTTAAAATATTAACATCCTGCCTCTCTGTGTAAATGGCCATGGAGCACTTTTATACTTGCAAATGGATACCAATAAAAAACGAGCTAGAAACAGCAGCAAAGCAATCATTGCCAAAAAAAAAATTGCAAGTAACAAATCAGTGACGCTAAAATAGAATAATTTCAAGCATTAAATCAACATAAACCCGGAATGTGCCTTAAAAACAGAATAAAAGCAAGGTGACTCATAAAACTCCACAAGGGAGAGGATCTCAGGCTTGTGACATACACAAACATAGTTTGCAAATACAATGTCAGGCAAGTTACGGTGGGTGGACATTCAGAGCTTGATCCTGTCTGTAGTGCCCACTTAGCCTCAAAATGGGAGGACTACAAAGCAGAACCTCTGACACACAGGAAGCTGGTTTGTACTGAATCAGACCATTGGTCCGTCACCATCAGTATTGTCTACTCAGACCGGCAGCCGCTTTCCGGGGTTTCAGCCGGCAGTTTCACATCACCTCTTCCCTGTTCCTTTTAACTGGAGAGATGAAGATTAAACCTGGAGCCTTCTGCATGCAAAACAGGTGCTCTACCACTGAGTCAAGGCCCCTCCCTAAAAAAACAACGGCAAAGGGTGGTATGGTCTATACCAGGATTCCCCGAGGTGGTGCCCATCAAGTGTTCTTGGAGAGCTGGCAGGGACAGGCGGGGCTTTTGCCCAGCAAGGCTTCTGAATGGCCATTGGAGATTTGATTGGCTGTGCCAATTTTTTAAAATGTTGCTTTGGCGGCAGTTGCCCCCACAGCACAAGAAACCTTCACGGTGTTATTGAAGGTAAGCTGCAGCAGCCATTTTATCGCTGTGCCGGCCACCATACTGTGTCAGAATTCCAAAGGTGCCCACAGGTTCAAAAATGGTTGGGACCCCTGGTCTGTATAGCTTAAGGGACAATTTCCAGATCATGAAGAGTTTTATTTGTATTCTAATTCAGTAACCCACCTTTCCAGGAATGTGGGATGGTGTTCATACCCCCCACACACACAACAACAACCTAGTGAGGTAGCAAAAATAAACTTGAGTCTTCTGGTGCCTTAAAAACTAACAACTTTTAATTCATTGTTATTGTTCTGTGCAGCTAGCTTAGTAACAGAGCAGGAGGGGCTGTTTTCCTGCCTAACGGTCTTGTGCTCCGGGGAGGGGCCCCTCTCCCTCTCTCAGTTCTCTCTTTGCTGCCACCTTGAGAACGTTTCTAGTTAGCTCCTGTCTTTCATTTTTTTAAAAAGGATGTCTTTCTTCAAAAAACGTTCCTCTTGCTCTGCGAAGATGACTCATATTGACGAGCACTCCATCTGTCGTCTTTGCCCCAGGGAAAACCACAACACAGCGACATATAAGATCTGCCAACAGTTTATTTATTTATTCAATTTATAGCCCACCCTCCCCACCAAAACAGGCTCAGGGTGGCTTACATAAATGGTTAAAATACATAAAATAAATATAAAACCAATTCATAAAGTGCTAATCAACAGTATCAAATTACATAGCGATGGCGGAGTATAATATTACATCAAGTCAAATACAATCTGGTCAGCACTGATGTTAGAGCTATTTCCTTAATCCATATATGCCGGTGGAGCACAGGCTGCCAATAGTAAGTAGTTCAGAGAACAGGGCCTTGGTCAATGTTCAGTTATTGGCGGCTCGTTGGTTGAAAGCCTGGTGGAAGAGCTCTGTATTACAGGCCCTGCGGAACTGTAAGAGGTCCTGCAGGGCCCTAATGTCTTCTGGGAGCTCGTTCTACCACTGCAGAGCCACCACTGAAAAGGCCCTGACCCTGGTTGTGAGTAGCCTGGTGTCTTTGGGACCAGGGAGGGCTAAATAATGTTGAAACCCTGAATGCAGTGCTCTCTGGGGAATGTGGGGAAAGATGGTTCCTCAGGTATGTAGGCCCCGGACCATAAAGGGCTTTAAAGGTGAGAACAAGCACCTTGAAGCAAATTTGGTATACTATAGGCAGCTCCGGGGAGGGTATACTATAGGCAGCCAGCGCAGGCTGGATGTGCTCCCACATGGGGAGGCCCAACAGAAGCCTGGCCACAGCATTTTGTACTAGCTGTAGCTTCCAGATTTGGGACAAGGGCAGCCCTATGTAGAGAGCATTACAGTAGTCTAATCTCAAGGTGACTGTTGCATGGATCACTGTTGCCATTGCTGCATTTCAGGAAGGGAACCAACTGCCTAATCAGCCGAAGATGGTAAAAGGCTGACTTAACAGTGGCTGCTACCTGCGCTTCCATTGCTAAGGAGGCATCCAAGAACACTCCCAGACTCCTAATCTCTGGCGCTGGCATTAATGGAGCCCCATTGAAGGTTGGGACTGGGATCCCTAACCCTGGACCACTTTGACTCAGGCACAGGACCTCCATCTTTCTTGAATTCAATTTCAGTTGGCTCAGTCTAAGCCATCCAGCCACAGCTTATAGCGCCAGGTCCAGATCTTCCAGTTTAGAGTCAGACTGGCCGCCCAACATCAGATAGAGCTGGGCGTCATCCGCATCTGGTGACATCCCAGCCCATGCCTCTGGGCAATCTGGGCAAGGGGTCGCATATAGTTGTTAAATAACATCGGGGAAAGCACCATCCCTTGAGGCACTACGCAAATCAGCGGGTGCCTTTGGGACAGCTGTTCCCCTAATGCCGCCTGATAAGTATGACACTTAAAGGCAGCTCTCAACAAGTGATTCAGATTTAATAAGTGATTCAACAGCTCAGAACAGACAGCACAACATAGAGCAACAGGCTCTTATTTAAACAGTGCAGGCTAGCATAGCCACGCCCATATTTCTGATAACAACCAATAGTATTACAGAGATAACATCCAATCAGCTTCCCTCCAGCACAATCCTTGTCTCCTGATTGGTTTGCTACACAGAGTAGCCAATCAGCCATTGCCATTCAGGGTACCACCATGTCAATGGGATTTACATCAAGCTCAAGACATAACACTACCCTTTGTCCCTGACCCTGAAGGAAGGAGGGAAGCCATTGCAAGGCAGACCCCTGGTCCCCAGTGTTAGCAAGGCAGTGGATCAGTAGCTGATGGTCAACTGTGTCAAATGCTGCCAACAGGTCTAACAACAGCAGCACCACCAATCTGCCCCAATCCAGATGTCTCCGGAGGTTGTCCATGAGGGCGACCTGTGCCGTCT
Organism: Gekko gecko; assembly: GCA_029375565.1. Taxonomy (NCBI): domain Eukaryota; kingdom Metazoa; phylum Chordata; class Lepidosauria; order Squamata; family Gekkonidae; genus Gekko; species Gekko gecko. Next base: position 204,873,425 of record JAPDNY010000005.1, read on the forward strand.
CTGTCCCATGGCCAGAGTGAAAGCCAGGCTGGAAGGGATCTAATATGGAAGTGTCATCCATAAAGCTCTGCAACTGAATCACCACCATCCTCTCAATTATTTTGCCCAAATACGGCAAAGTGGAAACCAGTAATTTGCCAATTCAGCCGAATCCAAGGATGGTTTTTTTAGAAGAGGGCAAACCACCACTTCCTTAAGTGCCCCAGGGAACCGTCCCTCAGAGAGGGACTTGTTAATAATCTCTCTTAGGGCACCTTGAAACCCATCGCGGCCAGCTTTAATTAGTCATGAAGGGCACAGATCAAGGCTGCAAGTGGTAGGGTGTACAGTTGAGAGCAATCTGTCGACTTCCTCTAGGCTAAGTAGACTGAAATAATCCATAACCTGACTAGAAGACGTGCATGGAGCCTCGAGTTCACTCACTGCCTCAACTGTTGGCAGGGAGATCACAGTGGAGTGACAAGACTTTACCCTGAAGGCCTGTGTGGACCACGCCTCTTGCCTTAAGGCCACCTTATAGGAGAAGTTTTATCCGCCTCGACTAACCCGGCAGCTAAAATGTCTGCCCCAGTAGAACAATCTATCTTTTCAGCACCCAAACCGATCACTAACTGTGTTTCCTGCCCTCTATCAGTGATTTCAGTCCAGTCGGTTCCAAGGTCGGGTTTAAACTGTAGATGTTCTGGAACCCCAGAACAGACCCCAGCCAGGTCCTCATTGGAACCACCACCAAAGAAACACAGATCGTAATCCAAACACAAAGGCCAGAGGTCAGTATCGATGGATCCCACTCGCTCGGAATCTAAAGGGGCTGTTTCGAAGGAACCGAAAGAAATGGTTCCGAGGGCTATTACTGAGGTCAGTGGGGATACTACCACACACACACCATTCTAATTTGAACTCTTCTCTTCAAAGTCCAGCCCTTTAGGCATGACACTCCACTCCCACTGGTACTGCTGCAACAAAACTAGGGAGGGGCCTTATCTATAGTGAAGGCAGTCCGGTTTTGGTCAGTGGAGGAGGAGGGATCCCGTAAGGTTGTGGTCGAATTTCCTGCTGTCAAAACGCACTGGTCAGCACTTACGGCCTTGCTGTAAATTGCAAGGGAAGTCATCTTTCAAGTGGTTTGGGGAACTGAAATTAGGAATTAAAGCTGAGCTTGGTGTGGGAGATCTGAGGCCTGATTGATGCACGAAAGAGACTGTGAGGTAATGGGGTAGATCGTGGGCTAGGGGTGTCATTTCTGAATACTCTGTACTGGAGTATTCCAAAGTACTACTCTTAAGAAGTAGGAAGCTAGCATATCAAGAAGATATTCTCAGGCTGTTGTTGAAAATTCCAGGGGGAAGCAGGGCTCTTTATGTCAAATGTTACTGGTGGTGGTTCACGGTGGTGGTGGCTCCCAAAAGCCTGGTGGAAGACTGCCATTTTACAGGCCCTGTGGAATTCCAAAAGGTCCCGCAGGGCTCTGATCTCCTCTGGGAGCTCATTCCACCCAAGTGGAGCCACCATCAAGAAAGCCCTGATGCTGGTTGTTGCCAGCCTGGCCTCCTTAAGACTCAGGAGGGCCAGTCAGTTCTGGGCCTCTGATCACAGTGCTCTCTGGGGAACATGTGGGGAAAGGCGGTCCCTCAGGTATGTAGGCCCCTGACCATAAAGGGCCTTAAAAGTAAGAACCAGCACCTTGAAACAAATCCAGTATGCTATCAGCAGCCAGTGAAGTGCCTTTAGTACAGTTTGGATGTGCTCCTGGATAGGGAGTCCCATCAAAAGCCCTGGTTGTGGCATTTTGCACCAGCTGCAGCTTCCGGATTTGAGACAAGGGCAACCCCATGTAGAGGGCATTACAATAGTCCAATCTTGAGGTGACCACCGCATGTATCACTGTTGCCAAGTCACTGCGTTCGAGGAAGGGAACCAACTGCCTGATCAGCCGAAGATGATAAAAGGCTGATTTGGCAGTGGCTGCTACCTGGGTCTCCATTGTTAAGGATGACTTCCCAGCCCATGCCTCCAGGCAATCTGGGCAAGGGGGCACATAAAAAGCATCAGGGACAGCACTGCCCCTTGGGGCACACCACAGTCTAGTGGGTGCCTTTGGGATAGCTGTTCCCCCAATGCCACCCTTTGTTCCCAACCTTGGAGAAAGGAGGCAGGCTACTGCAAGGCCAGCCCCTGGACTCCAGTGTCAGCAAGGCAGTGGATCAGTAGCTGATGGTCAACCATGTTGAACGCTGCCGACAGGTCTAGCAGGAACAGCACTGCTGATCCGCCCTGATCCAGGTGCCTCCAGAGGTCATCCGTGAGGGCGACCAGTGCCACCTCTGTCCTGTGGCCCAGCTGAAAGCCAGACTGGAAGGTGTCTAAAATGGAAGCGTCATTCAAAAAGCCCTGTAACTGAATTGCCACTGCCCTCTCTATTATCTTGCCCAAATAGGGCAAGTTGGAGACTGGCTGATAATTAGCCAATTCGGCCGGGTCCAAGGATGGCTTTTTCAAGAGAGGGCAAAGCACTACTTTCTTAAGTGCCCCAGGGAACAGTCTCTCAGAGAGGGGCTTGTTGATGATCTCCCATAGGGCACCTAGAAACCCCTTGTGGCCAGCTTTAATTAGCCACGAAGGGCACGGATCAAGGGAGCAAGTTAGGAGCAATTTGTCGACTTCCTCTAGGCTGAGCAGGCTGAAGTGATCCATAACCTGACTAGAAGACGTGCATGGAGCCTCAAGTTCACTCAGTGTATCAGCTGTAGCAGAGAGGTCACAGCAGAGCGACAAGACTTCATCTGCAAAATAGCTTGCAAAAGCCTCATAGCCAATGTCCAATTCCCTCGCATTTGGTCTGTCATGTGGCAGAGCAGTAATGGACCGAATCATTCTAAACAACACTGGGCTGGGCATGAGCTTGCAGACACAATCGCAGCCATATAGTTCTCTCTCCTAGTGGCCTTTACTGCCACCTCATAGGATCTCATAAACATCCTTTAAGACGTTCTTGTAGCTTTGTCGTGAGCACACCACCACTGTCTCTCTAGTCGTCTTAGTCCCCACTTCATCAGCCGCAACTCCTCGGTAAACCATGGAGTGAGCCTAGACCAGGGGTGCAGAGGGTGTCGGGAGGGATCTCATCGATGGCTGTTGAGAGTCAGCTATGCCAGTCCTCTACAAACTCATCCAATGAGCTGCCAGTGGGCTTCAGATCCCAAAGAGCCATCTGAAGCCACATGGAGTCCATTTGGCTCCACGGGTAAGGCAAAATAGGCTCGCCGCCCAACCAGGGTTGGAGTGAAACATTCAGATGGGCCTTCAAGGCAAAGTGGTCCAACCATAGTACTGCCAAAGCAGTAATCCGGTCCACTGTAACCCCTGCCGTGAAGATCAAGTCAAGTGTATGCCCAGCACAGTGAGTGGAAGCCATTACAAGGTGGGGGAGTCCTAGTCCCACCATGGATGACACCAGGACCGCTGCTTGAGTAGAGGCTGCATTGTCAGCATGGATATTGAAATCACCCAGGACTATCAGTCTAGGGTGCTCCAATGCCCAACCCGATACGGCCTCCACCAGGGATCGTAGGCTATCGGTCGGTGGGTTGGATGGCCAGTATACCAACCAAATCGCCAGTCTCCCCGGCTTCCCATACTAAGCCGACACACTCTATGCCCATGATCCTCAGTGGCAGGAGCACCTAGAAAAAGCCTCCTGAATGAATAAAGCCACTCCTCCCACCGCTCCCTAGTCCGTGATTGTTGAAGGACCAGGAACCTGGGAGGAGCTAACTGGGAGAGAGCTACTGTCTCCCCTCTTGCACCAAGGTCTTGGTCATGCACACTAGGTCTACGTTCTGCTCCCGCAGAAAGTCCTGGAGGACCATGGTCTTATTATTTATAGACCTGGCGTTATGCAACGCCAGTGTCGGGGGGGGGTGTCAATCATCCTAGCCCCATTGCCTACAACCTTTGGGATGGGATGCAGGCTGGAAGGAGGCCAAGCTAGTCTACTTCTCCGTCCCCTTTCCTTAAATCCATGCCTGGTCCCACCGCTGTACGTTCCCCTCCCAGGAGCACTGGAATCTTTTGCCCAGTCATCATCCCATCTGCTGATCTTCACCAGCTATGAACCAGCTGTAAAACCTCAGACCAGCTAAGACTTTGAATTGAATCATAGTAGTCCTTTGACAACAGGCACTGGCTCCCACTAATGCCTAAATTTGATATGACCCGCACTATACTAGTCAATTCTATTACACGCCCTCCCAGTTTAATCTAGTAGCCTACAAATTCCTTTTTTTAAATATAACTTTGGTATTCTGTTTACAGCCATCTATGATTACAACACACAGACTCTTGAGATCTGCAGTGCTAAAAAAAATCGACTTTTGAAAAAGGAGATCTGAAAGTCAGTGAGTAGGTTGACTGAGGAAGGTGAAATTTTGAGGGTGTAGCTGCCAATATGCCTAAATGACTAGTTTGTGAAGGACGGCTTCTGTTCTGAAACAGCCACCGGGGTACCTGATTAAGGGAATGTCAATGGACTGGCTTACTTCTTGTGTAAAAGTTGAGTTATGAATAAGAGGGAGAGAATTTCTAAGGAAGATCTATTACACACTGGTTCCCAAAGTGGGCAATACCGCCTGCTGAGGATGCTGGAATGATCCAGGTGGATGGTCAGAGCCTTGGGTGCGATTGGGGGGTGTTGAATACAAATGCGGGGAGATAGAAGCATAAAGGAAGAAGAGTCCAGAACCTATCTAAAGCAGCCTTTTGACAGTAGGCCAAATAAGTTTGGGAACCTATGATCTACTATGAATAACTTCTGAGGGAGATCAACTATGAAACTGGCTTATGTATAAGTCTGAACCTTGAAGAGAAGAAGAAGAGGAGATTGGATTTATACCCCGCCCTTCACTGCCCAAAGGCGTCTCAGAGTGGCTTACAAACTCCTTTCCCTTCCCCTCCCCACAACAGACACCCTGCGAGGTGGGTGGGGCTGAGAGAACTTCTGACAGAAACTGTCCTTGAGAGAACAGCTGGGCCAGAGCTTGTGACTGACCCAAGGTCACATCAGCAGGTGCAAGTGGAGGAGTGGGGAATCAAACCCGGTTCTCCCAGATAAGAGTCCGTGCACTTAACCACTACACCAAACTGGCTCTCCATACCTTACATACCATTCCAATGTATTTGAAAAAGTGTGCCTTGCACATGAAAGCTCATACCTTGAATAAACCTTTGTTGGTCTTAAAGGTGCCCCACTGGACTCTAAATTTGTTCTGCTACTTCAGACCAACACAGCTGACCACCTGGATCTGTTCTACCGTATCACAAGGATGCGGCTTTTCTAATTTTTGTGATACAAGATCACATTATTAGTTGAGAGGTTTTTCTGTTATCTGTGTGATGTGTCAGGACCATTTGTATTTTTATGAACTCTGTAGCATGGTAGCCACGAATCACAGCAATTGTTTGTCGTTAGGTTTTACACTGTGATCCCAGTTTGTTTTTCTCCTCCCCAGTCTTGGCCAGGCCAGCCCAGTAGCAAGAGAGGTGGGGCCTAGCACATCTGGGTCACATTTGGCAGGGGACGATGGTACCCAACCTGGCTGAGCTTGGTACAGTTGGCCTCGCTGGGCAGGCAAGCAGGCAGTTTCTGTCTCCTTCCAGCCTTTCGGAGGGTAGGACAATGGTGATCAGTGGTGGGGCCAGGCCCGTAGTCAGGATTTTTTAAATAGGGGGGCCTTTTAAAAAATCAGGGGACACTGAAATTTGTGGCCTTACCCCCCAAAAAAGTTTAAAAGGTCCCTTTAAATGCTTTGGGGGAGAAATGGGGGCCGCGTGTCTGCCCTCCAAGCTGCAGATTCGTGGCTTGGAGTGCAGGTGTGTGCACAGCATCCCCCTTGCTTCACCATCAAAGCATTTAAAGAGTCCCTTTCAATGCTTTGGGAGAGAAGTGAAGGGCACACGCCTGCACTCCAAGCGGTGAATTCGCGGCTTGGGGTGCAGGAGTGCATGCGGCCTTCCCCCCCACTTCTCCCTCAAAGCATTTAAAGAGTCCCTTTAAATGCTTTGGGGGAGAAGAGGGGGCCATGTGCCTGCACTCTGAGTTGTGAATTCGAGGCTTGGAGTGCAGGTGCGCGTGTGGCCTCCCCCCCCCCCGCACCTGCTTATCCCTGAAAGCATTTAAAAGGTCTCTTTAAATGCTTTGGTGGAGAAGTGGAGGGCACGCATGCGCGGCCTCCCCCCCCCATTTTCCCCCAAAAGTTGGGGGGCCTTGGGAGAAAGTTGGGGGGTGGGCCCCGGGAGGCCCCACCGTAGCTTCGGCCCTGGGTGGGGCCCTTTTCCAGGTCTGCTTTTTCCTTCCCCATCTGCCTTTGACAGCAACCCTATGGAAGTACATTAGGCTGAGAGAGAGACTTGCCCAAGGTCACCCAGTGAGCTGCCACGGCAGAGTGGAGGACTCAGACCTTGGTCTCTGAGACCACAGACCCAACGTTCTAACTGCTTCACCAAGAAGGCTGCGTGCATTTAGCTTGGGGCGGGGAGAGTCTTTGTATTTTGCATTTTTCCTTCATGGTTGGATATTTGTTAAACTGGACCAGCATTTTTGTAAGTTTTGGTTGTGTGCATTTGCAAACGTTACCTAACAGAATCCTTTCCCGTTAAAATGTGCTATAGCAATAACAAAAGCACACAAATAAGCCATGCAGCACACAGCCTGTTCCTGAACCCGCATTTTAGCTACATGATGGTGCAAAGCACTAGCTTAGATGCATGATTACTGATTTCCAAAGAGTAACCTATACACCTATACATGTTCATGCCATAGTATTCCCCAGCACTACGTATGGGTGTGGAAGCTGGACAATTAAGAAAGCTGACAGGGAGAAAGTCGATTCCTTTGAAATGTGGTGTTGGAGGAGAGTTTTAGAGATACCGTGGACCACCAAGAAGACAAATAAGTGGTTTCTGGATAAAATCAAGCCTGAACTCTCCTTGGAAGTTAAAAAGACCAAACTGAGCTTATCATACTGTGGCCATATTATGAAAAAAACAGAGCCACTGGAAAAGACAATAACGCTAGGAAAAGTTGAAGGCAGCAGGAAAAGAGGAAGGCCCAACATGAGATGGATCGACTCAACCAAGGAAGCCACAGCTCTCAGTTTGCAAGACCTGAGCAAGGCTGTTAACGAGAGGATGTCTTGGAGGTAATTAACTCATAAGGTTGCTATAAGTCGGAAATGACTTTTTTCCCCCAATGTTCAAACTTTATTAATGTTTGTCGGAAGTGACTTGACAGCACTTAACACACACACACATTGAAGGATTTTCCACTAAAGAACTCCTCGTGATAAACGTAGGGACATACTGGCTGATTTGGAAGTTACTGTTCTCCTTCAAAAGAACTTTGCAAGTAGGATCCAATATGAGATTGCTGAATCAGAACTAATTCATAAATTCAAGACTGTGTATCTCCGCCCCAAGATTTATAAGGGACCTTAGATTCCTAACTCACTATCGGTGCTAATAGCTCACAGATTCTATCCTTTACAGTTGTTAATTTGTTCTTTTTAATAAATTCATCCTGCACTAGATGTGATATCTCTTCTGCTCAGCTGTTGTTGCTTGGAAGTGTCTCACGCTTAGTCTGGGTGAACCGATTTCTCCTCTAATTGTATCTTGATTTTGTAAGACCCCATGGGATTTTGTTAGAGCCCCCCCCCCCATGGGTTTGTAAGACCCCCCCAGGGTTAATGGATGTACACTTCCATGCACCTCAGGAAGTGAGCCCTGTCTCAGAAAAGGTCCTGCCAAAATCAATTTTTTAAAAAGTCTTTAAGATGCTACCTGATTCCCTGTGTATTTTGAATACAGGGAAGTGGCGTTCAGCTTTTCTCAGAAGGGTGGCTGTCTGGTTGTGATGATTCAGCCTTATCTGATCCCGATACTTCCAAACCACACAGGAACTGGGCCAATCTCACATTCGACCCTGCGTCTTTGATGGACATGTTGGCCACTGGTAGCCCGTAACTGTAAGGGTAATGAAGAAAAAGACTGCATTTGCTGGCGATTTCTTGCATGCAATAAAAACTATTCTCCTGTATCACATTCCTCCAACTTCTCATAAAACACCAAGAATTAAAACTTAGTCTTGGGAGAAGTCATCTCTTGGCTGCTCTTGCAAAGAGGAAGCGAAAGCCACAGTTGAACTTCCATACCACCAGTATAACTGCCCAGCACTGCAGCTGCTGACAGCACACTCGGTATCAGTTTTGCCTGTGGAAGCCAGAATGATGGAGGCCATGTCCTTACAGCAGTATATTTGCAATCTGGATTTCCATTCCCTGCCCCGCGTGGTGAAGATCTGCTCTGGAGTCTACTTCCAAGGTAACACCACCAAAGCTAACTTTCAGACTAATTCAGATGGGAGGATGAACCAGTCTTTTAGCACATTGGGTTAAAATAAGACAAAGCAAAGTTGGCATACTGTGCAGTCAGATGTGACAATGATACTTCCGGGGCAGTGGGGTGGTGGTGGTTAGTTGTCTTTTGTGGCAAAAATAAGCAGGAATCTGTTGGTACCTTAAAGACAACAACATAAATTTTTGTGCACTGTCTTCCTTTAGCCCAGGCTAGCCTGATCTCATCAGATTTTGGATGCTAAGCAGGGTTGGCCCTGGTTAGTATTTGGATGGGAGACCACCAAGGAATTCCAGGGTTGCTCTGCAGAGGCAGGCGATGGCAAACTACCTCTGTTAATGTCCTGCCTTGGAAACACTATGGGGGCCAACTTTTGTAGTCAAGAGTCTGCTTCCAGTATCTGAAGAAGCAGGAACCTCTCTGTGAAAGCTTTTGCACGAATATGATTATTCATCTTTCACGTGCCCATTGTGTAAGTTGCAGCCAAGTCATGGCAACGCCTCATGGGGTTTTTAAGGCAAGAGATGAACAGAGATGGTTTGCCATTGCCTGCTTCTGTATAGCAACCCTGGTGTGCCCTCCCTCCCCCCCCCCCCTCTCTCTCTCTCTCTCTCTCTCTCTCTGGAAACCAACAGTGTAAATCAACTCTTGACCACACCATAAGGGCCCTTTTGCACAGTACACTGAGGAAGCTGTGTCGACTGGAGTTCCCAGTGCTTGTGGCAAACAAACTGTGTGGCACCTCCTTCATGGACGACAACGAACCTTGCATGGCCTAAATGCAAACGGGGGTGTTTCATGGCATGCCTAAAAAGTGATCGTTCACGCAACCCATTTGCTGTGAGGTCTCCTTGAGTCCTGGAGGACAGAAAGGAGTAGAAGCCATACTGGCTAGACAGCTGATACAGTGTAGTGGCTGTCCCACCAGGGCACTGTGGGGAAAAACAGGGTCAGCCCGCAAATCTCATGGGGTCAGCCAGGGCCCCATTCAGAAGAAGAAGAAGAAAAGATTGGATTTATACTCTGCCCTTCACTTAGAATCTCAGAGCAGCTTACAGTCTCCTTTCCCTTCCCCTCCCCACAACAGACACCCTGTGAGGCAGGTGGGGCTGAGAGCTCTGAGAGAACAGCTCTCGAGAGAACTTGTTGTTAGCCAAATTGCCTTGACACGTTACTTAGAAATGGGGAATAATGATCTTATACCAGGCAATAGGCAATGCGGGGGCAAGCATCTATGTATACAGGGGTGCAGTTCCCTCTAGACCCACCAAATAGACGCCGAGACTGACGTCAATATAAGATGATTTTGTTTACTGAATATCTTTCAAGCATACAACAACACAGGCATGCACACAATTATACAAGTTCTAAGAAATATAGATAGAAGAGAATAGCACATTTGCATTAGCAGGATGTCTTCGATGATGGGAGATACTCTATCTATCTGAAGTTGGGTGGAGCAAATCTCAGGAAAATGATGGACTATGGGATGCTGGGAAGAGGGTTGTGTCCTGAGCCGGCGGGCGCACAATGAGACTCTGGCTGTGCAACCAAGAGTTGGAAGGGAGGGTCAGGTAAGGGAGCAAGAGTGCAAGTAAGCGAGAGAGATCTGGCGTTGGACCCTCTCTTTATTAGGAGTTTGAGGGGTGGGCTAAGCTTGGCCACCTCTCTTGGCACACCTCCTGTTAGTCCATCCCCAAAAATATGCTGACTGGTGCTGGGGTCGAAGGTCTGGGGAGTGGGCAATGTTAGACCTAATAGCAAACTAGGCTGGACAATGGCACCTGATGGGATTATGTCTTGTGCTGGCCAGAGCCATTGTTCTCTTGTTGTCTGCTGTCTGTAGCTTCGACTAGGTGATGTATTAGGTTGGGAGAGAACATGTTGCCTATGTGCAAGGAAGGAGACTCTTCATGAAGTTTAGGTCCCCTGTCTTCTGGCCTGGCATGGCCACTGCCTGATTTCTCAATGCTATGTATGGCTAGGGAGCTGGTCCATCTTGTTGCCGGAAAGTGGGATGGTGACATGCAGGAATCATAGGCACACCCTTTCACAGGAAGGCTTTCTTCTTCTGGATGTGTGCTATAACTGGCATCACTTGGAGTCACCTTGTAGTTCAGCCCCTATTGCACATAACTAGCGAAGTTCAGGTTCTCATAACTTATGAGTTCATGAGAGCACACTAGGTGCCTAGTAGGGCAACATTGTGACTGCCCCAAGGTCACACCGCATGGGGAGGAGTGGGGAATCAAACCCAGTTCTCCAGATTAGAATCCACGCTCTTAACCACTACACCAAACTGGCCTTCAGTTTCATTCTCCTCAGAAGGTGGCTGTGAAGTTAAAATAAATGGGCTCCTCAGGAAGAGGGCGGGGATAAAATACATCCAATAAGCTAGATTTCAAATCCAGCAGCACCTCAGAAATCAACAAGATCTTCAGAGTATGAACTTTTGACAACCAATACTCCCTTCCTCGGATATGAGCTGAATGGAGATGCCTGAGTCTAAAAAGTTGTGAGGTGTTCAGAGGACTGTTGTTAGCGCGGCAGAGCAGCAGTTAGCACCATTCTTGAATGACGGACACCTTGAGATGAAACCAGAACAGAAGGGGGAGATGATGTGGAACTGAAGTGGAGATTACAGTGCCCAAAGAGTCCTCAACAGTGTCATGACTTCTCCTTTAAAATATATAAATCCCCCACCTCCAAGATTCCCAGGTTAAAATAATTGACCTCTGTTGGGAAAAAATTCCTTTCAGTTTCAGTTTGTACCTTGGTGTCAGTTTGGGTAGGGGAGAATTTGTAGCCATTGAAGCCAGTTGGAGGCCCATGGTGGAAGACTTTAATTTAGATATTTAGATAACCGCTTTTCTCCCAGACAGCAACCCAAGTGGGCCACTTCGTTTTACTCTCCTCCATGTTATCCTCACATGAGCAGATAGGGTAGGTTAACTGAGCTAAGGATGGCCAGCAGGTCTTGTGATGTGATTGAGGGGGGATAATAGGTTGTTTCTGCTTTCCCCTGGTCTCTGATGTCATAGCTGTCCACCAAACCCTCCTGCCATGGAGCTAATAGCAGCTTTGAAAGGGGCATTTAGATCAGGGAAACAGCACAGAAAGAAAGGGAAACCACACAGACATTCTTCCTAATCTTCAATGAAAAAATACAGGGTTGCCAAAGATCTTAATCATGGTTTTCTTGAGTCATTTCTAGCTTGGACTTCCAGTTTTTGGCTTTGGGATATTTCTGGATCCACAGCTGCATCTCACATTGCAGTATGAAGCTGTAGTCAGATGTGTGCTTCAGAAGCCACAACCAGATCATGACAACTTGCCATTCATGCTTTTATAATTTGTAGGCTAGACTGTTGCAGTGTGCTGGACACTGGGCTGCCCTTGATGACTGTGAGTTTTACTGATTGCAGCATGTGTAGTGTGATATATCCTTGCTGGCTTACACAGAGAGCCTATTATGCTAATGTTCCATTAGTTGTACTGGTTAAATATGCAGGGGGGAGTCTTAGGTAATATTCATGTAATTGTTATTATGTGTGTTTAGTTTTGAATCATAGTTGTCTGTCCCCAAGGCCTTGCGAAATTATCTGTACTACTTTATACTTATCCAGTATGACAGATATTGCTATCCATGTATTGGAGGAGGGAGCTATAAACCACTTTGGGGAGGGGGCATAACACAGGAGAGGCGGCCAGGGAAACAGGAAACTGTGAAAACAGGAAATTGCTATGTCGGCTTGCAAAGCTCTGTGTAAAAGCACAAGGGCAAGGAGAGAATTTGTGGCATTTAAATTCCAGAGGGATAGGTGCGTTAGTCTGTCAGTGTGGGCTTTAGCTCACAAAAGCTGATGCAACAATACATCTGTCCATCTTCACAATGCGGCAAGGCTCCACGTTCATTCAAATGGAATTTCATTCCAATTGAATTTTGGGATTTATGCAGTCTCTCCACTCCACAAGACATGACATCTAGCCTGCCAGTTCAGATCCTCTTTTCAAGCCCTGCCCTCTGTGGCTGTGCCACAGGTGATGAAGACCACAGACAGTCCTTTTTCAGTGGTGGCACCTCTATCTCCAGAACGCCCTCCATGTTAAGGCCTCCATGTTAAGACTGTACTTTAGGCACCAGGACAGAATGGTTCCCTTTAAACCCAAATTTTAACAGAAGGGTTCCATCGTCTTTAGTGATGGGCTTCTAGCCCAAAGATGGTTCTCTGAATATAATTTCAGGCTGCTTGCTGCTGGTTTTATGCTAGTTTTTTTTTTAGTCCTGGCTTTATGCTATTTTTTCAGTCTCATTTGGTTTTGTTACATTATTTTAGCTGCGAGCTGTTTCTAGTGGGTCTCTGGAGTGGAGGCATGTACATCTCCTAAATAAATGCGGTGGTGGCCACTGACCTGACAGCCCAGGCTAGCCCAATCTCATCAGATCTTGGAAGCATAGTTGACCCTGGCTAGCACTTGGAAGAGAGACCACCAATACCAGGATTGTGACACAGAGGCAGGTAATGGCAAACCACCTCTGAATGTCTCTTGAAAATCCTATGAGGTCACTATAAGGCAGCTGTAAAAGGGGACGGAACGAGTGCTGGGTACTAAGTCTACCAACAGCCATTAGCCATGACAGCTGAAAAAGAACCTCCATGTATATATGAAGCTATCACATCCACCAAGCTCACAACCGCCTTCTTGGAGGGACAATGGCTTTCCAGAGGCTGAGCCAGAGAAAGGCCTTCTCTAGCAATTGCTACCTGAGAAGTTTTATGTGGAGGGCGTTAATGAGAGAAGTCAATTGGCTTTGTGCCCTGTTTGTGGGTATCCAGGCAGTATCTAGACACCTACCCAGTTGCCTCTTGGATGCTTATAAACAGGGTATGGGAAAAGGACGGAACGGATCTCTGTGATCCAACAGAGGGTTCTTCTGAGAGGTGCCCCAGCATGGCTGCTTCACAAGATGCAGAAAGGATTCACCATTTCTCCCCCTAACTCAGCTTAGAAGGTGACCATTCTCAAAACAGGTGTCAATACCAACGCAAGGGGTGAGGGGAATGGTTGAGGTAATGCAAATTGAAAAGCTTGAAAGAGCGCACCTAATTTGCATGACACACTTCTGACATGAGAGTTCTGCCAGAAATAGATAGTGGGAAAGTGGTGGTGGTGGGGGCAGGCTGGATAAGGTAAGAATAGAAGGACAGAAACTAAGAACGGGGGAAAGGATCCAAGAGGGAAAGAGAAAACCATCCCCTAATTGGAGCACAGCCCCAGAGGTTTGAGATTTGTCCTGGTTTTCCTGAAAGCCACACAGAACATTGGTGCACGCATAGCATGCCTTTTCTTTTTTCATTTGGGTCTAGATAAGCCGTTTTGTGACACTGGAAAGATTACACAAGTTTAAGGTAAAGGTAAAGGTTCCCTTGCTCGGAAGCCAGTCGAATCCGACTCTAGGGTTGCGGTGCTCATCTCCGTTTCAAAGCCGAAGAGCCAGCGCTGTCCGAAGACATTTCCGTGGTCATGTGGCCGGCATGACTAAACACCAAGGCGCACAGAACGCTGTTACCTTCCCACTGAAGTGGTACCTATTTATCTACTTGCAATTTCTTGCTTTCGAACTGCTAGGTTGGCAGGAGCTGGAACTAGAGATGGGAGCTCACCCCATCATGCGGCACTCACGGGTCTTGAACTGCTGAACTACTGACCTTCCACAGCCTGCAGTTCAGCGTCTTAACCACCTGAGCCACCGCAGCTCCTTACACAAGTTTATAGGAGTAGAAAAGAGGAAGAGTCCAGTAGCACCCTAAAGACTAACAAAATTTGAGTCACTTCTTCTGAGCAGTGACTCAAGAAAGCTCCTACCCTGCCACACATTTTAATTTTTAAGGTGCTACTGGACTCTTCCTCTTTTCTACTGCTACAGAGCGACACAGCTGGATCTAGATCTAGAGAAGCATAAGCTCTCGCAGTCCCACTTCACCAGATACATGAAGTGTGGACCCTCCATTTATTAATACACACACCCAAGCATGTTGTGTTGAAGGATATTCATGGCATGTTTCCGGATACTGCTCCGGCAATCCTACCACCACTATGCTCTCTTGCTCTCTCACACCCACTCCTGCCTTTTTTGGATTTCTAAAAAGCATTTATCAAACTCTTTCATCAAATGCGCCTTCGTAAAGTCAGCAATGCTAGGAATCTTTTTTTTGGGGGGGGAACCAAAAATGAAACGGCTAGTGTGATTATACCTCTTTACACATTCATAGTTTGTTTGTTTTTTGGGGGGGGGGTTACCCTGGACTTGGTTACCTCAGATAAGCTGTAGCCCCCCCTCCCCCATAAGTGCTGATACACCAGAAGAAGAAAAAGATATTGCCACGTGATCCACACCTTGGTGATTTCTAGATTAGGTTACTACAGCTGCCCTTGAAGTCAACCTGAGAACTCCAACTACTGCAAACAAACTACTCAACAGTTTCTTGGGGATGGTGGGGGAAGTACATACAGTAGCATTATTTGCATGGAATTCAAGACGATAGCTATAAACAGCTTGGGATAAGAATAGCCCCAGGAAAATCTGGTCCTGTACCAGCCCTCCAGCTCTGAAATTCACCAATGAGATCCTACTCAAGATCCATCTCAGATGGATGGACAAATGAACTCTATCACGCTTTATTGAGCGTGTCCAGAAGAGGGCAACCAGGATGGTGAGAGGGTTTGAATCCAAGTTTTATGAGGAAGGCTGAAAGAGTTGGGTATGTTTAGCCTGGGAAAGAGAAGACTTAGAGGGGACATGATTGCAGTCTTCAAGTATTTGAAGGGCTGTCATGTAAAAGATGGAGCAGATCTATTCTCTCTTAGTCTGGATTGCAATACTAGATCTAATGGGTGGAAATTACAAGGGAGTCATTACCAGCTAGATATCAGGAGAAACTTCCTAACTGTAAGAGTGGTTGAGCAGTGGAACAGTCTGCCTTGGGAGGTGGTGGATGCTCCTTCCCTGGACGTTTTCAAGTGGAGGCCGGACAACCATCTTTTGGGTATGCTGTAGGTATGGAGGGCTATCTTTTGGCTATGCTCCTGCAGAGTGCAGGGGGTTGGACTAGATGACCTGCAAGGTCCCTTCAAACTCAAACATTCTGTGATTCTATCAGAAGCAGGGCCCTTTTAGTGGTTATTGGTGTTCCCTCTAAGCTGAGTTAGTGTGAGCTAGCTCACAGTTTTTTAGCCTCCAGCTCACACATTTTTGTCTCAGCTCGGGAAGGACGGCCCCAGAGCAAACTAATCTACGCAGTAGCCAAATCGCTCACTCACAACTTTAATGCCAGTAGCTCACAAAGTAGAATTTTTGCTCACAAGACTCCACAGCTTAGAGGGAGTATTGGTGGTTACTCCAGCTTTATGGAACTTAGACACACATCTTTCTGCTGCTCTTGCCTTTCTTCAGATGCAGGCAGAGATCTTTTTATACCACCACATATTTGGTACAGGAACTGTCACTACAATCCTATGCACCCACTGAAATCTAAGTGCTGGAGTAACTCTGCATAGGATTCTACTCTCTTAAACTTTTAAATATTTGATGTTGCTGCTACTTGATGAGATCTCTCTGATGTTTTGTGGATGCCAGTTTGTCCTCATGTCAATTTTTAACCAAGCTTTTAAAGCTGTCTGCAAATAGTACAGTACTAGAGGAAGTGAGTAGTATATGGGTATGTTGTTGTTGTTAACCATTCAAGTTGTGTCTGACTCTTCGTGATTCTATGGCCCAGCTCTCTCCACGTTTTTCAATCTTGTACCGTTTCTATGAGTTGTTCCATGCTCAGGCTGGTGTCAACTTTTATGGTGTTCTTTGGCAGCCCCGTTTCCTTTTTCCACTAACCAATCCAAGAAATGGACTGGCACACAAGTGGGCATAGCAACACTCCCCTTTTTCCTTTGGGTTGTATGTATCTCTGTGTTTCATTGTGTGTGTGTGCTCTTTTATTTTTGAAAAGTGTGCTTGGTGTAAGTTCAAGACTCTGGAGGTTTCAAACCTGCCAGCTCTCTCATGCTGGAGGCTCAGACTGGCAAGAAAAGAAAGAAAAGTTTCCCCTCTGCTTGAAGAAGGAGAGCTAAAATCATGTTTCCTTTAAGTCACCTTCCCTACGTCCCCCCTCGCTCTGAGAAAAGGAATGCCTATTGGTGTGTATCTAGTAACAGAATTGGACTGGCGCACAACTGGGCACCGCAACACCCTTTTTCCTTTGGGTTGTATGTATTTCTGTGTTTGTGTGTGTCTTGGTTTTATGTTCTATAGTTTGCCACAGAGAGCAAACTCCTCTTTATGGTTAAGATGTTTTTCTAGAAGCTGCAAAGAACGTTTTCAAAATTTCCAATTCTTTTGGCTATATCAGCCTCTGATTTTCAATGTATACCTTTTTGGAAGAAAAACACAACTATTTTAAAATTTAGTTTGGTAATGAACTATTGTAACGTCTCGAGACTCTAATCCACTCCAGGTTCCTCAGCCTGACTTCTAGAGACAGGACCCTCTGTGCATATACAGAACAGAACAAATTTGCCTCCAGTACCCCACACTGCAGAAGCAAAGATGACATGACTTTCTGAATATTAGTTTTCCAGACCCTGCAAAAAAAAAAAATTCCATGGTGAATTCTTAGGTCTTTCTTGAGAGAGACCCCCCCCTATGCAGCTCATGCCTGGGGGGAAATGTTTCTTTTTCCTCCAAAGGCTTTCCCTACAGCCACACAGCATTTTAAAAAAACAAAAAAACAAGGCAGAGTTTTTCGGTATAAAATATTTCAGCTTCATGATGCTTTGATAACATTCCTACGTTGTGTATAAATGTAAAAGCATAAAAAATCTGTAAAAAGATTGATCGTTCATCTAACTGCAGATTAAGGCACATTAAAAACCAGGGCCGGCCTCAGGTGTTTTTGCACACTAGGCAAGGACACCTTCTGGTGCCCCCCCCCGTGCTCTTTCCTTTAAACCCCCTTCCCTTCCATCTGAGCGCCAGCTTGCTGGGTGCCCCGCAGCTGCGGAGCGCGCCAGCAAACCGGGGGGGGTGTTGGCGGGGAGGGGGGCTTTTGGCGCCCCTAAGGGCTGGTGCGCTCTAGGCGAATGCCTACTTTGCCTAGTGAGTGAGCCGGCCCTGTTAAAAACATACACAAGAGTTTGTCTCTACTGAAAACTGCTGCAGGTAAAGATCAAACAGAGACATGCATGGCAAAACTACATGCTCGGGAAAATCCTAGGATAACATTTTAGGCAGTTCCCTGAAAAGCAGGTAGCTTCTTAAAGAACGGCATGAACACAGTAGTAGCCTTTTAGTGTCAAGGGGAGGGGGGAGGCCACGCTTTCTCCTTATATTGCCCCTGTCCCAAAACAGGTGTGCTGGTATTTTAGGGGGGGGAACTGTCGTTCTCCCCTTTACACATTGTGGGCTGATCAAAGGGGACCCTAAAATGCCGTGTGCTGTTATCTGCACAAAAACTCCCCTGAATTTGGTGTTTTTGGCACAGATGGTTGTATGTGATTAGCTTTTTCACCAGAAACACTGGATATTGCTATTCTAAAATGGTTCTTGCAGGTCAGTGTGCTTAAATGTTCTCATATCTTGAATAAAACAGTTTTTTAAAAAAACTGTGACACAATTTGGTAACATATTTTGACTGGATATCGGTGGAGGGGGGCAGGGACCTAACAGTCAACACTGGCAGAGGCGCAAATCATCAAGGGATTCCACTCTGATTAAATGTATACCCGTATACTACTGAAGGGTATGAAGAGTACAGGAGTCCACTTTATCCGTTGGCTCTCCAAGGAGTTAAAATTGCGCCTAGTTAAAACTGTGCTCTTTCTAAAGATTTTGGGGATTAAGAATTTTAAGACTAGGGCTACATCTATGCTTCTTCTACTAGTTTGTTTTGGCTCTTCCCTCCCTCTTTTAAGGCAGTTGTAAGCTACCTTATGAATCCTTAGTGGATTGAAAAGTGGGGTCTAAACGGTTTAAACAAATCTCCCTAGCCTTCTTTGGGTAATCCTTTCACTCCTTTGCCCTCTGCCTTTCTGGTTGGTTTTCCACTTTTGCACTATTTAAAGAAAACGGTATTGTTTGAAGATCTTTGGCTGTATGCTTAGTTTGTTTTACTGGCACATGTCAATCAGTTAAGTCTATCTGGATAAGGCAGCCTGCAACACAGTCCTGGTCATGGGTTGTTTCCTCTGGCCTCTTTAACCTAACAGTTAACTTTTTTCCCCTCCCAATCACTGACTGAGTTTTCTTCTTTCTACAGGGTCTGTTTACGAGATCTCAGGTAGCGAATGCTGCTTAGCGACAGGAGAACTGATCAAAATTGTTGATATCCAGCTCCAGAACATCAACTGTGAAAGCATTGAGAAAGATCACCTTGTGGAGCTGCCGCTGAATTTTAAAGGTGCAGATGCATTCGAAATATCTCATGTTGCAGCAGCCACAACTTGTCTTTTCATGATATGACCGAAGTATAATAGCCTCCGTTTAGTTACTTTACCTTCTAGAGAGAATTCAGGCTTGATCTGATCTAGAACCTACTTCTTTGAGTTTTTGGTAGTCTACACTATCCATAAAACTCTCCTCCGACACCATATTTCAAAAGAAGCAACTTCCTTTCTATCTTCTTTCTTCACTGTCCAACTTTCACATCCGTACATAGTAATGGGGAATACCTATAGTATGAATTATCTATATCTTGGTATACCGAACAAACCAAGTTCAATACCTGGTTCCTCCAGGGAAAGGATCTCACTAGCAATTGCAGGCCAAGATATTTCTCTGCTGAACTACTTATTGCCAAAGCAGGCAATATGGTGCTCTGTGGACCAACGGGTCTGTTTCAGTATAAGGCACCTTCATATGTTCCAAATGTGATAACACAGTCCCATCCTACATGGTTGCTTCATTGATAATGCACGCAACACCACCCTCCATTTCTGCCTGAAGAGGTTATTCTCCATCTCTGCATTGGGTGTGATGGTACCTTTCAGAAGCAAAAGAATCTCCCATCTGTGGAGATTGTTAAAGCCTCCTTCCAAGCTGGAAGATAACTGCAGGAACTCATGCAGAGACCCAAGGGAGGCTCTCCTTGGAAGCCAGCTCACCTTTACTTTTTGCGCATCTACAGAGGAAGCATGCCTCGTTTCAGTTGCAAGTGTTCCCGCAGGAGTAGGGAAATGCTGGCATAGATACTCGATTTATAGCCAAAGTAGAGATCTTTGGACGACCTAATTCTGGAGCAACAAACAGCTTCTATGTTTGGGGTAACAGGCACAGGGACATGCAGAATAGTTTTGGAGGGTGGCAGCCCTAACCGTGGGCAGGGAGCCAACACTAATCCTATATTCTTGCGACTTCCCCAGGTCTCTTTCAGCTCAGTCCAGATCAGCCACATAGAACGCAGATGAAGCGTCTCCTTCCAAGGACCCTCTCCTCCAAAGGCAAACCCTCAGCCTGTGACAAACAGCAGTACACCCTCCAGGAGATCTTGCAGTTACCCACCATGCGAGGGAAAACGCTGACATGCTCGGAAATTGGCAGCAGCAGATACCAGCTGTGTCCTGTTTATAAAGTGAAAGCAATAATGCATTGTAAGTATGGACTAATAACCTGGTTTTTCTTTTGAGTCCAGGGGCACCTATAAGACCAACAGTTTCATTCTGGGTATGAGCTTTTGTGTGCCTGGACACTTCTTCAGATACATTTTTTTTTCCTTTCTCACTAAAAAGAAACGGGGTTGCATCTGCTTTTGCACGTACAGGTGCCTGCTTGGTTCTACAGAGCAACCTTGCAGCTCCTGTTCTTATACCGGCGGTCACCGATCTTATTTATTTATTTTGTACATCCGTGTGTTTGTGTGCATGTGTGAGTGTGGAAGTCATGGTGATCTCTGGTGACTGACTCCGACTGGAGGCCTGGAGGATATTCAGAGAAGTGGCTGAATAAAACCAGCTCCTGCCTCTCGACTGCTGGTATTCCAAGGAGGTCGCCCATCCAAGTACTTGCCAGAGTCGACCCTGCTTAGCTTCTGAGATCTGATGAGATTGGGCTTGCCTCGGCTATCCAGGTCAGGGCGGGTGCCCAACCTTCTTGAGTCTGCAGGCACCTTTGGAATTTTTATACCATGTGGTGGATGGAGCCACAATATGGCTGCTGTAGGAGGCAGAGCGAGCCACAAAATGGCAGCTGTGGCTTACTTCCAGTCACATAATGAAAATCCTTGTGGTGTGGTGGCAACCCATGCCAAAGCAATGTGTTCAAAAATCTGCAGAGCCAATCAGATCTCCAGTGCCCAATCAGAAGCTTTATGGGGCAAAAGCCCCATCTGGCCCCACCAACTTTCTAAAAATACTTGGCGGGCACCAGGAAAGGTGTTGGTGGGTGCCATGGTGCCCAAAGGCACCACATGGTGCCCAAAGGCACAACACTGTCCAGTGTTCCCTCTAAGCCATAGGCATCAATTTCAGGGGGGTTTGGGGGCTGAGGCTACCCCAAAAATTTTTCTAGGGATGACTGAGCCCCCCGGGCAACCGGGCTCACAAGCCTTGCCACCACGACCCACGCTACCCCCAACCCATTTTGAAAGTGGAGGGGTTTTTCCCTCCGCTTTCTGAGACTTCGGGAGGGGTGGGAGGAAACTCAGGCCTTGCTTCCTGAAAGCTAAGCCCCACCCCCAGCTCCCAGAAACCCTCAGTTGGGCCTGGTGGAGCTGGGGGCTGCACATGTTTTCAGTGCTTTCAGCTTTTCTGTGCAGAAAAGTAAGGAGCTGGCCTGGGGCTCCAGTGAGGGTGGGGAGGATGTTTTCAGGGATGGGGTGGTGGGCACTGGGCAGAGAGTACCCAGGCTGGCTGGCTGAGGCCAGCCTCAGGGTGGCTGGGTGCCCGAGTACCTTTCCTGCGGCCTCATGCCGCTGCTGTTGTTTTCCTGCTCCCTGCAAGGCCTGCCTTGCAGAGAGCCATACGAGGAGATTGGGGGGGGAGGCCATGGAGGATCGCCGACCTTGGGGTGCCTGGGCGCCCTGCACCCTTGTTCTTCTCCCCCCCACACAAGGCTTGTCTTGCAGAGCCATGCAGGGAGGTCAGGGGGGAGGCCAGCATCCATGGAGGATTGCCGGCCTTGGGGCAGCTGGGTGCCCGGGCACCTTTCCTGCGGCCTCTTGCCGCTGCTGTTGTTTCCCCGCTCCCAAGTTCGCTACTTAACCAGAGCCTCCAAGAGGAGACAAGAGCTCTTCTGAGTTTTTTGTTGAGCTCCACCCCTTCCCTTGACAGAGAGATGATATTTGGAAAGCCAGAATTCAACTGTTTACAATCATTGAAATTGCACACACAGCCCATGGGGGGGGGGGCAGGTGAAACCTTGAAGAGTTTAAATGCATACATTCAGGACCAACTCTCCCACGAACTCCTGGATAAATTATGGAGAGGGATTTCTATTTGCTTTCTTTTCATCTCTCCCCTCCCTCCCTCTTCCTTCCTCTCTTCCCATCTATTTGCTTTCTTTCCACCTCTCGCCTCCCTCCCTCCCTTGTTAAAACATCCCTAGTTAGGGTTGCCAGGTTCCCCCTGTCCACCTCTGGGAGATGGGGGGGAGGGGTGGCCCAGTACAGGTTGGGTAACTCCTGGAGATTTGGGGATGGAGCCTGGGGAGGACCGGGACCTCAGTGGAGTACAATGCCATAGAGTCCACCCTCCAGAACATCCATTTTCTTCAGGGAAACTAATTTTTGTAATCTGAAAATGAGCTGTAATTCCAGGGGATCCCCAGGTCCCACCTGGAGGCTAGCACCCCTAGCTCCAATGCTGAAACTGGAAGCTCTGGTTCTTCTGTGTGAGATGGTGGATACAGACCACTGACATTGGCTTGCATCTGCTGAATCACCCAGCTTCATGTAGGATGCACAACAGCCAGGTGGAGGAGAGGAGGGGTGTATTTTACTTGGGTCTGTATATCCTTGACTGAGAACAGTTGTTGTTTTTTCATGGTAGTGGGGGGCGGCGGGATGCTTCAGACACTCCTAAGCTCTTCTTTCAATCTCTGTTTCATTTTTAAATTGTAAGTATGAACAAGATGGGGGGGGCATGCACATGAGAGGCCTTTTAAAATTTTCTTTTGATCTGTGTGCAGCCCAGAGAGAATATTGGTAAGGGATGTGCACTCTATGTTCATGCTCTTTGTTTTGCTGTTACTTAAAATGGTGTGGTAGTTTCAAAGGGGCAACCAACTGGGATGTACTAAAAAGAATGACAGGATTGCCCATTGGAAATAATGGGAGAGGCTTGAAGGCCCATTGGAGATAAATGGGAGCCAGGAACGCCAATTGACTTGCATGGGCTCTGCTGAAATACACTGCAGCCCAAAAAAAAGTTGCAAAGAAAATGCAGAATGGTTTTTCCAATAAGGTTTTTGGGCCCAGATAGGCTATTCTAGGACTGTAATGACAGTTCCCAGAGTGGAAAAACAGTCCCTAGCAATAGAATCTGTGCTGCGTTTTAAGGTGGAGTTTCTAGGCAGTGTGTTAAGAAGGCATTGCTAGGGGGGTTCCCAGGAGTTCCCAGCCCCCCCTAATTTTCTGGGGAACCTCTTCCTAAATGCCACATAGTTCCACCTCCATAGATAGTGACAATGGCCTATGATGTCACTGGCTCTTCCCTATGATGTCACTGGGTCCCAGTTCTTTTAATGACTTAGCAATGCCTCTCGCCCAGCCACCCCCTCCCCTAGAAATTGGAAAGTCTATGCCCTTGCTCTAAACTGAGTTAGTGTGAGCTAGCTTACAATTTTTTAGCCTCCAGCTCACACATCTTTGTCTTAGATCAGGAAGGAGGGCTCCAGAAGAAACCAACTTATGCAGTAGCCAAATCACCTGCTCACAACTTTAATGCCAGTAGCTCACAAAGTAGAATTTTTGCTCACAAGATTCCACAGCTTAGAGGGAACTTTGCACCGTCTTATATTATAAAACGGATCACCACCAATGTTCCCTCTAAGCTGTGGAGTCTTGTGAGCAAAAATTCTGCTTTGTGGGCTACTGGCACTAAAGTCGTGAGCAAGCAATTTGGCTTACTGCATAAAGTAATTTGCTCTGGAGCCCTCCTTCCTGAGCAAAGCTAAAAATGTGTGAGCCGGAGGTTAAAAAACTGTGAGCAGGCTCACACTGACTCAACTTAGATTCACAACTAGTTCCTATTGCATTGCCAAACTGGTGTCTGAACTGTACAAGTCTCAGTTTTTTTACATAATTACTATGGCACAGCAGCTTAATAGCTCCAATAATATGTGAAGCCCACATAGAGAAAGGGAGAGGAAAGCAGCAGCATCTTCTGATGCCTACAGCCAGAACGGTTGTACCCTTTCAAATAACTGGCCAGACGTAGACTGGCATTGGACACACAGCTAGGTACCTGAAATAAGGCTCTCAAAAATCTTTTCCTAAAGGAGCAAAATGGGAAGGGGGGGGTCTAAGTATTGTCTCATACATTAAGTATTGTCCCATACATGGGGGCAATGTTTTTACCTGAAATAACCGGAGGGCTGCCGGTACATACATGGCTCAGTGGTACGTGTAAATTTAAGAATGCTCTCTGCAGATTTTTGACCAGTTGTTGCAGCATAGTCATGGTAAGCAGTTCTACTCCCAGAATAATTAATCGTCACCCCTAAGTATTTAAAATAATACACTTGTTCCAGCCGATGGCCATTGACGTTCCAAGACCTTCTTTTCCAGCCAAACGATCAATGCTAGAATCGGCTCTCCCTACTAAGCAAGAGGGAGGCAGTCTGTCTGCTTTGATTTTCCCCCTTAAGATTTTGTTAGCCGCCTTCTTTCTTCCAGACTTTAATGGGCACCCCTTCCAGAGCTTTTATTGTCAATTCACGGCTTGTCTTCCAGTGCGAAAAGACGTGGTGAACATCGACTCGACGCTGGACGTCGAGGTGGTCGATGTCACCGAGGAGTCTCAGCACATCGACTTCATCAAGCCGCTAATGCTGAGTGAGGTCCTGCTGATGGATAGCGTCCTGCCAGTGCAAGCAGAGATCCTCGGGGCTTCGGAGGATGCACCCATCTTTCACAGCAAGTGGGTCTCCCAGCTCCAACGCGGCTGCAAGATTCAGATCCACGGAAAGGTGTCATCGTGGAAAATCCTGGCCTCTTCCCGCAAAGGCAGGAGACGCGCTTGCCACTTCCTTATCTCCAGCAGCTACGACGGCCGTTTTCGCCGCTGCCCGCGTGAGTTCCACTCAACCTCAGAACTGGCCAGCGGTCTGGGCCTGGCTAAGAAACTGCACGTGGTGGTCACCAAGGACTACGATGGCGGCGATACGGAGCTTCCACTGTTTGGCATAGGGGATCGGCTGGAAGTGCTCAGCCTCGCAAGGGCGGCCCATCCTTCCGCCATGGACACACTCGAATGCATCTGGGACAACGGAGATGGTGACGCCGAACGCATCAAGGTGCCCCTCTTCTTGGACGCGGGTTTTGTGGAAGAGGTTCGCGACAGCAGGAAGTACACCCTCCCAGAGGTGGTGGAGCACTTCCAACTGCCCTGCGAGGTCAAGGTCATGGCCAACAAGGATGCTCCTGATCCTCTCAGCTGCGTCTCGGTGCTGACTCTGGAGGCCCAGATCACAGAGCCTTTTCTCACGGTCAGTCTGGAGGAAGAGCCGTCCATCGCCTTTGAGGTTCCTCCCCAGTGGCTGGACATGTCTCTGTTCTTCACGGGAGGCCCAGCGAGGCCCATGCCTCCCTCCAGCAGTCCCAAGGCAGAAGAGCTGACAGAAGCTTTTTATTATAGCTTGCTAAAGATGCTGCCAAACAACGCGCCTGCTCCTCCGAGGCCCCCTAAGCGGAGCGATTCAGAGAAGGACAAGCACTCCCAAAGGACTTCCAATGAAAGGGGGAAGAAAACATCAGAACCCGCTAAGGTATTGGACAACTGGGAGAAAGGGAGGGGAGAAATATGGGAGCTGGGAATGTTCATGAAAAGTGTAAAAAAGATCTCCCAGATTCCATGTTCTGATTGAGAACAGATGCCGGTTTAAGGTTATTAGAAGCTGTTTTCTTTTAATAAAATTCATCTGCAAGGTTCAGGGAAATGTCACAAAATTTGGAATTTGGCCAGAGATTCAAAGGTCATGGAGGGGAAGTGCCATGACATGTAGTTTTCATCATCCTAGGGGGGAAAAGGTAGGATGTAGGGCAATGGAAAGGAAATAAGTAGTGTATGGCAGTCGACTCTATGTGGGGGCAGAGATATGGGGTGGGAAAGTTTCCACTTCTGGAAAATGTATTATTTAATTAGATAAGTGACAACAAATAGATACCACGGCCAACAGGACACGAGGCAGGCTTGGTAGTTTCAGTGCTGCAGTTAATGTTTTTCAAGTGATTATCCTACACCATACACAAGAAAGTATTTGTATATGTTTTCTTGCTTTGTAAATGGAGTAATTATAGAATCATAGAGTTGGAAGGGATCTCCAGGGTCATCTAGTCCACCCCCTTCCACAATGCAGGAAATTCACAAATACCTCCCCCTCCACACCCACAGTGACTCCTGCTTCATGCCCAAGATCTCTGGCCAAATTAGCGTGGAGAAAAATTGCTTCCTGACCCCAAAGTGGCGACTGGCATTTCCCTGGGCATGTAAGAAAAGGGCCACAAGAACTAAGCACTGATGCAACCCTTCCTGCCCTCCCTCTCATGATCTGCCAAAGTTCACAGAATCAGCATTGCTGTCAGATGGCCAACTAGCCTCTGTTTAAAAACCTCCAAAGAAGGAGAGCCCACCATCTCCCGAGGAAGCCTGTTCCACTGAGGAACCACTCTGTCAGGAAGTTCTCAGCATATAATAATGTAATTAAAAAAATCAAGTTATCAATCCACCTGATTTGACCTGCATAGTCAACCAAAACCAAACCCGAAGTTTTTATGGGTTTCTTCCCTTCATGTGGTGGAAGAGATGTTGTGTACACCAACCTGCTATGGAACTAATGCAAATGATGCTACGAAGAGGGGCACTGAAACAATGGTGACCCGGTGACCTCAGTGGAAGAGAGTAAAAATTCCACTGCTGTTAGATGAGCAGACAAGCATGTCCACCAGCACACTGTGCAATTCTTTTGACTGTGCCAGAGCTACACCCAAACACATGAAGCTGCCTTATACTGAATCAGTCCATCCGTCTTTTGAAGTCAATATTGTCTACTCAAACTGGTGGCGTCTCTCCAAGTTCTCAGGCTGAGGTCTTTCATATCATCTGTTGCCTGGTCCTTAGAACTGGAGATGCCGGGGATTGAACCTGGGGCCTTCTACATGCCAAGTAGATACTCTGCCTCTGAACCATGGCTCCTCCCCTACAGTGCAATGTGTGTTGCAGAGTGACTCCAGCTTGTCCATTTGAAAACCAATTTCAGCCAGATTTCATCTGTTCCTAGGGTATTAACGAGTCAACCAATTTCAGTAACTTTGGGCTTTTTTCCACTTCCTTAAATTTAAATCATGTAAGGAAAGTACAAGCTATTTTGTCTTTGAATTTTTAAAAATATTATTCCAATTTTAAAAATCTACCTGAAGCTTTGAATATAACACTTCAGCCTCACCTGATTAATTCCCGCCTCCCAACTGTGTATTTCAATTTTGGTTCTGGGACGTAAGAGTAACTTGGGTTTTTTAAAAAAATGTTTACTAAATTATTATATAAGTCAAAATAAATATGCTAGGGTCAGATCCCTCTCTGTTCAGGACACAGAAAATTCTTCTAGTTCATGGGTTGGATCCAGGCAGTTTTTTAGAAAACTCAATGCTCAACCAGTTCCCCTCCTTGCTATACACCTTTTCCCATGAGTTTTTCCCCAAGCTGGTCCCATCATGCCCATCACAGCCTTTTGAGGAGGGGCTGTGGCTCAGGGTAGAGCATCTGCTTTGTAATCAGAAGGTCCCAAGTTCCATCCCCATCATCTCCAGTTCAAAAGGACCAGGCAGTAGGTGATGGATCTGAGAACCTGAAGAGCTGTTGCCCGTCTGGGTAGACAATACTGACCTTGATGGACTGGTGGTCTGATTCAGTATAAGGTAAGCTTCATGTGATGGTCTTAAGGGGACCTCCTCCTCACTTAGAGCTGGCTAAGTTGCGACCCCACCATTTTCCAGAAAATTCCACGTGTTGTGTGAGGGAGAGGAAAATGAACCACCTCCATCTTTTACAGCCCACATGGGGACAGAGGGGAGGAACCACAATGGACAGGATAGCCGGTTGCTGATTATGATTTCCTGGAAAGAGCATAAAATTGAACAGCAGAACTCCTCTCTCCATAGGCCAGCGTCTGTCCCAGTGGTAAAGACCTTAGCTGCTATTATTGCCACCAAATACGAACTGCATTCAGAACAAACTTTAATGTCGCTGTTTTCCTTTTATCAGCTGCCTTCTACAGATTCAAAGGATACATTCCAAGAGACTGCAAAACTTCTGTACCCCAGGACTCTGCAAGCAAGAGCAGATTCGGAGACTTTGGTTAATCCAAACCAGTATAGTATACAGTATGGACCTCCAAGACCCCAGAAGCCCACTAATAAACCTTTCAAAGCCATAGGTATGATTTGTTCTCCCCCTACAGGAAATGCGCATACCGAAGTGCCCTTCCTGACATAAGCACATCTTCAGAATTATCTTGGGAAGATTTTCCATTAAGACTGAAAACAAATAGGCAACAATAAGAAGAGTTGGATTTTATACCCCACTTTCCTTACTCCATTTTTCTCTACCCTAAGGAGTCTCAAAGTGGATTGCAATCACCTTTCCCTTCCCTTCCCTTCCCCTCCCCACAACCAGCACCTTGTGAGGTAGGTGGGGCTGAGAGTTCTGAGACAACTGTGACTGGCCTAAGGTCACCCAGCAGGCTTCCTGTGAAGGAGTGGGGAATCAAGCCCGGTTCTCCAGATTAGAGGCCATTCCACTTTACTACACTACACTTGAGATAAATATTACATTTTAGGTAAAGGTTTCCCTTGCTCGAAAGCCAGTCGAATCCAACTCTAGGGATGCAGTGCTCATCTCCATTTCCAAGCTGAAGATCCAGCGCTGTCCAAAGACATTTCTGTGATCATGTGGCCGGCATGACTAAACGCCAAGGCGCACGGAACGCTGTTACCTTCCCACTGAAGTGGTACCTATTTATCTACTTGCATTTTCTTGCTTTCGAACTGCTAGGTGGCAGGAGCTGGGATCAGAGACAGGAGCTCACTCCGTCATGCAGCACTCTCGGGTTTCGAACTGCATTTTAGCAAATACTTTATTCCCATCATACTTGTTAATACCACCCCCTGCCAAAACTAGGAAATCTGTGCAAAGCCAAGAGTAGAATTAAGGCGAAAATTCAGTTTAGCTACAAGAATCTTTCTTAAAACAAGAGAATGAAACTAAAATATTCCCAATTTAAACTCCCAGATTAGAAATAGCTAAATTCAGGGGGAAACTGGAAAGCCAAAATGGCCTGGGGAAAGTGCCATACTGCACCTTTTCCAAGGACCAGCTGGTGGCAGCAGCTTCGGGAAATGTACTGAGGGCTGGGGCCTCCCTGGATGAGGCGAGCCTTGGTTTAGGGAGAAGGAAACCCCCAAGTTATCAGTCCATCAAGACTTCTCCCAGTGGTCATAATGGCCA
Source organism: Gekko gecko (assembly GCA_029375565.1). Classification (NCBI taxonomy): domain Eukaryota; kingdom Metazoa; phylum Chordata; class Lepidosauria; order Squamata; family Gekkonidae; genus Gekko; species Gekko gecko. Next base: position 204,902,543 of record JAPDNY010000005.1, read on the forward strand.
AAATGTCCCTGGATTATGAATAATCCCTGCCCCTGGGATAATGGATTCAGTAGATGGGATGATTAAAGCTAACTGTTCTCAACAATGCAATGGTATAGTGCAGGGGTCCCCAACGTGGTGCCAATGGGCACCAGGGTGCCAGCCAGTTCTTTTAGAAAGTGGGTGGGGCCAGGAGAGGCTTTTGCCCAGCAAGGCTTCTGACTGGCCACTGGACATTTGGTTGGCTGTGCAGATTTTTTTAAACGTTGCTTTGGCAGCAGCTGCCACCACAGCACAAGGATCTTCACTGTGTGACTGAAGGTAAGGAGCGGCAGCCATTTTGCAGCTGGCTCCACCTCCTGCAGCAGCCATCTTGTAGCTGCGCCCATCATGCTGTGTCATTTGTCCAGAGGTGCCTGCAGGGTCAAAAAAGTTGGGGACCCCCGGTACAGTGGCTGGTGGGTGGATATCATAGAATGTTAGAGTTGGAAGGGACCTTGCAGGTCATCTAGTCCAACCCCCTGCACTCTGCAGGAGCATAGCCAAAAGATAGCCCTACATACCTACAACATACACAAAAGATGGTCGTCCAGCCTCTGCTTGAAAACGTCCAGGGAAGGAGCATCCACCACCTCCCGAGGCAGACTGTTCCACTGCTCAACCACTCTTACAGTTAGGAAGTTTCTCCTGATATCTAGCCAGTAACAACTCCCTTGTAATTTCTACCCATTAGATCTAGTCTTGCAATCCGGAGCAAGAGAGAATAGATCTGCTCCATCTTTTACATAACAGCCCTTCAAATACTTGAAGACTGCAATCATGTCCCGTCTAAGTCTTCTCTTTCCCAGGCTAAACATACCCAACTCTTTCAGCCTTTTCTCATAAGACTTGGATTCAAACCCTCTCACCATCCTGGTTGCCCTCTTCTGGACATGCTCGAGCTTGTCAACATCCTTCCTAAAGTGTGGTGCCCAAAACTGGACACAGTACTCCAGGTGAGGCCTGACCATAACCAAATGGCCTATCGCATCCTGGATTCCAATTCCTGTTACAGCCATGGTGTTCGTGTGGATGGCCTTGGACAGTAGCTCACTGCCCCTTAGCCTAGCCTAGCCTACCTCCCAGTGGTCTGATAAAATCGAGACCACCTTGCTCTGTGATGACAGGAGCTTCTTGGGAGTATGGCCAGACAGAGATGTAGGACAGCAACTGAACACACCTACCTAGGTCCATCCTACTGTGTACAAACTAGCTTTCTTTTCTCTTTCATTTTCAGATGCACATTCCAGTGACGACACCGATCATGATTATGAGTACATTTGTGAAAGGTTTCAAGAAACTACTCGCAAAATGTAAGGAGGCTCCAGGGTACCAAGTCACCGAGACTGGTATAAGCAAGTAGTTTCCCCCGTTATTTCCAGTCAGCGACAGCTCTGTTGATTTTGGAACCTGGACTGGGAGACAGATAGATCCAGGTGGGGTCAGCCGTGTTGGTCTGAAGCAGTGGAACAAATTTAGAGTCCAGTGGCACCTTTAAGACCAACAAAATTTTATTCAGGGTATGAGCTTTTGTGTGCATGCACACTTTTTCAAATACAATGGAATGACAGGTAAGGTTCAAACAGATAAGCTGGACAGCAGGGGTCATAAGCAGCACTCCAAAGCTAGCATAACAGAAGGCCAGAAGATTCCCCCCACCACTAAGGTAAAAACTAAGCAAATGCCCTCTTTATACCTCGTGTCCTAAAGGAGGCATGATCTCAGTACTGCTGGACTCTAATATGAGCTCTTAGGACTAATCAACCTTGTCAAAAACCCACATAAGTGGAGTAAACATAGCCAGCTAGATGCAAACAGGGGTGTTCAGGAGGCCTAACTAAGGCAACAAAGAGAACTTCTATCTGCCCTCCCATTCAGTAAAACTACTGCCTGAACTCAGGGGCAGCTATACAAAACACCACTCATAGGCTTGACTGGTACAAACAATAAGGGAGCCTCTTTTAATATGCTATACCATAAACTGAGATATCTGTCCAGACTAATTATGAAACAGAGAAGCACGACAGCTTGTAAATCTTCTCTGACCATCAATTTCTTAAAATTATGTTTTAACAAGTTATCCTTAGAGGAGTAGCACAAGGATTTGGTAAATGTCTCAACATAAGCCTTTTTTTGGTGCCTATTTCAATATTAACCTTTAAAGCCTGATTGTTTGGGACCAGCATACCTTACAGACCACCTACTCCCCTATGAAGCTACCCAACCACTACCGTCATCTTCTGAAGCCCTGATTTGGGCGTCCCTGCCTTCTGAGGTTAGGTGGATGGCAACACGAGAAAGGGCCTTTTCAGTTAGGGCACCAAGACTGTAAAACTCCATGCCCAGGGATATCCATCTGTCCCCTTCTATCATGGTCTTTGCCCCCAGATGAAGAAGGGTTTTTTTGTTGCATCTGGAACTCTCTCAATGATTCCTCCTTCCTGCCCTATAATTTAATTGTTGTTTTTATGTATGTATTTTAAGTTTTGCTTTTACTTGATTTTTTTGCTTTTTGTTTTTATAATGTACTGTTTATAATTGTCAGCTGTCTCGGTGGCGCCAACTGGGCACAAAAGCTGGATATTAGATTTTGTAAATACACGAATAAAGCACAAGCATATTGCATTTGTAGATTGTATGGAATACTGTCAACCAAAACTTCTTTAAAATGCTGTCATATTAACACTTTGTATTATATTCGGGGATTTGTTTCCTTGTAGGTTAAAATAGTTGAACTGAACAAACTAGGTAAGCTTATGCCACACTTTCAAAACCTGTCTTTTAGATCTTAGAAATCATAGAATCACAGAGTTGGAAGGGGCTATACAGGCCATCTAGTCCAGCCCCTGGCCCGATGCAGGATCAGCCTACAGCATCCCTAACAAATGTTTGTCCAGCCACTGCTTAAAGACTGCCAGTGAGGGGGGAGCTCACCACCTCCCTAGGCAGCTGATTCTACTTTTGCACAGCTCTTGCCTGTAGTACACTGTATACACACACACTGTGCCACATTATATGATGTGCTTCTGTATCCACCTTTAACAACTGCTGCTAAAATAAGAGCAAGGCTTTGCTTTTTATCCAGCAGTAAGTTATCCCATGGCAAAAAAAAAAAAAAATACTTTTTCTGTATTGCACCAATACTCTTCCTTTCTTCCATACTGAAACAAAGTCGCTCACACAAGATTCCTATCCAAGCACTGATCACACCAAGCTCTGCTTAGCTTCAACAAGGTTACTGTATCATGTGCCCTGCAATGAGATCCCGAGACCTATTTTCTTTGCTTTATTACCTACAAAAGCTGTTTTTAAAAAACCTGCTGGTTAAAAATCAACCAACTTAGCATACAGCTGAACTAAATTCAATATGCAGATGGGCTCTTTGTTACATTAATGAGTTGTACAAAAAAGAAGTTTGATGTCATATATTTCTCAAATATTTCTGCTGAAAGTGAACCTCTAAAAAAGAAGAGTTGGTTTTAATACACCACTTTGCTCTACCTTAAGGAGTCTCAGAGCAGTTTACAATGGCCTTCCCTTCCCCTCCCCACCACAGGCACCTTGTGAGGTTGGTGAGGCCGAGGGAGTTCTGGGAGGACTGTGACTGCCCCAGGGTCACCCAGCAGGCTTCCTGTAAAGGAGGAGTGGGGAATCAAATCCAGTTCTCCAGATTAGAGGCTATCGCTCTTAAGCACGACACCATGCTGGACTTGAAACAGACTTCTGGGCTAGCAGTGCAGCTGGTTCTCTAGAATTTTTTTTCTTTAAAAATGTGGGATTTATCTGGGTCTGCTAGACGTCATAACCTGCAACTCATGGCACAACAAGAGCACTGCGGTACCCCCAACACCCTAAGCTATGTAAGTGATTCCGCGATAGAACATTCTCCCAGGGAGGGGGGAAAAGAGAGAACTGATGAAAATGAAAAAATATGCTTTATTAGGCTATAAAAATAAGGCACATCTACAACAGAAGTGCAGGAGAGGACAGACTACTTTAAGATTTTTTTTTTTTTTTAAAGAGAACTGAGCATTTCCCCCCTAGTCTGTTTGAGATGCCACTTCTAAATCACGGCAACTGACTCGATACGGCAGATACTTCCAAAATCACCCTTGTACAAGACATATATTTATTTAGGGCAGAGAACTTGGAAGCTTCCAGATGCTTCAGGCGACCTTCTGAAATCCCTGAAATGGATGTTCAATGCAATCCTAAATAAAGCTGTACCCTTCTAAGTCCACTGAAGTCAACGGGCTTAGAATGGTGTTAACTCTGCTTAGGATTGCACTGTTACTTATTTCAGCTAGTTGTATGTAGGCGCTTAAGGCTGTCAGCCTAGTTGGACAGTAAATGAAATGTCACTTTCAAAGGAACAGATCCCTCTTCACAGTTGTGCATCTATGGATGTTCTACATCAGTGGGAGGCACAGTATGCGCCAACGGCTGCTTAGCGCAAAGCCCGCTCAGCTCCAAAGAGTCACCTTCCCAAGTTGCCCTTATTCAGCATCCGTCGATTTAAAATGCTCATCATCAATCGTGGAATAGATATGTCCTTCACTGCTGAGAAACTCAACGGCTTTCCTGGACAGGAGAGAAAGAAAAACAACTGCCATGTAATCTGGGACTTCCTCTTCAGCACCTCGTTCTATTCCCCTCACCCTAAACAGAACCCATCGGAGTGAAACATACCAGATGGGAACAAAGGAGGAAGGGGGAACCCCACGGCTACTCAAAGGGCAAAAGAGACCACCGTAAATGAGAGAGCTTCCAGCTGCTGTGGCAATTTTGCTGACTGCATCCACTGGCGACGGAGGCAGCTTTAACTAGGAGTGGGAGGAAAATATGACCACCCATTGCATGGTCCAAATATATTTAAAACGTATTTTTTTTTAAATGCTGCCCTCCTAACCAAATGGTTCTTTGGGGCAGCTTACAGACTCGAATCAAAACAATTAAAACATAAATTCGGTACCCAATTGCAAGGAAGAGGAATAATCTTGGGAGACAACAGAGAAAGCCTCTGTGGCTTGGAGACTGTCATTACGACGGTTACGTACTGCGCCTGAGCATATCTGAGTCCAATGGAAAGCAGAAAATAGTCAACACTGATGCACAGATAATTCAGGGATCCAAGCTGGAATTGCTTGTGCTTCACTGGACAACATGGGTAAGCAGACATCAGCACTGCATGGTGTTTGCAGTTTTACTAGACTCCCCCGTGGCCCATCAACATGCCCTACGTTTACAAGTAGTGCTCGAGAAGACCTCTTAAGAATTACAGTGCAGCTTCCCTAACCTGGATAACCCAGGCAAGCCTGATCTCAAGAAGCTACACAGGGCCCACCCTCGCAAGTATTTGGATGGGAGACCACCAGGAAATACCAGGGCTGGGAGGCAGAGGCAGGCTATCGAGACGCTACTCTGAACGTCCTCCATGCCCCAGTAGGGGTCGCCAGAGGTCGCCATGACTTCCAGGCACAGGCGCACACACACAAAAATACAAAAAGAAACCAAAAAGAATACAGTGTAGCTCAGTGGTCCCCACCATGGTGCCTGTGGTGGCACCCACAGACATTTTTTTTCGGGTGCTGGCCAAGTGTTTTTAGAAAGTGGGCAGGGCCAGATAGGGCTTTACCCCAGCAAGGCTTCTTGCTGTGGAGATTTTCTAAACATGTCGCTTTGGCAGCAGCTACCATCACAACACAGGGACTCCCATAGTGTGACCGAAGGTAAGCTGCAGCCGCCATTTTGTGGCTAGGCCCACCCCACAGTGTCAGAATCCAAAAGGTACCCACAGGCTCAAAAGGGTTGGGGACCAATGCTCCCTCTAAACTGTGTAGTCTTGTGAGCAAAAATTCTACTTTGCGAGCTACTGGCATTAAAGTTGTGAGTAATTTGGCTGCTGCATAAATTAGTTTGCTCTGGAGCCATCCTTCCTGAGCCAAGACAAAAATGTGTGAGCTGGAGGCTAAAAAACTCTGAGCTAGCTCACACTACCTCAGCTTAGTGGGAACACTGTTGGGGACCCCTGGTGTAGCTGATGTGTTGAGTGGCCCCACTGATGGCACTTCCTGATGGCCCCTGGTATTTCTGGCCACTGTGTGGCACAGTGTTGAACTGGATGGGCCCTTGGCCTGATCCAACATTGGCTTCTCTTTTGTTCTTATGCCCAGATCAGACCAATATCCAGCTAGCGCACCACTCGTAAGGAGAGCCCTGCTGGATCACAGCCATGATCTGCCTTGTCGAGCATCCCGTTTCACACAGCAGCTAAAACATGTGCCTTGGAGGGCCAATGAACAGGGCACAGAGGCCAAAACTTTCCTTTAATGCTGCCTCCTAGCACTGCGATTCAGAAGTTTACTGCCTCTGTGTATGGAGGTTTTCAAGAACCCCAGCAACCAGGTGGTCCACTGGAAACTGGCCCGTTTACTTCTTGCCCATCCCTGGCTACATGCCAAGAGTTTTGAAGCCCCTTCCCCCCAATAAGAAAGCATGTTCAGCTGTGTAACTGCATTGTTTAGCACTGTGCCATTCAAAGAGGTTTCAAAGCGAAGAAGCCAGCAAGACAAGTGCTGATTCATCCCACCACAATAAGCCATACCCCCTCCCCTACTTTCTTTTATTCTGGGGCAGCTCTTCCTTCAGAAAGCCCAGGATCGCCTCGATGCGTGGACTCACTTGATGGTAGCCATGTTCATATTATGCAACTGAGACTTCAGTTCCTGAAGACTTATCCCCTCAGAAGACATGCAGCTTTTGATCAAGTTCAAAACCTTGGAAAGCAAAATTCAAGCAAGATTATTTCAGACTCAGATAAGCAGAGGAAGGAAGACTTTTCACACACTCACTTGCTAATGAACAAAGATTTACTGAATTTCTAAACACACAGCTTTACCACGTACCTCCAGCAATGAAATCTGCATAATACCTTTTTAAAAACATATATAGGAATTGCAACAGTAGTTAATGCACCAATGCAGTGATACCCACTCTGTGGCTCTTCGGCATGCCACCTGTGGCTGAGAACTGTACCTCAGTGTGGCACCTATCCCATTTCCAGGAAAGTGGGCAAGGACATTGCCTGGTAGGGCTTGTGGGTCACACTGCGAATCAGCTGCCATCGGAAGGACTGTAGGACAGGTGAGCTGCAAGCCTAAGTTGCAGGCCTCAAGCCAAAGACAGAGGTAAAGGGTCCGTCCTCTCCAACAACCCCCCCCACCCTTCTTTGCAGCCTCTCAAGTTCTTTGCCACAAACAGCTAACACACTTTAAACAGCCCAGTGGAGAAGGGAAGAAGGAGGCCAGTGAACTGCAGCATTGATGCATGGGATCCAACAGGAACGTTCCAGGGCCTCCACCTTTGTGCTGTCCCTTTCAGCCCACTGCTGCTCCCTCCTGCCCCCCTCTGCAGCACGAGAATGACAGGAGTACTCCGCTTATGAATAGTAGCTGCACTATGTGTCTTTTGTAGGACCGGCAAAAGCATCCATATAACTACTGAGAAGGCAGTCCCCCTTTTTGGAAGACCTCATCGCAAGGAGAAGCGGGGTATTATTCTAGGAATTCCCGTTGGGGCTTGACTCTTTAAAAACACTGACGCTAAACTGCCTGGGAGTTAGAAATCTATATGTACTGAATGTTATCGCTTAATGAATACAATGAATATTTATACCTGACCAGGATGAAATAATGATATACTATGCCCTTTACTAAATAATGACTATAAATAGAACACATTAGTTTGTTAAAAGGTTTTTGCAGTGTCTATTTATTCGTTGCTGGACCCCTCTGTAAAGCTGTCTGCTGCTCCTTGGGCAGGATCCTGGAGCTAGCTGAAGAACAGCCCCTTGCTCTCCGTTCTGGCCTTGTGCCATGGAAGGGGGGGGATAAGGTTCCATTGTGCCATCAGGGTAATGTCCAGCTTTCCAACAGCAAACGGGGCAGAAAGGAATGGCTCCAGCACACCTGCAATACTGCTTTAGAGATTTCTGCCTCTGTAGTCAGGATTGTGCCATGTGAAGGATTCTAAGAGTTCAGTCTATTGTGTTCACTGATGAAAGGCAGGCAAGCTGCAGCTGGGCTTTGCTGGGGGTGAAGGCAGCTGCTAAGCTCAGACCAAGAGACTGTATTCTCCTCTTGGCATAAAAGCATCCAGAACTTGGCCCACCTACCAAGGACGGGCACAGCAGCCAATGGAGGCGGGGCGGGGGGAGCAAGGAGGGGAAACCGAGACAACTATGCCCAAAACTGTCCAGACACATACCTGACTCTGGTGTGGTGAGAGTCCACCCACTGGCATGGCTAAGCTTCCTCCGTAGCTGGCCATGCTGCCCATCCCTGAAGGAGCAAACGACCGAGGCGCCATCATCGACGTTGACTAAAATGTGAAGGAATGAGACAACTGCAAGCTACAGTCTCTGAAAAATTGTGTGCATGGGAAATTACAAACATCAGGTTTGGACTGTTAACAAACAATATATGGGAGTAGAGATGTGCACCAGGGAAACAGAGCCACCTGCGGTCTTTAGCTATACCGCTGTGAGTCTTCTGCCCAATAGTGTTTCTACGCTGTTAAAAACTTTATGTTGTTCCCCGCACCCACCCACATAGGAAGTCAGCATCTTGTTTCTACGGGCGTACCATGAGGCTGTCTTTTCTCAGGCTCATGTGTGCATTGACGACTTCAAGCATGTGTGTGGTCAACACATTCATGTCCTCCAGCGGCATGATCTTGAAGGCAACCAGGCTCTTCTTGTTCTAGCAAAAACAGGAGAAAAAAAGGAAGGAAAAAGATTTTAGTTTGGGGTTTGCATGAATCAGTTTCTCCTCAATAAAACAGCCCAACAGCTTGTGGACTAACTTAGGCTTGGCCTAAAACAAACAGTCATTAAAGTGCAATATGCAAATAAATTCAATTCTGAATCAAAAGGTTTACATCACAAAAAAGGTGGAACTAGTACATTTAAAAGTTAGCTAAAATTATCAGTAAGCCAACTATGAGAATTGGATTAAAGTCCTCAGAGTTTCAGAACTTAGTCACAGTGGTGTTTTATTGCTCATTAAATAAATTTTGCCACTATTTCTGTGGTCCTTTTGTCAGATCCCAAAAGGAGATTTAACAGATAGTAATCCCCAAAGTGGACCAGAAAGGTAGCCATAAGCAGAGCGGACATATGCTAAGCATACATCTTACAGGAAAACAGAAAATGTGTAGTAGATTGAACAACCTGAGCTCTTGGAGAACAATAGTTAACTATTTTTTAATAGTCTCAGAGGGTAGCTGGGTTGGTCTGCGGTAGAACAGCTAGACCTAAGTCCTGTAGCGCCAATCAATCTTGCTGGTCTCTAAGGTGCCGCTGGACTCAAATCCAGTTATTCTTAAATGGTTATTGCTGTCAGATTTCATAATCTGCAGTTCTATTATTCTTACCTGGAAGGATCGTAGATGACCAACCACTTTTACATATGTCCCAGGTGGTACAACTATATTCTCACTGCCTGCTTCCTTTAAGAGAAGAGAAGAGAAGAGAAGAGAGAGAGAAGAGAAGAGAAGAGAAGAGAAGAGAAGAGAAGAGAAGAGAAGAGAAGAGAAGAGAAATGTGAGAATGTTTCTTGGTCTACTCCAGCAATGCTAATCTACTTTAAAACAAAAATGATGGTAATCAAACTGACACAGTAAAAGAATAACGAAGTCTGCAAATGACTTTTGCTGTCCAGCCACAAATCCCACTCAGGAGCTGCAATGAAACTGAGATTCTGCACCAAGAGAAACAGAATTCTGCAATTCAAAATCAAGCAAATGTGCATATTAAATTAATTAAAAGCACATTTGCTGCAATGCGGTCTTTCTGAGATCTCATCAGATGCTGCTCACAAACTTTTAAGCCAGAAGTCAAACTCATTTCTTACGAGGGCCACATCTGACATAAATGTCACTTTGTTGGGCTGATCCATTTGTGCCATAAAATGTAATGCCAGGTATGGGAGATATAAACTTTATAAAGGACCCAGGCAAACCTAATTAACAATATTATCTTTTACTCAAAAACTAAACATGCTTAAAACAGTTTACACTCTTACAGTATCTCACTGATGCCTACCCTCCCACTTCCACTACCTGTTATGTATTAGCACTGGGACACAGTACAGGGACATAATGCACAGCCTCTCTCATCTGGTAATAAAGGTAATCAGTTGCTCACAGGCCAGAAAAGAGCCCTGAATGGGTCAATTCTGACCCATGGGCCATATGTTTGACACCCTGGTTTTAAGCCAATCTTTACAGCTAGGACTAGAATTTTTTTAAAAAAACCACTGCATTCTATTCCTAACACTAAATTATATGGTTGCACTTGTGCAGCTGCAAAGTCCACACAGTCCTTTTAGAACTGCTCCCTCCTGGTTCAAAATCAAGAGCAGGTAAATAGCCAATACACGCCTTCAGTGAGACCCCACCTAAGAGATCACTTTTCTTGTCAGATCTTGGATACTAAGCAGGGTCGGCCCCAGTTAGTATTTGGATGGGAGACCACCAAGGAAGTCCAGGGTCTCTAAGCAGAAACAGGCAATGGCAAACCACCTCTGTTCGCCTCTTGCCTTGAAAACACTACACGGTTGCCATAAATTGCACTTTCTGCCACCACCACAAAAGAAGTCTTGTTTACCGATAAAGCTACTCTGGTAAGCCCCTAAAAACAACAGCAACCTTCACGTGTGTTGAAAGGTGTGTGTTTTTTTAAAAAAAGAAGCAAATAGGAAGAGGTGGACTTCCCAATAAGTGCACAGAATGTTGCAACTTATTCCAAACCTAAGTAGTAAGTTACTGTTATTTTACTGAGGGCTGTTCTGCACTGGGTTTCTGCTCTCCCGGTTTTTCTTTTCAGTTTTTTTCACGTTTTTTCAGATGTAAAAACATGTAGTGGTCAGAAAAAATGGGAAAGACTTAAAGAAAAACAGACCTGAGAGCAACCACCAATGCCGTGTGTAAAGGAAGGGAAAACCCTATGCAGTTAAGACATCAAGGGGCACCTTAAAGAATAAGAGTATTATTCCAGCATGAGCTTTCATGATACGGATCTCATTTCTTCAGGTACAATAGAAGGCTTTATCTAGGGTTGCCACCCTCCAGGTGGTGCTGAACAGCTCCACTGTTACAACTGATCTCCAGGCAACAGAGAGCAGTTCATCTAGAGAAAATGGCTGCTTTGGAGGGTAGACTTTACGGTGTTGTACCCCACTGTTTTAAATCCCTCTCCTTCCCAAACCTCACCCTCTTCAGGCTCCACCCCCAAATCTCCAGGTATTTCCCAATCCAAAGTGGGCAACCCTACTTTTATCTCAGTTTTACAGAAAATTACAGAAAGGGAAGAAGGAGAAACTGAGCAGAGAGAAGCCTGCGGTAATAAACCACGTGAGACTTGTACATTTTCTGTAAAACTGAGGTAAAGTGGGGGAGGTTGTATCTGAAGAAGTGAGCTCTGTCTCTCAAAAGCCCATAATGGAATAAATGCCGCTAGTCTTTAAGGTGCTACTGGACTTCTGCTTTGTTTTGCTACAAAAGACTCACACAGCTCCCTCACTGCAGTTAAGTCAATGTGCAGCAAAAACTTGGTGCAGAAAACCGCAAAGACAAAATCAAGGCTGACTGATAGGACATTATTCCAATCATGCAATTCCAAAAGCTTAACAGCTGTTATATTTTTGGAAGAGGGTGCAGTGATTTCTAATCCCTTCCTCTCGCTGCAGGATGCCCTCCCCATGCTGTTCCCAAGTGTCTACTGACCTCAGAAATGGGGGGGGCCCTAAGAGAGCTGCAGCATAAGTGGGAAACAGGAAGTCCCACTCTGCAAACTCTACAAATGGTTGGATACACACCAAGAACTTGGAAAAGATCTTTAACTTCCAGTCCTTTGTGTCTGTCAACAACAAAACACACACAAAAAAGGTAATTACATCGGTGTCGACCCACTGTCTGACATCCATTGGGGCTGCGGTCATGTCATCCACTTTGTAAAGGATGTTCGTGGGTGCTTTCTCTGCTTGCCTGATTATACCCGTGATAACAACCTGCATGATGAAACAAAGAAAAAACATATTATTGGTACACAGCCTTCTGGAGTCCATCATATGACTACAAACAACCACAGACAGCTTGCTCAACATCGTGTTAACTCCAGCCCACTAAACATACAACTGCTGCACATCAAATTGGTTATAGCTTGTCAGAATCAAATGAGGACTGAAAAGGCATCTCATGCAAATCAAGTGTAAGCAACCAGTGATGAGGCAGCAAAGAAGGCAAACACGATCTTTGCATGTTTCAACAAATGCATCGTGTCTAGGACACAAGATGGAATAATACCACTGCATTACTGCATTAGTCAGACCCCATTTGGATACTGTGTCCAGTTCTGGAGGCCTTTTTATAGAAAGGGCAAAGGAACTTTAGAACAAGTGCAGAGGAGAGCAACAAGGATGATCAAGGGGTTGGAGACTAACTTTATGAAGAAAGGCTGAGGAAATTGGGAATGTTCAGCCTGGAAAAGAGGAGGGGATACATATGATGACTCTTTTTAAGTATCTGGAGGGGTGTGATTTAGGAGGGCAGGGAGCTGTTTCAGTTGGTAGTGGAAGACAGGACATATAATAGCTTTAAATTACAGGTGGACAGATATCGGAGGGATATCAAGAAAAACTTTTTAACAGTAAGGAAGTTCAGTGGTGGAATCAATTGCCTGCAGATGTTACGGGTTTCCTCTCCTTGGAGATGTTTAAGCAGAAGCTGGACATTTATTTTTCAGGGACAGTTTAGGCCATCCTGCAGGCAGTTGGACTGGATGGTCTTTAGACCCCTTCCAGCTTTTTTGTAAACTATGATTCTATCCTACAGATGACCCTATGACTTAAAACTAGGGGTTCCCCAAGCTTGTTGAGTTTGTGGACACTTTTGGAAGTTCGAGAACCATAACACAATGGCTGCTACGGGGAGGTGCCAATCTCAAAACTGTTGGGAGGTTCAAAAAAATGTCACAGGAGGTTCTAAGCCAAGCATCCTCCTAGGATGGAGGCAGCTATGCCCAGATGGATGTTCCCTGCAGACCGCAAAGATGATGGATCCTGAACTCTCGAGCATCTCCTGCTTTGGTAAAATTCACGAAAGCCAAGGCTACTTCTTTGATTTGGAGAAACAACAAGCAGGGGCCAGATAATGTATCTGTGGGCACCATATTAAAGATCACACTTGGTTAATAGCTTGGTAACCCACCCACTGTGCTCCCTTCTTTCTCAAACACACCAATTTACCTGTGAAATCTCTACACCTCGGACCTTAAATGCTTCTTCTACCTGCTCAGCAGAAAGTAATTGGGACACTGTACATGGAACAAGGTTCTGTGATCTTGACCTCTGCAAAGAGGAAAACGGTTAAAGAAATTCCATGCTTTCAGAATTTGAGCTTTAAAAAGCAAAATGTCATCTTTTCTCCTATTTCATTTCTGGTTCAAGGATCAAAATCTTACTTCTGCTTGAAAAAACAAAGAAACAAGCAGTAAGATTGCTTGAGCGGGGAGTTTACTTAAATCAATAATGGGAGACCATTTAACTTGCACTACATAATCTGCATTGAGTCTCAGTGGGAAAGACAAACTATAAATAATATAAATGAATAAAATATTAGACTGTTCAGAAACTTTACTCTTTGGGCTTCTGCTCTGAGAAAGATCTCCTCAAAGAGGAGACAAGAACAGTGCAACACTAAACAGAGTTACATCTTTTAAAGAGAACCTAAGAACATAAGAGAAGCCATGTTGGATCAGGCCAATGGCCCATCCAGTCCAACACTCTGTGTCACAGTGGCCAAAACCCAGGTGCCATCAGGAGGGCCACTAGCAGGATCAAAACTCCAGAAGCCCTCCCACTGTTGCCCCCCAAACACCAAGAATACAGAGTTTCACTGCCCCAGACATAGTGTTCCATCTATACCTTGTGGCTCATAGCCACTGATGGACCTCTGCTTATCCAATCCCCTCTTGAAGCTGTCTATGCTTGTATCTGCCACCGCTTCCTGGGGCAGTGAATTCCATGTGTTAATTACTCTTTGGGTGAAGAACTACTTCCTTTTACCTGTTCTAAGCTTACTGCTCATTAATTTCATGGAGTGCCCACGATTTCCTGTATTGTGAGAAAGGGAGAAAAGCACTTTTTTCTCAACCTTCTCTATCCCACGCATAACTGACTTCAACAGTTTTAGAAGGGTGTAACTCTGTTTAGGAATGCACCAGGAGAGTCATGGCTCATTCTGGGCAAAGGTTAAATTCTGCATACCGATTTCTTTTCCCCCTGGGTTGCTGAAGGAGATCCAAATCCTCCTGGTGAATCTGTATATCCACCACCCATTGAAGAGCCACCAAATCCACCGCCAAAGCCAGCTGGAAATAACATAAAAATAAACAGGAAAGCAAATGAGCCGCACAGGTAAGTCCATTCCTTATCATCCCTGTCCAGCACATCTTTATCCTGTCCATCCTTCACGAAGCTTAGGGCAGTTCATATGGCTCTCCCTTCCCTACTTTGTCCTTGCAACAACCCTGTGAGGCAAGCTAGTCTGATGATTGTGATCTAGTGATATTGTATGGTGGGGGGGGGGCTTGAGCCCTGGCCTCCCATATCCTAACCCAACATTCTGATCACTGCAATGCATTGGCTGTTCCTGGATTCAGAAAGAACTGAAGTGAAATGTTATTAAGGAAACAGATTAATTAAAAAATAAATATTTATTCCACATTATATGTTCATGAAAGTATAAGAAATAAACTTTCACCTGCAAACTGCCTGGTTTGATCAAACGTTCAGTATCTCTGCTCACTTTACCACTACTTTACAAGGAACGTGCACATACAATCGATGAAGTGCATCCAATTGACCTTTGTACATTGAGTACAAAGTTGAATGCATCACCTAACCTTCACATTTAACCAAGTACCAGTCCCTGGTTTTATTTTCAAAGCAGATATGCACTGACAGTTTATTCAAAAGGGATATAGGCAGATTAATTGTAACACATGTACAGGACTTGTGTGTTCACTGTACAAGTGCTGACTCCATGCGTATATTTATCAAGCCATTTGATGTGCATACAACCTTTTATTTATACCAATATTTATTGCTTTTTTATACTCTATTTCAAGCACGTCTCTTTCAGGAGCACAACATGGGCATTTTTAATAAAAGCCTAAAAATGAGCAGTAGGCTATAATTTTTCAGGGTGCCAAATCGTAACACATGCAAGACAGATCAAGATGGTAGCCATGATAGTCGGTCTGTAGCAGTAGAAAAAAAGAGTCTAGCGGAATCTTGAAGACTAACAAAATTTGTGGCAGGGTATGAGCTTCAGATGCAGCCGTACAGAATAACACATGCATTCGGACATTCCCACAAATCAGTGCTCACACCTGTATCCCAAAGCACATGCTTATAAATTATATATAAACCCTATACACACAACCAACTCATGTACACACCGCACAAACAGGCGTACACCTGTTTATAAGACGTGCCAATGCCCATTCACTTTAAAAATAAATCCAAGGACCAGTTTCCAGATAAACTTGGGGCTTAAACCATGCATTCAGCCATATTTGAACTGAATGTAAGAATTGCTCAGACACACAAACAGAAAGCATATGCATACTGTACACGCACTGCACACCCAACCACTGAAGTGTGTACCAGGTTATAAACAGTCCTGAGGGGAGGGACTATTTATCAAGAATTACAAAGGCCTTAATCCTCACACTTAGATTTGAGCCCAGTAGCACCTTAAGAGACCAGCAAGAGTTTCAAGCGTATAAGTTTTCGAGAGTCAAGAAAGCTTATACCCTGAAACTCTTTGTTGGCCTCTATGGTACTGGTAAACTCAAGTCTAACTGTTTGACTGCAGACTAACACGGCTACTCTCTGAAACTTAAGTCTTAGAGAAACTGAAGGACCAAGAAAAAAGAGAAAGGAGAGGGAAGAGATGGAAGAGATGGAAGCCAGTGCAATGTACTGGTTAAGAGTGGCAAGATGGGGAACCCTGGTTTCAAATGCAGTGTTCCAAGAGAAAAACAGAATATAAGTGTTGAAACAAGTCTAATTCCCCTCTCTAATCACTGGATGACATGGGACCAGTCACACACATTTGCTAAGTCACCTCACAGGAGTAGAAAAGAGTAATAGTCCAGTAGCACCTTAAAGACTAACAAAATTTGTGATAGCGTATGAGCTTTTTGTGTGTCACTGCTCACTTCTTCAGATACAGCTAGAATGTGAGTCCACCAGTCCTATATATTAAAAAGTGGAGTGATTACAGATGCCAAATGACATTAGCAAGCAAATGACAATAGCAGGTGTGATTGGATTAGGTGTGATCCAGAGAGGTAGAAGGCATGGAGATATCAGCCTTGGTAATGAGACACAAAACCTAGGTCTTGATTCAGTCCAGGTGGATGCAGGAAAGCTCATCCCCTGCCACACATTTTGTTAAGTCTTTAAGGTGCTACTAATTGGACTCTTACTCTTTTCTCCTGCAACAAACAGACTAACATGGTTACCCACCTTCATCTACCTCAGAGGAGTGTTATGGAAATAAAACCCCACAACATATCTCAACCTAAACTCCTTGGAATATGTTTTTTTAAAAAGACATATAGGGGAAGAGAAGGGAGGGTAGCAATGTCCAGATCTAAACCAAAGAATATTTCCCTCCTACTTTACTGTTGGGAGAGGGGAACTGGAAACGGGATCTAGGTCACACTACTTCGTAACACGCGCGCTACATTCACACATGCAACTCCGAGCCTGTTCCCCCGCCTGCTCACCGTTCCACATGTCGCAGGAGGAAAGGACCAAAGAAGAAGGCGGCAAAACAAATCCCCTTCCACGGGCCCCCGGCGTCACTTCGCCAACCTCTCCGACCCTGCTCGGACTTCAGCGCGCCAAAGGAAGCAAAGAATGCTCAGGATTGGCCGGCTCTCACACGTGCAGCCAGGCAAATAACGCGGAGGGGCGGTATAGAAGGACTGGATGCGCGGCGCGAGGTCCTGGAAACAGAGACGGGAGAGGCTAGAGCGGCATTTACCCCCGCCCCCACATGCAAACTTTAACTTCCGGTGCGTCTCTTGAGGGTAGATTTCACCTCAGTTTTTAAAATCAAAATTTAAAGTGTAATAACGGAAATTTAAAATACGAGGGACGTACAGTCACCACAGCCCTTGCGTTTTTTTCCCCTCACAGGAAAAAAAACTTTCCCCCACAAACAAGCCTTTACAATAGGACTTTCCTCACGGAGAAATCTTACAGTGACACCCCCTGATACCGACTAGCCAATGCGGCTTCCCAATAGATTTTTAACTGGGCCTGTGTCGCTCTAGTCTTTCATCTTCCTGTTTCTATGGGTGAGGTGTTCGCTGAGCAACTAAGGGTCAGAGGAACCGGAAGTACCGCCTTCCATCGTCTATCAGTCAAAATATGGCGGGTGGGGAGCTGAGGCTTATGGGGCGCGGGTGGGATAGTTGGACGTTTCTGCGCAACTTTGACCTAGAGAGGGTTCAAGGAGAGGATGTATGAAAAGCTGCGATGGCTCAGGCCCGGGTTTACATCTGAAATAGAAATGAGATGGTGCAGCTGGTGCATCCCGACGTGGAATATTCCTTCACATTAAAAAAACAACAAACACCTCCTTGCAACTAGAAAGCTAGTGCCCTACGGAGACGAGTCCTGTCTCCTCTTTTTTTGCTTGCTGTTTTTACGCTCGCAATAATAATAGGGGGAGAAAATAGATCCAGATCTAAATTTCTTCTCCAGTGTATTTGAAAAAGTTTGCAATGTATTTGAAAACGTGCACGTGCACATGAAAGCTCAGACCTTGAATAAACCTTTGTCAGTCTTAAAGGTGCCACTGGAGTCTAAATTTGTTCTAGGGAAAGAAAAGTTTGCTTTGCTAGTTTGCCTTGCAACTAGAAAACTAGCATTGCAAGAAAGAAGGTTCTGCCCGTTTCTCTCCATTGCTGTGCTGGCTTTCTGGTTGCAGGGAGTTGTTCCATAGGAGAGCATTGGAAACTAGTATGGTGTTGTAGTTAGAGTGCCAGGCTAGGATATGAGAGTCTTGCTTCATACCACTTGGGCGTGGAAGTCAGTGGGTGATTTTCAGCCAGCCAGCCAGTTTAACATAAAGATTTGCAGGGCAATCCTTAACAGAGTGCCCCCCCTTCTAAATCCATTGATGTCACTGTTGGGCAATTATCTTTCTTAGAAGTCTAGCTCAATTTGACTTAATTCTAAGAGTGTAGACAATTAACTTGCAAAATGCACTTGCCAGGTTGAATGTGCATGTGCAGTGAGGTTTACAGCAGAAAGATTCTGTGCAGTTTATCTCTTAGACTGATGCAAGATGTGGTAATGTAGCCCCTGTAGCCAGGATTTTTTTTCTGAGGTGTGTGTGTGTGTGCCAGGGTTGCTAATTAAATGTGTACCCCAGAGCAACTGAGGAAATAGCAATTGGCTCCAAACGACTTTTTTCCTCTTTCTAATCCCCCCCCATTTACAACTGCAATTGAAGCACTGAAGCATTAAAACAAACTTGGAGATCGAGTTTGCTTCTGAAGGTGGAACTCCTTAGGTGGGGCTTTGTTCTTCTCTTTATCCAGGAAGTCCAAAGTGCCTCAGCCCCTTCTTCAGCACCACTGAAGCCTTGGCTTATTGGGGAAGCGCATCTTGTTCCAGGGGCTCCTGGGCGTGCTTGCACTGGCCTGCTCAGTCGGCCTCGTGCTCCATCTGCCTTTCTTCCTTGGGCCCCGGGGCAGCAGCTGCCCAGTGGCATGAAGAGCCCACAGCTGTGGGGAGAGGAAGAGGTGGTGGCGGTGAGCACAATGAGCCATGAGCAGTTGCAACAAGCCAAGGATAAGGAGAGGGCCCACATGGCCAATAGGGGGCGAGTTGCCAGTTCGATAGGGGGTGCTGCCCTCAGCGCCCCTGCTGGCTACAGGCCTGTGGTAATGGCTGGTGTGGAGGAGGTACGTATGTAGAAGACAGCGTTATCAGCTACAGTTAAGATGGCTAGGGCACATATAGCCACTGAGGAGGTCCCAAACTTCAGCGTGCCTGTGATATGGAGGGGCCCTTGATTCTGTATGTTGCCTTTGAATCATCTAGAATGTGCAGAGTTAGAGGGGCCTTTGCTTGATACAGTTAAAGCTCTAATAGCAACTCCCTGTGGCCTTTTCAAGTCAGAAAAATTGAACTGGGGGTGGCTTTATGTAAGGGGCCCTGGCCAAGGTTTGCAAAAATCCCAAGGAAATGATACGTGAGATCCAGGTTTGCTTACAAGGAGATTTTTAATAAAGCATCAAACTTACAGTAAATGCAGCCTGAGCTTCCATCAGCTGGGCCTCGAGTACGTACACACACAGCGAAGATTGCCAGTATCTGAGACCCCCGTGCGTAACTAAAACTAGACATCTTATAACATAAATGCTGGCTACCAGTCAATGAATAATTAATTAAGCCAAACACTTGGATGAGCCAGGCTATCTAAGCACCTGGCGTCCCAGTGGATGGAAGAGACAACCCAGGCCTTCAAAGATAAGGCCTGCTAATAAGCATGAGAGACAGAGAGGAAAGTTCCCTTGGGAGCAGCCAAGCATGGTTCTCTCACAAGAGCCAGGGCAACAAAGCACAAGCATGTAACAAAGATGGGAGTTACACAGGCCATACAGTTTATGCTCCCTCTCCCCACACATTGCAGTCCTGATACAAGTTGGCCCTTTGCTTGCCTGGCAATTAAGTTCCAGGATCAGAATTCTCAGCGCATGTCTGGTCAGAGTGGATGCAGTGCACAGGCAATGTAACGTAACTGAATGCAGAGAAATAGCCGCTGCTGCTGTGGAACAAGAACCCCGTGTTTCCCTGGTTCCAATCTGAGAAACACACACTCAGTCCTGTGAAGGAAGGAAAATAACAGAGGTCTTTATTATTAATCGATTAATAGGGATAAGACGCTGAACTGCAGGCTGTGGAAGGTCAGTAGTTCAGCAGTTCGAGACCCGAGAGTGCCGCATGACAGGGTGAGCTCCTGCCTCTAGTTCCAGCTCCTGCCAACCTAGCAGTTCGAAAGCAAGAAATTGCAAGTAGATAAATAGGTACCACTTCGGTGGGAAGGTAACAGCGTTCCGTGCGCCTTGGTGTTTAGTCATGTCGGCCACATGACCACGGAAACGTCTTCGGACAGCGCTGGCTCTTCGGCTTTGAAACGGAGATGAGCACCGCAACCCTAGAGTCGGATTCGACTGGCTTTCGAGTAAGGGAACCTTTACCTTTACTAGGGATAAACCAAATAGGGTTTGGTCCCCTCAGATACCAACAGCGTTTCCCAGGTTACAATGGGAGACATAACATTTTATATTTCACATTACATCAGAGAAATGAAATATAATTATTGGTTACAGCAAACTTCATTATACTACGTCACCTATTTCCCATTGGGTTAAGACCTGTGGATTGGGTCTTCCCAGGGAGAGTTTTTTTCTTTCTAGCTGAACACTAAACATCTCTTTAGCCTAGCCATGGAGTCCTAAAGTATCTCTATTAGCTGATATGGTTATGTGATGCTCATTGTCTTCTATGTAGCCAGGCTAACCGGCACATGTGCAGAAGTAGCCGGTTGGCCAAGGCCACAAATCACAGCAAAATAGCAGAATAGCATTTTGTTTAAGCTTCCCAGAATGCATTTCCAGCAATAGTCATAAGTGAACCAAAGTCTAATGTCTGAATACATTCATGATTGATTTCTGTTCACGTAGCTAAAATCATACATCGTTCTTAGCATATGTATCATAGAAAGGTTAAGTGTACCTGCTAGGCTCAATCTATTAGTCAGTGGCAGAGTGCAAGAAGTTTTAACAGTGTTTCATAAACTGTCTGTACAACACTGCTGTGAATTGTCTGAAAGTCTTCTCCCAGGATCTCTTCAGGGATCTGATGGGGGGGCTAGTGGATCTGTTCCTCTGTAGGGGGTGACTCTTTGTTTCTATATCCGTACATCTCTAAAAAAGGAAATGATGCAGCAATGTCACATCTGTTTCTGTCCATCCCCCCATTGTCACTGCTGTATTCCTTCCTTTCTGCCTCACCTTTGGTACAGGACTGGACTTCCAGTGTTTCCTGCCTTTGTAAATGTGTGTTACTTAGAAACTGAAAGTCCTCCAACTTTGCTGTGCTGTGCTGTGTCAGCAAAGCTTTTGTTCCCCTGCGTAAAGCCCTCAAGGAGTAGATCTAAACACGCCCAGCCCTTGGCTCTGAAGAGAACAACTGACAGCGCATTTCAGTCCTAGCATACATCTGTGGTGGAAATCTGGATTCTCTCTTGCACCTGTCAAAAATCGCCAGCATGCAGGATGACATTATGGGGTGCTGTTTGGAAGCCAAGTAGGGTTGCTTCATTAGCCAATGACTCAGAAGTCTGGGAGAGGCTAAAGTGCACTTGGCTAAGAGCTCCTGCAATTGTCACACAGAAAATTAAGAGGCGGCTCATCTACCTAGCAGTAGCTGACAGCGAAACACTTGGACTGAGATGGATCTTTTGAGAATTTCCTTGCTTCTGGTGCGCTGCACAGTTGCCACTGCAGCCACAGGTATTGTTCTGTTTTCTCTGTTGTTTGGAAGAATGCAAGCTGAATTTAAAATGAGAGATGTTATTTGTTTTTGAAATTCGGTTTCATAGACCTAGCAAGAGCTGGTGGTGGGCAGGGCAGGGCAAGGGCATAGCGCAGTTTAAGCCAGAACAGGGGACTTTGGCAGGTCAAAAACATTAAAGGTGTGCTGCTCCCTATCACCTGTGTGAATCCTGTATAACCAGATCACAGTTTATGTCACCCATGCCGAATACCTAGAAAATCTTGCTGGGTGAGGCTCAGGCACTCCTGTGAGGCTCAGTGTGAAGTTGGGAGATTTGCCCTCGGTATCCTGCCCTGGGACTCATAAAAGAAAACCCCAGAGTTGTTCCTGTTAAGAACCTGAGTGTGGGGGCTAGCAGCCCCAGGGGAGAGAGACCCTATAACACATGGCGTCCTGCAGATGCCTCCTGCTCCTGCTTTGACCCATTTTGGCAATAAGCATGTCAAGCCTGAACTCTCCCTAGAAGCTAAAATGACTAAATGGAGGTTATTGTACTTTGGTCACGTTATGAGTCACTGGAAAAGACAATCATGCTAGGAAAAGTGGAAGGCAGCAGGAAAAAGAGGGAGACCCAACCAGTGTTCCCACTAAGCTGAGTTGGTGTGAGCTAGCTCACAGTTCTTCAGCCTTCGGCTCACACATTTTTGTCTCAGCTCAGGAAGGATGGCTCCAGAGCAAACTCATTTATGCAGTAGCCAAATCGCTTGCACACAACTTTAATGCCAGTAGCTCACAAAGTAGAATTTTTGCTCACAAGACTCCACAGCTTAGAGTAAACATTGGACCCAACATGAGACGGACTGGCTCAATTAAGGAAGCCATGGCTCTCAGTTTGCAAGACCTGTTAACATGAGAGGGAGGGCAGGGAGGGCTGTATCAGTGCTTCATTCTCATGGCCCTTTCTTACACTCCCAGGGAAATGCTGGTCGCCACTTTGGGGTTAGGAAGTATTTTCTCCAGGCCAGTTTGGCCAGGGGTCCTGGAGCTATCTTCTAGGCATGGAGCAGGGTAAGTGGGGGGGGGGGTAGTTGTGAATTTCCTGCATTGTGTAGGGGGTTGGACTAGATGACCCTGGAGGTCCCTTCCAATTCTATGATTCGTTTGGGAGAACAAAGTTCAAGTCCAGTGACACCTTTAAGACCAACAAAGTTTTATTCAAGGCATCAGCTTTCGCGTGCATGCACACTTCTTCAGATACATTGAAATGCAAGTTGCCAGTCCATACACATAGGTGGAGGGTGAGCAGTAAATTAGCATACAGCATAATAAAGATGTTTGACAGGTGCAAGGACACACATTTGGGAGGTCATTAATTCATAGGGTCACCATAGGTCAGAAATGACTGGATGACACTTAACACACGTGTCCCCTATTAACCTGATGGCAACACTCTCCTGTTGGCAGAGATTCAGTATTTGTTTTGTTTCTTTTACAAACTCTGTGTCCTGCCTTTCTGCCCTCACAAGAACCACCAAGGTGGTACTGTGTTCTCTGTTGCAGGACCTCCCTTCTGGGAAGAGCTGCACCTTGCATGTGGAACAGGGAGAGCTAAAACCCTTCAGAGAAGTTTAAAGAAAAAAGTTCATGAGATGGTGGAGCCCTGCTCATGTCTAGCCTGTATGATGTTTTAGGAGCTCCCTAAGTGTTGTCTCTCTTGAATAGTACGTTGCAGGAGTTCAGTCTTTCTTGGGAGACCTCAGTGACTGTGGCATTATTCCTAAAGTAAGAGTTGACTAACTTCATGCCTTTCTTCCTTTTCGCAGGCTCCTTTTGGCACATTACAGACCTCCATCTGGACCCTCAATACAAAGCAGTGCCAGACCCCCTGGGGGTGTGCCCATCTGCTGGCTCCCAGCCAGTGGCCGGTGCAGGGGCTTGGGGAGATTACCTGTGTGATGCTCCCTTGATTCTCGTCAACTCTTCCATCTATGCCATGAAGAGCATCCTCCCCAACCCAGATTTCATTCTCTGGACCGGGTAAAGAATTTGCAGATTGTGCTTTGTAGGGAATGATAAACTGTTTGAACACTCAGTTCAGTCCATCTTTATCTAAACCTGAAATAATGACAAAAGTGTGCAGGGTGGGGGGGCTGGGCTCAGAGGTTAAGAGGCTGAGCTGCAGACCAGAAGGCCTATAGTTCAGCCGTTGGAGACCCTAGTGCTGCATGACGGAGTGAGCTCCTGTCTCTGGCCCCAGCTTCTGCCAACCTAGCAGTTCGAAAGCAAGAAATTGCAAGTAGATAAATAGGTACCGCTTTGGTGGGACGGTAACAGCGTTCCATGCACCTTGGCATTTAGTCATGCTGGTCACTCGACCACGGAAACATCTTCAGACAGCACTGGCTCTTCAGCTTGGAAATGGGTTTGAGCACCGCCCCATAGAGTCGGATTCGACTGGCTTTCGAGCAAGGGAAACATAAATCAGTGAATGACACTAGGGCTGTCACCTGGTTAAAGATTAATTGCTTAATTGCTTGAGTTTAATTGCTGGTTCTAGGAAATGGTGTATTTGTTGTTGTTGCTGTTAAATGATGGTAGTGGAAATTGCCGACTTACAGCCAACCCCATAGGGTTTTCGAGGCAAGAGATGTTCTGAGCCGTAGCCTGCCTCTGTGTAGCAACTCTGGACTTCCTTGGTGGTCTCCCATCCAAATACTAACCAGGGGTGACCCTGCTTAGCTTCCAGGATTTGACAAGATCAGAGTAGCCGGGGCCATCCAGGTCAGGACCCAGGGATTGTCTGTGGGCAACAATCATCTTAAGAGGAGGCATTCCCTCTTGCTTGTGTTAGAAAAGGGGGAATGCCTCTTCTAAGTTATCATCTGGAGTTTTTTAATACAAGAGTTTAAATACATAGTTCTTGTATTTAAAAAAATGTTTAAAAGCCTGCTGCCTGGTTAATTGGTAGAAGCTTTATCTTTTGATGTGGCCAGTTATTTGATCAAGTATTGCTGCCCACATTGAAACATATGGTGAGGGGAATGCAAATGAAATCGAGAAGGCGACCCCTATATCTTTCTTCTATTTTGCTAATTTTCTATGTGGGCAGTTCCGTTAGGGATATTGGCCTCTGTCCAGCATCTGTGTTCTTGTGGTATAGGTAGTGTTGGATAGTAGCTGTGCTCTTTTCCCTCCCCCCCCAGGGATGATACCCCACACGTTCCTAATGAAAAACTGAGCGAAGAAGCTGTGCTGGGCATAATTAAACAACTGACTGACCTGATCAAACGGGTATTTCCAGGTAGGAGGTGCTGAAACTGCTGGGGGCTGTCAAGGCAATCCCACAAAAAAGACCCAGGGGGATGCAACAAGGGGAAAACCACAGGCAGAGAAACTTAAATTGCACACTTTTTTAAAAAAATGAACACTTGTGAGAATTTCACCTACTAAACAGGGTGTAAAATGTATTTCCTTAAAGATTTAAAGGAAGGGTAGACTCCAGCAAAGCAATTATCTTAAGAAATGTTGGAAGCTTGCTGGGTGACCTTGGGCCAGTCACACACCTACCCCACAGGGCTGCTCTGTGGACACGGAGGAGGTGAGAAAGACGTGAGCGCCACTGGGTCCCCCGCTGGGGAGAAAGGCCTGTCATCAATAAAACAAATTTGGTCGCTCATTAGAACGGCGAGCTGGGTTTCCAAAAGCCATTCCTCTGCTTTTCCTGAGGAGAAGCTGTGCCTCTTCTCTGTTCCTTGTCGTTTAGCTGCCCCAGACTGTCTTTTGAGTTGGATCCAAACGAAACTGGCAATTTCTAGGAATTTCCCCTTCCCTCTGCAGACTCCCCCCCCCCCTCTTGGCTGCATGTCTTCTTCAGGTCTCCTCAGCCGTGGATTGTAGCAGGAGGGACAAAGACTTAAGAGTTCCACTCTGCCATTGGAAAATGTAATCTGGATCAATATGGACTGCAGAACTGGGACTTCTTGGAGATGAGTGGCATTGCCCTCCCCCCATTCAGTGTATAAAAGGGGTGAAATTCTTCCCTTGGAACAGGACAGGGCGTCTGATCTTTGCTCAAGTGTCCCTATTCTGCTTGTCCATACTGTGGCCTTGTCTGCTACCATCCAAACAGTGGTTGTGTTTTTCAGCTCTTCTCACTCTCCCCACCCTTCAGTTTGGCTTCTGCTCCATTCCAGACACTCGGGTCTATCCTGCAATGGGCAACCATGACTTCCACCCCAAAAACCAGCTGCCGGCTGAGAACAACACAATCTACAATGCAGTGGCAGAACTGTGGCGTCCGTGGCTGAGCAACTCCTCCATGCTTACGTTCAAAGAAGGTGCGTGGCGGGGGTGGGGGTGGGAACGTCATGCGGTCATGGGCAAAGCTTCCTCTAAGCTGTGGAGTCTTGTGAGCAAAAATTCTACTTTGTGAGCTACTGGCATGAAAATTGTGAGCAAGCGATTTGGCTGCCGCATAAATTAGTTTGCTCTGGAGCCCTCCTTCCTGAGCTGAGACAAAGATGTGTGAGCCGGAGGCTAAAAAACTTTGAGCTAGCTCACACTAACTCAGCTCAGAGAGAACCCTGGTCACGGGCTTGAGAAGTTCTAAAGTAATCTCAAAGGCCCTGAGATGTCATCCACACAGAATCAGATGATCCCATCTCACTGAGGTTGAGAAAACAAATCGCATTTAGTGAGTTCTTGGGAAAACTGGGAGAGGCTTGGAATCTGTCCAAAGTCCGCCTCATATTAAGAAGCAGTGGCTTTGCATAACAAATTGCGAGAGAGAGAGAGAGAGAGAGAGAAGAGAGAGAGAGAGAGAGAGAGAGAGAGAGAGAGAGAGAGAGAGAGATGGGTAGCTGTATTAGCCTGTCTGTAGCAGCAGCAGAAAAGAGCAAGAGTCCAGTAGCACCTTAAAGAGTAACAAGATTTGTGGCCGGGTAGGAGCTTTCGTGAGTCACTCTTCTAAAGAAATGAGCAGTGATTCCCGAAAGCTCATACCGTGCCACAAATGTTGTTAGTCTTTAAGGTGGTACTGGACTCTTGCTCTTTTCTACTGCAGAGAGAGAGACAGACAGATTTTTCTTTTCCGCAGCCTTTATTTAGTGCCTTTCCATCCTCATGGCCCTCAAGTCCACTAACAGATCAGAGTGTAAAATGCAGGAGAAATCAAAACAGTAAAAAAAGCCCTGACCTGGATAGCCCAAGCAAGCCTGATCTTGTCAGATCTTGGAAGCTAAGCAGGGTCAGCGCCGGCTAGTATTTGGATGGGAGACCTCCAAGGAATACCAGGGTCATGACGCAGAGGCAGGTGATGGCAAGCCACCTCTGAATGTCCCTTGCCTTCAAACTTCACTAGGGGTCGCCAGAAGTCAGCTTGACTTGATGGCAAAAAAAAAACTGTAAAAGAAAATTAAAAAACCAACAAATTAAAACTCCATAAAACGGATCATTCACAAGACTTGGGACAAACTACCATGCCATTCATTTAAGCTAATTCCAAGCTAAAAACTCCTGGAAAGAAAGAAGGTCTGAGTTTTTGTTGGAATGTCTGTAGGTGTTATATACTGGGATTGAATAATTCCTGATTGAATCACCCCAGAGACTGGCTGAGCTTGGAGCAAAAGAACAATAGCCTGCCAGGATTCTGAAAGTAACCAATCTAGTAGGAATCTTATGTAAATAGCCTATCACTAGGAGTGGGTATGTCTGTGTGGCAACTGCATGCTATTTAACAGGCCAAGGCTCTGGAGTCTTGTCTTGTGCTTGCTGAAATCCTTCCTTATATATAAAGGATTTTCGTCATACCTATATGGTGAAAATGCACGCCGAATCAGTTGGCTGAGGGACCTGTCAGTCAGAGACAGGGTCCCTTGCCACTGGCTGCCTTGCCCTGCGTTGCTGCCATTGGCCCGCCAGCTGCCGCTCAAGACTGCTGGTGTGCCATTGGCTGGGAGCGGGGCGACGCGCGGCGAACACCGCCACCAGGAGCCAGGAAGGAGGCTGCGATGCCAGCCGACGGTGCTGGCCGGGGAGGCAGGGCCAGTGCCAGGGGGACGTTGCAGCCCCGGAGACGGAGTCTCAGCGGAGGGACAGCGGAGGCTGGGGACGGCGGGTGAGCTCCTTCCCAATGGCCGCCAGATACGCCTGCCTCCAGCACCTTCTTCGCGGGAAGGGGCTGTCTAGCGCCCGTTGTCTCGGTTCCACAACGGGCTTCCCTTCCTAGTCATTAATAAAGTAGAACTGATCACTAGGCTTGTGGTCTGTCTATCCATGGAACCCCCTATTTTACAGTAGGGAAAGGGCCAACTTCACCTCCTTGTGGAAGGAAGTACACAGCCTTCAGGAGGCATAGGTGAGCATTGCTTGTTTTGAGGGATGCCAACCTCCAGGAGGGACCTGAGGATTTCTCAGAATTACAGCTTATCTCCAGGCTGCAGAGATCAGTTCCCAAGGAGAAAATGGCTGCTTTGGAGGTCTCACTCTATGGCATTGTACCCTGCTGAGGTCCCTGTCCTCCCCAGGCTCCATCCCAAGATCTCCAGGAGTTTCCCAACCTGGATCTGGCAATTCTACCCCTCCTCCATCCCCCTCCAGTGGCCAGGCAGGACCTGGCAGCTCTTCTTGTTTTTGACTCTTCTGCAAAACGTGAACTTTGACTCCTAAGTCACGCTGCGTACAGTTAATCCAGTTTATACAATACAGAAATGCAGCCTGACAACAGCTGTTGACAGTATTCCTTCCCCACACCCTTCCTGCTTTCCTCCTAACAAGGAAATTACTTCATGCGGGTTTCACAGAGCCCCTTGCAGTTAGAGAGACAAAGCTTTTCTGTCATCAGTAATCATCATATGTGGGTCAGGATCTGCACCAGCCCCATAAAGCCAGCCTTCCCTTCTTTAGCCTCTGCTTCGCCCTGCAACATGAACACGCACCCTTGCCTGATGTTTACTGGAGTTCATAATAGTCAGTGAGTTTCTCTTCCTAATAAAAGGATGCACAAAAAATCAAAGTAAGCAATAAAATCAACGCTGGTTTGCTTTTTGTATATATTAATTGTAAACTGCTTGCAGAACTTCGTTATGTGTTGGCACAGAAAATTAATAGAGGCAAATAAACAGACAAGCATTTTGCTGAAACTTTGCTAACTCCCCATATGGCATTTCCCTTCCTGGGGGGAAACCGGGTCAGGAAACTTCCAGATAGAAAAATTCCATCTCTCCAGTGTAAAGTTTGTTGTCATAGAAGATCAGCTGGTAGCAGCGAGAGTCAGGAATTCACTGCCAGAGGATGTAGTGATGGGCATGGGAATAAACAGCTTTAAAAGGGGATTAGACAGGGGTCATTTGGAGCAGGAGCGTGCAGGAACGGAGCTCTGGCAGTTAGAAGCACAGGTGATGGCAAGCCTTGCCCCCAGCTCTCAGCTGGAGCGCAAAGCAGCATATGTAGCATTCCTCCTGGGATAGGCTACTCTGGGACTGGAATGACAGCCCCCAGAGTGGAAAGACAGTCCCTAGGGGTGAAGCCTGAGTGGTGGGTGTTGCCTTCTGATACATTTCCAGTGATGTCAAGGGGTGTGGCATGTGCAAATAAGTTATGCTAATGAGTTATGCTAATGAGCTCCTGCACCTCTTTATCTACAAAATGACCCCTGGAGATAAACCCTATCTATCAGTGGCTACTAGCTACTAACTATTAGAGGCCACTACTGAGGGGAACCTCCATGATCAGAGGCAGTCAACTTAGGAGCCAACATCAGGGGAAGGCCTCAGCCTCTAAGCCCTGTTGTTGGTCCTCCAGGATGACTGGTTGGCTGCTTTAAATTGGACAAGATGGACCACTGGTCTGATCCAGCAGGGTGGTTCTTATGTTCTTGTGCTCTTAGGTGAGAAAGGATCATGCTAGGGTAGAAAGGAGAGCTGCTGTTTTAGGGCGAAAGATGGGGGTGTAGTTGTAGTTTAGTTGCCTGTTTGACATTTGATTCAATATCCGGAAGGCAGTCCGCTATTTTGTACAAACCCCAAACTGCCTCGGAAGGGCTTGCTCCTGCAACTCTGTGATTCATCCATAGCTGCAGTAGCTTAAATTGACCTGTTCTTTGGCATCATCTCTGTACAGTCTTTAGAAGGTACATGATCCAGATCATGCTCTTTTGCAGGTGCTTTCTACAGTGAAAAGCTGCCTGGTTCTGGCCCAGCAAGGCGGATGGTTGTCCTCAACACAAACCTGTATTATGAGAATAACAATCAGACCATCTGCTCAGAGGATCCAGGAGGCCAGTTTCAGTGGCTGGAAGAGACGCTTGCCAATGCATCCAAAGCAGGAGAAAAGGTTTCTTGCAGCAGTCTTATTATCCCAGCAGTAACCTCACGGAACAATGCCCAGTGTTATTATTCCAAAGGAGCACAGGCCTCAACCAACCAGGAACTGAGCTAATTTTCCCAGTTAGTCTTTCATGCAGTAGACGTGTAGCAGCCCTTGTAGACTGGACTAGCCTGACCTCGTCAGAGCTGGGAAGCTAGGCAGAGTCAGTACTTGGAGGGGGGCCCACCAAGGAAGACTGGGGCAGCTGTGCAGAGGAAGGCAATGGCAAACCTACCTCTGCTCATCCCGTGTGTAAGAAAACCCCAAGAAGTGGAACTTCATGGGGTCGTCATGAGTCGGTCGCAACTCGACGACACCTTTAGAGCAGGCACAAGGTGGGGGGGAAATGGAATTAAAGCAGACGCCTCTATTGGACTGTGAGATGCATTCAGTAAAATACCCGTGAGAGATAAATTTTGCCATTTCGGGTAGAGAAGATGAGCATGTCTCCTCTGCAACATCAAAGCATTTCAACAGCAACTGATGATTTCGAGAGCAGGTGTACTGGACAAAACGGTTTAGATCCTCAGGCCTCACCCCCAAAACAAAGGAGACAAGTCACTGTTGTTCCCATTGTATAGATGAGAAACTGAGATTTGAGTAATTAAAGATGTGGCGGCCCAGTGGATCTGTCACTGAACAGGAATTCAAAGCCAGGTCTGTGTCTGAGCATCAGCGGGACCTCAGTGTGTTTCCCTTCTTCTTGTCTCAACCCGTCTTTTCTTTCTAGATCTACGTGATTGGGCACGTCCCACCTGGGTTCTTTGAAAAGAAGCGGGGAAAGCCCTGGTTCCGAGAGCGCTTTAATCAACGATATACAGAAATCATTCAGAAGCATCACACAGCGATTGTGGCACAGTTCTTCGGGCATCATCACACAGATAGCTTTAGAATCTTTTACAGTGACAGAGGTACATCCTTCTTGGTGTTGTTGGTTCAAGGGCAGAGCATCTGCATGGCATACGTCGGGTCCCAGGTTCAATCCCCGGCACCTTCAGTTTAAAAGATCAGGCCAGAGGTGATGTGAAAGACCTCTGCTTGAGACTCTGGAGAGCCACTGCTGTTCGGCGTAGACAATACTGACCTCAGTGGACCAGTGGTCTGACTCAGTTAACATAGCTCATTGTGTATGTGTAGCTTGCTGTCCTACAGACAGGGTCAGCTATGCATGTTTTCTTACACACGTTTCATTTGGCATTTTCTTCCAGGTTTCCCAATAAGTGTCATGTTTTTAGCTCCAGCCGTCACACCATGGAAGACAACCTTGCCCGGGGTGCACAACGGAGCCAACAATCCCGGCATCCGGGTCTTCGTGTACGATCGAGAGACCCTGCTGCTGAAGGTAGGAGGTGGATTTTGATAGTTCAGGTTTGTCTCCTGCAAATCAACTTTGGTATCCAAAATGAGCTGACAAGACCCATTGAGACGAGAGCTGTCTGGCCAGGAGACTTAATAAGGGTCTGACACACAAAAGGCCAGGAAAAGGGCTATTTGGGACAGCCTTCTAGTGGGACAGACTGCAGTTTGTCTCTGTATAGGGCCAGCAAGGTAATAAACTGCAGCAGCGATACAGTCCTGTCTTCTAATCGTTATTAGGATGCTTAGTTGTGTGTAGTTTGTCCCCGGCTTGGTTTTGTTTTGTTTCTACAAAAACCAGCGTGCAGGAGGGAAAGATGCTCTTAAAGCCTTTATACTTATGTTGCTTTTCCAGTAGAAATCACTTCTCTGGGTCAGTCACAAGCTCTGGCACAGCTGTTCTCTCAAGGACAGTTTCTGTCAGAAGTTCTCTCAGCCCCACCTACCTCACAGGGTGTCTGTTGTGGGGAGGGGAAGGGAAAGGAGTTTGTAAGCCACTCTGAGACGCCTTTGGGCAGTGAAGGGCGGGGTATAAATCCAAACTCCTCCTCCTCCTCCTCCTCCTCCTCCTCCTCCTCCTCCTCCTCCTCTTCTTCTTCTTCTTCTTCTTCTTCTTCTTCTTCTTCTTCTTCTTCTTCTTCTTCTTCTTCTTCTGTGCTGCTTTTGTGCTCCCAAACAGAAGTGGTGGGGCATTTTAGAGGGAGAAGACAACACAGGGGAAATGGTTCAATATCCTCCCCACTAGCATCCCTGATCGAAGTAGCAGCCCCCTTCCCGCTCCCAAATCTAAAATGTCGAAGAGAACTAAGGATGGCTGCTCTGTATAGATTTAGGGGAAGGAAGTCTGTTTGCTGGGATGGGCATCAGTTGAGTGAGGCCCAAGCCACTATCATTGTATTTACACTGCTTGAGTAGGACCGAGAGAAGGTGGTTTACACAATGCCACCTACAGAACTGCATGACTAAGATGGGATTAGATTCCAACAGTGCCATCCTAAACAGCTGGTTTCAGGTGGGTAGCCGTGTTGGTTTGCCGTAGAGGAGCAAGATCTGAGTCCAGAAGCACCTTAAAGACCAAAACAGATTTCCACGGTGTGAGCTTTCGAGAGGCAAAGCTCCCTTTGTCAGATATCTGATGAAGGGAAGCTTTGACCCTTGAAAGCTCATACCCTGAAAATTTTGTTGGTCTTTAAGGTGCTTCTGGACTCGAATCTAGCTGTTCTGCTGCAAAGTCACACCCTTCTAAGTCGATTGACTGGGCTTAGAAGAATGTGATTCAGCTTTGGCTTTCATTCACCACACTGCCGCAGGACAGCATCTTTATGCCATCGCTCTGTGGATGGTATCCGGGGTCAAAGGCTTGCTGGATGGCACAGCCTTATTCCCCAGTTAAGTGTTCAACTCACAAGTCCACTTTAAGGCTCAAATCACTTTACTGAACTCCTTGTGCATTAAAGGTTCACAGACTTACAATTTAGCTGGGAATGTTTGAGAGCGTCCATCTTCAGTGTTAGGGTCCATTTGTGTGATTTAGCGGTGAAAAGGGATGATTTTCTGTAAGTCTTGTGGCTGCTGGAGATTTCTAACAAAAGGCATGGAAGAGGGCAATAAACCCTATTTTGTGCTTCTAAACAACGTTGAGCCAATAATGTGAGCTAACGTAGAATACATGACCTACAAAGGTACCTAAACTACATCTCTCAGAAAACTCAGGTTTAAAGATATAGAACTATTTACTGATCTATATTACTAACTAGAAGTCTGCTTGGGGCAGCACAGATGGCCTCGGGTAAAGGCCATTCTGGCACCAGTTAATACTGTTAGAAAATTGGCAAAATAGTTAAATATTCAGATATTGCAATGGATCTTTGCTTCATTGGAGAGGAGGCATCTTCTTCTGTGCAAAAATCTTTATTTCTAAGGGAAGGGTTCACAGGAAATCTACAAAACAACAAAGACACCTAAGACTACATCTTTATCTACAAAAATGGAGATTCTTCTTCTTGACCCCTAGAAGGAAATCACCTGAACGCATTAACCAATGATTGTTAGTAAATAGGCTTCAGTTTCCCGGGCTTTCTCTCCATTGGCTCTGTGCCAGGTTCCCTTCCAGGTCAGCCTAAACAATAACACTCAAGGTAAACACACATTAACCCTATAGTGACTGAATTTTAGACCTTGCAACACACACATTTCCAACAAATACCAGACATTTCACAGAGAGTTGCCACTGTTGTCTCTGAATGCCATCTATCTGTACCTGTCCTTTCTTTCAAGGAGCTCAGGGTGGCATATGTGATTCTTCCGCCCCCAATTTTATCCTCATTCTGTTACGGCAGAGTGTGCATGACTGGCCTAAGATCAGCCAATAGATTTTTGTGACAGAGTAAAGATTTGAAGACTGGTCTCCCATGTTCTAGCTTAACCAGGGGTCCCTAGCATTTTGAGCCCATGAACACCTTTGGAATTCTGACACAGTGTGGTGGGCACAGTCACAAAACGGCTGCCGCAGGAGGTGTAGCCAGCCACAAAATGGCTGCTGCCACTAACCTTCAGTCACACAGTGAAGATCCTTGTGCTCTGGTGGCAGCTGCTGCCAAATGCAATGATTTTTTAAAAAATCTACACAGCCAATCTGAATCTTGGCTGGGCAAACACCCCACCAGGCCCTGCCCACTTTCTAAAAACACTTGATGAGCACCAGAAAAGGTGTTGGTAGGCTGGACACCATGTTAGGGGCCTGTTGTAGCCCAAGCTCTGAATCACACTGGCTTTTTCGTTCTGTTTCAGGACATGGTGACTTATTATCTAAACCTCACCCATGCTAACTTGGGGGCCCCCAAATGGGAGAAAGAGTACAGCCTGACGGAAGCATTCCAAGTCCCTGATGGCTCGGTCCAGTCCATGCATCTGTTACTAGAGAAACTCACAAAGGACAACAGACACCTTCAGCAGTACTACCGGTACAACTCTGTTCAGTATGACCTCACAGACTGCGACAGCAGCTGCCAGACCGACCACATCTGTGCCATCCAGGAAGTCGATTTTGCAAAATACGACCAGTGTGTTAAAGCCAGAAGCGGTGCGGCAGCAACTTCAGGCTTGCCGTTGGGCCTACTCTTCTTTTGTCTGGCCGTGGGGCTCTGGAGCATCTTGAAGTGGAACAAACAGGAACGTACACAGGGTGGTAGGGGTTTTGCCCCAATGAAGGAAAAGAGTGGAATTTAACACCCACACCCCATTAAAGCAGGTGACAAGTCCCTTTGTTGTTGCAGAAATTGGCCTGAAAATGTGTGTCTTTATCACTTGATGAAGTCAAAGAATTTTAGAAGGGGACTGTGAGATTTACAGTCATGGGGGAAGGCAGGGCTTGCTGGAGTACTGAAAGAAGAATTTACAGAAGACAAGCACATTCAGCAGATTTTTATAGAACAGACTTTGAGGCATGGTTCCTCCTAGATAAAGCCCATTGATCTCTGGGAGGGGGAGAAGCTAAGAAATGAGGTTGTGCAAGTGCTAAACAATGCAGAGTTAACAAGTAATATTATCAGGTGGGCACTTTTTCCTTAAAACATAACAGTTTATTGTTCAGTCGCACAGTTGAGTCCGACTCTTCGCGAGCCCATGGACCAGATTACGCCAGGCCCTCCTGTCTTCCGCTGTCCGCTGAAGTTTGCTTAATTTCATGTTTGTTGCATCGATGACACTGTCTAACCATCTCATCCTTTGCCGTCCCCTTCTTCTTTGACCTTCAATCTTTCCCAGCATCAGGGTCTTCTCCAGTGAATGCTCCCTTCTCATTTGGTGGCCAAAGTATTTGAGCTTCAGCTTCAGGATCTGGCCTTCCAGGGAACAATCAGGGTTGATTTCTTTTAGGATTGAATGATTTGATCTCCTTGCAGTCCAAGGGACTCTCAAGAGTCTTCTCCAGCACCATAGTTCAAAAGAATCTATTCTTCGGCGCTCGGCCTTCCTTATAGTCCAACTCTCACAGCCATACGTTACTACGGAGAATACCATTGGTTTGACCATGCGGACTTTTGTTGGCAAGGTGATGTCTCTGCTTTTTATCATGCTGTTTAGGTTTGCAATCGCTTTCCTCCCAAGGAGCAGGCGTCTTTTAATTTCATGGCTGCAGTCACCATCTGCAGTGATCTGCAGTACCCCCCCACCCAAAAAACCAGTATGAAAATACCAACCAGTTGCTTGAATACCCTATCTAAATTCTACCACCGCTTCTTGCTAAGTACTCAAGCTTTGAATTAATCAAAACAGCAGTTTTGTAATATTCATGTTTTTCAAATATTGTTGGTGCTTTAACATATGCAAAACAATGCAGTTTCAGTCCACTTCAGCGACCATTTGCAAGTGGATTTTGCCATTTCACATAGTAAAATCCAGTTGCAAAGTGGATTGAAAGTACGTTATTTAGAGTGTGTGAAAGTGCCCCCCTTCATTTTTGTGTTTGCTAGATAGCTAATCATCTCTCCTCTGTGAGGGAAAAGATCCAAACTTTATCCCACCTGGGAGTGTTCAGACCACAACACGGTATTATTGTGGATAAAAGAAATGCAGTTTTCTAAAGCCTTAAAATAGTGTGTGTGTGTGTGGGTTGGACCCAGTAATTTTTTTCTGCTGTCAGGGGTTTTCTTCTGATGGAGAAGGTGCAGTTGCATCCTGATGTCTCATCAAACATCAATCTGTCCATGGAGGCATGAACACAGCAGCTGCCTTGGGGACTTCATGACCAGTTGGAGCTTCGTGACTTCCAAAACCTGAGATCTTTCAGTCATGCACTACGGAGGAGGGAAGAGCTGGCAGAGCCCCATGGGCCAGAAATAAGGCACATTCATGCTCTGAATGGACAGACCTGTCAGTCATGACATCTGAATGCGATCTTGGTCAGAAGTTTCTTATTTAACGAGTTGTTAGATCTAGGTCTGTGTTAACACAGGTCAGATGTATGCAAAACATTGTTTTCAAGTTAATAATTTTTAAAAAGCAACCAGGAAAAATTATGGCCATACTAGTGGGGAAGATATTGTGAGTAAGCTGCAGACTTTTGAATAAAAATTGCTGTTTGTAAAAGATATTGGACTGTTTGCTGAACTTGGTCTTAGAGGTGCCACTGGACTCTAACTGTGTTCTGTTTCTTCAGACCAACACAACTGCCCACTTTGATCTTCCTTTCCTAACTTATGTTATATTCCCCACTCCCCAC
Organism: Gekko gecko; assembly: GCA_029375565.1. Lineage (NCBI taxonomy): Eukaryota > Metazoa > Chordata > Lepidosauria > Squamata > Gekkonidae > Gekko > Gekko gecko. The sequence goes on from JAPDNY010000005.1 coordinate 204,939,152, forward strand.
TGGACCATTTGAAAGGGGAGGGTGTTGCAGAACATGAGGTGGAAGTAGAGGTGAAAAATAAGCTTGTGGATGTTGCGAGGGAACTGAAGAGAGATGTCGTGGGCCAGGGGTGTGGGTCTGAATCCCACCACTGCCACCATGTTGCAGGCAGCAGCTAGAAAAGTTCTCTAATGGCTGCCACCACTCTGGTATGGGTCTCCTCGGGAGAGCCCAGAGCACCCACCCTACCTCTTTATGCACTCCTTTTCCAGTAGGTTTCCCTTGTAAGTGGCCGAATGAGGTATGAAGACCCAGGCAGAGTAACAAATTATTTTTATTAAAGAGATTTAACAATAACTGTGATTCAATATAGGGAAAAAATGAGCAGAGTAAAGGTAGGTAAACCAGCAAAATAAGAAATCCTAACACATCTGACTATATTGTCCTAGCCTTCTCCAGGTACTTGGTCTCACACTGACTTGCCCCTTCCTGGATGAGGGACCCCTCCTTCAGCAGCAGCCTCACCAGCTCTGCTCCCCAGGAGTGAACCACCTCCCACTTTGAGCAAGGCCTTTTATCTCTTCTTCCCAGGCACCACCCTCTATTGGTGTAAGTTTTCCGTCCCAATCCCCTTAGCCAATCACAGGACTCAAAGGGTGACCTGGGAAATATAGGCCCTGGAGCCACTAGGCCGCCCTAGAGCCTGTAGGCCACACTACCATAGGCCTAGGATCATGGCAAGAGGCCAGAACGTCAGGAAGAAGGCATACAAAAAATGGAAACCATGACAAGACTGTGGTTGCAGAAATGGATATTCTACCTCCAGCTGGTGAAGGATATTTTTCATTTTTATCCCACCCTTTTCCCCAGCGTTGGCAGCTTACATTGCTGTCCTTTCCTCCATTTTATCCTCGGAACAACCCTGTGAGGTTAAGCCAAAACTGTGTGACTGGCCCAATGTCACCCAGTGAGCTTCTGTGGCAGAGCATGAATTCGAACCCGGGTCTTCCCAGCTTCTAGTCTGACAGTCTTAACCACTACACCACACTGGCTCTGGATTTCATCTGGAGGTGCTTGACGATAGGTTCACAGGTATATTTGTTTCCATACTCTTTATATTTTAGTGCTTCTGCATTTATTGTTATTAAAATGTTTGTACTTCCTTAAGGTTTGGCAGTGAGGGTTGCCAGCTCTGGGTTAGGGAATTCCTGGAGATTTTGGGGTGGAGCCTGGGGAAGGTCAGATTTGAGGAGGGGAGGAACCTCAGCAAGGTATAATGCCACAGAGTCCACCTTCCGAAGCAGCCATTTTCCCCTGGGGAAGTGATCTCTGTAAGTTTGGAGATCAGATGAAATTTTGGGTGCTCTCCAGGCCCCACCTGGAGACTGGCACCCCTACACGCAGTGCTTTATGTCAGCCGAAGGAGGGCAGTGTAATCCCTTTCTATTTTCAGTTCAGACGGGGAGTGGCGGCAGAAAACTTCCACTGGATCCCAGGCTCGCTCACAGAAAGGCTACATAGGTAGTTATGTCCGGCTACTGCATCATTCCCCTCCCCCTCCGCACCAGGGTTCAGTGTGGATCCTGTTGCTCGGTTGCATGCAAATGGTTAATGCAGATCTGCCCTTAATTCGTAGGTCTGCACCTCAAGACAAATACAAGTGGCCACTTTGTGTTAAGCAAACGTACATATAAGAAATAGATGAGTCTAAATGCAATCATTCACATGAGACATCTAATAAACAATGCAATAAGAGCAGGATTACAGCCATTTGACACAGAGCAAAAATAATTACACTTGGTATGTCGAACAATGCAGAAAATGATATGACAAAGGTAGAAAGCAACCTAACCCCAACCCCCAAGACAAACCAATCTGAACCCTGGGTACACGTAAGAGCAGAGACTCAGCACGTGCACACTTCTTCACGTACACTGAAACAGATTTCCTCAACTGCAGCATGCAGGTGGGGGGAGTCAGTTGTCAGGAAGAGATTATTAGAGTGAACTGAGCAAGATGGAAATAAGAATATGGTAGGAAGAAGACGAAGAGGAGGAGGAGGAGGAGGAGATTGGATTTAAAACCCAACCTTCAATACCCAAAGGAGTCTCAGAGTGTCTTACAAACTCCTTTCCCTTTCCCTCCCCACAACAGACACCCTGCGAGCAGTGTTCCCCCTAAGGTGAGTTAGTGTGAGCTAGTTCAAAGTTTTTTAGCCTCCAGCTCACACATTTTTGTCTTCTCTCAGGAAAGGATGGCCCCAGAGCAAACTCATTCATGCAGCAGCCAAATCGCTCGCTCACAACTTTAATGCCAGTAGCTCACAAAGGAGGGGTTTTGCTCACAAGACTCCACAGCTTAGAGGGAGGATTGCCTGTGAGGTAGGTGGGGCTGAGAGAGCTTCCCAGAACTGTCCTTGGGAAGAGGAGGAGGAGGGGGAGAGTGAATTTATACCCCACTACCTGAAGGAGTCTCAGAGTGGTTTACAATCCCTTTCCCTTCCCCTCCACACAACAGACACCATGTGAGGTAGGTGGGGCTGAGAGAACTCTTTCGAGAACTGCCCTGGAGAGAACAGCTCTGAAAGAACTTGTGACTGACCCAAGGTCATACCAGCAGCTGCATGTGGAGGAGCGGGGAATCAAACCTGGCTCTCCTAGATTAGAATCCACGTTCCTAACCACTACACCAAACTGGCTTTCCAGTTCTCTACATAGGACAAACAGGTGAAACCCTATGCCAAAGGATAAATGGACACAAATCTGACATCACGAATCACAAAACTGATAAACTGTAGGAGAACTACTGCTGCAAAAAAGACTATTTGGTTTGCCAACTGTATCAATTGAACACACTGCAGCATTAGCACTTGACCTGAAGGAACTGGTGAGAAAATTTGCAAAGGAGAAGGCAGGCAAAATGAGGTTTTGATGTGCCTGAAAGGGAAACATTCAAGAGACTTGAATTTTAACATCACAATTAACAGGATTATTCAAAATGATTTGTGTGCTAAAACTGTTTTCCGTTTAAGAAAGAAAATAAAAGATTGTTGTATTAGTTATTCTCGCAATTTTTTTAAAAAATTAGCAATTTCAAGTTTTCTGCTTTTCATGTTTCCTACAATTTATCTGTTTTTGAAAATTGGTTAACAGTGTGTGTTTGTGGGGTGCAAGTAGTTAGCCTTGCCTAGGGCGCAAAAAGCCTGGCACCAGCCCAGTGCACAGAACAGCTTTGCTTCTGCCTGGCCACATGGCGGCAGGTCTGTCTCTACCGCTGGGATGGGAACTGCCCCTGACACAAGCGTCTCGACTCAAGCCCCACTCCTCTAAGCTCACCTGCAGGTTAGGTGAGAAACCCCGAACAGAGACACCGCCCTGTGCAATGGAAAGCCTGAGACGGGGAGGGACCTTAGGAGGTCTACTCAGAAGTGAGGCCCATGTTACTCATTGTGGCTTAATCTGATGAAAGGATCCTCAGGTTGCAGCTGCAAACATGCACTCCTGGCTCTTCACCTATAGTTCAGGATATTCCCATTCAGCTACGCTTCCTAAATAACATACTTTCAATTCACTTTCAATCCGCTTTGCAACTGGATTTTTCTGTGTGAAATGGCAACACCCACTCACAAAGGGTTGCTGAAGTGGATTGAAATGGCATTATGTAGCATGTGTGAAAAGTCAGGGCACTTGCCACATTCCTTCCAAACAAAGGACAACTGACAGAAACTTGGAATCATTATTGCCTTATTTGCCTGATCCCACAGGACCCCAGTCCCATTGACACCAGGGCTCTCTGGAACACTTTCAGTCTACTCAGCAAAGCAGCCCCTCCCTCCCTCCAAACACTTTCCCCTTGTGGCAACTCCCAAATCCTGCCTCTGACCATGCTTTTTGGCCATTTGAGAGACTGGTGCTTTAACACACTCAACTCTTTCCTCTGGCTGCAAATCTGTCTCCCAGTTCCTGGATTACTCTGCTCTAACCCCGTCTTCCATCCTCATTCCCAGTCTCCCTCAGAGCCTCATCCTTTTCTTTCTCCGACCTCGATCAAAGTATGTGCCTTGCCTCGCCTTTCCCTTTCCCTCCTTCTCCCAAGTGCTGAAACCCAAACGTGCAGCTCTTGAATACCAAGTGGTGGTTAGGAGGAAGTTTTGCCTCTGTGGTAAGAGTCCCACAGAGGTGGGTCTAATATAGACTTGTGTGACGGACAAGTTAAGGTCCTGCCCATTTCCTGAAAATGACCAATTGCCTTTAAACCTGGTTGAAATATTCATTGGGCAGGTAGGAGCCAATCAGGGCCTTTGGAATATTGGGAAAGCAGCTTGGAGGTGGGAGCCCAAAAGACAGTTAAACTGCCATTTTCCTTCAGACTTGGCTGAACTGCCAGGGAGGAGGTTGCGGGATTTCCCTGCCTGCAGGAGACAGGGCTGGCCTCTGGGTCTCTGTCTCCAGAGGAAGCTGGCTGGTGGAGTGTGGTGTCCAGGAAAGGCTCACATCTTATGTATATTCTCTAGTTTTCCAAGATCACGTTCCAGTGAAAAGTATCCTGGCAAGTCTCCTCTGGGATTCTTTCAGCCTGGATTCAAGATGCTCACTCAGGGCAGGTGTCTACTCCAGACTCTGGAGAGCTGCTGCTACTCCGTGCAAATGACCTTGAGTTCAATGGACTGACAGAGCTTCTTGTGGGGAACACCAGGAGAAAGTCAGGCCCCTCAGCCTTCAGTCGGAAAGAGGCAGCAGGTCAAGAACGGAGAGGCAGATGTGGAGGCAGAGCACATCTTCAGTGCCTGTTGAGGTTTTCTCGCTAAAGCTGGCCCAGATGAGCATGAAAAGGACACAGAATATCTCTGGGAAGCAAGTTCCACAGGACGCCTGTCCCTTCAAGGACCTGGCCCGTCCTACTCCCCCAGCATCCGTCATTTTCGTCTTAGCGGGGAGGAAAGAATGTCCCAGCATGAGACTCTTGGGCTGCTCTATGAAGCCCTCAGGTAAGCTCGCCGACCTCCACAGGGGATAGGATAACCAAAGAGAAATCATGGGATACGTGAGTAGAAAATAGTCAGTGGCAACCATGCAATGCTCCCTCTAAGCTGTGGAGTCTTGTGATCAAAAATTCAACTTTGGGAGCTACTGGCATTAAAGTTGTGAGTAAGCGATTTGGCTTCTGCAGAAATCAGTCCCCTCTGGGAAAAAGGTAAAAGTCGGATCTACATGGATCCTCATGAATTCATATGATTTTTACATTGAAATGAAATGAAGCCACCATCATATTGTAGGCCATGTGTTAGTCTACAGGGGGACCACAAAAATCACGCACCCACGGATTCGTGGCGCTACAGCGGTGCAAAAACATGATTCCAAAGCACGGATCCTCATGAATTCATATGATTTTTACGCTGAAATGAAATAAAACCAACATCATACTGTAGACCATGTCTTAGACTATAGGCAGCGCTCCAAAAATCATGCCCCCACGAATTCGTGGCACCACAAAACTGCAAAAACATGGTTCCAAAGCACGGATCCTCATGGATCCTCAAGTTTTGCATTAGGACGCCCCAAACACACCATCAAATCACAAAACATGTCCATGGCAACAGCCTGTACTACAAAAATCATGGATCCACGGCTTCGTGGCAACACCATCAACAAAAACACTGTCTGAGAGCACGGATCCTCACGGATCCTTGGGGTTTTTGCATTAGGACGCCCCAAACACACCATCAAGTCACAAAACATGTCCACGGCAACAGCCTGTACTACAAAAATCATGGATCCACGACTTCGTGGCAACACCATTCTGCAAAAACACGGTTCTACAGCACGGATCCTCACGGATCCTCGGGGTTTTTGCATTAGGACGCCCCCATTACACCATCAAATCACAAAACATGTCCATGGCAACAGCTTGCACCACAAAAGTCCTGGATCCATGGCTTCGTGGCAACACCATCAACAAAAATATCATTCTGAAGCACGGATCCTCATGGATCCTCGGGGTTTTTGCAGTGGGTTACCCCAAACACACCATCAAGTCACATAACATGTCCCTGACAACAGCTTGCACCACGATAGTCATGGATCCACGGCTTTGTGGCAACAGAATTCTGCAAAAACACGGTTCTAGAGCACGGATCCTCATGGATCCTCGGAGTTTTTGCATTAGGATGCCCCAAACACACCATCAAATCACAAAACATTTCCATGGCAACAGCTTGTACCACAATAGTCCTGGATCCACAGCTTCGTGGCAACACCATTCTGCAAAAACATCGTTCAGAAGCACGGATCCTCACGGATCCTCGGGGTTTTTGCATTAGGACGCCCCAAACACACCATCAAATCACAAAACATGTCCATGGCAACAGCTTGCACCACAAAAGTCCTGGATCCATGGCTTCGTGGCAACACCATCAACAAAAACATCATTCTGAAGCACGGATCCTCATGGATCCTCGGGGTTTTTGCAGTGGGTTACCCCAAACACACCATCAAGTCACATAACATGTCCCTGACAACAGCTTGCACCACGATAGTCATGGATCCACGGCTTTGTGGCAACAGAATTCTGCAAAAACACGGTTCTAGAGCACGGATCCTCATGGATCCTCGGAGTTTTGCATTAGGATGCCCCAAACACACCATCAAATCACAAAACATTTCCATGGCAACAGCTTGTACCACAATAGTCCTGGATCCACAGCTTCGTGGCAACACCATTCTGCAAAAACATCGTTCAGAAGCACGGATCCTCACGGATCCTCGGGGTTTTTGCATTAGGATGCCCCAAACACACCATCAAATCACAAAACATGTCAAAGGCAACAGCCTGTACTACAAAAATCATGGATCCACGGCTTCGTGGCAACACCATTCTGCAAAAACACGGTTCTGACAGCACGGATCCTCACGGATCCTCGGGGTTTTGCATTAGGACGCCCCCATTACACCATCAAATCACAAAACATGTCCATGGCAACAGCTTGCACCACAAAAGTCCTGGATCCATGGCTTCGTGGCAACACCATCAACAAAAACATCATTCTGAAGCACGGATCCTCATGGATCCTCGGGGTTTTTGCAGTGGGTTACCCCAAACACACCATCAAGTCACATAACATGTCCCTGACAACAGCTTGCACCACGATAGTCATGGATCCACGGCTTTGTGGCAACAGAATTCTGCAAAAACACGGTTCTAGAGCACGGATCCTCATGGATCCTCGGAGTTTTTGCATTAGGACGCCCCAAACACACCATCAAATCACAAAACATTTCCATGGCAACAGCTTGTACCACAATAGTCCTGGATCCACAGCTTCGTGGCAACACCATTCTGCAAAAACATCGTTCAGAAGCACGGATCCTCACGGATCCTCGGGGTTTTTGCATTAGGATGCCCCAAACACACCATCAAATCACAAAACATGTCAAAGGCAACAGCCTGTACTACAAAAATCATGGATCCACGGCTTCGTGGCAACACCATTCTGCAAAAACACGGTTCTACAGCACGGATCCTCACGGATCCTCGAGGTTTTTGCATTAGGACGCCTCAAACACACCATCAAATCACAAAACATGTCCACGGCAACAGCCTGTACTACAAAAATCATGGATCCACGGCTTCGTAGCAACACCATCAACAAAAACACTGTTCGAGAGCACGGATCCTCACGGATCCTCGGGGTTTTTGCATTAGGACGCCCCAATTACACCATCAAATCACAAAACATGTCCATGGCAACAGCCTGTACTACAAAAATCATGGATCCACGGCTTCGTGGCAACACCATTCTGCAAAAACAAGGTTCTAGAGCACGGATCCTCATGGATCCTTGGGGATTTTGCATTTGGACGCCCCAAACACACCATCAAATCACAAAACATGTCCACAGCAACAGCCTGTACTACAAAAATCATGGATCCATGGCTTCATGGCAACACCATCAAAAAAACACTGTTCGAGAGCACGGATCCTCACGGATCCTCAGGGATTTTGCATTAGGACGCCCCAAACACACCATCAAATCACAAAACATGTCCATGGCAACAGCTTGCACCACAAAAGTCCTGGATCCATGGCTTCGTGGCAACACCATCAACAAAAACATCATTCTGAAGCACGGATCCTCATGGATCCTCGGGGTTTTTGCAGTGGGTTACCCCAAACACACCATCAAGCCACATAACATGTCCCTGACAACAGCTTGCACCACGAAAGTCATGGATCCACGGCTTTGTGGCAACAGAATTCTGCAAAAACACGGTTCTAGAGCACCGATCCTCACGGATCCTCGGGGATTTTGCATTAGGATGCCCCAAACACACCATCAAATCACAAAACATGTCAAAGGCAACAGCCTGTACTACAAAAATCATGGATCCACGGCTTCGTAGCAACACCATCAACAAAAACACTGTTTGAGAGCGCGGATCCTCACGGATCCTCGGGGTTTTTGCATTAGGACGCCCCCATTACACCATCAAATCACAAAACATGTCCATGGCAACAGCCTGTACTACAAAAATCATGGATCCACGGCTTCGTGGCAACACCATTCTGCAAAAACACGGTTCTACAGCACGGATCCTCACGGATCCTTGGGGATTTTGCATTAGGACGCCCCAAACACACCATCAAATCACAAAACATGTCCATGGCAACAGCCTGTACTACAAAAATCATGGATCCACGGCTTCGTGGCAACACCATCAACAAAAACACTGTTCGAGAGCACGGATCCTCACGGATCCTCGGGGTTTTTGCATTAGGACGCCCCAAACACACCATCAAATCACAAAACATGTCCACGGCAACAGCCTGTACTACAAAAATCATGGATCCACGGCTTCGTGGCAACACCATTCTGCAAAAACACGGTTCTACAGCACGGATCCTCACGGATCCTCGGGGTTTTTGTATTAGGACGCCCCCATTACACCATCAAATCACAAAACATGTCCATGGCAACAGCTTGCACCACAAAAGTCCTGGATCCATGGCTTCGTGGCAACACCATCAACAAAAACATCATTCTGAAGCACGGATCCTCATGGATCCTCGGGGTTTTGCAGTGGGTTACCCCAAACACACCATCAAGTCACATAACATGTCCCTGACAACAGCTTGCACCACGAAAGTCATGGATCCACGGCTTTGTGGCAACAGAATTCTGCAAAAACACGGTTCTAGAGCACGGATCCTCATGGATCCTCGGGGTTTTGCATTAGGACGCCCCAAACACACCATCAAATCACAAAACATTTCCATGGCAACAGCTTGTACCACAATAGTCCTGGATCCACAGCTTCGTGGCAACACCATTCTGCAAAAACACGGTTCTACAGCACGGTTCCTCACGGATCCTCGGGGTTTTTGCATTAGGATGCCCCAAAAACACCATCAAATCACAAAACATGTCAAAGGCAACAGCCTGAACTACAAAAATCATGGATCCACGGCTTCGTAGCAACACCATCAACAAAAACACTGTTCGAGAGCACGGATCCTCACGGATCCTCGGGGTTTTGCATTAGGACGCCCCCATTACACCATCAAATCACAAAACATGTCCATGGCAACAGCCTGCACTACAAAAATCATGGATCCACGGCTTCGTGGCAACACCATTCTGCAAAAATAAGGTTCTAGAGCACGGATCCTCATGGATCCTTGGGGATTTTGCATTTGGACGCCCCAAACACACCATCAAGTCACAAAACATGTCCATGGCAACAGCATGTACTACAAAAATCATGGATCCACGGCTTCGTGGCAACACCATTCTGCAAAAACACGGTTCTACAGCACGGATCCTCACGGATCCTCGGGGTTTTGCATTAGGACGCCCCAAACACACCATCAAATCACAAAACATGTCCATGGCAACAGCATGTACTACAAAAATCATGGATCCACGGCTACGTGGAAACACCATTCTGCAAAAACACGGTTCTACAGCACGGATCCTCACGGATCCTCGGGGATTTTGCATTAGGACGCCCCAAACACACCATCAAATCACAAAACATGTCAAAGGCAACAGCCTGTACTACAAAAATCATGGATCCACGGCTTCGTGGCAACACCATCAACAAAAACACTGTTCGAGAGCACGGATCCTCACGGATCCTCGGGGTTTTTGCATTAGGACGCCCCATTACACCATCAAATCACAAAACATGTCCATGGCAACAGCCTGTACTACAAAAATCATGGATCCACGGCTTCGTGGCAACACCATTCTACAAAAACATCGTTCAGAAGCACGGATCCTCACGGATCCTCGGGGCTTTTGCATTAGGACACCCCAAACACACCATCAAATCACAAAACATGTCAAAGGCAACAGCCTGTACTACAAAAATCATGGATCCACGGCTTCGTGGCAACACCATCAAAAAAACACTGTTCGAGAGTACGGATCCTCACGGATCCTCAGGGATTTTGCATTAGGACGCCCCCATTACACCATCAAATCACAAAACATGTCCATGGCAACAGCTTGCACCACAAAAGTCCTGGATCCATGGCTTCGTGGCAACACCATCAACAAAAACATCATTCTGAAGCACGGATCCTCATGGATCCTCGGGGTTTTTGCAGTGGGTTACCCCAAACACACCATCAAGTCACATAACATGTCCCTGACAACAGCTTGCACCACGAAACTCATGGATCCACGGCTTTGTGGCAACAGAATTCTGCAAAAACACGGTTCTAGAGCACCGATCCTCATGGATCCTCGGGGATTTTGCATTAGGATGCCCCAAACACACCATCAAATCACAAAACATGTCAAAGGCAACAGCCTGTACTACAAAAATCATGGATCCACGGCTTCGTGGCAACACCATCAACAAAAACACTGTTTGAGAGCGCGGATCCTCACGGATCCTCGGGGTTTTTGCATTAGGACGCCCCCATTACACCATCAAATCACAAAACATGTCCATGGCAACAGCCTGTACTACAAAAATCATGGATCCACGGCTTCGTGGCAACACCATTCTACAAAAACATCGTTCAGAAGCACGGATCCTCACGGATCCTCGGGGTTTTTGCATTAGGACACCCCAAACACACCATCAAATCACAAAACATGTCAAAGGCAACAGCCTGTACTACAAAAATCATGGATCCACGGCTTCGTGGCAACACCATCAACAAAAACACTGTTCGAGAGCACGGATCCTCACGGATCCTCGGGGTTTTTGCATTAGGACGCCCCAAACACACCATCAAATCACAAAACATGTCCACGGCAACAGCCTGTACTACAAAAATCATGGATCCACGGCTTCGTGGCAACACCATTCTGCAAAAACACGGTTCTACAGCACGGATCCTCACGGATCCTCGGGGTTTTTGTATTAGGACGCCCCATTACACCATCAAATCACAAAACATGTCCATGGCAACAGCTTGCACCACAAAAGTCCTGGATCCATGGCTTCGTGGCAACACCATCAACAAAAACATCATTCTGAAGCACGGATCCTCATGGATCCTCGGGGTTTTGCAGTGGGTTACCCCAAACACACCATCAAGTCACATAACATGTCCATGGCAACAGTTTGCACCACGAAAGTCATGGATCCACGGCTTTGTCGCAACACAATTCTGCAAAAACACGGTTCTAGAGTACAGATCCTCATGGATCCTCGTGGTTTTTTCATTAGGACGCCCCAAACACACCATCAAATCACAAAACATGTCCATGGCAACAGCCTGTACTACAAAAATCATGGATCCACGGCTACGTGGCAACACCATTCAACAAAAACATCATTCAGAAGCACGGATCCTCACGGATCCTCGGGGCTTTTGCATTAGGACACCCCAAACACACCATCAAATCACAAAACATGTCAAAGGCAACAGCCTGTACTACAAAAATCATGGATCCACGGCTTCGTGGCAACACCATCAAAAAAACACTGTTCGAGAGCACGGATCCTCACGGATCCTCAGGGATTTTGCATTAGGACGCCCCCATTACACCATCAAATCACAAAACATGTCCATGGCAACAGCTTGCACCACAAAAGTCCTGGATCCATGGCTTCGTGGCAACACCATCAACAAAAACATCATTCTGAAGCACGGATCCTCATGGATCCTCGGGGTTTTGCAGTGGGTTACCCCAAACACACCATCAAGTCACATAACATGTCCCTGACAACAGCTTGCACCACGAAAGTCATGGATCCACGGCTTTGTGGCAACAGAATTCTGCAAAAACACGGTTCTAGAGCACCGATCCTCATGGATCCTCGGGGATTTTGCATTAGGATGCCCCAAACACACCATCAAATCACAAAACATGTCAAAGGCAACAGCCTGTACTACAAAAATCATGGATCCACGGCTTCGTGGCAACACCATCAACAAAAACACTGTTTGAGAGCGCGGATCCTCACGGATCCTCGGGGTTTTGCATTAGGACGCCCCCATTACACCATCAAATCACAAAACATGTCCATGGCAACAGCCTGTACTACAAAAATCATGGATCCACGGCTTCGTGGCAACACCATTCTACAAAAACATCGTTCAGAAGCACGGATCCTCACGGATCCTCGGGGTTTTGCATTAGGACACCCCAAACACACCATCAAATCACAAAACATGTCAAAGGCAACAGCCTGTACTACAAAAATCATGGATCCACGGCTTCGTGGCAACACCATCAAAAAAACACTGTTCGAGAGCACGGATCCTCACGGATCCTCGGGGTTTTTGCATTAGGACGCCCCAAACACACCATCAAATCACAAAACATGTCCACGGCAACAGCCTGTACTACAAAAATCATGGATCCACGGCTTCGTGGCAACACCATTCTGCAAAAACACGGTTCTACAGCACGGATCCTCACGGATCCTCGGGGTTTTTGTATTAGGACGCCCCCATTACACCATCAAATCACAAAACATGTCCATGGCAACAGCTTGCACCACAAAAGTCCTGGATCCATGGCTTCGTGGCAACACCATCAACAAAAACATCATTCTGAAGCACGGATCCTCATGGATCCTCGGGGTTTTTGCAGTGGGTTACCCCAAACACACCATCAAGTCACATAACATGTCCCTGACAACAGCTTGCACCACGAAAGTCATGGATCCACGGCTTTGTGGCAACAGAATTCTGCAAAAACACGGTTCTAGAGCACGGATCCTCATGGATCCTCGGAGTTTTTGCATTAGGATGCCCCAAACACACCATCAAATCACAAAACATTTCCATGGCAACAGCTTGTACCACAATAGTCCTGGATCCACAGCTTCGTGGCAACACCATTCTGCAAAAACACGGTTCTACAGCACGGTTCCTCATGGATCCTCGGGGATTTTGCATTAGGACGCCCAAACACACCATCAAATCACACAACATGTCAAAGGCAACAGCCTATACGACAAAAATCATGGATCCACGGCTACGTGGAAACACCATTGTTCAAGAACACGGTTCCAGTGCACGGATCCTCATAGATCCTCAGGGTTATTGCATTAGGACGCCCCAAACACACCATCAAATCACAAAACATGTCCACGGCAACAGCCTGTACTACAAAAATCATGGATCCACGGCTTCGTGGCAACACCATTCTGCAAAAACACGGTTCTACAGCACGGATCCTCACGGATCCTCGGGGTTTTTGTATTAGGACGCCCCCATTACACCATCAAATCACAAAACATGTCCATGGCAACAGCTTGCACCACAAAAGTCCTGGATCCATGGCTTCGTGGCAACACCATCAACAAAAACATCATTCTGAAGCACGGATCCTCATGGATCCTCGGGGTTTTTGCAGTGGGTTACCCCAAACACACCATCAAGTCACATAACATGTCCCTGACAACAGCTTGCACCACGAAAGTCATGGATCCACGGCTTTGTGGCAACAGAATTCTGCAAAAACACGGTTCTAGAGCACGGATCCTCATGGATCCTCGGAGTTTTTGCATTAGGATGCCCCAAACACACCATCAAATCACAAAACATTTCCATGGCAACAGCTTGTACCACAATAGTCCTGGATCCACAGCTTCGTGGCAACACCATTCTGCAAAAACACGGTTCTACAGCACGGTTCCTCATGGATCCTCGGGGATTTTGCATTAGGACGCCCCAAACACACCATCAAATCACACAACATGTCAAAGGCAACAGCCTATACGACAAAAATCATGGATCCACGGCTACGTGGAAACACCATTGTTCAAGAACACGGTTCCAGTGCACGGATCCTCATAGATCCTCAGGGTTATTGCATTAGGACGCCCCAAACACACCATCAAATCACAAAACATTTCCATGGTACTACAAAAATCATGGATCCACGGCTTCGTGGCAACACCATTGTGCAAGAACACGGTTCTAGAGCACGGATCCTCATGGATCCTCAGGGTTCTTGCATTAGGACGCCCCAAACACACCATCAAATCACATGACATGTCAAAGGCAACAGCCAGTACTACAAAAAAACATGGATCCACGGCTTCGTGGCAACACCATTGTGCAAAAACACGGTTCTAGAGCACGGATCCTCATGGATCCTCAGGGTTTTTGCAATGGGTCACCCCAAATACAACATCAAGTCACATAACTTGTCCATGGCAACAGCATGTACTACAAAAATCATGGATCCACGGTTTTGTGGCAACACCATTCTACCAAAACATGGTTCTAGAGCACGGATCCTCACGGATCCTCGGGGGTTTTGCATTAGGACGCCCCAAACACACCATCAAATCACTTAACATGTCCATGGCAACAGCTTGCACCACAAAGGTCCTGGATCCACGGCTTCGTGGCAACACCATCAACAAAAACATCGTTCTGAAGCATGGATCCTCACGGATATTCGGGGTTTTTGCATTAGGACACCCCAAACACACCATCAAATCACAAAACATGTCCATGGCAACAGCCTATACTACAAAAATCATGGATCCACGGCTTCGTTTCAAAACCATTGTGCAAAAACACGGTTCTAGAGCACGGATCCTCGGGGTTTTTGCAGTGGGTTACCCAAAACATACCAGCAAATCACAAAACATGTCCATGGCAACAGCTTGCACCACAAAAGTCCTGGATCCACGGCTTTGTGGCAACACCATCAACAAAAACATCATTCCGAAGCACGGATCCTCATGGATCCTCGGGGTTCTTGCAATGGGTCACCCAAACACAACATCAAGTCACATAGCATGACCATGGCAACAGCCTGTACTACAAAAATCATGGATCCACGGCTTTGTGGCAACACCATTGTGCAAGAACATGGTTCTAGAGCATGGATCCTCATGGATCCTCAGGGTTCTTGCATTAGGACACCCCAAACACACCATCAAATAACATGACATGTCAAAGGCAACAGCCTGTACTACAAATATCATGGATCCACAGCTTCGTGGCAACACCATTCTTCAAAAACATGGTTCTAGAGCACGGATTCTCATGGATCCTCAGGGTTTATGGATAACGACACCCCAAACACACCATCAAATCACAAAACATGTCAAAGGCAACAGCCTGTACTACAAAAATCAGATATCACATAACATGTCCATGGCAACAACTTGCACCACAAAATTCCTGGATCCACAGCTTCGTGGCAACACCATCAACAAAAACATCATTCTGAAGCACAGATCCTCACGGAGCCTCAGGGTTTTTGCATTAGGACACTTCAAAAACACCATCAAATCACAAAACATGTCCATGGCAACAGCCAGTAGTACAAAAATCATGGATCCATGGCTTCGTGGAACACCATTCTGCAAAAACATGGTTCTAGAGCACGGATCCTCATGGATCCTCAGTTTTTCTGCATTACGACACCCCAAACACACCAAGGAATCACATAACTTGTCCATGGCAATAACGTGCACCACAAAATTCCTGGATCCACAGCTTCGTGGCAAAACCATCAACAAAAACATCATTCTGAAGCACAGATCCTCACGGATCCTCGGAGTTTTGCATTAGAACACCCGAAACACACCATGAAATCACATAACATGTCAATGGCAACAGCCTGTACTACAAAAATCATGGATCCACAGCTTCATGGTAGCACCATCAACAAAAACATGGTTCTGAAGCATGGATCCTCATGGATCTTCAGCGTTTCTGTGTTGGGTCACCATAAACACACCATCAAGTCACATAAAATGTCCATTGCAACAGCGTGCACCACAAAAGTCATGGATCCACGGTTTTGTGGTGTAGGAGATTAACGATCTTGGCACACCAATCTTAATCTCTTTATATTCTGCCTCTGTCGGGAAATCAGTAACTTGGTGTACTGGTCCTGACCTTCTGCTAATCTTGTCAATGCAGGTCTCTTCGATGCCAGGAATAACATTATCACTGTTAATTATGCTGTGCAAACATCTCCGACATTCTGTTTGAGCATGTGGTCTCCCTTTGTGTGTTGCGAGGGGCAGCCCCTCTGATGCTGAGAACTGAGTGTTTAAAATAAAGCTGCCGGCTATTTCCAGGGCAGGCCAGTGCTTTCACCCCTCAGACCGTGTCTCGTGTGGTTCCTTCATTGTGGGAACACTATAAACAAAAACATGGTTCTGAAGCACGGATCCTCATAGATCTTCAGGGTTTCTGCATTGGGTCACCATAAACACACCATCAAATCACATAAAATATCCATGGCAACAGCTTGCACCGCAAAAGTCATGGATCCACGGCTTTGTGGCAACACCATGAAGCTACAACATGTTTCTGAAGCACGGATCCTCATGGATCCCCAGTGTTTTGCATTGGGTCATCATGAACTCACCATCAAATCACACATCAAGTCCATGGGCACAGTATGAACCACAGAAATCACAGATCCACAGCTTCTTGGCAAAACCATGCAGCAAAAACATGGTTCCGAAGCACAGATCCTCATAGATGCTTGGGTGTTTTGCATTGGGTCATTCCAAACACACCATCTAATCACATATCATGACCATGAGAGCAGATTGCACCACGAAGATCACAGATCCACGGCTTTGTGGCGATACCATTCTGCAAAAACAATTTTCTAGAGCACAGATCCTCATGGATGCTTGGAGGTTTTGTGCTGGGACAGCCCAAACTTACCATTAAATCCTATATCATGTCCATGGCCACTACTTACACCAGAGAATTCATGGATCCACAGCTTCAGGGCAACACTATGCTGCAAAAACATGGTTTCAAAGCATGGATCCTCATGGATCCTCAGTGTTCCTGCATTGGGTCAGCCCACCATCACCATCAAATCACATATCATGTCCACGGGCAGAGCCTGCACCACAGAAATTATGGCTCCACAGCCTCATGGTGATACCATGGAGCAAAAACATGGTCCTGAGGCACAGATCCTCAAGATGTTGTCCCAAATCATGGTTTTTTTTAGATTTATTGTGTTGTCACCACAAACTCACCATCTACTAACTCATCACATTAGTGGCCACAGTTTGCAGCACAGAAGTTATGCCTTGAGAATCTCAGCAGTACCATAGTACAAAATCAGGAACCTAAAGTGCAGATCTCATTATATTTATGATGGGCCCCACCAAAACTCAACATCAAGTCGCATCTCACAGCCAGGTCCATGGGTTGCAGCACAAAACACACCATTTTGTGATACCAACATCGTACCATAACTTTGGCAGAAACGCTTAGCCCACCCTATCAGTAAATGCTTAGCCCACCCAGTTGGGTGAGTTGTGCTTCCCATGGCTCTTTTGGTTTAAAAAGGTGGGCCTGGGAGAAGGCTGAAGCTCATCCTCCCCTTTCATTGTGTTACCAATCCAAATTTGCCCCTGTGGTGATTTTCCCACAAGGACTTCACAGCTGCTGTCCTGCTGCAATTTCCTGTGGCAACCTTCTGTTTCACAGTCTTGTTTTGCCCCTGGGACTGATTGCATACTTGTATTTTTTGCGATGCTAGAATATGGCTTTTCCTCCGTTGTCTTATTGTTGGTTGTGGCTGGTTTTTAATGTGATGCTGTATTCCTGAGTATTTTCTGAAACTTACCAGTACCACTGGAAACAAGATCTGGTTAATCAGAAGAAATCCCCATCATCAACAATTCCCAGGCTTGCTGTTGTCCCTTTCATTTCTTTCTTGCCCATTTTCTAAGAGGTTTCTGATTTCTGCCTAATTCAGTTGCTTGCTGTTAACTTTCTTAGCCATATCAAACCAAAAAAGGAGTCTAAACGTTTCTCCTTTATTTTCTGTTGTGTATTGGGACTGAGCTGCGGTGGCTCAAGTGGTTAAGACGCTGAACTGCAGGCTGTGGAAGGTCAGTAGTTCAGCAGTTCGAGACCCGGGAGTGTCGCATGACGGAGTGAGCTCTCCCGTCTCTAGTTCCAGCTCCTGCCAACCTAGCAGTTCGAAAGCAAGAAATTGCAAGTAGATAAATAGGTACCACTTCAGTGGGAAGGTAACAGCGTTCCGTGCGCCTTGGTGTTTAGTCATGCCGGCCACATGACCACAGAAACGTCTTCGGATAGCGCTGGCTTTTCAGCTTTGAAACGGGGATGAGCACCGCAACCCTAGAGTCGAATTCGACTGGCTTTCGAGCAAGGGAACCTTTACCTTTACCTTTTATTGGGACTGAAACATTCCAGGACTGTCCTGCCTGAAGATCCCAAGAACAATAGCCCACCAGGACTCTGGAAATAGCCAATCAAGAAGTGATGCTATGTAAATAGCCTATCGTTGAGAGCGGGGTGTGTTTCGGTGTGGCAATTGCATGCTATTTAAACAGGGCTGTGGCCCTGGAGTTCAGTCTTGTTCTTGCTGAAATCACTAATAAAGTAGAGCTGATCACTAGACTTGGGGTCTGCCCCTCCATGGGACCCACTATTTAACATTTTCCTTCCTACATAGAACCTCTAGGGCCATCTTGAAGATGTTAGACTTTGACTGTTTCTATTAGGAGGTTTTGCCCTGCTCTGGATACCTCAATAATGGATCAATTGTCTACATTCCAGTGTCTTCTGGTTTGCTCTACTGTTTTCTAAACCTTTAATGTATGAAGTTTCCTAGGAGAGCATTGCACTGTCATGCCATGAAAAGTCATGCCTTTAAAGTAACACCTTTTCCATTCCTACCCCAGAAACCATGGCTTCTCTTCTTGAAACTTGTTTAAAATAAATTTCTGCTGTAGCAATATATTACTATAAAAGATTCATTGCAGTATTACAGAGAGACAGAGGATTGCACCACTATCTGTGAGACACAGGTTTTGATCCCCATTCTGCCATGGAAGATTTGTTGTTTACCTTGGGCTGTAAAACACTCTCAGCCTAATCGACTTTGTAGGGTTGTTTTGAGGATAAAATGGCTGAGATGAATAAGATAAGCCAGTTTGCATCCCTGGTGGGAAGAAATGTGGGATGTGTCATTTGTTATAAGTTGAATTGGGACTATATGAATGAAATGCATATGAATGTACATTTTAAGCATGCTTGGAAGGGCAAGGGCAAAAAGGAAAAGCGGCTCTGTTAAGTATGAGACTCAACAAAGGATTCAGCTTCAAGTGATTTCAGCTTTATTAAACAGCAACTGTAAGTCAGGAACACACAACTGAACACGCACAACAAGGGAAGCACAGCTCCTTTTAAACTCTCCCGGGCTGTCAAAGCCACACCCATAGTCAGATAAGAACCAATAGTAACGCTGGGATAAAAGCCAATCAGGATACAGGGATAAAGGCCAATCAGGACCGTTCCCTCTTTGCAACAATATCACTCAGTGATTGGGTAATTACGCAGGTTTTGCAGAAACCGACCAATGACAATGCGACAATGAGGAGCCACATTCAGACTCAAGCTTAACATGTGAATAGATAGGAGTGATTCACATTCAGTACATAACAAATTCCTCCCCCTAAGATGGAGCATTACTCTGCCAAACATAATCTTTCAGGTGGGGGGGCACCTTGGCTTCGGTTCGACCGGCGCAGCGGTCTCTGCTCCGTTGGACTTGGAGCGGCACACTCTTCTGGAGCCCTGGTAACCTCTCTCGCAGGAGAGACAGGGGGAACACAAACAGGGATCACAGGCTCTGGAGTTGGGGTCTGCCCAGACTCCGAGTCCCCTTCTGCAGCACTCACCTCCTCAGTGGGAGGCCCCTCCTGCTCGGGGACCAACTCAGGTTCGGGCACTGACTCGGCGCTGGAGTCTGCCCAACGCTCCCTGAGCTGGTCTATGTGGTGGCAAATCTCCCGTCTGCTGGGAAGCCGGACCACATACAGCCTGGACCCTGCAACTTTGGTGACTACGGCCGGTAGCCACCAATGACCTTCCCCATAGTTCCAGGCAAAGACCTTGTCCCCACACTGGAACACTCTCCCCTGCGCTGGTTCCTCAGACTGTTGCTTGGACTGGTCCAAGTCAGGGTGCAAACGGTCGAGGAGGGTAGACAGCTTTCGGCCCATCAAGAGTTCAGCTGGGCTCCGCCCCATTGCCGAACACGGGGTGATGTGTTGCCTCAGAAGGAAAGAGTCCAGCTTCTGATTCCAGTCCCCGCACATCAGGCGCCCAAGCGATTCTTTTGTCGTCCGAACCATACGTTCGGCCTGTCCATTAGAGGCCGGATGGAACGGGGCCGACGTTACATGACATACAAGGTTGTCAGCCAGGAACCCCTCAAATTCTGCCGAAATGAACTGTGGCCCGTTATCGGAGACGACACAGTCCGGCAGCCCGTGCGTGGAAAACAGTTTGCGCAGGGCATGAATCACAGCCCCAGAATTCATTGATCTCATATTTGCAACCTCCAACCATTTGGAGTAAGAGTCTACACATATGAAAAATATTTGCCCATTGTACAGGCCCGCAAAATCAATATGGAGGCGGGACCATGGCCTCCTTGACTTTTCCCAGGGCTGGACAGGAGCATGAGGTGGTTCTGGCCGGGACTGTTGGCAGGACATGCAGTTCCGAACCCAAACCTCAATGTCCGCATCAATGTTTGGCCACCACACGTACCCTCTGGCGAGGGCCTTCATATGAACCATTCCTGGATGGCCCACATGCAAGGCCTCCAAGACTCTTTCCCTTAGCTTAGAGGGAATTACAACTCTACTTCCCCAAAGCAGACAGCCCTTAGTCACAGATAATTCATTTTGGCGGGAAACAAACGGTTTGAAATCCACCTCCACTTTCCCGGCCGGCCACCCCCTCCACACCCAATTGAGAACTCGGGCGATTAAAAGGTCCTTTGCCGATGCAGCAGCAATGTCTGTGGAGGTGACCGGTGCCTCCGGGAGCTCTTCCAGTGCCAAAACGTCCAGTTCTGGATCCTCGTCAGAGTCAGTTAGTGGTGCGGGGCAGCAGCTAAGGGCGTCTGCGTGCCCAATAGCCTTCCCCGGACGGTGCTCCAGCTCGAAATCGTATGCCGACAGAAAAACCGCCCACCTTAGCATCCGGGGCGATAGAATGTTCGGTGTCGGCCGGTCTGGTGAGAAGATGCCCAGGAAAGGTTTGTGATCAGTCACAAGGAGGAACCGCCGCCCATAAACAAAGTCATGGAATTTCTTTATTTCTGCGATTAGGGCGAGGCCCTCCTTGTCGATCTGGCCATAGTTCTTTTCTGCCTTAGTGAGGGACCAGGAATAAAATGCGATCGGTGCCTCAGATCCGTCCGGCATCAGGTGGCTGAGAACGGCACCCACCTCATAAGGAGATGCGTCAGCTGCAAGCACCAGCAGTTTGTTTTCATCGAAGTACGTCAGGACTGCACTCGATGACAAAAGTTCCTTCCCTGAAGCGAATGCACACCTCTGCCACTCACCCCACTCCCATTTAGCGTTCTTGTGGAGCAAAGCGTGCAGAGGTTCAGCGACCGATGCCTTGTGTGGCAGAAAGGCACCATAAAAGTTAAGTATTCCCAAGAAGGACTGGAGTTCTTTCTTGGACTGGGGTGGAGGCGCGTTTTGGATTGACGCCACCTTGTCGGGTGTGGGGTGGACCCCGTCTGCATCTACGAGGAACCCCAAGAACTCAACTTTTTCTACCGCGACAACACATTTCAAACGCTTAACCCGCAGCCCGGCATTTTTAAAATGACTCAACACTGCTCTTAAGCGAGCCATCAGTTCACAATCATCTGTGCCCGCAATTAAAACATCGTCGAAATAGGGCACGACACCGGGTAGCCCACGCAGGAGCCCCTCCATTAGCCCTTGAAAAATGTCCGGGGCGACATTTACTCCAAATTGTAATTGTTTCACCCTGAAAGCCCCTTTATGGGTAACGATTGTTTGGGCTTCAGCAGTTGAGTCGTCCAACGGCAACTGCTGGTAAGCTTGAGCCAGGTCAAGCTTGGCAAAAACTTTTCCCCTCCCAGTGATGCCAGTACATGGCTGATTACCGGCACCAGATAGGAATGCTGCTGCAGAGCTTTGTTAACTGTACATTTGTAGTCTGCGCATATTCGTATAGACCCGTCGGCCTTGACAGGCATCACAATTGGAGTCTCCCACTTTCCATAGGGTACCGGTTCAAGAACCCCCTGACTGACCAATTTATCTAACTCTGACTCAATTTTTGCTTTGAGCGCGAACGGGACCTTCCTATACTTCAGTCGTATCGGACGAACTGAAGGGTCCAAATCAAAAGAAACCGGGGGGGCGGTGTACGTGCCGAGCCCCTCACCAAACACTTCAGAAAACTCGCTATACAATCATAGAATCATCGAATCATAGAATGTTAGAGTTGGAAGGGACCTTGCAGGCCATCTAGTCCAACCCCTGCACTCTGCAGGAGCACAGCCAAAGAGAGCCCTACATACCTACAACATACCCAAAAGATGGTTGTCCAGTCTCCTCTTGAAAACGTCCAGCGAAGGAGCATCCACCACCTCCCGAGGCAGTCTGTTCCACTGCTCAACCACTCTTACAGTCAGGAAGTTTCTCCTGATATTAAGCCGGTAACAACCCCCTTGTAATTTCCACCCATTAGATCTAGTCTTGCAATCCGGAGCAAGAGAGAATAGATCCACTCCATCTTGTACATGACAGCCCTTCAAATACTTGAAGACTGCAATCATGTCCCCTCTAAACCTTCTCTTTCCCAGGCTAAACATACCCAACTCCCTCAGCCTTTCCTCATAAGACTTGGACTCCAACCCTCTCACCATCCTGGTCGCCCTCCTCTGGACCCGCTTGAGTTTGTCAACATCCTTCCGAAAATGTGGTGCCCAAAACTGGACACAGTACTCCAGGTGGGGCCTGACCATAGCAGAATACAGCAGAACTACCACCTCCCGTGATCTGGACACCATGCTTCTGCTAATGCATCCTAAGATTGCATTAGCTTTCTTCACAGCCGCATCACACTGCAGGCTCATGTTTAGCTTGTGATCAACCATAACACCTAGATCCCTTTCACATGTGCTGCTGTCAAGCCAAGTCCCTCCCATTCTATATCTGTGCCTTTGATTTTTTGTACCTAAGTGTAGGACGTTGCACTTATCTCTATTGAAATTCATTTTATTTGTCTCAGCCCACTGTTCCAGCCTATCAAGATCCTTCTGAATCCTGACTCTGCCTTTTTCAGAATTAGCAATCCCACCCAGCTTCGTGTCATCTGCAAATTTGATAAGCATCCCCTCTATGTCCTCCTCCAGGTCATTTATAAAAACATTGAATAACACCGGGCCCAGGACCGAGCCCTGTGCTACTCCACTCGAGACTTCCCTCCACGTAGACGCAGAGCCATTTACGAGCACTCTTTGGGTACGATTTTTCAACCAACCATGAATCCACCCAACGGTTGCGCCATCCAGCCCACACTTAACTAGCTTATCCTCAAGGATATCATGAGAAACTTTGTCAAATGCTTTACTGAAATCTAGATACACTATATCCACGGCATTGCCAGAGTCAACCATTTTAGTAACTCTGTCAAAAAAGGAGATAAGGTTAGTCTGGCATGACTTATTCTTCATAAACCCATGCTGGCTATTACCAATTAACTCATTTTGTTCAAGGTGTTCACAGACAGAGCGTTTTATTAATCTGCTCCAGAATTTTCCCAGATATTGATGTCAAACGGACAGGCCTATAATTTCCCGGGTCCGTCTTTTTCCCCTTCTTGAAGATTGGAACAACATTCGCTCTTCTCCAGTCTTCCGGCACAACACCCGTACTACAGGACCTCTCAAAGATTATAGCCAGAGGCTCTGAAATAACATCTGCAATTTCTTTTAGCACCCTCGGATGCAAGCCATCCGGCCCTGGAGATTTGAAAGTTTTTAAGGCAGCTAGATGTTCTCTAACCATTTCCTTACTTATTCTGAACTGGCAGTTCCCCTTTCCTTCATATGCCCTGCATTCTCCAGTTTGTATACAGCTCACTTTACGGTTAAAGACCGACGCAAAGTGAGAGTTGAGTAATTCCGCTTTGTCTTCATCCCTTGTTAAGGCTTGACCATCTTCCCCTAGCAGTGAGCTTACTCCATCCCTGTTCCTCTTTTTGCTCCGAACATAGGCATAGAAATTTTTCTTGTTATTTTTTGCATCCCTTGCAAGCCTCAGCTCCATCTGTGCCTTAGCCTTTCTGACACCATTCCTACAGATTTGTGCTCATGTCTTGTATTCACCCTCAGTAATCTGACCCTCCCTCCATTTCCTGTACATTTCCCTTTTTAGTTTCAGCTCCTCAGAGAGTTCCTTGTTCAGCCACCTTGGCTTCATTACCCGTCTCCCACCTTTCTTTCTTACCGTAACAGTTTGAGATTGTGCCTTAAGCACTTCATTTTTCAGCATCACCCATCCTTCCTGTGCAGATTTTCCCTTCAGCATTTCCAGCCATGGGATCCTTCCTATTAGATCTCTGAGTTTATTGAAATCAGCTTTCCTGAAGTCCAGGATATGAGTTCTGCTACGTCCTGGTTTCACAGTCTTCTCTATGTCAAATTCCAAGCTGACATGGTCACTATTCCCCAAGGAACCCACCACCTTCACTTCATCAACCAGTTCTTCCCTGTTAGTCAGAATTAAATCTAGGATAGCAGATCCTCTGGTTCCCACCTCCACCTTCTGAGAGATGAAGTTGTCCTCAAGGCTATTCAAGAATCTGTGGGATGTCCCATGTCTAGCAGAGTTAGATTCCCAGCAAATATCTGGATAGTTAAAATCTCCCATAACCACTACATCCTGTCTCTGTGAAAGTTTAGCAAGCTGCTGTACAAATGCATTATCCTGTTCCTCCGGTTGATTTGGAGGTCTGTAGTATACTCCCACAACAATATCCCCTTCTTCCCCCCCTCTATCCTTACCCACACACTTTCAACAGGGCAACTCTCAAAATCCTGAATTTCAGTGCAAGCATATTCATTCTTGACATATAGTGCCACTCCACCCCCTTTCTTGTTTATTCTGTTCCGTTTGAACAAGGTATATCCTTCAATCACTGTGCTCCATATATGAGAGTCATCCCACCAAGTCTCAGTGACACCTATCAGATCATACCTATTTTCCAATATTTGGAGTTCAAGTTCCTCCTGTTTATTTCCCATACTCTGTGCATTAGTATAAAGACACCTCAGATTACAGACATCCCTTCCTATCGTAGGTCCCTTCAAATTTACCTGAAGATTACTAAACTCACCTCTCTCTCATTCATTTATTCTCTGGTCATTCCCCTTCCTGAACTTAGTGTTGGGGATGCCACTTTTTCTTCCCACCCCCGATGTCTTTAGTTTAAAGTCCTCCTGATCAGGTTCGCAAGTCTTCCAGCGAAGACATTCCTTCCATTCTTTGTCAGGTGCACCCCATCCGTCGCCAACAGTCCTTCGTGTCGGAGGTACATACCATGGTCCAGGAAGCCGAAGCCCTCTCGATGGCATCATCTACGTAACCAGCCATTCACTTCCAGTATCCTGTTCTCCCTTCCAGCTCCATGGCCCTCAACAGGTAAAATGGAGGAGAACACCACCTGAGCCCCCAGATCTTTCACCTTCTTGCCCAGAGCCTCATAGTCTTTGGAGATCCATTCAAGGTTTCTTCGGGCCGTATCGTTTGTTCCCACGTGGATCAGAAGGAGTGGGTAGGGATCAGAGGTCTTGATCAGTCTTGGAATTCTCTCTGTCACATCTTGGATGGATGCTCCAGGAAGGCAACAAACCTCTCGAGATTCTTTGTCCGGTCTGCAGACACTTTCTTCCGTCCCTCTCAGTAGGGAGTCACCAACCACCACTACTCGTCTCTTCCTCTGTGGGATGGTTTGGTTCCCTCTCTGCCTATGTGCTTGTGTGCCAGTCGCATCCATTCAATCATGAAGTGTGCCGTTCCGGTCTTCCATCAACAGAAGTGGCTGGTATCGATTTTGCTGCTCCACTGGTTGTGATTGTTTTCTGAGTATCTTACTCCTCAAAGTTACTTTCTTCCACTCACCCATGTGGTCCTTGTTACTTCCTTCCTCTTGCTGTTCTTTCAGGGGCTCTTCTTCTGTCATGTCTGAAAAGCTTTCCACCTCCTTGGTGTTCTTCAGTGCACAGATTTGCACCTCGAGTTCTCCCACCTTCTCCTCAAGCATTTTTACAAGCTTGCACTTGCAGCATGTATAATTCATTTCTTGGCGTGGCAGAAAAATAATCATGGCACAGCCCAGGCAGGTCACTGGAGTAGATCCCTCGCTATCCATTATCCCAGGAGCTATGCTTTCTTCTACAGCTTCAGGAACTTCCCTCAAACTCTGATGTAAACTCTTCTTTTTGTGATGTACCCTGAAAACTTTGAGACTGACAAAATGTCTATCTCACCAGAACGTCTACCTCCTGAACTCAGAAGCAGCGCTTTACTCAAGCACTTACAAGGCCTCCAAGTATGACCCACAGGCTGCGACCCACAGGCTAAGAGCCACAGGGCAAGAGCAGCCCTTTATTCCAAGAGGCCCCTTGCTGCTCAGTAGAGCAGAGCCCAGCACAATATGGGGCAGGGCCTGCAATCTACTCACAGTAATCCACTTACAGCAACACACTCAGCCACCAACAGCCCTCAAAGCACAAACAGTCCCTCACAGACTTACACAGAACCACTCTCTATCAGGCTACAAAACAACCCACTCTCTCTCAGTCCCCACACAGCAACAAGGAAGGCAAAGGGAGAAAAAAAACCCTTACCCTAACCCCGAGGATCCATGAGGATCCGTGCTTCAGAACGATGTTTTTGTTGATGGTGTTGCTACGAAGCCGTGGCTCCATGATTTTTGTAGTACAGGCTGTTGCCATGGACATGCTATGTGACTTGATGTTGTGTTTGGGTGACCCATTGCAGAAACCCCAAGGATCCATGCTTCAGAATGATATTTTTGTTGATTGTGTTGCCACGAAGCCGTGGATCCATGTCTTTTGTGGTACAAGCTATTGCCATGGGCATGTTATGTGATAAGATGGTGTTTTTTGGGTGTCCTAATGCAAAAACTGTGAGGATCCGTGCTTCAGAACCAAGTTTTTGTTGATGGTGTTGCCACGAAGACGTGGATCCATGATTTTTGTACTACAGGCTGTTGCTGTGGACATGTTTTGTGATTTGATGGTGTGTTTGGGGCATCCTAATGCAAAAACCCCGAGGATCCGTGAGGATCCGTGCTCTCGAACAGTGTTTTTGTTGATGGTGTTGCCACGAAGCCGTAGATCCATGATTTTTGTAGTACAGGCTGTTGCCTTTGACATGTTTTGTGATTTGATGGTGTGTTTGGGGCGTCCTAATGCAAAATCCCCGAGGATCCGTGAGGATCCGTGCTTCTGAACGATGTTTTTGTAGAATGGTGTTGCCACGAAGCCATGGATCCATGATTTTTGTAGTACAGGCTGTTGCCATGGACATGTTTTGTGATTTGATGGTGTGTTTGGGGCGTCCTAATGCAAAATCCCCGAGGATCCGTGAGGATCCGTGCTGTAGAACCGTGTTTTTGCAGAATGGTGTTGCCACGAAGCTGTGGATCCAGGACTTTTGTGGTACAAGCTGTTGCCATGGAAATGTTTTGTGATTTGATGGTGTGTTTGGGGCGTCCTAATGCAAAAACTCAGAGGATCCATGAGGATCGGTGCTCTAGAACCGTGTTTTTGCAGAATTGTGTTGCCACAAAGCCGTGGATCCATGACTTTCGTGGTGCAAACTGTTGCCATGGACATGTTATGTGACTTGATGGTGTGTTTGGGGTAACCCACTGCAAAAACCCCGAGGATCCAGGAGGATCCGTGCTTCAGAATGATGTTTTTGTTGATGGTGTTGCCACAAAGCCATGGATCCAGGACTTTTGTGGTAAAAGCTGTTGCCATGGACATGTCATGTGACTTGATGTTGTGTTTGAGGTGACCCATTGCAAAAACCCCAAGGATCCATGAGGATCCATGCTCTAGAACCGTGTTCTTGAACAATGGTGTTTCACGTAGCAGTGGATCCATGATTTTTGTAGTACAGGCTGTTGCCTTTGACATGTTTTGCGATTTGATGGTGTGTTTGGGGTGTCCTAATGCAAAAACTCCGAGGATCCGTGAGGATCCGTGCTTCTGAACGATGTTTTTGCAGAATGGTGTTGCCACGAAGCCATGGATCCATTATTTTTGTAGTACAGGCTGTTGCCGTGGACACGTTTTGTGATGTGATGGTGTAATGGGGCGTCCTAATGCAAAAACCCTGAGGATCCGTGAGGATCCGTGCTTCTGAACGATGTTTTTGCAGAATGGTGTTGCCACGAAGCCGTGGATCCATGATTTTTGTAGTACAGGCTGTTGCCTTTGACATGTTTTGTGATTTGATTGTGTGTTTGGGGCATCCTAATGCAAAAACTCCGAGGATCCGTGAGGATCCATGCTTCTGAACGATGTTTTTGCAGAATGGTGTTGCCACGAAGCCGTGGATCCATGATTTTTGTAGTACAGGCTGTTGCCGTGGACATGTTTTGTGATTTGATGGTGTGTTTGGGGCATCCTAATGCAAAACCCCCGAGGATCCGTGAGGATCCGCGCTCTCAAACAGTGTTTTGTTGATGGTGTTGCCACGAAGCCATGGATCCATGATTTTTGTGGTACAGGCTGTTGCCTTTGACATGTTTTGTGATTTGATGGTGTGTTTGGGGCGTCCTAATGCAAAAACCCCGAGGATACGTGAGGATCCGTGCTTCTGAACGATGTTTTTGCAGAATGGTGTTGCCACGAAGCTGTGGATCCATGATTTTTCTTGTACATGCTGTTGCCATGGACATGTCATGTGACTTGATGTTGTGTTTGGGGTGACCCATTGCAAAAACCCCAAGGATCCATGAGGATCCGTGCTCTAGAACCTTGTTTTTGCAGAATGGTGTTGCCACGAAGCCGTGGATCCATGATTTTTGTAGTACTGGCTGTTGCCTTTGACATGTTTTGTGATTTGATGGTGTGTTTGGGGCGTCCTAATGCAAAAGCCCCGAGGATCCGTGAGGATCCGTGCTTCAGAATGATGTTTTTGCAGAATGGTGTTGCCACGAAGCCGTGGATCCATGATTTTTGTAGTACTGGCTGTTGCCTTTGACATGTCATGTTATTTGATGGTGTGTTTAGGGCGTCCTAATGCAAAAACCCCGAGGATCCGTGAGGATCCGTGCTTCAGAACGATGTTTTTGCAGAATGGTGTTGCCACGAAGCCGTGGATCCATGATTTTTGTAGTACTGGCTGTTGCCTTTGACATGTTTTGTGAATTGATGGTGTGTTTGGGGCGTCCTAATGCAAAAACCCCGAGGATCCGTGAGGATCCGTGCTTCAGAACGATGTTTTTGCAGAATGGTGTTGCCACGAAGCCGTGGATCCATGATTTTTGTAGTACTGGCTATTGCCTTTGACAAGTTTTGTGAATTGATGGTGTGTTTGGGGCGTCCTAATGCAAAAACCCCGAGGATCCGTGAGGATCCGTGCTTCAGAATGATGTTTTTGCAGAATGGTTTTGCCACGAAGCCGTGGATCCATGATTTTTGTAGTACAGGCTGTTGCCTTTGACATGTCATGTTATTTGATGGTGTGTTTGGGGCGTCCTAATGCAAAAACCCCGAGGATCCGTGAGGATCCGTGCTTCAGAACGATGTTTTTGTAGAATGGTGTTGCCACGAAGCCGTGGATCCATGATTTTTGTAGTACTGGCTGTTGACTTTGACATGTCATGTTATTTGATGGTGTGTTTGGGGCGTCCTAATGCAAAAACCCCGAGGATTCGTGAGGATCCACGCTCTCAAACAGTGTTTTTGCAGAATGGTGTTGCCACGAAGCCGTGGATCCATGATTTTTGTAGTACATGCTGTTGCCATGGACATGTCATGTGACTTGATGTTGTGTTTGGTGTGACCCATTGCAAAAACCCCAAGGATCCATGAGGATCCGTGCTCTAGAACCTTGTTTTTCAGAATGGTGTTGCCACAAAGCCGTGGATCCATGATTTTTGTAGTACAGGCTGTTGCCATGGACATGTTTTGTGAATTGATGGTGTGTTTGGGGCGTCCTAATGCAAAAACCCCGAGGATCCGTGAGGATCCGCGCTCTCAAACAGTGTTTTTGTTGATGGTGTTGCCACGAAGCCGTGGATCCATGATTTTTGTAGTATAGGCTGTTGCCTTTGACATGTTTTGTGAATTGATGGTGTGTTTGGGGCGTCCTAATGCAAAAACCCCAAGGATCCGTGAGGATCCGTGCTTCAGAACGATGTTTTGGTAGGATGGTGTTGCCACGAAGCCGTGGATCCATGATTTTTGTAGTACTGGCTGTTGACTTTGACATGTCATGTTATTTGATGGTGTGTTTGGGGCATCCTAATGCAAAAACCCCGAGGATCCGTGAGGATCCACGCTCTCAAACAGTGTTTTTGCAGAATGGTGTTGCCACGAAGCCGTGGATCCATGATTTTTGTTGTACATGCTGTTGCCATGGACATGTCATGTGACTTGATGTTGTGTTTGGGGTGACCCATTGCAAAAACCCCAAGGATCCATGAGGATCCGTGCTCTAGAACCTTGTTTTTGCAGAATGGTGTTGCCACAAAGCCGTGGATCCATGATTTTTGTAGTACAGGCTGTTGCCATGGACATGTTTTGTGATTTGATGGTGTGTTTGGGGCATCCTAATGCAAAAAACTCCAGGATCCATGAGGATCCGTGCTTTGGAACCATGTTTTTGCAGTTTTGTGGTGCCACGAATTCGTGGGGGCATGATTTTTGGAGCGCTGCCTATAGTCTAAGACATGGTCTACAGTATGATGTTGGTTTTATTTCATTTCAGCATAATAATCATATGAATTCATGAGGATCCGTGCTTTGGAATCATGTTTTTGCACCGCTGTAGCGCCACGAATCCGTGGGTGCGTGATTTTTGTGGTCCCCCCTGTAGACTAACACATGGCCTACAATATGATGGTGGTTTCATTTCATTTCAATGTAAAAATCATATGAATTCATGAGGATCCATGTAGATCCGACTTGCTCTGGAGCCATCCTTCCTGAGCGAAGACAAAAATGTGTGAGCTAGAGGCTAAAAAACTGTGAGCTAGCTCACACTAACTCACCTTAGAGGGAACACTGCAACCATGATATATTTATGAACGGAATATTACTTTTTTATAGATTTTTTAAAAATAGATCATTGTTAATGCTAATACTAATACAATTACCTTTTGTGTATATTCATACAAGAATAAAGGTGAAAAATGATTCCACAGTGTTGACAAGCACAGTCTAATAATCTAAAGTTCTTACAAACAGTAAATTTTCTTTGTGCCTTTCTTATACTATTATTGGATTGTAGACAAATAGCATAAAGGTCATAAATCTGCAGACAGGCTTGCTCCAATACCTGTTTCATAAGGCTTCTTCAGAGCAGAATACGTGTAGACCCAGTGAACCCTTTCCGACTCAGCATTCATCTCTGCATGCTGTCTCTCTGTCTAATATTCCCACTCAGTGAAATCTTCTCTTATCCAGTTTTCCACCTGGGGCCTGGAGGTCTCCAGAAATTACAGCTGCTGTCTAGATGCCACAAGTCTAGGACTGCCCAGTCCTCAGCGGGGTGGAGAATCCCCTGCCCCCAGGGTCCTGTTCTCCACTGCCACTTGGATTTTTATTCTAAATGCTGCCTCATGTCCTTACTGGAAGTTCTTACTGAAAGTGACAAAGGGTAGGGTAACTCTGGCAATCGCTGGAAACTCTATGGGCCAGTGATTCCTAGAGCTGCCCTTTGTCACTTCCAGTAAGAAAATTTAAAGAGTACATGAAGGTGCAGTTTGTTTGTTTTTTAATTCTCAGGTAATGCTGCCACCACCAACTTGCCAGGCGCTGCATGGGAACCTTACACAGCTCAGTTCCCCTGGAGAAAAAGGCTTCATGGGAAGGTGGACTGTAGGGCATTATGCTCTGATAAGGTTCCTACCCTTCCCCAAAATCTGGTCTCCCCAGGCTCCACTTCCAAATCTCCAGAGGATTTCCCAACCCAGGGCTCGCATCTACCACCCTAAGGCCAGTTGGATATGGGACATACCCATAATGTATATGCTGGATCTGGTCTTCACTGCTGACAGTCCCAACACATCTCCAAACCGATAAACCCAATTTATGAAATCTGCTACGTGTCCAATAATTACAGGGAATAAATTTTTTTGTATTCATTGTCACCTAAAATCGAAAGAAGTTGGTTTGTCTGTTTCTGCTGACGCTGATGTGATCATTTCTCCCTACCAGGCTCATCCTTGCTTCCCAGCCTCAAAAGAGACCTACGTTCACCACCATCTTCTCTCCCACACGTTTACGTCAAGGAGCCCCGCCCAGATGCCCAGCAGACGTGTCCTCCCTCAGCAGCTCCTGCAGGAGCACCTGGAGGCCTTCCTTGGCTTCATCTGAAAGGAAGATGGAGCCGGTGTGGGGGGTGCTGAATGCCCCGTCCCCTGCAGAAAGCCTTGCTGGAAGCAGGCCCAGGGATTCAGGACCCCGAGTGGGACACTGTCTCCTTGCCATCCTCCTGCCTTGACTGATGGACACAGCTCTCCCCAATGCTGTGCTTCAGCAATCCAGAAAAGACATGGCTTCGGGCAGTACGGGACCTGCAGGCATCTTTTCTCTCAAGGAGGCAATCAGCATTTAATGTAGCTGGCTTTGGGTGCTGCCCTGGCCTGGGCTCTCGTTCAGGTTGAACCACATGCCATGACTGAGCTTCGGAGCTTGAGCCCCAGGGGAGTTGGATTTCCTGGAGGGATGGAAGGGAAAGTATTTGACTGTTCACTGTAAGGGAAAGGCTGGTCATCCAGTCCTCAGGGTGTGCTAACTGAGCCCTGCTCTCCCCCCCCCCCCAAACTCCTTCCTCAGGCCAGGAACTGACAAACACCCAGTATGGAGTGGCGTGATGGTAATTGTTTGGGCGGGGGGGGGCAGTGGTGCAGCTTCTGAAACAGAATGAGAGCCTCCAGGATGCATTGCTCCTAGTTGGAGAATGGGGTTCAGCCCTGAGGCACTCTGTCCGCATCTCCCTGAGGTGAGGCAAACTGCGGCAATCTTTGGGAGCCTCTGGCTCCTGCTTGGCATCCTCTGTCCTGCAACCCCGAGGTTTCCTGCTTCATCCCTCCTCACAGAGCTCCCCTCCCTCTGACTGCTGGACACAGAGGTTGCCTCAAGAAAAGATGCATCGGAGCTGCTCCACGGCCCCTGTGGCCACTATTAATATGGGCTCAGTGTTGAAAAATGAGTCCATCGTGCAGGCCCATAGCCACGAGGGGCCCCAGAAGGGTGATGCCCCCTCCCCAATTTGTCCCACCTCTTCACCAATCACCTGGAGGGGAAGGGGTCAGGAGGAGACCTTCACGCCGAGTCGGCATCTGGTCGTCGGAATGACGGGAGCCTCAGGCCATTGTGCTGGCCAGCCCATGTCAGACTGGGTGCCAGCCTGGCTGACTGCAGGAAGCCCAGATTGGCGGTGGCGTGGCTCCCGGGGTGGGCTTGGATCTTCAGCTTCTCAGCTCGGCTCACCTTCGGTTTCTCTGGGCCCCTGGGATCAGCGTGTCGGTTTGACTCCTCGGAGGTCAGCTGCTTCCTCCAGCTCGGTTCTTAGGTGTTCAATTGCAGCGGCTGGTTGGCAGTTGGTTCCCGCAAGCTTTTTGCTTGGCCTGCAAAGTTTTGCTCTGCTGCAGCTTCTCCTTGGCTCTCTGGTGGTTTCCGCATGCCAGAGAGGAGCCTACTGGATTTGCTGTTTCCCGTGCACGTGTAGGCTGCCTCCTGTGGTGGTGGGGCCTTGATCTTGGGTATTGCTCCCTCTCAGCTGTTGAGTCTTGTGAGCAGAAGTTCTACTTTGGGAGCTACGGGCATTAAAGTTGTGAGTGAGCGATTTGGCTGCTGCATAAATCAGTTTGCTCTGGAGCCGTCCTTCCTGAGCTAAGACAAAAAGGTGTGAGCTGGAGTCTAAAAAACTGTGAGCTAGCTCACACTGACTCAGCTTAGAGGGAACACTGGTCTTGGGGCCTTGGGGAGCTGAGGAGGCCCGGCCATGGGACTGAGTTCGACTGTTCAGGGCAAATGGGGTTCAGGGTGGCCAAATGCAAAGTGACGCACATTGGAGCAAAAAATCCTAACTATCAATACACGTTGATGGGGTCTGAACTGGCAGAGACTGACCAAGAGATAGATCTTGCAGTCGTAGTAGATAACTCACTGAAAATTTTGAGACAGTGTGTGACTGCAATAAAAAAGGCCAATGCTATGCTGGGGATTATTAGGAAGGGAACTGAAAACAAATCAGCCAGTATCTAATGCCCCTGTATAAATCGATGGTGCGACCTCATTTGGAATACTGTGTGCAGTTCTGGTCACCACACCTCAAAAAGGATATTATAGCTCTGGGAAAAGTGCAGAAAAGGGCAACTAGAATGATAAAAGGGTTGGAACACTTTCCCTATGAAGAAAGGTTAAAACGCTTGGGGCTCTTTACCTTGGAAAAAGGATGGTTGAGGGGTGACATGACTGAGGTCTATAAGATTACACATGGGATAGAGCAGGTAGAGAAAGAAGTACCTTTCTCTCTTTCTCACAATAGAAGAACTCGTGGGCACTTGGTGATATTGCCGAGCAGTCGGGTTAGAATAGATAAAAGGAAGTGCTTCTTCTCCCAAAGAGTGATTCACACATGGAATTCACTGCCACAGGAGGAGGAGGTGGCTGCAGCTACAAGCATGGACAGCTTCAAGAGGGAATTAGATAAACATATGGAGCAGAGGTCCATCAATGGCTATAGCCCTGAGCAATGTTCCCTCTAAGCTGTGAAGTCTTGTGAGCAAAAATTCTACTTTGTGAGCTAGTGGCATTAAAGTTGTGAGTGAGCAATTTGGCTACTGCATATATTATTCTGCTCTGGAGCCATCCTTCCTGAGCTAGGACAAAAAGGTGTGACCCAGAGGCTAAAAAACTGTGAGCTAGCTCACACTAACTCAGCTTAGAGGGAACACTGGCCATGAGGTATAGATAGGCTGGGGTAAGGCTGGGGTAAGTGATGCACTGTATTCTTGATGTTGGGGGGCCAACAGTTGGAGGGCTTCTAGTGCCGTGTCCGCACTGGTGGACCTCCTGATGGCACCTGGTATTTTTGGCCACTGTGTGGCAGAGTGTTGGACAGGGTGGCCTATTGGCCTGATCCAACATTGGCTTCTCTTATGTTCTCTTATGTTCCTTTGGATTGAGTCCATTTCTTTCAAGGTTAAAGATGCTGGCCCTGAGTCTCACTCACCTTAATCTGCTCCCTGACTGCCTGTTTCAGAAAGGGTAAAATTGGCTGCCCTTCCCCTCCTGGGCCCTGCACGTTCCACAGAGGCCCCCAGGAAATTTGTGGGGTGCTTCCGGCCCTGGACGTTGCTAGAGTGAGGCTGTTAGCAGGGTGAGCTGTGGCATCCCTGCTGCCTGGGAGAGGGCAGAGCGGAATCTGGGTTTCCACCCATACTGAAAGTAGTCAACTTCCTGGAAATGTGTCAGTGATGGCCCAGGAGGGAATTCCTACAAGGCAGCTTTTCACTCGGCACTTGAGCTGCTTGACAATTTGCTAGGAGCCTCGGCCTGTTTCACTACAGCATCAGCAGGCAGGGTCAGGGTCCTTAAAAATGGTTGAGGGGCGCGAGGGTGGAGCACCATCAAGAGCTATCAAGAGTGGCAGCCATCAAGAGTGGCAGAGTGGCAGTCGGCAGCCCCCGGTGGCTCCCCAGCACCACCCACTGACCCAAACCTAAACCCAGCCAGCTGGCAGTGGAAGGAGGAGCTGCATTATGACCCCGAGCCTTCCGAAGTGGAACAGAGAGCTGGAAGGGACCTCAAGGGTCATCTAGTCCAACCCTTGCTCAACACAGGAAATCCCCCCCCCATGACCCCTGCTCTATGCCCGGAGGAAAGGGGAAACCCTCCAGGATCCCTGGCCAGTCTGGCCTGGGGGGATTTCTTTCCTGACCCCAAAATGGCAATCGGCATTACCCTGGGCATGGAAGAATGGGCCATGAAAGCTGAGCTGGAGACTCCAGTTTGGCCTTCAGGTCAACACCTGATCTTTGCCCTGAGTGAAAGAGAGCAGCCTGGTCCCCCAAATGCTCCTTGTTCAGAGAGACTCAGGATGGCTGAGCACAAGAGGTGCCCCCCTTCTCAGCAGTCCCGCCGGCTCCACCTCCCTTCCCTTCCCACAATCCCACAGGAGCTTGGAGCCAGTCCTCACCTGCAGGCTGCTGCTGGGGGTCTCCCGCTGCCCAAGATGTTATCAGGCAAAGAGACAGGATGGTCCTGAATTCCGGACACAGTCCAGTCGCCGGTCACCGTTCACTTGGTGTTAGTTAATTAATTCAATTTCTATCCTGTCCTCCCAGCGAACGGACTCCGGGCGGGCTCCAAGATCACACAAAATCGTTACAACCATTTCCATATGTCATCCCAGTATTCCTAGACCTCCAAAATTTCCCCCATACATAGAATCATAGAATCATAGCATGTTAGAGTTGGAAGGTACCTTGCAGGTCATCTAGTCCAACCCCCTGCACTCTGCAGGAGTGTAACCAAAAGACAACCCGACAACATACCCGAAAGATGGTCATCCAGCCTCCGCTCGAAAACGTCCAGCAAAGGAGCATCCACCACCTCCCAAGGCAGTCTGTTCCACTGCTCCACCACTCTTACAGTTAGGGAGTTTTTCCTGATATTTAGCTGGTAACGACTCCCTTGTAATTTCCTCCCATTAGATCTAGTCTTGCAGTCCGGAGCAAGAGAGAATAGATAGAGAATACAAGAAGGTGCTCTATTTTTCCATCTCTAACATTTAATAGAACCTGAGAGTCACACTGTAACGTTTTTAACTTCTTACACGTGTTCTTACATTCCCCTTAGCCACATATTATTTCCAAATCTAACTCAACGGGGGCTCCTGAAAAAAAAATCTGCGGAGCCTTTACAGGTCAGACCATGCCAGTATTAGCATTCAAAGAAGACAGGGGAAGCATCTGTTCCTATGTGGACACAGGAATGATGCCAGTTCCAGAGAATAATGCGTTTGCTAGAATTGTGAGTCTGCTCTTTTTCACTCAGGGTGGAAAGAAGGCGTTGGTCTGAAGACCAGACTGGAGTCTCTACCCAGCTCGGTTTTCACGGCCAGTTCTGACACGCCCAGAGGAACGCCAATTGCCATTTTGGGGCCAGGCAGGAATTTCTCCCTAGGCCAGCTTGGCCAGGGATGCCTGAGGGTTTGTCCCTTCCTCTGGACCTAGAGGTAACCAAGGGTCACGGGGTAGGGCTGCCAGGTCCCCACATCACTCCAATGGGGAGATTTGGGGGGGGGCATTCTGGAGGTGGGCGGGAATGCCCCAAGCCCCACCCCCAAGCCCTGCCCTCATGAGCAATCATCTGCTTGACCACCCCTTGCCTTCCCCTCCTGCCCAGTTTAAAGGGTTTCATCTGATCGGCGGGGACCATGTGGCCTGTCGACCAGCTGGAGGGCCCTTTAAATCTAGCAGGAGAAAGGGAGGGGGCAGTTGCGGGTCACACACTTGGTTCGCAGAAAGACCTTTAAAAGAATCTTTGTGTGAGCTGAGTGAGTGGCTTGCAACCACCCCTCTCCCCCCACTAGTTTTAAAGGACCGTCCAGCTGGTCGACAGGCCACATGGTCCCCGCGGATCAGCTGAAACCCTTTAAATTGGGCAGGAGTGGAGGGAGAGGGGTGGCCGGATGGGTGGTCGCTCTTGGGGGCAGGCCATGGGGCGAGGCTTTTCCCACCAGCCAGTTGGCTGGGGGTGGACTGAAGCCCCCACAAACAGGGGAACTCCTGCCTGGACCTGGGGGCTGGCAACCCTACCACAGAGGGGAATTTCCTGTGTTAAGCAAGGGTTGCACTTAGGATTGCCAAGTCCGTCTTTGTCCCCAGCGGGGGACTCTGGGGGCATTCCTGGAGGGGGCGGGGCATCCCCAACACAATGACATCCCGTTAGGGATGTCCGTGCTCCAAACCACACCCCCAAGAACTATCACAGGAGAGCACCCCTCTCCCTAACGTCCCGCAAGATTCAAAGGGCCCACCGATCAGGTGGAGGGCCCTTTAAATCTTGCAAGACAGGAGGAGGCAGCCGCCGCTGTGCACCTGAACTCCAAGCACCAATGCTGCTTGGAATTCAGGCTCATGGGGCCCAGTCGCCACTGACCAGGAGCACTTAAAGGGACCCCTTTAAGTGCTTCCAGCCAGTGCCCCCGCTGGCTGCAGCACTTAAAGGGGTCCCTTAAAGTGCTTCCAGCTGACAGCCCCACGTGGCCAATCTCCGAGTGGCATTAGCCCTTGGAGATAAGGCACGTGGGGCCCGGTCCCCACCAGCTGCAAGCACTTAAAGGGATCCCTTTCTGTGTATCTAGCCGGCAGCCCCACGGGCCTGATCTCTTGGAGATCAGGCATTTGGAGCCTGGTCCCTACCGGCTGCAAGCACTTTCAGTGTTTCCAATCAGCAGCCCCATGTGCCTGACCTCCGAACAGCATTACTGTTCAGAGATTGGACACATGGGGCCTGGTTCCCACCGGCTGCAAGCACTTAAAGGAGTCCCTTAAGTGCTTCCAGCTGGCACTCCCACATGCCCGATCACCAAGTGGCATTACCGGTCGGAGATCGGACACACGGTCACGGTCCCCACTGGCTGCAAGCACTTAAAGGGGTTCCTTTCAGTGCTTCCAATCAGCAGCCCCATGTGCCCGATCTCCGACCAGCATTATCGTTCAGAGATCGGACACACGGGGCCTGGTAGCCACTGGCTGCAAGCACTTAAAAGAGTCCCTTTAAGTGCTTCCAGCCGGCAGCCCCACATGGCCGATCTCCAAGCGGCATTACCAGTCAGAGATCGGACACACAGTCATGGTCCCTACTGGCTTCAAGCACTTAAAGGGGTCCCTTTCCGTGCTTGCAGCTGGTGGGCCCCGCGTACCCAATCTCCAAGTGGCATTACTGCTCGGAGATCGGACACGTGGGGCCCGGTCCCCGCTGGCTGCAAGCACTTAAAGGGGTCCCTTTAAGTACTTCCAGCCAGCAGCCCCACTTGCCTGACCTCCAAGCGACAATGCTGCTTTGAATTCAGGCAAGTGGCCTGCAGCCACCCCTCTCTCAAGACAGAAGGGGGAGAGGTGGCTGCAGGTGTTTGGGCTGGGGTCAGGTTGAACCTCCCTGAAAGCGGGTAACCCCCCAGACCGGGGGGGGTCTGGCCACCCTAGTTGGACTAGAGGACCCTTGAGGTCCCTTCCAGCTCTATGTTTCTGTTCCACATGGCTCCTTCTTCCACTGCCACCTGGCTGGGTTTACATTTGGGTCAGTTGGTGGTGCTGGGAGCCACGGGGGCTCCCAAATGCTGCACCCAGAGACCCAGATGGTGCCCTCTCTGCTAGTCTTCACAGCTCTCGGTGTTCCACCCTCCATTTTTTAAGGAGCCTCACCCTGCCTGCTGTTGCTGTGGTGAAGCAGGTGGCCACTCCTGGCAGATAGTCAAGCAGCTCAAGAACTGGATGAACAGCCGTTATACAGGGATTCCCTCCTGGCCTTTCCCTTGTCAATCCACTGGCTGATGGATGATCAAGCCTGCAAACCATCCAGGCTGGGCTGGGCCCACCTTCAGGGCCAGAGATGCTCTGACCATTTTCAGTTCCACTCCACTTCAGAGCCTCTTTGGGAACGGGGACAGGCTCATTTCCAGGGAGACTGACTGCTTCTCGGGAAGGATGAAAACACAGAGCCTACCCTGAGTTAACTTGCTATACCAGTGGTGGTATACCCTGGCCAGACTGGCACCAGAACCAAACTATACGTCCCTTCCCCCCTGCTTGTTTATGCGTGTTTTTACGTGTTCCCTGTGCCCAGAAAGCAGCTGTGGGGGAAGGGCGCCTGAAAGCAAACACACAAAAAGGGAGGGTCCAAATGGGTTCAGAGTGGCCCTGCGGGGGGAGGTGGGCCTCTGGTTTCCCCCACAACAAGCTGTTTTCATTTCGCAAGAATCATACTGGGGAGGAGTGATTTTTGCTGTGCCACAAGTCTTTGTGCATATGGAGCAGGAACACTAGTGAAATAACTATACCCAAGCAGGGTTTTCAGACAAGAATACCATTTGGGGGCAGAGGCAGGAGTTGTTCCTCCCCCCATGGCACCATTCTGAGCTCATTTGGACTCTCTCTTTTAGAAGCCGTTCCCTGCAGCTGCTGTTTATATATATTAACAAAATAAAACTGTGAGATGTTTAAGAGAAAAGGAAAAGTATGTGCAAGAAATGTTTGTAAACAATGGTATCCTTTTATTAATCTTGGGAATCAAATGCACGGATTAAATAATGCTCAGCAAAAGATATTACTATGTGCTCAGGTGAGGATATGGACTCTATTAGAGTTCCCTTTTCTTCTTTACTATAATATGATGACTTTACTTACTTATGTCATTGTACAGTTGTAAATTTATATATGTTTACAGTAAAGAAATTTAAAACGGTTTGAAATTGTATAAAATGTTCTCTTGTTTTTGATTGTGTTAAATGTGTTGTGATTTGCCTTTCTCAGAGGCTTCCAGGCCTGGAA
Organism: Gekko gecko; assembly: GCA_029375565.1. Classification (NCBI taxonomy): domain Eukaryota; kingdom Metazoa; phylum Chordata; class Lepidosauria; order Squamata; family Gekkonidae; genus Gekko; species Gekko gecko. Next base: position 204,980,201 of record JAPDNY010000005.1, read on the forward strand.
CCTCTAACTACAAGGAAACAAAATAGTACTTCGCTGCAGAAGACCAAAAGGCTTGGGGGGCCCAATCTCCAGGAAGTCTTACTTCCCCTCACCACTGGCTACAGTCTTGGTATAGAACAAAATATATCTGAGCCAAGAATAATCTCTTGAGACCTCCAGGCTGGCAGTCCAACTTGCTGAGTACAGCCTGGCAAACAGAATATCAATTCTGTGTGATTGTTCAGTTATCATACAGTGTTAGAGATGGAAAAGATCTTGCAGGTCATCTAGTCCAACACCCTGCACTCTGCAGGAGCATAGCCAAAAGATAGCGCTACAACATACCCAAAATATGGTCATCCAGCCTCTGCTTGAAAACGTCCAGTGAAGGAGCATCCACCACCTCCCGAGGCAGTCTGTTCCACTGCTCAGCCACTCTTACAGTTAGGATGTTCTTCCTAATATTTAGCCGGTAACGACTCCCTCATCATTTCCACCCATTAGATCTAGTCTTGCAATCTGGAGCAAGAGAGAATAGATCTGCTCCATCTTCTACATGACAGCCCTTCAAATATTTGAAGGCTGCAATCGTGTCCCCTCTAAGCCTTCTCTTTCCCAGGCTAAACATACCCAACTCTTTAAGCCTTTCCTCATAAGACTTGGATTCAACCCTCTCACCATCCTGGTTGCCCTCTTCTGGACACGCTTGAGCTGGTCGACATCCTTCCTAAAATGTGGTGCCCAAAACTGGACACAGTTCTCCAGGTGAGGCCTGACCATAGCAGAATAGAGCAGAACTACCACCTCCCGTGATCTGGACAGAAGGCTTCTGCTAATGCATCCGAAGATTGCATTAGCTTTTTTTTGCAGCCACATCATACTCGTGTTTAGCTTGTGATCAACCAGAACACCCAGATCCCTTTCACACGTGCTGCTGTCAAGCCAAGTCCCTCCCATTCTATATCTGTGCCTTTGATTTTTTTGTACCTAAGTGTAGGACTTTGCACTTATCTCTATTGAAATTCATTTATTTGCATCAGCCCACTGTTCCAGCCTATCTAGATCATTTTGAATCCTTACTCTGTCTCCTTCAGAATTAGCAGTCCCACCCAGCTTCGTGTCATCTGCAAATCTGATAAGCATCCCCTCTAGGTCTTCCTCCAGGTCATTGACAAAAACAGTGAACAACACTTGTGGCACTCCACTCGAGACTTCCCTCCACATACATGCAGAGCCATTTACGAGCACTCGTTGGGGACGATTTTTTAACCAAACATGAATCCATCCAACAGTTGCACCATCCAGCCCACACTTAACCAGCTTATCCTGAAGGATATCATGAGAAACTTTGTCAAATGCTGTACTGAAATCGAGATGCACTATGTCCACAGCATTGCCAGAGTCAACCATTTTCACGCTATATAATACAGTAAATCCTCTGCTCTATGGCCAGCCTTCGTGTAATGCGTCACCACAGGAGCTTCTTTTGAATCGAGTGTCATGTATTTTTGCATTTCTAGTAAGAAGGAGGAAGTTGAGATAAACAGTGGGAATCCCGGCATGAATCTTCCAAGGGTGAATTTTCTGTGCGATTGGCTAGAACAGAATTTTATTCACAAAGAGGAGGGTGGTGGTGTTTCATGTTTGCTCTGAAGACTGAAAGTTGCAGGGAGAGGATCCCGCCTGCGGGCACCTCAGGGATCGTGCCACTGTTGGTTGAGCCTATGTTGGTTCACTTAGAAAAGAATCCTACTCACAGCCTGACCCTGTGCACTTTATTTTATTTAGTTTATATGTGGTCTGTCTCTCTCACTGAGACTCCGAATGGGTTACACAGTGTAAGTCAATGCAATCATTCAGATGAGACATCTAATAAACAATGCGATAAGAGGAGGATTCCAGCCATTTGACACAGAGCAAAAATAATTACACTTGGCATGTCGAACAATGCAGAAAATGATATGACAAAGGTAGAAAGCAACCTAACGCCAACCCCCAAGACCAACCAATCAGAACCCTGGGTACATGCAAGAGCAGAGACTCAGCACGTGCACACTTCTTCAGGTACACTGAAACAGATTTCCTCAACTACAGCATGCAGATGGGGGAGTTAGTTGTCAGGAAGAGATTATTAGCGTGAACTGAGCAATAAATACAGCAAGACTGAAATGACAATATGGTAGGAAGAAGACGAAGAGGAGGAGGAGGAGGAGGAGGAGATTGGATTTAAAACCCACCCTTCACTATGCAAAGGAGTCTCAGAGTGTCTTACAAACTCCTCTCCCATCCCCTTCCCATAATAGCCACCCTGTGAGGAGTGTTCCCTCTAAGCTCAGTTAGCGTGAGCTAGCTCACACATTTTTAGCCTCCAGCTCACACATTTTTGTCTTCTCTCAGGAAAGGATGGCCCCAGAGCAAACTCATTCATGCAGCAGCCAAATCGCTCGCTCACAACTTTAATGCCAGTAGCTCACAAAGGAGGGGTTTTGCTCACAAGACTCCACAGCTTAGAGGGAGGATTGCCTGTGAGGCAGGTAGGGCTGAGAGAGTTCTTCCCAGAACTGTCCTTGGGAAGAGGAGGAGGAGAAAGAGGGGGAGAGTGGATTTATACCCCACTAACCGAAGGAGTCTCAGAGCGGTTTACAATCCTTTTCCCTTCCCCTCCCCACAACAGACACCATGTGAGGTAGGTGGGGCTGAGAGAACTCTTTTGAGAACTGCCCTGGAGAGAACAGCTCTGAAAGAACTTGTGACTGACCCAAGGTCACACCAGCAGCTGCATGTGGAGGAGCGGGGAATCAAACCCGGCTCTCCTAACCACTAGAGTAAACTGGCTTTCCAGTTCTCTGCATAGGACAAACAGGTTAAGCCCTATGCCAAAGGATAAATGGACAGAAATCTGACATCAAGAATCACAAAACTGATAAACTGTAGGACAACTACTGCTGCAAAAAAGACTATTTAGTTTGGCAGCTGTATCAGTTGAACACACTGAAACATTTGCACTTGACCTAAAGGAACTGGTGAGAAAATTTGCAAAGGAGAAGGCAGGCAAAATGAGGTTTTGATGTGCCTGAAAAGGAAACATACAAGAGACTTGAATTTTAAAATCACAATGAACAGGATTATTCAAAATGATTTGTGTGCTAAAACTGTTTTCCGTTTGAGAAAGAAAATAAAAGATTGTTGTATTAGTTATTCTCGCAATTATTTTAAAAATTAGCAATTTCAAGTTTTGTGCTTTTCATGTTTCCTACAATTTATCTGTTTTTGAAAATTGGTTAGCAGTGTGTGTTTGTGGGGTGCAAGTAGTTAGCCTTGCCTAGGGCGCAAAGAAGCCTGGCACCGGCCCTGTGCACGGAACAGCTTTGCTTCTGCCTGGCCACGTGGCTGCCGATCTGTCTCTACCGCAGGGATGGGAGCTGGCCCTGACACAAGCGTCTCGACTCAAGCCCCACTCCTCTAAGCTCACCTGCAGGTTAGGTGAAAAATCCCAAACAGAGACACCGCCCCGTGCAATGGAAAGCCTGAGACGGGGAGGGACCTCAGGAGGTCTACTCAGAAGTGAGGCCCATGTTACTCATTGTGGCTTACTCTGAAGAAAGGATCCTCAGGTTACAGCTGCAAACATGCACTCCTGGCTCTTCACTTGTGGTTCAGGATATTCCCATTCAGCTACGCTTCCTAAATAACATACTTTCAATCCACTTTGCAACTGGATTTTACTGTGTGAAATGGCAACACCCACTCACAAAGGGTTGCTGAAGTGGATTGAAATGGCATTATGTAGCATGTGTGAAAAGTCAGAGCACTTGCCACATTCCTTCCAAACAAAGGACGACTGACAGAAACCTGGAATCATTATTGCCTTATTTGCCTGATCCCACAGGACCCCAGTCCCATTGACACCAGGGCTCTCTGGAACACTTTCAGTCTACCCAGCAAAGCAGCCCCTCCCTCCCTCCCTAAGGCAACTCCTGAGTCCTGTCTCTGACCACATTTTTACGGCCTTTTGAGAGACTGGTGCTTTAACACACTCAACTCTTTCCTTTGGCTGTAAATCTGTCTCCCACTTCCTGGATTACTCTGCTCTATCCCCGTCTCCAGCCTCATTCCCAGTCTCCCTCAGAGCCTTGTCCTTTTCCTTCTCCGACCTCGTTCAAAGTATGTGCCTTGCCTCCCCTTTCTCTTTCCCTCCTTCTCCCAAGTGCTGAAACCCAAACGTGCAGCTCTTGAATACCAAGTGGTGGTTAGGAGGAAGTTTTGTCTCTGTGGTAAGAGTACCACAGAGGTGGGGCTAATATAGACCTGTGTGATGGACAAGTCAAAGTCCTGCCCATTTCCTGAAAATGACCAATCACCTTTAAACCTGGTTGAAATATTCATGGGGCAGGTAGCAGCCAATCAGGGCCCTTGGAATGTTGGGAAAGCAGCTGGGAGGCGGGAGCCCAAAAGACAGTTAACTGCTATTTTCCTTCACACTTGGCTGAACCACCAGAGAGGCAGGTTGCGGGATTTCCCTGCCTGCAGGAGACAGGGCTGGCCTCGTGGGTCTCTTGTCTGCAGAGGAAGCTGGCTGGTAGAGTGTGGTGTCCAGGAAAGGCTCATACCTTATGTATATTCTCTAGTTTTCCAAGATCACGTTCCAGTGAAAAGTATCCTGGCAGGTCTCCTCTGGGATTCGATCAGCCTGGATTCAAGATGCTCACTCAGGGCAGGTGTCTACTCCACACTCTGGAGAGCTGCTGCTACTCAGTGCAAATGATGGACCGACAGAGCTTCTTCTGGGGAACACCAGGAGGAGCGCCGAGAGTCAGGCCCCTCAGCCTTCAGTCGGAAAGAGGCAGCAGGTCAAGAACGGAGAGGCAGATGCGGAGGCAGAGGGCATCTTCAGTGCCTGTTGAGGTTTTCTCACTAAAGCTGCCCCAGATGAACATGAAAAGGACACAGAATATCTCCTGGAAGTAAGTTCCACAGGACGCCTGTCCCTTCGAGGACCTGGCCCATCCTGCTCCCCCAGCATCCGTGATGTTCATCTGAGCGGGGAGGAAAGAAGGTCCCAGCATGAGATTCTTGGGCCACTCCATGAAGCCCTAAGGTAAGCTCGCCAACCTCCACAGGGGATAGGATAACCAAAGAGAAATCATGGGGTACGTGAGTAGAAAATAGTCAGTGGCAACCATGCAATGCTCCCTCTAAGCTGTGGAGTCTTGTGATCAAAAATTCAAATTTGGGAGCTACTGGCATTAAAGATGTGAGCAAGCGATTTGGCTATTGCAGAAATCAGTCTGCTTTGGAGCCATCCTTCCTGAACGAAGACAAAAATGTGTGAGCCAGAGGATAAAAAACCGTCAGCTAGCTCACACTAACTCAGCTTAGAGGTAACATCGCAATATTTATGAAGGGAATATCACTCTTTTATAGATTTTTTTAAAAATAGATCACTGTTAATGCTAACAATGTAATATCCATAACGTTAATACCCATAATGTATATGCTGGATCTGGTCTTCACTGCTGACAATTCCAACACATCTCCAACCCGATAAACCCAATTTATGAAATCTGCTAGGTGTCCAATAATTACAGAGAATATGTTTTTTTTGTATTCATTGTAACCTAAAGTCTAAAGAAGTTGGTTTGTGTGTTTCTGCTGATGCTGATATGATCATTTCTCCCTACCAGGCTCATCCTTGCTTCCCAGCCTCAAAAGAGACCTACGTTCACCACCATCTTCTCTCCCACACATTTATGTCAAGGAGCCCCAACAGATGCCCAGCAGACGTGTCCTCCCTCAGCAGCTCCTGCAGTCACACCTGGAGGCTTCCCTTGGCTTCATCTGAAAGGAAGATGGAGCTGGTGTGTGGGGTGCTGAATGCCCCGTCCCCTGCAGAAAGCCTTGCTGGAAGCAGGCCCAGGGATTCAGGACCCCGAGTGGGATACTGTCTCCTTGCCATCCTCTTGCCTTGACTGGTGGACACAGCTCTCCCCAATGCTGTGCCACAGCAATCCAGAAAAGACATGGCTTCGCGCACTACGGGATCAGCAGGCATCTTTTCTCTCAAGGAGGCGATCAGCATTTAATGTAGCTGGCTTTGGGTGCAGCCCTGGCCTGGGCTCCCATTCAGGATGAACCACAGAGCTCATGCCATGACTGAACTTTGGAGCTTGAGCCCCAGGGGAGTCTGGGATTTCCTAGAGGGATGGAAGGGAAAGTACTTGACTATTCACTGTAAGGGAAAGGCTGGTCATCCAGGCCTCAGGGTGTGCTAACTGAGCCCTGCTCCCCCCCCCCGAACTCCTTCCTCAGGCCAAGAACTGACAAACACCCAATATGGAGTGGCATGATGGTGATAGTTTGGGCGGGGGGACGGGGGGACAGTGGTGCAGCTTCTGAAACAGAATGAGAGCCTCCAGGATGCATTGCTCCTAGTTGGAGAAAGGGGTTCAGCCCTGAGGCACTCTGTCCGCATCTCCCTGAGGTGAGGCAAACTGTGGCAATCTTTGGGAGCCTCCGGCTCCTGCTTGGCATCCTCCGTTTGGCTGGTTCCGCTCGCTGTCCTGCAACCCCAAGGTTTCCTGCTTCATCCCTCCTCACAGAGCTCCCCTCCCTCTGACTGCTGGACCCAGAGGTTGCCTCAACAAAAAATGCATCGGAGCTGCTCCACGGCCCCTGTGGCCACTATTAATATGGGCTCAGTGTTGAAAAATGAGTCCATCGTGCAGGCCCGTAGCCATGAGGGGCCCCACAACAGCGATGCCCCCTCCCCAATTTGCCCCGCCTCTTCACCAATCACCTGGAGGGGGAGGGGTCAGGAGGAGGTCTTCCTGCCGAGTCCCCATTTGATCGTCGGAATGACGGGAGCCTCGGCCATTGTGCTGGCCAGCCCATGTCAGACTGGGTGCCGGCCTGGCTGACTGCAGGAAGCTCAGATTGGCGGTGGCGTGGCTCCCGGGGTGGGATTGGATCTTCAGCTTGTCAGCTCAGCTCCCCTTCGGTTTCTCTGGGCCCCTGGGATCAGCGTGTCGGTTTGGCTCCTCGGAGGTCAGCTGCTTCCTCCAGCTCGGTTCTTAGGTGTTTAATTGCAGCGGATGGTTGGCAGTTGGTTCCCGCAGGCTTTTTGCTTGGCCTGGAAAGTTTTGCTCTCCTGCAGTTTCTCCTTCGCTCTCCAGTGGTTTTGGAATGCCAGAGGGGGGGATTCTGGATCTGCTGTTTCCAGCAAAGGTGAAGGCTGCCTCCTGGGGTGGGAGGCCTCGGACTTGGGCATTGCTTCCTCTAAGCTGTTGAGTCTTGTGAGCAGCAATTCTACTTTGTGAGCTACTGGCATTAAAGTTGTGAGAGAGCGATTTGGCTGCTGCATAAATCAGTTTGCTCTGGAGCCATCCTTCCTGAGCTAAGATGAAAAGGTCTGAGCTGGAGTCTAAAATACTGTGAGCTAGCTCACACTGACTCAGCTTAGAGGGAACACTGGTCTTGGGACCTTGGGGAACTTAAGAGCCCCAGCTATGGGACTGAGTTCGACTGTTCATGGCAAATGGGGTTCAATGTGGCCAAATGCAAAGTGATGCACATTGGAGCCAAAAATCCTAACTATAAATACACATTGTTGGGGTCTGAAATGGCAGAGACTGACCAAGAGAGAGATCTTGCAGTCGTAGTAGATAACTCACTGAAAATGTTGAGACAGTGTGTGACTGCAGTGAAAAAGGCCAATGCTATGCTGGGGATTATTAGGAAGGGAACTGAAAACAAATCAGCCAGTATCTAATGCCCCTGTAGAAATCGATGGTGCGACCTCATTTGGAATACTGTGTGCAGTTCTGGTCACCACACCTCAAAAAGGATATTATAGCTCTGGGAAAAGTGCAGAAAAGGGCAACTAGAATGATAAGAGGGTTGGAACACTTTCCCTGTGAAGAAAGGTTGAAGTGCTTGGGGCTGTTTACCTTGGAAAAAGGATGGTTGAGGGGTGACATGACTGAGGTCTATAAGATTATGCCTGGGATAGAGCAGGTAGAGAAAGAAGTACTTTTCTCTCTGTCTCACAATACAAGAACTCGTGGGCGCTCGGTGAAATTGCCGAGCAGTCGGGTTAGAACAGATAAAAGGAAGTGCTTCTTCTCCGAAGGAGTGATTCACACATGGAATTCACTGCCACAGGAGGAGGAGGTGGCTGCAGCTACAAGCATGGACAGCTTCAAGACGGAATTAGATAAACATATGGAGCAGAGGTCCATCAATGGCTATAGCCATGAGCAATGTTCCCTCTAAGCTGTGGAGTCTTGTAAGCAAAAATTCTACTTTGTGAGCTAGTGGCATTAAAGTTGTGAGTGAGCAATTTAGCTACTGCATATATTATTCTGCTCTGGAGCCCTCCTTCCTGAGCTAAGACAAAAAGGTGTGACCTGGAGGCTAAAAAACTATGAGCTAGCTCACACTAACTCAGCTTAGAGGGAACACTGGCCATGAGGTATAGATACGCTGGGGCAAGGCTGCGGTAAGTGATGCACTGTATTCTTGGTGCAGGGGGGGTGCAACAGTGGGAGGGCTTCTAGTGCCCTGGCCCCACTGCTGGACCTCCTGAAGGCACCAGGTATTTTTGGCCACTGTGTGGCTGAGTGTTGGACTGGGTGGCCATTGGCCAGTTCCAACATGGGCTTCTCTGATGTTCTCTTATGTTCCTTTGGATTGAGTCCATTTCTTTCAAGGTTAAAGATGCTGGCCCCGAGTCTCACTCACCTTAATCTGCTCCCTGACTGCCTGTTTCGGAAAGGGTATAGTTGGCTGCCCTTTCCCCTCCTGGGCCCTGCACGTTCCACAGAGGCCCCCAGGAAGTTTGTGTGGTGCTTCCGACCCTGGACCTTGCTAGAGTGCGGCTGTTAGCAGGGTGAGCTGTGGCCTCCCTGCTGCCCGCGAGAGGGCAGAGCGGAATCTGGGTTTCCACCCATACTGTAAGCAGTCAGCCTCCTGGAAACGTGTCAGTGATGGCCCAGGAGGGAATTCCTACATGGCAGCTTTTCACCACTCGGCACTTGAGCTGCTTAACAAGTTGCCAGGAGGATCAGCCTGCTTCACTGCAGCATCAGCAGGCAGGGTCAGGCTCCGTAAAAATGGTTGAGGGGCGCGAGGGTGGAGCACCATCAAGAGCTATCAAGAGTGGCAGCCATCAAGAGTGGCAGAGTGGCAGTCAGCAGCCCCCAATGGCTCCCCAGCACCACCCGCTGACCCACACCTAAACCCAGCCAGCTGGCAGTGGAAGGAGGAGCCGCATTACAACCCTGTGCCTTCCCAAGTGGAAGAGAGATCTGGAAGGTACCTCAAGGGTCATCTAGTCCAACCCTTGCTCAACACAGGAAATCTCCCCCCCTGTGACCCCTGCTCTGTACCCGGAGGAAAGGGGAAACCCTCCAAGATCCCTGGCCAGTCTGGCCTGGGGGGATTTCCTTCCTGACCCCAAAATGGCGATCGGCATTACCCTGGGCATGGAAGAATGGGCCATGAAAGCTGAGCTGGAGACTCCAGTTTCGCCTTCAGGCCAACACCTGATCTCTGCCCCGAGTGAAAGAGAGCAGCCCGGTCCCCCAAATGCTCTTTGTTCAGAGAGACTCAGGATGGCTGAGCACAAGAGGTGCCCCCCTTCTCAGCAGTCCCACCAGCTCCACCTCCCTTCCCTTCCCACAATCCCACAGGAGCTTGGACTGATTCCTCACCTGCAGCCTGCTGCTGGGGGTCTCCCGCTGCCCAAGATGTTATCAGGCAAAGAGGCAGGACGGTCCTGAATTCCGGACACAGTCCAGTCGCTGCTGACCATTCCCTTGGTGTTAATTAATTAATTAATTCAATTTATATCCTGTCCTCCCCGCGAATGGGCTCAGGGCGGGTTCCCAGGTCACACAAAATCGTGACAACCGTTTCCTTATTTCATCCCAGTATTCCTAGACCTCCAAAAATTCCCCCATACATAGAATCATAGAATCATAGCATGTTAGAGTTGGAAGGGACCTTGCAGGTCATCTAGCCCAGCCCCCTGCACTCTGCAGGAGTGTAGCCAAAAGACAGCCCGACAACATACCCGAAAGATGGTCGTCCAGCCTCCACTTGAAAACTTCCAGCGAAGGAGCGTCCACCACCTCCCGAGGCAGTCTGTTCCTCTGCTCAACCACTCTTACAGTTAGGAAGTTTAGCTGCTAACGACTCCCTTGTAATTTCCTCCCATTAGATCTAGTCTTGCAATACGGAGCAAGAGAGAATAGATAGAGAATACAAGAAGGTGCTCTATTCTTCAATCTCTAACATTTAATAGAAACTGAGAGTCACACTGTAACATTTTTAACTTGTTACACGTGTTCTTACATTCCCCTTAGCCACATATTATTTCCAAATCTAACTCAAAGGGGGCTCTGCGGAGCCTTTACAGGTCAGACCATGCCAGTATTAGCATTCAAAGAAGACAGGGGAAGCATCTGTTCCTATGTCGACACAGGAATGATGCCAGTTCCAGAGAATAATTCGTTTGCTACAATCGTGAGGCTGCTCTCTTCCACTCAGGGTGGGAAGAAGCCGTTGGCCTGAAGGCCAGACTGGAGTCTCTACCCAGCTCGGCTTTCATGGCCAGTTCTGACACGCCCAGAGGAACGCCAATGGCCATTCTGGGACCAGGCAGGAATTTCTCCCTAGGCCAGCCTGGCCAGGGGTCCTGGAGGGTTTGTCCCTTCCTCTGGACATAGAGCAAGGGTCACGGGGTAGGGCTGCCAGGTCCCCTCCTCACTCCGGTGGGGGAATTCGGGGGGGGCATTCTGGAGGTGGGTGGGAATGCCCCAAGCCCCACCCCCAGCCCGGCCCTTAAGAGCGATGACCTGCTTGACCACCCCTCCCCTCCCCTCCTACCCAGTTTAAAGGGTTTCAGCTGATCGGTGGGGACCATGTGGACTGCTGACCAGCTGGAGGGCCCTTTCAATCTAGCAGGAGGAAGGGTGTGGGGTAGTTGCGGGTTACACACTCGGTTCGCAAAAAGACCATTAAAAGGGCCTTTTTGTGAGATGAGCGAGTGGCTTACAACTGCCCCTCTCCCCCCGCTAGATTTAAAGGGCCCTCCAGCAGGCCACATGGTCCCCGCCGATCAGCTGAAACCCTTTAAATTGGGCAGGAGTGGAGGGAGAGGGGTGGCCGGGTGGGTGGTTGCTCTTGGGGGCAGGCCATGGGGCAAGGGTTCCCCCGCCAGCGAGCTGGGTGGAGGTGGACTGAAGCCCCCACAAACAGGGGAACCCCTGCCTGGACCTGGGCACTGGTATCCCTACCACAGAGGGGAATTTCCTGTGTTGAGCAAGGGTTGGCAAGTCCGTCTTGTCCCAGCGGCGGACTTTGGGGGGCGTTCCTGGAGGGGGCGGGGCATCCCCAACACGATGACATCCCATTAGGAATTCCAGTGCTGCTGGGAATTCAGGCTCATGGGGCCCAGTCGCTGCTGGCCAGAAGCACTTCAAGGGACCCCTTTAAATGCTCCCGGCCAGTGGCCCTTCTGGCTGCAAGCACTTAAAGCAATCCCTTTATGTGCTTCCAGCCAGCAGCCCCACGCGGCCAATCTCTGAGCAGCATTACCCCTTGGGGATAAGGCGCATAGATCCTGGTCCCCACAGCTGCAAGCACTTAAAGGGGTCCCTTTACGTGTTTCCAGCCGGCAGCCCCATGTGCCTGATCTCTGAGTGGCATTAGTTCTCGGAGATTGGAAATGCGGTGCCCGGTCCCCACGGGCTGCAAGCACTTAAAGGGGTCCCCTTATGTGCTTCCAACCGGCAGCCCTACGTGCCCGATCTCCAAGCAGCATTACCAGTCGGAGATTGGACATGCGGTGCCCGGTCCCCACCGACTGCAAGCACTTAAAGCACTTTACATGCTTCCAGCTGGAAGCCCCATGTGCCTGATCTCCGAGTGGCATTACCAGTTAGATATCGGACCTTCGGTGCCTGTTCCGCACTGGCTGCAAGCACTTAAAGAGGTCCCTTTACATGCTTCCAGCTAGTGTTACCATGTGCCCAATCTCCAAGCGGCATTACCTGTCAGAGATCAGACATGCGGTGCCCATTCCCAACCAGCTGCAAGCACTTAAATGGGTCCCTTTATGTGCTTCTATCTGGCAGCCCCACGTGCCCGATCTCGGAGCGGCATTACCTGTTGGAGATGGGACATGTGGTGCCCGTTCCCCACTGGCTGCAAGCACTTAAAAAGGTCCCCTTATGTGCTTCCAACCGGCAGCCCTACGTGCCTGATCTCCAAGCAGCATTACCAGTCGGAGATTGGACATGCGGTGCCCGGTCCCCACCGACTGCAAGCACTTAAAGGGGCATTCGTGCTTGGAGATTGGAAACGCAGGGCCCAGTCCCTTTAAGTGCTTCCAGCCAGCAGCCCCATGTGCCCGACCTCCCAGCGGCAATGCTGCTTGGAATTCAGGCATGTGGCCTGCAGCCACCCCTCTCTCAAGAGGGAAGGGGGAGAGGTGGCTGCAGGTGTTTGGGCTTGGGGTCAGGTTGAACCCCCCAAAATGGGTAAAAACCCCCAGACCAGGCGGGGGTCTGGCAACCCTAGTTGGACTAGAGGGGACCCTTGAGGTCCCTTCCAGCTCTGTGTTTCTGTTCCACATGGCTCCTCCTTCCACTACCAGCTGGCTGGGTTTACATTTGGGTCAGCTGGTGGTGCTGGGAGCCACGGGGGCTCCCAAATGCTGCACCCAGAGACCCAGATGGTGCCCATTCTGCTAGTCTTGACAGCTCTCAGTGCTCCACCCTCCATTTTTTAAGGGGCCTCACCCCGCCTGCTATTGCTGTGGTGAAGCAGGCGGCCACCCCTGGCAGATAGTCGAGCAGCTCAAGAACTGGATGAAAAGCCGCTGTATGGGGATTCCCTCCTGGCCTTTCCCTTGTCTTCCTCTTGGCTCACCAGTAACCAAGAACAGGGAAAAGGGGAAAACAGCAAAAGAACCACATGACAGAGGAGCTGCAAAGACCCAAGTCAATCCGCTGGCTGATGGGAATGTTGGATGATCAAGCCTACAAACCATCCAGGCTGGGCTGGGCCGACCTTCAGGGCCAGAGGTGCTGTGACCATTTTCAGTTCCGCTCCACTTCAGAGCCTCTTTGGGAACAGGGTTGGGCTCATTTCCAGGGAGACTGACTGCTTCTCGGGAAGGATGAAAACGCAGAGCCTACCCTGAGTTAACTTGCTACACCAATGGTAGTATACCCTGGCCAGACTGGCACCAATATTTAATTCAGAACCAAACTATACGTCCCTTCCCCCCTGCTTGTTTATGCGTGTTTTTACGTGTTCCCTGTGCCCAGACAGCAGCTGTGGGGGAAGGGTGCCTGAAAGCAAACATAGAAAAAGGGAGGGTCCAAATGGGTTCAGAGTGGCCCTGCGGGGGGAGGTGGGCCTCTGGTTTCCCCCACAACAAGCTGTTTTCTTTCGCAAAAACCATACTGGGGAAGAGTCATTTTTGCTGTGCCACAAGTCTCTGTGCATACAGAGCAGGAACACTAGTGAAGAATACCATTTGGGGGCAGAGGCAGGAGAGTTGTTCCTCCCCTCCCATGGCACCATTTGGAGCCCATTTGGACTCTCTCTTTTAGAAGCCGTTCCCTGCAGCTGCTGTTTATATATATTAACAAAATAAAACTGTGAGGTATTTAAAAGAAAAACTATACGCAAGAAATGTTTGTAAACAATGGTATCCTTTTATTAACCATGGGAATCAAATTAAATAATGCTCAGCAAAATATATTACTATGTGCTCAGTTGAGGATATGGACTCTATTAGATTTCCCTTTTCTTCTGTACTATAATATGATGACTTTACTTACTTATGTCATTCTACAATTGTAAATTTATATATGTTTACAATAAAGAAATTTAAAACTGTTTGACATTGTGTATTTATAAAATTTTCTGGTCAGATAAAATATTTTGTGTTAAATGTGTTGTGATTTTCCTTTCTCAGAGGCTTTGAGGCCTGGAACCTCTAACTACAAGGAAACAAAATAGTACTTCACTGCAGAAGACCAAAAGGCTTTGGGGGCCCCAATATGCAGGAATCCCCCTCACCACTTGCTACAGTCTTGGTATAGAACAAAATATGTCTGAGCCAGTGTTCCCTCTAAGCTGCGCTAGTGTGAGCTAGCTCACAGTTTTTTAGCCTCCGGCTCACACACTTTTGTCTTGGCTCAGGAAGGATGGCTCCAGAGCAAACTCATTTATGCAGCAGCCAAATCACCTGCTCACAAATTAATGCCAGTAGCTCGCAAAGTAGAATTTTTGCTCACAGGACTCCACAGCTTAGAGGGAATATTGGCCAAGAATAATCTCTTGAGACCTCCAGGCTGGCAGTCCAAGTTGCTAAGTACAGCCTGGCAAACAGAATATCAATTCTGTGTGATTGTTCAGTTATCATAGAACCACAGAATGTTAGAGTTGAAAGGGGCCTAGCTGGTTATCTAGACCAACCCCCTGCACTCTCCAGGAGCATCGCCGAAAGATAGCCCTACAACATACCTGAAAGATGGTGGTCCAGGCTCCACTTGAAAACGTCCAGCGAAGGAGCATCCACTACCTCCCGAAGCAGTCTGTTCCATTGCTCAGCCACTCTTACAGTTAGGAAGTTTTTCCTAATATTTAGCCATTAAGAACTCCCTTGTAATTTCCACCCATTAGATCTAGTCTTGCAGTCTGGAGCAAGAGAGAATAGATCTGCTCCATTTTCTACATGACAGCCCTTCAAATATTTGAAGACTGCAATCATGTCTCCTCTCTTTCCCAGGCTAAACATACCCAGCTCTTTCAGCCTTTCCTCGTAAGACTTAGATTCCAACCCTCTCACCATCCTGTTTGCCCTTTTCTGGAGACGCTTAAGCTTGTTGACATCCTCCCTAAAATGTGGTGCCCAAAACTAGACACAGTACTCCAGATGAGGCCTGACCATAGTGGAATGGAGCAGGACTACCACCTCCTGTGATCTGGACACAATGTTTCTGTTAATGCACACTAAGATTGCATTCGCTTTCTTCACAGCCACGTCGTATTGCTGGCTCATATTTAGCTTGTGATCAACCAGAACACCTAGATCCCTTTCACATGTGCTGCTGTCAAAACATGTTCCTTCCATTCTATATCTATGCCTTTGATTTTTTGTACCTAAATGCAGGACTTTGCACTTACCTCTACTGAAATTCATTTTATTTGCCTCAGCCCACTGTTCCAGCCTACGTAGATCATTTTGAATCCTGACTCTGTCTTCTTCAGAATTAGCAATCCCACCCAGCTTCGTGTCCTCTGAAAATCTGATAAGCATCCCCTCTAGGTCTTCCTTCAGGTCATTTATAAAAGCATTGAACAACACCAGGCCCAGGACCGAGCCCTGCGGCGCTCCACTCGAGACTTCCCTCCACAGACATGCAGAGCCATTTACGAGCACTCGTTGGGGACGATTTTTTAACCAACCATGAATCCATCCAACAGTTGCACCATCCAGCCCACACTTAACCAGCTTATCCTCAAGGATATCTTGAGAAACTCTGTCAAATGCTGTACTGAAATCGAGATGCACTATGTCCACAGCATTGCCAGAGTCAACCATTTCCACGCTATATAATACAGTAAATCTAATATCCTCTGCTCTATGGCCAGCCTCCGTGTAATGTCACCACAGGAGCTTCTTTTGAATCGAGTGTCATGTATTTTTGCATTTCTAGTAAGAAGGAGGAAGTTGAGATAAACAGTGGGAATCCCGGCATGAATCTTCCAAGGGTGAATTTTCTGTGCGATTGGCTAGAACAGAATTTTATTCACAAAGAGGAGGGTGGTGGTGTTTCATGTTTGCTCTGAAGACTGAAAGTTGCGGGGAGAGGATCCTGCCTGCGGGCACCTCAGGGATCGTGCCACTGTTGGTTGAGCTTCTGTTGGTTCACTTGGAAAAGAATCCTACTCACAGCCTGACCCTGTGCACTTTATTTTATTTAGTTTATATGTGGTCTGTCTCTCTCACTGAGACTCCGAATGGCCTACACAGTCTAAGTCAATGCAATCATTCACATCAGACATCTAATAAACAATGCGATAAGAGGAGGATTCCAGCCATTTGACACAGAGCAAAAATAATTACACTTGGCATGTCGAACAAGGCAGAAAATGATATGACAAAGGTAGAAAGCAACCTAACCCCAACCCCCAAGACCAACCAATCTGAACCCTGGGTACATGCAAGAGCAGAGACTCAGCACGTGCACACTTCTTCACGTACATTCAAACACATTTCCTCAACTACGGCCTGCAGGTGTGGGGAGTCAGTTGTCAGGAAGAGATTATTAGCGTGAACTGACCAAGATGGAAGTAAGAATATGGTAGGAAGAAGACGAAGAGGAGGAGGAGGAGGTTGGATTTAAAACCCACCCTTCAGTACCCAAAGGAGTCTCAGAGTGTCTTACAAACTCCTTTCCCTTTCCCTCCCCACAACAGACACCCTGCGAGCAGTGTTCCCTCTAAGCTCAGTTAGTGTGAGCTAGCTCACAGTTTTTTAGCCTCCAGCTCACACATTTTTGTCTTCTCTCAGGAAAGGATGGCCCCAGAGCAAACTCATTCATGCAGCAGCCAAATCGCTCGCTCACAACTTTAATGTCAGTAGCTCACAAAGGAGGGGTTTTGCTCAGAAGACTCCACAGCTTAGAGGGAGGATTGCCTGTGAGGCAGGTGGGGCTTAGAGAGTTCTTCCCAGAACTGTCCTTGGGAAGAGGAGGAGGAGGAGAAAGAGGGGGAGAGTGGATTTATATCCCACTACCCGAAGGAGTCTCAGAGTGGTTTACAATCCCTTTCCCTTCCTCTCCACACTACAGACACCATGTGAGGTAGGTGGGGCTGAGAGAACTCTTTCGAGAACTGCCCTGGAGACAACAGCTCTGAAAGAACTTGTGACTGACCCAAGGTCACACCAGCAGCTGCATATGGAGGAGCGGGGAATCAAACCCGGCTCTCCTAGATTAGAATCCACGCTCCTAACCACTACACCAAACTGGCTTTCCAGTTCTCTACATAGGACAAACAGGTGAAACCCTATGCCAAAGGATAAATGGACACAAATCTGACATCACGAATCACAAAACTGATAAACTGTAGGAGAACTACTGCTGCAAAAAAGACTATTTGGTTTGCCAACTGTATCAATTGAACACACTGCAGCATAAGCACTTGACCTGAAAGAACTGGTGAGAAAATTTGCAAAGGAGAAGGCAGGCAAAATGAAGTTTTGATGTGCCTGAAAGGGAAACATTCAAGAGACATGAATTTTAACATCACAATTAACAGGATTATTCAAAATGATTTGTGTGCTAAAACTGTTTTCCTTTTAAGAAAGAAAATAAAAGATTGTTGTATTAGTTATTCTCACAATTTTTTAAAAAATTAGCAATTTCAAGTTTTGTGCTTTCCATGTTTCCTACAATTCTTCTGTTTTTGAAAATTGGTTAGCAGTGTGTGTTTGTGGGGTGCAAGTAGTTAGCCTTGCCTAGGGCGCAAAGAAGCCTGGCACCGGCCCTGTGCACGGAACAGCTTTGCTTCTGCCTGGCCACATGGCTGCAGGTCTGTCTCTACCGCTGGGATGGGAACTGCCCCTGACACAAGCGTCTCGACTCAAGCCCCACTCCTCTAAGCTCACCTGCAGGTTAGGTGAGAAACCCCGAACAGAGACACCGCCCCGTGCAATGGAAAGCCTGAGACGGGGAGGGACCTTAGGAGGTCTACTCAGAAGTGAGGCCCATGTTACTCATTGTGGCTTACTCTGAAGAAAGGATCCTCAGGTTGCAGCTGCAAACATGCACTCCTGGCTCTTCACCTGTGGTTCAGGATATTCCCATTCAGCTACAATTCCTAAGTAACATACGTTCAATTCACTTTCAATCCGCTTTGCAACTGGATTTTACTGTGTGAAATGGCAACACCCACTCACAAAGGGTTGCTGAAGTGGATTGAAATGGCATTATGTAGCATGTGTGAAAAGTCAGGGCACTTGCCACATTCCTTCCAAACAAAGGACGACTGACAGAAACTTGGAATCATTATTGCCTTATTTGCCTGATCCCACAGGACCCCAGTCCCATTGACACCAGGGCTCTCTGGAACACTTTCGGTCTACCCAGCAAAGCAGCCCCTCCCTCCCTCCCTCCCTCCCTCAAAACACTTCCCCCTAAGGCAACTCCCCAGTCCTGTCTCTGACCATGTTTTACGGCCATTTGAGAGACTGGTGCTTTAACACACTCAAGTCTTTCCTTTGGCTGCAAATCTGTCTCCCAGTTCCTGGATTACTCTGCTCTAACCCCGTCTTCCATCCTCATTCCCAGTCTCCCTCAGAGCCTCATCCTTTTCTTTCTCCATCTCTTTCTAAGTATGTGCCTTGCCTCTCCTTTCCCTTTCCCTCCTTCTCCCAAGTGCTGAAACTCAAACGTGCAGCTCCTGAATACCAAGTGCTGGTTAGGATGAAGTTTTGTCTCTGTGGTAAGAGTCCCACAGAGGTGGGGCTAATATAGACCTGTGTGACGGACAAGTCAAAGTCCTGCCCATTTCCTGAAAATGACCAATCACCTTTAAACCTGGTTGAAATATTCATGGGGCAGGTAGCAGCCAATCAGGGCCTTTGGAATATTGGGAGAGCAGCTGGGAGGCGGGAGCCCAAAAGACAGTTAACTGCTATTTTCCTTCAGGCTTGGCTGAACCGCCAGGGAGGCAGGTTGTGGGATTTCCCTGGCTGCAGGAGACAGGGCTGGCCTCTGGGTCTCTGTCTCCAGAGGAAGCTGGCTGGTAGAGTGTGGTGTCCAGGAAAGGCTCACACCTTACGTACATTCTCTAGTTTTCCAAGATCACGTTCCAGTGAAAGGTATCCTGGCAGGTCTCCTCTGGGATTCAATCAGCCTGGATTCAAGATGCTCACTCAGGGCAGGTGTCTACTCCACACTCTGGAGAGCTGCTGCTACTCAGTGCAAATGACCTTGAGTTCAATAGACTGACAGAGCTTCTTGTGGGGAACACCAGGAGAAGCTCCGAGAGTCAGGCCCCTCAGCCTTCAGTCAGAAAGAGGCAGCAGGTCAAGAATGGAGAGGCAGATGTGGAGGCAGAGCACATCTTCAGTGCCCGTTGAGGTTTCTTCACTAAAGCTGCCCCAGATGAGCATGAAAAGGACACAGAATATCTTCTGGAAGCAAGTTCCACAGGACGCCTGTCCCTTCAAGGACCTGACCTATCCTGCTCCTCCAGCTTCCGTCATGTTCATCTTAGCGGGGAGGAAAGAATGTACCAGCATGAGACTCTTGGGCCGCTCTATGAAGCCCTCAGGTAAGCTCATCAACCACCACACGGGATAGGATAACCAAAGAGAGATCACAGGATAAGTGAGTAGAAAATAGTCAGTGGCAACCGTGATATATTTATGAAGGGAATATCACTCTTTTATAGATTTTTTTAAAAAAAGATCACTGTTAATGCTAATACTAATACCAATATATTTCTGTACATTCGTACAAGAATAAAGGTGAAAAATGAATCCACAATGTTGACGAGCACAGTCTAATAATGTAAAGTTCTCACAAAAAGTGAATTTCCTTTCTGTCTTTCTTGCACTATTATTGGATTGTAGACAAATAGCATAAAGGTCACGAATCTGCAGACAGGCTTGCTCCAATACCTGTTTCATAAGGCTTCTTCAGAGCAGAATACGTGCAGACCCAGTGAACCCTTTCCTACACAGCATTCATCTCTGCATGCTGTCTCTCTGTCTAATGTTCACACTCAGTGCATCTTCTCTTATCCAGTTTTCCACCTGGGGCCTGGAGGTCTCCAGGAATTACAGCTGCTGTCCAGATGCCACAAGTCTAGGACTGCCCAGCCCTCAGCGGGGTAGAGAATCCCCCGCGCCCAGGGTCCTGTTCTCCACTGCCACTTGGATTTTTATTCTAAATGCCGCCTCATGTCCTTACTGGAAGTTCTTACCGGAAATGACAAAGGGTAGGGTGGCTCTGGCAATCGCTGGAAACTCTATGGGCCAGTGATTCCTAGAGCTGCCTTTTGTCACTTCCAGTAAGAACATCCAATGAGTACATGAGGCTGCAGTTTGTTTGTTTTTTAATTCTCCGGTAATGCTGCCACCTTCAACTTGTCAGGCGCTGCCTGGGAACCCTACATAGCTCACTTCCCCTGGAGAAAATGGCTTCATGGGAAGGTGGACTGTACAGCATTATACTCTGATAAGGTTCCTACTCTTCCCGAAACTCTGCTCTTCCCAGGCTCTACGTTCAAATCTCCAGGGGATTTCCCAACCCAGGGCTGGCATCTACCACCCTAAGGCCAGTTGGATATGGGACATACCCATAACGTATGTGCTGGATCTGCTCTTCGCTGCTGACAGTCCCAACACATCTCCAACCCGATAAAATCTGCTAGGTGTCCAATAATTATAGAGAATTTTTTTTTTTTGGTAGTCATTGTCACCTAAAGACTAAAGAAGTTGGTTTGTGTGTTTCTGCTGATGCTGATGTGATCATTTCTCCCTACCAAGCTCATCCTTGCTTCCCAGGCTCAAAAGAGACCTACGTTCACCACCATCTTCTCTCCCACACGTTTACGTCAAGGAGCCCCGACAGATGCCCAGCAGACGTGTCCTCCCTCAGTAGCTCCTGCAGACACACCTGGAGGCCTCCCTTGGCTTCATCTGAAAGGAAGATGGAGCCGGTGTGTGGGGTGCTGAATGCCCCGCCCCCTGCAGAAATCCTTGCTGGAAGCAGGCCCAGGGATTCAGGACCCCGAGTGGGACATTGTCTCCTTGCCATCCTCCTGCTTTGACTGATGGACACAGTTCTCCCCAATGTTGTGCCTCAGCGATCCAGAAAAGACATGGCTTCGGGCAGTACGGGACTTGCAGGCATCTTTTCTCTCAAGAAGGCGATCAGCATTTAATGTAGCTGGCTTTGGGTGCTGCCCTGGCCTGGGCTCTCGTTCAGGTTGAACCACATCCCATGACTGAGCTTCGGAGCTTGAGCCCCAGGGCAGTCTGGGATTTCCTGGCAGAATGGAAGGGAAAGTCTTTGACTGTTCACTGTAAGGGAAAGGCTGGTCATCCAGCCCTCAGGGTGTGCTAACTGAGCCCTGCCCCCCCCCCCCGAACTCCTTCCTCAGGCCAAGAACTGACAAACACCCAATATGGAGTGGCGTGATGGTGATTGTTTGGGCAGGGGGGGAGCAGTGGTGCAGCTTCTGAAACAGAATGAGAGCCTCCAGGATGCATTGCTCCTAGTTGGAGAATGGGGTTCAGCCCTGAGGCACTCTGTCCGCATCTCCCAGAGGTGAGGCAAACTGCGGCAATTTTCGGGAGCCTCCGGCTCCTGCTTGGCATCCTCCATTTGGCTGGTTCTGCTCGCTGTCCTGCAACCCCGAGGTTTCCTGCTTCATCCCTCCCCACGGAGCTCCCCTCCCTCTGACTGCTGGACCCAGAGGTTGCCTCAACAAAAGATGCATCGGATCTGCTCCACGGACCCTGTGGCCACTGTTAATATGGGATCAGTGTTGAAAAATGAGTCCATCGTGCATACCCATAGCCAGGAGGGGCCCCACAACGGCGACGCCCCCTCCCCAATTTGTCCCACCTCTTCACCAATCACCTGGAGGGGGAGGGGTCAGGAGGAGACCTTCACGCCGAGTCGGCATCTGGTCGTCGGAATGACGGGAGCCTCAGGCCATTGTGCTGGCCAGCCCATGTCAGACTGGGTGCCAGCCTGGCTGACTGCAGGAACCCCAGATTGGCGGTTGCGTGGCTCTCGGGGTGGGATTGGATCTTCAGCTTGTCAGCTCGGCTCCCCTTCGGTTTCTCTGGGCCCCTGGGATCAGTGTGTCGGTTTGGCTCCTCGTCGGTCAGCTGCTTCCTCCAGCTCGGTTCTTAGGTGTTCAATTGCAGCGGCTGGTTGGCAGTTGGTTCCCGCAGGCTTTTTGCTTGGCCTGCAAAGTTTTGCTCTGCTGCAGCTTCTCTTAACTCTCTAGTTTCCGCATGCCAGAGCAGAGCCTTCCGGATCCGCTCTTTCCAGTGCAGGTGAAGGCTGCCTCCTGGGGTGGGGGGGCCTTGGTCGTGGACATTGTTTCGTCTAAGCTGTGGAGTCTTGTGAGCGAATAATTCTACTTTGGGAGCTATGGGCATTAAAGTTGTGAGAGAGCGATTTGGCTGCTGCATAAATCAGTTTGCTCTGGAGCCATCCTTCCTGTGCTATGACAAAAAGGTGTGAGCTGGAGGCTAAAAAACTGTGAGCTAGCTCACACTGACTCAGCTTAGAGGGAACACTGGTCTTGAGGCCTTGGGGAGCTGAGGAGGCCCGGCCATGGGACAGAGTTTGACTTCCATTCAGGGCAAATGGGGTTCAGTGTGGCCAAATGCAAAGTGACGCACATTGGAGCCAAAAATCCTAACTATAAATATATGTTGATGGGGTCTGAACTGGCAGAGACTGACCAAGAGAGAGATCTTGCAGTTGTAGTAGATAACTCACTGAAAATGTTGAGACAGTGTGTGACTGCAATGAAAAAGGCCGATGCTATGCTGGGGATTATTAGGAAGGGAACTGAAAACAAATCAGCCAGTATCTAATGCCTCTGTATAAATCGATGGTGCTACCTCTTTTGGAATACTGTGTGCAGTTCTGGTCACCACACCTCAAAAAGGATATTATAGCTCTGGGAAAAGTGCAGAAAAGGGCAACTAGAATGATAAAAGGGTTAGAACACTTTCCCAATGAAGAAAGGTTGGAGTGCTTGGGGCTCTTTACCTTGGAAAAAGGATGGTTGAGGGGTGACATGACTGAGGTCTATAAGATTATGCCTGGGATAGAGCAGGTAGAGAAAGAAGTACTTTTCTCTCTTTCTCACAATAGAAGAACTCGTGGGCACTCGGTGAAATTGCCGAGCAGTCGGGTTAGAACAGATAAAAGGAAGTGCTTCTTCTCCGAAGGAGTGATTCACACATCGAATTCACTGCCACAGGAGGAGGAGGTGGCTGCAGCTACAAGCATGGACAGCTTCAAGACGGAATTAGATAAACATATGGAGCAGAGGTCCATCAATGGCTATAGCCATGAGCAATGTTCCCTCTAAGCTGTGGAGTCTTGTGAGCAAAAATTCTACTTTGTGAGCTACTGGCATTAAAATTGTGAATCAGCAATTTAGCTACTGCATATATTATTCTGCTCTGGAGCCCTCCTTCCTGAGCTAAGACAAAAAGGTATGACCCAGAGGCTAAAAAACTGTGAGCTAGCTGACGCTAACTCAGCTTAGAGGGAACACTGGCCATGAGGTATAGATAGGCTGGGGTAAGGCTGGGGTAAGTGATGCACTGTATTCTTGGTGTGTGTGGGGGTGCAAAAGTGGGAGGGCTTCTAGTGCCCTGTCCACACTGGTGGACCTCCTGATGGCACCTGGTATTTTTGGCCACTGTGTGGCAGAGTGGTGGACAGGGTGGCCTATTGGCCTGATCCAACATTGGCTTCTCTGATGTTCTCTTATGTCCCTTTGGAGAGAGTCCATTTCTTTCAAGGTTAAAGATGCTGGCCCCGAGTCTCACTCACCTTAATCTGCTCCCTGACTGCCTGTTTCAGAAAGGGTAAAATTGGCTGCCCTTTCCCCTCCTGGGCCCTGCACATTCCACAGAGGCCCCCAGGAAATTTGTGTGGTGCTTCTGGCCCTGAAAGTTGCTAGAGTGAGGCTATTAGCAGGGTGAGCTGTGGCATCCCTGCTGCCCGGGAGAGGGCAGAGCGGAATCTGGGTTTCCACCCATACTGAAAGCAGTCAACCTCTTGGAAATGTGTCAGTGATGGCCCAGGAGGGAATTCCTACAAGGCAGCTTTTCATTCGGCACTTGAGCTGCTTGACAATTTGCTAGGAGCCTCGGCCTGTTTCACTACAGCATCAGCAGGCAGGGTCAGGGTCCTTAAAAATGGTTGAGGGGCGCGAGGGTGGAGCACCATCAAGAGCTATCAAGAGTGGCAGCCATCAAGAGTGGCAGAGTGGCAGTCGGCAGCCCCCGGTGGCTCCCCAGCACCACCCACTGACCCAAACCTAAACCCAGCCAGCTGGCAGTGAAAGGAGGAGCCGCATTATGACCCCGAGCCTTCCGAAGTGGAACAGAGAGCTGGAAGGGACCTCAAGGGTCATCTAGTCCAACCCTTGCTCAACACAGGAAATTCCCCCCCCTGTGACCCTGCTCTATGCCCGGAGGAAGGGGGAAACCCTCCAGGATCCCTGGCCAGTCTGGCCTGGGGGGATTTCTTTCCTGACCCCAAAATGGCAATCGGCATTACCCTGGGCATGGAAGAATGGGCCATGAAAGCTGAGCTGGAGACTCCAGTTTCGCCTTCAGGCCAACACCTGATCTCTGCCCCGAGTGAAAGAGAGCAGCCCGGTCCCCCAAATGCTCCTTGTTCAGAGAGACTCAGGATGGCTGAGCACAAGAGGTGCCCCCCTTCTCAGCAGTCCCGCCGGCTCCACCTCCCTTCCCTTCCCACAATCCCACAGGAGTTTGGACTGATTCCTCACCTGCAGCCTGCTGCTGGGGGTCTCCCACTGCCTAAGAGGTTATCAGGCAAAGAGGCAGGACGGTCCTGAATTCCGAACACAGTCCAGTCGCTGGTCACCGTTCCCTTGGTGTTAGTTAATTAATTCAATTTCTATCCTGTCCTCCCAGCGAACGGACTCCAGGCGGGTTCCAAGATCACACAAGATCGTTACAACCATTTCCATATTTCATCCCAGTATTCCTAGACGTCCAATAAATTCCACCATACATAGAGTCATGGAATCATAGCATGTTAGAGTTGGAAGGGACCTTGCAGGTCATCTAGTCCAACCCCCTGCACTCTGCAGGAGTGTAGCCAAAAGACAGCCCAACAACATACCCGAAAGATGGTCATCCAGCCTCCGCTCGAAAACGTCCAGCAAAGGAGCATCCACCACCTCCCAAGGCAGTCTGTTCCACTGCTCAACCACTGGACCAGGTATAAGGATACAATATCGGATGAAAGGCCTTTGTGGATTGTTCCAGCTGCAGTTATACATTTGTTTTCAGAATATAGAGGCAATGATTGGTTGAAGTATCAGGAATTGTTGCAAAGAGAAGGGAAAAAATATGTTTTAAAACCAAATAATGAATTAGAATTTGAGTATGGTTGGCTACAATATTGTCAAATAAGGGACATTTATAAAAAAGATTGTAAAGAGTTTGGTTTTAGGGCTATGAATGATGATTTTGAGAATATATGGTTGAAAAAAGAACGGAAAATGATATCAAAAATGTATAAAACTTTGTTGACTGTATATACTTTGGATGAAACCGTTAAAGAACAAATGATAAAGTGGGCCATAAATATGAACAAAGAAATTTCTATGGAATCATGGGAATTTTTGTGGAAAAGATCTTTTAAAATGTCCACTTGTATTAACGTAAAAGAAAATTGCTATAAGATGATGTATAGATGGTATATGACACCAAAAAAGATTGCTAATATTAGCATGGATAAGAACTTGAGTAATAAATGTTGGAAATGTAAAAAAGTAGAGGGTTCTTTTTACCATATGTGGTGGTCATGTGATAAAGCGAAAGCATATTGGTCTAATATACATTGTGTGATGCAGAAAATATTGAAAACCCCAATTGAGAGAAAGCCTGAACTTTTTCTCCTCGGTTTGACAATGGAAAAAATTCCACAAGAGAAAAGGACACTGTTATGGTACATGATTACGTCGGCGAGAATGGCCTTTGCTCAGCATTGGAAAATGGAGAAGGTACCAGATATACATGACTGGTTGAGAAAATTGTTTTTTTTAGCAGAAATGGACAAAATGACAAAGAAATTAAATGGACAAATGGCAGAACAGTACTTAAAAGACTGGGAAGGATTGAAATTGTATCTAGAAACTGAATATAGAATGAAGGGGAAAATATATAATTTGGATACGTACGGATATTGAATGAGAAGTGAAATGAATTTTGAACTGTATGTACTGTTATACATAATATGCTGAAATTGTAGAGGTTATATATAATTTAAATGTGTTACCTGGTTTGTCGAGGTATTTAAGTCTAAACTTGATTGCCTTATAATTTTTTCTGTTTGTTATTAGCAGTGTTGGAAGCCTATTAGGGGGGGTGGGGGGATTGGGATCTTACTTTTTGGAAACTGTATTGGTAACGTGATTGGAAATGTTGAATATATCCCAATAAAAATTTTGTTTCAAAAAAAAAAGAAAACGTCCAGCAAAGGAGCATCCACCACCTCCCAAGGCAGTCTGTTCCACTGCTCAACCACTCTTGCAGTTAGGGAGTTTTTCCTGATATTTAGCTGGTAACGA